>JANJGN010000082.1:870000-2262500 GCA_026770705.1 Isurus oxyrinchus | reverse complement strand
AACCCCTAACCCTTACCCTAACCCCTAAACCTAACCCAAACCCCCTAACCCTAACCCTAACACTAACCCCCTAACCCTAACCATAGCCCTGTAACCCTTACCCTAACCCTAACCCCCTAATCGTAACCCTAACACTAACCCCCTTACTCAAACCCTAAACCACTAACCCTAACCCAAACACCATAACCCTAACCCTAAAAGTAAGCCCTAACCCTAACCCTAACCCCCTAACTCTAACCCTAACCACCTAACCCTAATCCTAACCCTAGACACATAACACTAACCCTACCCACTAACCCTAACCCCCTATCCCTAACCCTTACACCCCAACCCTAACCCTATCCCCCTGGCCTAACCCTAACCCCCTAACCCTAACACCCAAACCCTAACCCTAACCCTAACCCGAACCCCCTAACCCTAACCCTAACACTAACACCCTAACCCTAACCCAGCCTCCTAACCCTAACCACCTAACCCTAACCACCTAACCCTAACCCCCTAACCCTAACACCCTAACCCTAACACCCTAACCCTCACCCCCTAACCCTCAACCCCTAACCCTCACCCCCTAACCCTCACCCCCTAACCCCTACCCCAACCCCAAACCCTAACCCTGACACCTAACCCTAACCCTAACCCAAATCCTAACCCTCACCCCTAACCATAACCCCAACCCCTAACCCCTATCCCCTAACCATAACCCTAGCCCTAGCCCTGACCCAAACCCTAATGCCCTAAACCTAGCCTTAACCCTAGCCTTAACCCTAACCCTAACCCTCACACGAACCCTCATCCTAACCAGCACCCTAACCCTAACCCTCACCCTAACCCTCACCCTCACCATCCCTCTAACCCTAACCCTAATGCGCTCCCTAACCCTAACCCTAACCCCCTAACCCCTTAAACCGAACCCGAACCCTGATCCCTAACCCTAAGCCTAACCCCTAAACCCTAACACTAACCCTAACCCTAACCCTCCCTAACCCAAACCTTCCCTAACCCTAACTCTAACCCCCTAACCCTAAGCCCCTAACCCTAACTCTAACCCTCAAACTCTAACCCTAACCATAACCCCCTAACCCTAAGCCTAACCCAAACCCTAACAAACTAACCCTAAGCGTTACCCCCTAACCCTAACCCTAACAATAACCCCCTAACCCTAACCCTCTAACCCTAATTTAACCCTAACCCCCTAACCCTAACCCCCTAACCCTAACCTTAACCAACTAACCCTACCCCTAACCCCCTAACCCTAACCCCCTAACCCTAACAATAACCCCCTAACCCTAACCCCCAAACCCTAACCCCCTAACGCTAACCCCTAAACCTAACCCTAACGTCCTAACCCTAACCCACTAACCCTAACCGTCACCCAAACCCCCGAATCCCTAACCCTAATCCTAACCACCTGACCCTAACCCTAACCCTTACACCCAAACTCTAACCCTAACCCCCTAACCCTAACCCCCAATCCTAACCCTAACTTCATAACACTAACCCTAACCCCCTAACCCTAACTCTAAGCCTAACACTAACCCCCTAACGCCCTAACCCTAACCCTGTAACCCTTACCCTAGCCCTAAACCCCTAACCCTAACCCCCTAACACTAACTCTAACCCCCTAACCCTAACCCCCTAACCCTAACCCTAACCCCCAACCCTCATCATAACCCCTTAACCCTAACCCTAACCCACCAACCCTAAACCCTAACCCTAACCCTAACACCCTAATCCTAACCCTAACCCCCTAACCCTAACCCCCTAACCCTAACCCCCTAACCCTAACCCTGACCCTAACCCTAATACACCTAACCCTAACCTTAACCCTAACATAATCCTCACCCTCACAATAATCCTAACCCTATCCCTTACCCTAAACCTAACCATAATGCGGGGCCAAACCCTAACCCCATAGCCTAACCCTAAAGCTAGCCCTAACCCTAACCATAATACACTACACCTAACCCGAACCCTAGCCCTAGACCTAGCACTAACCATAACCCTAACCCGAACCCTGATCCCGACACCAACTCTAAACCAAACCATAACCCTAACCCTAACACACCCTAACCCTAACTCACCCTAACCCTAATGCTAACTCAACACTAACCCTTACCCTCACCCCTAAACATTTACACTCACCCTCAACCCCACCCTGACCCCCACCCTCACCCTCACCCTATCCCTACCCCTAACACACACTCAAAGCCCAGACGCAAATGACACTAGTCCTATCCCTAACCCGAACTCTAACACAAAAGTTAATAACCCAAACTCTAAACTAACCCTAACCCTAATAACCATAACCCTAACCCTAATAAGCCAAACATTACCATAATCCAAACTACAACCACGATTCCAACCATAACCCTAATACCTACCAGTAACGCCAAGCCCCTAACCCTAACACCTAACCCTAACCCCTAACATCTAAACCTAGCCCTAGCCTGAGCCCTAAACCTAACCCCTAACCCCAACCCTAACCCCACCCTCACCCTCACATAACCCTAACCGGAAAGTTAATAACCCGAACTCTAAGCCTAACCCTAACCCTAATAACCCTAACCCTAATAACCTTAACGCTAAGCCTAAGAACCCTACTATGCTTAACCCTCAACCTAATAACCCAAACATTACCATAATCGAAACTCCAACCCCAATCCCAACCCAAACACCTACCCCTAACTGCTAGCCCCTAACCCTAACACCTAACCTTAACACCTAAACCTAGCTCTAGCCCTAACCCTATCCCTAAGCCCTAACTCCTAACGCTGACCCTGACTTTGACGCTGACCCTAACACTAAATTTAAGCCTGACCCTAACCGTAACCCTGATCCTAAGACTATACCTAACCGCAACCCTAACACTAACCCCAAATCGTAACCTTACCCTCACCCCGAAACATTATCCTAACCCTAACACTATCCATAAATCTTAATCCTAACCCTAACCCTAGCCCTCCCCATAACCGCTAAACACTAACCCTAAACCCTGACAGCAACCCTAACACTAACCCTAATTCGCCCGGTCCCTAATGCAACCTAAACCTAACCCCAAACCCTTGTCCCAAACCGAACCTACACTCTAACCCTAACACCTAAACCTTACCATAACACAACCCAGTCCCTTAATCCCGTTAGCCTAACCCGAACCCTTATCTAACCCTAACCCCTAACCCCTAACCCTAACCTAAACTCCTAAACCCCCACCGTAACCCTAATGCTAACCCTGGCACTCTCCCTGCAATTCCCTCTAAACTTGCTCACTCGCTGTGCGAATTCCCTGTATGCTTGGGCACTCTGTACCAATTCCCTTTTAACACTGACATTGTCTCCCCAAATTCCCTGTAAACACTGTGTCTCTCTCCCAATTCATGGTGAATCGTGATACACTCTCTCCCAATACCTTGTAAACACTGCCTATCTCTCCCAATCCACTGTAAACAGTAACACACCCTCTCTCCCAATTCCCTGTAAACACTGAGTCTCTCTCCCAATTCATGGTGAATCGTGATACACTCTCTCCCAATACCTTGTAAACACTGCCTATCTCTCCCAATCCACTGTAAAGAGTAACACACCCTCTCTCCTAATTCCCTGTAAACACTGACACAGTGTCCGCTTAATTTCCAGTCAACTTTTAGACTCCCTGTTGATGCTCACATTGCTAGGGCTGGCTTCACTCTCGCAGCCTGAAGTGTGTGTTAGTGAAATGTGTATTAGTCTCAAAAAAACTCACGTTAAATTTAAATGCGTCATCCCTTCCTCAATGGCGGTCAAGCGGCTTCGCGGAATTCTGCGGCTGCGCAGTGCTGAAGCAGTCTGCGGTTGCGCGGTGCAGAGGCAGACAACTTCTGCTCATTCATGAATGCACAAGTATCTTCTTTTCCATTAATCTCGCTATCTCTATTAATTTCCATTGCCTACCTAAACAAGTGTCTCTGTTACTGAAGTAACACGTTAAAACTCACGTTAAATTTAAATGTGTCATCCCTTCCTCAATGGCGGTCAAGCGGCTTCGCGGAATTCTGCGGCTGCGCAGTGCTGAAGCAGTCTGCGGTTGCGCGGTGCAGAGGCAGTTTGCGGTTGCGCGGTGCAGAGGCAGACAACTTCTGCTCATTCATGAATGCACAAGTATCTTCTTTTCCATTAATCTCGCTATCTCTATTAATTTCCATTGCCTACCTAAACAAGTGTCTCTGTTACTGAAGTAACACGTTAAAACTCACGTTAAATTTAAATGTGTCATCCCTTCCTCAATGGCGGTCAAGCGGCTTCGCGGAATTCTGCGGCTGCGCAGTGCTGAAGCAGTCTGCGGTTGCGCGGTGCAGAGGCAGTTTGCGGCTGTGCGGTGGAGAAGCAGACAACATTCTGCTCATTCATGAATGCACAAGTATCTTCTTTTCCATTAATCTCGCTATCTCTATTAATTTCCATTGCCTACCTAAACAAGTGTCTCTGTTACTGAAGTAACACGTTAAAACTCACGTTAAATTTAAATGCGTCATCCCTTCCTCAATGGCGGTCAAGCGGCTTCGCGGAATTCTGCGGCAGCGCAGTGCTGAAGCAATCTGCGGTTGCGCGGTGGAGAAGCAGACAACTTATGCTCCTTCATGAATGCACAAGTTTCTTTTTTTCCATCAATCTCGCTATCTCTATTAATTTCCATTGCCTACCTAAACAAGTGTCTCTATTTCTATTACTTCCCACATTTCGAGCCTACAATCACCTGAACCTACAATTTTTCAATGTCTAAATTTATCAACAAATAAAGTTCTCTATATTTATCAAATACTCAATTTCCAGCAATTTGTTAGAGAGTGCACACTTGCAGATTCTCCACAATCACTACAACTTCAATTTCTGCATTTCCTTCATTTCAGCAAACCTGGCTGTCTGTATCTATCAAGCTGTGAATTTCTAGCAACTCTGTAAATTGAAGCATTTTCTCTATCAGCAGATATACGCAAAATTTTCACGAAATTCGCTGCTTGTAGTTTCTGCTGCTGCTCCTCATGTACAAGTTTCTTACTTTCCAACAAACTCGCTATCTCTATTAATTTCCTCTGCTTATCTAAACAAGTGTGTCTATTTCTATCACTCCACACATAGTTATCATTCTTCTGACAATACAATCCCTCAATTTCAATATTTATCAGCAAAAGTAGTTCTCTGCATCTATCAAAATCTTATTTTTGAGTAATTTCTAAGATTGAGCTCATTTGCAAGTTACCCGCAGTCTCTGCAACTTTAATTTCTCCATTTCGTCAGTTTCAGTAAACTTGGCTCTCTGTATCTAACAAACTCTCAATTTCTAGCAATAACACATATTGAAGCATTTTCTCTATAAGCAGATATATTATATTCGTAAAATTTGCAAAATCTCCCATTTCCATCAAATTCGATCTATGTATCATCTGCTCTTTCACTGAATGTACAAGTTTCTTCCTTTCCATCAACCCCGATATCTCTAATAAATCCTACTGCCAATCTAAAGAAGTGTCTCTATATAGTTATCTCCCAAGATTTCGAGCTACTATCATTCACCTGAACTTGCAATTTCTCAATTTCAATATTTATCAGCAAAAGTTCAATTATGCCTTCAATATCTCCATTCCTATATTTTTCAACAGATCTGGTCTCTATGTCAAGCAAAAGTACTCGGTTTCTGGAATTCATCAAATACTGCAGATTCCCACTTCTCTGCGTTAGCTGCACAATCAATTTCTCCATATCCCTCAATTTACACAATCTTGTTTCACTGTGGATAGCAAAATTTCAAAAAAAAACCTAGCAGTTGATGAAATTCTAGCATTTTCGCTATCTGCAGATATTTCTCATTCCCCATATTTGCAAAATCTCACATTTTCACGAAATTCATTGCTTGTAACATCTACTTTCCTGAATGTACAAGTTTCATATTTTCCATTATCCTCGCTATCTCTCTTGATTTCCACTGCCTATCTAAACAAGCATCTCAAATTCTAAGGCTCCCCACATTTCAAGACACCTGAACATCTCCATTCCTATATTTTTTATATACATCTGGTTCCTATGTCAAGCAAAAGTAGCAGTTTCTTGTAATTCATCAAATCCTGCAGATTCCCACTTATCACAATCAATTTCTACATATACCTCAACTTAAACTAACCTGGATCGCTGTGGATACCAAAATATCAAAACCGAGCAATTGATGAAATTCTAGCATTTTATCCACCTGCAGATATTTCTCATTCCCCTTATTTGTAAAATCTTCCATTTTAACGAAATTCTCTGCTTGTAGGATCTGTGGCTTCTCTCCATGTGCACGTTTCTTATTTTCCATTATCCGCGCTATCTCTCTTGATTTCCACTGCCTATCTAAACAAGCGTCTCTATTTCTATCGCTCCCAACATTTCGAGGCACCTATCGTTCACCTGAACTTACAAGTTCTGAATTTTAATATTAATCTATCATATCTATCATACGTTGTTTCACCAAATGTACCACTTTCTTCAATTCAATCAATTTCTACATCCCCAATAATTTTTATTGTTGAACTAAACAAATAGAACTATTTCTAACAAACTACTCATTTTTCAATATTCTTTGGTCAATTATGCCTTCAATATCTCCATTCCTATAATTTTCAACAGTTCTGGCTTCTATGTCAAGCAAAAGTATTCAGTTTCTTCTAATTCATCAAATTCTGCAGATTCAAAATTCTCTGCGTTAGCTGCATAATCAATTTCTCCATATCGTTCAATTTAAACAAACATGGTTCGATGCGGATAACAAAATATCAAAACCTAGCAATTGATGATATTCTAGCATTTTCTCGATCTGCAGATATTTCTCATTCCCCATATGTGTAAAATCTTCCAGTTTATCGACATTCTCTGCTTGTAGGATCTGCTGCTTCTCTCCATGTACAAGTTTCTTACTTTCCAACAACCTCACTATCTCTATTAATTTCCTCTGCCTATCTAAACAAGAGTCTCTATTTCTATCGCTCCACACATCTAGACATAGTTATGATTCATCTGAACTTACAATTTCTGAATTAGAATATCTATCAGTAAAAGATGTTCGCTGCATCGAGCAAAATCCTATTTCTCAGGAATTTCTTAGATTGAGCTCATTTGCAGTTGCCTGTATTCTCTGCAACTTCAATTTCTCCATTTCTTCAGTTTCAGCAAACTTGGCTCTCTGTATCCATGAATCTTTCCAGTTCTAGCAATAACACATATTGAAGAATTTACTCTTTCAGCAGATATCTCATATTACTACACTTTTCAAAATCTCCTATGTTCATCAAATTCTATCTTTGTATCATATGATCTTTCACTGATTGTACAGCTTTCTTCAATTCAATCATTTCTACATCTCCAATAATTTGTCTTGTTGTACTACACAAATAGAACTATTTCTAACAAACTACACATGTTTCAATGTTCTTTGTTTAATTATGCCTTCAATATCTCCATTCCTATAATTTTCAACAGATCTGGCTTCTATGTCAAGCAAAAGTATTCAGTTTCTTGTAATTCATCAAATTCTGCAGATTCAAAATTCTCTGCGTTAGCTGCACAATCAATATCTCCATATCCCTCAATTTAAACAAACCTGATTCGATGCGGATAACAAAATATCAAAATCTAGGAATTGATATTCTAGCATTTTCTCGATCTGCAGATATTTCTCATTCCCCATATTTGTAAAATCTTCCAGTTTAACGAAATTCTCTGCTTGTAGGATCTGCTGCTCCTCTCCATGTACAACTTGCCTACTTTCCAAAAACTTCACTATCTCTATTAATTTCCTCCGCCTATCTAAACAAGTGTCTCTATTTCTTTCGCTCCACACATCAAGACATAGTTATGATTGAACTGAACTTACACTTTCTGAATTACAGTATCTATTAGTAAGAGTTCGTTCTCTGCAACGAGCAAAATCTTATTTTTCAGTAATTTCTTAGATTGAGCTGATTTGCAGGTTGCCTGCATTCTTTGCAACTTCAATTTCTCCATTTCTGCAGTTTCAGCAAACTTGGCTCTCTGTACCTATGAATCTTTCCAGTTCTAGCAATAACACATCTGGAAGCATTTTCTCTATAAGCAGATATCTCATATTACTACACTTAGCAAAATCTCCTATGTTCATCAAATTCTATCTTTGTATCATATGATCTATCAGTTATTGTACAGCTTTCTTCAATTCAATCATTTCTACATCTCCAATAATTTGTCTTGTTGTACTACACAAATAGAACTATTTCTAACAAACTACACATGTTTCAATGTTCTTTGTTTAATTATGCCTTCAATATCTCCATTCCTATAATTTTCAACAGATCTGGCTTCTATGTCAAGCAAAAGTATTCAGTTTATTGTAATTCATCAAATTTTGCAGATTCAAAATTCTCTGCGTTAGCTGCACAATCAAAATCTCCATATCCCTCAATTTAAACAAACATGGTTCGATGCGGATAACAAAATATCAAAACCTAGCAATTGATGATATTCTAGCATTTTCTCTATCTGCAGATATTTCTCTTTCCCCATATTTGTAAAATCTTCCAGTTTATCGACATTCTCTGCTTGTAATATCTGCTGCTCCTCTCCATATACAAGTTTCTTACTTTCCAACAACTTCACTATCTCTATTAATTTCCTCTGCCTATCTAAACAAGTGTCTCTACTTCTTTCGCTCCACACATCTAGACATAGTTATGATTGAACTGAACTTACAATTTCTGAATTACAGTATCTATTTAGTAAGAGTTAGTTCTCTGCATCGAGCAAAATCTTATTTTTCAGTAAAGTCTTAGATTGAGCTGATTTGCATCTTGCCTGCATTCTTTGCAACTTCAATTTCTCCATTTATTCATTTTCAGCAAACTTGGCTCTCTGTATCTGTCAAACTCTCCATTTCTAGCAATAACACATTTTGAAGCATTTTCTCTATAAGCAGATATCTCATATTCGTAAACTTTGCAAAATCTGCTATTTTCATCAAATTCTATCTTTGTATCATCTGCTCGTTCACTGATTGTACAACTTTCTTCAATTCAATCAATTTCTACATCTCCAATAAGTATTATTGTTGAACTACATTAATAAAACTATTTCTAACAAACTACTCATTTTTCAATGTTCTTTGGTCAATTATGCCTTCGATATCTCCATTCCTATATTTTTCAACAGAATTGGGTTCTATGTCAAGCAAAAGTATTCAGTTTCTTGTAATTCATCAAATTCCGCAGATTCAAAATTCTCTATCTGCAGATATTTCTCATTCCCCATATTTGTAAAATCTTCCAGTTTAACGAAATTCTCTGCTTGTAGGATCTGCTGCTCCTCTCCATGTACAACTTACCTACTTTCCAAAAACTTCACTATCTCTATTAATTTCCTCTGCCTATCTAAACAAGTGTTTTTATTTCTTTCGCTCCACACATCTAGACATAGTTATGATTCAACTGAACTTACAATTTCTAAATTACAGTATCTATTTAGTAAGAGTTAGTTCTCTGCATCGAGCAAAATCTTATTTTTCAGTAATTTCTTAGATTGAGCTGATTTGCAGGTTGCCTGCATTCTTTGCAACTTCAATTTCTCCATTTCTGCAATTTCAGCAAACTTGGCTCTCTGTACCTATGAATCTTTCCAGTTCTAGCAATAACACATCTGGAAGCATTTTCTCTATAAGCAGATATCTCATATTACTACACTTAGCAAAATCTCCTATGTTCATCAAATTCTATCTTTGTATCATATGATCTTTCAGTTATTGTACAGCTTTCTTCAATTTAATCATTTCTACATCTCCAATAATTTTTCTTGTTGTACTACACAAATAGAACTATTTCTAACAAGCTACACAGTTTTCAATGTTCTTTGTTTAATTATGCCTTCAATATCTCCATTCCTATAATTTTCAACAGCTCTGTCTTCTATGTCAAGCAAAAGTATTCAGTTTCTTGTAATTGATCAAATTCTGCAGATTCAAAATTCTCTGCGTTAGCTGCACAATCAATATCTCCATATCCCTCAACTTAAACAAACCTGGTTCGATGTGGATAACAAAATATCAAAATCTAGCAATTGATGATATTCTAGCATTTTCTCGATTTGCAGATATTTCTCATTCCCCAAATTTGTAAAATCTTCCAGTTTGACGGAATTCTCTGCTTGTAGGATCTGCTGCTTCTCTCCATGTACAACTTTCCTACTCTCCAACAACTTCACTATCTCTATTAATTTCCTCTGCCTATCTAAACAAGTGTCACTATTTCTTTCGCTCCACACATCTAGACATAGTTATGATTCAACTGAACTTACAATTTCTGAATTACAATATCTATCTGTAAAAGTAGTTCTGTGCATCTAGCAAAATTTTAGTTTTCAGTAATTTCTTAGATTGAGCTCATTTGCAGGTTGCCTGCGTTCTCTGCAACTTCAATTTCTCCATTTCTTCAGTTTCAGCAAACTCGGCTCTCTGTACTAATCAAACTCTTCATTTCTAGCAATAACAAATTTTGAAGCATTTTCTCTATACGCAGATACATCATATACGTACACTTTGCAGAATCTCCTATTTTCATCAAATTCTATCTTTGTATCATATGATCTTTCACTGGTTGTACAACTTTCTTCAATTCAATCAATTTCTACATCTCCAATAATTTTTCTTGTTGAACTACTCAAATAGATCTATTTCCAACAAACTACTCATTTTTCAATGTTCTTTGTTTAATTATGCCTTCAATATCTCCATTCCTATAATTTTCAACAGTTCTGGCTTCTATTTCAAGCAAAAGTATTCAGTTTCTTGTAATTCATCAAATTCAGCAGATTCAAAATTCTCTGCGTTAGCTGCACAATCAATTTCTCTATATCACTCAAATTAAACAAACCTGGTTCGATGCGGATAACAAAATATCAAAACCTAGCAATTGATGATATTCTAGCATTTTCTCTATCTGCAGATATTTCTCATTCCCGATATTAGTAAAATCTTCCAGTTTAACGAAATTCTCTGCTTGTAGGATCTGCTGCTTCTCTCTATGTACAACTTTCTTACTTTCCAACAACTTCACTATCTCTATTAATTTCCTCTGCCTATCTAAACAAGTGTCTCTATTTCTTTCACTCCACACATCTAGACATAGTTATGATTCAACTAAACATACAATTTCTGAATTACAGTATCTATTAGTAAGAGTTAGTTCTCTGCGTCGAGCAAAATCTTATATTTCAGTAAATTCTTAGATTGAGCTGATTTGCAGGTTGCCTGCATTCTTTGCAACTTCAATTTCTCCATTTCTTCAATTTCAGCAAAGTTGGCTCTCTGTATCTATGAAACTTTCCAGTTCTAGCAATAACACATATTGAAGCATTTTCTCTATAAGCAGATATCTCATATTACTACACTTTGCAAAATCTCCTATGTTCATCAAATTCTATCTTTCTATCATATGATCTTTCATTTATTGTACAGCTTTCTTCAATTCAATCATTTCTATATCTCCAATATTTTTTCTTGTTGTACTACACAAATAGAACTACTTCTAACAAACTACACAGTTTTCAATGTTCTTTGTTTAATTATGCCTTCAATATCTCCATTCCTATAATTTTCAACAGATCTGGATTCTATGTCAAGCAAAAGTATTCAGTTTCGTGTAATTCATCAAATTCTGCAGATTCAAAATTCCCTGCGTTAGCTGCACAATCAATATCTCCATATCCCTCAATTTAAACAAACCTCGTTCGATGCGGATAACAAAATATCAAATACTAGCCTTTTCTCTATCTGCAGATATTTCTCATTCCCCATATTTGTAAAATCTTCCAGTTTAACGGAATGCTCTGCTTGTAGGATCTGCTGCTTCTCTCCATGTACAAGTTTTTTACTTTCCAACTAACCTCACTATCTCTATTAATTTCCTCTGCCTATCTTAAAATGTGTCTCTATTTCTGTCGATCCACACATCTAGACATAGTTATGATTCAACTGAACTTACAATTTCTGAATTACAATATCTATCAGTAAAAGTAGTTCTCTGCATCTAGCAAAATCTTATTTTTCAGTAATTTCTTAGATTGATCTCATTTGCAGGTTGCCTGCATTCTCTGCAACTTCAATTTCTCCATTTCTTCAGTTTCAGCAAACTTGGCTCTCTGTATCTGTCAAACTCTCCATTTCTAGCAATACATTTTGAAGCATTTTCTCTATAAGCAGATACATCATATTCGTACACTTTGCAAAATCTGCTATTTTCATCAAATTCTATCTTTGTATCATCTGCTCGTTCACTGATTGTACAACTTTCTTCAATTCAATCAATTTCTACATCTCTATTAATTTTTCTTGATGTAGTACACAAATAGAACTATTTCTAACAAACTACACATTTTTCAATGTTCTTTGTTTAATTATGCCTTCAATATCTCCATTCCTATAATTTTCAACAGATCTGGCTTCTATGTCAAGCAAAAGTATTCAGTTTATTGTAATTCATCAAATTTTGCAGATTCAAAATTCTCTGCGTTAGCTGCACAATCAAAATCTCCATATCCCTCAATTTAAACAAACATGGTTCGATGCGGATAACAAAATATCAAAACCTAGCAATTGATGATATTCTAGCATTTTCTCTATCTGCAGATATTTCTCTTTCCCCATATTTGTAAAATCTTCCAGTTTATCGACATTCTCTGCTTGTAAGATCTGTTGCTCCTCTCCATATACAAGTTTCTTACTTTCCAACAACTTCACTATCTCTATTAATTTCCTCTGCCTATCTAAACAAGTGTCTCTACTTCTTTCGCTCCACACATCTAGACATAGTTATGATTGAACTGAACTTACAATTTCTGAATTACAGTATCTATTTAGTAAGAGTTAGTTCTCTGCATCGAGCAAAATCTTATTTTTCAGTAAAGTCTTAGATTGAGCTGATTTGCATCTTGCCTGCATTCTTTGCAACTTCAATTTCTCCATTTCTTCATTTTCAGCAAACTTGGCTCTCTGTATCTGTCAAACTCTCCATTTCTAGCAATAACACATTTTGAAGCATTTTCTCTATAAGCAGATATCTCATATTCGTAAACTTTGCAAAATCTGCTATTTTCATCAAATTCTATCTTTGTATCATCTGCTCGTTCACTGATTGTACAACTTTCTTCAATTCAATCAATTTCGACATCTCCAATAGGTATTATTGTTGAACTACATTAATAAAACTATTTCTAACAAACTACTCATTTTTCAATGTTCTTTGGTCAATTATGCCTTCGATATCTCCATTCCTATATTTTTCAACAGAATTGGGTTCTATGTCAAGCAAAAGTATTCAGTTTCTTGTAATTCATCAAATTCCGCAGATTCAAAATTCTCTGCGTTAGCTGCACAATCAATTTCTCCATGTCGTTCAATTTAAATAAATATGGTTCGATGCGGATAACAAAATATCAAAACCTAGCAATTGATGATATTCTAGCATTTTCTCTATCTGCAGATATTTCTCATTCCCCATATTTGTAAAATCTTCCAGTTTATCGACATTCTCTGCTTGTAAGATCTGCTGCTTCTCTCCATATACAAGTTTCTTACTTTCCAACAACTTCACTATCTCTATTAATTTCCTCCGCCTATCTAAACAAGTGTCTTTATTTCTTTCGCTCCACACATCTAGACATAGTTATGATTCAACTGAACTTACAATTTCTAAATTACAGTATCTATTTAGTAAGAGTTAGTTCTCTGCATCGAGCAAAATCTTATTTTTCAGTAAATTCTTAGATTGAGCTGATTTGCAGGTTGCCTGCATTCTTTGCAACTTCAATTTCTCCAGTTCTTCAGTTTCAGCAAAGTTGGCTCTCTGTATCTATGAAACTTTCCAGTTCTAGCAATAACACATATTGAAGCATTTTCTCTATAAGCAGATATCTCATATTACTACACTTTGCAAAATCTCCTATGTTCATCAAATTCTATCTTTCTATCATATGATCTTTCACTTATTCTACAGCTTTCTTCAATTCAATCATTTCTATATCTCCAATAATTTTTCTTGTTGTACTACACAAATAGAACTATTTCTAACAAACTACACAGTTTTCAATGTTCTTTGTTTAATTATGCCTTCAATATCTCCATTCCTATAATTTTCAACAGATCTGGCTTCTATGTCAAGCAAAAGTATTCAGTTACGTGTAATTCATCAAATTCTGCAGATTCAAAATTCCCTGCGTTAGCTGCACAATCAATATCTCCATATGCCTCAATTTAAACAAACCTCGTTCGATGCGGATAACAAAATATCAAATCCTAGCCTTTTCTCTATCTGCAGATATTTCTCATTCCCCATATTTGTAAAATCTTCCAGTTTAACGGAATGCTCTGCTTGTAGGATCTCCTGCTTCTCTCCATGTACAAGTTTCTTACTTTCCAGCTGACCTCACTATCTCTATTTATTTCCTCTGCCTATCTTAACATGTGTCTCTATTTCTATCGATCCACACATCTAGACATAGTTATGATTCAACTGAACTTACAATTTCTGAATTACAATATCTATCAGTAAAAGTAGTTCTCTGCATCTAGCAAAATCTTATTTTTCAGTAATTTCTTAGATTGAGCTCATTTGCAGGTTGCCTGCATTCTCTGCAACTTCAATTTCTCCATTTCTTCAGTTTCAGCAAACTTGGCTCTCTGTATCTGTCAAACTCTCCATTTCTAGCAATAACACATTTTGAAGCATTTTCTCTATAAGCAGATACATCATATTCGTACACTTTGCAAAATCTGCTATTTTCATCAAATTCTATCTTTGTATCATCTGCTCGTTCACTGATTGTACAACTTTCTTCAATTCAATCAATTTCTACATCTCCATTAATTTTTCTTGTTGTACTACACAAATAGAACTATTTCTAACAAACTACACATGTTTCAATGTTCTTTGTTTAATTATGCCTTCAATATCTCCATTCCTATCATTTTCAACAGATCTGGCTTCTATGTCAAGCAAAAGTATTCACTTTCTTGGAATTCATCAAATTCTGCAGATTCAAAATTCTCTTCGTTAGCTGCACAATCAATTTCTCCATATCGTTCAATTTAAACAAACCAGGTTCGATGCGGATAACAAAATATCAGAACCTAGCAATTGCTGATATTCTAGCATTTTCTCGATCTGCAGATATTTCTCATTCCCCATATTTGTAAAATCTTCCAGTTTAACGAAATTCTCTGCTTGTAGGATCTGCTGCTTCTCTCCATGTACAAGTTTCTTACTTTCCAACAACTTCACTATCTCTATTAATTTCCTCTGCCTATCTAAACAAGTGTCTCTATTTCTTTCGCTCCACACACCAAGACATAGTTATGATTCAACTTAACTTACAATTTCTGAATTACAATATCTATCAGTAAAAGATGTTCGCTGCATCTTGCAAAATGTTATTTTTCAGTAATTTCTTAGATTGAGCTCATTTGCAGTTGCCTGCGTTCTCTGCAACTTCAATTTCTCCATTTCTTCAGTTTCAGCAAACTTGGCAATCTGTATCTGTCAAACTCTCCATTTCTAGAAATAACACATATTGAAGCATTTTCTCTGTAAGTAGATATATCATATTCGTACACTTTGCAAAATCTCCTATTTTCATCAAATTCTATCTTTGTATCATCTGCTCGTTCACTGATTGTACAACTTTCTTCAATTCAATCAATTTCTACATCTCCAATAATTATTATTGTTGAACTACATTAATAAAACTATTTCTAACAAACTACTCATTTTTCAATGTTCTTTGGACAATTATGCATTCAATATCTCCATTCCTATATTTTTCAACAGAATTGGTTTCTATGTTAAGCAAAAGTATTCAGTTTCTTCTAATTCATCAAATTCTGCAGATTCAAAATTCTCTGCGTTAGCTGCATAATCAATTTCTCCATATCGTTCAATTTAAACAAACATGGTTCGATGCGGATAACAAAATATCAAAACCTAGCAATTGATGATATTCTAGCATTTTCTCGATCTGCAGATATTTCTCATTCCCCATATGTGTAAAATCTTCCAGTTTATCCACATTCTCTGCTTGTAGGATCTGCTGCTTCTCTCCATGTACAAGTTTCTTACTTTCCAACAACCTCACTATCTCTATTAATTTCCTCTGCCTATCTAAACAAGAGTCTCTATTTCTATCGCTCCACACATCTAGACATAGTTATGATTCATCTGAACTTACAATTTCTGAATTACAATATCTATCAGTAAAAGATGTTCGCTGCATCGAGCAAAATCCTATTTCTCAGGAAATTCTTAGATTGATCTCATTTGCAGGTTGCCTGTATTCTCTGCAACTTCAATTTCTCCATTTCTTCAGTTTCAGCAAACTTGGCTCTCTGTATCCATGAATCTTTCCAGTTCTAGCAATAACACATATTGAAGAATTTACTCTTTCAGCAGATATCTCATATTACTACACTTTGCAAAATCTCCTATGTTCATCAAATTCTATCTTTCTATCATATGATCTTTCATTTATTGTACAGCTTTCTTCAATTCAATCATTTCTATATCTCCAATAATTTTTCTTGTTGTACTACACAAATAGAACTACTTCTAACAAACTACACAGTTTTCAATGTTCTTTGTTTAATTATGCCTTCAATATCTCCATTCCTATAATTTTCAACAGATCTGGATTCTATGTCAAGCAAAAGTATTCAGTTTCGTGTAATTCATCAAATTCTGCAGATTCAAAATTCCCGGCGTTAGCTGCACAATCAATATCTCCATATCCCTCAATTTAAACAAACCTCGTTCGATGCGGATAACAAAATAGCAAATACTAGCCTTTTCTCTATCTGCAGATATTTCTCATTCCCCATATTTGTAAAATCTTCCAGTTTAACGGAATGCTCTGCTTGTAGGATCTCCTGCTTCTCTCCATGTACAAGTTTTTTACTTTCCAACTAACCTCACTATCTCTATTAATTTCCTCTGCCTATCTTAAAATGTGTCTCTATTTCTGTCGATCCACACATCTAGACATAGTTATGATTCAACTGAACTTACAATTTCTGAATTACAATATCTATCAGTAAAAGTAGTTCTCTGCATCTAGCAAAATCTTATTTTTCAGTAATTTCTTAGATTGATCTCATTTGCAGGTTGCCTGCATTCTCTGCAACTTCAATTTCTCCATTTCTTCAGTTTCAGCAAACTTGGCTCTCTGTATCTGTCAAACTCTCCATTTCTAGCAATACATTTTGAAGCATTTTCTCTATAAGCAGACACATCATATTCGTACACTTTGCAAAATCTGCTATTTTCATCAAATTCTATCTTTGTATCATCTGCTCGTTCACTGATTGTACAACTTTCTTCAATTCAATCAATTTCTACATCTCCATTAATTTTTCTTGATGTAGTACACAAATAGAACTATTTCTAACAAACTACACATTTTTCAATGTTCTTTGTTTAATTATGCCTTCAATATCTCCATTCCTATAATTTTCAACAGATCTGGCTTCTATGTCAAGCAAAAGTATTCAGTTTATTGTAATTCATCAAATTTTGCAGATTCAAAATTCTCCATATCCCTCAATTTAAACAAACATGGTTCGATGCGGATAACAAAATATCAAAACCTAGCAATTGATGATATTCTAGCATTTTCTCTATCTGCAGATATTTCTCATTCCCCATATTTGTAAAATCTTCCAGTTTATCGACATTCTCTGCTTGTAAGATCTGCTGCTCCTCTCCATATACAAGTTTCTTACTTTCCAACAACTTCACTATCTCTATTAATTTCCTCTGCCTATCTAAACAAGTGTCTCTACTTCTTTCGCTCCACACATCTAGACATAGTTATGATTGAACTGAACGTACAATTTCTGAATTACAGTATCTATTTAGTAAGAGTTAGTTCGCTGCATCGAGCAAAATCTTATTTTTCAGTAAAGTCATAGATTGAGCTGATTTGCAACTTGCCTGCATTCTTTGCAACTTCAATTTCTCCATTTCTTCATTTTCAGCAAACTTGGCTCTCTGTATCTGTCAAACTCTCCATTTCTAGCAATAACACATTTTGAAGCATTTTCTCTATAAGCAGATATCTCATATTCGTAAACTTTGCAAAATCTGCTATTTTCATCAAATTCTATCTTTGTATCCTCTGCTCGTTCACTGATTGTACAAGTTTCTTCAATTCAATCAATTTCGACATCTCCAATAAGTATTATTGTTGAACTACATTAATAAAACTATTTCTAACAAACTACTCATTTTTCAATGTTCTTTGGTCAATTATGCCTTCGATATCTCCATTCCTATATTTTTCAACAGAATTGGGTTCTATGTCAAGCAAAAGTATTCAGTTTCTTGTAATTCATCAAATTCCGCAGATTCAAAATTCTCTGCGTTAGCTGCACAATCAATTTCTCCATGTCGTTCAATTTAAATAAATATGGTTCGATGCGGATAACAAAATATCAAAACCTAGCAATTGATGATATTCTAGCATTTTCTCTATCTGCAGATATTTCTCATTCCCCATATTTGTAAAATCTTCCAGTTTATCGACATTCTCTGCTTGTAGGATCTGCTGCTTCTCTCCATATACAAGTTTCTTACTTTCCAACAACTTCACTATCTCTATTAATTTCCTCCGCCTATCTAAACAAGTGTCTTTATTTCTTTCGCTCCACACATCTAGACATAGTTATGATTCAACTGAACTTACAATTTCTAAATTACAGTATCTATTTAGTAAGAGTTAGTTCTCGGCATCGAGCAAAATCTTATATTTCAGTAAATTCTTAGATTGAGCTGATTTGCAGCTTGCCTGCATTCTTTGCAACTTCAATTTCTCCAGTTCTTCAGTTTCAGCAAAGTTGGCTCTCTGTATCTATGAAACTTTCCAGTTCTAGCAATAACACATATTGAAGCATTTTCTCTATAAGCAGATATCTCATATTACTACACTTTGCAAAATCTCCTATGTTCATCAAATTCTATCTTTCTATCATATGATCTTTCAGTTATTGTACAGCTTTCTTCAATTTAATCATTTCTACATCTCCAATAATTTTTCTTGTTGTACTACACAAATAGAACTATTTCTAACAAGCTACACAGTTTTCAATGTTCTTTGTTTAATTATGCCTTCAATATCTCCATTCCTATAATTTTCAACAGCTCTGTCTTCTATGTCAAGCAAAAGTATTCAGTTTCTTGTAATTGATCAAATTCTGCAGATTCAAAATTCTCTGCGTTAGCTGCACAATCAATATCTCCATATCCCTCAACTTAAACAAACCTGGTTCGATTTGGATAACAAAATATCAAAATCTAGCAATTGATGATATTCTAGCATTTTCTCGATTTGCAGATATTTCTCATTCCCCAAATTTGTAAAATCTTCCAGTTTGACGGAATTCTCTGCTTGTAGGATCTGCTGCTTCTCTCTATGTACAAGTTTCCTACTCTCCAACAACTTCACTATCTCTATTAATTTCCTCTGCCTATCTAAACAAGTGTCACTATTTCTTTCGCTCCACACATCTAGACATAGTTATGATTCAACTGAACTTACAATTTCTGAATTACAATATCTATCTGTAAAAGTAGTTCTGTGCATCTAGCAAAATTTTAGTTTTCAGTAATTTCTTAGATTGAGCTCATTTGCAGGTTGCCTGCGTTCTCTGCAACTTCAATTTCTCCATTTCTTCAGTTTCAGCAAACTCGGCTCTCTGTACTAATCAAACTCTTCATTTCTAGCAATAACAAATTTTGAAGCATTTTCTCTATACGCAGATACATCATATACGTACACTTTGCAGAATCTCCTATTTTCATCAAATTCTATCTTTGTATCATATGATCTTTCACTGGTTGTACAACTTTCTTCAATTCAATCAATTTCTACATCTCCAATAATTTTTCTTGTTGAACTACTCAAATAGATCTATTTCCAACAAACTACTCATTTTTCAATGTTCTTTGTTTAATTATGCCTTCAATATCTCCATTCCTATAATTTTCAACAGTTCTGGCTTCTTTTTCAAGCAAAAGTATTCAGTTTCTTGTAATTCATCAAATTCAGCAGATTCAAAATTCTCTGCGTTATCTGCACAATCAATTTCTCTATATCACTCAAATTAAACAAACCTGGTTCGATGCGGATAACAAAATATCAAAACCTAGCAATTGATGATATTCTAGCATTTTCTCTATCTGCAGATATTTCTCATTCCCGATATTAGTAAAATCTTCCAGTTTAACGAAATTCTCTGCTTGTAGGATCTGCTGCTTCTCTCTATGTACAACTTTCTTACTTTCCAACAACTTCACTATCTCTATTAATTTCCTCTGCCTATCTAAACAAGTGTCTCTATTTCTTTCACTCCACACATCTAGACATAGTTATGATTCAACTAAACATACAATTTCTGAATTACAGTATCTATTAGTAAGAGTTAGTTCTCTGCGTCGAGCAAAATCTTATATTTCAGTAAATTCTTAGTTTGAGCTGATTTGCAGTTTGCCTGCATTCTTTGCAACTTCAATTTCTCCATTTCTTCAATTTCAGCAAAGTTGGCTCTCTGTATCTATGAAACTTTCCAGTTCTAGCAATAACACATATTGAAGCATTTTCTCTATAAGCAGATATCTCATATTACTACACTTTGCAAAATCTCCTATGTTCATCAAATTCTATCTTTCTATCATATGATCTTTCATTTATTGTACAGCTTTCTTCAATTCAATCATTTCTATATCTCCAATATTTTTTCTTGTTGTACTACACAAATAGAACTACTTCTAACAAACTACACAGTTTTCAATGTTCTTTGTTTAATTATGCCTTCAATATCTCCATTCCTATAATTTTCAACAGATCTGGATTCTATGTCAAGCAAAAGTATTCAGTTTCGTGTAATTCATCAAATTCTGCAGATTCAAAATTCCCTGCGTTAGCTGCACAATCAATATCTCCATATCCCTCAATTTAAACAAACCTCGTTCGATGCGGATAACAAAATATCAAATACTAGCCTTTTCTCTATCTGCAGATATTTCTCATTCCCCATATTTGTAAAATCTTCCAGTTTAACGGAATGCTCTGCTTGTAGGATCTGCTGCTTCTCTCCATGTACAAGTTTTTTACTTTCCAACTAACCTCACTATCTCTATTAATTTCCTCTGCCTATCTTAAAATGTGTCTCTATTTCTGTCGATCCACACATCTAGACATAGTTATGATTCAACTGAACTTACAATTTCTGAATTACAATATCTATCAGTAAAAGTAGTTCTCTGCATCTAGCAAAATCTTATTTTTCAGTAATTTCTTAGATTGATCTCATTTGCAGGTTGCCTGCATTCTCTGCAACTTCAATTTCTCCATTTCTTCAGTTTCAGCAAACTTGGCTCTCTGTATCTGTCAAACTCTCCATTTCTAGCAATACATTTTGAAGCATTTTCTCTATAAGCAGATACATCATATTCGTACACTTTGCAAAATCTGCTATTTTCATCAAATTCTATCTTTGTATCATCTGCTCGTTCACTGATTGTACAACTTTCTTCAATTCAATCAATTTCTACATCTCTATTAATTTTTCTTGATGTAGTACACAAATAGAACTATTTCTAACAAACTACACATTTTTCAATGTTCTTTGTTTAATTATGCCTTCAATATCTCCATTCCTATAATTTTCAACAGATCTGGCTTCTATGTCAAGCAAAAGTATTCAGTTTATTGTAATTCATCAAATTTTGCAGATTCAAAATTCTCTGCGTTAGCTGCACAATCAAAATCTCCATATCCCTCAATTTAAACAAACATGGTTCGATGCGGATAACAAAATATCAAAACCTAGCAATTGATGATATTCTAGCATTTTCTCTATCTGCAGATATTTCTCTTTCCCCATATTTGTAAAATTTTCCAGTTTATCGACATTCTCTGCTTGTAAGATCTGTTGCTCCTCTCCATATACAAGTTTCTTACTTTCCAACAACTTCACTATCTCTATTAATTTCCTCTGCCTATCTAAACAAGTGTCTCTACTTCTTTCGCTCCACACATCTAGACATAGTTATGATTGAACTGAACTTACAATTTCTGAATTACAGTATCTATTTAGTAAGAGTTAGTTCGCTGCATCGAGCAAAATCTTATTTTTCAGTAAAGTCATAGATTGAGCTGATTTGCAACTTGCCTGCATTCTTTGCAACTTCAATTTCTCCATTTCTTCATTTTCAGCAAACTTGGCTCTCTGTATCTGTCAAACTCTCCATTTCTAGCAATAACACATTTTGAAGCATTTTCTCTATAAGCAGATATCTCATATTCGTAAACTTTGCAAAATCTGCTATTTTCATCAAATTCTATCTTTGTATCCTCTGCTCGTTCACTGATTGTACAAGTTTCTTCAATTCAATCAATTTCGACATCTCCAATAAGTATTATTGTTGAACTACATTAATAAAACTATTTCTAACAAACTACTCATTTTTCAATGTTCTTTGGTCAATTATGCCTTCGATATCTCCATTCCTATATTTTTCAACAGAATTGGGTTCTATGTCAAGCAAAAGTATTCAGTTTCTTGTAATTCATCAAATTCCGCAGATTCAAAATTCTCTGCGTTAGCTGCACAATCAATTTCTCCATGTCGTTCAATTTAAATAAATATGGTTCGATGCGGATAACAAAATATCAAAACCTAGCAATTGATGATATTCTAGCATTTTCTCTATCTGCAGATATTTCTCATTCCCCATATTTGTAAAATCTTCCAGTTTATCGACATTCTCTGCTTGTAGGATCTGCTGCTTCTCTCCATATACAAGTTTCTTACTTTCCAACAACTTCACTATCTCTATTAATTTCCTCCGCCTATCTAAACAAGTGTCTTTATTTCTTTCGCTCCACACATCTAGACATAGTTATGATTCAACTGAACTTACAATTTCTAAATTACAGTATCTATTTAGTAAGAGTTAGTTCTCGGCATCGAGCAAAATCTTATATTTCAGTAAATTCTTAGATTGAGCTGATTTGCAGCTTGCCTGCATTCTTTGCAACTTCAATTTCTCCAGTTCTTCAGTTTCAGCAAAGTTGGCTCTCTGTATCTATGAAACTTTCCAGTTCTAGCAATAACACATATTGAAGCATTTTCTCTATAAGCAGATATCTCATATTACTACACTTTGCAAAATCTCCTATGTTCATCAAATTCTATCTTTCTATCATATGATCTTTCAGTTATTGTACAGCTTTCTTCAATTTAATCATTTCTACATCTCCAATAATTTTTCTTGTTGTACTACACAAATAGAACTATTAATAACAAGCTACACAGTTTTCAATGTTCTTTGTTTAATTATGCCTTCAATATCTCCATTCCTATAATTTTCAACAGCTCTGTCTTCTATGTCAAGCAAAAGTATTCAGTTTCTTGTAATTGATCAAATTCTGCAGATTCAAAATTCTCTGCGTTAGCTGCACAATCAATATCTCCATATCCCTCAACTTAAACAAACCTGGTTCGATTTGGATAACAAAATATCAAAATCTAGCAATTGATGATATTCTAGCATTTTCTCGATTTGCAGATATTTCTCATTCCCCAAATTTGTAAAATCTTCCAGTTTGACGGAATTCTCTGCTTGTAGGATCTGCTGCTTCTCTCTATGTACAAGTTTCCTACTCTCCAACAACTTCACTATCTCTATTAATTTCCTCTGCCTATCTAAACAAGTGTCACTATTTCTTTCGCTCCACACATCTAGACATAGTTATGATTCAACTGAACTTACAATTTCTGAATTACAATATCTATCTGTAAAAGTAGTTCTGTGCATCTAGCAAAATTTTAGTTTTCAGTAATTTCTTAGATTGAGCTCATTTGCAGGTTGCCTGCGTTCTCTGCAACTTCAATTTCTCCATTTCTTCAGTTTCAGCAAACTCGGCTCTCTGTACTAATCAAACTCTTCATTTCTAGCAATAACAAATTTTGAAGCATTTTCTCTATACGCAGATACATCATATACGTACACTTTGCAGAATCTCCTATTTTCATCAAATTCTATCTTTGTATCATATGATCTTTCACTGGTTGTACAACTTTCTTCAATTCAATCAATTTCTACATCTCCAATAATTTTTCTTGTTGAACTACTCAAATAGATCTATTTCCAACAAACTACTCATTTTTCAATGTTCTTTGTTTAATTATGCCTTCAATATCTCCATTCCTATAATTTTCAACAGTTCTGGCTTCTTTTTCAAGCAAAAGTATTCAGTTTCTTGTAATTCATCAAATTCAGCAGATTCAAAATTCTCTGCGTTATCTGCACAATCAATTTCTCTATATCACTCAAATTAAACAAACCTGGTTCGATGCGGATAACAAAATATCAAAACCTAGCAATTGATGATATTCTAGCATTTTCTCTATCTGCAGATATTTCTCATTCCCGATATTAGTAAAATCTTCCAGTTTAACGAAATTCTCTGCTTGTAGGATCTGCTGCTTCTCTCTATGTACAACTTTCTTACTTTCCAACAACTTCACTATCTCTATTAATTTCCTCTGCCTATCTAAACAAGTGTCTCTATTTCTTTCACTCCACACATCTAGACATAGTTATGATTCAACTAAACATACAATTTCTGAATTACAGTATCTATTAGTAAGAGTTAGTTCTCTGCGTCGAGCAAAATCTTATATTTCAGTAAATTCTTAGTTTGAGCTGATTTGCAGTTTGCCTGCATTCTTTGCAACTTCAATTTCTCCATTTCTTCAATTTCAGCAAAGTTGGCTCTCTGTATCTATGAAACTTTCCAGTTCTAGCAATAACACATATTGAAGCATTTTCTCTATAAGCAGATATCTCATATTACTACACTTTGCAAAATCTCCTATGTTCATCAAATTCTATCTTTCTATCATATGATCTTTCATTTATTGTACAGCTTTCTTCAATTCAATCATTTCTATATCTCCAATATTTTTTCTTGTTGTACTACACAAATAGAACTACTTCTAACAAACTACACAGTTTTCAATGTTCTTTGTTTAATTATGCCTTCAATATCTCCATTCCTATAATTTTCAACAGATCTGGATTCTATGTCAAGCAAAAGTATTCAGTTTCGTGTAATTCATCAAATTCTGCAGATTCAAAATTCCCTGCGTTAGCTGCACAATCAATATCTCCATATCCCTCAATTTAAACAAACCTCGTTCGATGCGGATAACAAAATATCAAATACTAGCCTTTTCTCTATCTGCAGATATTTCTCATTCCCCATATTTGTAAAATCTTCCAGTTTAACGGAATGCTCTGCTTGTAGGATCTGCTGCTTCTCTCCATGTACAAGTTTTTTACTTTCCAACTAACCTCACTATCTCTATTAATTTCCTCTGCCTATCTTAAAATGTGTCTCTATTTCTGTCGATCCACACATCTAGACATAGTTATGATTCAACTGAACTTACAATTTCTGAATTACAATATCTATCAGTAAAAGTAGTTCTCTGCATCTAGCAAAATCTTATTTTTCAGTAATTTCTTAGATTGATCTCATTTGCAGGTTGCCTGCATTCTCTGCAACTTCAATTTCTCCATTTCTTCAGTTTCAGCAAACTTGGCTCTCTGTATCTGTCAAACTCTCCATTTCTAGCAATACATTTTGAAGCATTTTCTCTATAAGCAGATACATCATATTCGTACACTTTGCAAAATCTGCTATTTTCATCAAATTCTATCTTTGTATCATCTGCTCGTTCACTGATTGTACAACTTTCTTCAATTCAATCAATTTCTACATCTCTATTAATTTTTCTTGATGTAGTACACAAATAGAACTATTTCTAACAAACTACACATTTTTCAATGTTCTTTGTTTAATTATGCCTTCAATATCTCCATTCCTATAATTTTCAACAGATCTGGCTTCTATGTCAAGCAAAAGTATTCAGTTTATTGTAATTCATCAAATTTTGCAGATTCAAAATTCTCTGCGTTAGCTGCACAATCAAAATCTCCATATCCCTCAATTTAAACAAACATGGTTCGATGCGGATAACAAAATATCAAAACCTAGCAATTGATGATATTCTAGCATTTTCTCTATCTGCAGATATTTCTCTTTCCCCATATTTGTAAAATCTTCCAGTTTATCGACATTCTCTGCTTGTAAGATCTGTTGCTCCTCTCCATATACAAGTTTCTTACTTTCCAACAACTTCACTATCTCTATTAATTTCCTCTGCCTATCTAAACAAGTGTCTCTACTTCTTTCGCTCCACACATCTAGACATAGTTATGATTGAACTGAACTTACAATTTCTGAATTACAGTATCTATTTAGTAAGAGTTAGTTCGCTGCATCGAGCAAAATCTTATTTTTCAGTAAAGTCATAGATTGAGCTGATTTGCAACTTGCCTGCATTCTTTGCAACTTCAATTTCTCCATTTCTTCATTTTCAGCAAACTTGGCTCTCTGTATCTGTCAAACTCTCCATTTCTAGCAATAACACATTTTGAAGCATTTTCTCTATAAGCAGATATCTCATATTCGTAAACTTTGCAAAATCTGCTATTTTCATCAAATTCTATCTTTGTATCCTCTGCTCGTTCACTGATTGTACAAGTTTCTTCAATTCAATCAATTTCGACATCTCCAATAAGTATTATTGTTGAACTACATTAATAAAACTATTTCTAACAAACTACTCATTTTTCAATGTTCTTTGGTCAATTATGCCTTCGATATCTCCATTCCTATATTTTTCAACAGAATTGGGTTCTATGTCAAGCAAAAGTATTCAGTTTCTTGTAATTCATCAAATTCCGCAGATTCAAAATTCTCTGCGTTAGCTGCACAATCAATTTCTCCATGTCGTTCAATTTAAATAAATATGGTTCGATGCGGATAACAAAATATCAAAACCTAGCAATTGATGATATTCTAGCATTTTCTCTATCTGCAGATATTTCTCATTCCCCATATTTGTAAAATCTTCCAGTTTATCGACATTCTCTGCTTGTAGGATCTGCTGCTTCTCTCCATATACAAGTTTCTTACTTTCCAACAACTTCACTATCTCTATTAATTTCCTCCGCCTATCTAAACAAGTGTCTTTATTTCTTTCGCTCCACACATCTAGACATAGTTATGATTCAACTGAACTTACAATTTCTAAATTACAGTATCTATTTAGTAAGAGTTAGTTCTCGGCATCGAGCAAAATCTTATATTTCAGTAAATTCTTAGATTGAGCTGATTTGCAGCTTGCCTGCATTCTTTGCAACTTCAATTTCTCCAGTTCTTCAGTTTCAGCAAAGTTGGCTCTCTGTATCTATGAAACTTTCCAGTTCTAGCAATAACACATATTGAAGCATTTTCTCTATAAGCAGATATCTCATATTACTACACTTTGCAAAATCTCCTATGTTCATCAAATTCTATCTTTCTATCATATGATCTTTCAGTTATTGTACAGCTTTCTTCAATTTAATCATTTCTACATCTCCAATAATTTTTCTTGTTGTACTACACAAATAGAACTATTTCTAACAAGCTACACAGTTTTCAATGTTCTTTGTTTAATTATGCCTTCAATATCTCCATTCCTATAATTTTCAACAGCTCTGTCTTCTATGTCAAGCAAAAGTATTCAGTTTCTTGTAATTGATCAAATTCTGCAGATTCAAAATTCTCTGCGTTAGCTGCACAATCAATATCTCCATATCCCTCAACTTAAACAAACCTGGTTCGATTTGGATAACAAAATATCAAAATCTAGCAATTGATGATATTCTAGCATTTTCTCGATTTGCAGATATTTCTCATTCCCCAAATTTGTAAAATCTTCCAGTTTGACGGAATTCTCTGCTTGTAGGATCTGCTGCTTCTCTCTATGTACAAGTTTCCTACTCTCCAACAACTTCACTATCTCTATTAATTTCCTCTGCCTATCTAAACAAGTGTCACTATTTCTTTCGCTCCACACATCTAGACATAGTTATGATTCAACTGAACTTACAATTTCTGAATTACAATATCTATCTGTAAAAGTAGTTCTGTGCATCTAGCAAAATTTTAGTTTTCAGTAATTTCTTAGATTGAGCTCATTTGCAGGTTGCCTGCGTTCTCTGCAACTTCAATTTCTCCATTTCTTCAGTTTCAGCAAACTCGGCTCTCTGTACTAATCAAACTCTTCATTTCTAGCAATAACAAATTTTGAAGCATTTTCTCTATACGCAGATACATCATATACGTACACTTTGCAGAATCTCCTATTTTCATCAAATTCTATCTTTGTATCATATGATCTTTCACTGGTTGTACAACTTTCTTCAATTCAATCAATTTCTACATCTCCAATAATTTTTCTTGTTGAACTACTCAAATAGATCTATTTCCAACAAACTACTCATTTTTCAATGTTCTTTGTTTAATTATGCCTTCAATATCTCCATTCCTATAATTTTCAACAGTTCTGGCTTCTTTTTCAAGCAAAAGTATTCAGTTTCTTGTAATTCATCAAATTCAGCAGATTCAAAATTCTCTGCGTTATCTGCACAATCAATTTCTCTATATCACTCAAATTAAACAAACCTGGTTCGATGCGGATAACAAAATATCAAAACCTAGCAATTGATGATATTCTAGCATTTTCTCTATCTGCAGATATTTCTCATTCCCGATATTAGTAAAATCTTCCAGTTTAACGAAATTCTCTGCTTGTAGGATCTGCTGCTTCTCTCTATGTACAACTTTCTTACTTTCCAACAACTTCACTATCTCTATTAATTTCCTCTGCCTATCTAAACAAGTGTCTCTATTTCTTTCACTCCACACATCTAGACATAGTTATGATTCAACTAAACATACAATTTCTGAATTACAGTATCTATTAGTAAGAGTTAGTTCTCTGCGTCGAGCAAAATCTTATATTTCAGTAAATTCTTAGTTTGAGCTGATTTGCAGTTTGCCTGCATTCTTTGCAACTTCAATTTCTCCATTTCTTCAATTTCAGCAAAGTTGGCTCTCTGTATCTATGAAACTTTCCAGTTCTAGCAATAACACATATTGAAGCATTTTCTCTATAAGCAGATATCTCATATTACTACACTTTGCAAAATCTCCTATGTTCATCAAATTCTATCTTTCTATCATATGATCTTTCATTTATTGTACAGCTTTCTTCAATTCAATCATTTCTATATCTCCAATATTTTTTCTTGTTGTACTACACAAATAGAACTACTTCTAACAAACTACACAGTTTTCAATGTTCTTTGTTTAATTATGCCTTCAATATCTCCATTCCTATAATTTTCAACAGATCTGGATTCTATGTCAAGCAAAAGTATTCAGTTTCGTGTAATTCATCAAATTCTGCAGATTCAAAATTCCCTGCGTTAGCTGCACAATCAATATCTCCATATCCCTCAATTTAAACAAACCTCGTTCGATGCGGATAACAAAATATCAAATACTAGCCTTTTCTCTATCTGCAGATATTTCTCATTCCCCATATTTGTAAAATCTTCCAGTTTAACGGAATGCTCTGCTTGTAGGATCTGCTGCTTCTCTCCATGTACAAGTTTTTTACTTTCCAACTAACCTCACTATCTCTATTAATTTCCTCTGCCTATCTTAAAATGTGTCTCTATTTCTGTCGATCCACACATCTAGACATAGTTATGATTCAACTGAACTTACAATTTCTGAATTACAATATCTATCAGTAAAAGTAGTTCTCTGCATCTAGCAAAATCTTATTTTTCAGTAATTTCTTAGATTGATCTCATTTGCAGGTTGCCTGCATTCTCTGCAACTTCAATTTCTCCATTTCTTCAGTTTCAGCAAACTTGGCTCTCTGTATCTGTCAAACTCTCCATTTCTAGCAATACATTTTGAAGCATTTTCTCTATAAGCAGATACATCATATTCGTACACTTTGCAAAATCTGCTATTTTCATCAAATTCTATCTTTGTATCATCTGCTCGTTCACTGATTGTACAACTTTCTTCAATTCAATCAATTTCTACATCTCTATTAATTTTTCTTGATGTAGTACACAAATAGAACTATTTCTAACAAACTACACATTTTTCAATGTTCTTTGTTTAATTATGCCTTCAATATCTCCATTCCTATAATTTTCAACAGATCTGGCTTCTATGTCAAGCAAAAGTATTCAGTTTATTGTAATTCATCAAATTTTGCAGATTCAAAATTCTCTGCGTTAGCTGCACAATCAAAATCTCCATATCCCTCAATTTAAACAAACATGGTTCGATGCGGATAACAAAATATCAAAACCTAGCAATTGATGATATTCTAGCATTTTCTCTATCTGCAGATATTTCTCTTTCCCCATATTTGTAAAATCTTCCAGTTTATCGACATTCTCTGCTTGTAAGATCTGTTGCTCCTCTCCATATACAAGTTTCTTACTTTCCAACAACTTCACTATCTCTATTAATTTCCTCTGCCTATCTAAACAAGTGTCTCTACTTCTTTCGCTCCACACATCTAGACATAGTTATGATTGAACTGAACTTACAATTTCTGAATTACAGTATCTATTTAGTAAGAGTTAGTTCGCTGCATCGAGCAAAATCTTATTTTTCAGTAAAGTCATAGATTGAGCTGATTTGCAACTTGCCTGCATTCTTTGCAACTTCAATTTCTCCATTTCTTCATTTTCAGCAAACTTGGCTCTCTGTATCTGTCAAACTCTCCATTTCTAGCAATAACACATTTTGAAGCATTTTCTCTATAAGCAGATATCTCATATTCGTAAACTTTGCAAAATCTGCTATTTTCATCAAATTCTATCTTTGTATCCTCTGCTCGTTCACTGATTGTACAAGTTTCTTCAATTCAATCAATTTCGACATCTCCAATAAGTATTATTGTTGAACTACATTAATAAAACTATTTCTAACAAACTACTCATTTTTCAATGTTCTTTGGTCAATTATGCCTTCGATATCTCCATTCCTATATTTTTCAACAGAATTGGGTTCTATGTCAAGCAAAAGTATTCAGTTTCTTGTAATTCATCAAATTCCGCAGATTCAAAATTCTCTGCGTTAGCTGCACAATCAATTTCTCCATGTCGTTCAATTTAAATAAATATGGTTCGATGCGGATAACAAAATATCAAAACCTAGCAATTGATGATATTCTAGCATTTTCTCTATCTGCAGATATTTCTCATTCCCCATATTTGTAAAATCTTCCAGTTTATCGACATTCTCTGCTTGTAGGATCTGCTGCTTCTCTCCATATACAAGTTTCTTACTTTCCAACAACTTCACTATCTCTATTAATTTCCTCCGCCTATCTAAACAAGTGTCTTTATTTCTTTCGCTCCACACATCTAGACATAGTTATGATTCAACTGAACTTACAATTTCTAAATTACAGTATCTATTTAGTAAGAGTTAGTTCTCGGCATCGAGCAAAATCTTATTTTTCAGTAAATTCTTAGATTGAGCTGATTTGCAGCTTGCCTGCATTCTTTGCAACTTCAATTTCTCCAGTTCTTCAGTTTCAGCAAAGTTGGCTCTCTGTATCTATGAAACTTTCCAGTTCTAGCAATAACACATATTGAAGCATTTTCTCTATAAGCAGATATCTCATATTACTACACTTTGCAAAATCTCCTATGTTCATCAAATTCTATCTTTCTATCATATGATCTTTCAGTTATTGTACAGCTTTCTTCAATTTAATCATTTCTACATCTCCAATAATTTTTCTTGTTGTACTACACAAATAGAACTATTTCTAACAAGCTACACAGTTTTCAATGTTCTTTGTTTAATTATGCCTTCAATATCTCCATTCCTATAATTTTCAACAGCTCTGTCTTCTATGTCAAGCAAAAGTATTCAGTTTCTTGTAATTGATCAAATTCTGCAGATTCAAAATTCTCTGCGTTAGCTGCACAATCAATATCTCCATATCCCTCAACTTAAACAAACCTGGTTCGATGTGGATAACAAAATATCAAAATCAAGCAATTGATGATATTCTAGCATTTTCTCGATTTGCAGATATTTCTCATTCCCCAAATTTGTAAAATCTTCCAGTTTGACGGAATTCTCTGCTTGTAGGATCTGCTGCTTCTCTCTATGTACAACTTTCTTACTTTCCAACAACTTCACTATCTCTATTAATTTCCTCTGCCTATCTAAACAAGTGTCTCTATTTCTTTCACTCCACACATCTAGACATAGTTATGATTCAACTAAACATACAATTTCTGAATTACAGTATCTATTAGTAAGAGTTAGTTCTCTGCGTCGAGCAAAATCTTATATTTCAGTAAATTCTTAGTTTGAGCTGATTTGCAGTTTGCCTGCATTCTTTGCAACTTCAATTTCTCCATTTCTTCAATTTCAGCAAAGTTGGCTCTCTGTATCTATGAAACTTTCCAGTTCTAGCAATAACACATATTGAAGCATTTTCTCTATAAGCAGATATCTCATATTACTACACTTTGCAAAATCTCCTATGTTCATCAAATTCTATCTTTCTATCATATGATCTTTCATTTATTGTACAGCTTTCTTCAATTCAATCATTTCTATATCTCCAATATTTTTTCTTGTTGTACTACACAAATAGAACTACTTCTAACAAACTACACAGTTTTCAATGTTCTTTGTTTAATTATGCCTTCAGTATCTCCATTCCTATAATTTTCAACAGATCTGGATTCTATGTCAAGCAAAAGTATTCAGTTTCGTGTAATTCATCAAATTCTGCAGATTCAAAATTCCCTGCGTTAGCTGCACAATCAATATCTCCATATCCCTCAATTTAAACAAACCTCGTTCGATGCGGATAACAAAATATCAAATACTAGCCTTTTCTCTATCTGCAGATATTTCTCATTCCCCATATTTGTAAAATCTTCCAGTTTAACGGAATGCTCTGCTTGTAGGATCTGCTGCTTCTCTCCATGTACAAGTTTTTTACTTTCCAACTAACCTCACTATCTCTATTAATTTCCTCTGCCTATCTTAAAATGTGTCTCTATTTCTGTCGATCCACACATCTAGACATAGTTATGATTCAACTGAACTTACAATTTCTGAATTACAATATTTATCTGTAAAAGTAGTTCTGTGCATCTAGCAAAATTTTAGTTTTCAGTAATTTCTTAGATTGAGCTCATTTGCAGGTTGCCTGCGTTCTCTGCAACTTCAATTTCTCCATTTCTTCAGTTTCAGCAAACTCGGCTCTCTGTACTAATCAAACTCTTCATTTCTAGCAATAACAAATTTTGAAGCATTTTCTCTATACGCAGATACATCATATACGTACACTTTGCAGAATCTCCTATTTTCATCAAATTCTATCTTTGTATCATATGATCTTTCACTGGTTGTACAACTTTCTTCAATTCAATCAATTTCTACATCTCCAATAATTTTTCTTGTTGAACTACTCAAATAGATCTATTTCCAACAAACTACTCATTTTTCAATGTTCTTTGTTTAATTATGCCTTCAATATCTGCATTCCTATAATTTTCAACAGTTCTGGCTTCTATTTCAAGCAAAAGTATTCAGTTTCTTGTAATTCATCAAATTCAGCAGATTCAAAATTCTCTGCGTTATCTGCACAATCAATTTCTCTATATCACTCAAATTAAACAAACCTGGTTCGATGCGGATAACAAAATATCAAAACCTAGCAATTGATGATATTCTAGCATTTTCTCTATCTGCAGATATTTCTCATTCCCGATATTAGTAAAATCTTCCAGTTTAACGAAATTCTCTGCTTGTAGGATCTGCTGCTTCTCTCTATGTACAACTTTCTTACTTTCCAACAACTTCACTATCTCTATTAATTTTCTCTGCCTATCTAAACAAGTGTCTCTATTTCTTTCACTCCACACATCTAGACATAGTTATGATTCAACTAAACATACAATTTCTGAATTACAGTATCTATTAGTAAGAGTTAGTTCTCTGCGTCGAGCAAAATCTTATATTTCAGTAAATTCTTAGTTTGAGCTGATTTGCAGGTTGCCTGCATTCTTTGCAACTTCAATTTCTCCATTTCTTCAATTTCAGCAAAGTTGGCTCTCTGTATCTATGAAACTTTCCAGTTCTAGCAATAACACATATTGAAGCATTTTCTCTATAAGCAGATATCTCATATTACTACACTTTGCAAAATCTCCTATGTTCATCAAATTCTATCTTTCTATCATATGATCTTTCATTTATTGTACAGCTTTCTTCAATTCAATCATTTCTATATCTCCAATATTTTTTCTTGTTGTACTACACAAATAGAACTACTTCTAACAAACTACACAGTTTTCAATGTTCTTTGTTTAATTATGCCTTCAATATCTCCATTCCTATAATTTTCAACAGATCTGGATTCTATGTCAAGCAAAAGTATTCAGTTTCGTGTAATTCATCAAATTCTGCAGATTCAAAATTCCCTGCGTTAGCTGCACAATCAATATCTCCATATCCCTCAATTTAAACAAACCTCGTTCGATGCGGATAACAAAATATCAAATACTAGCCTTTTCTCTATCTGCAGATATTTCTCATTCCCCATATTTGTAAAATCTTCCAGTTTAACGGAATGCTCTGCTTGTAGGATCTGCTGCTTCTCTCCATGTACAAGTTTTTTACTTTCCAACTAACCTCACTATCTCTATTAATTTCCTCTGCCTATCTTAAAATGTGTCTCTATTTCTGTCGATCCACACATCTAGACATAGTTATGATTCAACTGAACTTACAATTTCTGAATTACAATATCTATCAGTAAAAGTAGTTCTCTGCATCTAGCAAAATCTTATTTTTCAGTAATTTCTTAGATTGATCTCATTTGCAGGTTGCCTGCATTCTCTGCAACTTCAATTTCTCCATTTCTTCAGTTTCAGCAAACTTGGCTCTCTGTATCTGTCAAACTCTCCATTTCTAGCAATACATTTTGAAGCATTTTCTCTATAAGCAGATACATCATATTCGTACACTTTGCAAAATCTGCTATTTTCATCAAATTCTATCTTTGTATCATCTGCTCGTTCACTGATTGTACAACTTTCTTCAATTCAATCAATTTCTACATCTCTATTAATTTTTCTTGATGTAGTACACAAATAGAACTATTTCTAACAAACTACACATTTTTCAATGTTCTTTGTTTAATTATGCCTTCAATATCTCCATTCCTATAATTTTCAACAGATCTGGCTTCTATGTCAAGCAAAAGTATTCAGTTTATTGTAATTCATCAAATTTTGCAGATTCAAAATTCTCTGCGTTAGCTGCACAATCAAAATCTCCATATCCCTCAATTTAAACAAACATGGTTCGATGCGGATAACAAAATATCAAAACCTAGCAATTGATGATATTCTAGCATTTTCTCTATCTGCAGATATTTCTCTTTCCCCATATTTGTAAAATCTTCCAGTTTATCGACATTCTCTGCTTGTAAGATCTGTTGCTCCTCTCCATATACAAGTTTCTTACTTTCCAACAACTTCACTATCTCTATTAATTTCCTCTGCCTATCTAAACAAGTGTCTCTACTTCTTTCGCTCCACACATCTAGACATAGTTATGATTGAACTGAACTTACAATTTCTGAATTACAGTATCTATTTAGTAAGAGTTAGTTCTCTGCATCGAGCAAAATCTTATTTTTCAGTAAAGTCTTAGATTGAGCTGATTTGCATCTTGCCTGCATTCTTTGCAACTTCAATTTCTCCATTTCTTCATTTTCAGCAAACTTGGCTCTCTGTATCTGTCAAACTCTCCATTTCTAGCAATAACACATTTTGAAGCATTTTCTCTATAAGCAGATATCTCATATTCGTAAACTTTGCAAAATCTGCTATTTTCATCAAATTCTATCTTTGTATCATCTGCTCGTTCACTGATTGTACAAGTTTCTTCAATTCAATCAATTTCGACATCTCCAATAGGTATTATTGTTGAACTACATTAATAAAACTATTTCTAACAAACTACTCATTTTTCAATGTTCTTTGGTCAATTATGCCTTCGATATCTCCATTCCTATATTTTTCAACAGAATTGGGTTCTATGTCAAGCAAAAGTATTCAGTTTCTTGTAATTCATCAAATTCCGCAGATTCAAAATTCTCTGCGTTAGCTGCACAATCAATTTCTCCATGTCGTTCAATTTAAATAAATATGGTTCGATGCGGATAACAAAATATCAAAACCTAGCAATTGATGATATTCTAGCATTTTCTCTATCTGCAGATATTTCTCATTCCCCATATTTGTAAAATCTTCCAGTTTATCGACATTCTCTGCTTGTAAGATCTGCTGCTTCTCTCCATATACAAGTTTCTTACTTTCCAACAACTTCACTATCTCTATTAATTTCCTCCGCCTATCTAAACAAGTGTCTTTATTTCTTTCGCTCCACACATCTAGACATAGTTATGATTCAACTGAACTTACAATTTCTAAATTACAGTATCTATTTAGTAAGAGTTAGTTCTCTGCATCGAGCAAAATCTTATTTTTCAGTAAATTCTTAGATTGAGCTGATTTGCAGCTTGCCTGCATTCTTTGCAACTTCAATTTCTCCAGTTCTTCAGTTTCAGCAAAGTTGGCTCTCTGTATCTATGAAACTTTCCAGTTCTAGCAATAACACATATTGAAGCATTTTCTCTATAAGCAGATATCTCATATTACTACACTTTGCAAAATCTCCTATGTTCATCAAATTCTATCTTTCTATCATATGATCTTTCACTTATTCTACAGCTTTCTTCAATTCAATCATTTCTATATCTCCAATAATTTTTCTTGTTGTACTACACAAATAGAACTATTTCTAACAAACTACACAGTTTTCAATGTTCTTTGTTTAATTATGCCTTCAATATCTCCATTCCTATAATTTTCAACAGATCTGGCTTCTATGTCAAGCAAAAGTATTCAGTTACGTGTAATTCATCAAATTCTGCAGATTCAAAATTCCCTGCGTTAGCTGCACAATCAATATCTCCATATGCCTCAATTTAAACAAACCTCGTTCGATGCGGATAACAAAATATCAAATCCTAGCCTTTTCTCTATCTGCAGATATTTCTCATTCCCCATATTCGTAAAATCTTCCAGTTTAACGGAATGCTCTGCTTGTAGGATCTCCTGCTTCTCTCCATGTACAAGTTTCTTACTTTCCAGCTGACCTCACTATCTCTATTTATTTCCTCTGCCTATCTTAACATGTGTCTCTATTTCTATCGATCCACACATCTAGACATAGTTATGATTCAACTGAACTTACAATTTCTGAATTACAATATCTATCAGTAAAAGCAGTTCTCTGCATCTAGCAAAATCTTATTTTTCAGTAATTTCTTAGATTGAGCTCATTTGCAGGTTGCCTGCATTCTCTGCAACTTCAATTTCTCCATTTCTTCAGTTTCAGCAAACTTGGCTCTCTGTATCTGTCAAACTCTCCATTTCTAGCAATACATTTTGAAGCATTTTCTCTATAAGCAGATACATCATATTCGTACACTTTGCAAAATCTGCTATTTTCATCAAATTCTATCTTTGTATCATCTGCTCGTTCACTGATTGTACAACTTTCTTCAATTCAATCAATTTCTACATCTCTATTAATTTTTCTTGATGTAGTACACAAATAGAACTATTTCTAACAAACTACACATTTTTCAATGTTCTTTGTTTAATTATGCCTTCAATATCTCCATTCCTATAATTTTCAACAGATCTGGCTTCTATGTCAAGCAAAAGTATTCAGTTTATTGTAATTCATCAAATTTTGCAGATTCAAAATTCTCTGCGTTAGCTGCACAATCAAAATCTCCATATCCCTCAATTTAAACAAACATGGTTCGATGCGGATAACAAAATATCAAAACCTAGCAATTGATGATATTCTAGCATTTTCTCTATCTGCAGATATTTCTCTTTCCCCATATTTGTAAAATCTTCCAGTTTATCGACATTCTCTGCTTGTAAGATCTGTTGCTCCTCTCCATATACAAGTTTCTTACTTTCCAACAACTTCACTATCTCTATTAATTTCCTCTGCCTATGTAAACAAGTGTCTCTACTTCTTTCGCTCCACACATCTAGACATAGTTATGATTGAACTGAACTTACAATTTCTGAATTACAGTATCTATTTAGTAAGAGTTAGTTCTCTGCATCGAGCAAAATCTTATTTTTCAGTAAAGTCTTAGATTGAGCTGATTTGCATCTTGCCTGCATTCTTTGCAACTTCAATTTCTCCATTTCTTCATTTTCAGCAAACTTGGCTCTCTGTATCTGTCAAACTCTCCATTTCTAGCAATAACACATTTTGAAGCATTTTCTCTATAAGCAGATATCTCATATTCGTAAACTTTGCAAAATCTGCTATTTTCATCAAATTCTATCTTTGTATCATCTGCTCGTTCACTGATTGTACAAGTTTCTTCAATTCAATCAATTTCGACATCTCCAATAGGTATTATTGTTGAACTACATTAATAAAACTATTTCTAACAAACTACTCATTTTTCAATGTTCTTTGGTCAATTATGCCTTCGATATCTCCATTCCTATATTTTTCAACAGAATTGGGTTCTATGTCAAGCAAAAGTATTCAGTTTCTTGTAATTCATCAAATTCCGCAGATTCAAAATTCTCTGCGTTAGCTGCACAATCAATTTCTCCATGTCGTTCAATTTAAATAAATATGGTTCGATGCGGATAACAAAATATCAAAACCTAGCAATTGATGATATTCTAGCATTTTCTCTATCTGCAGATATTTCTCATTCCCCATATTTGTAAAATCTTCCAGTTTATCGACATTCTCTGCTTGTAAGATCTGCTGCTTCTCTCCATATACAAGTTTCTTACTTTCCAACAACTTCACTATCTCTATTAATTTCCTCCGCCTATCTAAACAAGTGTCTTTATTTCTTTCGCTCCACACATCTAGACATAGTTATGATTCAACTGAACTTACAATTTCTAAATTACAGTATCTATTTAGTAAGAGTTAGTTCTCTGCATCGAGCAAAATCTTATTTTTCAGTAAATTCTTAGATTGAGCTGATTTGCAGCTTGCCTGCATTCTTTGCAACTTCAATTTCTCCAGTTCTTCAGTTTCAGCAAAGTTGGCTCTCTGTATCTATGAAACTTTCCAGTTCTAGCAATAACACATATTGAAGCATTTTCTCTATAAGCAGATATCTCATATTACTACACTTTGCAAAATCTCCTATGTTCATCAAATTCTATCTTTCTATCATATGATCTTTCACTTATTCTACAGCTTTCTTCAATTCAATCATTTCTATATCTCCAATAATTTTTCTTGTTGTACTACACAAATAGAACTATTTCTAACAAACTACACAGTTTTCAATGTTCTTTGTTTAATTATGCCTTCAATATCTCCATTCCTATAATTTTCAACAGATCTGGCTTCTATGTCAAGCAAAAGTATTCAGTTACGTGTAATTTATCAAATTCTGCAGATTCAAAATTCCCTGCGTTAGCTGCACAATCAATATCTCCATATGCCTCAATTTAAACAAACCTCGTTCGATGCGGATAACAAAATATCAAATCCTAGCCTTTTCTCTATCTGCAGATATTTCTCATTCCCCATATTCGTAAAATCTTCCAGTTTAACGGAATGCTCTGCTTGTAGGATCTCCTGCTTCTCTCCATGTACAAGTTTCTTACTTTCCAGCTGACCTCACTATCTCTATTTATTTCCTCTGCCTATCTTAACATGTGTCTCTATTTCTATCGATCCACACATCTAGACATAGTTATGATTCAACTGAACTTACAATTTCTGAATTACAATATCTATCAGTAAAAGCAGTTCTCTGCATCTAGCAAAATCTTATTTTTCAGTAATTTCTTAGATTGAGCTCATTTGCAGGTTGCCTGCATTCTCTGCAACTTCAATTTCTCCATTTCTTCAGTTTCAGCAAACTTGGCTCTCTGTATCTGTCAAACTCTCCATTTCTAGCAATAACACATTTTGAAGCATTTTCTCTATAAGCAGATACATCATATTCGTACACTTTGCAAAATCTGCTATTTTCATCAAATTCTATCTTTGTATCATCTGCTCGTTCACTGATTGTACAACTTTCTTCAATTCAATCAATTTCTACATCTCCATTAATTTTTCTTGTTGTACTACACAAATAGAACTATTTCTAACAAACTACACATGTTTCAATGTTCTTTGTTTAATTATGCCTTCAATATCTCCATTCCTATCATTTTCAACAGATCTGGCTTCTATGTCAAGCAAAAGTATTCACTTTCTTGGAATTCATCAAATTCTGCAGATTCAAAATTCTCTTCGTTAGCTGCACAATCAATTTCTCCATATCGTTCAATTTAAACAAACCAGGTTCGATGCGGATAACAAAATATCAGAACCTAGCAATTGCTGATATTCTAGCATTTTCTCGATCTGCAGATATTTCTCATTCCCCATATTTGTAAAATCTTCCAGTTTAACGAAATTCTCTGCTTGTAGGATCTGCTGCTTCTCTCCATGTACAAGTTTCTTACTTTCCAACAACTTCACTATCTCTATTAATTTCCTCTGCCTATCTAAACAAGTGTCTCTATTTCTTTCGCTCCACACACCAAGACATAGTTATGATTCAACTTAACTTACAATTTCTGAATTACAATATCTATCAGTAAAAGATGTTCGCTGCATCTAGCAAAATGTTATTTTTCAGTAATTTCTTAGATTGAGCTCATTTGCAGTTGCCTGCGTTCTCTGCAACTTCAATTTCTCCATTTCTTCAGTTTCAGCAAACTTGGCAATCTGTATCTGTCAAACTCTCCATTTCTAGAAATAACACATATTGAAGCATTTTCTCTGTAAGTAGATATATCATATTCGTACACTTTGCAAAATCTGCTATTTTCATCAAATTCTATCTTTGTATCATCTGCTCGTTCACTGATTGTACAACTTTCTTCAATTCAATCAATTTCTACATCTCCAATAATTATTATTGTTGAACTACATTAATAAAACTATTTCTAACAAACTACTCATTTTTCAATGTTCTTTGGACAATTATGCATTCAATATCTCCATTCCTATATTTTTCAACAGAATTGGTTTCTATGTTAAGCAAAAGTATTCAGTTTCTTCTAATTCAAAATTCTCTGCGTTAGCTGCAGAATCAATTTCTCCATATCGTTCAATTTAAACAAACATGGTTCGATGCGGATAACAAAATATCAAAACCTAGCAATTGATGATATTCTAGCATTTTCTCGATCTGCAGATATTTCTCATTCCCCATATGTGTAAAATCTTCCAGTTTATCCACATTCTCTGCTTGTAGGATCTGCTGCTTCTCTCCATGTACAAGTTTCTTACTTTCCAACAACCTCACTATCTCTATTAATTTCCTCTGCCTATCTAAACAAGAGTCTCTATTTCTATCGCTCCACACATCTAGACATAGTTATGATTCATCTGAACTTACAATTTCTGAATTACAATATCTATCAGTAAAAGATGTTCGCTGCATCGAGCAAAATCCTATTTCTCAGGAAATTCTTAGATTGATCTCATTTGCAGGTTGCCTGTATTCTCTGCAACTTCAATTTCTCCATTTCTTCAGTTTCAGCAAACTTGGCTCTCTGTATCCATGAATCTTTCCAGTTCTAGCAATAACACATATTGAAGAATTTACTCTTTCAGCAGATATCTCATATTACTACACTTTGCAAAATCTCCTATGTTCATCAAATTCTATCTTTCTATCATATGATCTTTCATTTATTGTACAGCTTTCTTCAATTCAATCATTTCTATATCTCCAATAATTTTTCTTGTTGTACTACACAAATAGAACTACTTCTAACAAACTACACAGTTTTCAATGTTCTTTGTTTAATTATGCCTTCAATATCTCCATTCCTATAATTTTCAACAGATCTGGATTCTATGTCAAGCAAAAGTATTCAGTTTCGTGTAATTCATCAAATTCTGCAGATTCAAAATTCCCGGCGTTAGCTGCACAATCAATATCTCCATATCCCCCAATTTAAACAAACCTCGTTCGATGCGGATAACAAAATATCAAATACTAGCCTTTTCTCTATCTGCAGATATTTCTCATTCCCCATATTTGTAAAATCTTCCAGTTTAACGGAATGCTCTGCTTGTAGGATCTCCTGCTTCTCTCCATGTACAAGTTTTTTACTTTCCAACTAACCTCACTATCTCTATTAATTTCCTCTGCCTATCTTAAAATGTGTCTCTATTTCTGTCGATCCACACATCTAGACATAGTTATGATTCAACTGAACTTACAATTTCTGAATTACAATATCTATCAGTAAAAGTAGTTCTCTGCATCTAGCAAAATCTTATTTTTCAGTAATTTCTTAGATTGATCTCATTTGCAGGTTGCCTGCATTCTCTGCAACTTCAATTTCTCCATTTCTTCAGTTTCAGCAAACTTGGCTCTCTGTATCTGTCAAACTCTCCATTTCTAGCAATACATTTTGAAGCATTTTCTCTATAAGCAGACACATCATATTCGTACACTTTGCAAAATCTGCTATTTTCATCAAATTCTATCTTTGTATCATCTGCTCGTTCACTGATTGTACAAGTTTCTTCAATTCAATCAATTTCGACATCTCCAATAGGTATTATTGTTGAACTACATTAATAAAACTATTTCTAACAAACTACTCATTTTTCAATGTTCTTTGGTCAATTATGCCTTCGATATCTCCATTCCTATATTTTTCAACAGAATTGGGTTCTATGTCAAGCAAAAGTATTCAGTTTCTTGTAATTCATCAAATTCCGCAGATTCAAAATTCTCTGCGTTAGCTGCACAATCAATTTCTCCATGTCGTTCAATTTAAATAAATATGGTTCGATGCGGATAACAAAATATCAAAACCTAGCAATTGATGATATTCTAGCATTTTCTCTATCTGCAGATATTTCTCATTCCCCATATTTGTAAAATCTTCCAGTTTATCGACATTCTCTGCTTGTAGGATCTGCTGCTTCTCTCCATATACAAGTTTCTTACTTTCCAACAACTTCACTATCTCTATTAATTTCCTCCGCCTATCTAAACAAGTGTCTTTATTTCTTTCGCTCCACACATCTAGACATAGTTATGATTCAACTGAACTTACAATTTCTAAATTACAGTATCTATTTAGTAAGAGTTAGTTCTCGGCATCGAGCAAAATCTTATATTTCAGTAAATTCTTAGATTGAGCTGATTTGCAGCTTGCCTGCATTCTTTGCAACTTCAATTTCTCCAGTTCTTCAGTTTCAGCAAAGTTGGCTCTCTGTATCTATGAAACTTTCCAGTTCTAGCAATAACACATATTGAAGCATTTTCTCTATAAGCAGATATCTCATATTACTACACTTTGCAAAATCTCCTATGTTCATCAAATTCTATCTTTCTATCATATGATCTTTCACTTATTCTACAGCTTTCTTCAATTCAATCATTTCTATATCTCCAATAATTTTTCTTGTTGTACTACACAAATAGAACTATTTCTAACAAACTACACAGTTTTCAATGTTCTTTGTTTAATTATGCCTTCAATATCTCCATTCCTATAATTTTCAACAGATCTGGCTTCTATGTCAAGCAAAAGTATTCAGTTACGTGTAATTCATCAAATTCTGCAGATTCAAAATTCCCTGCGTTAGCTGCACAATCAATATCTCCATATCCCTCAATTTAAACAAACCTCGTTCGATGCGGATAACAAAATATCAAATACTAGCCTTTTCTCTATCTGCAGATATTTCTCATTCCCCATATTTGTAAAATCTTCCAGTTTAACGGAATGCTCTGCTTGTAGGATCTGCTGCTTCTCTCCATGTACAAGTTTTTTACTTTCCAACTAACCTCACTATCTCTATTAATTTCCTCTGCCTATCTTAAAATGTGTCTCTATTTCTGTCGATCCACACATCTAGACATAGTTATGATTCAACTGAACTTACAATTTCTGAATTACAATATCTATCAGTAAAAGTAGTTCTCTGCATCTAGCAAAATCTTATTTTTCAGTAATTTCTTAGATTGATCTCATTTGCAGGTTGCCTGCATTCTCTGCAACTTCAATTTCTCCATTTCTTCAGTTTCAGCAAACTTGGCTCTCTGTATCTGTCAAACTCTCCATTTCTAGCAATACATTTTGAAGCATTTTCTCTATAAGCAGATACATCATATTCGTACACTTTGCAAAATCTGCTATTTTCATCAAATTCTATCTTTGTATCATCTGCTCGTTCACTGATTGTACAACTTTCTTCAATTCAATCAATTTCTACATCTCTATTAATTTTTCTTGATGTAGTACACAAATAGAACTATTTCTAACAAACTACACATTTTTCAATGTTCTTTGTTTAATTATGCCTTCAATATCTCCATTCCTATAATTTTCAACAGATCTGGCTTCTATGTCAAGCAAAAGTATTCAGTTTATTGTAATTCATCAAATTTTGCAGATTCAAAATTCTCTGCGTTAGCTGCACAATCAAAATCTCCATATCCCTCAATTTAAACAAACATGGTTCGATGCGGATAACAAAATATCAAAACCTAGCAATTGATGATATTCTAGCATTTTCTCTATCTGCAGATATTTCTCTTTCCCCATATTTGTAAAATCTTCCAGTTTATCGACATTCTCTGCTTGTAAGATCTGTTGCTCCTCTCCATATACAAGTTTCTTACTTTCCAACAACTTCACTATCTCTATTAATTTCCTCTGCCTATCTAAACAAGTGTCTCTACTTCTTTCGCTCCACACATCTAGACATAGTTATGATTGAACTGAACTTACAATTTCTGAATTACAGTATCTATTTAGTAAGAGTTAGTTCTCTGCATCGAGCAAAATCTTATTTTTCAGTAAAGTCTTAGATTGAGCTGATTTGCATCTTGCCTGCATTCTTTGCAACTTCAATTTCTCCATTTCTTCATTTTCAGCAAACTTGGCTCTCTGTATCTGTCAAACTCTCCATTTCTAGCAATAACACATTTTGAAGCATTTTCTCTATAAGCAGATATCTCATATTCGTAAACTTTGCAAAATCTGCTATTTTCATCAAATTCTATCTTTGTATCATCTGCTCGTTCACTGATTGTACAAGTTTCTTCAATTCAATCAATTTCGACATCTCCAATAGGTATTATTGTTGAACTACATTAATAAAACTATTTCTAACAAACTACTCATTTTTCAATGTTCTTTGGTCAATTATGCCTTCGATATCTCCATTCCTATATTTTTCAACAGAATTGGGTTCTATGTCAAGCAAAAGTATTCAGTTTCTTGTAATTCATCAAATTCCGCAGATTCAAAATTCTCTGCGTTAGCTGCACAATCAATTTCTCCATGTCGTTCAATTTAAATAAATATGGTTCGATGCGGATAACAAAATATCAAAACCTAGCAATTGATGATATTCTAGCATTTTCTCTATCTGCAGATATTTCTCATTCCCCATATTTGTAAAATCTTCCAGTTTATCGACATTCTCTGCTTGTAAGATCTGCTGCTTCTCTCCATATACAAGTTTCTTACTTTCCAACAACTTCACTATCTCTATTAATTTCCTCCGCCTATCTAAACAAGTGTCTTTATTTCTTTCGCTCCACACATCTAGACATAGTTATGATTCAACTGAACTTACAATTTCTAAATTACAGTATCTATTTAGTAAGAGTTAGTTCTCTGCATCGAGCAAAATCTTATTTTTCAGTAAATTCTTAGATTGAGCTGATTTGCAGCTTGCCTGCATTGTTTGCAACTTCAATTTCTCCAGTTCTTCAGTTTCATCAAACTTGGCTCTCTGCATCTATGAAACTTTCCAGTTCTAGCAATAACACATATTGAAGCATTTTCTCTATAAGCAGATATCTCATATTACTACACTTTGCAAAATCTCCTATGTTCATCAAATTCTATCTTTGTATCATATGATCTTTCACTTATTCACTTACTACACAAATAGAACTATTTCTAACAAACTACACAGTTTTCAATGTTCTTTGTTGAATTATGCCTTCAATATCTCCATTCCTATAATTTTCAACAGATCTGGCTTCTATGTCAAGCAAAAGTATTCAGTTTCTTTCTGCAGATTCAAAATTCTCTGCGTTAGCTGCACATCAATATCTCCATATCCCTCAATTTAAACAAACCTGGTTCGATGAGGATAACAAAATATCAAAATCTAGCAATTGATGATATTCTAGCATTTTCTCTATCTGCAGATATTTCTCATTCCCCATATTTGTAAAATCTTCCAGTTTAACGAAATTCTCTGCTTGTAGGATCTGCTGCTCCTCTCTATGTACAACTTTCCTACTTTCCAAAAACTTCATTATCTCTATTAATTTCCTCTGCCTATCTAAACAAGTGTCTCTATTTCTTTCGCTCCACACATCAAGACATAGTTATGATTCAACTGAACTTACACTTTCTGAATTACACTATCTATTACTGTAATGTTCGTTCTCTGCATCGAGCAAAATCTTATTTTTCAGTAAATTCTTAGATTGACCTCATTTGCAGGTTGCCTTCATTCTCTGCAACTTCAATTTCTCCATATCTTCAGTTTCATGAAACTTGGCTCTCTGTATCTGTCAAACTCTCCATTTCTAGCAATAACACATTTTGAAGCATTTTCTCTATAATCAGATACATCATATTCGTACACTTTGCAAAATCTGCTATTTTCATCAAATTCTATCTTTGTATCATATCATCTTTCACTTATTGTACAGCTTTCTTCAATTCAATCATTTCTAAATCTCCAATAATTTTTCTTGTTGTAATACACAAATAGAACTATTTCTAACATACTGCACATTTTTCAATGTTCTTTGTTGAATTATGCCTTCAATATCTCCATTCCTATCATTTTCAACAGATCTGGCTTCTATGTCAAGCAAAAGTATTCACTTTCTTGGAATTCATCAAATTCTGCAGATTCAAAATTCTCTTCGTTAGCTGCACAATCAATTTCTCCATATCGTTCAATTTAAACAAACCAGGTTCGATGCGGATAACAAAATATCAGAACCTAGCAATTGCTGATATTCTAGCATTTTCTCGATCTGCAGATATTTCTCATTCCCCATATTTGTAAAATCTTCCAGTTTAACGAAATTCTCTGCTTGTAGGATCTGCTGCTTCTCTCCATGTACAAGTTTCTTACTTTCCAACAACTTCACTATCTCTATTAATTTCCTCTGCCTATCTAAACAAGTGTCTCTATTTCTTTCGCTCCACACACCAAGACATAGTTATGATTCAACTTAACTTACAATTTCTGAATTACAATATCTATCAGTAAAAGATGTTCGCTGCATCTAGCAAAATGTTATTTTTCAGTAATTTCTTAGATTGAGCTCATTTGCAGTTGCCTGCGTTCTCTGCAACTTCAATTTCTCCATTTCTTCAGTTTCAGCAAACTTGGCAATCTGTATCTGTCAAACTCTCCATTTCTAGAAATAACACATATTGAAGCATTTTCTCTGTAAGTAGATATATCATATTCGTACACTTTGCAAAATCTCCTATTTTCATCAAATTCTATCTTTGTATCATCTGCTCGTTCACTGATTGTACAACTTTCTTCAATTCAATCAATTTCTACATCTCCAATAATTATTATTGTTGAACTACATTAATAAAACTATTTCTAACAAACTACTCATTTTTCAATGTTCTTTGGTCAATTATGCCTTCGATATCTCCATTCCTATATTTTTCAACAGAATTGGTTTCTATGTTAAGCAAAAGTATTCAGTTTCTTCTAATTCATCAAATTCTGCAGATTCAAAATTCTCTGCGTTAGCTGCAGAATCAATTTCTCCATATCGTTCAATTTAAACAAACATGGTTCGATGCGGATAACAAAATATCAAAACCTAGCAATTGATGATATTCTAGCATTTTCTCGATCTGCAGATATTTCTCATTCCCCATATGTGTAAAATCTTCCAGTTTATCCACATTCTCTGCTTGTAGGATCTGCTGCTTCTCTCCATGTACAAGTTTCTTACTTTCCAACAACCTCACTATCTCTATTAATTTCCTCTGCCTATCTAAACAAGAGTCTCTATTTCTATCGCTCCACACATCTAGACATAGTTATGATTCATCTGAACTTACAATTTCTGAATTACAATATCTATCAGTAAAAGATGTTCGCTGCATCGAGCAAAATCCTATTTCTCAGGAATTTCTTAGATTGATCTCATTTGCAGGTTGCCTGTATTCTCTGCAACTTCAATTTCTCCATTTCTTCAGTTTCAGCAAACTTGGCTCTCTGTATCCATGAATCTTTCCAGTTCTAGCAATAACACATATTGAAGAATTTACTCTTTCAGCAGATATCTCATATTACTACACTTTGCAAAATCTCCTATGTTCATCAAATTCTATCTTTCTATCATATGATCTTTCATTTATTGTACAGCTTTCTTCAATTCAATCATTTCTATATCTCCAATAATTTTTCTTGTTGTACTACACAAATAGAACTACTTCTAACAAACTACACAGTTTTCAATGTTCTTTGTTTAATTATGCCTTCAATATCTCCATTCCTATAATTTTCAACAGATCTGGATTCTATGTCAAGCAAAAGTATTCAGTTTCGTGTAATTCATCAAATTCTGCAGATTCAAAATTCCCGGCGTTAGCTGCACAATCAATATCTCCATATCCCCCAATTTAAACAAACCTCGTTCGATGCGGATAACAAAATATCAAATACTAGCCTTTTCTCTATCTGCAGATATTTCTCATTCCCCATATTTGTAAAATCTTCCAGTTTAACGGAATGCTCTGCTTGTAGGATCTCCTGCTTCTCTCCATGTACAAGTTTTTTACTTTCCAACTAACCTCACTATCTCTATTAATTTCCTCTGCCTATCTTAAAATGTGTCTCTATTTCTGTCGATCCACACATCTAGACATAGTTATGATTCAACTGAACTTACAATTTCTGAATTACAATATCTATCAGTAAAAGTAGTTCTCTGCATCTAGCAAAATCTTATTTTTCAGTAATTTCTTAGATTGATCTCATTTGCAGGTTGCCTGCATTCTCTGCAACTTCAATTTCTCCATTTCTTCAGTTTCAGCAAACTTGGCTCTCTGTATCTGTCAAACTCTCCATTTCTAGCAATACATTTTGAAGCATTTTCTCTATAAGCAGACACATCATATTCGTACACTTTGCAAAATCTGCTATTTTCATCAAATTCTATCTTTGTATCATCTGCTCGTTCACTGATTGTACAACTTTCTTCAATTCAATCAATTTCTACATCTCCATTAATTTTTCTTGATGTAGTACACAAATAGAACTATTTCTAACAAACTACACATTTTTCAATGTTCTTTGTTTAATTATGCCTTCAATATCTCCATTCCTATAATTTTCAACAGATCTGGCTTCTATGTCAAGCAAAAGTATTCAGTTTATTGTAATTCATCAAATTTTGCAGATTCAAAATTCTCCATATCCCTCAATTTAAACAAACATGGTTCGATGCGGATAACAAAATATCAAAACCTAGCAATTGATGATATTCTAGCATTTTCTCTATCTGCAGATATTTCTCATTCCCCATATTTGTGAAATCTTCCAGTTTATCGACATTCTCTGCTTGTAAGATCTGCTGCTCCTCTCCATATACAAGTTTCTTACTTTCCAACAACTTCACTATCTCTATTAATTTCCTCTGCCTATCTAAACAAGTGTCTCTACTTCTTTCGCTCCACACATCTAGACATAGTTATGATTGAACTGAACTTACAATTTCTGAATTACAGTATCTATTTAGTAAGAGTTAGTTCGCTGCATCGAGCAAAATCTTATTTTTCAGTAAAGTCATAGATTGAGCTGATTTGCACCTTGCCTGCATTCTTTGCAACTTCAATTTCTCCATTTCTTCATTTTCAGCAAACTTGGCTCTCTGTATCTGTCAAACTCTCCATTTCTAGCAATAACACATTTTGAAGCATTTTCTCTATAAGCAGATATCTCATATTCGTAAACTTTGCAAAATCTGCTATTTTCATCAAATTCTATCTTTGTATCCTCTGCTCGTTCACTGATTGTACAAGTTTCTTCAATTCAATCAATTTCGACATCTCCAATAAGTATTATTGTTGAACTACATTAATAAAACTATTTCTAACAAACTACTCATTTTTCAATGTTCCTTGGTCAATTATGCCTTCGATATCTCCATTCCTATATTTTTCAACAGAATTGGGTTCTATGTCAAGCAAAAGTATTCAGTTTCTTGTAATTCATCAAATTCCGCAGATTCAAAATTCTCTGCGTTAGCTGCACAATCAATTTCTCCATGTCGTTCAATTTAAATAAATATGGTTCGATGCGGATAACAAAATATCAAAACCTAGCAATTGATGATATTCTAGCATTTTCTCTATCTGCAGATATTTCTCATTCCCCATATTTGTAAAATCTTCCAGTTTATCGACATTCTCTGCTTGTAGGATCTGCTGCTTCTCTCCATATACAAGTTTCTTACTTTCCAACAACTTCACTATCTCTATTAATTTCCTCCGCCTATCTAAACAAGTGTCTTTATTTCTTTCGCTCCACACATCTAGACATAGTTATGATTCAACTGAACTTACAATTTCTAAATTACAGTATCTATTTAGTAAGAGTTAGTTCTCGGCATCGAGCAAAATCTTATATTTCAGTAAATTCTTAGATTGAGCTGATTTGCAGCTTGCCTGCATTCTTTGCAACTTCAATTTCTCCAGTTCTTCAGTTTCAGCAAAGTTGGCTCTCTGTATCTATGAAACTTTCCAGTTCTAGCAATAACACATATTGAAGCATTTTCTCTATAAGCAGATATCTCATATTACTACACTTTGCAAAATCTCCTATGTTCATCAAATTCTATCTTTCTATCATATGATCTTTCACTTATTCTACAGCTTTCTTCAATTCAATCATTTCTATATCTCCAATAATTTTTCTTGTTGTACTACACAAATAGAACTATTTCTAACAAACTACACAGTTTTCAATGTTCTTTGTTTAATTATGCCTTCAATATCTCCATTCCTATAATTTTCAACAGATCTGGCTTCTATGTCAAGCAAAAGTATTCAGTTACGTGTAATTCATCAAATTCTGCAGATTCAAAATTCCCTGCGTTAGCTGCACAATCAATATCTCCATATCCCTCAATTTAAACAAACCTCGTTCGATGCGGATAACAAAATATCAAATACTAGCCTTTTCTCTATCTGCAGATATTTCTCATTCCCCATATTTGTAAAATCTTCCAGTTTAACGGAATGCTCTGCTTGTAGGATCTGCTGCTTCTCTCCATGTACAAGTTTTTTACTTTCCAACTAACCTCACTATCTCTATTAATTTCCTCTGCCTATCTTAAAATGTGTCTCTATTTCTGTCGATCCACACATCTAGACATAGTTATGATTCAACTGAACTTACAATTTCTGAATTACAATATCTATCAGTAAAAGTAGTTCTCTGCATCTAGCAAAATCTTATTTTTCAGTAATTTCTTAGATTGATCTCATTTGCAGGTTGCCTGCATTCTCTGCAACTTCAATTTCTCCATTTCTTCAGTTTCAGCAAACTTGGCTCTCTGTATCTGTCAAACTCTCCATTTCTAGCAATACATTTTGAAGCATTTTCTCTATAAGCAGATACATCATATTCGTACACTTTGCAAAATCTGCTATTTTCATCAAATTCTATCTTTGTATCATCTGCTCGTTCACTGATTGTACAACTTTCTTCAATTCAATCAATTTCTACATCTCTATTAATTTTTCTTGATGTAGTACACAAATAGAACTATTTCTAACAAACTACACATTTTTCAATGTTCTTTGTTTAATTATGCCTTCAATATCTCCATTCCTATAATTTTCAACAGATCTGGCTTCTATGTCAAGCAAAAGTATTCAGTTTATTGTAATTCATCAAATTTTGCAGATTCAAAATTCTCCATATCCCTCAATTTAAACAAACATGGTTCGATGCGGATAACAAAATATCAAAACCTAGCAATTGATGATATTCTAGCATTTTCTCTATCTGCAGATATTTCTCATTCCCCATATTTGTGAAATCTTCCAGTTTATCGACATTCTCTGCTTGTAAGATCTGCTGCTCCTCTCCATATACAAGTTTCTTACTTTCCAACAACTTCACTATCTCTATTAATTTCCTCTGCCTATCTAAACAAGTGTCTCTACTTCTTTCGCTCCACACATCTAGACATAGTTATGATTGAACTGAACTTACAATTTCTGAATTACAGTATCTATTTAGTAAGAGTTAGTTCGCTGCATCGAGCAAAATCTTATTTTTCAGTAAAGTCATAGATTGAGCTGATTTGCACCTTGCCTGCATTCTTTGCAACTTCAATTTCTCCATTTCTTCATTTTCAGCAAACTTGGCTCTCTGTATCTGTCAAACTCTCCATTTCTAGCAATAACACATTTTGAAGCATTTTCTCTATAAGCAGATATCTCATATTCGTAAACTTTGCAAAATCTGCTATTTTCATCAAATTCTATCTTTGTATCCTCTGCTCGTTCACTGATTGTACAAGTTTCTTCAATTCAATCAATTTCGACATCTCCAATAAGTATTATTGTTGAACTACATTAATAAAACTATTTCTAACAAACTACTCATTTTTCAATGTTCCTTGGTCAATTATGCCTTCGATATCTCCATTCCTATATTTTTCAACAGAATTGGGTTCTATGTCAAGCAAAAGTATTCAGTTTCTTGTAATTCATCAAATTCCGCAGATTCAAAATTCTCTGCGTTAGCTGCACAATCAATTTCTCCATGTCGTTCAATTTAAATAAATATGGTTCGATGCGGATAACAAAATATCAAAACCTAGCAATTGATGATATTCTAGCATTTTCTCTATCTGCAGATATTTCTCATTCCCCATATTTGTAAAATCTTCCAGTTTATCGACATTCTCTGCTTGTAGGATCTGCTGCTTCTCTCCATATACAAGTTTCTTACTTTCCAACAACTTCACTATCTCTATTAATTTCCTCCGCCTATCTAAACAAGTGTCTTTATTTCTTTCGCTCCACACATCTAGACATAGTTATGATTCAACTGAACTTACAATTTCTAAATTACAGTATCTATTTAGTAAGAGTTAGTTCTCGGCATCGAGCAAAATCTTATATTTCAGTAAATTCTTAGATTGAGCTGATTTGCAGCTTGCCTGCATTCTTTGCAACTTCAATTTCTCCAGTTCTTCAGTTTCAGCAAAGTTGGCTCTCTGTATCTATGAAACTTTCCAGTTCTAGCAATAACACATATTGAAGCATTTTCTCTATAAGCAGATATCTCATATTACTACACTTTGCAAAATCTCCTATGTTCATCAAATTCTATCTTTCTATCATATGATCTTTCACTTATTCTACAGCTTTCTTCAATTCAATCATTTCTATATCTCCAATAATTTTTCTTGTTGTACTACACAAATAGAACTATTTCTAACAAACTACACAGTTTTCAATGTTCTTTGTTTAATTATGCCTTCAATATCTCCATTCCTATAATTTTCAACAGATCTGGCTTCTATGTCAAGCAAAAGTATTCAGTTACGTGTAATTCATCAAATTCTGCAGATTCAAAATTCCCTGCGTTAGCTGCACAATCAATATCTCCATATCCCTCAATTTAAACAAACCTCGTTCGATGCGGATAACAAAATATCAAATACTAGCCTTTTCTCTATCTGCAGATATTTCTCATTCCCCATATTTGTAAAATCTTCCAGTTTAACGGAATGCTCTGCTTGTAGGATCTGCTGCTTCTCTCCATGTACAAGTTTTTTACTTTCCAACTAACCTCACTATCTCTATTAATTTCCTCTGCCTATCTTAAAATGTGTCTCTATTTCTGTCGATCCACACATCTAGACATAGTTATGATTCAACTGAACTTACAATTTCTGAATTACAATATCTATCAGTAAAAGTAGTTCTCTGCATCTAGCAAAATCTTATTTTTCAGTAATTTCTTAGATTGATCTCATTTGCAGGTTGCCTGCATTCTCTGCAACTTCAATTTCTCCATTTCTTCAGTTTCAGCAAACTTGGCTCTCTGTATCTGTCAAACTCTCCATTTCTAGCAATACATTTTGAAGCATTTTCTCTATAAGCAGATACATCATATTCGTACACTTTGCAAAATCTGCTATTTTCATCAAATTCTATCTTTGTATCATCTGCTCGTTCACTGATTGTACAACTTTCTTCAATTCAATCAATTTCTACATCTCTATTAATTTTTCTTGATGTAGTACACAAATAGAACTATTTCTAACAAACTACACATTTTTCAATGTTCTTTGTTTAATTATGCCTTCAATATCTCCATTCCTATAATTTTCAACAGATCTGGCTTCTATGTCAAGCAAAAGTATTCAGTTTATTGTAATTCATCAAATTTTGCAGATTCAAAATTCTCTGCGTTAGCTGCACAATCAAAATCTCCATATCCCTCAATTTAAACAAACATGGTTCGATGCGGATAACAAAATATCAAAACCTAGCAATTGATGATATTCTAGCATTTTCTCTATCTGCAGATATTTCTCTTTCCCCATATTTGTAAAATCTTCCAGTTTATCGACATTCTCTGCTTGTAAGATCTGTTGCTCCTCTCCATATACAAGTTTCTTACTTTCCAACAACTTCACTATCTCTATTAATTTCCTCTGCCTATCTAAACAAGTGTCTCTACTTCTTTCGCTCCACACATCTAGACATAGTTATGATTGAACTGAACTTACAATTTCTGAATTACAGTATCTATTTAGTAAGAGTTAGTTCTCTGCATCGAGCAAAATCTTATTTTTCAGTAAAGTCTTAGATTGAGCTGATTTGCATCTTGCCTGCATTCTTTGCAACTTCAATTTCTCCATTTCTTCATTTTCAGCAAACTTGGCTCTCTGTATCTGTCAAACTCTCCATTTCTAGCAATAACACATTTTGAAGCATTTTCTCTATAAGCAGATATCTCATATTCGTAAACTTTGCAAAATCTGCTATTTTCATCAAATTCTATCTTTGTATCATCTGCTCGTTCACTGATTGTACAAGTTTCTTCAATTCAATCAATTTCGACATCTCCAATAGGTATTATTGTTGAACTACATTAATAAAACTATTTCTAACAAACTACTCATTTTTCAATGTTCTTTGGTCAATTATGCCTTCGATATCTCCATTCCTATATTTTTCAACAGAATTGGGTTCTATGTCAAGCAAAAGTATTCAGTTTCTTGTAATTCATCAAATTCCGCAGATTCAAAATTCTCTGCGTTAGCTGCACAATCAATTTCTCCATGTCGTTCAATTTAAATAAATATGGTTCGATGCGGATAACAAAATATCAAAACCTAGCAATTGATGATATTCTAGCATTTTCTCTATCTGCAGATATTTCTCATTCCCCATATTTGTAAAATCTTCCAGTTTATCGACATTCTCTGCTTGTAGGATCTGCTGCTTCTCTCCATATACAAGTTTCTTACTTTCCAACAACTTCACTATCTCTATTAATTTCCTCCGCCTATCTAAACAAGTGTCTTTATTTCTTTCGCTCCACACATCTAGACATAGTTATGATTCAACTGAACTTACAATTTCTAAATTACAGTATCTATTTAGTAAGAGTTAGTTCTCTGCATCGAGCAAAATCTTATTTTTCAGTAAATTCTTAGATTGAGCTGATTTGCAGCTTGCCTGCATTGTTTGCAACTTCAATTTCTCCAGTTCTTCAGTTTCAGCAAAGTTGGCTCTCTGTATCTATGAAACTTTCCAGTTCTAGCAATAACACATATTGAAGCATTTTCTCTATAAGCAGATATCTCATATTACTACACTTTGCAAAATCTCCTATGTTCATCAAATTATATCTTTGTATCATATGATCTTTCACTTATTCACTTACTACACAAATAGAACTATTTCTAACAAACTACACAGTTTTCAATGTTCTTTGTTGAATTATGCCTTCAATATCTCCATTCCTATAATTTTCAACAGATCTGGCTTCTATGTCAAGCAAAAGTATTCAGTTTCTTTCTGCAGATTCAAAATTCTCTGCGTTAGCTGCACATCAATATCTCCATATCCCTCAATTTAAACAAACCTGGTTCGATGAGGATAACAAAATATCAAAATCTAGCAATTGATGATATTCTAGCATTTTCTCTATCTGCAGATATTTCTCATTCCCCATATTTGTAAAATCTTCCAGTTTAACGAAATTCTCTGCTTGTAGGATCTGCTGCTCCTCTCTATGTACAACTTTCCTACTTTCCAAAAACTTCATTATCTCTATTAATTTCCTCTGCCTATCTAAACAAGTGTCTCTATTTCTTTCGCTCCACACATCAAGACATAGTTATGATTCAACTGAACTTACACTTTCTGAATTACACTATCTATTACTGTAATGTTCGTTCTCTGCATCGAGCAAAATCTTATTTTTCAGTAAATTCTTAGATTGAGCTCATTTGCAGGTTGCCTTCATTCTCTGCAACTTCAATTTCTCCATATCTTCAGTTTCAGCAAACTTGGCTCTCTGTATCTGTCAAACTCTCCATTTCTAGCAATAACACATTTTGAAGCATTTTCTCTATAATCAGATACATCATATTCGTACACTTTGCAAAATCTGCTATTTTCATCAAATTCTATCTTTGTATCATATCATCTTTCACTTATTGTACAGCTTTCTTCAATTCAATCATTTCTAAATCTCCAATAATTTTTCTTGTTGTAATACACAAATAGAACTATTTCTAACATACTGCACATTTTTCAATGTTCTTTGTTGAATTATGCCTTCAATATCTCCTTTCCTATAATTTTCAACAGCTCTGGCTTCTATGTCAAGCAAAAGTATTCACTTTCTTGTAATTCATCAAATTCTGCAGATTCAAAATTCCCTGCGTTAGCTGCACAATCAATATCTCCATATCCCTCAATTTAAACAAACCTCGTTCGATGCGGATAACAAAATATCAAAACCTAGCAATTGATGATATTCTAGCATTTTCTCTATCTGCAGATATTTCTCATTCCCCATATTTGTAAAATCTTCCAGTTTATCGACATTCTCTGCTTGTAAGATCTGCTGCTTCTCTCCATATACAAGTTTCTTACTTTCCAACAACTTCACTATCTCTATTAATTTCCTCCGCCTATCTAAACAAGTGTCTTTATTTCTTTCGCTCCACACATCTAGACATAGTTATGATTCAACTGAACTTACAATTTCTAAATTACAGTATCTATTTATTAAGAGTTAGTTCTCTGCATCGAGCAAAATCTTATTTTTCAGTAAAGTCTTAGATTGAGCTGATTTGCATCTTGCCTGCATTCTTTGCAACTTCAATTTCTCCATTTATTCATTTTCAGCAAACTTGGCTCTCTGTATCTGTCAAACTCTCCATTTCTAGCAATAACACATTTTGAAGCATTTTCTCTATAAGCAGATATCTCATATTCGTAAACTTTGCAAAATCTGCTATTTTCATCAAATTCTATCTTTGTATCATCTGCTCGTTCACTGATTGTACAACTTTCTTCAATTCAATCAATTTCTACATCTCCAATAAGTATTATTGTTGAACTACATTAATAAAACTATTTCTAACAAACTACTCATTTTTCAATGTTCTTTGGTCAATTATGCCTTCGATATCTCCATTCCTATATTTTTCAACAGAATTGGGTTCTATGTCAAGCAAAAGTATTCAGTTTCTTGTAATTCATCAAATTCCGCAGATTCAAAATTCTCTATCTGCAGATATTTCTCATTCCCCATATTTGTAAAATCTTCCAGTTTAACGAAATTCTCTGCTTGTAGGATCTGCTGCTCCTCTCCATGTACAACTTACCTACTTTCCAAAAACTTCACTATCTCTATTAATTTCCTCTGCCTATCTAAACAAGTGTTTTTATTTCTTTCGCTCCACACATCTAGACATAGTTATGATTCAACTGAACTTACAATTTCTAAATTACAGTATCTATTTAGTAAGAGTTAGTTCTCTGCATCGAGCAAAATCTTATTTTTCAGTAATTTCTTAGATTGAGCTGATTTGCAGGTTGCCTGCATTCTTTGCAACTTCAATTTCTCCATTTCTGCAATTTCAGCAAACTTGGCTCTCTGTACCTATGAATCTTTCCAGTTCTAGCAATAACACATCTGGAAGCATTTTCTCTATAAGCAGATATCTCATATTACTACACTTTGCAAAATCTCCTATGTTCATCAAATTCTATCTTTCTATCATCTGCTCGTTCACTGATTGTACAACTTTCTTCAATTCAATCAATTTCTACATCTCCAATAATTATTATTGTTGAACTACATTAATAAAACTATTTCTAACAAACTACTCATTTTTCAATGTTCTTTGGACAATTATGCATTCAATATCTCCATTCCTATATTTTTCAACAGAATTGGTTTCTATGTTAAGCAAAAGTATTCAGTTTCTTCTAATTCATCAAATTCTGCAGATTCAAAATTCTCTGCGTTAGCTGCATAATCAATTTCTCCATATCGTTCAATTTAAACAAACATGGTTCGATGCGGATAACAAAATATCAAAACCTAGCAATTGATGATATTCTAGCATTTTCTCGATCTGCAGATATTTCTCATTCCCCATATGTGTAAAATCTTCCAGTTTATCCACATTCTCTGCTTGTAGGATCTGCTGCTTCTCTCCATGTACAAGTTTCTTACTTTCCAACAACCTCACTATCTCTATTAATTTCCTCTGCCTATCTAAACAAGAGTCTCTATTTCTATCGCTCCACACATCTAGACATAGTTATGATTCATCTGAACTTACAATTTCTGAATTACAATATCTATCAGTAAAAGATGTTCGCTGCATCGAGCAAAATCCTATTTCTCAGGAAATTCTTAGATTGATCTCATTTGCAGGTTGCCTGTATTCTCTGCAACTTCAATTTCTCCATTTCTTCAGTTTCAGCAAACTTGGCTCTCTGTATCCATGAATCTTTCCAGTTCTAGCAATAACACATATTGAAGAATTTACTCTTTCAGCAGATATCTCATATTACTACACTTTGCAAAATCTCCTATGTTCATCAAATTCTATCTTTCTATCATATGATCTTTCATTTATTGTACAGCTTTCTTCAATTCAATCATTTCTATATCTCCAATAATTTTTCTTGTTGTACTACACAAATAGAACTACTTCTAACAAACTACACAGTTTTCAATGTTCTTTGTTTAATTATGCCTTCAATATCTCCATTCCTATAATTTTCAACAGATCTGGATTCTATGTCAAGCAAAAGTATTCAGTTTCGTGTAATTCATCAAATTCTGCAGATTCAAAATTCCCGGCGTTAGCTGCACAATCAATATCTCCATATCCCTCAATTTAAACAAACCTCGTTCGATGCGGATAACAAAATATCAAATACTAGCCTTTTCTCTATCTGCAGATATTTCTCATTCCCCATATTTGTAAAATCTTCCAGTTTAACGGAATGCTCTGCTTGTAGGATCTCCTGCTTCTCTCCATGTACAAGTTTTTTACTTTCCAACTAACCTCACTATCTCTATTAATTTCCTCTGCCTATCTTAAAATGTGTCTCTATTTCTGTCGATCCACACATCTAGACATAGTTATGATTCAACTGAACTTACAATTTCTGAATTACAATATCTATCAGTAAAAGTAGTTCTCTGCATCTAGCAAAATCTTATTTTTCAGTAATTTCTTAGATTGATTTCATTTGCAGGTTGCCTGCATTCTCTGCAACTTCAATTTCTCCATTTCTTCAGTTTCAGCAAACTTGGCTCTCTGTATCTGTCAAACTCTCCATTTCTAGCAATACATTTTGAAGCATTTTCTCTATAAGCAGACACATCATATTCGTACACTTTGCAAAATCTGCTATTTTCATCAAATTCTATCTTTGTATCATCTGCTCGTTCACTGATTGTACAACTTTCTTCAATTCAATCAATTTCTACATCTCTATTAATTTTTCTTGATGTAGTACACAAATAGAACTATTTCTAACAAACTACACATTTTTCAATGTTCTTTGTTTAATTATGCCTTCAATATCTCCATTCCTATAATTTTCAACAGATCTGGCTTCTATGTCAAGCAAAAGTATTCAGTTTATTGTAATTCATCAAATTTTGCAGATTCAAAATTCTCCATATCCCTCAATTTAAACAAACATGGTTCGATGCGGATAACAAAATATCAAAACCTAGCAATTGATGATATTCTAGCATTTTCTCTATCTGCAGATATTTCTCATTCCCCATATTTGTAAAATCTTCCAGTTTATCGACATTCTCTGCTTGTAAGATCTGCTGCTCCTCTCCATATACAAGTTTCTTACTTTCCAACAACTTCACTATCTCTATTAATTTCCTCTGCCTATCTAAACAAGTGTCTCTACTTCTTTCGCTCCACACATCTAGACATAGTTATGATTGAACTGAACTTACAATTTCTGAATTACAGTATCTATTTAGTAAGAGTTAGTTCGCTGCATCGAGCAAAATCTTATTTTTCAGTAAAGTCATAGATTGAGCTGATTTGCACCTTGCCTGCATTCTTTGCAACTTCAATTTCTCCATTTCTTCATTTTCAGCAAACTTGGCTCTCTGTATCTGTCAAACTCTCCATTTCTAGCAATAACACATTTTGAAGCATTTTCTCTATAAGCAGATATCTCATATTCGTAAACTTTGCAAAATCTGCTATTTTCATCAAATTCTATCTTTGTATCCTCTGCTCGTTCACTGATTGTACAAGTTTCTTCAGTTCAATCAATTTCGACATCTCCAATAAGTATTATTGTTGAACTACATTAATAAAACTATTTCTAACAAACTACTCATTTTTCAATGTTCTTTGGTCAATTATGCCTTCGATATCTCCATTCCTATATTTTCCAACAGAATTGGGTTCTATGTCAAGCAAAAGTATTCAGTTTCTTGTAATTCATCAAATTCCGCAGATTCAAAATTCTCTGCGTTAGCTGCACAATCAATTTCTCCATGTCGTTCAATTTAAATAAATATGGTTCGATGCGGATAACAAAATATCAAAACCTAGCAATTGATGATATTCTAGCATTTTCTCTATCTGCAGATATTTCTCATTCCCCATATTTGTAAAATCTTCCAGTTTATCGACATTCTCTGCTTGTAGGATCTGCTGCTTCTCTCCATATACAAGTTTCTTACTTTCCAACAACTTCACTATCTCTATTAATTTCCTCCGCCTATCTAAACAAGTGTCTTTATTTCTTTCGCTCCACACATCTAGACATAGTTATGATTCAACTGAACTTACAATTTCTAAATTACAGTATCTATTTAGTAAGAGTTAGTTCTCGGCATCGAGCAAAATCTTATATTTCAGTAAATTCTTAGATTGAGCTGATTTGCAGCTTGCCTGCATTCTTTGCAACTTCAATTTCTCCAGTTCTTCAGTTTCAGCAAAGTTGGCTCTCTGTATCTATGAAACTTTCCAGTTCTAGCAATAACACATATTGAAGCATTTTCTCTATAAGCAGATATCTCATATTACTACACTTTGCAAAATCTCCTATGTTCATCAAATTCTATCTTTGTATCATATGATCTTTCAGTTATTGTTCAGCTTTCTTCAATTTAATCATTTCTACATCTCCAATAATTTTTCTTGTTGTACTACACAAATAGAACTATTTCTAACAAGCTACACAGTTTTCAATGTTCTTTGTTTAATTATGCCTTCAATATCTCCATTCCTATAATTTTCAACAGCTCTGTCTTCTATGTCAAGCAAAAGTATTCAGTTTCTTGTAATTGATCAAATTCTGCAGATTCAAAATTCTCTGCGTTAGCTGCACAATCAATATCTCCATATCCCTCAACTTAAACAAACCTGGTTCGATTTGGATAACAAAATATCAAAATCTAGCAATTGATGATATTCTAGCATTTTCTCGATTTGCAGATATTTCTCATTCCCCAAATTTGTAAAATCTTCCAGTTTGACGGAATTCTCTGCTTGTAGGATCTGCTGCTTCTCTCTATGTACAAGTTTCCTACTCTCCAACAACTTCACTATCTCTATTAATTTCCTCTGCCTATCTAAACAAGTGTCACTATTTCGTTCGCTCCACACATCTAGACATAGTTATGATTCAACTGAACTTACAATTTCTGAATTACAATATCTATCTGTAAAAGTAGTTCTGTGCATCTAGCAAAATTTTAGTTTTCAGTAATTTCTTAGATTGAGCTCATTTGCAGGTTGCCTGCGTTCTCTGCAACTTCAATTTCTCCATTTCTTCAGTTTCAGCAAACTCGGCTCTCTGTACTAATCAAACTCTTCATTTCTAGCAATAACAAATTTTGAAGCATTTTCTCTATACGCAGATACATCATATACGTACACTTTGCAGAATCTCCTATTTTCATCAAATTCTATCTTTGTATCATATGATCTTTCACTGGTTGTACAACTTTCTTCAATTCAATCAATTTCTACATCTCCAATAATTTTTCTTGTTGAACTACTCAAATAGATCTATTTCCAACAAACTACTCATTTTTCAATGTTCTTTGTTTAATTATGCCTTCAATATCTCCATTCCTATAATTTTCAACAGTTCTGGCTTCTTTTTCAAGCAAAAGTATTCAGTTTCTTGTAATTCATCAAATTCAGCAGATTCAAAATTCTCTGCGTTATCTGCACAATCAATTTCTCTATATCACTCAAATTAAACAAACCTGGTTCGATGCGGATAACAAAATATCAAAACCTAGCAATTGATGATATTCTAGCATTTTCTCTATCTGCAGATATTTCTCATTCCCGATATTAGTAAAATCTTCCAGTTTAACGAAATTCTCTGCTTGTAGGATCTGCTGCTTCTCTCTATGTACAACTTTCTTACTTTCCAACAACTTCACTATCTCTATTAATTTCCTCTGCCTATCTAAACAAGTGTCTCTATTTCTTTCACTCCACACATCTAGACATAGTTATGATTCAACTAAACATACAATTTCTGAATTACAGTATCTATTAGTAAGAGTTAGTTCTCTGCGTCGAGCAAAATCTTATATTTCAGTAAATTCTTAGTTTGAGCTGATTTGCAGGTTGCCTGCACTCTTTGCAACTTCAATTTCTCCATTTCTTCAATTTCAGCAAAGTTGGCTCTCTGTATCTATGAAACTTTCCAGTTCTAGCAATAACACATATTGAAGCATTTTCTCTATAAGCAGATATCTCATATTACTACACTTTGCAAAATCTCCTATGTTCATCAAATTCTATCTTTCTATCATATGATCTTTCATTTATTGTACAGCTTTCTTCAATTCAATCATTTCTATATCTCCAATATTTTTTCTTGTTGTACTACACAAATAGAACTACTTCTAACAAACTACACAGTTTTCAATGTTCTTTGTTTAATTATGCCTTCAATATCTCCATTCCTATAATTTTCAACAGATCTGGATTCTATGTCAAGCAAAAGTATTCAGTTTCGTGTAATTCATCAAATTCTGCAGATTCAAAATTCCCTGCGTTAGCTGCACAATCAATATCTCCATATCCCTCAATTTAAACAAACCTCGTTCGATGCGGATAACAAAATATCAAATACTAGCCTTTTCTCTATCTGCAGATATTTCTCATTCCCCATATTTGTAAAATCTTCCAGTTTAACGGAATGCTCTGCTTGTAGGATCTGCTGCTTCTCTCCATGTACAAGTTTTTTACTTTCCAACTAACCTCACTATCTCTATTAATTTCCTCTGCCTATCTTAAAATGTGTCTCTATTTCTGTCGATCCACACATCTAGACATAGTTATGATTCAACTGAACTTACAATTTCTGAATTACAATATCTATCAGTAAAAGTAGTTCTCTGCATCTAGCAAAATCTTATTTTTCAGTAATTTCTTAGATTGATCTCATTTGCAGGTTGCCTGCATTCTCTGCAACTTCAATTTCTCCATTTCTTCAGTTTCAGCAAACTTGGCTCTCTGTATCTGTCAAACTCTCCATTTCTAGCAATACATTTTGAAGCATTTTCTCTATAAGCAGACACATCATATTCGTACACTTTGCAAAATCTGCTATTTTCATCAAATTCTATCTTTGTATCATCTGCTCGTTCACTGATTGTACAACTTTCTTCAATTCAATCAATTTCTACATCTCTATTAATTTTTCTTGATGTAGTACACAAATAGAACTATTTCTAACAAACTACACATTTTTCAATGTTCTTTGTTTAATTATGCCTTCAATATCTCCATTCCTATAATTTTCAACAGATCTGGCTTCTATGTCAAGCAAAAGTATTCAGTTTATTGTAATTCATCAAATTTTGCAGATTCAAAATTCTCTGCGTTAGCTGCACAATCAAAATCTCCATATCCCTCAATTTAAACAAACATGGTTCGATGCGGATAACAAAATATCAAAACCTAGCAATTGATGATATTCTAGCATTTTCTCTATCTGCAGATATTTCTCTTTCCCCATATTTGTAAAATCTTCCAGTTTATCGACATTCTCTGCTTGTAAGATCTGTTGCTCCTCTCCATATACAAGTTTCTTACTTTCCAACAACTTCACTATCTCTATTAATTTCCTCTGCCTATCTAAACAAGTGTCTCTACTTCTTTCGCTCCACACATCTAGACATAGTTATGATTCAACTGAACTTACAATTTCTGAATTACAGTATCTATTTAGTAAGAGTTAGTTCGCTGCATCGAGCAAAATCTTATTTTTCAGTAAAGTCATAGATTGAGCTGATTTGCAACTTGCCTGCATTCTTTGCAACTTCAATTTCTCCATTTCTTCATTTTCAGCAAACTTGGCTCTCTGTATCTGTCAAACTCTCCATTTCTAGCAATAACACATTTTGAAGCATTTTCTCTATAAGCAGATATCTCATATTCGTAAACTTTGCAAAATCTGCTATTTTCATCAAATTCTATCTTTGTATCCTCTGCTCGTTCACTGATTGTACAAGTTTCTTCAATTCAATCAATTTCGACATCTCCAATAAGTATTATTGTTGAACTACATTAATAAAACTATTTCTAACAAACTACTCATTTTTCAATGTTCTTTGGTCAATTATGCCTTCGATATCTCCATTCCTATATTTTTCAACAGAATTGGGTTCTATGTCAAGCAAAAGTATTCAGTTTCTTGTAATTCATCAAATTCCGCAGATTCAAAATTCTCTGCGTTAGCTGCACAATCAATTTCTCCATGTCGTTCAATTTAAATAAATATGGTTCGATGCGGATAACAAAATATCAAAACCTAGCAATTGATGATATTCTAGCATTTTCTCTATCTGCAGATATTTCTCATTCCCCATATTTGTAAAATCTTCCAGTTTATCGACATTCTCTGCTTGTAGGATCTGCTGCTTCTCTCCATATACAAGTTTCTTACTTTCCAACAACTTCACTATCTCTATTAATTTCCTCCGCCTATCTAAACAAGTGTCTTTATTTCTTTCGCTCCACACATCTAGACATAGTTATGATTCAACTGAACTTACAATTTCTAAATTACAGTATCTATTTAGTAAGAGTTAGTTCTCGGCATCGAGCAAAATCTTATTTTTCAGTAAATTCTTAGATTGAGCTGATTTGCAGCTTGCCTGCATTCTTTGCAACTTCAATTTCTCCAGTTCTTCAGTTTCAGCAAAGTTGGCTCTCTGTATCTATGAAACTTTCCAGTTCTAGCAATAACACATATTGAAGCATTTTCTCTATAAGCAGATATCTCATATTACTACACTTTGCAAAATCTCCTATGTTCATCAAATTCTATCTTTGTATCATATGATCTTTCAGTTATTGTACAGCTTTCTTCAATTTAATCATTTCTACATCTCCAATAATTTTTCTTGTTGTACTACACAAATAGAACTATTTCTAACAAGCTACACAGTTTTCAATGTTCTTTGTTTAATTATGCCTTCAATATCTCCATTCCTATAATTTTCAACAGCTCTGTCTTCTATGTCAAGCAAAAGTATTCAGTTTCTTGTAATTGATCAAATTCTGCAGATTCAAAATTCTCTGCGTTAGCTGCACAATCAATATCTCCATATCCCTCAACTTAAACAAACCTGGTTCGATGTGGATAACAAAATATCAAAATCTAGCAATTGATGATATTCTAGCATTTTCTCGATTTGCAGATATTTCTCATTCCCCAAATTTGTAAAATCTTCCAGTTTGACGGAATTCTCTGCTTGTAGGATCTGCTGCTTCTCTCTATGTACAAGTTTCCTACTCTCCAACAACTTCACTATCTCTATTAATTTCCTCTGCCTATCTAAACAAGTGTCACTATTTCTTTCGCTCCACACATCTAGACATAGTTATGATTCAACTGAACTTACAATTTCTGAATTACAATATTTATCTGTAAAAGTAGTTCTGTGCATCTAGCAAAATTTTAGTTTTCAGTAATTTCTTAGATTGAGCTCATTTGCAGGTTGCCTGCGTTCTCTGCAACTTCAATTTCTCCATTTCTTCAGTTTCAGCAAACTCGGCTCTCTGTACTAATCAAACTCTTCATTTCTAGCAATAACAAATTTTGAAGCATTTTCTCTATACGCAGATACATCATATACGTACACTTTGCAGAATCTCCTATTTTCATCAAATTCTATCTTTGTATCATCTGCTCGTTCACTGATTGTACAACTTTCTTCAATTCAATCAATTTCGACATCTCCAATAAGTATTATTGTTGAACTACATTAATAAAACTATTTCTAACAAACTACTCATTTTTCAATGTTCTTTGGTCAATTATGCCTTCGATATCTCCATTCCTATATTTTTCAACAGAATTGGGTTCTATGTCAAGCAAAAGTATTCAGTTTCTTGTAATTCATCAAATTCCGCAGATTCAAAATTCTCTGCGTTAGCTGCACAATCAATTTCTCCATGTCGTTCAATTTAAATAAATATGGTTCGATGCGGATAACAAAATATCAAAACCTAGCAATTGATGATATTCTAGCATTTTCTCTATCTGCAGATATTTCTCATTCCCCATATTTGTAAAATCTTCCAGTTTATCGACATTCTCTGCTTGTAAGATCTGCTGCTTCTCTCCATATACAAGTTTCTTACTTTCCAACAACTTCACTATCTCTATTAATTTCCTCCGCCTATCTAAACAAGTGTCTTTATTTCTTTCGCTCCACACATCTAGACATAGTTATGATTCAACTGAACTTACAATTTCTAAATTACAGTATCTATTTAGTAAGAGTTAGTTCTCTGCATCGAGCAAAATCTTATTTTTCAGTAAATTCTTAGATTGAGCTGATTTGCAGCTTGCCTGCATTGTTTGCAACTTCAATTTCTCCAGTTCTTCAGTTTCAGCAAAGTTGGCTCTCTGTATCTATGAAACTTTCCAGTTCTAGCAATAACACATATTGAAGCATTTTCTCTATAAGCAGATATCTCATATTACTACACTTTGCAAAATCTCCTATGTTCATCAAATTCTATCTTTCTATCATATGATCTTTCACTTATTCTACAGCTTTCTTCAATTCAATCATTTCTATATCTCCAATAATTTTTCTTGTTGTACTACACAAATAGAACTATTTCTAACAAACTACACAGTTTTCAATGTTCTTTGTTTAATTATGCCTTCAATATCTCCATTCCTATAATTTTCAACAGATCTGGCTTCTATGTCAAGCAAAAGTATTCAGTTACGTGTAATTCATCAAATTCTGCAGATTCAAAATTCCCTGCGTTAGCTGCACAATCAATATCTCCATATGCCTCAATTTAAACAAACCTCGTTCGATGCGGATAACAAAATATCAAATCCTAGCCTTTTCTCTATCTGCAGATATTTCTCATTCCCCATATTCGTAAAATCTTCCAGTTTAACGGAATGCTCTGCTTGTAGGATCTCCTGCTTCTCTCCATGTACAAGTTTCTTACTTTCCAGCTGACCTCACTATCTCTATTTATTTCCTCTGCCTATCTTAACATGTGTCTCTATTTCTATCGATCCACACATCTAGACATAGTTATGATTCAACTGAACTTACAATTTCTGAATTACAATATCTATCAGTAAAAGCAGTTCTCTGCATCTAGCAAAATCTTATTTTTCAGTAATTTCTTAGATTGAGCTCATTTGCAGGTTGCCTGCATTCTCTGCAACTTCAATTTCTCCATTTCTTCAGTTTCAGCAAACTTGGCTCTCTGTATCTGTCAAACTCTCCATTTCTAGCAATAACACATTTTGAAGCATTTTCTCTATAAGCAGATACATCATATTCGTACACTTTGCAAAATCTGCTATTTTCATCAAATTCTATCTTTGTATCATCTGCTCGTTCACTGATTGTACAACTTTCTTCAATTCAATCAATTTCTACATCTCCATTAATTTTTCTTGTTGTACTACACAAATAGAACTATTTCTAACAAACTACACATGTTTCAATGTTCTTTGTTTAATTATGCCTTCAATATCTCCATTCCTATCATTTTCAACAGATCTGGCTTCTATGTCAAGCAAAAGTATTCACTTTCTTGGAATTCATCAAATTCTGCAGATTCAAAATTCTCTTCGTTAGCTGCACAATCAATTTCTCCATATCGTTCAATTTAAACAAACCAGGTTCGATGCGGATAACAAAATATCAGAACCTAGCAATTGCTGATATTCTAGCATTTTCTCGATCTGCAGATATTTCTCATTCCCCATATTTGTAAAATCTTCCAGTTTAACGAAATTCTCTGCTTGTAGGATCTGCTGCTTCTCTCCATGTACAAGTTTCTTACTTTCCAACAACTTCACTATCTCTATTAATTTCCTCTGCCTATCTAAACAAGTGTCTCTATTTCTTTCGCTCCACACACCAAGACATAGTTATGATTCAACTTAACTTACAATTTCTGAATTACAATATCTATCAGTAAAAGATGTTCGCTGCATCTAGCAAAATGTTATTTTTCAGTAATTTCTTAGATTGAGCTCATTTGCAGTTGCCTGCGTTCTCTGCAACTTCAATTTCTCCATTTCTTCAGTTTCAGCAAACTTGGCAATCTGTATCTGTCAAACTCTCCATTTCTAGAAATAACACATATTGAAGCATTTTCTCTGTAAGTAGATATATCATATTCGTACACTTTGCAAAATCTCCTATTTTCATCAAATTCTATCTTTGTATCATCTGCTCGTTCACTGATTGTACAACTTTCTTCAATTCAATCAATTTCTACATCTCCAATAATTATTATTGTTGAACTACATTAATAAAACTATTTCTAACAAACTACTCATTTTTCAATGTTCTTTGGACAATTATGCATTCAATATCTCCATTCCTATATTTTTCAACAGAATTGGTTTCTATGTTAAGCAAAAGTATTCAGTTTCTTCTAATTCATCAAATTCTGCAGATTCAAAATTCTCTGCGTTAGCTGCAGAATCAATTTCTCCATATCGTTCAATTTAAACAAACATGGTTCGATGCGGATAACAAAATATCAAAACCTAGCAATTGATGATATTCTAGCATTTTCTCGATCTGCAGATATTTCTCATTCCCCATATGTGTAAAATCTTCCAGTTTATCCACATTCTCTGCTTGTAGGATCTGCTGCTTCTCTCCATGTACAAGTTTCTTACTTTCCAACAACCTCACTATCTCTATTAATTTCCTCTGCCTATCTAAACAAGAGTCTCTATTTCTATCGCTCCACACATCTAGACATAGTTATGATTCATCTGAACTTACAATTTCTGAATTACAATATCTATCAGTAAAAGATGTTCGCTGCATCGAGCAAAATCCTATTTCTCAGGAAATTCTTAGATTGATCTCATTTGCAGGTTGCCTGTATTCTCTGCAACTTCAATTTCTCCATTTCTTCAGTTTCAGCAAACTTGGCTCTCTGTATCCATGAATCTTTCCAGTTCTAGCAATAACACATATTGAAGAATTTACTCTTTCAGCAGATATCTCATATTACTACACTTTGCAAAATCTCCTATGTTCATCAAATTCTATCTTTCTATCATATGATCTTTCATTTATTGTACAGCTTTCTTCAATTCAATCATTTCTATATCTCCAATAATTTTTCTTGTTGTACTACACAAATAGAACTACTTCTAACAAACTACACAGTTTTCAATGTTCTTTGTTTAATTATGCCTTCAATATCTCCATTCCTATAATTTTCAACAGATCTGGATTCTATGTCAAGCAAAAGTATTCAGTTTCGTGTAATTCATCAAATTCTGCAGATTCAAAATTCCCGGCGTTAGCTGCACAATCAATATCTCCATATCCCTCAATTTAAACAAACCTCGTTCGATGCGGATAACAAAATATCAAATACTAGCCTTTTCTCTATCTGCAGATATTTCTCATTCCCCATATTTGTAAAATCTTCCAGTTTAACGGAATGCTCTGCTTGTAGGATCTCCTGCTTCTCTCCATGTACAAGTTTTTTACTTTCCAACTAACCTCACTATCTCTATTAATTTCCTCTGCCTATCTTAAAATGTGTCTCTATTTCTGTCGATCCACACATCTAGACATAGTTATGATTCAACTGAACTTACAATTTCTGAATTACAATATCTATCAGTAAAAGTAGTTCTCTGCATCTAGCAAAATCTTATTTTTCAGTAATTTCTTAGATTGATCTCATTTGCAGGTTGCCTGCATTCTCTGCAACTTCAATTTCTCCATTTCTTCAGTTTCAGCAAACTTGGCTCTCTGTATCTGTCAAACTCTCCATTTCTAGCAATACATTTTGAAGCATTTTCTCTATAAGCAGACACATCATATTCGTACACTTTGCAAAATCTGCTATTTTCATCAAATTCTATCTTTGTATCATCTGCTCGTTCACTGATTGTACAACTTTCTTCAATTCAATCAATTTCTACATCTCCATTAATTTTTCTTGATGTAGTACACAAATAGAACTATTTCTAACAAACTACACATTTTTCAATGTTCTTTGTTTAATTATGCCTTCAATATCTCCATTCCTATAATTTTCAACAGATCTGGCTTCTATGTCAAGCAAAAGTATTCAGTTTATTGTAATTCATCAAATTTTGCAGATTCAAAATTCTCCATATCCCTCAATTTAAACAAACATGGTTCGATGCGGATAACAAAATATCAAAACCTAGCAATTGATGATATTCTAGCATTTTCTCTATCTGCAGATATTTCTCATTCCCCATATTTGTAAAATCTTCCAGTTTATCGACATTCTCTGCTTGTAAGATCTGCTGCTCCTCTCCATATACAAGTTTCTTACTTTCCAACAACTTCACTATCTCTATTAATTTCCTCTGCCTATCTAAACAAGTGTCTCTACTTCTTTCGCTCCACACATCTAGACATAGTTATGATTGAACTGAACTTACAATTTCTGAATTACAGTATCTATTTAGTAAGAGTTAGTTCGCTGCATCGAGCAAAATCTTATTTTTCAGTAAAGTCATAGATTGAGCTGATTTGCACCTTGCCTGCATTCTTTGCAACTTCAATTTCTCCATTTCTTCATTTTCAGCAAACTTGGCTCTCTGTATCTGTCAAACTCTCCATTTCTAGCAATAACACATTTTGAAGCATTTTCTCTATAAGCAGATATCTCATATTCGTAAACTTTGCAAAATCTGCTATTTTCATCAAATTCTATCTTTGTATCCTCTGCTCGTTCACTGATTGTACAAGTTTCTTCAATTCAATCAATTTCGACATCTCCAATAAGTATTATTGTTGAACTACATTAATAAAACTATTTCTAACAAACTACTCATTTTTCAATGTTCTTTGGACAATTATGCATTCAATATCTCCATTCCTATATTTTTCAACAGAATTGGTTTCTATGTTAAGCAAAAGTATTCAGTTTCTTCTAATTCATCAAATTCTGCAGATTCAAAATTCTCTGCGTTAGCTGCAGAATCAATTTCTCCATATCGTTCAATTTAAACAAACATGGTTCGATGCGGATAACAAAATATCAAAACCTAGCAATTGATGATATTCTAGCATTTTCTCGATCTGCAGATATTTCTCATTCCCCATATGTGTAAAATCTTCCAGTTTATCCACATTCTCTGCTTGTAGGATCTGCTGCTTCTCTCCATGTACAAGTTTCTTACTTTCCAACAACCTCACTATCTCTATTAATTTCCTCTGCCTATCTAAACAAGAGTCTCTATTTCTATCGCTCCACACATCTAGACATAGTTATGATTCATCTGAACTTACAATTTCTGAATTACAATATCTATCAGTAAAAGATGTTCGCTGCATCGAGCAAAATCCTATTTCTCAGGAAATTCTTAGATTGATCTCATTTGCAGGTTGCCTGTATTCTCTGCAACTTCAATTTCTCCATTTCTTCAGTTTCAGCAAACTTGGCTCTCTGTATCCATGAATCTTTCCAGTTCTAGCAATAACACATATTGAAGAATTTACTCTTTCAGCAGATATCTCATATTACTACACTTTGCAAAATCTCCTATGTTCATCAAATTCTATCTTTCTATCATATGATCTTTCATTTATTGTACAGCTTTCTTCAATTCAATCATTTCTATATCTCCAATAATTTTTCTTGTTGTACTACACAAATAGAACTACTTCTAACAAACTACACAGTTTTCAATGTTCTTTGTTTAATTATGCCTTCAATATCTCCATTCCTATAATTTTCAACAGATCTGGATTCTATGTCAAGCAAAAGTATTCAGTTTCGTGTAATTCATCAAATTCTGCAGATTCAAAATTCCCGGCGTTAGCTGCACAATCAATATCTCCATATCCCTCAATTTAAACAAACCTCGTTCGATGCGGATAACAAAATATCAAATACTAGCCTTTTCTCTATCTGCAGATATTTCTCATTCCCCATATTTGTAAAATCTTCCAGTTTAACGGAATGCTCTGCTTGTAGGATCTCCTGCTTCTCTCCATGTACAAGTTTTTTACTTTCCAACTAACCTCACTATCTCTATTAATTTCCTCTGCCTATCTTAAAATGTGTCTCTATTTCTGTCGATCCACACATCTAGACATAGTTATGATTCAACTGAACTTACAATTTCTGAATTACAATATCTATCAGTAAAAGTAGTTCTCTGCATCTAGCAAAATCTTATTTTTCAGTAATTTCTTAGATTGATCTCATTTGCAGGTTGCCTGCATTCTCTGCAACTTCAATTTCTCCATTTCTTCAGTTTCAGCAAACTTGGCTCTCTGTATCTGTCAAACTCTCCATTTCTAGCAATACATTTTGAAGCATTTTCTCTATAAGCAGACACATCATATTCGTACACTTTGCAAAATCTGCTATTTTCATCAAATTCTATCTTTGTATCATCTGCTCGTTCACTGATTGTACAACTTTCTTCAATTCAATCAATTTCTACATCTCCATTAATTTTTCTTGATGTAGTACACAAATAGAACTATTTCTAACAAACTACACATTTTTCAATGTTCTTTGTTTAATTATGCCTTCAATATCTCCATTCCTATAATTTTCAACAGATCTGGCTTCTATGTCAAGCAAAAGTATTCAGTTTATTGTAATTCATCAAATTTTGCAGATTCAAAATTCTCCATATCCCTCAATTTAAACAAACATGGTTCGATGCGGATAACAAAATATCAAAACCTAGCAATTGATGATATTCTAGCATTTTCTCTATCTGCAGATATTTCTCATTCCCCATATTTGTAAAATCTTCCAGTTTATCGACATTCTCTGCTTGTAAGATCTGCTGCTCCTCTCCATATACAAGTTTCTTACTTTCCAACAACTTCACTATCTCTATTAATTTCCTCTGCCTATCTAAACAAGTGTCTCTACTTCTTTCGCTCCACACATCTAGACATAGTTATGATTGAACTGAACTTACAATTTCTGAATTACAGTATCTATTTAGTAAGAGTTAGTTCGCTGCATCGAGCAAAATCTTATTTTTCAGTAAAGTCATAGATTGAGCTGATTTGCACCTTGCCTGCATTCTTTGCAACTTCAATTTCTCCATTTCTTCATTTTCAGCAAACTTGGCTCTCTGTATCTGTCAAACTCTCCATTTCTAGCAATAACACATTTTGAAGCATTTTCTCTATAAGCAGATATCTCATATTCGTAAACTTTGCAAAATCTGCTATTTTCATCAAATTCTATCTTTGTATCCTCTGCTCGTTCACTGATTGTACAAGTTTCTTCAATTCAATCAATTTCGACATCTCCAATAAGTATTATTGTTGAACTACATTAATAAAACTATTTCTAACAAACTACTCATTTTTCAATGTTCTTTGGTCAATTATGCCTTCGATATCTCCATTCCTATATTTTTCAACAGAATTGGGTTCTATGTCAAGCAAAAGTATTCACTTTCTTGGAATTCATCAAATTCTGCAGATTCAAAATTCTCTTCGTTAGCTGCACAATCAATTTCTCCATATCGTTCAATTTAAACAAACCAGGTTCGATGCGGATAACAAAATATCAGAACCTAGCAATTGCTGATATTCTAGCATTTTCTCGATCTGCAGATATTTCTCATTCCCCATATTTGTAAAATCTTCCAGTTTAACGAAATTCTCTGCTTGTAGGATCTGCTGCTTCTCTCCATGTACAAGTTTCTTACTTTCCAACAACTTCACTATCTCTATTAATTTCCTCTGCCTATCTAAACAAGTGTCTCTATTTCTTTCGCTCCACACACCAAGACATAGTTATGATTCAACTTAACTTACAATTTCTGAATTACAATATCTATCAGTAAAAGATGTTCGCTGCATCTAGCAAAATGTTATTTTTCAGTAATTTCTTAGATTGAGCTCATTTGCAGTTGCCTGCGTTCTCTGCAACTTCAATTTCTCCATTTCTTCAGTTTCAGCAAACTTGGCAATCTGTATCTGTCAAACTCTCCATTTCTAGAAATAACACATATTGAAGCATTTTCTCTGTAAGTAGATATATCATATTCGTACACTTTGCAAAATCTCCTATTTTCATCAAATTCTATCTTTGTATCATCTGCTCGTTCACTGATTGTACAACTTTCTTCAATTCAATCAATTTCTACATCTCCAATAATTATTATTGTTGAACTACATTAATAAAACTATTTCTAACAAACTACTCATTTTTCAATGTTCTTTGGACAATTATGCATTCAATATCTCCATTCCTATATTTTTCAACAGAATTGGTTTCTATGTTAAGCAAAAGTATTCAGTTTCTTCTAATTCATCAAATTCTGCAGATTCAAAATTCTCTGCGTTAGCTGCAGAATCAATTTCTCCATATCGTTCAATTTAAACAAACATGGTTCGATGCGGATAACAAAATATCAAAACCTAGCAATTGATGATATTCTAGCATTTTCTCGATCTGCAGATATTTCTCATTCCCCATATGTGTAAAATCTTCCAGTTTATCCACATTCTCTGCTTGTAGGATCTGCTGCTCCTCTCCATATACAAGTTTCTTACTTTCCAACAACTTCACTATCTCTATTAATTTCCTCTGCCTATCTAAACAAGAGTCTCTATTTCTATCGCTCCACACATCTAGACATAGTTATGATTCATCTGAACTTACAATTTCTGAATTACAATATCTATCAGTAAAAGATGTTCGCTGCATCGAGCAAAATCCTATTTCTCAGGAAATTCTTAGATTGATCTCATTTGCAGGTTGCCTGTATTCTCTGCAACTTCAATTTCTCCATTTCTTCAGTTTCAGCAAACTTGGCTCTCTGTATCCATGAATCTTTCCAGTTCTAGCAATAACACATATTGAAGAATTTACTCTTTCAGCAGATATCTCATATTACTACACTTTGCAAAATCTCCTATGTTCATCAAATTCTATCTTTCTATCATATGATCTTTCATTTATTGTACAGCTTTCTTCAATTCAATCATTTCTATATCTCCAATAATTTTTCTTGTTGTACTACACAAATAGAACTACTTCTAACAAACTACACAGTTTTCAATGTTCTTTGTTTAATTATGCCTTCAATATCTCCATTCCTATAATTTTCAACAGATCTGGATTCTATGTCAAGCAAAAGTATTCAGTTTCGTGTAATTCATCAAATTCTGCAGATTCAAAATTCCCGGCGTTAGCTGCACAATCAATATCTCCATATCCCTCAATTTAAACAAACCTCGTTCGATGCGGATAACAAAATATCAAATACTAGCCTTTTCTCTATCTGCAGATATTTCTCATTCCCCATATTTGTAAAATCTTCCAGTTTAACGGAATGCTCTGCTTGTAGGATCTCCTGCTTCTCTCCATGTACAAGTTTTTTACTTTCCAACTAACCTCACTATCTCTATTAATTTCCTCTGCCTATCTTAAAATGTGTCTCTATTTCTGTCGATCCACACATCTAGACATAGTTATGATTCAACTGAACTTACAATTTCTGAATTACAATATCTATCAGTAAAAGTAGTTCTCTGCATCTAGCAAAATCTTATTTTTCAGTAATTTCTTAGATTGATCTCATTTGCAGGTTGCCTGCATTCTCTGCAACTTCAATTTCTCCATTTCTTCAGTTTCAGCAAACTTGGCTCTCTGTATCTGTCAAACTCTCCATTTCTAGCAATACATTTTGAAGCATTTTCTCTATAAGCAGACACATCATATTCGTACACTTTGCAAAATCTGCTATTTTCATCAAATTCTATCTTTGTATCATCTGCTCGTTCACTGATTGTACAACTTTCTTCAATTCAATCAATTTCTACATCTCCATTAATTTTTCTTGATGTAGTACACAAATAGAACTATTTCTAACAAACTACACATTTTTCAATGTTCTTTGTTTAATTATGCCTTCAATATCTCCATTCCTATAATTTTCAACAGATCTGGCTTCTATGTCAAGCAAAAGTATTCAGTTTATTGTAATTCATCAAATTTTGCAGATTCAAAATTCTCCATATCCCTCAATTTAAACAAACATGGTTCGATGCGGATAACAAAATATCAAAACCTAGCAATTGATGATATTCTAGCATTTTCTCTATCTGCAGATATTTCTCATTCCCCATATTTGTAAAATCTTCCAGTTTATCGACATTCTCTGCTTGTAAGATCTGCTGCTCCTCTCCATATACAAGTTTCTTACTTTCCAACAACTTCACTATCTCTATTAATTTCCTCTGCCTATCTAAACAAGTGTCTCTATTTCTTTCGCTCCACACATCTAGACATAGTTATGATTGAACTGAACTTACAATTTCTGAATTACAGTATCTATTTAGTAAGAGTTAGTTCGCTGCATCGAGCAAAATCTTATTTTTCAGTAAAGTCATAGATTGAGCTGATTTGCACCTTGCCTGCATTCTTTGCAACTTCAATTTCTCCATTTCTTCATTTTCAGCAAACTTGGCTCTCTGTATCTGTCAAACTCTCCATTTCTAGCAATAACACATTTTGAAGCATTTTCTCTATAAGCAGATATCTCATATTCGTAAACTTTGCAAAATCTGCTATTTTCATCAAATTCTATCTTTGTATCCTCTGCTCGTTCACTGATTGTACAAGTTTCTTCAATTCAATCAATTTCGACATCTCCAATAAGTATTATTGTTGAACTACATTAATAAAACTATTTCTAACAAACTACTCATTTTTCAATGTTCTTTGGTCAATTATGCCTTCGATATCTCCATTCCTATATTTTTCAACAGAATTGGGTTCTATGTCAAGCAAAAGTATTCAGTTTCTTGTAATTCATCAAATTCCGCAGATTCAAAATTCTCTGCGTTAGCTGCACAATCAATTTCTCCATGTCGTTCAATTTAAATAAATATGGTTCGATGCGGATAACAAAATATCAAAACCTAGCAATTGATGATATTCTAGCATTTTCTCTATCTGCAGATATTTCTCATTCCCCATATTTGTAAAATCTTCCAGTTTATCGACATTCTCTGCTTGTAGGATCTGCTGCTTCTCTCCATATACAAGTTTCTTACTTTCCAACAACTTCACTATCTCTATTAATTTCCTCCGCCTATCTAAACAAGTGTCTTTATTTCTTTCGCTCCACACATCTAGACATAGTTATGATTCAACTGAACTTACAATTTCTAAATTACAGTATCTATTTAGTAAGAGTTAGTTCTCGGCATCGAGCAAAATCTTATATTTCAGTAAATTCTTAGATTGAGCTGATTTGCAGGTTGCCTGCATTCTTTGCAACTTCAATTTCTCCAGTTCTTCAGTTTCAGCAAAGTTGGCTCTCTGTATCTATGAAACTTTCCAGTTCTAGCAATAACACATATTGAAGCATTTTCTCTATAAGCAGATATCTCATATTACTACACTTTGCAAAATCTCCTATGTTCATCAAATTCTATCTTTCTATCATATGATCTTTCACTTATTCTACAGCTTTCTTCAATTCAATCATTTCTATATCTCCAATAATTTTTCTTGTTGTACTACACAAATAGAACTATTTCTAACAAACTACACAGTTTTCAATGTTCTTTGTTTAATTATGCCTTCAATATCTCCATTCCTATAATTTTCAACAGCTCTGGCTTCTATGTCAAGCAAAAGTATTCAGTTTCTTGTAATTGATCAAATTCTGCAGATTCAAAATTCTCTGCGTTAGCTGCACAATCAATATCTCCATATCCCTCAACTTAAACAAACCTGGTTCGATGTGGATAACAAAATATCAAATCCTAGCCTTTTCTCTATCTGCAGATATTTCTCATTCCCCATATTCGTAAAATCTTCCAGTTTAACGGAATGCTCTGCTTGTAGGATCTCCTGCTTCTCTCCATGTACAAGTTTCTTACTTTCCAGCTGACCTCACTATCTCTATTTATTTCCTCTGCCTATCTTAACATGTGTCTCTATTTCTATCGATCCACACATCTAGACATAGTTATGATTCAACTGAACTTACAATTTCTGAATTACAATATCTATGAGTAAAAGCAGTTCTCTGCATCTAGCAAAATCTTATTTTTCAGTAATTTCTTAGATTGAGCTCATTTGCAGGTTGCCTGCATTCTCTGCAACTTCAATTTCTCCATTTCTTCAGTTTCAGCAAACTTGGCTCTCTGTATCTGTCAAACTCTCCATTTCTAGCAATAACACATTTTGAAGCATTTTCTCTATAAGCAGATACATCATATTCGTACACTTTGCAAAATCTGCTATTTTCATCAAATTCTATCTTTGTATCATCTGCTCGTTCACTGATTGTACAACTTTCTTCAATTCAATCAATTTCTACATCTCCATTAATTTTTCTTGTTGTACTACACAAATAGAACTATTTCTAACAAACTACACATGTTTCAATGTTCTTTGTTTAATTATGCCTTCAATATCTCCATTCCTATCATTTTCAACAGATCTGGCTTCTATGTCAAGCAAAAGTATTCACTTTCTTGGAATTCATCAAATTCTGCAGATTCAAAATTCTCTTCGTTAGCTGCACAATCAATTTCTCCATATCGTTCAATTTAAACAAACCAGGTTCGATGCGGATAACAAAATATCAGAACCTAGCAATTGATGATATTCTAGCATTTTCTCGATCTGCAGATATTTCTCATTCCCCATATTTGTAAAATCTTCCAGTTTAACGAAATTCTCTGCTTGTAGGATCTGCTGCTTCTCTCCATATACAAGTTTCTTACTTTCCAACAACTTCACTATCTCTATTAATTTCCTCTGCCTATCTAAACAAGTGTCTCTATTTCTTTCGCTCCACACACCAAGACATAGTTATGATTCAACTTAACTTACAATTTCTGAATTACAATATCTATCAGTAAAAGATGTTCGCTGCATCTAGCAAAATGTTATTTTTCAGTAAATTCTTAGATTGAGCTCATTTGCAGTTGCCTGCGTTCTCTGCAACTTCAATTTCTCCATTTCTTCAGTTTCAGCAAACTTGGCAATCTGTATCTGTCAAACTCTCCATTTCTAGAAATAACACATATTGAAGCATTTTCTCTGTAAGTAGATATATCATATTCGTACACTTTGCAAAATCTCCTATTTTCATCAAATTCTATCTTTGTATCATCTGCTCGTTCACTGATTGTACAACTTTCTTCAATTCAATCAATTTCTACATCTCCAATAATTATTATTGTTGAACTACATTAATAAAACTATTTCTAACAAACTACTCATTTTTCAATGTTCTTTGGACAATTATGCATTCAATATCTCCATTCCTATATTTTTCAACAGAATTGGTTTCTATGTTAAGCAAAAGTATTCAGTTTCTTCTAATTCATCAAATTCTGCAGATTCAAAATTCTCTGCGTTAGCTGCAGAATCAATTTCTCCATATCGTTCAATTTAAACAAACATGGTTCGATGCGGATAACAAAATATCAAAACCTAGCAATTGATGATATTCTAGCATTTTCTCGATCTGCAGATATTTCTCATTCCCCATATGTGTAAAATCTTCCAGTTTATCCACATTCTCTGCTTGTAGGATCTGCTGCTTCTCTCCATGTACAAGTTTCTTACTTTCCAACAACCTCACTATCTCTATTAATTTCCTCTGCCTATCTAAACAAGAGTCTCTATTTCTATCGCTCCACACATCTAGACATAGTTATGATTCATCTGAACTTACAATTTCTGAATTACAATATCTATCAGTAAAAGATGTTCGCTGCATCGAGCAAAATCCTATTTCTCAGGAATTTCTTAGATTGATCTCATTTGCAGGTTGCCTGTATTCTCTGCAACTTCAATTTCTCCATTTCTTCAGTTTCAGCAAACTTGGCTCTCTGTATCCATGAATCTTTCCAGTTCTAGCAATAACACATATTGAAGAATTTACTCTTTCAGCAGATATCTCATATTACTACACTTTGCAAAATCTCCTATGTTCATCAAATTCTATCTTTCTATCATATGATCTTTCATTTATTGTACAGCTTTCTTCAATTCAATCATTTCTATATCTCCAATAATTTTTCTTGTTGTACTACACAAATAGAACTACTTCTAACAAACTACACAGTTTTCAATGTTCTTTGTTTAATTATGCCTTCAATATCTCCATTCCTATAATTTTCAACAGATCTGGATTCTATGTCAAGCAAAAGTATTCAGTTTCGTGTAATTCATCAAATTCTGCAGATTCAAAATTCCCGGCGTTAGCTGCACAATCAATATCTCCATATCCCCCAATTTAAACAAACCTCGTTCGATGCGGATAACAAAATATCAAATACTAGCCTTTTCTCTATCTGCAGATATTTCTCATTCCCCATATTTGTAAAATCTTCCAGTTTAACGGAATGCTCTGCTTGTAGGATCTCCTGCTTCTCTCCATGTACAAGTTTTTTACTTTCCAACTAACCTCACTATCTCTATTAATTTCCTCTGCCTATCTTAAAATGTGTCTCTATTTCTGTCGATCCACACATCTAGACATAGTTATGATTCAACTGAACTTACAATTTCTGAATTACAATATCTATCAGTAAAAGTAGTTCTCTGCATCTAGCAAAATCTTATTTTTCAGTAATTTCTTAGATTGATCTCATTTGCAGGTTGCCTGCATTCTCTGCAACTTCAATTTCTCCATTTCTTCAGTTTCAGCAAACTTGGCTCTCTGTATCTGTCAAACTTTCCATTTCTAGCAATACATTTTGAAGCATTTTCTCTATAAGCAGACACATCATATTCGTACACTTTGCAAAATCTCCTATTTTCATCAAATTCTATCTTTGTATCATCTGCTCGTTCACTGATTGTACAACTTTCTTCAATTCAATCAATTTCTACATCTCCATTAATTTTTCTTGATGTAGTACACAAATAGAACTATTTCTAACAAACTACACATTTTTCAATGTTCTTTGTTTAATTATGCCTTCAATATCTCCATTCCTATAATTTTCAACAGATCTGGCTTCTATGTCAAGCAAAAGTATTCAGTTTATTGTAATTCATCAAATTTTGCAGATTCAAAATTCTCCATATCCCTCAATTTAAACAAACATGGTTCGATGCGGATAACAAAATATCAAAACCTAGCAATTGATGATATTCTAGCATTTTCTCTATCTGCAGATATTTCTCATTCCCCATATTTGTAAAATCTTCCAGTTTATCGACATTCTCTGCTTGTAAGATCTGCTGCTCCTCTCCATATACAAGTTTCTTACTTTCCAACAACTTCACTATCTCTATTAATTTCCTCTGCCTATCTAAACAAGTGTCTCTACTTCTTTCGCTCCACACATCTAGACATAGTTATGATTGAACTGAACTTACAATTTCTGAATTACAGTATCTATTTAGTAAGAGTTAGTTCGCTGCATCGAGCAAAATCTTATTTTTCAGTAAAGTCATAGATTGAGCTGATTTGCACCTTGCCTGCATTCTTTGCAACTTCAATTTCTCAATTTCTTCATTTTCAGCAAACTTGGCTCTCTGTATCTGTCAAACTCTCCATTTCTAGCAATAACACATTTTGAAGCATTTTCTCTATAAGCAGATATCTCATATTCGTAAACTTTGCAAAATCTGCTATTTTCATCAAATTCTATCTTTGTATCCTCTGCTCGTTCACTGATTGTACAAGTTTCTTCAATTCAATCAATTTCGACATCTCCAATAAGTATTATTGTTGAACTACATTAATAAAACTATTTCTAACAAACTACTCATTTTTCAATGTTCCTTGGTCAATTATGCCTTCGATATCTCCATTCCTATATTTTTCAACAGAATTGGGTTCTATGTCAAGCAAAAGTATTCAGTTTCTTGTAATTCATCAAATTCCGCAGATTCAAAATTCTCTGCGTTAGCTGCACAATCAATTTCTCCATGTCGTTCAATTTAAATAAATATGGTTCGATGCGGATAACAAAATATCAAAACCTAGCAATTGATGATATTCTAGCATTTTCTCTATCTGCAGATATTTCTCATTCCCCATATTTGTAAAATCTTCCAGTTTATCGACATTCTCTGCTTGTAGGATCTGCTGCTTCTCTCCATATACAAGTTTCTTACTTTCCAACAACTTCACTATCTCTATTAATTTCCTCCGCCTATCTAAACAAGTGTCTTTATTTCTTTCGCTCCACACATCTAGACATAGTTATGATTCAACTGAACTTACAATTTCTAAATTACAGTATCTATTTAGTAAGAGTTAGTTCTCGGCATCGAGCAAAATCTTATATTTCAGTAAATTCTTAGATTGAGCTGATTTGCAGCTTGCCTGCATTCTTTGCAACTTCAATTTCTCCAGTTCTTCAGTTTCAGCAAAGTTGGCTCTCTGTATCTATGAAACTTTCCAGTTCTAGCAATAACACATATTGAAGCATTTTCTCTATAAGCAGATATCTCATATTACTACACTTTGCAAAATCTCCTATGTTCATCAAATTCTATCTTTCTATCATATGATCTTTCACTTATTCTACAGCTTTCTTCAATTCAATCATTTCTATATCTCCAATAATTTTTCTTGTTGTACTACACAAATAGAACTATTTCTAACAAACTACACAGTTTTCAATGTTCTTTGTTTAATTATGCCTTCAATATCTCCATTCCTATAATTTTCAACAGATCTGGCTTCTATGTCAAGCAAAAGTATTCAGTTACGTGTAATTCATCAAATTCTGCAGATTCAAAATTCCCTGCGTTAGCTGCACAATCAATATCTCCATATCCCTCAATTTAAACAAACCTCGTTCGATGCGGATAACAAAATATCAAATACTAGCCTTTTCTCTATCTGCAGATATTTCTCATTCCCCATATTTGTAAAATCTTCCAGTTTAACGGAATGCTCTGCTTGTAGGATCTGCTGCTTCTCTCCATGTACAAGTTTTTTACTTTCCAACTAACCTCACTATCTCTATTAATTTCCTCTGCCTATCTTAAAATGTGTCTCTATTTCTGTCGATCCACACATCTAGACATAGTTATGATTCAACTGAACTTACAATTTCTGAATTACAATATCTATCAGTAAAAGTAGTTCTCTGCATCTAGCAAAATCTTATTTTTCAGTAATTTCTTAGATTGATCTCATTTGCAGGTTGCCTGCATTCTCTGCAACTTCAATTTCTCCATTTCTTCAGTTTCAGCAAACTTGGCTCTCTGTATCTGTCAAACTCTCCATTTCTAGCAATACATTTTGAAGCATTTTCTCTATAAGCAGATACATCATATTCGTACACTTTGCAAAATCTGCTATTTTCATCAAATTCTATCTTTGTATCATCTGCTCGTTCACTGATTGTACAACTTTCTTCAATTCAATCAATTTCTACATCTCTATTAATTTTTCTTGATGTAGTACACAAATAGAACTATTTCTAACAAACTACACATTTTTCAATGTTCTTTGTTTAATTATGCCTTCAATATCTCCATTCCTATAATTTTCAACAGATCTGGCTTCTATGTCAAGCAAAAGTATTCAGTTTATTGTAATTCATCAAATTTTGCAGATTCAAAATTCTCTGCGTTAGCTGCACAATCAAAATCTCCATATCCCTCAATTTAAACAAACATGGTTCGATGCGGATAACAAAATATCAAAACCTAGCAATTGATGATATTCTAGCATTTTCTCTATCTGCAGATATTTCTCTTTCCCCATATTTGTAAAATCTTCCAGTTTATCGACATTCTCTGCTTGTAAGATCTGTTGCTCCTCTCCATATACAAGTTTCTTACTTTCCAACAACTTCACTATCTCTATTAATTTCCTCTGCCTATCTAAACAAGTGTCTCTACTTCTTTCGCTCCACACATCTAGACATAGTTATGATTGAACTGAACTTACAATTTCTGAATTACAGTATCTATTTAGTAAGAGTTAGTTCTCTGCATCGAGCAAAATCTTATTTTTCAGTAAATTCTTAGATTGAGCTGATTTGCATCTTGCCTGCATTCTTTGCAACTTCAATTTCTCCATTTCTTCATTTTCAGCAAACTTGGCTCTCTGTATCTGTCAAACTCTCCATTTCTAGCAATAACACATTTTGAAGCATTTTCTCTATAAGCAGATATCTCATATTCGTAAACTTTGCAAAATCTGCTATTTTCATCAAATTCTATCTTTGTATCATCTGCTCGTTCACTGATTGTACAAGTTTCTTCAATTCAATCAATTTCGACATCTCCAATAGGTATTATTGTTGAACTACATTAATAAAACTATTTCTAACAAACTACTCATTTTTCAATGTTCTTTGGTCAATTATGCCTTCGATATCTCCATTCCTATATTTTTCAACAGAATTGGGTTCTATGTCAAGCAAAAGTATTCAGTTTCTTGTAATTCATCAAATTCCGCAGATTCAAAATTCTCTGCGTTAGCTGCACAATCAATTTCTCCATGTCGTTCAATTTAAATAAATATGGTTCGATGCGGATAACAAAATATCAAAACCTAGCAATTGATGATATTCTAGCATTTTCTCTATCTGCAGATATTTCTCATTCCCCATATTTGTAAAATCTTCCAGTTTATCGAATTCTCTGCTTGTAAGATCTGCTGCTTCTCTCCATATACAAGTTTCTTACTTTCCAACAACTTCACTATCTCTATTAATTTCCTCCGCCTATCTAAACAAGTGTCTTTATTTCTTTCGCTCCACACATCTAGACATAGTTATGATTCAACTGAACTTACAATTTCTAAATTACAGTATCTATTTAGTAAGAGTTAGTTCTCTGCATCGAGCAAAATCTTATTTTTCAGTAAATTCTTAGATTGAGCTGATTTGCAGCTTGCCTGCATTGTTTGCAACTTCAATTTCTCCAGTTCTTCAGTTTCATCAAACTTGGCTCTCTGCATCTATGAAACTTTCCAGTTCTAGCAATAACACATATTGAAGCATTTTCTCTATAAGCAGATATCTCATATTACTACACTTTGCAAAATCTCCTATGTTCATCAAATTATATCTTTGTATCATATGATCTTTCACTTATTCACTTACTACACAAATAGAACTATTTCTAACAAACTACACAGTTTTCAATGTTCTTTGTTGAATTATGCCTTCAATATCTCCATTCCTATAATTTTCAACAGATCTGGCTTCTATGTCAAGCAAAAGTATTCAGTTTCTTTCTGCAGATTCAAAATTCTCTGCGTTAGCTGCACATCAATATCTCCATATCTCTCAATTTAAACAAACCTGGTTCGATGAGGATAACAAAATATCAAAATCTAGCAATTGATGATATTCTAGCATTTTCTCTATCTGCAGATATTTCTCATTCCCCATATTTGTAAAATCTTCCAGTTTAACGAAATTCTCTGCTTGTAGGATCTGCTGCTCCTCTCTATGTACAACTTTCCTACTTTCCAAAAACTTCATTATCTCTATTAATTTCCTCTGCCTATCTAAACAAGTGTCTCTATTTCTTTCGCTCCACACATCAAGACATAGTTATGATTCAACTGAACTTACACTTTCTGAATTACACTATCTATTACTGTAATGTTCGTTCTCTGCATCGAGCAAAATCTTATTTTTCAGTAAATTCTTAGATTGAGCTCATTTGCAGGTTGCCTTCATTCTCTGCAACTTCAATTTCTCCATATCTTCAGTTTCATGAAACTTGGCTCTCTGTATCTGTCAAACTCTCCATTTCTAGCAATAACACATTTTGAAGCATTTTCTCTATAATCAGATACATCATATTCGTACACTTTGCAAAATCTGCTATTTTCATCAAATTCTATCTTTGTATCATATCATCTTTCACTTATTGTACAGCTTTCTTCAATTCAATCATTTCTAAATCTCCAATAATTTTTCTTGTTGTAATACACAAATAGAACTATTTCTAACATACTGCACATTTTTCAATGTTCTTTGTTGAATTATGCCTTCAATATCTCCTTTCCTATAATTTTCAACAGCTCTGGCTTCTATGTCAAGCAAAAGTATTCACTTTCTTGTAATTCATCAAATTCTGCAGATTCAAAATTCCCTGCGTTAGCTGCACAATCAATATCTCCATATCCCTCAATTTAAACAAACCTCGTTCGATGCGGATAACAAAATATCAAAACCTAGGAATTGATGATATTCTAGCATTTTCTCTATCTGCAGATATTTCTCATTCCCCATATTTGTAAAATCTTCCAGTTTATCGACATTCTCTGCTTGTAAGATCTGCTGCTTCTCTCCATATACAAGTTTCTTACTTTCCAACAACTTCACTATCTCTATTAATTTCCTCCGCCTATCTAAACAAGTGTCTTTATTTCTTTCGCTCCACACATCTAGACATAGTTATGATTCAACTGAACTTACAATTTCTAAATTACAGTATCTATTTATTAAGAGTTAGTTCTCGGCATCGAGCAAAATCTTATATTTCAGTAAATTCTTAGATTGAGCTGATTTGCAGGTTGCCTGCATTCTTTGCAACTTCAATTTCTCCAGTTCTTCAGTTTCAGCAAAGTTGGCTCTCTGTATCTATGAAACTTTCCAGTTCTAGCAATAACACATATTGAAGCATTTTCTCTATAAGCAGATATCTCATATTACTACACTTTGCAAAATCTCCTATGTTCATCAAATTCTATCTTTCTATCATATGATCTTTCACTTATTCTACAGCTTTCTTCAATTCAATCATTTCTATATCTCCAATAATTTTTCTTGTTGTACTACACAAATAGAACTATTTCTAACAAACTACACAGTTTTCAATGTTCTTTGTTTAATTATGCCTTCAATATCTCCATTCCTATAATTTTCAACAGATCTGGCTTCTATGTCAAGCAAAAGTATTCAGTTACGTGTAATTCATCAAATTCTGCAGATTCAAAATTCCCTGCGTTAGCTGCACAATCAATATCTCCATATGCCTCAATTTAAACAAACCTCGTTCGATGCGGATAACAAAATATCAAATCCTAGCCTTTTCTCTATCTGCAGATATTTCTCATTCCCCATATTCGTAAAATCTTCCAGTTTAACGGAATGCTCTGCTTGTAGGATCTCCTGCTTCTCTCCATGTACAAGTTTCTTACTTTCCAGCTGACCTCACTATCTCTATTTATTTCCTCTGCCTATCTTAACATGTGTCTCTATTTCTATCGATCCACACATCTAGACATAGTTATGATTCAACTGAACTTACAATTTCTGAATTACAATATCTATCAGTAAAAGCAGTTCTCTGCATCTAGCAAAATCTTATTTTTCAGTAATTTCTTAGATTGAGCTCATTTGCAGGTTGCCTGCATTCTCTGCAACTTCAATTTCTCCATTTCTTCAGTTTCAGCAAACTTGGCTCTCTGTATCTGTCAAACTCTCCATTTCTAGCAATAACACATTTTGAAGCATTTTCTCTATAAGCAGATACATCATATTCGTACACTTTGCAAAATCTGCTATTTTCATCAAATTCTATCTTTGTATCATCTGCTCGTTCACTGATTGTACAACTTTCTTCAATTCAATCAATTTCTACATCTCCATTTATTTTTCTTGTTGTACTACACAAATAGAACTATTTCTAACAAACTACACATTTTTCAATGTTCTTTGTTTAATTATGCCTTCAATATCTCCATTCCTATAATTTTCAACAGATCTGGCTTCTATGTCAAGCAAAAGTATTCAGTTTATTGTAATTCATCAAATTTTGCAGATTCAAAATTCTCTGCGTTAGCTGCACAATCAATATCTCCATATCCCTCAATTTAAACAAACCTGGCTCGATGCGGATAACAAAATATCAAAATCTAGCAATTGATGATATTCTAGCATTTTCTCTATCTGCAGATATTTCTCCTTCCCCATATTTGTAAAATCTTCCAGTTTATCGACATTCTCTGCTTCTAAGATCTGCTGCTTCTCTCCATATACAAGTTTCTTACTTTCCAACAACTTCACTATCTCTATTAATTTCCTCCGCCTATCTAAACAAGTGTCTTTATTTCTTTCGCTCCACAAATCTAGACATAGTTATGATTCAACTGAACTTACAATTTCTAAATTACAGTATCTATTTAGTAAGAGTTAGTTCTCTGCATCGAGCAAAATCTTATTTTTCAGTAAATTCTTAGATTGAGCTGATTTGCAGCTTGCCTGCATTGTTTGCAACTTCAATTTCTCCATTTCTTCAGTTTCATCAAACTTGGCTCTCTGTATCTATGAAACTTTCCAGTTCTAGCAATAACACATATTGAAGCATTTTCTCTATAAGCAGATTTCTCATATTACTACACTTTGCAAAATCTCCTTTGTTCATCAAATTCTATCTTTGTATCATATGATCTTTGACTTATTGTACCGCTTTCTTCATTCAATCATTTCTACATCTCCAATAATTTTTCTTGTTGTACTACACAAATAGAACTATTTCTAACAAACTACACAGTTTTCAATGTTCTTTGTTGAATTATGCCTTCAATATCTCCATTCCTATAATTTTCAACAGATCTGGATTCTATGTCAAGCAAAAGTATTCAGTTACGTGTAATTCATCAAATTCTGCAGATTCAAAATTCCCTGCGTTAGCTGCACAATCAATATCTCCATATGCCTCAATTTAAACAAACCTCGTTCGATGCGGATAACAAAATATCAAATCCTAGCCTTTTCTCTATCTGCAGATATTTCTCATTCCCCATATTTGTAAAATCTTCCAGTTTAACGAAATTCTCTGCTTGTAGGATCTGCTGCTTCTCTCCATGTACAAGTTTCTTACTTTCCAACAACTTCACTATCTCTATTAATTTCCTCTGCCTATCTAAACAAGTGTCTCTATTTCTTTCGCTCCACACACCAAGACATAGTTATGATTCAACTTAACTTACAATTTCTGAATTACAATATCTATCAGTAAAAGATGTTCGCTGCATCTAGCAAAATGTTATTTTTCAGTAATTTCTTAGATTGAGCTCATTTGCAGTTGCCTGCGTTCTCTGCAACTTCAATTTCTCCATTTCTTCAGTTTCAGCAAACTTGGCAATCTGTATCTGTCAAACTCTCCATTTCTAGAAATAACACATATTGAAGCATTTTCTCTGTAAGTAGATATATCATATTCGTACACTTTGCAAAATCTCCTATTTTCATCAAATTCTATCTTTGTATCATCTGCTCGTTCACTGATTGTACAACTTTCTTCAATTCAATCAATTTCTACATCTCCAATAATTATTATTGTTGAACTACATTAATAAAACTATTTCTAACAAACTACTCATTTTTCAATGTTCTTTGGACAATTATGCATTCAATATCTCCATTCCTATATTTTTCAACAGAATTGGTTTCTATGTTAAGCAAAAGTATTCAGTTTCTTCTAATTCATCAAATTCTGCAGATTCAAAATTCTCTGCGTTAGCTGCATAATCAATTTCTCCATATCGTTCAATTTAAACAAACATGGTTCGATGCGGATAATAAAATATCAAAACCTAGCAATTGATGATATTCTAGCATTTTCTCGATCTGCAGATATTTCTCATTCCCCATATGTGTAAAATCTTCCAGTTTATCCACATTCTCTGCTTGTAGGATCTGCTGCTTCTCTCCATGTACAAGTTTCTTACTTTCCAACAACTTCACTATCTCTATTAATTTCCTCTGCCTATCTAAACAAGTGTCTCTACTTCTTTCGCTCCACACATCTAGACATAGTTATGATTGAACTGAACTTACAATTTCTGAATTACAGTATCTATTTAGTAAGAGTTAGTTCTCTGCATCGAGCAAAATCTTATTTTTCAGTAAAGTCTTAGATTGAGCTGATTTGCATCTTGCCTGCATTCTTTGCAACTTCAATTTCTCCATTTCTTCATTTTCAGCAAACTTGGCTCTCTGTATCTGTCAAACTCTCCATTTCTAGCAATAACACATTTTGAAGCATTTTCTCTATAAGCAGATATCTCATATTCGTAAACTTTGCAAAATCTGCTATTTTCATCAAATTCTATCTTTGTATCATCTGCTCGTTCACTGATTGTACAAGTTTCTTCAATTCAATCAATTTCGACATCTCCAATAGGTATTATTGTTGAACTACATTAATAAAACTATTTCTAACAAACTACTCATTTTTCAATGTTCTTTGGTCAATTATGCCTTCGATATCTCCATTCCTATATTTTTCAACAGAATTGGGTTCTATGTCAAGCAAAAGTATTCAGTTTCTTGTAATTCATCAAATTCCGCAGATTCAAAATTCTCTGCGTTAGCTGCACAATCAATTTCTCCATGTCGTTCAATTTAAATAAATATGGTTCGATGCGGATAACAAAATATCAAAACCTAGCAATTGATGATATTCTAGCATTTTCTCTATCTGCAGATATTTCTCATTCCCCATATTTGTAAAATCTTCCAGTTTATCGACATTCTCTGCTTGTAAGATCTGCTGCTTCTCTCCATATACAAGTTTCGTCCTTTCCAACAACTTCACTATCTCTATTAATTTCCTCCGCCTATCTAAACAAGTGTCTTTATTTCTTTCGCTCCACACATCTAGACATAGTTATGATTCAACTGAACTTACAATTTCTAAATTACAGTATCTATTTAGTAAGAGTTAGTTCTCTGCATCGAGCAAAATCTTATTTTTCAGTAAATTCTTAGATTGAGCTGATTTGCAGCTTGCCTGCATTGTTTGCAACTTCAATTTCTCCAGTTCTTCAGTTTCATCAAACTTGGCTCTCTGCATCTATGAAACTTTCCAGTTCTAGCAATAACACATATTGAAGCATTTTCTCTATAAGCAGATATCTCATATTACTACACTTTGCAAAATCTCCTATGTTCATCAAATTATATCTTTGTATCATATGATCTTTCACTTATTCACTTACTACACAAATAGAACTATTTCTAACAAACTACACAGTTTTCAATGTTCTTTGTTGAATTATGCCTTCAATATCTCCATTCCTATAATTTTCAACAGATCTGGCTTCTATGTCAAGCAAAAGTATTCAGTTTCTTTCTGCAGATTCAAAATTCTCTGCGTTAGCTGCACATCAATATCTCCATATCCCTCAATTTAAACAAACCTGGTTCGATGAGGATAACAAAATATCAAAATCTAGCAATTGATGATATTCTAGCATTTTCTCTATCTGCAGATATTTCTCATTCCCCATATTTGTAAAATCTTCCAGTTTAACGAAATTCTCTGCTTGTAGGATCTGCTGCTCCTCTCTATGTACAACTTTCCTACTTTCCAAAAACTTCATTATCTCTATTAATTTCCTCTGCCTATCTAAACAAGTGTCTCTATTTCTTTCGCTCCACACATCAAGACATAGTTATGATTCAACTGAACTTACACTTTCTGAATTACACTATCTATTACTGTAATGTTCGTTCTCTGCATCGAGCAAAATCTTATTTTTCAGTAATTTCTTAGATTGAGCTCATTTGCAGGTTGCCTTCATTCTCTGCAACTTCAATTTCTCCATTTCTTCAGTTTCATGAAACTTGGCTCTCTGTATCTGTCAAACTCTCCATTTCTAGCAATAACACATTTTGAAGCATTTTCTCTATAATCAGATACATCATATTCGTACACTTTGCAAAATCTGCTATTTTCATCAAATTCTATCTTTGTATCATATCATCTTTCACTTATTGTACAGCTTTCTTCAATTCAATCATTTCTAAATCTCCAATAATTTTTCTTGTTGTAATACACAAATAGAACTATTTCTAACATACTGCACATTTTTCAATGTTCTTTGTTGAATTATGCCTTCAATATCTCCTTTCCTATAATTTTCAACAGCTCTGGCTTCTATGTCAAGCAAAAGTATTCACTTTCTTGTAATTCATCAAATTCTGCAGATTCAAAATTCCCTGCGTTAGCTGCACAATCAATATCTCCATATCCCTCAATTTAAACAAACCTCGTTCGATGCGGATAACAAAATATCAAAACCTAGCAATTGATGATATTCTAGCATTTTCTCTATCTGCAGATATTTCTCATTCCCCATATTTGTAAAATCTTCCAGTTTATCGACATTCTCTGCTTGTAAGATCTGCTGCTTCTCTCCATATACAAGTTTGTTACTTTCCAACAACTTCACTATCTCTATTAATTTCCTCCGCCTATCTAAACAAGTGTCTTTATTTCTTTCGCTCCACACATCTAGACATAGTTATGATTCAACTGAACTTACAATTTCTAAATTACAGTATCTATTTAGTAAGAGTTAGTTCTCGGCATCGAGCAAAATCTTATATTTCAGTAAATTCTTAGATTGAGCTGATTTGCAGGTTGCCTGCATTCTTTGCAACTTCAATTTCTCCAGTTCTTCAGTTTCAGCAAAGTTGGCTCTCTGTATCTATGAAACTTTCCAGTTCTAGCAATAACACATATTGAAGCATTTTCTCTATAAGCAGATATCTCATATTACTACACTTTGCAAAATCTCCTATGTTCATCAAATTCTATCTTTCTATCATATGATCTTTCACTTATTCTACAGCTTTCTTCAATTCAATCATTTCTATATCTCCAATAATTTTTCTTGTTGTACTACACAAATAGAACTATTTCTAACAAACTACACAGTTTTCAATGTTCTTTGTTTAATTATGCCTTCAATATCTCCATTCCTATAATTTTCAACAGATCTGGCTTCTATGTCAAGCAAAAGTATTCAGTTACGTGTAATTCATCAAATTCTGCAGATTCAAAATTCCCTGCGTTAGCTGCACAATCAATATCTCCATATCCCTCAATTTAAACAAACCTCGTTCGATGCGGATAACAAAATATCAAATCCTAGCCTTTTCTCTATCTGCAGATATTTCTCATTCCCCATATTCGTAAAATCTTCCAGTTTAACGGAATGCTCTGCTTGTAGGATCTCCTGCTTCTCTCCATGTACAAGTTTCTTACTTTCCAGCTGACCTCACTATCTCTATTTATTTCCTCTGCCTATCTTAACATGTGTCTCTATTTCTATCGATCCACACATCTAGACATAGTTATGATTCAACTGAACTTACAATTTCTGAATTACAATATCTATCAGTAAAAGCAGTTCTCTGCATCTAGCAAAATCTTATTTTTCAGTAATTTCTTAGATTGAGCTCATTTGCAGGTTGCCTGCATTCTCTGCAACTTCAATTTCTCCATTTCTTCAGTTTCAGCAAACTTGGCTCTCTGTATCTGTCAAACTCTCCATTTCTAGCAATAACACATTTTGAAGCATTTTCTCTATAAGCAGATACATCATATTCGTACACTTTGCAAAATCTGCTATTTTCATCAAATTCTATCTTTGTATCATCTGCTCGTTCACTGATTGTACAACTTTCTTCAATTCAATCAATTTCTACATCTCCATTTATTTTTCTTGTTGTACTACACAAATAGAACTATTTCTAACAAACTACACATTTTTCAATGTTCTTTGTTTAATTATGCCTTCAATATCTCCATTCCTATCATTTTCAACAGATCTGGCTTCTATGTCAAGCAAAAGTATTCCGTTTATTGTAATTCATCAAATTTTGCAGATTCAAAATTCTCTGCGTTAGCTGCACAATCAATATCTCCATATCCCTCAATTTAAACAAACCTGGCTCGATGCGGATAACAAAATATCAAAATCTAGCAATTGATGATATTCTAGCATTTTCTCTATCTGCAGATATTTCTCCTTCCCCATATTTGTAAAATCTTCCAGTTTATCGACATTCTCTGCTTCTAAGATCTGCTGCTTCTCTCCATATACAAGTTTCTTACTTTCCAACAACTTCACTATCTCTATTAATTTCCTCCGCCTATCTAAACAAGTGTCTTTATTTCTTTCGCTCCACAAATCTAGACATAGTTATGATTCAACTGAACTTACAATTTCTAAATTACAGTATCTATTTAGTAAGAGTTAGTTCTCTGCATCGAGCAAAATCTTATTTTTCAGTAAATTCTTAGATTGAGCTGATTTGCAGCTTGCCTGCATTGTTTGCAACTTCAATTTCTCCATTTCTTCAGTTTCATCAAACTTGGCTCTCTGTATCTATGAAACTTTCCAGTTCTAGCAATAACACATATTGAAGCATTTTCTCTATAAGCAGATTTCTCATATTACTACACTTTGCAAAATCTCCTTTGTTCATCAAATTCTATCTTTGTATCATATGATCTTTGACTTATTGTACCGCTTTCTTCATTCAATCATTTCTATATCTCCAATAATTTTTCTTGTTGTACTACACAAATAGAACTATTTCTAACAAACTACACAGTTTTCAATGTTCTTTGTTGAATTATGCCTTCAATATCTCCATTCCTATAATTTTCAACAGCTCTGTCTTCTATGTCAAGCTTTTGCATTCAGTTTCTTTCTGCAGATTCAAAATTCTCTGCGTTAGCTGCACAATCAATATCTCCATATCCCTCAATTTAAACAAACCTGGTTCGATGAGGATAACAAAATATCAAAATCTAGCAATTGATGATATTCTAGCATTTTCTCGATTTGCAGATATTTCTCATTGCCCAAATTTGTAAAATCTTCCAGTTTGACGGAATTCTCTGCTTGTAGGATCTGCTGCTTCTCTCCATGTACAAGTTTCCTACTCTCCAACAACTTCACTATCTCTATTAATTTCCTCTGCCTATCTATACAAGTGTCTCTATTTCTTTCGCTCCACACATCTAGACATAGTTATGATTCAACTGAACTTACAATTTCTGAATTACAATATCTATCAGTAAAAGTAGTTCTGTGCATCTAGCAAAATTTTATTTTTCAGTAATTTCTTAGATTGAGCTCATTTGCAGGTTGCCTGCGTTCTCTGCAACTTCAATTTCTCTATTTCTTCAGTTTCAGCAAACTTGGCTCTCTGTATCTATCAAACTCTTCATTTCTAGCAATAACAAATTTTGAAGCATTTTCTCTATAAGCAGATACATCATATACGTACACTTTGCAGAATCTCCTATTTTCATCAAATTCTATCTTTGTATCATCTGATCTTACACTTATTGTACAGCTTTCTTCAATTCAATCAATTCTCCATCTCCATTAATTTTTCTTGTTGTACTACACAAATAGAACTATTTCTAACAAACTACACATTTTTCAATGTTCTTTGTTTAATTATGCCTTCAATATCTCCATTCCTATAATTTTCAACAGATCTGGCTTCTATGTCAAGCAAAAGTATTCCGTTTATTGTAATTCATCAAATTTTGCAGATTCAAAATTCTCTGCGTTAGCTGCACAATCAATATCTCCATATCCTTCAATTTAAACAAACCTGGTTCGATGCGGATAACAAAATATCAAAATCTAGCAATTGATGATATTCTAGCATTTTCTCTATCTGCAGATATTTCTCCTTCCCCATATTTGTAAAATCTTCCAGTTTAACGAAATTCTCTGTTTGTAGGATCTGCTGCTCCTCTCCATGTACAAGTTTCTTACTTTCCAACAACTTCACTATCTCTATTAATTTCCTCTGCCTATCTAAACAAGTGTCTCTATTTCTTTCGCTCCACACATCTAGACATAATTATGATTCAACTGAACTTACAATTTCTGAATTACAGTATCTATTTAGTAAGAGTTAGTTCTCTGCATCGAGCAAAATCTTATTTTTCAGTAAATTCTTAGATTGAGCAGATTTGCAGCTTGCCTGCATTCTTTGCAACTTCAATTTCTCCATTTCTTCAGTTTCATCAAACTTGGCTCTCTGTATCTATGAAACTTTCCAGTTCTAGCAATAACACATATTGAAGCATTTTCTCTATAAGCAGATATCTCATATTACTACACTTTGCAAAATCTCCTATGTTCATCAAATTCTATCTTTGTATCATATGATCTATCACTTATTCACTTACTACACAAACAGAACTATTTCTAACAAACTACACAGTTTTCAATGTTCTTTGTTGAATTATGCCTTCAATATCTCCATTCCTATAATTTTCAACAGATCTGGCTTCTATGTCAAGCAAAAGTATTCAGTTTCTTTCTGCAGATTCAAAATTCTCTGCGTTAGCTGCACATCAATATCTCCATATCCCTCAATTTAAACAAACCTGGTTCGATGAGGATAACAAAATATCAAAATCTAGCAATTGATGATATTCTAGCATTTTCTCTATCTGCAGATATTTCTCATTCCCCATATTTGTAAAATCTTCCAGTTTAACGAAATTCTCTGCTTGTAGGATCTGCTGCTCCTCTCTATGTACAACTTTCCTACTTTCCAAAAACTTCATTATCTCTATTAATTTCCTCTGCCTATCTAAACAAGTGTCTCTATTTCTTTCACTCCACACATCAAGACATAGTTATGATTCAACTGAACTTACACTTTCTGAATTACAGTATCTATTACTGTAATGTTCATTCTCTGCATCGAGCAAAATCTTATTTTTCAGTAATTTCTTAGATTGAGCTCATTTGCAGGTTGCCTGCATTCTCTGCAACTTCAATTTCTCCATTTCTTCAGTTTCAGCAAACTTGGCTCTCTGTATCTGTCAAACTCTCCATTTCTAGCAATAACACATTTTGAAGCATTTTCTCTATAAGCAGATACATCATATTCGTACACTTTGCAAAATCTGCTATTTTCATCAAATTCTATCTTTGTATCATCTGCTCGTTCACTGATTGTACAACTTTCTTCAATTCAATCAATTTCTACATCTCCATTAATTTTTCTTGTTGTACTACACAAATAGAACTATTTCTAACAAACTACACATTTTTCAATGTTCTTTGTTTAATTATGCCTTCAATATCTCCATTCCTATAATTTTCAACAGATCTGGCTTCTATGTCAAGCAAAAGTATTCCGTTTATTGTAATTCATCAAATTTTGCAGATTCAAAATTCTCTCCGTTAGCTGCACAATCAATATCTCCATATCCCTCAATTTAAACAAACCTGGCTCGATGCGGATAACAAAATATCAAAATCTAGCAATTGATGATATTCTAGCATTTTCTCTATCTGCAGATATTTCTCCTTCCCCATATTTGTAAAATCTTCCAGTTTATCGACATTCTCTGCTTGTAAGATCTGCTGCTTCTCTCCATATACAAGTTTCTTACTTTCCAACAACTTCACTATCTCTATTAATTTCCTCCGCCTATCTAAACAAGTGTCTTTATTTCTTTCGCTCCACACATCTAGACATAGTTATGATTCAACTGAACTTACAATTTCTAAATTACAGTATCTATTTAGTAAGAGTTAGTTCTCTGCATCGAGCAAAATCTTATTTTCCAGTAAATTCTTACATTGAGCTGATTTGCAGCTTGCCTGCATTGTTAGCAACTTCAATTTCTCCATTTCTTCAGTTTCATCAAACTTGGCTCTCTGCATCTATGAAACTTTCCAGTTCTAGCAATAACACATATTGAAGCATTTTCTCTATAAGCAGATTTCTCATATTACTACACTTTGCAAAATCTCCTATGTTCATCAAATTCTATCTTTGTATCATATGATCTATCACTTATTCACTTACTACACAAACAGAACTATTTCTAACAAACTACATAGTTTTCAATGTTCTTTGTTGAATTATGCCTTCAATATCTCCATTCCTATAATTTTCAACAGATCTGGCTTCTATGTCAAGCAAAAGTATTCAGTTTCTTTCTGCAGATTCAAAATTCTCTGCGTTAGCTGCACATCAATATCTCCATATCCCTCAATTTAAACAAACCTGGTTCGATGAGGATAACAAAATATCAAAATCTAGCAATTGATGATATTCTAGCATTTTCTCTATCTGCAGATATTTCTCATTCCCCATATTTGTAAAATCTTCCAGTTTAACGAAATTCTCTGCTTGTAGGATCTGCTGCTCCTCTCTATGTACAACTTTCCTACTTTCCAAAAACTTCATTATCTCTATTAAGTTCCTCTGCCTATCTAAACAAGTGTCTCTATTTCTTTCGCTCCACACATCAAGACATAGTTATGATTCAACTGAACTTACACTTCTGAATTACAGTATCTATTACTGTAATGTTCGTTCTCTGCATCGAGCAAAATCTTATTTTTCAGTAATTTCTTAGATTGAGCTCATTTGCAGGTTGCCTGCATTCTCTGCAATTTCAATTTCTCCATTTCTTCAGTTTCAGCAAACTTGGCTCTCTGTATCTGTCAAACTCTCCATTCTAGCAATAACACATTTTGAAGCATTTTCTCTATAAGCAGATACATCATATTCGTACACTTTGCAAAATCTGCTATTTTCATCAAATTCTATCTTTGTATCATCTGCTCGTTCACTGATTGTACAACTTTCTTCAATTCAATCAATTTCTACATCTCCATTAATTTTTCTTGTTGTACTACACAAATAGAACTATTTCTAACAAACTACACATTTTTCAATGTTCTTTGTTTAATTATGCCTTCAATATCTCCATTCCTATAATTTTCAACAGATCTGGCTTCTATGTCAAGCAAAAGTATTCCGTTTATTGTAATTCATCAAATTTTGCAGATTCAAAATTCTCTGCGTTAGCTGCACAATCAATATCTCCATATCCCTCAATTTAAACAAACCTGGCTCGATGCGGATAACAAAATATCAAAATCTAGCAATTGATGATATTCTAGCATTTTCTCTATCTGCAGATATTTCTCCTTCCCCATATTTGTAAAATCTTCCAGTTTATCGACATTCTCTGCTTGTAAGATCTGCTGCTTCTCTCCATATACAAGTTTCTTACTTTCCAACAACTTCACTATCTCTATTAATTTCCTCCGCCTATCTAAACAAGTGTCTTTATTTCTTTCGCTCCACACATCTAGACATAGTTATGATTCAACTGAACTTACAATTTCTAAATTACAGTATCTATTTAGTAAGAGTTAGTTCTCTGCATCGAGCAAAATCTTATTTTTCAGTAAATTCTTAGATTGAGCTGATTTGCAGCTTGCCTGCATTGTTTGCAACTTCAATTTCTCCATTTCTTCAGTTTCATCAAACTTGGCTCTCTGTATCTATGAAACTTTCCAGTTCTAGCAATAACACATATTGAAGCATTTTCTCTATAAGCAGATTTCTCATATTACTACACTTTGCAAAATCTCCTTTGTTCATCAAATTCTATCTTTGTATCATATGATCTTTGACTTATTGTACCGCTTTCTTCATTCAATCATTTCTATATCTCCAATAATTTTTCTTGTTGTACTACACAAATAGAACTATTTCTAACAAACTACACAGTTTTCAATGTTCTTTGTTGAATTATGCCTTCAATATCTCCATTCCTATAATTTTCAACAGCTCTGTCTTCTATGTCAAGCAAAAGTATTCAGTTTCTTTCTGCAGATTCAAAATTCTCTGCGTTAGCTGCACAATCAATATCTCCATATCCCTCAATTTAAACAAACCTGGTTCGATGAGGATAACAAAATATCAAAATCTAGCAATTGATGATATTCTAGCATTTTCTCGATTTGCAGATATTTCTCATTGCCCAAATTTGTAAAATCTTCCAGTTTGACGGAATTCTCTGCTTGTAGGATCTGCTGCTTCTCTCCATGTACAAGTTTCCTACTCTCCAACAACTTCACTATCTCTATTAATTTCCTCTGCCTATCTAAACAAGTGTCTTTATTTCTTTCGCTCCACACATCTAGACATAGTTATGATTCAACTGAACTTACAATTTCTGAATTACAATATCTATCAGTAAAAGTAGTTCTGTGCATCTAGCAAAATTTTATTTTTCAGTAATTTCTTAGATTGAGCTCATTTGCAGGTTGCCTGCGTTCTCTGCAACTTCAATTTCTCTATTTCTTCAGTTTCAGCAAACTTGGCTCTCTGTATCTATCAAACTCTTCATTTCTAGCAATAACAAATTTTGAAGCATTTTCTCTATAAGCAGATACATCATATACGTACACTTTGCAGAATCTCCTATTTTCATCAAATTCTATCTTTGTATCATCTGATCTTACACTGGTTGTGCAACTTTCTTCAATTCAATCATTTCTCCATCTCCATTAATTTTTCTTGTTGTACTACACAAATAGAACTATTTCTAACAAACTACACATTTTTCAATGTTCTTTGTTTAATTATGCCTTCAATATCTCCATTCCTATAATTTTCAACAGATCTGGCTTCTATGTCAAGCAAAAGTATTCCGTTTATTGTAATTCATCAAATTTTGCAGATTCAAAATTCTCTGCGTTAGCTGCACAATCAATATCTCCATATCCTTCAATTTAAACAAACCTGGTTCGATGCGGATAACAAAATATCAAAATCTAGCAATTGATGATATTCTAGCATTTTCTCTATCTGCAGATATTTCTCCTTCCCCATATTTGTAAAATCTTCCAGTTTAACGAAATTCTCTGCTTGTAGGATCTGCTGCTCCTCTCCATGTACAAGTTTCTTACTTTCCAACAACTTCACTATCTCTATTAATTTCCTCTGCCTATCTAAACAAGTGTCTCTATTTCTTTCGCTCCACACATCTAGACATAATTATGATTCAACTGAACTTACAATTTCTGAATTACAGTATCTATTTAGTAAGAGTTAGTTCTCTGCATCGAGCAAAATCTTATTTTTCAGTAAATTCTTAGATTGAGCAGATTTGCAGCTTGCCTGCATTCTTTGCAACTTCAATTTCTCCATTTCTTCAGTTTCATCAAACTTGGCTCTCTGTATCTATGAAACTTTCCAGTTCTAGCAATAACACATATTGAAGCATTTTCTCTATAAGCAGATATCTCATATTACTACACTTTGCAAAATCTCCTATGTTCATCAAATTCTATCTTTGTATCATATGATCTATCACTTATTCACTTACTACACAAACAGAACTATTTCTAACAAACTACACAGTTTTCAATGTTCTTTGTTGAATTATGCCTTCAATATCTCCATTCCTATAATTTTCAACAGATCTGGCTTCTATGTCAAGCAAAAGTATTCAGTTTCTTTCTGCAGATTCAAAATTCTCTGCGTTAGCTGCACATCAATATCTCCATATCCCTCAATTTAAACAAACCTGGTTCGATGAGGATAACAAAATATCAAAATCTAGCAATTGATGATATTCTAGCATTTTCTCTATCTGCAGATATTTCTCATTCCCCATATTTGTAAAATCTTCCAGTTTAACGAAATTCTCTGCTTGTAGGATCTGCTGCTCCTCTCTATGTACAACTTTCCTACTTTCCAAAAACTTCATTATCTCTATTAATTTCCTCTGCCTATCTAAACAAGTGTCTCTATTTCTTTCACTCCACACATCAAGACATAGTTATGATTCAACTGAACTTACACTTTCTGAATTACAGTATCTATTACTGTAATGTTCATTCTCTGCATCGAGCAAAATCTTATTTTTCAGTAATTTCTTAGATTGAGCTCATTTGCAGGTTGCCTGCATTCTCTGCAACTTCAATTTCTCCATTTCTTCAGTTTCAGCAAACTTGGCTCTCTGTATCTGTCAAACTCTCCATTTCTAGCAATAACACATTTTGAAGCATTTTCTCTATAAGCAGATACATCATATTCGTACACTTTGCAAAATCTGCTATTTTCATCAAATTCTATCTTTGTATCATCTGCTCGTTCACTGATTGTACAACTTTCTTCAATTCAATCAATTTCTACATCTCCATTAATTTTTCTTGTTGTACTACACAAATAGAACTATTTCTAACAAACTACACATTTTTCAATGTTCTTTGTTTAATTATGCCTTCAATATCCCCATTCCTATAATTTTCAACAGATCTGGCTTCTATGTCAAGCAAAAGTATTCCGTTTATTGTAATTCATCAAATTTTGCAGATTCAAAATTCTCTGCGTTAGCTGCACAATCAATATCTCCATATCCCTCAATTTAAACAAACCTGGCTCGATGCGGATAACAAAATATCAAAATCTAGCAATTGATGATATTCTAGCATTTTCTCTATCTGCAGATATTTCTCCTTCCCCATATTTGTAAAATCTTCCAGTTTATCGACATTCTCTGCTTGTAAGATCTGCTGCTTCTCTCCATATACAAGTTTCTTACTTTCCAACAACTTCACTATCTCTATTAATTTCCTCCGCCTATCTAAACAAGTGTCTTTATTTCTTTCGCTCCACACATCTAGACATAGTTATGATTCAACTGAACTTACAATTTTTAAATTACAGTATCTATTTAGTAAGAGTTAGTTCTCTGCATCGAGCAAAATCTTATTTTCCAGTAAATTCTTACATTGAGCTGATTTGCAGCTTGCCTGCATTGTTAGCAACTTCAATTTCTCCATTTCTTCAGTTTCATCAAACTTGGCTCTCTGCATCTATGAAACTTTCCAGTTCTAGCAATAACACATATTGAAGCATTTTCTCTATAAGCAGATTTCTCATATTACTACACTTTGCAAAATCTCCTATGTTCATCAAATTCTATCTTTGTATCATATGATCTATCACTTATTCACTTACTACACAAACAGAACTATTTCTAACAAACTACATAGTTTTCAATGTTCTTTGTTGAATTATGCCTTCAATATCTCCATTCCTATAATTTTCAACAGATCTGGCTTCTATGTCAAGCAAAAGTATTCAGTTTCTTTCTGCAGATTCAAAATTCTCTGCGTTAGCTGCACATCAATATCTCCATATCCCTCAATTTAAACAAACCTGGTTCGATGAGGATAACAAAATATCAAAATCTAGCAATTGATGATATTCTAGCATTTTCTCTATCTGCAGATATTTCTCATTCCCCATATTTGTAAAATCTTCCAGTTTAACGAAATTCTCTGCTTGTAGGATCTGCTGCTCCTCTCTATGTACAACTTTCCTACTTTCCAAAAACTTCATTATCTCTATTAATTTCCTCTGCCTATCTAAACAAGTGTCTCTATTTCTTTCGCTCCACACATCAAGACATAGTTATGATTCAACTGAACTTACACTTCTGAATTACAGTATCTATTACTGTAATGTTCGTTCTCTGCATCGAGCAAAATCTTATTTTTCAGTAATTTCTTAGATTGAGCTCATTTGCAGGTTGCCTGCATTCTCTGCAATTTCAATTTCTCCATTTCTTCAGTTTCAGCAAACTTGGCTCTCTGTATCTGTCAAACTCTCCATTTCTAGCAATAACACATTTTGAAGCATTTTCTCTATAAGCAGATACATCATATTCGTACACTTTGCAAAATCTGCTATTTTCATCAAATTCTATCTTTGTATCATCTGCTCGTTCACTGATTGTACAACTTTCTTCAATTCAATCAATTTCTACATCTCCATTAATTTTTCTTGTTGTACTACACAAATAGAACTATTTCTAACAAACTACACATTTTTCAATGTTCTTTGTTTAATTATGCCTTCAATATCTCCATTCCTATAATTTTCAACAGATCTGGCTTCTATGTCAAGCAAAAGTATTCCGTTTATTGTAATTCATCAAATTTTGCAGATTCAAAATTCTCTGCGTTAGCTGCACAATCAATATCTCCATATCCCTCAATTTAAACAAACCTGGCTCGATGCGGATAACAAAATATCAAAATCTAGCAATTGATGATATTCTAGCATTTTCTCTATCTGCAGATATTTCTCCTTCCCCATATTTGTAAAATCTTCCAGTTTATCGACATTCTCTGCTTGTAAGATCTGCTGCTTCTCTCCATATACAAGTTTCTTACTTTCCAACAACTTCACTATCTCTATTAATTTCCTCCGCCTATCTAAACAAGTGTCTTTATTTCTTTCGCTCCACACATCTAGACATAGTTATGATTCAACTGAACTTACAATTTCTAAATTACAGTATCTATTTAGTAAGAGTTAGTTCTCTGCATCGAGCAAAATCTTATTTTTCAGTAAATTCTTAGATTGAGCTGATTTGCAGCTTGCCTGCATTGTTTGCAACTTCAATTTCTCCATTTCTTCAGTTTCATCAAACTTGGCTCTCTGTATCTATGAAACTTTCCAGTTCTAGCAATAACACATATTGAAGCATTTTCTCTATAAGCAGATTTCTCATATTACTACACTTTGCAAAATCTCCTTTGTTCATCAAATTCTATCTTTGTATCATATGATCTTTGACTTATTGTACCGCTTTCTTCATTCAATCATTTCTATATCTCCAATAATTTTTCTTGTTGTACTACACAAATAGAACTATTTCTAACAAACTACACAGTTTTCAATGTTCTTTGTTGAATTATGCCTTCAATATCTCCATTCCTATAATTTTCAACAGCTCTGTCTTCTATGTCAAGCAAAAGTATTCAGTTTCTTTCTGCAGATTCAAAATTCTCTGCGTTAGCTGCACAATCAATATCTCCATATCCCTCAATTTAAACAAACCTGGTTCGATGAGGATAACAAAATATCAAAATCTAGCAATTGATGATATTCTAGCATTTTCTCGATTTGCAGATATTTCTCATTGCCCAAATTTGTAAAATCTTCCAGTTTGACGGAATTCTCTGCTTGTAGGATCTGCTGCTTCTCTCCATGTACAAGTTTCCTACTCTCCAACAACTTCACTATCTCTATTAATTTCCTCTGCCTATCTATACAAGTGTCTCTATTTCTTTCGCTCCACACATCTAGACATAGTTATGATTCAACTGAACTTACAATTTCTGAATTACAATATCTATCAGTAAAAGTAGTTCTGTGCATCTAGCAAAATTTTATTTTTCAGTAATTTCTTAGATTGAGCTCATTTGCAGGTTGCCTGCGTTCTCTGCAACTTCAATTTCTCTATTTCTTCAGTTTCAGCAAACTTGGCTCTCTGTATCTATCAAACTCTTCATTTCTAGCAATAACAAATTTTGAAGCATTTTCTCTATAAGCAGATACATCATATACGTACACTTTGCAGAATCTCCTATTTTCATCAAATTCTATCTTTGTATCATCTGATCTTACACTGGTTGTGCAACTTTCTTCAATTCAATCATTTCTCCATCTCCATTAATTTTTCTTGTTGTACTACACAAATAGAACTATTTCTAACAAACTACACATTTTTCAATGTTCTTTGTTTAATTATGCCTTCAATATCTCCATTCCTATAATTTTCAACAGATCTGGCTTCTATGTCAAGCAAAAGTATTCCGTTTATTGTAATTCATCAAATTTTGCAGATTCAAAATTCTCTGCGTTAGCTGCACAATCAATATCTCCATATCCCTCAATTTAAACAAACCTGGCTCGATGCGGATAACAAAATATCAAAATCTAGCAATTGATGATATTCTAGCATTTTCTCTATCTGCAGATATTTCTCCTTCCCCATATTTGTAAAATCTTCCAGTTTATCGACATTCTCTGCTTGTAAGATCTGCTGCTTCTCTCCATATACAAGTTTCTTACTTTCCAACAACTTCACTATCTCTATTAATTTCCTCCGCCTATCTAAACAAGTGTCTTTATTTCTTTCGCTCCACACATCTAGACATAGTTATGATTCAACTGAACTTACAATTTCTAAATTACAGTATCTATTTAGTAAGAGTTAGTTCTCTGCATCGAGCAAAATCTTATTTTCCAGTAAATTCTTACATTGAGCTGATTTGCAGCTTGCCTGCATTGTTTGCAACTTCAATTTCTCCATTTCTTCAGTTTCATCAAACTTGGCTCTCTGCATCTATGAAACTTTCCAGTTCTAGCAATAACACATATTGAAGCATTTTCTCTATAAGCAGATTTCTCATATTACTACACTTTGCAAAATCTCCTATGTTCATCAAATTCTATCTTTGTATCATATGATCTATCACTTATTCACTTACTACACAAACAGAACTATTTCTAACAAACTACACAGTTTTCAATGTTCTTTGTTGAATTATGCCTTCAATATCTCCATTCCTATAATTTTCAACAGATCTGGCTTCTATGTCAAGCAAAAGTATTCAGTTTCTTTCTGCAGATTCAAAATTCTCTGCGTTAGCTGCACATCAATATCTCCATATCCCTCAATTTAAACAAACCTGGTTCGATGAGGATAACAAAATATCAAAATCTAGCAATTGATGATATTCTAGCATTTTCTCTATCTGCAGATATTTCTCATTCCCCATATTTGTAAAATCTTCCAGTTTAACGAAATTCTCTGCTTGTAGGATCTGCTGCTCCTCTCTATGTACAACTTCCCTACTTTCCAAAAACTTCATTATCTCTATTAATTTCCTCTGCCTATCTAAACAAGTGTCTCTATTTCTTTCGCTCCACACATCAAGACATAGTTATGATTCAACTGAACTTACACTTCTGAATTACAGTATCTATTACTGTAATGTTCGTTCTCTGCATCGAGCAAAATCTTATTTTTCAGTAATTTCTTAGATTGAGCTCATTTGCAGGTTGCCTGCATTCTCTGCAACTTCAATTTCTCCATTTCTTCAGTTTCAGCAAACTTGGCTCTCTGTATCTGTCAAACTCTCCATTTCTAGCAATAACACATTTTGAAGCATTTTCTCTATAAGCAGATACATCATATTCGTACACTTTGCAAAATCTGCTATTTTCATCAAATTCTATCTTTGTATCATCTGCTCGTTCACTGATTGTACAACTTTCTTCAATTCAATCAATTTCTACATCTCCATTAATTTTTCTTGTTGTACTACACAAATAGAACTATTTCTAACAAACTACACATTTTTCAATGTTCTTTGTTTAATTATGCCTTCAATATCTCCATTCCTATAATTTTCAACAGATCTGGCTTCTATGTCAAGCAAAAGTATTCCGTTTATTGTAATTCATCAAATTTTGCAGATTCAAAATTCTCTGCGTTAGCTGCACAATCAATATCTCCATATCCCTCAATTTAAACAAACCTGGCTCGATGCGGATAACAAAATATCAAAATCTAGCAATTGATGATATTCTAGCATTTTCTCTATCTGCAGATATTTCTCCTTCCCCATATTTGTAAAATCTTCCAGTTTATCGACATTCTCTGCTTGTAAGATCTGCTGCTTCTCTCCATATACAAGTTTCTTACTTTCCAACAACTTCACTATCTCTATTAATTTCCTCCGCCTATCTAAACAAGTGTCTTTATTTCTTTCGCTCCACACATCTAGACATAGTTATGATTCAACTGAACTTACAATTTCTAAATTACAGTATCTATTTAGTAAGAGTTAGTTCTCTGCATCGAGCAAAATCTTATTTTTCAGTAAATTCTTAGATTGAGCTGATTTGCAGCTTGCCTGCATTGTTTGCAACTTCAATTTCTCCATTTCTTCAGTTTCATCAAACTTGGCTCTCTGTATCTATGAAACTTTCCAGTTCTAGCAATAACACATATTGAAGCATTTTCTCTATAAGCAGATTTCTCATATTACTACACTTTGCAAAATCTCCTTTGTTCATCAAATTCTATCTTTGTATCATATGATCTTTGACTTATTGTAGCGCTTTCTTCATTCAATCATTTCTATATCTCCAATAATTTTTCTTGTTGTACTACACAAATAGAACTATTTCTAACAAACTACACAGTTTTCAATGTTCTTTGTTGAATTATGCCTTCAATATCTCCATTCCTATAATTTTCAACAGCTCTGTCTTCTATGTCAAGCAAAAGTATTCAGTTTCTTTCTGCAGATTCAAAATTCTCTGCGTTAGCTGCACAATCAATATCTCCATATCCCTCAATTTAAACAAACCTGGTTCGATGAGGATAACAAAATATCAAAATCTAGCAATTGATGATATTCTAGCATTTTCTCGATTTGCAGATATTTCTCATTGCCCAAATTTGTAAAATCTTCCAGTTTGACGGAATTCTCTGCTTGTAGGATCTGCTGCTTCTCTCCATGTACAAGTTTCCTACTCTCCAACAACTTCACTATCTCTATTAATTTCCTCTGCCTATCTATACAAGTGTCTCTATTTCTTTCGCTCCACACATCTAGACATAGTTATGATTCAACTGAACTTACAATTTCTGAATTACAATATCTATCAGTAAAAGTAGTTCTGTGCATCTAGCAAAATTTTATTTTTCAGTAATTTCTTAGATTGAGCTCATTTGCAGGTTGCCTGCGTTCTCTGCAACTTCAATTTCTCTATTTCTTCAGTTTCAGCAAACTTGGCTCTCTGTATCTATCAAACTCTTCATTTCTAGCAATAACAAATTTTGAAGCATTTTCTCTATAAGCAGATACATCATATACGTACACTTTGCAGAATCTCCTATTTTCATCAAATTCTATCTTTGTATCATCTGATCTTACACTGGTTGTGCAACTTTCTTCAATTCAATCATTTCTCCATCTCCATTAATTTTTCTTGTTGTACTACACAAATAGAACTATTTCTAACAAACTACACATTTTTCAATGTTCTTTGTTTAATTATGCCTTCAATATCTCCATTCCTATAATTTTCAACAGATCTGGCTTCTATGTCAAGCAAAAGTATTCCGTTTATTGTAATTCATCAAATTTTGCAGATTCAAAATTCTCTGCGTTAGCTGCACAATCAATATCTCCATATCCTTCAATTTAAACAAACCTGGTTCGATGCGGATAACAAAATATCAAAATCTAGCAATTGATGATATTCTAGCATTTTCTCTATCTGCAGATATTTCTCCTTCCCCATATTTGTAAAATCTTCCAGTTTAACGAAATTCTCTGCTTGTAGGATCTGCTGCTCCTCTCCATGTACAAGTTTCTTACTTTCCAACAACTTCACTATCTCTATTAATTTCCTCTGCCTATCTAAACAAGTGTCTCTATTTCTTTCGCTCCACACATCTAGACATAATTATGATTCAACTGAACTTACAATTTCTGAATTACAGTATCTATTTAGTAAGAGTTAGTTCTCTGCATCGAGCAAAATCTTATTTTTCAGTAAATTCTTAGATTGAGCAGATTTGCAGCTTGCCTGCATTCTTTGCAACTTCAATTTCTCCATTTCTTCAGTTTCATCAAACTTGGCTCTCTGTATCTATGAAACTTTCCAGTTCTAGCAATAACACATATTGAAGCATTTTCTCTATAAGCAGATATCTCATATTACTACACTTTGCAAAATCTCCTATGTTCATCAAATTCTATCTTTGTATCATATGATCTATCACTTATTCACTTACTACACAAACAGAACTATTTCTAACAAACTACACAGTTTTCAATGTTCTTTGTTGAATTATGCCTTCAATATCTCCATTCCTATAATTTTCAACAGATCTCGCTTCTATGTCAAGCAAAAGTATTCAGTTTCTTTCTGCAGATTCAAAATTCTCTGCGTTAGCTGCACATCAATATCTCCATATCCCTCAATTTAAACAAACCTGGTTCGATGAGGATAACAAAATATCAAAATCTAGCAATTGATGATATTCTAGCATTTTCTCTATCTGCAGATATTTCTCATTCCCCATATTTGTAAAATCTTCCAGTTTAACGAAATTCTCTGCTTGTAGGATCTCCTGCTCCTTTCTATGTACAACTTTCCTACTTTCCAAAAACTTCATTATCTCTATTAATTTCCTCTGCCTATCTAAACAAGTGTCTCTATTTCTTTCACTCCACACATCAAGACATAGTTATGATTCAACTGAACTTACACTTTCTGAATTACAGTATCTATTACTGTAATGTTCGTTCTCTGCATCGAGCAAAATCTTATTTTTCAGTAATTTCTTAGATTGAGCTCATTTGCAGGTTGCCTGCATTCTCTGCAACTTCAATTTCTCCATTTCTTCAGTTTCAGCAAACTTGGCTCTCTGTATCTGTCAAACTCTCCATTTCTAGCAATAACACATTTTGAAGCATTTTCTCTATAAGCAGATACATCATATTCGTACACTTTGCAAAATCTGCTATTTTCATCAAATTCTATCTTTGTAAATTCTGCTCGTTCACTGATTGTACAACTTTCTTCAATTCAATCAATTTCTACATCTCCATTAATTTTTCTTGTTGTACTACACAAATAGAACTATTTCTAACAAACTACACATTTTTCAATGTTCTTTGTTTAATTATGCCTTCAATATCTCCATTCCTATAATTTTCAACAGATCTGGCTTCTATGTCAAGCAAAAGTATTCCGTTTATTGTAATTCATCAAATTTTGCAGATTCAAAATTCTCTGCGTTAGCTGCACAATCAATATCTCCATATCCCTCAATTTAAACAAACCTGGCTCGATGCGGATAACAAAATATCAAAATCTAGCAATTGATGATATTCTAGCATTTTCTCTATCTGCAGATATTTCTCCTTCCCATATTTGTAAAATCTTCCAGTTTATCGACATTCTCTGCTTGTAAGATCTGCTGCTTCTCTCCATATACAAGTTTCTTACTTTCCAACAACTTCACTATCTCTATTAATTTCCTCCGCCTATCTAAACAAGTGTCTTTATTTCTTTCGCTCCACACATCTAGACATAGTTATGATTCAACTGAACTTACAATTTCTAAATTACAGTATCTATTTAGTAAGAGTTAGTTCTCTGCATCGAGCAAAATCTTATTTTCCAGTAAATTCTTACATTGAGCTGATTTGCAGCTTGCCTGCATTGTTTGCAACTTCAATTTCTCCATTTCTTCAGTTTCATCAAACTTGGCTCTCTGCATCTATGAAACTTTCCAGTTCTAGCAATAACACATATTGAAGCATTTTCTCTATAAGCAGATTTCTCATATTACTACACTTTGCAAAATCTCCTATGTTCATCAAATTCTATCTTTGTATCATATGATCTATCACTTATTCACTTACTACACAAACAGAACTATTTCTAACAAACTACACAGTTTTCAATGTTCTTTGTTGAATTATGCCTTCAATATCTCCATTCCTATAATTTTCAACAGATCTGGCTTCTATGTCAAGCAAAAGTATTCAGTTTCTTTCTGCAGATTCAAAATTCTCTGCGTTAGCTGCACATCAATATCTCCATATCCCTCAATTTAAACAAACCTGGTTCGATGAGGATAACAAAATATCAAAATCTAGCAATTGATGATATTCTAGCATTTTCTCTATCTGCAGATATTTCTCATTCCCCATATTTGTAAAATCTTCCAGTTTAACGAAATTCTCTGCTTGTAGGATCTGCTGCTCCTCTCTATGTACAACTTTCCTACTTTCCAAAAACTTCATTATCTCTATTAATTTCCTCTGCCTATCTAAACAAGTGTCTCTATTTCTTTCACTCCACACATCAAGACATAGTTATGATTCAACTGAACTTACACTTTCTGAATTACAGTATCTATTACTGTAATGTTCGTTCTCTGCATCGAGCAAAATCTTATTTTTCAGTAATTTCTTAGATTGAGCTCATTTGCAGGTTGCCTGCATTCTCTGCAACTTCAATTTCTCCATTTCTTCAGTTTCAGCAAACTTGGCTCTCTGTATCTGTCAAACTCTCCATTTCTAGCAATAACACATTTTGAAGCATTTTCTCTATAAGCAGATACATCATATTCGTACACTTTGCAAAATCTGCTATTTTCATCAAATTCTATCTTTGTATCATCTGCTCGTTCACTGATTGTACAACTTTCTTCAATTCAATCAATTTCTACATCTCCATTAATTTTTCTTGTTGTACTACACAAATAGAACTATTTCTAACAAACTACACATTTTTCAATGTTCTTTGTTTAATTATGCCTTCAATATCTCCATTCCTATAATTTTCAACAGATCTGGCTTCTATGTCAAGCAAAAGTATTCCGTTTATTGTAATTCATCAAATTTTGCAGATTCAAAATTCTCTGCGTTAGCTGCACAATCAATATCTCCATATCCCTCAATTTAAACAAACCTGGCTCGATGCGGATAACAAAATATCAAAATCTAGCAATTGATGATATTCTAGCATTTTCTCTATCTGCAGATATTTCTCCTTCCCATATTTGTAAAATCTTCCAGTTTATCGACATTCTCTGCTTGTAAGATCTGCTGCTTCTCTCCATATACAAGTTTCTTACTTTCCAACAACTTCACTATCTCTATTAATTTCCTCCGCCTATCTAAACAAGTGTCTTTATTTCTTTCGCTCCACACATCTAGACATAGTTATGATTCAACTGAACTTACAATTTCTAAATTACAGTATCTATTTAGTAAGAGTTAGTTCTCTGCATCGAGCAAAATCTTATTTTCCAGTAAATTCTTACATTGAGCTGATTTGCAGCTTGCCTGCATTGTTTGCAACTTCAATTTCTCCATTTCTTCAGTTTCATCAAACTTGGCTCTCTGCATCTATGAAACTTTCCAGTTCTAGCAATAACACATATTGAAGCATTTTCTCTATAAGCAGATTTCTCATATTACTACACTTTGCAAAATCTCCTATGTTCATCAAATTCTATCTTTGTATCATATGATCTATCACTTATTCACTTACTACACAAACAGAACTATTTCTAACAAACTACACAGTTTTCAATGTTCTTTGTTGAATTATGCCTTCAATATCTCCATTCCTATAATTTTCAACAGATCTGGCTTCTATGTCAAGCAAAAGTATTCAGTTTCTTTCTGCAGATTCAAAATTCTCTGCGTTAGCTGCACATCAATATCTCCATATCCCTCAATTTAAACAAACCTGGTTCGATGAGGATAACAAAATATCAAAATCTAGCAATTGATGATATTCTAGCATTTTCTCTATCTGCAGATATTTCTCATTCCCCATATTTGTAAAATCTTCCAGTTTAACGAAATTCTCTGCTTGTAGGATCTGCTGCTCCTCTCTATGTACAACTTTCCTACTTTCCAAAAACTTCATTATCTCTATTAATTTCCTCTGCCTATCTAAACAAGTGTCTCTATTTCTTTCACTCCACACATCAAGACATAGTTATGATTCAACTGAACTTACACTTTCTGAATTACAGTATCTATTACTGTAATGTTCGTTCTCTGCATCGAGCAAAATCTTATTTTTCAGTAATTTCTTAGATTGAGCTCATTTGCAGGTTGCCTGCATTCTCTGCAACTTCAATTTCTCCATTTCTTCAGTTTCAGCAAACTTGGCTCTCTGTATCTGTCAAACTCTCCATTTCTAGCAATAACACATTTTGAAGCATTTTCTCTATAAGCAGATACATCATATTCGTACACTTTGCAAAATCTGCTATTTTCATCAAATTCTATCTTTGTATCATCTGCTCGTTCACTGATTGTACAACTTTCTTCAATTCAATCAATTTCTACATCTCCATTAATTTTTCTTGTTGTACTACACAAATAGAACTATTTCTAACAAACTACACATTTTTCAATGTTCTTTGTTTAATTATGCCTTCAATATCTCCATTCCTATAATTTTCAACAGATCTGGCTTCTATGTCAAGCAAAAGTATTCCGTTTATTGTAATTCATCAAATTTTGCAGATTCAAAATTCTCTGCGTTAGCTGCACAATCAATATCTCCATATCCCTCAATTTAAACAAACCTGGCTCGATGCGGATAACAAAATATCAAAATCTAGCAATTGATGATATTCTAGCATTTTCTCTATCTGCAGATATTTCTCCTTCCCATATTTGTAAAATCTTCCAGTTTATCGACATTCTCTGCTTGTAAGATCTGCTGCTTCTCTCCATATACAAGTTTCTTACTTTCCAACAACTTCACTATCTCTATTAATTTCCTCCGCCTATCTAAACAAGTGTCTTTATTTCTTTCGCTCCACACATCTAGACATAGTTATGATTCAACTGAACTTACAATTTCTAAATTACAGTATCTATTTAGTAAGAGTTAGTTCTCTGCATCGAGCAAAATCTTATTTTCCAGTAAATTCTTACATTGAGCTGATTTGCAGCTTGCCTGCATTGTTTGCAACTTCAATTTCTCCATTTCTTCAGTTTCATCAAACTTGGCTCTCTGCATCTATGAAACTTTCCAGTTCTAGCAATAACACATATTGAAGCATTTTCTCTATAAGCAGATTTCTCATATTACTACACTTTGCAAAATCTCCTATGTTCATCAAATTCTATCTTTGTATCATATGATCTATCACTTATTCACTTACTACACAAACAGAACTATTTCTAACAAACTACACAGTTTTCAATGTTCTTTGTTGAATTATGCCTTCAATATCTCCATTCCTATAATTTTCAACAGATCTGGCTTCTATGTCAAGCAAAAGTATTCAGTTTCTTTCTGCAGATTCAAAATTCTCTGCGTTAGCTGCACATCAATATCTCCATATCCCTCAATTTAAACAAACCTGGTTCGATGAGGATAACAAAATATCAAAATCTAGCAATTGATGATATTCTAGCATTTTCTCTATCTGCAGATATTTCTCATTCCCCATATTTGTAAAATCTTCCAGTTTAACGAAATTCTCTGCTTGTAGGATCTGCTGCTCCTCTCTATGTACAACTTTCCTACTTTCCAAAAACTTCATTATCTCTATTAATTTCCTCTGCCTATCTAAACAAGTGTCTCTATTTCTTTCGCTCCACACATCAAGACATAGTTATGATTCAACTGAACTTACACTTCTGAATTACAGTATCTATTACTGTAATGTTCGTTCTCTGCATCGAGCAAAATCTTATTTTTCAGTAATTTCTTAGATTGAGCTCATTTGCAGGTTGCCTGCATTCTCTGCAATTTCAATTTCTCCATTTCTTCAGTTTCAGCAAACTTGGCTCTCTGTATCTGTCAAACTCTCCATTTCTAGCAATAACACATTTTGAAGCATTTTCTCTATAAGCAGATACATCATATTCGTACACTTTGCAAAATCTGCTATTTTCATCAAATTCTATCTTTGTATCATCTGCTCGTTCACTGATTGTACAACTTTCTTCAATTCAATCAATTTCTACATCTCCATTAACTTTTCTTGTTGTACTACACAAATAGAACTATTTCTAACAAACTACACATTTTTCAATGTTCTTTGTTTAATTATGCCTTCAATATCTCCATTCCTATAATTTTCAACAGATCTGGCTTCTATGTCAAGCAAAAGTATTCCGTTTATTGTAATTCATCAAATTTTGCAGATTCAAAATTCTCTGCGTTAGCTGCACAATCAATATCTCCATATCCCTCAATTTAAACAAACCTGGCTCGATGCGGATAACAAAATATCAAAATCTAGCAATTGATGATATTCTAGCATTTTCTCTATCTGCAGATATTTCTCCTTCCCCATATTTGTAAAATCTTCCAGTTTATCGACATTCTCTGCTTGTAAGATCTGCTGCTTCTCTCCATATACAAGTTTCTTACTTTTCAACAACTTCACTATCTCTATTAATTTCCTCCGCCTATCTAAACAAGTGTCTTTATTTCTTCCGCTCCACACATCTAGACATAGTTATGATTCAACTGAACTTACAATTTCTAAATTACAGTATCTATTTAGTAAGAGTTAGTTCTCTGCATCGAGCAAAATCTTATTTTTCAGTAAATTCTTAGATTGAGCTGATTTGCAGCTTGCCTGCATTGTTTGCAACTTCAATTTCTCCATTTCTTCAGTTTCATCAAACTTGGCTCTCTGTATCTATGAAACTTTCCAGTTCTAGCAATAACACATATTGAAGCATTTTCTCTATAAGCAGATTTCTCATATTACTACACTTTGCAAAATCTCCTTTGTTCATCAAATTCTATCTTTGTATCATATGATCTTTGACTTATTGTACCGCTTTCTTCATTCAATCATTTCTATATCTCCAATAATTTTTCTTGTTGTACTACACAAATAGAACTATTTCTAACAAACTACACAGTTTTCAATGTTCTTTGTTGAATTATGCCTTCAATATCTCCATTCCTATAATTTTCAACAGCTCTGTCTTCTATGTCAAGCAAAAGTATTCAGTTTCTTTCTGCAGATTCAAAATTCTCTGCGTTAGCTGCACAATCAATATCTCCATATCCCTCAATTTAAACAAACCTGGTTCGATGAGGATAACAAAATATCAAAATCTAGCAATTGATGATATTCTAGCATTTTCTCGATTTGCAGATATTTCTCATTGCCCAAATTTGTAAAATCTTCCAGTTTGACGGAATTCTCTGCTTGTAGGATCTGCTGCTTCTCTCCATGTACAAGTTTCCTACTCTCCAACAACTTCACTATCTCTATTAATTTCCTCTGCCTATCTATACAAGTGTCTCTATTTCTTTCGCTCCACACATCTAGACATAGTTATGATTCAACTGAACTTACAATTTCTGAATTACAATATCTATCAGTAAAAGTAGTTCTGTGCATCTAGCAAAATTTTATTTTTCAGTAATTTCTTAGATTGAGCTCATTTGCAGGTTGCCTGCGTTCTCTGCAACTTCAATTTCTCTATTTCTTCAGTTTCAGCAAACTTGGCTCTCTGTATCTATCAAACTCTTCATTTCTAGCAATAACAAATTTTGAAGCATTTTCTCTATAAGCAGATACATCATATACGTACACTTTGCAGAATCTCCTATTTTCATCAAATTCTATCTTTGTATCATCTGATCTTACACTGGTTGTGCAACTTTCTTCAATTCAATCATTTCTCCATCTCCATTAATTTTTCTTGTTGTACTACACAAATAGAACTATTTCTAACAAACTACACATTTTTCAATGTTCTTTGTTTAATTATGCCTTCAATATCTCCATTCCTATAATTTTCAACAGATCTGGCTTCTATGTCAAGCAAAAGTATTCCGTTTATTGTAATTCATCAAATTTTGCAGATTCAAAATTCTCTGCGTTAGCTGCACAATCAATATCTCCATATCCTTCAATTTAAACAAACCTGGTTCGATGCGGATAACAAAATATCAAAATCTAGCAATTGATGATATTCTAGCATTTTCTCTATCTGCAGATATTTCTCCTTCCCCATATTTGTAAAATCTTCCAGTTTAACGAAATTCTCTGCTTGTAGGATCTGCTGCTCCTCTCCATGTACAAGTTTCTTACTTTCCAACAACTTCACTATCTCTATTAATTTACTCTGCCTATCTAAACAAGTGTCTCTATTTCTTTCGCTCCACACATCTAGACATATTTATGATTCAAATGAACTTACAATTTCTGAATTACAGTATCTATTTAGTAAGAGTTAGTTCTCTGCATCGAGCAAAATCTTATTTTTCAGTAAATTCTTAGATTGAGCAGATTTGCAGCTTGCCTGCATTCTTTGCAACTTCAATTTCTCCATTTCTTCAGTTTCATCAAACTTGGCTCTCTGTATCTATGAAACTTTCCAGTTCTAGCAATAACACATATTGAAGCATTTTCTCTATAAGCAGATATCTCATATTACTACACTTTGCAAAATCTCCTATGTTCATCAAATTCTATCTTTGTATCATATGATCTATCACTTATTCACTTACTACACAAACAGAACTATTTCTAACAAACTACACAGTTTTCAATGTTCTTTGTTGAATTATGCCTTCAATATCTCCATTCCTATAATTTTCAACAGATCTGGCTTTATGTCAAGCAAAAGTATTCAGTTTCTTTCTGCAGATTCAAAATTCTCTGCGTTAGCTGCACATCAATATCTCCATATCCCTCAATTTAAACAAACCTGGTTCGATGAGGATAACAAAATATCAAAATCTAGCAATTGATGATATTCTAGCATTTTCTCTATCTGCAGATATTTCTCATTCCCCATATTTGTAAAATCTTCCAGTTTAACGAAATTCTCTGCTTGTAGGATCTGCTGCTCCTCTCTATGTACAACTTTCCTACTTTCCAAAAACTTCATTATCTCTATTAATTTCCTCTGCCTATCTAAACAAGTGTCTCTATTTCTTTCACTCCACACATCAAGACATAGTTATGATTCAACTGAACTTACACTTTCTGAATTACAGTATCTATTACTGTAATGTTCGTTCTCTGCATCGAGCAAAATCTTATTTTTCAGTAATTTCTTAGATTGAGCTCATTTGCAGGTTGCCTGCATTCTCTGCAACTTCAATTTCTCCATTTCTTCAGTTTCAGCAAACTTGGCTCTCTGTATCTGTCAAACTCTCCATTTCTAGCAATAACACATTTTGAAGCATTTTCTCTATAAGCAGATACATCATATTCGTACACTTTGCAAAATCTGCTATTTTCATCAAATTCTATCTTTGTATCATCTGCTCGTTCACTGATTGTACAACTTTCTTCAATTCAATCAATTTCTACATCTCCATTTATTTTTCTTGTTGTACTACACAAATAGAACTATTTCTAACAAACTACACATTTTTCAATGTTCTTTGTTTAATTATGCCTTCAATATCTCCATTCCTATAATTTTCAACAGATCTGGCTTCTATGTCAAGCAAAAGTATTCCGTTTATTGTAATTCATCAAATTTTGCAGATTCAAAATTCTCTGCGTTAGCTGCACAATCAATATCTCCATATCCCTCAATTTAAACAAACCTGGCTCGATGCGGATAACAAAATATCAAAATCTAGCAATTGATGATATTCTAGCATTTTCTCTATCTGCAGATATTTCTCCTTCCCCATATTTGTAAAATCTTCCAGTTTATCGACATTCTCTGCTTGTAAGATCTGCTGCATCTCTCCATATACAAGTTTCTTACTTTCCAACAACTTCACTATCTCTATTAATTTCCTCCGCCTATCTAAACAAGTGTCTTTATTTCTTTCGCTCCACAAATCTAGACATAGTTATGATTCAACTGAACTTACAATTTCTAAATTACAGTATCTATTTAGTAAGAGTTAGTTCTCTGCATCGAGCAAAATCTTATTTTTCAGTAAATTCTTAGATTGAGCTGATTTGCAGCTTGCCTGCATTGTTTGCAACTTCAATTTCTCCATTTCTTCAGTTTCATTAAACTTGGCTCTCTGTATCTATGAAACTTTCCAGTTCTAGCAATAACACATATTGAAGCATTTTCTCTATAAGCAGATTTCTCATATTACTACACTTTGCAAAATCTCCTTTGTTCATCAAATTCTATCTTTGTATCATATGATCTTTGACTTATTGTACCGCTTTCTTCATTCAATCATTTCTACATCTCCAATAATTTTTCTTGTTGTACTACACAAATAGAACTATTTCTAACAAACTACACAGTTTTCAATGTTCTTTGTTGAATTATGCCTTCAATATCTCCATTCCTATAATTTTCAACAGCTCTGTCTTCTATGTCAAGCAAAAGTATTCAGTTTATTGTAATTCATCAAATTTTGCAGATTCAAAATTCTCTGCGTTAGCTGCACAATCAATATCTCCATATCCTTCAATTTAAACAAACCTGGTTCGATGCGGATAACAAAATATCAAAATCTAGCAATTGATGATATTCTAGCATTTTCTCTATCTGCAGATATTTCTCCTTCCCCATATTTGTAAAATCTTCCAGTTTAACGAAATTCTCTGCTTGTAGGATCTGCTGCTCCTCTCCATGTACAAGTTTCTTACTTTCCAACAACTTCACTATCTCTATTAATTTCCTCTGCCTATCTAAACAAGTGTCTCTATTTCTTTCGCTCCACACATCTAGACATAATTATGATTCAACTGAACTTACAATTTCTGAATTACAGTATCTATTTAGTAAGAGTTAGTTCTCTGCATCGAGCAAAATCTTATTTTTCAGTAAATTCTTAGATTGAGCAGATTTGCAGCTTGCCTGCATTCTTTGCAACTTCAATTTCTCCATTTCTTCAGTTTCATCAAACTTGGCTCTCTGTATCTATGAAACTTTCCAGTTCTAGCAATAACACATATTGAAGCATTTTCTCTATAAGCAGATATCTCGTATTACTACACTTTGCAAAATCTCCTATGTTCATCAAATTCTATCTTTGTATCATATGATCTATCACTTATTCACTTACTACACAAACAGAACTATTTCTAACAAACTACACAGTTTTCAATGTTCTTTGTTGAATTATGCCTTCAATATCTCCATTCCTATAATTTTCAACAGATCTGGCTTCTATGTCAAGCAAAAGTATTCAGTTTCTTTCTGCAGATTCAAAATTCTCTGCGTTAGCTGCACATCAATATCTCCATATCCCTCAATTTAAACAAACCTGGTTCGATGAGGATAACAAAATATCAAAATCTAGCAATTGATGATATTCTAGCATTTTCTCTATCTGCAGATATTTCTCATTCCCCATATTTGTAAAATCTTCCAGTTTAACGAAATTCTCTGCTTGTAGGATCTGCTGCTCCTCTCTATGTACAACTTTCCTACTTTCCAAAAACTTCATTATCTCTATTAATTTCCTCTGCCTATCTAAACAAGTGTCTCTATTTCTTTCACTCCACACATCAAGACATAGTTATGATTCAACTGAACTTACACTTTCTGAATTACAGTATCTATTACTGTAATGTTCGTTCTCTGCATCGAGCAAAATCTTATTTTTCAGTAATTTCTTAGATTGAGCTCATTTGCAGGTTGCCTGCATTCTCTGCATCTTCAATTTCTCCATTTCTTCAGTTTCATCAAACTTGGCTCTCTGTATCTGTCAAACTCTCCATTTCTAGCAATAACACATTTTGAAGCATTTTCTCTATAAGCAGATACATCATATTCGTACACTTTGCAAAATCTGCTATTTTCATCAAATTCTATCTTTGTATCATCTGCTCGTTCACTGATTGTACAACTTTCTTCAATTCAATCAATTTCTACATCTCCATTAATTTTTCTTGTTGTACTACACAAATAGAACTATTTCTAACAAACTACACATTTTTCAATGTTCTTTGTTTAATTATGCCTTCAATATCTCCATTCCTATAATTTTCAACAGATCTGGCTTCTATGTCAAGCAAAAGTATTCCGTTTATTGTAATTCATCAAATTTTGCAGATTCAAAATTCTCTGCGTTAGCTGCACAATCAATATCTCCATATCCCTCAATTTAAACAAACCTGGCTCGATGCGGATAACAAAATATCAAAATCTAGCAATTGATGATATTCTAGCATTTTCTCTAGCTGCAGATATTTCTCCTTCCCCATATTTGTAAAATCTTCCAGTTTATCGACATTCTCTGCTTGTAAGATCTGCTGCTTCTCTCCATATACAAGTTTCTTACTTTCCAACAACTTCACTATCTCTATTAATTTCCTCCGCCTATCTAAACAAGTGTCTTTATTTCTTTCGCTCCACACATCTAGACATAGTTATGATTCAACTGAACTTACAATTTCTAAATTACAGTATCTATTTAGTAAGAGTTAGTTCTCTGCATCGAGCAAAATCTTATTTTTCAGTAAATTCTTAGATTGAGCTGATTTGCAGCTTGCCTGCATTGTTTGCAACTTCAATTTCTCCATTTCTTCAGTTTCATCAAACTTGGCTCTCTGTATCTATGAAACTTTCCAGTTCTAGCAATACCACATATTGAAGCATTTTCTCTATAAGCAGATTTCTCATATTACTACACTTTGCAAAATCTCCTTTGTTCATCAAATTCTATCTTTGTATCATATGATCTTTGACTTATTGTACCGCTTTCTTCATTCAATCATTTCTATATCTCCAATAATTTTTCTTGTTGTACTACACAAATAGAACTATTTCTAACAAACTACACAGTTTTCAATGTTCTTTGTTGAATTATGCCTTCAATATCTCCATTCCTATAATTTTCAACAGATCTGGCTTCTATGTCAAGCAAAAGTATTCCGTTTATTGTAATTCATCAAATTTTGCAGATTCAAAATTCTCTGCGTTAGCTGCACAATCAATATCTCCATATCCTTCAATTTAAACAAACCTGGTTCGATGCGGATAACAAAATATCAAAATCTAGCAATTGATGATATTCTAGCATTTTCTCTATCTGCAGATATTTCTCCTTCCCCATATTTGTAAAATCTTCCAGTTTAACGAAATTCTCTGCTTGTAGGATCTGCTGCTCCTCTCCATGTACAAGTTTCTTACTTTCCAACAACTTCACTATCTCTATTAATTTCCTCTGCCTATCTAAACAAGTGTCTCTATTTCTTTCGCTCCACACATCTAGACATAATTATGATTCAACTGAACTTACAATTTCTGAATTACAGTATCTATTTAGTAAGAGTTAGTTCTCTGCATCGAGCAAAATCTTATTTTTCAGTAAATTCTTAGATTGAGCAGATTTGCAGCTTGCCTGCATTCTTTGCAACTTCAATTTCTCCATTTCTTCAGTTTCATCAAACTTGGCTCTCTGTATCTATGAAACTTTCCAGTTCTAGCAATAACACATATTGAAGCATTTTCTCTATAAGCAGATTTCTCATATTACTACACTTTGCAAAATCTCCTTTGTTCATCAAATTCTATCTTTGTATCATATGATCTTTGACTTATTGTACCGCTTTCTTCATTCAATCATTTCTATATCTCCAATAATTTTTCTTGTTGTACTACACAAATAGAACTATTTCTAACAAACTACACAGTTTTCAATGTTCTTTGTTGAATTATGCCTTCAATATCTCCATTCCTATAATTTTCAACAGCTCTGTCTTCTATGTCAAGCAAAAGTATTCAGTTTCTTTCTGCAGATTCAAAATTCTCTGCGTTAGCTGCACAATCAATATCTCCATATCCCTCAATTTAAACAAACCTGGTTCGATGTGGATAACAAAATATCAAAATCTAGCAATTGATGATATTCTAGCATTTTCTCGATTTGCAGATATTTCTCATTGCCCAAATTTGTAAAATCTTCCAGTTTGAGGGAATTCTCTGCTTGTAGGATCTGCTGCTTCTCTCCATGTACAAGTTTCCTACTCTCCAACAACTTCACTATCTCTATTAATTTCCTCTGCCTATCTTTACAAGTGTCTCTATTTCTTTCGCTCCACACATCTAGACATAGTTATGATTCAACTGAACTTACAATTTCTGAATTACAATATCTATCAGTAAAAGTAGTTCTGTGCATCTAGCAAAATTTTATTTTTCAGTAATTTCTTAGATTGAGCTCATTTGCAGGTTGCCTGCGTTCTCTGCAACTTCAACTTCTCTATTTCTTCAGTTTCAGCAAACTTGGCTCTCTGTATCTATCAAACTCTTAATTTCTAGCAATAACAAATTTTGAAGCATTTTCTCTATAAGCAGATACATCATATACGTACACTTTGCAGAATCTCCTATTTTCATCAAATTCTATCTTTGTATCATCTGATCCTACACTGGTTGTGCAACTTTCTTCAATTCAATCATTTCTCCATCTCCATTAATTTTTCTTGTTGTACTACACAAATAGAACTATTTCTAACAAACTACACATTTTTCAATGTTCTTTGTTTAATTATGCCTTCAATATCTCCATTCCTATAATTTTCAACAGATCTGGCTTCTATGTCAAGCAAAAGTATTCCGTTTATTGTAATTCATCAAATTTTGCAGATTCAAAATTCTCTGCGTTAGCTGCACAATCAATATCTCCATATCCCTCAATTTAAACAAACCTGGTTCGATGCGGATAACAAAATATCAAAATCTAGCAATTGATGATATTCTAGCATTTTCTCTATCTGCAGATATTTCTCCTTCCCCATATTTGTAAAATCTTCCAGTTTATCGACATTCTCTGCTTGTAAGATCTGCTGCTTCTCTCCATATACAAGTTTCTTACTTTCCAACAACTTCACTATCTCTATTAATTTCCTCCGCCTATCTAAACAAGTGTCTTTATTTCTTTCGCTCCACACATCTAGACATAGTTATGATTCAACTGAACTTACAATTTCTAAATTACAGTATCTATTTAGTAAGAGTTAGTTCTCTGCATCGAGCAAAATCTTATTTTTCAGTAAATTCTTAGATTGAGCTGATTTGCAGCTTGCCTGCATTGTTTGCAACTTCAATTTCTCCATTTCTTCAGTTTCATCAAACTTGGCTCTCTGTATCTATGAAACTTTCCAGTTCTAGCAATAACACATATTGAAGCATTTTCTCTATAAGCAGATTTCTCATACACTTTGCAAAATCTCCTTTGTTCATCAAATTCTATCTTTGTATCATATGATCTTTCACTTATTGTACCGCTTTCTTCATTCAATCATTTCTATATCTCCAATAATTTTTCTTGTTGTACTACACAAATAGAACTATTTCTAACAAACTACACAGTTTTCAATGTTCTTTGTTGAATTATGCCTTCAATATCTCCATTCCTATAATTTTCAACAGCTCTGTCTTCTATGTCAAGCAAAAGTATTCAGTTTCTTTCTGCAGATTCAAAATTCTCTGCGTTAGCTGCACAATCAATATCTCCATATCCCTCAATTTAAACAAACCTGGTTCGATGTGGATAACAAAATATCAAAATCTAGCAATTGATGATATTCTAGCATTTTCTCGATTTGCAGATATTTCTCATTGCCCAAATTTGTAAAATCTTCCAGTTTGACGGAATTCTCTGCTTGTAGGATCTGCTGCTTCTCTCCATGTACAAGTTTCCTACTCTCCAACAACTTCACTATCTCTATTAATTTCCTCTGCCTATCTAAACAAGTGTCTCTATTTCTTTCGCTCCACACATCTAGACATAGTTATGATTCAACTGAACTTACAATTTCTGAATTACAATATCTATCAGTAAAAGTAGTTCTGTGCATCTAGCAAAATTTTATTTTTCAGTAATTTCTTAGATTGAGCTCATTTGCAGGTTGCCAGCGTTCTCTGCAACTTCAATTTCTCTATTTCTTCAGTTTCAGCAAACTCGGCTCTCTGTATCTATCAAACTCTTCATTTCTAGCAATAACAAATTTTGAAGCATTTTCTCTATAAGCAGATACATCATATACGTACACTTTGCAGAATCTCCTATTTTCATCAAATTCTATCTTTGTATCATCTGCTCGTTCACTGATTGTACAAGTTTCTTCAATTCAATCAATTTCTACATCTCCAATAATTATTATTGTTGAACTACATTAATAAAACTATTTCTAACAAACTACTCATTTTTCTTTGTTCTTTGGTCAATTATGCCATCGATATCTCCATTCCTATATTTTTCAACAGAATTGGGTTCTATGTCAAGCAAAAGTATTCAGTTTCTTGTAATTCATCAAATTCCGCAGATTCAAAATTCTCTGCGTTAGCTGCACAATCAATTTCTCCATGTCGTTCAATTTAAATAAATATGGTTCGATGCGGATAACAAAATATCAAAACGGAGCAATTGATGATATTCTAGCATTTTCTCTATCTGCAGATATTTCTCTTTCCCCATATTTGTAAAATCTTCCAGTTTATCGACATTCTCTGCTTGTAAGATCTGCTGCTTCTCTCCATATACAAGTTTCTTACTTTCCAACAACTTCACTATCTCTATTAATTTCCTCCGCCTATCTAAACAAGTGTCTTTATTTCTTTCGCTCCACACATCTAGACATAGTTATGATTCAACTGAACTTACAATTTCTAAATTACAGTATCTATTTAGTAAGAGTTAGTTCTCTGCATCGAGCAAAATCTTATTTTCCAGTAAATTCTTAGATTGAGCTGATTTGCAGCTTGCCTGCATTATTTGCAACTTCAATTTCTCCATTTCTTCAGTTTCATCAAACTTGGCTCTCTGCATCTATGAAACTTTCCAGTTCTAGCAATAACACATATTGAAGCATTTTCTCTATAAGCAGATATCTCATATTACTACACTTTGCAAAATTTCCTATGTTCATCAAATTCTATCTTTGTATCATATGATCTATCACTTATTCACTTACTACACAAACAGAACTATTTCTAACAAACTACACAGTTTTCAATGTTCTTTGTTGAATTATGCCTTCAATATCTCCATTCCTATAATTTTCAACAGATCTGGCTTCTGTGTCAAGCAAAAGTATTCAGTTTCTTTCTGCAGATTCAAAATTCTCTGCGTTAGCTGCATATCAATATCTCCATATCCCTCAATTTAAACAAACCTGGTTCGATGAGGATAACAAAATATCAAAATCTAGCAATTGGTGATATTCTAGCATTTTCTCTATCTGCAGATATTTCTCATTCCCCATATTTGTAAAATCTTCCAGTTTAACGAAATTCTCTGCTTGTAGGATCTGCTGCTCCTCTCTATGTACAACTTTCCTACTTTCCAAAAACTTCATTATCTCTATTAATTTCCTCTGCCTATCTAAACAAGTGTCTCTATTTCTTTCGCTCCACACATCAAGACATAGTTATGATTCAACTGAACTTACACTTTCTGAATTACAGTATCTATTACTGTAATGTTCGTTCTCTGCATCGAGCAAAATCTTATTTTTCAGTAATTTCTTAGATTGAGCTCATTAGCAGGTTGCCTGCATTCTCTGCAACTTCAATTTCTCCATTTCTTCAGTTTCATCAAACTTGGCAATCTGTATCTGTCAAACTCTCCATTTCTAGCAATAACACATTTTGAAGCATTTTCTCTATAAGCAGATACATCATATTCGTACACTTTGCAAAATCTGCTATTTTCATCAAATTCTATCTTTGTATCATATCATCTTTCACTTATTGTACAGCTTTCTTCAATTCAATCATTTCTAAATATCCAATAATTTTTCTTGTTGTAATACACAAATAGAACTATTTCTAACATACTACACATTTTTCAATGTTCTTTGTTGAATTATGCCTTCAATATCTCCTTTCCTATAATTTTCAACAGCTCTGGCTTCTATGTCAAGCAAAAGTATTCACTTTCTTGTAATTCATCAAATTCTGCAGATTCAAAATTCCCTGCGTTAGCTGCACAATCAATATCTCCATATCCCTCAATTTAAACAAACCTCGTTCGATGCGGATAACAAAATATCAAAACCTAGCAATTGATGATATTCTAGCATTTTCTCTATCTGCAGATATTTCTCATTCCCCATATTTGTAAAATCTTCCAGTTTATCGACATTCTCTGCTTGTAGGATCTGCTGCTCCTCTCCATATACAAGTTTCTTACTTTCCAACAACTTCACTATCTCTATTAATTTCCTCCGCCTATCTAAACAAGTGTCTTTATTTCTTTCGCTCCACACATCTAGACATAGTTATGATTCAACTGAACTTACAATTTCTAAATTACAGTATCTATTTAGTAAGAGTTAGTTCTCGGCATCGAGCAAAATCTTATATTTCAGTAAATTCTTAGATTGAGCTGATTTGCAGGTTGCCTGCATTCTTTGCAACTTCAATTTCTCCAGTTCTTCAGTTTCAGCAAAGTTGGCTCTCTGTATCTATGAAACTTTCCAGTTCTAGCAACAACACATATTGAAGCATTTTCTCTATAAGCAGATATCTCATATTACTACACTTTGCAAAATCTCCTATGTTCATCAAATTCTATCTTTCTATCATATGATCTTTCACTTATTCTACAGCTTTCTTCAATTCAATCATTTCTATATCTCCAATAATTTTTCTTGTTGTACTACACAAATAGAACTATTTCTAACAAACTACACAGTTTTCAATGTTCTTTGTTTAATTATGCCTTCAATATTTCCATTCCTATAATTTTCAACAGATCTGGCTTCTATGTCAAGCAAAAGTATTCAGTTACGTGTAATTCATCAAATTCTGCAGATTCAAAATTCCCTGCGTTAGCTGCACAATCAATATCTCCATATCCCTCAATTTAAACAAACCTCGTTCGATGCGGATAACAAAATATCAAATCCTAGCCTTTTCTCTATCTGCAGATATTTCTCATTCCCCATATTTGTAAAATCTTCCAGTTTAACGGAATGCTCTGCTTGTAGGATCTCCTGCTTCTCTCCATGTACAAGTTTCTTACTTTCCAGCTAACCTCACTATCTCTATTAATTTCCTCTGCCTATCTTAACATGTGTCTCTATTTCTATCGATCCACACATCTAGACATAGTTATGATTCAACTAAACTTACAATTTCTGAATTACAATATCTATCAGTAAAAGCATCTCTGCATCTAGCAAAATCTTATTTTTCAGTAATTTCTTAGATTGAGCTCATTTGCAGGTTGCCTGCATTCTCTGCAACTTCAATTTCTCCATTTCTTCAGTTTCAGCAAACTTGGCTCTCTGTATCTGTCAAATTCTCCATTTCTAGCAATAACACATTTTGAAGCATTTTCTCTATAAGCAGATACATCATATTCGTACACTTTGCAAAATCTGCTATTTTCATCAAATTCTATCTTTGTATCATCTGCTCGTTCACTGATTGTACAACTTTCTTCAATTCAATCAATTTCTACATCTCCATTAATTTTTCTTGTTGTACTACACAAATAGAACTATTTCTAACAAACTACACATTTTTCAATGTTCTTTGTTGAATTATGCCTTCAATATCTCCATTCCTATAATTTTCAACAGATCTGGCTTCTATGTCAAGCAAAAGTATTCAGTTTATTGTAATTCATCAAATTTTGCAGATTCAAAATTCTCTGCGTTAGCTAAATTACAGTATCTATTTAGTAAGAGTTAGTTCTCGGCATCGAGCAAAATCTTATTTTTCAGTAATTTCTTAGATTGAGCTGATTTGCAGGTTGCCTGCATTCTTTGCAACTTCAATTTCTCCATTTCTGCAGTTTCAGCAAACTTGGCTCTCTGTACCTATGAATCTTTCCAGTTCTAGCAATAACACATCTGGAAGCATTTTCTCTATAAGCAGATATCTCATATTACTACACTTAGCAAAATCTCCTATGTTCATCAAATCCTATCTTTGTATCATATGATCTTTCAGTTATTGTACAGCTTTCTTCAATTTAATCATTTCTACATCTCCAATAATTTTTCTTGTTGTACTACACAAATAGAACTATTTCTAACAAGCTACACAGTTTTCAATGTTCTTTGTTTAATTATGCCTTCAATATCTCCATTCCTATAATTTTCAACAGCTCTGTCTTCTATGTCAAGCAAAAGTATTCAGTTTCTTGTAATTGATCAAATTCTGCAGATTCAAAATTCTCTGCGTTAGCTGCACAATCAATATCTCCATATCCCTCAACTTAAACAAACCTGGTTCGATGTGGATAACAAAATATCAAAATCTAGCAATTGATGATATTCTAGCATTTTCTCGATTTGCAGATATTTCTCATTCCCCAAATTTGTAAAATCTTTCAGTTTGACGGAATTCTCTGCTTGTAGGATCTGCTGCTTCTCTCCATGTACAACTTTCCTACTCTCCAACAACTTCACTATCTCTATTAATTTCCTCTGCCTATCTAAACAAGTGTCACTATTTCTTTCGCTCCACACATCTAGACATAGTTATGATTCAACTGAACTTACAATTTCTGAATTACAATATCTATCTGTAAAAGTAGTTCTGTGCATCTAGCAAAATTTTAGTTTTCAGTAATTTCTTAGATTGAGCTCATTTGCAGGTTGCCTGCGTTCTCTGCAACTTCAATTTCTCCATTTCTTCAGTTTCAGCAAACTCGGCTCTCTGTACTAATCAAACTCTTCATTTCTAGCAATAACAAATTTTGAAGCATTTTCTCTATACGCAGATACATCATATACGTACACTTTGCAGAATCTCCTATTTTCATCAAATTCTATCTTTGTATCATATGATCTTTCACTGGTTGTACAACTTTCTTCAATTCAATCAATTTCTACATCTCCAATAATTTTTCTTGTTGAACTACTCAAATAGGTCTATTTCCAACAAACTACTCATTTTTCAATGTTCTTTGTTTAATTATGCCTTCAATATCTCCATTCCTATAATTTTCAACAGTTCTGGCTTCTATGTCAAGCAAAAGTATTCAATTTCTTGTAATTCATCAAATTCAGCAGATTCAAAATTCTCTGCGTTAGCTGCACAATCAATTTCTCTATATCACTCAAATTAAACAAACCTGGTTCGATGCGGATAACAAAATATCAAAACCTAGCAATTGATGATATTCTAGCATTTTCTCTATCTGCAGATATTTCTCATTCCCGATATTAGTAAAATCTTCCAGTTTAACGAAATTCTCTGCTTGTAGGATCTGCTGCTTCTCTCCATGTACAACTTTCTTACTTTCCAACAACTTCACTATCTCTATTAATTTCCTCTGCCTATCTAAACAAGTGTCTCTATTTCTTTCACTCCACACATCTAGACATAGTTATGATTCAACTAAACTTACAATTTCTGAATTACAGTATCTATTAGTAAGAGTTAGTTCTCTGCGTCGAGCAAAATCTTATATTTCAGTAAATTCTTAGATTGAGCTGATTTGCAGGTTGCCTGCATTCTTTGCAACTTCAATTTCTCCATTTCTTCAGTTTCAGCAAAGTTGGCTCTCTGTATCTATGAAACTTTCCAGTTCTAGCAATAACACATATTGAAGCATTTTCTCTATAAGCAGATATCTCATATTACTACACTTTGCAAAATCTCCTATGTTCATCAAATTCTATCTTTCTATCATATGATCTTTCATTTATTGTACAGCTTTCTTCAATTCAATCATTTCTATATCTCCAATATTTTTTCTTGTTGTACTACACAAATAGAACTACTTCTAACAAACTACACAGTTTTCAATGTTCTTTGTTGAATTATGCCTTCAATATCTCCATTCCTATAATTTTCAACAGATCTGGCTTCTATGTCAAGCAAAAGTATTCAGTTTCTTTCTGCAGATTCAAAATTCTCTGCGTTAGCTGCACATCAATATCTCCATATCCCTCAATTTAAACAAACCTGGTTCGATGAGGATAACAAAATATCAAAACCTAGCAATTGATGATATTCTAGCATTTTCTCTATCTGCAGATATTTCTCATTCCCCATATTTGTAAAATCTTCCAGTTTAACGAAATTCTCTGCTTGTAGGATCTGCTGCTCCTCTCTATGTACAACTTTCCTACTTTCCAAAAACTTCATTATCTCTATTAATTTCCTCTGCCTATCTAAACAAGTGTCTCTATTTCTTTCGCTCCACACATCAAGACATAGTTATGATTCAACTGAACTTACACTTTCTGAATTACAGTATCTATTACTGTAATGTTCGTTCTCTGCATCGAGCAAAATCTTATTTTTCAGTAATTTCTTAGATTGAGCTCATTTGCAGGTTGCCTGCATTCTCTGCAACTTCAATTTCTCCATTTCTTCAGTTTCATCAAACTTGGCTCTCTGTATCTGTCAAACTCTCCATTTCTAGCAATAACACATATTGAAGCATTTTCTCTATATGCAGATATCTCATACACTTTGCAAAATCTGCTATTTTCATCAAATTATATCTTTGTATCATATCATCTTTCACTTATTGTACAGCTTTCTTCAATTCAATCATTTCTAAATCTCCAATAATTTTTCTTGTTGTAATACACAAATAGAACTATTTCTAACAAACTACACATTTTTCAATGTTATTTGTTTAATTATGCCTTCAATATCTCCATTCCTATAATTTTCAACAGCTCTGGCTTCTATGTCAAGCAAAAGTATTCACTTTCTTGTAATTCATCAAATTCTGCAGATTCAAAATTCTCTGCGTTAACTGCACAATCAATATCTCCATATCCTTCAATTTAAACAAACCTGGTTCGATGCGGATAACAAAATATCAAAACCTAGCAATTGATGATATTCTAGCATTTTCTCTATCTGCAGATATTTCTCATTCCCCATATTTGTAAAATCTTCCAGTTTATCGACATTCTCTGCTTGTAAGATCTGCTGCTTCTCTCCATATACAAGTTTCTTACTTTCCAACAACTTCACTATCTCTATTAATTTCCTCCGCCTATCTAAACAAGTGTCTTTATTTCTTTCGCTCCACACATCTAGACATAGTTATGATTCAACTGAACTTACAATTTCTGAATTACAGTATCTATTTAGTAAGAGTTAGTTCTCTGCATCGAGCAAAATCTTATTTTTCAGTAAATTCTTAGATTGAGCTGATTTGCAGCTTGCCTGCATTCTTTGCAACTTCAATTTCTCCAGTTCTTCAGTTTCAGCAAAGTTGGCTCTCTGTATCTATGAAACTTTCCAGTTCTAGCAATAACACATATTTAAGCATTTTCTCTATAAGCAGATATCTCATATTACTACACTTTGCAAAATCTCCTATGTTCATCAAATTCTATCTTTCTATCATGTGATCTTTCACTTATTCTACAGCTTTCTTCAATTCAATCATTTCTATATCTCCAATAATCTTTCTTGTTCTACTACACAAATAGAACTATTTCTAACAAACTACACAGTTTTCAATGTTCTTTGTTTAATTATGCCTTCAATATCTCCATTCCTATAATTTTCAACAGATCTGTCTTCTATGTCAAGCAAAAGTATTCAGTTTATTGTAATTCATCAAATTTTGCAGATTCAAAATTCTCTGCGTTAGCTGCACAATCAATATCTCCATATCCTTCAATTTAAACAAACCTGGTTCGATGCGGATAACAAAATATCAAAATCTAGCAATTGATGATATTCTAGCATTTTCTCTATCTGCAGATATTTCTCCTTCCACATATTTGTAAAATCTTCCAGTTAAACGAAATTCTCTGCTTGTAGGATCTGCTGCTCCTCTCCATGTACAAGTTTCCTTCTTTCCAACAACTTCACTATCTCTATTAATTTCCTCTGCCTATCTAAACAAGTGTCTCTATTTCTTTCGCTCCACACATCTAGACATAATTATGATTCAACTGAACTTACAATTTCTGAATTACAGTATCTATTTAGTAAGAGTTAGTTCGCTGCATCGAGCAAAATCTTATTTTTCAGTAAATTCTTAGATTGAGCTGATTTGCAGCTTGCCTGCATTCTTTGCAACTTCAATTTCTCCATTTCTTCAGTTTCATCAAACTTGGCTCTCTGTATCTATGAAACTTTCCAGTTCTAGCAATAACACATATTGAAGCATTTTCTCTATAAGCAGATATCTCATATTACTACACTTTGCAAAATCTCCTATGTTCATCAAATTCTATCTTTGTATCATCTGCTCGTTCACTGATTGTACAAGTTTCTTCAATTCAATCAATTTCTACACCTCCAATAATTATTATTGTTGAACTACATTAATAAAACTATTTCTAACAAACTACTCATTTTTCTTTGTTCTTTGGTCAATTATGCCTTCGATATCTCCATTCCTATATTTTTCAACAGAATTGGGTTCTATGTCAAGCAAAAGTATTCAGTTTCTTGTAATTCATCAAATTCCGCAGATTCAAAATTCTCTGCGTTAGCTGCACAATCAATTTCTCCATGTCGTTCAATTTAAATAAATATGGTTCGATGCGGATAACAAAATATCAAAACCTAGCAATTGATGATATTCTAGCATTTTCTCTATCTGCAGATATTTCTCCTTCCCCATATTTGTAAAATCTTCCAGTTTAACGAAATTCTCTGCTTGTAGGATCTGCTGCTCCTCTCCATGTACAAGTTTCCTTCTTTCCAACAACTTCACTATCTCTATTAATTTCCTCTGCCTATCTAAACAAGTGTCTCTATTTCTTTCGCTCCACACATCTAGACATAATTATGATTCAACTGAACTTACAATTTCTGAATTACAGTATCTATTTAGTAAGAGTTAGTTCTCTGCATCGAGCAAAATCTTATTTTTCAGTAAATTCTTAGATTGAGCTGATTTGCAGCTTGCCTGCATTCTTTGCAACTTCAATTTCTCCATTTCTTCAGTTTCATCAAACTTGGCTCTCTGTATCTATGAAACTTTCCAGTTCTAGCAATAACACATATTGAAGCATTTTCTCTATAAGCAGATATCTCATATTACTACACTTTGCAAAATCTCCTATGTTCATCAAATTCTATCTTTGTATCATCTGCTCGTTCACTGATTGTACAAGTTTCTTCAATTCAATCAATTTCTACATCTCCAATAATTATTATTGTTGAACTACATTAATAAAACTATTTCTAACAAACTACTCATTTTTCTTTGTTCTTTGGTCAATTATGCCTTCGATATCTCCATTCCTATATTTTTCAACAGAATTGGGTTCTATGTCAAGCAAAAGTATTCAGTTTCTTGTAATTCAACAAATTCCGCAGATTCAAAATTCTCTGCGTTAGCTGCACAATCAATAACTCCATGTCGTTCAATTTAAATAAATATGGTTCGATGCGGATAACAAAATATCAAAACCTAGCAATTGATGATATTCTAGCATTTTCTCTATCTGCAGATATTTCTCTTTCCCCATATTTGTAAAATCTTCCTGTTTATCGACATTCTCTGCTTGTAAGATCTGCTGCTTCTCTCCATATACAAGTTTCTTACTTTCCAACAACTTCACTATCTCTATTAATTTCCTCCGCCTATCTAAACAAGTGTCTCTATTTCTTTCGCTCCACACATCTAGACATAGTTATGATTCAACTGAACTTACAATTTCTGAATTACAGTATCTATTTAGTAAGAGTTAGTTCTCTGCATCGAGCAAAATCTTATTTTCCAGTAAATTCTTAGATTGAGCTGATTTGCAGCTAGCCTGCATTGTTTGCAACTTCAATTTCTCCATTTCTTCAGTTTCATCAAACTTGGCTCTCTGCATCTATGAAACTTTCCAGTTCTAGCAATAACACATATTGAAGCATTTTCTCTATAAGCAGATATCTCATATTACTACACTTTGCAAAATCTCCTATGTTCATCAAATTCTATCTTTGTATCATATGATCTATCACTTATTCACTTACTACACAAATAGAACTATTTCTAACAAACTACACAGTTTTCAATGTTCTTTGTTGAATTATGCCTTCAATATCTCCATTCCTATAATTTTCAACAGATCTGGCTTCTATGTCAAGCAAAAGTATTCAGTTTCTTTCTGCAGATTCAAAATTCTCTGCGTTAGCTGCACATCAATATCTCCATATCCCTCAATTTAAACAAACCTGGTTCGATGAGGATAACAAAATATCAAAATCTAGCAATTGATGATATTCTAGCATTTTCTCTATCTGCAGATATTTCTCATTCCCCATATTTGTAAAATCTTCCAGTTTAACGAAATTCTCTGCTTGTAGGATCTGCTGCTCCTCTCTATGTACAACTTTCCTACTTTCCAAAAACTTCATTATCTCTATTAATTTCCTCTGCCTATCTAAACAAGTGTCTCTATTTCTTTCACTCCACACATCAAGACATAGTTATGATTCAACTGAACTTACACTTTCTGAATTACAGTATCTATTACTGTAATGTTCGTTCTCTGCATCGAGCAAAATCTTATTTTCCAGTAATTTCTTAGATTGAGCTCATTTGCAGGTTGCCTGCATTCTCTGCAACTTCAATTTCTCCATTTCTTCAGTTTCATCAAACTTGGCTCTCTGTATCTGTCAAACTCTCCATTTCTAGCAATAACACATGTTGAAGCATTTTCTCTATATGCAGATATCTCATACACTTTGCAAAATCTGCTATTTTCATCAAATTCTATCTTTGTATCATATCATCTTTCACTTATTGTACAGCTTTCTTCAATTCAATCATTTCTAAATCTCCAATAATTTTTCTTGTTGTAATACACAAATAGAACTATTTCTAACAAACTACACATTTTTCAATGTTATTTGTTTAATTATGCCTTCAATATCTCCATTCCTATAATTTTCAACAGATCTGGCTTCTATGTCAAGCAAAAGTATTCACTTTCTTGTAATTCATCAAATTCTGCAGATTCAAAATTCTCTGCGTTAACTGCACAATCAATATCTCCATATCCTTCAATTTAAACAAACCTGGTTCGATGCGGATAACAAAATATCAAAACCTAGCAATTGATGATATTCTAGCATTTTCTCTATCTGCAGATATTTCTCATTCCCCATATTTGTAAAATCTTCCAGTTTATCGACATTCTCTGCTTGTAAGATCTGCTGCTCCTCTCCATATACAAGTTTCTTACTTTCCAACAACTTCACTATCTCTATTAATTTCCTCTGCCTATCTAAACAAGTGTCTCTATTTCTTTCGCTCCACACATCTAAACATAGTTATGATTGAACTGAACTTACAATTTCTGAATTACAGTATCTATTTAGTAAGAGTTAGTTCTCTGCATCGAGCAAAATCTTATTTTTCAGTAAAGTCTTAGATTGAGCTGATTTGCATCTTGCCTGCATTCTTTGCAACTTTAATTTCTCCATTTCTTCAGTTTCAGCAAACTTGGCTCTCTGTATCTGTCAAACTCTCCATTTCTAGCAATAACACATTTTGAAGCATTTTCTCTATAAGCAGATATCTCATATTCGTAAACTTTGCAAAATCTGCTATTTTCATCAAATTCTATCTTTGTATCATCTGCTCGTTCACTGATTGTACAAGTTTCTTCACTTCAATCAATTTCTACATCTCCAATAAGTATTATTGTTGAACTACATTAATAAAACTATTTCTAACAAACTACTCATTTTTCAATGTTCTTTGGTCAATTATGCCTTCGATATCTCCATTCCTATATTTTTCAACAGAATTGGGTTCTATGTCAAGCAAAAGTATTCAGTTTCTTGTAATTCATCAAATTCCGCAGATTCAAAATTCGCTGCGTTAGCTGCACAATCAATTTCTCCATGTCGTTCAATTTAAATAAATATGGTTCGATGCGGATAACAAAATATCAAAACCTAGCAATTGATGATATTCTAGCATTTTCTCTATCTGCAGATATTTCTCATTCCCCATATTTGTAAAATCTTCCAGTTTATCGACATTCTCTGCTTGTAAGATCTGCTGCTTCTCTCCATATACAAGTTTCCTTCTTTCCAACAACTTCACTATCTCTATTAATTTCCTCTGCCTATCTAAACAAGTGTCTCTATTTCTTTCGCTCCACACATCTAGACATAATTATGATTCAACTGAACTTACAATTTCTGAATTACAGTATCTATTTAGTAAGAGTTAGTTCTCTGCATCGAGCAAAATCTTATTTTTCAGTAAATTCTTAGATTGAGCTGATTTGCAGCTTGCCTGCATTCTTTGCAACTTCAATTTCTCCATTTCTTCAGTTTCATCAAACTTGGCTCTCTGTATCTATGAAACTTTCCAGTTCTAGCAATAACACATATTGAAGCATTTTCTCTATAAGCAGATATCTCATATTACTACACTTTGCAAAATCTCCTATGTTCATCAAATTCTATCTTTGTATCATCTGCTCGTTCACTGATTGTACAAGTTTCTTCAATTCAATCAATTTCTACATCTCCAATAATTATTATTGTTGAACTACATTAATAAAACTATTTCTAACAAACTACTCATTTTTCTTTGTTCTTTGGTCAATTATGCCTTCGATATCTCCATTCCTATATTTTTCAACAGAATTGGGTTCTATGTCAAGCAAAAGTATTCAGTTTCTTGTAATTCATCAAATTCCGCAGATTCAAAATTCTCTGCGTTAGCTGCACAATCAATTTCTCCATGTCGTTCAATTTAAATAAATATGGTTCGATGCGGATAACAAAATATCAAAACCTAGCAATTGATGATATTCTAGCATTTTCTCTATCTGCAGATATTTCTCTTTCCCCATATTTGTAAAATCTTCCTGTTTATCGACATTCTCTGCTTCTAAGATCTGCTGCTTCTCTCCATATACAAGTTTCTTACTTTCCAACAACTTCACTATCTCTATTAATTTCCTCCGCCTATCTAAACAAGTGTCTCTATTTCTTTCGCTCCACACATCTAGACATAGTTATGATTCAACTGAACTTACAATTTCTGAATTACAGTATCTATTTAGTAAGAGTTAGTTCTCTGCATCGAGCAAAATCTTATTTTCCAGTAAATTCTTAGATTGAGCTGATTTGCAGCTAGCCTGCATTGTTTGCAACTTCAATTTCTCCATTTCTTCAGTTTCATCAAACTTGGCTCTCTGCATCTATGAAACTTTCCAGTTCTAGCAATAACACATATTGAAGCATTTTCTCTATAAGCAGATATCTCATATTACTACACTTTGCAAAATCTCCTATGTTCATCAAATTCTATCTTTGTATCATATGATCTATCACTTATTCACTTACTACACAAATAGAACTATTTCTAACAAACTACACAGTTTTCAATGTTCTTTGTTGAATTATGCCTTCAATATCTCCATTCCTATAATTTTCAACAGATCTGGCTTCTATGTCAAGCAAAAGTATTCAGTTTCTTTCTGCAGATTCAAAATTCTCTGCGTTAGCTGCACATCAATATCTCCATATCCCTCAATTTAAACAAACCTGGTTCGATGAGGATAACAAAATATCAAAATCTAGCAATTGATGATATTCTAGCATTTTCTCTATCTGCAGATATTTCTCATTCCCCATATTTGTAAAATCTTCCAGTTTAACGAAATTCTCTGCTTGTAGGATCTGCTGCTCCTCTCTATGTACAACTTTCCTACTTTCCAAAAACTTCATTATCTCTATTAATTTCCTCTGCCTATCTAAACAAGTGTCTCTATTTCTTTCACTCCGCACATCAAGACATAGTTATGATTCAACTGAACTTACACTTTCTGAATTACAGTATCTATTACTGTAATGTTCGTTCTCTGCATCGAGCAAAATCTTATTTTTCAGTAATTTCTTAGATTGAGCTCATTTGCAGGTTGCCTGCATTCTCTGCAACTTCAATTTCTCCATTTCTTCAGTTTCATCAAACTTGGCTCTCTGTATCTGTCAAACTCTCCATTTCTAGCAATAACACATGTTGAAGCATTTTCTCTATATGCAGATATCTCATACACTTTGCAAAATCTGCTATTTTCATCAAATTCTATCTTTGTATCATATCATCTTTCACTTATTGTACAGCTTTCTTCAATTCAATCATTTCTAAATCTCCAATAATTTTTCTTGTTGTAATACACAAATAGAACTATTTCTAACAAACTACACATTTTTCAATGTTATTTGTTTAATTATGCCTTCAATATCTCCATTCCTATAATTTTCAACAGATCTGGCTTCTATGTCAAGCAAAAGTATTCACTTTCTTGTAATTCATCAAATTCTGCAGATTCAAAATTCTCTGCCTTAACTGCACAATCAATATCTCCATATCCTTCAATTTAAACAAACCTGGTTCGATGCGGATAACAAAATATCAAAACCTTGCAATTGATGATATTCTAGCATTTTCTCTATCTGCAGATATTTCTCATTCCCCATATTTGTAAAATCTTCCAGTTTATCGACATTCTCTGCTTGTAAGATCTGCTGCTCCTCTCCATATACAAGTTTCTTACTTTCCAACAACTTCACTATCTCTATTAATTTCCTCTGCCTATCTAAACAAGTGTCTCTATTTCTTTCGCTCCACACATCTAAACATAGTTATGATTGAACTGAACTTACAATTTCTGAATTACAGTATCTATTTAGTAAGAGTTAGTTCTCTGCATCGAGCAAAATCTTATTTTTCAGTAAAGTCTTAGATTGAGCTGATTTGCATCTTGCCTGCATTCTTTGCAACTTTAATTTCTCCATTTCTTCAGTTTCAGCAAACTTGGCTCTCTGTATCTGTCAAACTCTCCATTTCTAGCAATAACACATTTTGAAGCATTTTCTCTATAAGCAGATATCTCATATTCGTAAACTTTGCAAAATCTGCCATTTTCATCAAATTCTATCTTTGTATCATCTGCTCGTTCACTGATTGTACAAGTTTCTTCACTTCAATCAATTTCGACATCTCCAATAAGTATTATTGTTGAACTACATTAATAAAACTATTTCTAACAAACTACTCATTTTTCAATGTTCTTTGGTCAATTATGCCTTCGATATCTCCATTCCTATATTTTTCATCAGAATTGGGTTCTATGTCAAGCAAAAGTATTCAGTTTCTTGTAATTCATCAAATTCCGCAGATTCAAAATTCTCTCCGTTAGCTGCACAATCAATTTCTCCATGTCGTTCAATTTAAATAAATATGGTTCGATGCGGATAACAAAATATCAAAACCTAGCAATTGATGATATTCTAGCATTTTCTCTATCTGCAGATATTTCTCATTCCCCATATTTGTAAAATCTTCCAGTTTATCGACATTCTCTGCTTGTAAGATCTGCTGCTTCTCTCCATATACAAGTTTCTTACTTTCCAACAACTTCACTATCTCTATTAATTTCCTCCGCCTATCTAAACAAGTGTCTTTATTTCTTTCGCTCCACACATCTAGACATAGTTATGATTCAACTGAACTTACAATTTCTAAATTACAGTATCTATTTAGTAAGAGTTAGTTCTCTGCATCGAGCAAAATCTTATATTTCAGTAAATTCTTAGATTGAGCTGATTTGCAGCTTGCCTGCATTCTTTGCAACTTCAATTTCTCCATTTCTTCAGTTTCATCAAACTTGGCAATCTGTATCTATGAAACTTTCCAGTTCTAGCAATAACACATATTGAAGCATTTTCTCTATAAGCAGATATCTCATATTACTACACTTTGCAAAATCTCCTATGTTCATCAAATTCTATCTTTGTATCATATGATCTTTCACTTATTGTACAAGTTTCTTCAATTCAATCAATTTCTACATCTCCAATAAGTATTATTGTTGAACTACATTAATAAAACTATTTCTAACAAACTACTCATTTTTCAATGTTCTTTGGTCAATTATGCCTTCGATATCTCCATTCCTATATTTTTCAACAGAATTGGGTTCTATGTCAAGCAAAAGTATTCAGTTTCTTGTAATTCATCAAATTCAGCAGATTCAAAATTCTCTGCGTTAGCTGCACAATCAATTTCTCTATATCACTCAAATTAAACAAACCTGGTTCGATGCGGATAACAAAATATCAAAACCTAGCAATTGATGATATTCTAGCATTTTCTCTATCTGCAGATATTTCTCATTCCTGATATTAGTAAAATCTTCCAGTTTAACGAAATTCTCTGCTTGTAGGATCTGCTGCTCCTCTCCATGTACAACTTTCTTACTTTCCAACAACTTCACTATCTCTATTAATTTCCTCTGCCTATCTAAACAAGTGTCTCTATTTCTTTCACTCCACACATCTAGACATAGTTATGATTCAACTGAACTTACACTTTCTGAATTACAGTATCTATTACTGTAATGTTCGTTCTCTGCATCGAGCAAAATCTTATTTTTCAGTAATTTCTTAGATTGAGCTCATTTGCAGGTTGCCTGCATTCTCTGCAACTTCAATTTCTCCATTTCTTCAGTTTCATCAAACTTGGCTCTCTGTATCTGTCAAACTCTCCATTTCTAGCAATAACACATTTTGAAGCATTTTCTCTATAAGCAGATACATCATATTCGTACACTTTGCAAAATCTGCTATTTTCATCAAATTCTATCTTTGTATCAGCTGCTCGTTCACTGATTGTACAACTTTCTTCAATTCAATCAATTTCTACATCTCCATTAATTTTTCTTGTTGTACTACACAAATAGAACTATTTCTAACAAACTACACATTTTTCAATGTTCTTTGCTAAATTATGCCTTCAATATCTCCATTCCTATAATTTTCAACAGATCTGGCTTCTATGTCAAGCAAAAGTATTCAGTTTATTGTAATTCATCAAATTTTGCAGATTCAAAATTCTCTGCGTTAGCTGCACAATCAATATCCCCATATCCCTCAATTTAAACAAACCTGGTTCGATGCGGATAACAAAATATCAAAATCTAGCAATTGATGATATTCTAGCATTTTCTCTATCTGCAGATATTTCTCCTTCCCCATATTTGTAAAATCTTCCAGTTTATCGACATTCTCTGCTTGTAGGATCTGCTGCTCCTCTCCATGTACAAGTTTCCTTCTTTCCAACAACTTCACTATCTCTATTAATTTCCTCTGCCTATCTAAACAAGTGTCTCTATTTCTTTCGCTCCACACATCTAGACATAATTATGATTCAACTGAACTTACAATTTCTGAATTACAGTATCTATTTAGTAAGAGTTAGTTCTCTGCATCGAGCAAAATCTTATTTTTCAGTAAATTCTTAGATTGAGCTGATTTGCAGCTTGCCTGCATTCTTTGCAACTTCAATTTCTCCATTTCTTCAGTTTCATCAAACTTGGCTCTCTGTATCGATGAAACTTTCCAGTTCTAGCAATAACACATATTGAAGCATTTTCTCTATAAGCAAATATCTCAGATTACTACACTTTGCAAAATCTCCTATGTTCATCAAATTCTATCTTTGTATCATATGATCTTTCACTTATTGTACCGCTTTCTTCATTCAATCATTTCTATATCTCCAATAATTTTTCTTGTTGTACTACACAAATAGAACTATTTCTAACAAACTACACAGTTTTCAATGTTCTTTGTTGAATTATGCCTTCAATATCTCCATTCCTATAATTTTCAACAGATCTGGCTTTATGTCAAGCAAAAGTATTCAGTTTCTTTCTGCAGATTCAAAATTCTCTGCGTTAGCTGCACATCAATATCTCCATATCCCTCAATTTAAACAAACCTGGTTCGATGAGGATAGTAAAATATCAAAATCTAGCAATTGATGATATTCTAGCATTTTCTCTATCTGCAGATATTTCTCATTCCCCATATTTGTAAAATCTTCCAGTTTAACGAAATTCTCTGCTTGTAGGATCTGCTGCTCCTCTCTATGTACAACTTTCCTACTTTCCAAAAACTTCATTATCTCTATTAATTTCCTCTGCCTATCTAAACAAGTGTCTCTATTTCTTTCACTCCACACATCAAGACATAGTTATGATTCAACTGAACTTACACTTTCCGAATTACAGTATCTATTACTGTAATGTTCGTTCTCTGCATCGAGCAAAATCTTATTTTTCAGTAATTTCTTAGATTGAGCTCATTTGCAGGTTGCCTGCATTCTCTGCAACTTCAATTTCTCCATTTCTTCAGTTTCATCAAACTTGGCTCTCTGTATCTGTCAAACTCTCCATTTCTAGCAATAACACATATTGAAGCATTTTCTCTATATGCAGATATCTCATACACTTTGCAAAATCTGCTATTTTCATCAAATTCTATCTTTGTATCATATCATCTTTCACTTATTGTACAGCTTTCTTCAATTCAATCATTTCTAAATCTCCAATAATTTTTCTTGTTGTAATACACAAATAGAACTATTTCTAACAAACTACACATTTTTCAATGTTATTTGTTTAATTATGCCTTCAATATCTCCATTACTATAATTTTCAACAGCTCTGGCTTCTATGTCAAGCAAAAGTATTCACTTTCTTGTAATTCATCAAATTCTGCAGATTCAAAATTCTCTGCGTTAACTGCACAATCAATATCTTCATATCCTTCAATTTAAACAAACCTGGTTCGATGCGGATAACAAAATATCAAAACCTAGCAATTGATGATATTCTAGCATTTTCTCTATCTGCAGATATTTCTCATTCCCCATATTTGTAAAATCTTCCAGTTTATCGACATTCTCTGCTTGTAAGATCTGCTGCTCCTCTCCATATACAAGTTTCTTACTTTCCAACAACTTCACTATCTCTATTAACTTCCTCTGCCTATCTAAACAAGTGTTTCTATTTCTTTCGCTCCACACATCTAAACATAGTTATGATTGAACTGAACTTACAATTTCTGAATTACAGTATCTATTTAGTAAGAGTTAGTTCTCTGCATCGAGCAAAATCTTATTTTTCAGTAAAGTCTTAGATTGAGCTGATTTGCATCTTGCCTGCATTCTTTGCAACTTTAATTTCTCCATTTCTTCAGTTTCAGCAAACTTGGCTCTCTGTATCTGTCAAACTCTCCATTTCTAGCAATAACACATTTTGAAGCATTTTCTCTATAAGCAGATATCTCATATTCGTAAACTTTGCAAAATCTGCTATTTTCATCAAATTCTATCTTTGTATCATCTGCTCGTTCACTGATTGTACAAGTTTCTTCACTTCAATCAATTTCGACATCTCCAATAAGTATTATTGTTGAACTACATTAATAAAACTATTTCTAACAAACTACTCATTTTTCAATGTTCTTTGGTCAATTATGCCTTCGATATCTCCATTCCTATATTTTTCAACAGAATTGGGTTCTATGTCAAGCAAAAGTATTCAGTTTCTTGTAATTCATCAAATTCCGCAGATTCAAAATTCTCTGCGTTAGCTGCACAATCAATTTCTCCATGTCGTTCAATTTAAATAAATATGGTTCGATGCGGATAACAAAATATCAAAACCTAGCAATTGATGATATTCTAGCATTTTCTCTATCTGCAGATATTTCTCATTCCCCATATTTGTAAAATCTTCCAGTTTAACGAAATTCTCTGCTTGTAGGATCTGCTGCTCCTCTCCATGTACAACTTTCCTACTTGCCAAAAACTTCACTATCTCTATTAATTTCCTCTGCCTATCTAAACAAGTGTCTTTATTTCTTTCGCTCCACACATCTAGACATAGTTATGATTCAACTGAACTTACAATTTCTGAATTACAGTATCTATTTAGTAAGAGTTAGTTCTCGGCATCGAGCAAAATCTTATATTTCAGTAAATTCTTAGATTGAGCTGATTTGCAGGTTGCCTGCATTCTTTGCAACTTCAATTTCTCCAGTTCTTCAGTTTCAGCAAAGTTGGCTCTCTGTATCTATGAAACTTTCCAGTTCTAGCAATAACACATATTGAAGCATTTTCTCTATAAGCAGATATCTCATATTACTACACTTTGCAAAATCTCCTATGTTCATCAAATTCTATCTTTATATCATATGATCTTTCACTTATTGTACAGCTTTCTTCAATTCAATCATTTCTATATCTCTAATAATTTTTCTTGTTGTACTACACAAATAGAACTATTTCTAACAAACTACACAGTTTTCAATGTTCTTTGTTTAATTATGCCTTCAATATCTCCATTCCTATAATTTTCAACAGATCTGGCTTCTATGTCAAGCAAAAGTATTCAGTTACGTGTAATTCATCAAATTCTGCAGATTCAAAATTCCCTGCGTTAGCTGCACAATCAATATCTCCATATCCCTCAATTTAAACAAACCTCGTTCGATGCGGATAACAAAATATCAAATCCTAGCCTTTTCTCTATCTGCAGATATTTCTCATTCCCCATATTTGTAAAATCTTCCAGTTTAACGGAATGCTCTGCTTGTAGGATCTCCTGCTTCTCTCCATGTACAAGTTTCTTACTTTCCAGCTAACCTCACTATCTCTATTAATTTCCTCTGCCTATCTTAACATGTGTCTCTATTTCTATCGATCCACACATCTAGACATAGTTATGATTCAACTAAACTTACAATTTCTGGATTACAATATCTATCAGTAAAAGCAATTCTCTGCATCCAGCAAAATCTTATTTTTCAGTAATTTCTTAGATTGAGCTCATTTGCAGGTTGCCTGCATTCTCTGCAACTTCAATTTCTCCATTTCTTCAGTTTCAGCAAACTTGGCTCTCTGTATCTGTCAAACTCTCCATTTCTGGCAATAACACATTTTGAAGCATTTTCTCTATAAGCAGATACATCATATTCGTACACTTTGCAAAATCTGCTATTTTCATCAAATTCTATCTTTGTATCATCTGCTCGTTCACTGATTGTACAACTTTCTTCAATTCAATCAATTTCTACATCTCCATTAATTTTTCTTGTTGTACTACACAAATAGAACTATTTCTAACAAACTACACATTTTTCAATGTTCTTTGTTTAATTATGCCTTCAATATCTCCATTCCTATAATTTTCAACAGATCTGGCTTCTATGTCAAGCAAAAGTATTCCGTTTATTGTAATTCATCAAATTTTGCAGATTCAAAATTCTCTGCGTTAGCTGCACAATCAATATCTCCATATCCCTCAATTTAAACAAACCTGGCTCGATGCGGATAACAAAATATCAAAATCTAGCAATTGATGATATTCTAGCATTTTCTCTATCTGCAGATATTTCTCCTTCCCCATATTTGTAAAATCTTCCAGTTTATCGACATTCTCTGCTTGTAAGATCTGCTGCTTCTCTCCATATACAAGTTTCTTACTTTCCAACAACTTCACTATCTCTATTAATTTCCTCCGCCTATCTAAACAAGTGTCTTTATTTCTTTCGCTCCACACATCTAGACATAGTTATGATTCAACTGAACTTACAATTTCTAAATTACAGTATCTATTTAGTAAGAGTTAGTTCTCTGCATCGAGCAAAATCTTATTTTCCAGTAAATTCTTACATTGAGCTGATTTGCAGCTTGCCTGCATTGTTTGCAACTTCAATTTCTCCATTTCTTCAGTTTCATCAAACTTGGCTCTCTGCATCTATGAAACTTTCCAGTTCTAGCAATAACACATATTGAAGCATTTTCTCTATAAGCAGATTTCTCATATTACTACACTTTGCAAAATCTCCTATGTTCATCAAATTCTATCTTTGTATCATATGATCTATCACTTATTCACTTACTACACAAACAGAACTATTTCTAACAAACTACACAGTTTTCAATGTTCTTTGTTGAATTATGCCTTCAATATCTCCATTCCTATAATTTTCAACAGATCTGGCTTCTATGTGAAGCAAAAGTATTCAGTTTCTTTCTGCAGATTCAAAATTCTCTGCGTTAGCTGCACATCAATATCTCCATATCCCTCAATTTAAACAAACCTGGTTCGATGAGGATAACAAAATATCAAAATCTAGCAATTGATGATATTCTAGCATTTTCTCTATCTGCAGATATTTCTCATTCCCCATATTTGTAAAATCTTCCAGTTTAACGAAATTCTCTGCTTGTAGGATCTGCTGCTCCTCTCTATGTACAACTTTCCTACTTTCCAAAAACTTAATTATCTCTATTAATTTCCTCTGCCTATCTAAACAAGTGTCTCTATTTCTTTCGCTCCACACATCTAGACATAGTTATGATTCAACTGAACTTACACTTCTGAATTACAGTATCTATTACTGTAATGTTCGTTCTCTGCATCGAGCAAAATCTTATTTTTCAGTAATTTCTTAGATTGAGCTCATTTGCAGGTTGCCTGCATTCTCTGCAATTTCAATTTCTCCATTTCTTCAGTTTCAGCAAACTTGGCTCTCTGTATCTGTCAAACTCTCCATTTCTAGCAATAACACATTTTGAAGCATTTTCTCTATAAGCAGATACATCATATTCGTACACTTTGCAAAATCTGCTATTTTCATCAAATTCTATCTTTGTATCATCTGCTCGTTCACTGATTGTACAACTTTCTTCAATTCAATCAATTTCTACATCTCCATTAATTTTTCTTGTTGTACTACACAAATAGAACTATTTCTAACAAACTACACATTTTTCAATGTTCTTTGTTTAATTATGCCTTCAATATCTCCATTCCTATAATTTTCAACAGATCTGGCTTCTATGTCAAGCAAAAGTATTCCGTTTATTGTAATTCATCAAATTTTGCAGATTCAAAATTCTCTGCGTTAGCTGCACAATCAATATCTCCATATCCCTCAATTTAAACAAACCTGGCTCGATGCGGATAACAAAATATCAAAATCTAGCAATTGATGATATTCTAGCATTTTCTCTATCTGCAGATATTTCTCCTTCCCCATACTTGTAAAATCTTCCAGTTTATCGACATTCTCTGCTTGTAAGATCTGCTGCTTCTCTCCATATACAAGTTTCTTACTTTCCAACAACTTCACTATCTCTATTAATTTCCTCCGCCTATCTAAACAAGTGTCTTTATTTCTTTCGCTCCACACATCTAGACATAGTTATGATTCAACTGAACTTACAATTTCTAAATTACAGTATCTATTTAGTAAGAGTTAGTTCTCTGCATCGAGCAAAATCTTATTTTTCAGTAAATTCTTAGATTGAGCTGATTTGCAGCTTCCCTGCATTGTTTGCAACTTCAATTTCTCCATTTCTTCAGTTTCATCAAACTTGGCTCTCTGTATCTATGAAACTTTCCAGTTCTAGCAATAACACATATTGAAGCATTTTCTCTATAAGCAGATTTCTCATATTACTACACTTTGCAAAATCTCCTTTGTTCATCAAATTCTATCTTTGTATCATATGATCTTTGACTTATTGTACCGCTTTCTTCATTCAATCATTTCTATATCTCCAATAATTTTTCTTGTTGTACTACACAAATAGAACTATTTCTAACAAACTACACAGTTTTCAATGTTCTTTGTTGAATTATGCCTTCAATATCTCCATTCCTATAATTTTCAACAGCTCTGTCTTCTATGTCAAGCAAAAGTATTCAGTTTCTTTCTGCAGATTCAAAATTCTCTGCGTTAGCTGCACAATCAATATCTCCATATCCCTCAATTTAAACAAACCTGGTTCGATGAGGATAACAAAATATCAAAATCTAGCAATTGATGATATTCTAGCATTTTCTCGATTTGCAGATATTTCTCATTGCCCAAATTTGTAAAATCTTCCAGTTTGACGGAATTCTCTGCTTGTAGGATCTGCTGCTTCTCTCCATGTACAAGTTTCCTACTCTCCAACAACTTCACTATCTCTATTAATTTCCTCTGCCTATCTATACAAGTGTCTCTATTTCTTTCGCTCCACACATCTAGACATAGTTATGATTCAACTGAACTTACAATTTCTGAATTACAATATCTATCAGTAAAAGTAGTTCTGTGCATCTAGCAAAATTTTATTTTTCAGTAATTTCTTAGATTGAGCTCATTTGCAGGTTGCCTGCGTTCTCTGCAACTTCAATTTCTCTATTTCTTCAGTTTCAGCAAACTTGGCTCTCTGTATCTATCAAACTCTTCATTTCTAGCAATAACAAATTTTGAAGCATTTTCTCTATAAGCAGATACATCATATACGTACACTTTGCAGAATCTCCTATTTTCATCAAATTCTATCTTTGTATCATCTGATCTTACACTGGTTGTGCAACTTTCTTCAATTCAATCATTTCTCCATCTCCATTAATTTTTCTTGTTGTACTACACAAATAGAACTATTTCTAACAAACTACACATTTTTCAATGTTCTTTGTTTAATTATGCCTTCAATATCTCCATTCCTATAATTTTCAACAGATCTGGCTTCTATGTCAAGCAAAAGTATTCCGTTTATTGTAATTCATCAAATTTTGCAGATTCAAAATTCTCTGCGTTAGCTGCACAATCAATATCTCCATATCCTTCAATTTAAACAACCCTGGTTCGATGCGGATAACAAAATATCAAAATCTAGCAATTGATGATATTCTAGCATTTTCTCTATCTGCAGATATTTCTCCTTCCCCATATTTGTAAAATCTTCCAGTTTAACGAAATTCTCTGCTTGTAGGATCTGCTGCTCCTCTCCATGTACAAGTTTCTTACTTTCCAACAACTTCACTATCTCTATTAATTTCCTCTGCCTATCTAAACAAGTGTCTCTATTTCTTTCGCTCCACACATCTAGACATAATTATGATTCAACTGAACTTACAATTTCTGAATTACAGTATCTATTTAGTAAGAGTTAGTTCTCTGCATCGAGCAAAATCTTATTTTTCAGTAAATTCTTAGATTGAGCAGATTTGCAGCTTGCCTGCATTCTTTGCAACTTCAATTTCTCCATTTCTTCAGTTTCATCAAACTTGGCTCTCTGTATCTATGAAACTTTCCAGTTCTAGCAATAACACATATTGAAGCATTTTCTCTATAAGCAGATATCTCATATTACTACACTTTGCAAAATCTCCTATGTTCATCAAATTCTATCTTTGTATCATATGATCTATCACTTATTCACTTACTACACAAACAGAACTATTTCTAACAAACTACACAGTTTTCAATGTTCTTTGTTGAATTATGCCTTCAATATCTCCATTCCTATAATTTTCAACAGATCTCGCTTCTATGTCAAGCAAAAGTATTCAGTTTCTTTCTGCAGATTCAAAATTCTCTGCGTTAGCTGCACATCAATATCTCCATATCCCTCAATTTAAACAAACCTGGTTCGATGAGGATAACAAAATATCAAAATCTAGCAATTGATGATATTCTAGCATTTTCTCTATCTGCAGATATTTCTCATTCCCCATATTTGTAAAATCTTCCAGTTTAACGAAATTCTCTGCTTGTAGGATCTGCTGCTCCTTTCTATGTACAACTTTCCTACTTTCCAAAAACTTCATTATCTCTATTAATTTCCTCTGCCTATCTAAACAAGTGTCTCTATTTCTTTCACTCCACACATCAAGACATAGTTATGATTCAACTGAACTTACACTTTCTGAATTACAGTATCTATTACTGTAATGTTCGTTCTCTGCATCGAGCAAAATCTTATTTTTCAGTAATTTCTTAGATTGAGCTCATTTGCAGGTTGCCTGCATTCTCTGCAACTTCAATTTCTCCATTTCTTCAGTTTCAGCAAACTTGGCTCTCTGTATCTGTCAAACTCTCCATTTCTAGCAATAACACATTTTGAAGCATTTTCTCTATAAGCAGATACATCATATTCGTACACTTTGCAAAATCTGCTATTTTCATCAAATTCTATCTTTGTATCATCTGCTCGTTCACTGATTGTACAACTTTCTTCAATTCAATCAATTTCTACATCTCCATTTATTTTTCTTGTTGTACTACACAAATAGAACTATTTCTAACAAACTACACATTTTTCAATGTTCTTTGTTTAATTATGCCTTCAATATCTCCATTCCTATAATTTTCAACAGATCTGGCTTCTATGTCAAGCAAAAGTATTCCGTTCATTGTAATTCATCAAATTTTGCAGATTCAAAATTCTCTGCGTTAGCTGCACAATCAATATCTCCATATCCCTCAATTTAAACAAACCTGGCTCGATGCGGATAACAAAATATCAAAATCTAGCAATTGATGATATTCTAGCATTTTCTCTATCTGCAGATATTTCTCCTTCCCATATTTGTAAAATCTTCCAGTTTATCGACATTCTCTGCTTGTAAGATCTGCTGCTTCTCTCCATATACAAGTTTCTTACTTTCCAACAACTTCACTATCTCTATTAATTTCCTCCGCCTATCTAAACAAGTGTCTTTATTTCTTTCGCTCCACACATCAAGACATAGTTATGATTCAACTGAACTTACAATTTCTAAATTACAGTATCTATTTAGTAAGAGTTAGTTCTCTGCATCGAGCAAAATTTTATTTTCCAGTAAATTCTTACATTGAGCTGATTTGCAGCTTGCCTGCATTGTTTGCAACTTCAATTTCTCCATTTCTTCAGTTTCATCAAACTTGGCTCTCTGCATCTATGAAACTTTCCAGTTCTAGCAATAACACATATTGAAGCATTTTCTCTATAAGCAGATTTCTCATATTACTACACTTTGCAAAATCTCCTTTGTTCATCAAATTCTATCTTTGTATCATATGATCTTTGACTTATTGTACCGCTTTCTTCATTCAATCATTTCTATATCTCCAATAATTTTTCTTGTTGTACTACACAAATAGAACTATTTCTAACAAACTACACAGTTTTCAATGTTCTTTGTTGAATTATGCCTTCAATATCTCCATTCCTATAATTTTCAACAGCTCTGTCTTCTATGTCAAGCAAAAGTATTCAGTTTCTTTCTGCAGATTCAAAATTCTCTGCGTTAGCTGCACAATCAATATCTCCATATCCCTCAATTTAAACAAACCTGGTTCGATGAGGATAACAAAATATCAAAATCTAGCAATTGATGATATTCTAGCATTTTCTCGATTTGCAGATATTTCTCATTGCCCAAATTTGTAAAATCTTCCAGTTTGACGGAATTCTCTGCTTGTAGGATCTGCTGCTTCTCTCCATGTACAAGTTTCCTACTCTCCAACAACTTCACTATCTCTATTAATTTCCTCTGCCTATCTATACAAGTGTCTCTATTTCTTTCGCTCCACACATCTAGACATAGTTATGATTCAACTGAACTTACAATTTCTGAATTACAATATCTATCAGTAAAAGTAGTTCTGTGCATCTAGCAAAATTTTATTTTTCAGTAATTTCTTAGATTGAGCTCATTTGCAGGTTGCCTGCGTTCTCTGCAACTTCAATTTCTCTATTTCTTCAGTTTCAGCAAACTTGGCTCTCTGTATCTATCAAACTCTTCATTTCTAGCAATAACAAATTTTGAAGCATTTTCTCTATAAGCAGATACATCATATACGTACACTTTGCAGAATCTCCTATTTTCATCAAATTCTATCTTTGTATCATCTGATCTTACACTGGTTGTGCAACTTTCTTCAATTCAATCATTTCTCCATCTCCATTAATTTTTCTTGTTGTACTACACAAATAGAACTATTTCTAACAAACTACACATTTTTCAATGTTCTTTGTTTAATTATGCCTTCAATATCTCCATTCCTATAATTTTCAACAGATCTGGCTTCTATGTCAAGCAAAAGTATTCCGTTTATTGTAATTCATCAAATTTTGCAGATTCAAAATTCTCTGCGTTAGCTGCACAATCAATATCTCCATATCCTTCAATTTAAACAAACCTGGTTCGATGCGGATAACAAAATATCAAAATCTAGCAATTGATGATATTCTAGCATTTTCTCTATCTGCAGATATTTCTCCTTCCCCATATTTGTAAAATCTTCCAGTTTAACGAAATTCTCTGCTTGTAGGATCTGCTGCTCCTCTCCATGTACAAGTTTCTTACTTTCCAACAACTTCACTATCTCTATTAATTTCCTCTGCCTATCTAAACAAGTGTCTCTATTTCTTTCGCTCCACACATCTAGACATAGTTATGATTCAAATGAACTTACAATTTCTGAATTACAGTATCTATTTAGTAAGAGTTAGTTCTCTGCATCGAGCAAAATCTTATTTTTCAGTAAATTCTTAGATTGAGCAGATTTGCAGCTTGCCTGCATTCTTTGCAACTTCAATTTCTCCATTTCTTCAGTTTCATCAAACTTGGCTCTCTGTATCTATGAAACTTTCCAGTTCTAGCAATAACACATATTGAAGCATTTTCTCTATAAGCAGATATCTCATATTACTACACTTTGCAAAATCTCCTATGTTCATCAAATTCTATCTTTGTATCATATGATCTATCACTTATTCACTTACTACACAAACAGAACTATTTCTAACAAACTACACAGTTTTCAATGTTCTTTGTTGAATTATGCCTTCAATATCTCCATTCCTATAATTTTCAACAGATCTGGCTTTATGTCAAGCAAAAGTATTCAGTTTCTTTCTGCAGATTCAAAATTCTCTGCGTTAGCTGCACATCAATATCTCCATATCCCTCAATTTAAACAAACCTGGTTCGATGAGGATAACAAAATATCAAAATCTAGCAATTGATGATATTCTAGCATTTTCTCTATCTGCAGATATTTCTCATTCCCCATATTTGTAAAATCTTCCAGTTTAACGAAATTCTCTGCTTGTAGGATCTGCTGCTCCTCTCTATGTACAACTTTCCTACTTTCCAAAAACTTCATTATCTCTATTAATTTCCTCTGCCTATCTAAACAAGTGTCTCTATTTCTTTCACTCCACACATCAAGACATAGTTATGATTCAACTGAACTTACACTTTCTGAATTACAGTATCTATTACTGTAATGTTCGTTCTCTGCATCGAGCAAAATCTTATTTTTCAGTAATTTCTTAGATTGAGCTCATTTGCAGGTTGCCTGCATTCTCTGCAACTTCAATTTCTCCATTTCTTCAGTTTCAGCAAACTTGGCTCTCTGTATCTGTCAAACTCTCCATTTCTAGCAATAACACATTTTGAAGCATTTTCTCTATAAGCAGATACATCATATTCGTACACTTTGCAAAATCTGCTATTTTCATCAAATTCTATCTTTGTATCATCTGCTCGTTCACTGATTGTACAACTTTCTTCAATTCAATCAATTTCTACATCTCCATTTATTTTTCTTGTTGTACTACACAAATAGAACTATTTCTAACAAACTACACATTTTTCAATGTTCTTTGTTTAATTATGCCTTCAATATCTCCATTCCTATAATTTTCAACAGATCTGGCTTCTATGTCAAGCAAAAGTATTCCGTTTATTGTAATTCATCAAATTTTGCAGATTCAAAATTCTCTGCGTTAGCTGCACAATCAATATCTCCATATCCCTCAATTTAAACAAACCTGGCTCGATGCGGATAACAAAATATCAAAATCTAGCAATTGATGATATTCTAGCATTTTCTCTAGCTGCAGATATTTCTCCTTCCCCATATTTGTAAAATCTTCCAGTTTATCGACATTCTCTGCTTGTAAGATCTGCTGCTTCTCTCCATATACAAGTTTCTTACTTTCCAACAACTTCACTATCTCTATTAATTTCCTCCGCCTATCTAAACAAGTGTCTTTATTTCTTTCGCTCCACAAATCTAGACATAGTTATGATTCAACTGAACTTACAATTTCTAAATTACAGTATCTATTTAGTAAGAGTTAGTTCTCTGCATCGAGCAAAATCTTATTTTTCAGTAAATTCTTAGATTGAGCTGATTTGCAGCTTGCCTGCATTGTTTGCAACTTCAATTTCTCCATTTCTTCAGTTTCATCAAACTTGGCTCTCTGTATCTATGAAACTTTCCAGTTCTAGCAATAACACATATTGAAGCATTTTCTCTATAAGCAGATTTCTCATATTACTACACTTTGCAAAATCTCCTTTGTTCATCAAATTCTATCTTTGTATCATATGATCTTTGACTTATTGTACCGCTTTCTTCATTCAATCATTTCTACATCTCCAATAATTTTTCTTGTTGTACTACACAAATAGAACTATTTCTAACAAACTACACAGTTTTCAATGTTCTTTGTTGAATTATGCCTTCAATATCTCCATTCCTATAATTTTCAACAGCTCTGTCTTCTATGTCAAGCAAAAGTATTCAGTTTATTGTAATTCATCAAATTTTGCAGATTCAAAATTCTCTGCGTTAGCTGCACAATCAATATCTCCATATCCTTCAATTTAAACAAACCTGGTTCGATGCGGATAACAAAATATCAAAATCTAGCAATTGATGATATTCTAGCATTTTCTCTATCTGCAGATATTTCTCCTTCCCCATATTTGTAAAATCTTCCAGTTTAACGAAATTCTCTGCTTGTAGGATCTGCTGCTCCTCTCCATGTACAAGTTTCTTACTTTCCAACAACTTCACTATCTCTATTAATTTCCTCTGCCTATCTAAACAAGTGTCTCTATTTCTTTCGCTCCACACATCTAGACATAATTATGATTCAACTGAACTTACAATTTCTGAATTACAGTATCTATTTAGTAAGAGTTAGTTCTCTGCATCGAGCAAAATCTTATTTTTCAGTAAATTCTTAGATTGAGCAGATTTGCAGCTTGCCTGCATTCTTTGCAACTTCAATTTCTCCATTTCTTCAGTTTCATCAAACTTGGCTCTCTGTATCTATGAAACTTTCCAGTTCTAGCAATAACACATATTGAAGCATTTTCTCTATAAGCAGATATCTCATATTACTACACTTTGCAAAATCTCCTATGTTCATCAAATTCTATCTTTGTATCATATGATCTATCACTTATTCACTTACTACACAAACAGAACTATTTCTAACAAACTACACAGTTTTCAATGTTCTTTGTTGAATTATGCCTTCAATATCTCCATTCCTATAATTTTCAACAGATCTGGCTTATATGTCAAGCAAAAGTATTCAGTTTCTTTCTGCAGATTCAAAATTCTCTGCGTTAGCTGCACATCAATATCTCCATATCCCTCAATTTAAACAAACCTGGTTCGATGAGGATAACAAAATATCAAAATCTAGCAATTGATGATATTCTAGCATTTTCTCTATCTGCAGATATTTCTCATTCCCCATATTTGTAAAATCTTCCAGTTTAACGAAATTCTCTGCTTGTAGGATCTGCTGCTCCTCTCTATGTACAACTTTCCTACTTTCCAAAAACTTCATTATCTCTATTAATTTCCTCTGCCTATCTAAACAAGTGTCTCTATTTCTTTCACTCCACACATCAAGACATAGTTATGATTCAACTGAACTTACACTTTCTGAATTACAGTATCTATTACTGTAATGTTCGTTCTCTGCATCGAGCAAAATCTTATTTTTCAGTAATTTCTTAGATTGAGCTCATTTGCAGGTTGCCTGCATTCTCTGCAACTTCAATTTCTCCATTTCTTCAGTTTCATTAAACTTGGCTCTCTGTATCTGTCAAACTCTCCATTTCTAGCAATAACACATTTTGAAGCATTTTCTCTATAAGCAGATACATCATATTCGTACACTTTGCAAAATCTGCTATTTTCATCAAATTCTATCTTTGTATCATCTGCTCGTTCACTGATTGTACAACTTTCTTCAATTCAATCAATTTCTACATCTCCATTAATTTTTCTTGTTGTACTACACAAATAGAACTATTTCTAACAAACTACACATTTTTCAATGTTCTTTGTTTAATTATGCCTTCAATATCTCCATTCCTATAATTTTCAACAGATCTGGCTTCTATGTCAAGCAAAAGTATTCCGTTTATTGTAATTCATCAAATTTTGCAGATTCAAAATTCTCTGCGTTAGCTGCACAATCAATATCTCCATATCCCTCAATTTAAACAAACCTGGCTCGATGCGGATAACAAAATATCAAAATCTAGCAATTGATGATATTCTAGCATTTTCTCTAGCTGCAGATATTTCTCCTTCCCCATATTTGTAAAATCTTCCAGTTTATCGACATTCTCTGCTTGTAAGATCTGCTGCTTCTCTCCATATACAAGTTTCTTACTTTCCAACAACTTCACTATCTCTATTAATTTCCTCCGCCTATCTAAACAAGTGTCTTTATTTCTTTCGCTCCACACATCTAGACATAGTTATGATTCAACTGAACTTACAATTTCTAAATTACAGTATCTATTTAGTAAGAGTTAGTTCTCTGCATCGAGCAAAATCTTATTTTTCAGTAAATTCTTAGATTGAGCTGATTTGCAGCTTGCCTGCATTGTTTGCAACTTCAATTTCTCCATTTCTTCAGTTTCATCAAACTTGGCTCTCTGTATCTATGAAACTTTCCAGTTCTAGCAATACCACATATTGAAGCATTTTCTCTATAAGCAGATTTCTCATATTACTACACTTTGCAAAATCTCCTTTGTTCATCAAATTCTATCTTTGTATCATATGATCTTTGACTTATTGTACCGCTTTCTTCATTCAATCATTTCTATATCTCCAATAATTTTTCTTGTTGTACTACACAAATAGAACTATTTCTAACAAACTACACAGTTTTCAATGTTCTTTGTTGAATTATGCCTTCAATATCTCCATTCCTATAATTTTCAACAGATCTGGCTTCTATGTCAAGCAAAAGTATTCCGTTTATTGTAATTCATCAAATTTTGCAGATTCAAAATTCTCTGCGTTAGCTGCACAATCAATATCTCCATATCCTTCAATTTAAACAAACCTGGTTCGATGCGGATAACAAAATATCAAAATCTAGCAATTGATGATATTCTAGCATTTTCTCTATCTGCAGATATTTCTCCTTCCCCATATTTGTAAAATCTTCCAGTTTAACGAAATTCTCTGCTTGTAGGATCTGCTGCTCCTCTCCATGTACAAGTTTCTTACTTTCCAACAACTTCACTATCTCTATTAATTTCCTCTGCCTATCTAAACAAGTGTCTCTATTTCTTTCGCTCCACACATCTAGACATAATTATGATTCAACTGAACTTACAATTTCTGAATTACAGTATCTATTTAGTAAGAGTTAGTTCTCTGCATCGAGCAAAATCTTATTTTTCAGTAAATTCTTAGATTGAGCAGATTTGCAGCTTGCCTGCATTCTTTGCAACTTCAATTTCTCCATTTCTTCAGTTTCATCAAACTTGGCTCTCTGTATCTATGAAACTTTCCAGTTCTAGCAATAACACATATTGAAGCATTTTCTCTATAAGCAGATATCTCATATTACTACACTTTGCAAAATCTCCTATGTTCATCAAATTCTATCTTTGTATCATATGATCTATCACTTATTCACTTACTACACAAACAGAACTATTTCTAACAAACTATACAGTTTTCAATGTTCTTTGTTGAATTATGCCTTCAATATCTCCATTCCTATAATTTTCAACAGATCTGGCTTCTATGTCAAGCAAAAGTATTCAGTTTCTTTCTGCAGATTCAAAATTCTCTGCGTTAGCTGCACATCAATATCTCCATATCCCTCAATTTAAACAAACCTGGTTCGATGAGGATAACAAAATATCAAAATCTAGCAATTGATGATATTCTAGCATTTTCTCTATCTGCAGATATTTCTCATTCCCCATATTTGTAAAATCTTCCAGTTTAACGAAATTCTCTGCTTGTAGGATCTGCTGCTCCTCTCTATGTACAACTTTCCTACTTTCCAAAAACTTCATTATCTCTATTAATTTCCTCTGCCTATCTAAACAAGTGTCTCTATTTCTTTCACTCCACACATCAAGACATAGTTATGATTCAACTGAACTTACACTTTCTGAATTACAGTATCTATTACTGTAATGTTCGTTCTCTGCATCGAGCAAAATCTTATTTTTCAGTAATTTCTTAGATTGAGCTCATTTGCAGGTTGCCTGCATTCTCTGCAACTTCAATTTCTCCATTTCTTCAGTTTCATCAAACTTGGCTCTCTGTATCTGTCAAACTCTCCATTTCTAGCAATAACACATTTTGAAGCATTTTCTCTATAAGCAGATACATCATATTCGTACACTTTGCAAAATCTGCTATTTTCATCAAATTCTATCTTTGTATCATCTGCTCGTTCACTGATTGTACAACTTTCTTCAATTCAATCAATTTCTACATCTCCATTAATTTTTCTTGTTGTACTACACAAATAGAACTATTTCTAACAAACTACACATTTTTCAATGTTCTTTGTTTAATTATGCCTTCAATATCTCCATTCCTATAATTTTCAACAGATCTGGCTTCTATGTCAAGCAAAAGTATTCCGTTTATTGTAATTCATCAAATTTTGCAGATTCAAAATTCTCTGCGTTAGCTGCACAATCAATATCTCCATATCCCTCAATTTAAACAAACCTGGCTCGATGCGGATAACAAAATATCAAAATCTAGCAATTGATGATATTCTAGCATTTTCTCTAGCTGCAGATATTTCTCCTTCCCCATATTTGTAAAATCTTCCAGTTTATCGACATTCTCTGCTTGTAAGATCTGCTGCTTCTCTCCATATACAAGTTTCTTACTTTCCAACAACTTCACTATCTCTATTAATTTCCTCCGCCTATCTAAACAAGTGTCTTTATTTCTTTCGCTCCACACATCTAGACATAGTTATGATTCAACTGAACTTACAATTTCTAAATTACAGTATCTATTTAGTAAGAGTTAGTTCTCTGCATCGAGCAAAATCTTATTTTTCAGTAAATTCTTAGATTGAGCTGATTTGCTGCTTGCCTGCATTCTTTGCAACTTCAATTTCAACAGTTCTTCAGTTTCAGCAAAGTTGGCTCTCTGTATCTATGAAACTTTCCAGTTGTAGCAATAACACATATTGAAGCATTTTCTCTATAAGCAGATTTCTCATATTACTACACTTTGCAAAATCTCCTTTGTTCATCAAATTCTATCTTTGTATCATATGATCTTTGACTTATTGTACCGCTTTCTTCATTCAATCATTTCTATATCTCCAATAATTTTTCTTGTTGTACTACACAAATAGAACTATTTCTAACAAACTACACAGTTTTCAATGTTCTTTGTTGAATTATGCCTTCAATATCTCCATTCCTATAATTTTCAACAGCTCTGTCTTCTATGTCAAGCAAAAGTATTCAGTTTCTTTCTGCAGATTCAAAATTCTCTGCGTTAGCTGCACAATCAATATCTCCATATCCCTCAATTTAAACAAACCTGGTTCGATGTGGATAACAAAATATCAAAATCTAGCAATTGATGATATTCTAGCATTTTCTCGATTTGCAGATATTTCTCATTGCCCAAATTTGTAAAATCTTCCAGTTTGACGGAATTCTCTGCTTGTAGGATCTGCTGCTTCTCTCCATGTACAAGTTTCCTACTCTCCAACAACTTCACTATCTCTATTAATTTCCTCTGCCTATCTTTACAAGTGTCTCTATTTCTTTCGCTCCACACATCTAGACATAGTTATGATTCAACTGAACTTACAATTTCTGAATTACAATATCTATCAGTAAAAGTAGTTCTGTGCATCTAGCAAAATTTTATTTTTCAGTAATTTCTTAGATTGAGCTCATTTGCAGGTTGCCTGCGTTCTCTGCAACTTCAACTTCTCCATTTCTTCAGTTTCAGCAAACTTGGCTCTCTGTATCTATCAAACTCTTAATTTCTAGCAATAACAAATTTTGAAGCATTTTCTCTATAAGCAGATACATCATATACGTACACTTTGCAGAATCTCCTATTTTCATCAAATTCTATCTTTGTATCATCTGATCCTACACTGGTTGTGCAACTTTCTTCAATTCAATCATTTCTCCATCTCCATTAATTTTTCTTGTTGTACTACACAAATAGAACTATTTCTAACAAACTACACATTTTTTCAATGTTCTTTGTTTAATTATGCCTTCAATATCTCCATTCCTATAATTTTCAACAGATCTGGCTTCTATGTCAAGCAAAAGTATTCCGTTTATTGTAATTCATCAAATTTTGCAGATTCAAAATTCTCTGCGTTAGCTGCACAATCAATATCTCCATATCCCTCAATTTAAACAAACCTGGTTCGATGCGGATAACAAAATATCAAAATCTAGCAATTGATGATATTCTAGCATTTTCTCTATCTGCAGATATTTCTCCTTCCCCATATTTGTAAAATCTTCCAGTTTATCGACATTCTCTGCTTGTAAGATCTGCTGCTTCTCTCCATATACAAGTTTCTTACTTTCCAACAACTTCACTATCTCTATTAATTTCCTCCGCCTATCTAAACAAGTGTCTTTATTTCTTTCGCTCCACACATCTAGACATAGTTATGATTCAACTGAACTTACAATTTCTAAATTACAGTATCTATTTAGTAAGAGTTAGTTCTCTGCATCGAGCAAAATCTTATTTTTCAGTAAATTCTTAGATTGAGCTGATTTGCAGCTTGCCTGCATTCTTTGCAACTTCAATTTCTCCATTTCTTCAGTTTCATCAAACTTGGCTCTCTGTATCTATGAAACTTTCAAGTTCTAGCAATAACACATATTGAAGCATTTTCTCTATAAGCAGATTTCTCATATTACTACACTTTGCAAAATCTCCTTTGTTCATCAAATTCTATCTTTGTATCATATGATCTTTGACTTATTGTACCGCTTTCTTCATTCAATCATTTCTATATCTCCAATAATTTTTCTTGTTGTACTACACAAATAGAACTATTTCTAACAAACTACACAGTTTTCAATGTTCTTTGTTGAATTATGCCTTCAATATCTCCATTCCTATAATTTTCAACAGCTCTGTCTTCTATGTCAAGCAAAAGTATTCAGTTTCTTTCTGCAGATTCAAAATTCTCTGCGTTAGCTGCACAATCAATATCTCCATATCCCTCAATTTAAACAAACCTGGTTCGATGTGGATAACAAAATATCAAAATCTAGCAATTGATGATATTCTAGCATTTTCTCGATTTGCAGATATTTCTCATTGCCCAAATTTGTAAAATCTTCCAGTTTGACGGAATTCTCTGCTTGTAGGATCTGCTGCTTCTCTCCATGTACAAGTTTCCTACTCTCCAACAACTTCACTATCTCTATTAATTTCCTCTGCCTATCTAAACAAGTGTCTCTATTTCTTTCGCTCCACACATCTAGACATAGTTATGATTCAACTGAACTTACAATTTCTGAATTACAATATCTATCAGTAAAAGTAGTTCTGTGCATCTAGCAAAATTTTATTTTTCAGTAATTTCTTAGATTGAGCTCATTTGCAGGTTGCCAGCGTTCTCTGCAACTTCAATTTCTCTATTTCTTCAGTTTCAGCAAACTCGGCTCTCTGTATCTATCAAACTCTTCATTTCTAGCAATAACAAATTTTGAAGCATTTTCTCTATAAGCAGATACATCATATACGTACACTTTGCCGAATCTCCTATTTTCATCAAATTCTATCTTTGTATCATCTGCTCGTTCACTGATTGTACAAGTTTCTTCAATTCAATCAATTTCTACATCTCCAATAATTATTATTGTTGAACTACATTAATAAAACTATTTCTAACAAACTACTCATTTTTCTTTGTTCTTTGGTCAATTATGCCATCGATATCTCCATTCCTATATTTTTCAACAGAATTGGGTTCTATGTCAAGCAAAAGTATTCAGTTTCTTGTAATTCATCAAATTCCGCAGATTCAAAATTCTCTGCGTTAGCTGCACAATCAATTTCTCCATGTCGTTCAATTTAAATAAATATGGTTCGATGCGGATAACAAAATATCAAAACGGAGCAATTGATGATATTCTAGCATTTTCTCTATCTGCAGATATTTCTCTTTCCCCATATTTGTAAAATCTTCCAGTTTATCGACATTCTCTGCTTGTAAGATCTGCTGCTTCTCTCCATATACAAGTTTCTTACTTTCCAACAACTTCACTATCTCTATTAATTTCCTCCGTCTATCTAAACAAGTGTCTTTATTTCTTTCGCTCCACACATCTAGACATAGTTATGATTCAACTGAACTTACAATTTCTAAATTACAGTATCTATTTAGTAAGAGTTAGTTCTCTGCATCGAGCAAAATCTTATTTTCCAGTAAATTCTTAGATTGAGCTGATTTGCAGCTTGCCTGCATTATTTGCAACTTCAATTTCTCCATTTCTTCAGTTTCATCAAACTTGGCTCTCTGCATCTATGAAACTTTCCAGTTCTAGCAATAACACATATTGAAGCATTTTCTCTATAAGCAGATATCTCATATTACTACACTTTGCAAAATTTCCTATGTTCATCAAATTCTATCTTTGTATCATATGATCTATCACTTATTCACTTACTACACAAACAGAACTATTTCTAACAAACTACACAGTTTTCAATGTTCTTTGTTGAATTATGCCTTCAATATCTCCATTCCTATAATTTTCAACAGATCTGGCTTCTGTGTCAAGCAAAAGTATTCAGTTTCTTTCTGCAGATTCAAAATTCTCTGCGTTAGCTGCATATCAATATCTCCATATCCCTCAATTTAAACAAACCTGGTTCGATGAGGATAACAAAATATCAAAATCTAGCAATTGGTGATATTCTAGCATTTTCTCTATCTGCAGATATTTCTCATTCCCCATATTTGTAAAATCTTCCAGTTTAACGAAATTCTCTGCTTGTAGGATCTGCTGCTCCTCTCTATGTACAACTTTCCTACTTTCCAAAAACTTCATTATCTCTATTAATTTCCTCTGCCTATCTAAACAAGTGTCTCTATTTCATTCGCTCCACACATCAAGACATAGTTATGATTCAACTGAACTTACACTTTCTGAATTACAGTATCTATTACTGTAATGTTCGTTCTCTGCATCGAGCAAAATCTTATTTTTCAGTAATTTCTTAGATTGAGCTCATTAGCAGGTTGCCTGCATTCTCTGCAACTTCAATTTCTCCATTTCTTCAGTTTCATCAAACTTGGCAATCTGTATCTGTCAAACTCTCCATTTCTAGCAATAACACATTTTGAAGCATTTTCTCTATAAGCAGATACATCATATTCGTACACTTTGCAAAATCTGCTATTTTCATCAAATTCTATCTTTGTATCATATCATCTTTCACTTATTGTACAGCTTTCTTCAATTCAATCATTTCTAAATCTCCAATAATTTTTCTTGTTGTAATACACAAATAGAACTATTTCTAACATACTACACATTTTTCAATGTTCTTTGTTGAATTATGCCTTCAATATCTCCTTTCCTATAATTTTCAACAGCTCTGGCTTCTATGTCAAGCAAAAGTATTCACTTTCTTGTAATTCATCAAATTCTGCAGATTCAAAATTCCCTGCGTTAGCTGCACAATCAATATCTCCATATCCCTCAATTTAAACAAACCTCGTTCGATGCGGATAACAAAATATCAAAACCTAGCAATTGATGATATTCTAGCATTTTCTCTATCTGCAGATATTTCTCATTCCCCATATTTGTAAAATCTTCCAGTTTATCGACATTCTCTGCTTGTAGGATCTGCTGCTCCTCTCCATATACAAGTTTCTTACTTTCCAACAACTTCACTATCTCTATTAATTTCCTCCGCCTATCTAAACAAGTGTCTTTATTTCTTTCGCTCCACACATCTAGACATAGTTATGATTCAACTGAACTTACAATTTCTAAATTACAGTATCTATTTAGTAAGAGTTAGTTCTCGGCATCGAGCAAAATCTTATATTTCAGTAAATTCTTAGATTGAGCTGATTTGCAGGTTGCCTGCATTCTTTGCAACTTCAATTTCTCCAGTTCTTCAGTTTCAGCAAAGTTGGCTCTCTGTATCTATGAAACTTTCCAGTTCTAGCAACAACACATATTGAAGCATTTTCTCTATAAGCAGATATCTCATATTACTACACTTTGCCAAATCTCCTATGTTCATCAAATTCTATCTTTCTATCATATGATCTTTCACTTATTCTACAGCTTTCTTCAATTCAATCATTTCTATATCTCCAATAATTTTTCTTGTTGTACTACACAAATAGAACTATTTCTAACAAACTACACAGTTTTCAATGTTCTTTGTTTAATTATGCCTTCAATATTTCCATTCCTATAATTTTCAACAGATCTGGCTTCTATGTCAAGCAAAAGTATTCAGTTACGTGTAATTCATCAAATTCTGCAGATTCAAAATTCCCTGCGTTAGCTGCACAATCAATATCTCCATATCCCTCAATTTAAACAAACCTCGTTCGATGCGGATAACAAAATATCAAATCCTAGCCTTTTCTCTATCTGCAGATATTTCTCATTCCCCATATTTGTAAAATCTTCCAGTTTAACAGAATGCTCTGCTTGTAGGATCTCCTGCTTCTCTCCATGTACAAGTTTCTTACTTTCCAGCTAACCTCACTATCTCTATTAATTTCCTCTGCCTATCTTAACATGTGTCTCTATTTCTATCGATCCACACATCTAGACATAGTTATGATTCAACTAAACTTACAATTTCTGAATTACAATATCTATCAGTAAAAGCATCTCTGCATCTAGCAAAATCTTATTTTTCAGTAATTTCTTAGATTGAGCTCATTTGCAGGTTGCCTGCATTCTCTGCAACTTCAATTTCTCCATTTCTTCAGTTTCAGCAAACTTGGCTCTCTGTATCTGTCAAATTCTCCATTTCTAGCAATAACATATTTTGAAGCATTTTCTCTATAAGCAGATACATCATATTCGTACACTTTGCAAAATCTGCTATTTTCATCAAATTCTATCTTTGTATCATCTGCTCGTTCACTGATTGTACAACTTTCTTCAATTCAATCAATTTCTACATCTCCATTAATTTTTCTTGTTGTACTACACAAATAGAACTATTTCTAACAAACTACACATTTTTCAATGTTCTTTGTTGAATTATGCCTTCAATATCTCCATTCCTATAATTTTCAACAGATCTGGCTTCTATGTCAAGCAAAAGTATTCAGTTTATTGTAATTCATCAAATTTTGCAGATTCAAAATTCTCTGCGTTAGCTAAATTACAGTATCTATTTAGTAAGAGTTAGTTCTCGGCATCGAGCAAAATCTTATTTTTCAGTAAATTCTTAGATTGAGCTGATTTGCAGCTTGCCTGCATTCTTTGCAACTTCAATTTCTCCATTTCTGCAGTTTCAGCAAACTTGGCTCTCTCTACCTATGAATCTTTCCAGTTCTAGCAATAACACATCTGCAAGCATTTTCTCTATAAGCAGATATCTCATATTACTACACTTAGCAAAATCTCCTATGTTCATCAAATCCTATCTTTGTATCATATGATCTTTCAGTTATTGTACAGCTTTCTTCAATTTAATCATTTCTACATCTCCAATAATTTTTCTTGTTGTACTACACAAATAGAACTATTTCTAACAAGCTACACAGTTTTCAATGTTCTTTGTTTAATTATGCCTTCAATATCTCCATTCCTATAATTTTCAACAGCTCTGTCTTCTATGTCAAGCAAAAGTATTCAGTTTCTTGTAATTGATCAAATTCTGCAGATTCAAAATTCTCTGCGTTAGCTGCACAATCAATATCTCCATATCCCTCAACTTAAACAAACCTGGTTCGATGTGGATAACAAAATATCAAAATCTAGCAATTGATGATATTCTAGCATTTTCTCGATTTGCAGATATTTCTCATTCCCCAAATTTGTAAAATCTTCCAGTTTGACGGAATTCTCTGCTTGTAGGATCTGCTGCTTCTCTCCATGTACAAGTTTCCTACTCTCCAACAACTTCACTATCTCTATTAATTTCCTCTGCCTATCTAAACAAGTGTCACTATTTCTTTCGCTCCACACATCTAGACATAGTTATGATTCAACTGAACTTAAAATTTCTGAATTACAATATCTATCTGTAAAAGTAGTTCTGTGCATCTAGCAAAATTTTAGTTTTCAGTAATTTCTTAGATTGAGCTCATTTGCAGGTTGCCTGCGTTCTCTGCAACTTCAATTTCTCCATTTCTTCAATTTCAGCAAACTCGGCTCTCTGTACTAATCAAACTCTTCATTTCTAGCAATAACAAATTTTGAAGCATTTTCTCTATACGCAGATACATCATATACGTACACTTTGCAGAATCTCCTATTTTCATCAAATTCTATCTTTGTATCATATGATCTTTCACTGGTTGTACAACTTTCTTCAATTCAATCAATTTCTACATCTCCAATAATTTTTCTTGTTGAACTACTCAAATAGGTCTATTTCCAACAAACTACTCATTTTTCAATGTTCTTTGTTTAATTATGCCTTCAATATCTCCATTCCTATAATTTTCAACAGTTCTGGCTTCTATGTCAAGCAAAAGTATTCAGTTTCTTGTAATTCATCAAATTCAGCAGATTCAAAATTCTCTGCGTTAGCTGCACAATCAATTTCTCTATATCACTCAAATTAAACAAACCTGGTTCGATGCGGATAACAAAATATCAAAACCTAGCAATTGATGATATTCTAGCATTTTCTCTATCTGCAGATATTTCTCATTCCCGATATTAGTAAAATCTTCCAGTTTAACGAAATTCTCTGCTTGTAGGATCTGCTGCTTCTCTCCATGTACAACTTTCTTACTTTCCAACAACTTCACTATCTCTATTAATTTCCTCTGCCTATCTAAACAAGTGTCTCTATTTCTTTCACTCCACACATCTAGACATAGTTATGATTCAACTAAACTTACAATTTCTGAATTACAGTATCTATTAGTAAGAGTTAGTTCTCTGCATCGAGCAAAATCTTATATTTCAGTAAATTCTTAGATTGAGCTGATTTGCAGGTTGCCTGCATTCTTTGCAACTTCAATTTCTCCATTTCTTCAGTTTCAGCAAAGTTGGCTCTCTGTATCTATGAAACTTTCCAGTTCTAGCAATAACACATATTGAAGCATTTTCTCTATAAGCAGATATCTCATATTACTACACTTTGCAAAATCTCCTATGTTCATCAAATTCTATCTTTCTATCATATGATCTTTCATTTATTGTACAGCTTTCTTCAATTCAATCATTTCTATATCTCCAATATTTTTTCTTGTTGGACTACACAAATAGAACTACTTCTAACAAACTACACAGTTTTCAATGTTCTTTGTTGAATTATGCCTTCAATATCTCCATTCCTATAATTTTCAACAGATCTGGCTTCTATGTCAAGCAAAAGTATTCAGTTTCTTTCTGCAGATTCAAAATTCTCTGCGTTAGCTGCACATCAATATCTCCATATCCCTCAATTTAAACAAACCTGGTTCGATGAGGATAACAAAATATCAAAACCTAGCAATTGATGATATTCTAGCATTTTCTCTATCTGCAGATATTTCTCATTCCCCATATTTGTAAAATCTTCCAGTTTAACGAAATTCTCTGCTTGTAGGATCTGCTGCTCCTCTCTATGTACAACTTTCCTACTTTCCAAAAACTTCATTATCTCTATTAATTTCCTCTGCCTATCTAAACAAGTGTCTCTATTTCTTTCGCTCCACACATCAAGACATAGTTATGATTCAACTGAACTTACACTTTCTGAATTACAGTATCTATTACTGTAATGTTCGTTCTCTGCATCGAGCAAAATCTTATTTTTCAGTAATTTCTTAGATTGAGCTCATTTGCAGGTTGCCTGCATTCTCTGCAACTTCAATTTCTCCATTTCTTCAGTTTCATCAAACTTGGCTCTCTGTATCTGTCAAACTCTCCATTTCTAGCAATAACACATATTGAAGCATTTTCTCTATATGCAGATATCTCATACACTTTGCAAAATCTGCTATTTTCATCAAATTCTATCTTTGTATCATATCATCTTTCACTTATTGTACAGCTTTCTTCAATTCAATCATTTCTATATCTCCAATAATCTTTCTTGTTCTACTACACAAATAGAACTATTTCTAACAAACTACACAGTTTTCAATGTTCTTTGTTGAATTATGCCTTCAATATCTCCATTCCTATAATTTTCAACAGCTCTGTCTTCTATGTCAAGCAAAAGTATTCAGTTTATTGTAATTCATCAAATTTTGCAGATTCAAAATTCTCTGCGTTAGCTGCACAATCAATATCTCCATATCCTTCAATTTAAACAAACCTGGTTCGATGCGGATAACAAAATATCAAAATCTAGCAATTGATGATATTCTAGCATTTTCTCTATCTGCAGATATTTCTCCTTCCCCATATTTGTAAAATCTTCCAGTTAAACGAAATTCTCTGCTTGTAGGATCTGCTGCTCCTCTCCATGTACAAGTTTCCTTCTTTCCAACAACTTCACTATCTCTATTAATTTCCTCTGCCTATCTAAACAAGTGTCTCTATTTCTTTCGCTCCACACATCTAGACATAATTATGATTCAACTGAACTTACAATTTCTGAATTACAGTATCTATTTAGTAAGAGTTAGTTCGCTGCATCGAGCAAAATCTTATTTTTCAGTAAATTCTTAGATTGAGCTGATTTGCAGCTTGCCTGCATTCTTTGCAACTTCAATTTCTCCATTTCTTCAGTTTCATCAAACTTGGCTCTCTGTATCTATGAAACTTTCCAGTTCTAGCAATAACACATATTGAAGCATTTTCTCTATAAGCAGATATCTCATATTACTACACTTTGCAAAATCTCCTATGTTCATCAAATTCTATCTTTGTATCATCTGCTCGTTCACTGATTGTACAAGTTTCTTCAATTCAATCAATTTCTACATCTCCAATAATTATTATTGTTGAACTACATTAATAAAACTATTTCTAACAAACTACTCATTTTTCTTTGTTCTTTGGTCAATTATGCCTTCGATATCTCCATTCCTATATTTTTCAACAGAATTGGGTTCTATGTCAAGCAAAAGTATTCAGTTTCTTGTAATTCATCAAATTCCGCAGATTCAAAATTCTCTGCGTTAGCTGCACAATCAATTTCTCCATGTCGTTCAATTTAAATAAATATGGTTCGATGCGGATAACAAAATATCAAAACCTAGCAATTGATGATATTCTAGCATTTTCTCTATCTGCAGATATTTCTCCTTCCCCATATTTGTAAAATCTTCCAGTTTAACGAAATTCTCTGCTTGTAGGATCTGCTGCTCCTCTCCATGTACAAGTTTCCTTCTTTCCAACAACTTCACTATCTCTATTAATTTCCTCTGCCTATCTAAACAAGTGTCTCTATTTCTTTCGCTCCACACATCTAGACATAATTATGATTCAACTGAACTTACAATTTCTGAATTACAGTATCTATTTAGTAAGAGTTAGTTCTCTGCATCGAGCAAAATCTTATTTTTCAGTAAATTCTTAGATTGAGCTGATTTGCAGCTTGCCTGCATTCTTTGCAACTTCAATTTCTCCATTTCTTCAGTTTCATCAAACTTGGCTCTCTGTATCTATGAAACTTTCCAGTTCTAGCAATAACACATATTGAAGCATTTTCTCTATAAGCAGATATCTCATATTACTACACTTTGCAAAATCTCCTATGTTCATCAAATTCTATCTTTGTATCATCTGCTCGTTCACTGATTGTACAAGTTTCTTCAATTCAATCAATTTCTACATCTCCAATAATTATTATTGTTGAACTACATTAATAAAACTATTTCTAACAAACTACTCATTTTTCTTTGTTCTTTGGTCAATTATGCCTTCGATATCTCCATTCCTATATTTTTCAACAGAATTGGGTTCTATGTCAAGCAAAAGTATTCAGTTTCTTGTAATTCAACAAATTCCGCAGATTCAAAATTCTCTGCGTTAGCTGCACAATCAATTTCTCCATGTCGTTCAATTTAAATAAATATGGTTCGATGCGGATAACAAAATATCAAAACCTAGCAATTGATGATATTCTAGCATTTTCTCTATCTGCAGATATTTCTCTTTCCCCATATTTGTAAAATCTTCCTGTTTATCGACATTCTCTGCTTGTAAGATCTGCTGCTTCTCTCCATATACAAGTTTCTTACTTTCCAACAACTTCACTATCTCTATTAATTTCCTCCGCCTATCTAAACAAGTGTCTCTATTTCTTTCGCTCCACACATCTAGACATAGTTATGATTCAACTGAACTTACAATTTCTGAATTACAGTATCTATTTAGTAAGAGTTAGTTCTCTGCATCGAGCAAAATCTTATTTTCCAGTAAATTCTTAGATTGAGCTGATTTGCAGCTAGCCTGCATTGTTTGCAACTTCAATTTCTCCATTTCTTCAGTTTCATCAAACTTGGCTCTCTGCATCTATGAAACTTTCCAGTTCTAGCAATAACACATATTGAAGCATTTTCTCTATAAGCAGATATCTCATATTACTACACTTTGCAAAATCTCCTATGTTCATCAAATTCTATCTTTGTATCATATGATCTATCACTTATTCACTTACTACACAAATAGAACTATTTCTAACAAACTACACAGTTTTCAATGTTCTTTGTTGAATTATGCCTTCAATATCTCCATTCCTATAATTTTCAACAGATCTGGCTTCTATGTCAAGCAAAAGTATTCAGTTTCTTTCTGCAGATTCAAAATTCTCTGCGTTAGCTGCACATCAATATCTCCATATCCCTCAATTTAAACAAACCTGGTTCGATGAGGATAACAAAATATCAAAATCTAGCAATTGATGATATTCTAGCATTTTCTCTATCTGCAGATATTTCTCATTCCCCATATTTGTAAAATCTTCCAGTTTAACGAAATTCTCTGCTTGTAGGATCTGCTGCTCCTCTCTATGTACAACTTTCCTACTTTCCAAAAACTTCATTATCTCTATTAATTTCCTCTGCCTATCTAAACAAGTGTCTCTATTTCTTTCACTCCACACATCAAGACATAGTTATGATTCAACTGAACTTACACTTTCTGAATTACAGTATCTATTACTGTAATGTTCGTTCTCTGCATCGAGCAAAATCTTATTTTTCAGTAATTTCTTAGATTGAGCTCATTTGAAGGTTGCCTGCATTCTCTGCAACTTCAATTTCTCCATTTCTTCAGTTTCATCAAACTTGGCTCTCTGTATCTGTCAAACTCTCCATTTCTAGCAATAACACATGTTGAAGCATTTTCTCTATATGCAGATATCTCATACACTTTGCAAAATCTGCTATTTTCATCAAATTCTATCTTTGTATCATATCATCTTTCACTTATTGTACAGCTTTCTTCAATTCAATCATTTCTAAATCTCCAATAATTTTTCTTGTTGTAATACACAAATAGAACTATTTCTAACAAACTACACATTTTTCAATGTTATTTGTTTAATTATGCCTTCAATATCTCCATTCCTATAATTTTCAACAGATCTGGCTTCTATGTCAAGCAAAAGTATTCACTTTCTTGTAATTCATCAAATTCTGCAGATTCAAAATTCTCTGCGTTAACTGCACAATCAATATCTCCATATCCTTCAATTTAAACAAACCTGGTTCGATGCGGATAACAAAATATCAAAACCTAGCAATTGATGATATTCTAGCATTTTCTCTATCTGCAGATATTTCTCATTCCCCATATTTGTAAAATCTTCCAGTTTATCGACATTCTCTGCTTGTAAGATCTGCTGCTCCTCTCCATATACAAGTTTCTTACTTTCCAACAACTTCACTATCTCTATTAATTTCCTCTGCCTATCTAAACAAGTGTCTCTATTTCTTTCGCTCCACACATCTAAACATAGTTATGATTGAACTGAACTTACAATTTCTGAATTACAGTATCTATTTAGTAAGAGTTAGTTCTCTGCATCGAGCAAAATCTTATTTTTCAGTAAAGTCTTACATTGAGCTGATTTGCATCTTGCCTGCATTCTTTGCAACTTTAATTTCTCCATTTCTTCAGTTTCAGCAAACTTGGCTCTCTGTATCTGTCAAACTCTCCATTTCTAGCAATAACACATTTTGAAGCATTTTCTCTATAAGCAGATATCTCATATTCGTAAACTTTGCAAAATCTGCTATTTTCATCAAATTCTATCTTTGTATCATCTGCTCGTTCACTGATTGTACAAGTTTCTTCACTTCAATCAATTTCTACATCTCCAATAAGTATTATTGTTGAACTACATTAATAAAACTATTTCTAACAAACTACTCATTTTTCAATGTTCTTTGGTCAATTATGCCTTCGATATCTCCATTCCTATATTTTTCAACAGAATTGGGTTCTATGTCAAGCAAAAGTATTCAGTTTCTTGTAATTCATCAAATTCCGCAGATTCAAAATTCTCTGCGTTAGCTGCACAATCAATTTCTCCATGTCGTTCAATTTAAATAAATATGGTTCGATGCGGATAACAAAATATCAAAACCTAGCAATTGATGATATTCTAGCATTTTCTCTATCTGCAGATATTTCTCATTCCCCATATTTGTAAAATCTTCCAGTTTATCGACATTCTCTGCTTGTAAGATCTGCTGCTTCTCTCCATATACAAGTTTCCTTCTTTCCAACAACTTCACTATCTCTATTAATTTCCTCTGCCTATCTAAACAAGTGTCTCTATTTCTTTCGCTCCACACATCTAGACATAATTATGATTCAACTGAACTTACAATTTCTGAATTACAGTATCTATTTAGTAAGAGTTAGTTCTCTGCATCGAGCAAAATCTTATTTTTCAGTAAATTCTTAGATTGAGCTGATTTGCAGCTTGCCTGCATTCTTTGCAACTTCAATTTCTCCATTTCTTCAGTTTCATCAAACTTGGCTCTCTGTATCTATGAAACTTTCCAGTTCTAGCAATAACACATATTGAAGCATTTTCTCTATAAGCAGATATCTCATATTACTACACTTTGCAAAATCTCCTATGTTCATCAAATTCTATCTTTGTATCATCTGCTCGTTCACTGATTGTACAAGTTTCTTCAATTCAATCAATTTCTACATCTCCAATAATTATTATTGTTGAACTACATTAATAAAACTATTTCTAACAAACTACTCATTTTTCTTTGTTCTTTGGTCAATTATGCCTTCGATATCTCCATTCCTATATTTTTCAACAGAATTGGGTTCTATGTCAAGCAAAAGTATTCAGTTTCTTGTAATTCATCAAATTCCGCAGATTCAAAATTCTCTGCGTTAGCTGCACAATCAATTTCTCCATGTCGTTCAATTTAAATAAATATGGTTCGATGCGGATAACAAAATATCAAAACCTAGCAATTGATGAAATTCTAGCATTTTCTCTATCTGCAGATATTTCTCTTTCCCCATATTTGTAAAATCTTCCTGTTTATCGACATTCTCTGCTTCTAAGATCTGCTGCTTCTCTCCATATACAAGTTTCTTACTTTCCAACAACTTCACTATCTCTATTAATTTCCTCCGCCTATCTAAACAAGTGTCTCTATTTCTTTCGCTCCACACATCTAGACATAGTTATGATTCAACTGAACTTACAATTTCTGAATTACAGTATCTATTTAGTAAGAGTTAGTTCTCTGCATCGAGCAAAATCTTATTTTCCAGTAAATTCTTAGATTGAGCTGATTTGCAGCTAGCCTGCATTGTTTGCAACTTCAATTTCTCCATTTCTTCAGTTTCATCAAACTTGGCTCTCTGCATCTATGAAACTTTCCAGTTCTAGCAATAACACATATTGAAGCATTTTCTCTATAAGCAGATATCTCATATTACTACACTTTGCAAAATCTCCTATGTTCATCAAATTCTATCTTTGTATCATATGATCTATCACTTATTCACTTACTACACAAATAGAACTATTTCTAACAAACTACACAGTTTTCAATGTTCTTTGTTGAATTATGCCTTCAATATCTCCATTCCTATAATTTTCAACAGATCTGGCTTCTATGTCAAGCAAAAGTATTCAGTTTCTTTCTGCAGATTCAAAATTCTCTGCGTTAGCTGCACATCAATATCTCCATATCCCTCAATTTAAACAAACCTGGTTCGATGAGGATAACAAAATATCAAAATCTAGCAATTGATGATATTCTAGCATTTTCTCTATCTGCAGATATTTCTCATTCCCCATATTTGTAAAATCTTCCAGTTTAACGAAATTCTCTGCTTGTAGGATCTGCTGCTCCTCTCTATGTACAACTTTCCTACTTTCCAAAAACTTCATTATCTCTATTAATTTCCTCTGCCTATCTAAACAAGTGTCTCTATTTCTTTCACTCCGCACATCAAGACATAGTTATGATTCAACTGAACTTACACTTTCTGAATTACAGTATCTATTACTGTAATGTTCGTTCTCTGCATCGAGCAAAATCTTATTTTTCAGTAATTTCTTAGATTGAGCTCATTTGCAGGTTGCCTGCATTCTCTGCAACTTCAATTTCTCCATTTCTTCAGTTTCATCAAACTTGGCTCTCTGTATCTGTCAAACTCTCCATTTCTAGCAATAACACATGTTGAAGCATTTTCTCTATATGCAGATATCTCATACACTTTGCAAAATCTGCTATTTTCATCAAATTCTATCTTTGTATCATATCATCTTTCACTTATTGTACAGCTTTCTTCAATTCAATCATTTCTAAATCTCCAATAATTTTTCTTGTTGTAATACACAAATAGAACTATTTCTAACAAACTATACATTTTTCAATGTTATTTGTTTAATTATGCCTTCAATATCTCCATTCCTATAATTTTCAACAGATCTGGCTTCTATGTCAAGCAAAAGTATTCACTTTCTTGTAATTCATCAAATTCTGCAGATTCAAAATTCTCTGCGTTAACTGCACAATCAATATCTCCATATCCTTCAATTTAAACAAACCTGGTTCGATGCGGATAACAAAATATCAAAACCTAGCAATTGATGATATTCTAGCATTTTCTCTATCTGCAGATATTTCTCATTCCCCATATTTGTAAAATCTTCCAGTTTATCGACATTCTCTGCTTGTAAGATCTGCTGCTCCTCTCCATATACAAGTTTCTTACTTTCCAACAACTTCACTATCTCTATTAATTTCCTCTGCCTATCTAAACAAGTGTCTCTATTTCTTTCACTCCACACATCAAGACATAGTTATGATTCAACTGAACTTACACTTTCTGAATTACAGTATCTATTACTGTAATGTTCGTTCTCTGCATCGAGCAAAATCTTATTTTCCAGTAATTTCTTAGATTGAGCTCATTTGCAGGTTGCCTGCATTCTCTGCAACTTCAATTTCTCCATTTCTTCAGTTTCATCAAACTTGGCTCTCTGTATCTGTCAAACTCTCCATTTCTAGCAATAACACATGTTGAAGCATTTTCTCTATATGCAGATATCTCATACACTTTGCAAAATCTGCTATTTTCATCAAATTCTATCTTTGTATCATATCATCTTTCACTTATTGTACAGCTTTCTTCAATTCAATCATTTCTAAATCTCCAATAATTTTTCTTGTTGTAATACACAAATAGAACTATTTCTAACAAACTACACATTTTTCAATGTTATTTGTTTAATTATGCCTTCAATATCTCCATTCCTATAATTTTCAACAGATCTGGCTTCTATGTCAAGCAAAAGTATTCACTTTCTTGTAATTCATCAAATTCTGCAGATTCAAAATTCTCTGCGTTAACTGCACAATCAATATCTCCATATCCTTCAATTTAAACAAACCTGGTTCGATGCGGATAACAAAATATCAAAACCTAGCAATTGATGATATTCTAGCATTTTCTCTATCTGCAGATATTTCTCATTCCCCATATTTGTAAAATCTTCCAGTTTATCGACATTCTCTGCTTGTAAGATCTGCTGCTCCTCTCCATATACAAGTTTCTTACTTTCCAACAACTTCACTATCTCTATTAATTTCCTCTGCCTATCTAAACAAGTGTCTCTATTTCTTTCGCTCCACACATCTAAACATAGTTATGATTGAACTGAACTTACAATTTCTGAATTACAGTATCTATTTAGTAAGAGTTAGTTCTCTGCATCGAGCAAAATCTTATTTTTCAGTAAAGTCTTAGATTGAGCTGATTTGCATCTTGCCTGCATTCTTTGCAACTTTAATTTCTCCATTTCTTCAGTTTCAGCAAACTTGGCTCTCTGTATCTGTCAAACTCTCCATTTCTAGCAATAACACATTTTGAAGCATTTTCTCTATAAGCAGATATCTCATATTCGTAAACTTTGCAAAATCTGCTATTTTCATCAAATTCTATCTTTGTATCATCTGCTCGTTCACTGATTGTACAAGTTTCTTCACTTCAATCAATTTCTACATCTCCAATAAGTATTATTGTTGAACTACATTAATAAAACTATTTCTAACAAACTACTCATTTTTCAATGTTCTTTGGTCAATTATGCCTTCGATATCTCCATTCCTATATTTTTCAACAGAATTGGGTTCTATGTCAAGCAAAAGTATTCAGTTTCTTGTAATTCATCAAATTCCGCAGATTCAAAATTCTCTGCGTTAGCTGCACAATCAATTTCTCCATGTCGTTCAATTTAAATAAATATGGTTCGATGCGGATAACAAAATATCAAAACCTAGCAATTGATGATATTCTAGCATTTTCTCTATCTGCAGATATTTCTCATTCCCCATATTTGTAAAATCTTCCAGTTTATCGACATTCTCTGCTTGTAAGATCTGCTGCTTCTCTCCATATACAAGTTTCCTTCTTTCCAACAACTTCACTATCTCTATTAATTTCCTCTGCCTATCTAAACAAGTGTCTCTATTTCTTTCGCTCCACACATCTAGACATAATTATGATTCAACTGAACTTACAATTTCTGAATTACAGTATCTATTTAGTAAGAGTTAGTTCTCTGCATCGAGCAAAATCTTATTTTTCAGTAAATTCTTAGATTGAGCTGATTTGCAGCTTGCCTGCATTCTTTGCAACTTCAATTTCTCCATTTCTTCAGTTTCATCAAACTTGGCTCTCTGTATCTATGAAACTTTCCAGTTCTAGCAATAACACATATTGAAGCATTTTCTCTATAAGCAGATATCTCATATTACTACACTTTGCAAAATCTCCTATGTTCATCAAATTCTATCTTTGTATCATCTGCTCGTTCACTGATTGTACAAGTTTCTTCAATTCAATCAATTTCTACATCTCCAATAATTATTATTGTTGAACTACATTAATAAAACTATTTCTAACAAACTACTCATTTTTCTTTGTTCTTTGGTCAATTATGCCTTCGATATCTCCATTCCTATATTTTTCAACAGAATTGGGTTCTATGTCAAGCAAAAGTATTCAGTTTCTTGTAATTCAACAAATTCCGCAGATTCAAAATTCTCTGCGTTAGCTGCACAATCAATTTCTCCATGTCGTTCAATTTAAATAAATATGGTTCGATGCGGATAACAAAATATCAAAACCTAGCAATTGATGATATTCTAGCATTTTCTCTATCTGCAGATATTTCTCTTTCCCCATATTTGTAAAATCTTCCTGTTTATCGACATTCTCTGCTTCTAAGATCTGCTGCTTCTCTCCATATACAAGTTTCTTACTTTCCAACAACTTCACTATCTCTATTAATTTCCTCCGCCTATCTAAACAAGTGTCTCTATTTCTTTCGCTCCACACATCTAGACATAGTTATGATTCAACTGAACTTACAATTTCTGAATTACAGTATCTATTTAGTAAGAGTTAGTTCTCTGCATCGAGCAAAATCTTATTTTCCAGTAAATTCTTAGATTGAGCTGATTTGCAGCTAGCCTGCATTGTTTGCAACTTCAATTTCTCCATTTCTTCAGTTTCATCAAACTTGGCTCTCTGCATCTATGAAACTTTCCAGTTCTAGCAATAACACATATTGAAGCATTTTCTCTATAAGCAGATATCTCATATTACTACACTTTGCAAAATCTCCTATGTTCATCAAATTCTATCTTTGTATCATATGATCTATCACTTATTCACTTACTACACAAATAGAACTATTTCTAACAAACTACACAGTTTTCAATGTTCTTTGTTGAATTATGCCTTCAATATCTCCATTCCTATAATTTTCAACAGATCTGGCTTCTATGTCAAGCAAAAGTATTCAGTTTCTTTCTGCAGATTCAAAATTCTCTGCGTTAGCTGCACATCAATATCTCCATATCCCTCAATTTAAACAAACCTGGTTCGATGAGGATAACAAAATATCAAAATCTAGCAATTGATGATATTCTAGCATTTTCTCTATCTGCAGATATTTCTCATTCCCCATATTTGTAAAATCTTCCAGTTTAACGAAATTCTCTGCTTGTAGGATCTGCTGCTCCTCTCTATGTACAACTTTCCTACTTTCCAAAAACTTCATTATCTCTATTAATTTCCTCTGCCTATCTAAACAAGTGTCTCTATTTCTTTCACTCCGCACATCAAGACATAGTTATGATTCAACTGAACTTACACTTTCTGAATTACAGTATCTATTACTGTAATGTTCGTTCTCTGCATCGAGCAAAATCTTATTTTTCAGTAATTTCTTAGATTGAGCTCATTTGCAGGTTGCCTGCATTCTCTGCAACTTCAATTTCTCCATTTCTTCAGTTTCATCAAACTTGGCTCTCTGTATCTGTCAAACTCTCCATTTCTAGCAATAACACATGTTGAAGCATTTTCTCTATATGCAGATATCTCATACACTTTGCAAAATCTGCTATTTTCATCAAATTCTATCTTTGTATCATATCATCTTTCACTTATTGTACAGCTTTCTTCAATTCAATCATTTCTAAATCTCCAATAATTTTTCTTGTTGTAATACACAAATAGAACTATTTCTAACAAACTATACATTTTTCAATGTTATTTGTTTAATTATGCCTTCAATATCTCCATTCCTATAATTTTCAACAGATCTGGCTTCTATGTCAAGCAAAAGTATTCACTTTCTTGTAATTCATCAAATTCTGCAGATTCAAAATTCTCTGCGTTAACTGCACAATCAATATCTCCATATCCTTCAATTTAAACAAACCTGGTTCGATGCGGATAACAAAATATCAAAACCTAGCAATTGATGATATTCTAGCATTTTCTCTATCTGCAGATATTTCTCATTCCCCATATTTGTAAAATCTTCCAGTTTATCGACATTCTCTGCTTGTAAGATCTGCTGCTCCTCTCCATATACAAGTTTCTTACTTTCCAACAACTTCACTATCTCTATTAATTTCCTCTGCCTATCTAAACAAGTGTCTCTATTTCTTTCACTCCACACATCAAGACATAGTTATGATTCAACTGAACTTACACTTTCTGAATTACAGTATCTATTACTGTAATGTTCGTTCTCTGCATCGAGCAAAATCTTATTTTCCAGTAATTTCTTAGATTGAGCTCATTTGCAGGTTGCCTGCATTCTCTGCAACTTCAATTTCTCCATTTCTTCAGTTTCATCAAACTTGGCTCTCTGTATCTGTCAAACTCTCCATTTCTAGCAATAACACATGTTGAAGCATTTTCTCTATATGCAGATATCTCATACACTTTGCAAAATCTGCTATTTTCATCAAATTCTATCTTTGTATCATATCATCTTTCACTTATTGTACAGCTTTCTTCAATTCAATCATTTCTAAATCTCCAATAATTTTTCTTGTTGTAATACACAAATAGAACTATTTCTAACAAACTACACATTTTTCAATGTTATTTGTTTAATTATGCCTTCAATATCTCCATTCCTATAATTTTCAACAGATCTGGCTTCTATGTCAAGCAAAAGTATTCACTTTCTTGTAATTCATCAAATTCTGCAGATTCAAAATTCTCTGCGTTAACTGCACAATCAATATCTCCATATCCTTCAATTTAAACAAACCTGGTTCGATGCGGATAACAAAATATCAAAACCTAGCAATTGATGATATTCTAGCATTTTCTCTATCTGCAGATATTTCTCATTCCCCATATTTGTAAAATCTTCCAGTTTATCGACATTCTCTGCTTGTAAGATCTGCTGCTCCTCTCCATATACAAGTTTCTTACTTTCCAACAACTTCACTATCTCTATTAATTTCCTCTGCCTATCTAAACAAGTGTCTCTATTTCTTTCGCTCCACACATCTAAACATAGTTATGATTGAACTGAACTTACAATTTCTGAATTACAGTATCTATTTAGTAAGAGTTAGTTCTCTGCATCGAGCAAAATCTTATTTTTCAGTAAAGTCTTAGATTGAGCTGATTTGCATCTTGCCTGCATTCTTTGCAACTTTAATTTCTCCATTTCTTCAGTTTCAGCAAACTTGGCTCTCTGTATCTGTCAAACTCTCCATTTCTAGCAATAACACATTTTGAAGCATTTTCTCTATAAGCAGATATCTCATATTCGTAAACTTTGCAAAATCTGCTATTTTCATCAAATTCTATCTTTGTATCATCTGCTCGTTCACTGATTGTACAAGTTTCTTCACTTCAATCAATTTCTACATCTCCAATAAGTATTATTGTTGAACTACATTAATAAAACTATTTCTAACAAACTACTCATTTTTCAATGTTCTTTGGTCAATTATGCCTTCGATATCTCCATTCCTATATTTTTCAACAGAATTGGGTTCTATGTCAAGCAAAAGTATTCAGTTTCTTGTAATTCATCAAATTCCGCAGATTCAAAATTCTCTGCGTTAGCTGCACAATCAATTTCTCCATGTCGTTCAATTTAAATAAATATGGTTCGATGCGGATAACAAAATATCAAAACCTAGCAATTGATGATATTCTAGCATTTTCTCTATCTGCAGATATTTCTCATTCCCCATATTTGTAAAATCTTCCAGTTTATCGACATTCTCTGCTTGTAAGATCTGCTGCTTCTCTCCATATACAAGTTTCCTTCTTTCCAACAACTTCACTATCTCTATTAATTTCCTCTGCCTATCTAAACAAGTGTCTCTATTTCTTTCGCTCCACACATCTAGACATAATTATGATTCAACTGAACTTACAATTTCTGAATTACAGTATCTATTTAGTAAGAGTTAGTTCTCTGCATCGAGCAAAATCTTATTTTTCAGTAAATTCTTAGATTGAGCTGATTTGCAGCTTGCCTGCATTCTTTGCAACTTCAATTTCTCCATTTCTTCAGTTTCATCAAACTTGGCTCTCTGTATCTATGAAACTTTCCAGTTCTAGCAATAACACATATTGAAGCATTTTCTCTATAAGCAGATATCTCATATTACTACACTTTGCAAAATCTCCTATGTTCATCAAATTCTATCTTTGTATCATCTGCTCGTTCACTGATTGTACAAGTTTCTTCAATTCAATCAATTTCTACATCTCCAATAATTATTATTGTTGAACTACATTAATAAAACTATTTCTAACAAACTACTCATTTTTCTTTGTTCTTTGGTCAATTATGCCTTCGATATCTCCATTCCTATATTTTTCAACAGAATTGGGTTCTATGTCAAGCAAAAGTATTCAGTTTCTTGTAATTCAACAAATTCCGCAGATTCAAAATTCTCTGCGTTAGCTGCACAATCAATTTCTCCATGTCGTTCAATTTAAATAAATATGGTTCGATGCGGATAACAAAATATCAAAACCTAGCAATTGATGATATTCTAGCATTTTCTCTATCTGCAGATATTTCTCTTTCCCCATATTTGTAAAATCTTCCTGTTTATCGACATTCTCTGCTTCTAAGATCTGCTGCTTCTCTCCATATACAAGTTTCTTACTTTCCAACAACTTCACTATCTCTATTAATTTCCTCCGCCTATCTAAACAAGTGTCTCTATTTCTTTCGCTCCACACATCTAGACATAGTTATGATTCAACTGAACTTACAATTTCTGAATTACAGTATCTATTTAGTAAGAGTTAGTTCTCTGCATCGAGCAAAATCTTATTTTCCAGTAAATTCTTAGATTGAGCTGATTTGCAGCTAGCCTGCATTGTTTGCAACTTCAATTTCTCCATTTCTTCAGTTTCATCAAACTTGGCTCTCTGCATCTATGAAACTTTCCAGTTCTAGCAATAACACATATTGAAGCATTTTCTCTATAAGCAGATATCTCATATTACTACACTTTGCAAAATCTCCTATGTTCATCAAATTCTATCTTTGTATCATATGATCTATCACTTATTCACTTACTACACAAATAGAACTATTTCTAACAAACTACACAGTTTTCAATGTTCTTTGTTGAATTATGCCTTCAATATCTCCATTCCTATAATTTTCAACAGATCTGGCTTCTATGTCAAGCAAAAGTATTCAGTTTCTTTCTGCAGATTCAAAATTCTCTGCGTTAGCTGCACATCAATATCTCCATATCCCTCAATTTAAACAAACCTGGTTCGATGAGGATAACAAAATATCAAAATCTAGCAATTGATGATATTCTAGCATTTTCTCTATCTGCAGATATTTCTCATTCCCCATATTTGTAAAATCTTCCAGTTTAACGAAATTCTCTGCTTGTAGGATCTGCTGCTCCTCTCTATGTACAACTTTCCTACTTTCCAAAAACTTCATTATCTCTATTAATTTCCTCTGCCTATCTAAACAAGTGTCTCTATTTCTTTCACTCCGCACATCAAGACATAGTTATGATTCAACTGAACTTACACTTTCTGAATTACAGTATCTATTACTGTAATGTTCGTTCTCTGCATCGAGCAAAATCTTATTTTTCAGTAATTTCTTAGATTGAGCTCATTTGCAGGTTGCCTGCATTCTCTGCAACTTCAATTTCTCCATTTCTTCAGTTTCATCAAACTTGGCTCTCTGTATCTGTCAAACTCTCCATTTCTAGCAATAACACATGTTGAAGCATTTTCTCTATATGCAGATATCTCATACACTTTGCAAAATCTGCTATTTTCATCAAATTCTATCTTTGTATCATATCATCTTTCACTTATTGTACAGCTTTCTTCAATTCAATCATTTCTAAATCTCCAATAATTTTTCTTGTTGTAATACACAAATAGAACTATTTCTAACAAACTACACATTTTTCAATGTTATTTGTTTAATTATGCCTTCAATATCTCCATTCCTATAATTTTCAACAGATCTGGCTTCTATGTCAAGCAAAAGTATTCACTTTCTTGTAATTCATCAAATTCTGCAGATTCAAAATTCTCTGCGTTAACTGCACAATCAATATCTCCATATCCTTCAATTTAAACAAACCTGGTTCGATGCGGATAACAAAATATCAAAACCTAGCAATTGATGATATTCTAGCATTTTCTCTATCTGCAGATATTTCTCATTCCCCATATTTGTAAAATCTTCCAGTTTATCGACATTCTCTGCTTGTAAGATCTGCTGCTCCTCTCCATATACAAGTTTCTTACTTTCCAACAACTTCACTATCTCTATTAATTTCCTCTGCCTATCTAAACAAGTGTCTCTATTTCTTTCGCTCCACACATCTAAACATAGTTATGATTGAACTGAACTTACAATTTCTGAATTACAGTATCTATTTAGTAAGAGTTAGTTCTCTGCATCGAGCAAAATCTTATTTTTCAGTAAAGTCTTAGATTGAGCTGATTTGCATCTTGCCTGCATTCTTTGCAACTTTAATTTCTCCATTTCTTCAGTTTCAGCAAACTTGGCTCTCTGTATCTGTCAAACTCTCCATTTCTAGCAATAACACATTTTGAAGCATTTTCTCTATAAGCAGATATCTCATATTCGTAAACTTTGCAAAATCTGCTATTTTCATCAAATTCTATCTTTGTATCATCTGCTCGTTCACTGATTGTACAAGTTTCTTCACTTCAATCAATTTCGACATCTCCAATAAGTATTATTGTTGAACTACATTAATAAAACTATTTCTAACAAACTACTCATTTTTCAATGTTCCTTGGTCAATTATGCCTTCGATATCTCCATTCCTATATTTTTCAACAGAATTGGGTTCTATGTCAAGCAAAAGTATTCACTTTCTTGTAATTCATCAAATTTTGCAGATTCAAAATTCTCTGCGTTAGCTGCACAATCAATATCTCCATATCCTTCAATTTAAACAAACCTGGTTCGATGCGGATAACAAAATATCAAAATCTAGCAATTGATGATATTCTAGCATTTTCTCTATCTGCAGATATTTCTCCTTCCCCATATTTGTAAAATCTTCCAGTTTAACGAAATTCTCTGCTTGTAGGATCTGCTGCTCCTCTCCATGTACAAGTTTCCTTCTTTCCAACAACTTCACTATCTCTATTAATTTCCTCTGCCTATCTAAACAAGTGTCTCTATTTCTTTCGCTCCACACATCTAGACATAATTATGATTCAACTGAACTTACAATTTCTGAATTACAGTATCTATTTAGTAAGAGTTAGTTCTCTGCATCGAGCAAAATCTTATTTTTCAGTAAATTCTTAGATTGAGCTGATTTGCAGCTTGCCTGCATTCTTTGCAACTTCAATTTCTCCATTTCTTCAGTTTCATCAAACTTGGCTCTCTGTATCTATGAAACTTTCCAGTTCTAGCAATAACACATATTGAAGCATTTTCTCTATAAGCAGATATCTCATATTACTACACTTTGCAAAATCTCCTATGTTCATCAAATTCTATCTTTGTATCATATGATCTTTCACTTATTGTACCGCTTTCTTCATTCAATTATTTCTATATCTCCAATAATTTTTCTTGTTGTACTACACAAATAGAACTATTTCTAACAAACTACACAGTTTTCAATGTTCTTTGTTGAATTATGCCTTCAATATCTCCATTCCTATAATTTTCAACAGATCTGGCTTTATGTCAAGCAAAAGTATTCAGTTTCTTTCTGCAGATTCAAAATTCTCTGCGTTAGCTGCACATCAATATCTCCATATCCCTCAATTTAAACAAACCTGGTTCGATGAGGATAGCAAAATATCAAAATCTAGCAATTGATGATATTCTAGCATTTTCTCTATCTGCAGATATTTCTCCTTCCCCATATTTGTAAAATCTTCCAGTTTAACGAAATTCTCTGCTTGTAGGATCTGCTGCTCCTCTCTATGTACAACTTTCCTACTTTCCAAAAACTTCATTATCTCTATTAATTTCCTCTGCCTATCTAAACAAGTGTCTCTATTTCTTTCACTCCACACATCAAGACATAGTTATGATTCAACTGAACTTACACTTTCCGAATTACAGTATCTATTACTGTAATGTTCGTTCTCTGCATCGAGCAAAATCTTATTTTTCAGTAATTTCTTAGATTGAGCTCATTTGCAGGTTGCCTGCATTCTCTGCAACTTCAATTTCTCCATTTCTTCAGTTTCATCAAACTTGGCTCTCTGTATCTGTCAAACTTTCCATTTCTAGCAATAACACATATTGAAGCATTTTCTCTATATGCAGATATCTCATACACTTTGCAAAATCTGCTATTTTCATCAAATTCTATCTTTGTATCATATCATCTTTCACTTATTGTACAGCTTTCTTCAATTCAATCATTTCTAAATCTCCAATAATTTTTCTTGTTGTAATACACAAATAGAACTATTTCTAACAAACTACACATTTTTCAATGTTATTTGTTTAATTATGCCTTCAATATCTCCATTCCTATAATTTTCAACAGCTCTGGCTTCTATGTCAAGCAAACGTATTCACTTTCTTGTAATTCATCAAATTCTGCAGATTCAAAATTCTCTGCGTTAACTGCACAATCAATATCTCCATATCCTTCAATTTAAACAAACCTGGTTCGATGCGGATAACAAAATATCAAAACCTAGCAATTGATGATATTCTAGCATTTTCTCTATCTGCAGATATTTCTCATTCCCCATATTTGTAAAATCTTCCAGTTTATCGACATTCTCTGCTTGTAAGATCTGCTGCTCCTCTCCATATACAAGTTTCTTACTTTCCAACAACTTCACTATCTCTATTAATTTCCTCTGCCTATCTAAACAAGTGTCTCTATTTCTTTCGCTCCACACATCTAAACATAGTTATGATTGAACTGAACTTACAATTTCTGAATTACAGTATCTATTTAGTAAGAGTTAGTTCTCTGCATCGAGCAAAATCTTATTTTTCAGTAAAGTCTTAGATTGAGCAGATTTGCATCTTGCCTGCATTCTTTGCAACTTTAATTTCTCCATTTCTTCAGTTTCAGCAAACTTGGCTCTCTGTATCTGTCAAACTCTCCATTTCTAGCAATAACACATTTTGAAGCATTTTCTCTATAAGCAGATATCTCATATTCGTAAACTTTGCAAAATCTGCTATTTTCATCAAATTCTATCTTTGTATCATCTGCTCGTTCACTGATTGTACAAGTTTCTTCACTTCAATCAATTTCGACATCTCCAATAAGTATTATTGTTGAACTACATTAATAAAACTATTTCTAACAAACTACTCATTTTTCAATGTTCTTTGGTCAATTATGCCTTCGATATCTCCATTCCTATATTTTTCAACAGAATTGGGTTCTATGTCAAGCAAAAGTATTCAGTTTCTTGTAATTCATCAAATTCCGCAGATTCAAAATTCTCTGCGTTAGCTGCACAATCAATTTCTCCATGTCGTTCAATTTAAATAAATATGGTTCGATGCGGATAACAAAATATCAAAACCTAGCAATTGATGATATTCTAGCATTTTCTCTATCTGCAGATATTTCTCATTCCCCATATTTGTAAAATCTTCCAGTTTATCGACATTCTCTGCTTGTAAGATCTGCTGCTTCTCTCCATATACAAGTTTCTTACTTTCCAACAACTTCACTATCTCTATTAATTTCCTCCGCCTATCTAAACAAGTGTCTTTATTTCTTTCGCTCCACACATCTAGACATAGTTATGATTCAACTGAACTTACAATTTCTAAATTACAGTATCTATTTAGTAAGAGTTAGTTCTCTGCATCGAGCAAAATCTTATTTTTCAGTAAATTCTTAGATTGAGCTGATTTGCAGCTTGCCTGCATTCTTTGCAACTTCAATTTCTCCAGTTCTTCAGTTTCAGCAAAGTTGGCTCTCTGTATCTATGAAACTTTCCAGTTCTAGCAATAACACATATTTAAGCATTTTCTCTATAAGCAGATATCTCATATTACTACACTTTGCAAAATCTCCTATGTTCATCAAATTCTATCTTTCTATCATGTGATCTTTCACTTATTCTACAGCTTTCTTCAATTCAATCATTTCTATATCTCCAATAATCTTTCTTGTTGTACTACACAAATAGAACTATTTCTAACAAACTACACAGTTTTCAATGTTCTTTGTTGAATTATGCCTTCAATATCTCCATTCCTATAATTTTCAACAGCTCTGTCTTCTATGTCAAGCAAAAGTATTCAGTTTATTGTAATTCATCAAATTTTGCAGATTCAAAATTCTCTGCGTTAGCTGCACAATCAATATCTCCATATCCTTCAATTTAAACAAACCTGGTTCGATGAGGATAACAAAATATCAAAATCTAGCAATTGATGATATTCTAGCATTTTCTCTATCTGCAGATATTTCTCCTTCCCCATATTTGTAAAATCTTCCAGTTTAACGAAATTCTCTGCTTGTAGGATCTGCTGCTCCTCTCCATGTACAAGTTTCCTTCTTTCCAACAACTTCACTATCTCTATTAATTTCCTCTGCCTATCTAAACAAGTGTCTCTATTTCTTTCGCTCCACACATCTAGACATAATTATGATTCAACTGAACTTTCAATTTCTGGATTACAGTATCTATTTATAAGAGTTAGTTCTCTGCATCGAGCAAAATCTTATTTTTCAGTAAATTCTTAGATTGAGCTGATTTGCAGCTTGCCTGCATTCTTTGCAACTTCAATTTCTCCATTTCTTCAGTTTCATCAAACTTGGCTCTCTGTATCTATGAAACTTTCCAGTTCTAGCAATAACACATATTGAAGCATTTTCTCTATAAGCAGATATCTCATATTACTACACTTTGCAAAATCTCCTATGTTCATCAAATTCTATCTTTGTATCATATGATCTTTCACTTATTGTACCGCTTTCTTCATTCAATCATTTCTATATCTCCAATAATTTTTCTTGTTGTACTACACAAATAGAACTATTTCTAACAAACTACACAGTTTTCAATGTTCTTTGTTGAATTATGCCTTCAATATCTCCATTCCTATAATTTTCAACAGATCTGGCTTTATGTCAAGCAAAAGTATTCAGTTTCTTTCTGCAGATTCAAAATTCTCTGCGTTAGCTGCACATCAATATCTCCATATCCCTCAATTTAAACAAACCTGGTTCGATGAGGATAGTAAAATATCAAAATCTAGCAATTGATGATATTCTAGCATTTTCTCTATCTGCAGATATTTCTCATTCCCCATATTTATAAAATCTTCCAGTTTAACGAAATTCTCTGCTTGTAGGATCTGCTGCTCCTCTCTATGTACAACTTTCCTACTTTCCAAAAACTTCATTATCTCTATTAATTTCCTCTGCCTATCTAAACAAGTGTCTCTATTTCTTTCACTCCACACATCGACATAGTTATGATTCAACTGAACTTACACTTTCCGAATTACAGTATCTATTACTGTAATGTTCGTTCTCTGCATCGAGCAAAATCTTATTTTTCAGTAATTTCTTAGATTGAGCTCATTTGCAGGTTGCCTGCATTCTCTGCAACTTCAATTTCTCCATTTCTTCAGTTTCATCAAACTTGGCTCTCTGTATCTGTCAAACTCTCCATTTCTAGCAATAACACATATTGAAGCATTTTCTCTATATGCAGATATCTCATACACTTTGCAAAATCTGCTATTTTCATCAAATTCTATCTTTGTATCATATCATCTTTCACTTATTGTACAGCTTTCTTCAATTCAATCATTTCTAAATCTCCAATAATTTTTCTTGTTGTAATACACAAATAGAACTATTTCTAACAAACTACACATTTTTCAATGTTATTTGTTTAATTATGCCTTCAATATCTCCATTCCTATAATTTTCAACAGATCTGGCTTCTATGTCAAGCAAAAGTATTCACTTTCTTGTAATTCATCAAATTCTGCAGATTCAAAATTCTCTGCCTTAACTGCACAATCAATATCTCCATATCCTTCAATTTAAACAAACCTGGTTTGATGCGGATAACAAAATATCAAAACCTAGCAATTGATGATATTCTAGCATTTTCTCTATCTGCAGATATTTCTCATTCCCCATATTTGTAAAATCTTCCAGTTTATCGACATTCTCTGCTTGTAAGATCTGCTGCTCCTCTCCATATACAAGTTTCTTACTTTCCAACAACTTCACTATCTATATTAATTTCCTCTGCCTATCTAAACAAGTGTCTCTATTTCTTTCGCTCCACACATCTAAACATAGTTATGATTGAACTGAACTTACAATTTCTGAATTACAGTATCTATTTAGTAAGAGTTAGTTCTCTGCATCGAGCAAAATCTTATTTTTCAGTAAAGTCTTAGATTGAGCTGATTTGCATCTTGCCTGCATTCTTTGCAACTTTAATTTCTCCATTTCTTCAGTTTCAGCAAACTTGGCTCTCTGTATCTGTCAAACTCTCCATTTCTAGCAATAACACATTTTGAAGCATTTTCTCTATAAGCAGATATCTCATATTCGTAAACTTTGCAAAATCTGCTATTTTCATCAAATTCTATCTTTGTATCATCTGCTCGTTCACTGATTGTACAAGTTTCTTCACTTCAATCAATTTCGACATCTCCAATAAGTATTATTGTTGAACTACATTAATAAAACTATTTCTAACAAACTACTCATTTTTCAATGTTCTTTGGTCAATTATGCCTTCGATATCTCCATTCCTATATTTTTCATCAGAATTGGGTTCTATGTCAAGCAAAAGTATTCAGTTTGTTGTAATTCATCAAATTCCGCAGATTCAAAATTCTCTCCGTTAGCTGCACAATCAATTTCTCCATGTCGTTCAATTTAAATAAATATGGTTCGATGCGGATAACAAAATATCAAAACCTAGCAATTGATGATATTCTAGCATTTTCTCTATCTGCAGATATTTCTCATTCCCCATATTTGTAAAATCTTCCAGTTTATCGACATTCTCTGCTTGTAAGATCTGCTGCTTCTCTCCATATACAAGTTTCTTACTTTCCAACAACTTCACTATCTCTATTAATTTCCTCCGCCTATCTAAACAAGTGTCTTTATTTCTTTCGCTCCACACATCTAGACATAGTTATGATTCAACTGAACTTACAATTTCTAAATTACAGTATCTATTTAGTAAGAGTTAGTTCTCTGCATCGAGCAAAATCTTATTTTTCAGTAAATTCTTAGATTGAGCTGATTTGCAGCTTGCCTGCATTCTTTGCAACTTCAATTTCTCCAGTTCTTCAGTTTCAGCAAAGTTGGCTCTCTGTATCTATGAAACTTTCCAGTTCTAGCAATAACACATATTTAAGCATTTTCTCTATAAGCAGATATCTCATATTACTACACTTTGCAAAATCTCCTATGTTCATCAAATTCTATCTTTCTATCATGTGATCTTTCACTTATTCTACAGCTTTCTTCAATTCAATCATTTCTATATCTCCAATAATCTTTCTTGTTGTACTACACAAATAGAACTATTTCTAACAAACTACACAGTTTTCAATGTTCTTTGTTGAATTATGCCTTCAATATCTCCATTCCTATAATTTTCAACAGCTCTGTCTTCTATGTCAAGCAAAAGTATTCACTTTCTTGTAATTCATCAAATTTTGCAGATTCAAAATTCTCTGCGTTAGCTGCACAATCAATATCTCCATATCCTTCAATTTAAACAAACCTGGTTCGATGCGGATAACAAAATATCAAAATCTAGCAATTGATGATATTCTAGCATTTTCTCTATCTGCAGATATTTCTCCTTCCCCATATTTGTAAAATCTTCCAGTTTAACGAAATTCTCTGCTTGTAGGATCTGCTGCTCCTCTCCATGTACAAGTTTCCTTCTTTCCAACAACTTCACTATCTCTATTAATTTCCTCTGCCTATCTAAACAAGTGTCTCTATTTCTTTCGCTCCACACATCTAGACATAGTTATGATTCAACTGAACTTAAAATTTCTGAATTACAATATCTATCTGTAAAAGTAGTTCTGTGCATCTAGCAAAATTTTAGTTTTCAGTGATTTCTTAGATTGAGCTGATTTGCAGCTTGCCTGCGTTCTCTGCAACTTCAATTTCTCCATTTCTTCAGTTTCAGCAAACTCGGCTCTCTGTACTAATCAAACTCTTCATTTCTAGCAATAACAAATTTTGAAGCATTTTCTCTATACGCAGATAGATCATATACGTACACTTTGCAGAATCTCTTATTTTCATCAAATTCTATCTTTGTATCATATGATCTTTCACTGGTTGTACAACTTTCTTCAATTCAATCAATTTCTACATCTCCAATAATTTTTCTTGTTGAACTACTCAAATAGATCTATTTCCAACAAACTACTCATTTTTCAATGTTCTTTGTTTAATTATGCCTTCAATATCTCCATTCCTATAATTTTCAACAGTTCTGGCTTCTATTTAAAGCAAAAGTATTCAGTTTCTTGTAATTCATCAAATTCAGCAGATTCAAAATTCTCTGCGTTAGCTGCACAATCAATTTCTCTATATCACTCAAATTAAACAAACCTGGTTCGATGCGGATAACAAAATATCAAAACCTAGCAATTGATGATATTCTAGCATTTTCTCTATCTGCAGATATTTCTCATTCCTGATATTAGTAAAATCTTCCAGTTTAACGAAATTCTCTGCTTGTAGGATCTGCTGCTTCTCTCCATGTACAACTTTCTTACTTTCCAACAACTTCACTATCTCTATTAATTTCCTCTGCCTATCTAAACAAGTGTCTCTATTTCTTTCACTCCACACATCTAGACATAGTTATGATTCAACTGAACTTACACTTTCTGAATTACAGTATCTATTACTGTAATGTTCGTTCTCTGCATCGAGCAAAATCTTATTTTTCAGTAATTTCTTAGATTGAGCTCATTTGCAGGTTGCCTGCATTCTCTGCAACTTCAATTTCTCCATTTCTTCAGTTTCATCAAACTTGGCTCTCTGTATCTGTCAAACTCTCCATTTCTAGCAATAACACATTTTGAAGCATTTTCTCTATAAGCAGATACATCATATTCGTACACTTTGCAAAATCTGCTATTTTCATCAAATTCTATCTTTGTATCAGCTGCTCGTTCACTGATTGTACAACTTTCTTCAATTCAATCAATTTCTACATCTCCATTAATTTTTCTTGTTGTACTACACAAATAGAACTATTTCTAACAAACTACACATTTTTCAATGTTCTTTGCTAAATTATGCCTTCAATATCTCCATTCCTATAATTTCCAACAGATCTGGCTTCTATGTCAAGCAAAAGTATTCAGTTTATTGTAATTCATCAAATTTTGCAGATTCAAAATTCTCTGCGTTAGCTGCACAATCAATATCCCCATATCCCTCAATTTAAACAAACCTGGTTCGATGCGGATAACAAAATATCAAAATCTAGCAATTGATGATATTCTAGCATTTTCTCTATCTGCAGATATTTCTCCTTCCCCATATTTGTAAAATCTTCCAGTTTATCGACATTCTCTGCTTGTAGGATCTGCTGCTCCTCTCCATGTACAAGTTTCCTTCTTTCCAACAACTTCACTATCTCTATTAATTTCCTCTGCCTATCTAAACAAGTGTCTCTATTTCTTTCGCTCCACACATCTAGACATAATTATGATTCAACTGAACTTACAATTTCTGAATTACAGTATCTATTTAGTAAGAGTTAGTTCTCTGCATCGAGCAAAATCTTATTTTTCAGTAAATTCTTAGATTGAGCTGATTTGCAGCTTGCCTGCATTCTTTGCAACTTCAATTTCTCCATTTCTTCAGCTTCATCAAACTTGGCTCTCTGTATCAATGAAACTTTCCAGTTCTAGCAATAACACATATTGAAGCATTTTCTCTATAAGCAAATATCTCAGATTACTACACTTTGCAAAATCTCCTATGTTCATCAAATTCTATCTTTGTATCATATGATCTTTCACTTATTGTACCGCTTTCTTCATTCAATCATTTCTATATCTCCAATAATTTTTCTTGTTGTACTACACAAATAGAACTATTTCTAACAAACTACACAGTTTTCAATGTTCTTTGTTGAATTATGCCTTCAATATCTCCATTCCTATAATTTTCAACAGATCTGGCTTTATGTCAAGCAAAAGTATTCAGTTTCTTTCTGCAGATTCAAAATTCTCTGCGTTAGCTGCACATCAATATCTCCATATCCCTCAATTTAAACAAACCTGGTTCGATGAGGATAGTAAAATATCAAAATCTAGCAATTGATGATATTCTAGCATTTTCTCTATCTGCAGATATTTCTCATTCCCCATATTTGTAAAATCTTCCAGTTTAACGAAATTCTCTGCTTGTAGGATCTGCTGCTCCTCTCTATGTACAACTTTCCTACTTTCCAAAAACTTCATTATCTCTATTAATTTCCTCTGCCTATCTAAACAAGTGTCTCTATTTCTTTCACTCCACACATCAAGACATAGTTATGATTCAACTGAACTTACACTTTCCGAATTACAGTATCTATTACTGTAATGTTCGTTCTCTGCATCGAGCAAAATCTTATTTTTCAGTAATTTCTTAGATTGAGCTCATTTGCAGGTTGCCTGCATTCTCTGCAACTTCAATTTCTCCATTTCTTCAGTTTCATCAAACTTGGCTCTCTGTATCTGTCAAACTCTCCATTTCTAGCAATAACACATATTGAAGCATTTTCTCTATATGCAGATATCTCATACACTTTGCAAAATCTGCTATTTTCATCAAATTCTATCTTTGTATCATATCATCTTTCACTTATTGTACAGCTTTCTTCAATTCAATCATTTCTAAATCTCCAATAATTTTTCTTGTTGTAATACACAAATAGAACTATTTCTAACAAACTACACATTTTTCAATGTTATTTGTTTAATTATGCCTTCAATATCTCCATTCCTATAATTTTCAACAGCTCTGGCTTCTATGTCAAGCAAAAGTATTCACTTTCTTGTAATTCATCAAATTCTGCAGATTCAAAATTCTCTGCGTTAACTGCACAATCAATATCTTCATATCCTTCAATTTAAACAAACCTGGTTCGATGCGGATAACAAAATATCAAAACCTAGCAATTGATGATATTCTAGCATTTTCTCTATCTGCAGATATTTCTCATTCCCCATATTTGTAAAATCTTCCAGTTTATCGACATTCTCTGCTTGTAAGATCTGCTGCTCCTCTCCATATACAAGTTTCTTACTTTCCAACAACTTCACTATCTCTATTAATTTCCTCTGCCTATCTAAACAAGTGTTTCTATTTCTTTCGCTCCACACATCTAAACATAGTTATGATTGAACTGAACTTACAATTTCTGAATTACAGTATCTATTTAGTAAGAGTTAGTTCTCTGCATCGAGCAAAATCTTATTTTTCAGTAAAGTCTTAGATTGAGCTGATTTGCATCTTGCCTGCATTCTTTGCAACTTTAATTTCTCCATTTCTTCAGTTTCAGCAAACTTGGCTCTCTGTATCTGTCAAACTCTCCATTTCTAGCAATAACACATTTTGAAGCATTTTCTCTATAAGCAGATATCTCATATTCGTAAACTTTGCAAAATCTGCTATTTTCATCAAATTCTATCTTTGTATCATCTGCTCGTTCACTGATTGTACAAGTTTCTTCACTTCAATCAATTTCGACATCTCCAATAAGTATTATTGTTGAACTACATTAATAAAACTATTTCTAACAAACTACTCATTTTTCAATGTTCTTTGGTCAATTATGCCTTCGATATCTCCATTCCTATATTTTTCAACAGAATTGGGTTCTATGTCAAGCAAAAGTATTCAGTTTCTTGTAATTCATCAAATTCCGCAGATTCAAAATTCTCTGCGTTAGCTGCACAATCAATTTCTCCATGTCGTTCAATTTAAATAAATATGGTTCGATGCGGATAACAAAATATCAAAACCTAGCAATTGATGATATTCTAGCATTTTCTCTATCTGCAGATATTTCTCATTCCCCATATTTGTAAAATCTTCCAGTTTATCGACATTCTCTGCTTGTAAGATCTGCTGCTTCTCTCCATATACAAGTTTCTTACTTTCCAACAACTTCACTATCTCTATTAATTTCCTCCGCCTATCTAAACAAGTGTCTTTATTTCTTTCGCTCCACACATCTAGACATAGTTATGATTGAACTGAACTTACAATTTCTAAATTACAGTATCTATTTAGTAAGAGTTAGTTCTCTGCATCGAGCAAAATCTTATTTTTCAGTAAATTCTTAGATTGAGCTGATTTGCAGCTTGCCTGCATTCTTTGCAACTTCAATTTCTCCAGTTCTTCAGTTTCAGCAAAGTTGGCTCTCTGTATCTATGAAACTTTCCAGTTCTAGCAATAACACATATTGAAGCATTTTCTCTATAAGCAGATATCTCATATTACTACACTTTGCAAAATCTCCTATGTTCATCAAATTCTATCTTTCTATCATGTGATCTTTCACTTATTCTACAGCTTTCTTCAATTCAATCATTTCTATATCTCCAATAATCTTTCTTGTTGTACTACACAAATAGAACTATTTCTAACAAACTACACAGTTTTCAATGTTCTTTGTTGAATTATGCCTTCAATATCTCCATTCCTATAATTTTCAACAGCTCTGTCTTCTATGTCAAGCAAAAGTATTCAGTTTATTGTAATTCATCAAATTTTGCAGATTCAAAATTCTCTGCGTTAGCTGCACAATCAATATCTCCATATCCTTCAATTTAAACAAACCTGGTTCGATGCGGATAACAAAATATCAAAATCTAGCAATTGATGATATTCTAACATTTTCTCTATCTGCAGATATTTCTCCTTCCCCATATTTGTAAAATCTTCCAGTTTAACGAAATTCTCTGCTTGTAGGATCTGCTGCTCCTCTCCATGTACAAGTTTCCTTCTTTCCAACAACTTCACTATCTCTATTAATTTCCTCTGCCTATCTAAACAAGTGTCTCTATTTCTTTCGCTCCACACATCTAGACATAGTTATGATTCAACTGAACTTAAAATTTCTGAATTACAATATCTATCTGTAAAAGTAGTTCTGTGCATCTAGCAAAATTTTAGTTTTCAGTAATTTCTTAGATTGAGCTGATTTGCAGCTTGCCTGCGTTCTCTGCAACTTCAATTTCTCCATTTCTTCAGTTTCAGCAAACTCGGCTCTCTGTACTAATCAAACTCTTCATTTCTAGCAATAACAAATTTTGAAGCATTTTCTCTATACGCAGATAGATCATATACGTACACTTTGCAGAATCTCTTATTTTCATCAAATTCTATCTTTGTATCATATGATCTTTCACTGGTTGTACAACTTTCTTCAATTCAATCAATTTCTACATCTCCAATAATTTTTCTTGTTGAACTACTCAAATAGATCTATTTCCAACAAACTACTCATTTTTCAATGTTCTTTGTTTAATTATGCCTTCAATATCTCCATTCCTATAATTTTCAACAGTTCTGGCTTCTATTTCAAGCAAAAGTATTCAGTTTCTTGTAATTCATCAAATTCAGCAGATTCAAAATTCTCTGCGTTAGCTGCACAATCAATTTCTCTATATCACTCAAATTAAACAAACCTGGTTCGATGCGGATAACAAAATATCAAAACCTAGCAATTGATGATATTCTAGCATTTTCTCTATCTGCAGATATTTCTCATTCCCGATATTAGTAAAATCTTCCAGTTTAACGAAATTCTCTGCTTGTAGGATCTGCTGCTTCTCTCCATGTACAACTTTCTTACTTTCCAACAACTTCACTATCTCTATTAATTTCCTCTGCCTATCTAAACAAGTGTCTCTATTTCTTTCACTCCACACATCTAGACATAGTTATGATTCAACTGAACTTACACTTTCTGAATTACAGTATCTATTACTGTAATGTTCGTTCTCTGCATCGAGCAAAATCTTATTTTTCAGTAATTTCTTAGATTGAGCTCATTTGCAGGTTGCCTGCATTCTCTGCAACTTCAATTTCTCCATTTCTTCAGTTTCATCAAACTTGGCTCTCTGTATCTGTCAAACTCTCCATTTCTAGCAATAACACATTTTGAAGCATTTTCTCTATAAGCAGATACATCATATTCGTACACTTTGCAAAATCTGCTATTTTCATCAAATTCTATCTTTGTATCATCTGCTCGTTCACTGATTGTACAACTTTCTTCAATTCAATCAATTTCTACATCTCCATTAATTTTTCTTGTTGTACTACACAAATAGAACTATTTCTAACAAACTACACATTTTTCAATGTTCTTTGCTAAATTATGCCTTCAATATCTCCATTCCTATAATTTTCAACAGATCTGGCTTCTATGTCAAGCAAAAGTATTCAGTTTATTGTAATTCATCAAATTTTGCAGATTCAAAATTCTCTGCGTTAGCTGCACAATCAATATCCCCATATCCCTCAATTTAAACAAACCTGGTTCGATGCGGATAACAAAATATCAAAATCTAGCAATTGATGATATTCTAGCATTTTCTCTATCTGCAGATATTTCTCCTTCCCCATATTTGTAAAATCTTCCAGTTTATCGACATTCTCTGCTTGTAGGATCTGCTGCTCCTCTCCATGTACAAGTTTCCTTCTTTCCAACAACTTCACTATCTCTATTAATTTCCTCTGCCTATCTAAACAAGTGTCTCTATTTCTTTCGCTCCACACATCTAGACATAATTATGATTCAACTGAACTTACAATTTCTGAATTACAGTATCTATTTAGTAAGAGTTAGTTCTCTGCATCGAGCAAAATCTTATTTTTCAGTAAATTCTTAGATTGAGCTGATTTGCAGCTTGCCTGCATTCTTTGCAACTTCAATTTCTCCATTTCTTCAGTTTCATCAAACTTGGCTCTCTGTATCTATGAAACTTTCCAGTTCTAGCAATAACACATATTGAAGCATTTTCTCTATAAGCAGATATCTCATATTACTACACTTTGCAAAATCTCCTATGTTCATCAAATTCTATCTTTGTATTATATGATCTTTCACTTATTGTACCGCTTTCTTCATTCAATCATTTCTATATCTCCAATAATTTTTCTTGTTGTACTACACAAATAGAACTATTTCTAACAAACTACACAGTTTTCAATGTTCTTTGTTGAATTATGCCTTCAATATCTCCATTCCTATAATTTTCAACAGATCTGGCTTTATGTCAAGCAAAAGTATTCAGTTTCTTTCTGCAGATTCAAAATTCTCTGCGTTAGCTGCACATCAATATCTCCATATCCCTCAATTTAAACAAACCTGGTTCGATGAGGATAGCAAAATATCAAAATCTAGCAATTGATGATATTCTAGCATTTTCTCTATCTGCAGATATTTCTCATTCCCCATATTTGTAAAATCTTCCAGTTTAACGAAATTCTCTGCTTGTAGGATCTGCTGCTCCTCTCTATGTACAACTTTCCTACTTTCCAAAAACTTCATTATCTCTATTAATTTCCTCTGCCTATCTAAACAAGTGTCTCTATTTCTTTCACTCCACACATCAAGACATAGTTATGATTCAACTGAACTTACACTTTCCGAATTACAGTATCTATTACTGTAATGTTCGTTCTCTGCATCGAGCAAAATCTTATTTTTCAGTAATTTCTTAGATTGAGCTCATTTGCAGGTTGCCTGCATTCTCTGCAACTTCAATTTCTCCATTTCTTCAGTTTCATCAAACTTGGCTCTCTGTATCTGTCAAACTCTCCATTTCTAGCAATAACACATATTGAAGCATTTTCTCTATATGCAGATATCTCATACACTTTGCAAAATCTGCTATTTTCATCAAATTCTATCTTTGTATCATCTGCTCGTTCACTGATTGTACAAGTTTCTTCACTTCAATCAATTTCGACATCTCCAATAAGTATTATTGTTGAACTACATTATTAAAACTATTTCTAACAAACTACTCATTTTTCAATGTTCTTTGGTCAATTATGCCTTCGATATCTCCATTCCTATATTTTTCAACAGAATTGGGTTCTATGTCAAGCAAAGTATTCAGTTTCTTGTAATTCATCAAATTCCGCAGATTCAAAATTCTCTGCGTTAGCTGCACAATCAATTTCTCCATGTCGTTCAATTTAAATAAATATGGTTCGATGCGGATAACAAAATATCAAAACCTAGCAATTGATGATATTCTAGCATTTTCTCTATCTGCAGATATTTCTCATTCCCCATATTTGTAAAATCTTCCAGTTTATCGACATTCTCTGCTTGTAAGATCTGCTGCTTCTCTCCATATACAAGTTTCTTACTTTCCAACAACTTCACTATCTCTATTAATTTCCTCCGCCTATCTAAACAAGTGTCTTTATTTCTTTCGCTCCACACATCTAGACATAGTTATGATTGAACTGAACTTACAATTTCTAAATTACAGTATCTATTTAGTAAGAGTTAGTTCTCTGCATCGAGCAAAATCTTATTTTTCAGTAAATTCTTAGATTGAGCTGATTTGCAGCTTGCCTGCATTCTTTGCAACTTCAATTTCTCCAGTTCTTCAGTTTCAGCAAAGTTGGCTCTCTGTATCTATGAAACTTTCCAGTTCTAGCAATAACACATATTTAAGCATTTTCTCTATAAGCAGATATCTCATATTACTACACTTTGCAAAATCTCCTATGTTCATCAAATTCTATCTTTCTATCATGTGATCTTTCACTTATTCTACAGCTTTCTTCAATTCAATCATTTCTATATCTCCAATAATCTTTCTTGTTGTACTACACAAATAGAACTATTTCTAACAAACTACACAGTTTTCAATGTTCTTTGTTGAATTATGCCTTCAATATCTCCATTCCTATAATTTTCAACAGCTCTGTCTTCTATGTCAAGCAAAAGTATTCAGTTTATTGTAATTCATCAAATTTTGCAGATTCAAAATTCTCTGCGTTAGCTGCACAATCAATATCTCCATATCCTTCAATTTAAACAAACCTGGTTCGATGCGGATAACAAAATATCAAAATCTAGCAATTGATGATATTCTAGCATTTTCTCTATCTGCAGATATTTCTCCTTCCCCATATTTGTAAAATCTTCCAGTTTAACGAAATTCTCTGCTTGTAGGATCTGCTGCTCCTCTCCATGTACAAGTTTCCTTCTTTCCAACAACTTCACTATCTCTATTAATTTCCTCTGCCTATCTAAACAAGTGTCTCTATTTCTTTCGCTCCACACATCTAGACTTAATTATGATTCAACTGAACTTACAATTTCTGAATTACAGTATCTATTTAGTAAGAGTTAGTTCTCTGCATCGAGCAAAATCTTATTTTTCAGTAAATTCTTAGATTGAGCTGATTTGCAGCTTGCCTGCATTCTTTGCAACTTCAATTTCTCCATTTCTTCAGTTTCATCAAACTTGGCTCTCTGTATCTATGAAACTTTCCAGTTCTAGCAATAACACATATTGAAGCATTTTCTCTATAAGCAGATATCTCATATTACTACACTTTGCAAAATCTCCTATGTTCATCAAATTCTATCTTTGTATCATATGATCTTTCACTTATTGTACCGCTTTCTTCATTCAATCATTTCTATATCTCCAATAATTTTTCTTGTTGTACTACACAAATAGAACTATTTCTAACAAACTACACAGTTTTCAATGTTCTTTGTTGAATTATGCCTTCAATATCTCCATTCCTATAATTTTCAACAGATCTGGCTTTATGTCAAGCAAAAGTATTCAGTTTCTTTCTGCAGATTCAAAATTCTCTGCGTTAGCTGCACATCAATATCTCCATATCCCTCAATTTAAACAAACCTGGTTCGATGAGGATAGCAAAATATCAAAATCTAGCAATTGATGATATTCTAGCATTTTCTCTATCTGCAGATATTTCTCATTCCCCATATTTGTAAAATCTTCCAGTTTAACGAAATTCTCTGCTTGTAGGATCTGCTGCTCCTCTCTATGTACAACTTTCCTACTTTCCAAAAACTTCATTATCTCTATTAATTTCCTCTGCCTATCTAAACAAGTGTCTCTATTTCTTTCACTCCGCACATCAAGACATAGTTATGATTCAACTGAACTTACACTTTCCGAATTACAGTATCTATTACTGTAATGTTCGTTCTCTGCATCGAGCAAAATCTTATTTTTCAGTAATTTCTTAGATTGAGCTCATTTGCAGGTTGCCTGCATTCTCTGCAACTTCAATTTCTCCATTTCTTCAGTTTCATCAAACTTGGCTCTCTGTATCTGTCAAACTCTCCATTTCTAGCAATAACACATATTGAAGCATTTTCTCTATATGCAGATATCTCATACACTTTGCAAAATCTGCTATTTTCATCAAATTCTATCTTTGTATCATATCATCTTTCACTTATTGTACAGCTTTCTTCAATTCAATCATTTCTAAATCTCCAATAATTTTTCTTGTTGTAATACACAAATAGAACTATTTCTAACAAACTACACATTTTTCAATGTTATTTGTTTAATTATGCCTTCAATATCTCCATTCCTATAATTTTCAACAGCTCTGGCTTCTATGTCAAGCAAAAGTATTCACTTTCTTGTAATTCATCAAATTCTGCAGATTCAAAATTCTCTGCCTTAACTGCACAATCAATATCTCCATATCCTTCAATTTAAACAAACCTGGTTCGATGCGGATAACAAAATATCAAAACCTAGCAATTGATGATATTCTAGCATTTTCTCTATCTGCAGATATTTCTCATTCCCCATATTTGTAAAATCTTCCAGTTTATCGACATTCTCTGCTTGTAAGATCTGCTGCTCCTCTCCATATACAAGTTTCTTACTTTCCAACAACTTCACTATCTCTATTAATTTCCTCTGCCTATCTAAACAAGTGTCTCTATTTCTTTCGCTCCACACATCTAAACATAGTTATGATTGAACTGAACTTACAATTTCTGAATTACAGTATCTATTTAGTAAGAGTTAGTTCTCTGCATCGAGCAAAATCTTATTTTTCAGTAAATTCTTAGATTGAGCTGATTTGCAGCTTGCCTGCATTCTTTGCAACTTCAATTTCTCCATTTCTTCAGTTTCATCAAACTTGGCTCTCTGTATCTATGAAACTTTCCAGTTCTAGCAATAACACATATTGAAGCATTTTCTCTATAAGCAGATATCTCATATTACTACACTTTGCAAAATCTCCTATGTTCATCAAATTCTATCTTTGTATCATATGATCTTTCACTTATTGTACCGCTTTCTTCATTCAATCATTTCTATATCTCCAATAATTTTTCTTGTTGTACTACACAAATAGAACTATTTCTAACAAACTACACAGTTTTCAATGTTCTTTGTTGAATTATGCCTTCAATATCTCCATTCCTATAATTTTCAACAGATCTGGCTTTATGTCAAGCAAAAGTATTCAGTTTCTTTCTGCAGATTCAAAATTCTCTGCGTTAGCTGCACATCAATATCTCCATATCCCTCAATTTAAACAAACCTGGTTCGATGAGGATAGCAAAATATCAAAATCTAGCAATTGATGATATTCTAGCATTTTCTCTATCTGCAGATATTTCTCATTCCCCATATTTGTAAAATCTTCCAGTTTAACGAAATTCTCTGCTTGTAGGATCTGCTGCTCCTCTCTATGTACAACTTTCCTACTTTCCAAAAACTTCATTATCTCTATTAATTTCCTCTGCCTATCTAAACAAGTGTCTCTATTTCTTTCACTCCGCACATCAAGACATAGTTATGATTCAACTGAACTTACACTTTCCGAATTACAGTATCTATTACTGTAATGTTCGTTCTCTGCATCGAGCAAAATCTTATTTTTCAGTAATTTCTTAGATTGAGCTCATTTGCAGGTTGCCTGCATTCTCTGCAACTTCAATTTCTCCATTTCTTCAGTTTCATCAAACTTGGCTCTCTGTATCTGTCAAACTCTCCATTTCTAGCAATAACACATATTGAAGCATTTTCTCTATATGCAGATATCTCATACACTTTGCAAAATCTGCTATTTTCATCAAATTCTATCTTTGTATCATATCATCTTTCACTTATTGTACAGCTTTCTTCAATTCAATCATTTCTAAATCTCCAATAATTTTTCTTGTTGTAATACACAAATAGAACTATTTCTAACAAACTACACATTTTTCAATGTTATTTGTTTAATTATGCCTTCAATATCTCCATTCCTATAATTTTCAACAGCTCTGGCTTCTATGTCAAGCAAAAGTATTCACTTTCTTGTAATTCATCAAATTCTGCAGATTCAAAATTCTCTGCCTTAACTGCACAATCAATATCTCCATATCCTTCAATTTAAACAAACCTGGTTCGATGCGGATAACAAAATATCAAAACCTAGCAATTGATGATATTCTAGCATTTTCTCTATCTGCAGATATTTCTCATTCCCCATATTTGTAAAATCTTCCAGTTTATCGACATTCTCTGCTTGTAAGATCTGCTGCTCCTCTCCATATACAAGTTTCTTACTTTCCAACAACTTCACTATCTCTATTAATTTCCTCTGCCTATCTAAACAAGTGTCTCTATTTCTTTCGCTCCACACATCTAAACATAGTTATGATTGAACTGAACTTACAATTTCTGAATTACAGTATCTATTTAGTAAGAGTTAGTTCTCTGCATCGAGCAAAATCTTATTTTTCAGTAAATTCTTAGATTGAGCTGATTTGCATCTTGCCTGCATTCTTTGCAACTTTAATTTCTCCATTTCTTCAGTTTCAGCAAACTTGGCTCTCTGTATCTGTCAAACTCTCCATTTCTAGCAATAACACATTTTGAAGCATTTTCTCTATAAGCAGATATCTCATATTCGTAAACTTTGCAAAATCTGCTATTTTCATCAAATTCTATCTTTGTATCATCTGCTCGTTCACTGATTGTACAAGTTTCTTCACTTCAATCAATTTCGACATCTCCAATAAGTATTATTGTTGAACTACATTAATAAAACTATTTCTAACAAACTACTCATTTTTCAATGTTCTTTGGTCAATTATGCCTTCGATATCTCCATTCCTATATTTTTCAACAGAATTGGGTTCTATGTCAAGCAAAGTATTCAGTTTCTTGTAATTCATCAAATTCCGCAGATTCAAAATTCTCTGCGTTAGCTGCACAATCAATTTCTCCATGTCGTTCAATTTAAATAAATATGGTTCGATGCGGATAACAAAATATCAAAACCTAGCAATTGATGATATTCTAGCATTTTCTCTATCTGCAGATATTTCTCATTCCCCATATTTGTAAAATCTTCCAGTTTATCGACATTCTCTGCTTGTAAGATCTGCTGCTTCTCTCCATATACAAGTTTCTTACTTTCCAACAACTTCACTATCTCTATTAATTTCCTCCGCCTATCTAAACAAGTGTCTTTATTTCTTTCGCTCCACACATCTAGACATAGTTATGATTCAACTGAACTTACAATTTCTAAATTACAGTATCTATTTAGTAAGAGTTAGTTCTCTGCATCGAGCAAAATCTTATTTTTCAGTAAATTCTTAGATTGAGCTGATTTGCAGCTTGCCTGCATTCTTTGCAACTTCAATTTCTCCAGTTCTTCAGTTTCAGCAAAGTTGGCTCTCTGTATCTATGAAACTTTCCAGTTCTAGCAATAACACATATTGAAGCATTTTCTCTATAAGCAGATATCTCATATTACTACACTTTGCAAAATCTCCTATGTTCATCAAATTCTATCTTTGTATCATCTGCTCGTTCACTGATTGTACAAGTTTCTTCAATTCAATCAATTTCTACATCTCCAATAATTATTATTGTTGAACTACATTAATAAAACTATTTCTAACAAACTACTCATTTTTCTTTGTTCTTTGGTCAATTATGCCTTCGATATCTCCATTCCTATATTTTTCAACAGAATTGGGTTCTATGTCAAGCAAAAGTATTCAGTTTCTTGTAATTCATCAAATTCCGCAGATTCAAAATTCTCTGCGTTAGCTGCACAATCAATTTCTCCATGTCGTTCAATTTAAATAAATATGGTTCGATGCGGATAACAAAATATCAAAACCTAGCAATTGATGATATTCTAGCATTTTCTCTATCTGCAGATATTTCTCATTCCCCATATTTGTAAAATCTTCCAGTTTATCGACATTCTCTGCTTGTAAGATCTGCTGCTTCTCTCCATATACAAGTTTCTTACTTTCCAACAACTTCACTATCTCTATTAATTTCCTCCGCCTATCTAAACAAGTGTCTTTATTTCTTTCGCTCCACACATCTAGACATAGTTATGATTCAACTGAACTTACAATTTCTAAATTACAGTATCTATTTAGTAAGAGTTAGTTCTCTGCATCGAGCAAAATCTTATTTTTCAGTAAATTCTTAGATTGAGCTGATTTGCAGCTTGCCTGCATTCTTTGCAACTTCAATTTCTCCAGTTCTTCAGTTTCAGCAAAGTTGGCTCTCTGTATCTATGAAACTTTCCAGTTCTAGCAATAACACATATTTAAGCATTTTCTCTATAAGCAGATATCTCATATTACTACACTTTGCAAAATCTCCTATGTTCATCAAATTCTATCTTTCTATCCTGTGATCTTTCACTTATTCTACAGCTTTCTTCAATTCAATCATTTCTATATCTCCAATAATCTTTCTTGTTGTACTACACAAATAGAACTATTTCTAACAAACTACACAGTTTTCAATGTTCTTTGTTGAATTATGCCTTCAATATCTCCATTCCTATAATTTTCAACAGCTCTGTCTTCTATGTCAAGCAAAAGTATTCAGTTTATTGTAATTCATCAAATTTTGCAGATTCAAAATTCTCTGCGTTAGCTGCACAATCAATATCTCCATATCCTTCAATTTAAACAAACCTGGTTCGATGCGGATAACAAAATATCAAAATCTAGCAATTGATGATATTCTAGCATTTTCTCTATCTGCAGATATTTCTCCTTCCCCATATTTGTAAAATCTTCCAGTTTAACGAAATTCTCTGCTTGTAGGATCTGCTGCTCCTCTCCATGTACAAGTTTCCTTCTTTCCAACAACTTCACTATCTCTATTAATTTCCTCTGCCTATCTAAACAAGTGTCTCTATTTCTTTCGCTCCACACATCTAGACATAATTATGATTCAACTGAACTTACAATTTCTGAATTACAGTATCTATTTAGTAAGAGTTAGTTCTCTGCATCGAGCAAAATCTTATTTTTCAGTAAATTCTTAGATTGAGCTGATTTGCAGCTTGCCTGCATTCTTTGCAACTTCAATTTCTCCATTTCTTCAGTTTCATCAAACTTGGCTCTCTGTATCTATGAAACTTTCCAGTTCTAGCAATAACACATATTGAAGCATTTTCTCTATAAGCAGATATCTCATATTACTACACTTTGCAAAATCTCCTATGTTCATCAAATTCTATCTTTGTATCATATGATCTTTCACTTATTGTACCGCTTTCTTCATTCAATCATTTCTATATCTCCAATAATTTTTCTTGTTGTACTACACAAATAGAACTATTTCTAACAAACTACACAGTTTTCAATGTTCTTTGTTGAATTATGCCTTCAATATCTCCATTCCTATAATTTTCAACAGATCTGGCTTTATGTCAAGCAAAAGTATTCAGTTTCTTTCTGCAGATTCAAAATTCTCTGCGTTAGCTGCACATCAATATCTCCATATCCCTCAATTTAAACAAACCTGGTTCGATGAGGATAGCAAAATATCAAAATCTAGCAATTGATGATATTCTAGCATTTTCTCTATCTGCAGATATTTCTCATTCCCCATATTTGTAAAATCTTCCAGTTTAACGAAATTCTCTGCTTGTAGGATCTGCTGCTCCTCTCTATGTACAACTTTCCTACTTTCCAAAAACTTCATTATCTCTATTAATTTCCTCTGCCTATCTAAACAAGTGTCTCTATTTCTTTCACTCCGCACATCAAGACATAGTTATGATTCAACTGAACTTACACTTTCCGAATTACAGTATCTATTACTGTAATGTTCGTTCTCTGCATCGAGCAAAATCTTATTTTTCAGTAATTTCTTAGATTGAGCTCATTTGCAGGTTGCCTGCATTCTCTGCAACTTCAATTTCTCCATTTCTTCAGTTTCATCAAACTTGGCTCTCTGTATCTGTCAAACTCTCCATTTCTAGCAATAACACATATTGAAGCATTTTCTCTATATGCAGATATCTCATACACTTTGCAAAATCTGCTATTTTCATCAAATTCTATCTTTGTATCATATCATCTTTCACTTATTGTACAGCTTTCTTCAATTCAATCATTTCTAAATCTCCAATAATTTTTCTTGTTGTAATACACAAATAGAACTATTTCTAACAAACTACACATTTTTCAATGTTATTTGTTTAATTATGCCTTCAATATCTCCATTCCTATAATTTTCAACAGCTCTGGCTTCTATGTCAAGCAAAAGTATTCACTTTCTTGTAATTCATCAAATTCTGCAGATTCAAAATTCTCTGCCTTAACTGCACAATCAATATCTCCATATCCTTCAATTTAAACAAACCTGGTTCGATGCGGATAACAAAATATCAAAACCTAGCAATTGATGATATTCTAGCATTTTCTCTATCTGCAGATATTTCTCATTCCCCATATTTGTAAAATCTTCCAGTTTATCGACATTCTCTGCTTGTAAGATCTGCTGCTCCTCTCCATATACAAGTTTCTTACTTTCCAACAACTTCACTATCTCTATTAATTTCCTCTGCCTATCTAAACAAGTGTCTCTATTTCTTTCGCTCCACACATCTAAACATAGTTATGATTGAACTGAACTTACAATTTCTGAATTACAGTATCTATTTAGTAAGAGTTAGTTCTCTGCATCGAGCAAAATCTTATTTTTCAGTAAATTCTTAGATTGAGCTGATTTGCATCTTGCCTGCATTCTTTGCAACTTTAATTTCTCCATTTCTTCAGTTTCAGCAAACTTGGCTCTCTGTATCTGTCAAACTCTCCATTTCTAGCAATAACACATTTTGAAGCATTTTCTCTATAAGCAGATATCTCATATTCGTAAACTTTGCAAAATCTGCTATTTTCATCAAATTCTATCTTTGTATCATCTGCTCGTTCACTGATTGTACAAGTTTCTTCACTTCAATCAATTTCGACATCTCCAATAAGTATTATTGTTGAACTACATTAATAAAACTATTTCTAACAAACTACTCATTTTTCAATGTTCTTTGGTCAATTATGCCTTCGATATCTCCATTCCTATATTTTTCAACAGAATTGGGTTCTAAGTCAAGCAAAGTATTCAGTTTCTTGTAATTCATCAAATTCCGCAGATTCAAAATTCTCTGCGTTAGCTGCACAATCAATTTCTCCATGTCGTTCAATTTAAATAAATATGGTTCGATGCGGATAACAAAATATCAAAACCTAGCAATTGATGATATTCTAGCATTTTCTCTATCTGCAGATATTTCTCATTCCCCATATTTGTAAAATCTTCCAGTTTATCGACATTCTCTGCTTGTAAGATCTGCTGCTTCTCTCCATATACAAGTTTCTTACTTTCCAACAACTTCACTATCTCTATTAATTTCCTCCGCCTATCTAAACAAGTGTCTTTATTTCTTTCGCTCCACACATCTAGACATAGTTATGATTCAACTGAACTTACAATTTCTAAATTACAGTATCTATTTAGTAAGAGTTAGTTCTCTGCATCGAGCAAAATCTTATTTTTCAGTAAATTCTTAGATTGAGCTGATTTGCAGCTTGCCTGCATTCTTTGCAACTTCAATTTCTCCAGTTCTTCAGTTTCAGCAAAGTTGGCTCTCTGTATCTATGAAACTTTCCAGTTCTAGCAATAACACATATTTAAGCATTTTCTCTATAAGCAGATATCTCATATTACTACACTTTGCAAAATCTCCTATGTTCATCAAATTCTATCTTTCTATCCTGTGATCTTTCACTTATTCTACAGCTTTCTTCAATTCAATCATTTCTATATCTCCAATAATCTTTCTTGTTGTACTACACAAATAGAACTATTTCTAACAAACTACACAGTTTTCAATGTTCTTTGTTGAATTATGCCTTCAATATCTCCATTCCTATAATTTTCAACAGCTCTGTCTTCTATGTCAAGCAAAAGTATTCAGTTTATTGTAATTCATCAAATTTTGCAGATTCAAAATTCTCTGCGTTAGCTGCACAATCAATATCTCCATATCCTTCAATTTAAACAAACCTGGTTCGATGCGGATAACAAAATATCAAAATCTAGCAATTGATGATATTCTAGCATTTTCTCTATCTGCAGATATTTCTCCTTCCCCATATTTGTAAAATCTTCCAGTTTAACGAAATTCTCTGCTTGTAGGATCTGCTGCTCCTCTCCATGTACAAGTTTCCTTCTTTCCAACAACTTCACTATCTCTATTAATTTCCTCTGCCTATCTAAACAAGTGTCTCTATTTCTTTCGCTCCACACATCTAGACATAATTATGATTCAACTGAACTTACAATTTCTGAATTACAGTATCTATTTAGTAAGAGTTAGTTCTCTGCATCGAGCAAAATCTTATTTTTCAGTAAATTCTTAGATTGAGCTGATTTGCAGCTTGCCTGCATTCTTTGCAACTTCAATTTCTCCATTTCTTCAGTTTCATCAAACTTGGCTCTCTGTATCTATGAAACTTTCCAGTTCTAGCAATAACACATATTGAAGCATTTTCTCTATAAGCAGATATCTCATATTACTACACTTTGCAAAATCTCCTATGTTCATCAAATTCTATCTTTGTATCATATGATCTTTCACTTATTGTACCGCTTTCTTCATTCAATCATTTCTATATCTCCAATAATTTTTCTTGTTGTACTACACAAATAGAACTATTTCTAACAAACTACACAGTTTTCAATGTTCTTTGTTGAATTATGCCTTCAATATCTCCATTCCTATAATTTTCAACAGATCTGGCTTTATGTCAAGCAAAAGTATTCAGTTTCTTTCTGCAGATTCAAAATTCTCTGCGTTAGCTGCACATCAATATCTCCATATCCCTCAATTTAAACAAACCTGGTTCGATGAGGATAGCAAAATATCAAAATCTAGCAATTGATGATATTCTAGCATTTTCTCTATCTGCAGATATTTCTCATTCCCCATATTTGTAAAATCTTCCAGTTTAACGAAATTCTCTGCTTGTAGGATCTGCTGCTCCTCTCTATGTACAACTTTCCTACTTTCCAAAAACTTCATTATCTCTATTAATTTCCTCTGCCTATCTAAACAAGTGTCTCTATTTCTTTCACTCCGCACATCAAGACATAGTTATGATTCAACTGAACTTACACTTTCCGAATTACAGTATCTATTACTGTAATGTTCGTTCTCTGCATCGAGCAAAATCTTATTTTTCAGTAATTTCTTAGATTGAGCTCATTTGCAGGTTGCCTGCATTCTCTGCAACTTCAATTTCTCCATTTCTTCAGTTTCATCAAACTTGGCTCTCTGTATCTGTCAAACTCTCCATTTCTAGCAATAACACATATTGAAGCATTTTCTCTATATGCAGATATCTCATACACTTTGCAAAATCTGCTATTTTCATCAAATTCTATCTTTGTATCATATCATCTTTCACTTATTGTACAGCTTTCTTCAATTCAATCATTTCTAAATCTCCAATAATTTTTCTTGTTGTAATACACAAATAGAACTATTTCTAACAAACTACACATTTTTCAATGTTATTTGTTTAATTATGCCTTCAATATCTCCATTCCTATAATTTTCAACAGCTCTGGCTTCTATGTCAAGCAAAAGTATTCACTTTCTTGTAATTCATCAAATTCTGCAGATTCAAAATTCTCTGCCTTAACTGCACAATCAATATCTCCATATCCTTCAATTTAAACAAACCTGGTTCGATGCGGATAACAAAATATCAAAACCTAGCAATTGATGATATTCTAGCATTTTCTCTATCTGCAGATATTTCTCATTCCCCATATTTGTAAAATCTTCCAGTTTATCGACATTCTCTGCTTGTAAGATCTGCTGCTCCTCTCCATATACAAGTTTCTTACTTTCCAACAACTTCACTATCTCTATTAATTTCCTCTGCCTATCTAAACAAGTGTCTCTATTTCTTTCGCTCCACACATCTAAACATAGTTATGATTGAACTGAACTTACAATTTCTGAATTACAGTATCTATTTAGTAAGAGTTAGTTCTCTGCATCGAGCAAAATCTTATTTTTCAGTAAATTCTTAGATTGAGCTGATTTGCATCTTGCCTGCATTCTTTGCAACTTTAATTTCTCCATTTCTTCAGTTTCAGCAAACTTGGCTCTCTGTATCTGTCAAACTCTCCATTTCTAGCAATAACACATTTTGAAGCATTTTCTCTATAAGCAGATATCTCATATTCGTAAACTTTGCAAAATCTGCTATTTTCATCAAATTCTATCTTTGTATCATCTGCTCGTTCACTGATTGTACAAGTTTCTTCACTTCAATCAATTTCGACATCTCCAATAAGTATTATTGTTGAACTACATTAATAAAACTATTTCTAACAAACTACTCATTTTTCAATGTTCTTTGGTCAATTATGCCTTCGATATCTCCATTCCTATATTTTTCAACAGAATTGGGTTCTATGTCAAGCAAAGTATTCAGTTTCTTGTAATTCATCAAATTCCGCAGATTCAAAATTCTCTGCGTTAGCTGCACAATCAATTTCTCCATGTCGTTCAATTTAAATAAATATGGTTCGATGCGGATAACAAAATATCAAAACCTAGCAATTGATGATATTCTAGCATTTTCTCTATCTGCAGATATTTCTCATTCCCCATATTTGTAAAATCTTCCAGTTTATCGACATTCTCTGCTTGTAAGATCTGCTGCTTCTCTCCATATACAAGTTTCTTACTTTCCAACAACTTCACTATCTCTATTAATTTCCTCCGCCTATCTAAACAAGTGTCTTTATTTCTTTCGCTCCACACATCTAGACATAGTTATGATTCAACTGAACTTACAATTTCTAAATTACAGTATCTATTTAGTAAGAGTTAGTTCTCTGCATCGAGCAAAATCTTATTTTTCAGTAAATTCTTAGATTGAGCTGATTTGCAGCTTGCCTGCATTCTTTGCAACTTCAATTTCTCCAGTTCTTCAGTTTCAGCAAAGTTGGCTCTCTGTATCTATGAAACTTTCCAGTTCTAGCAATAACACATATTGAAGCATTTTCTCTATAAGCAGATATCTCATATTACTACACTTTGCAAAATCTCCTATGTTCATCAAATTCTATCTTTGTATCATCTGCTCGTTCACTGATTGTACAAGTTTCTTCAATTCAATCAATTTCTACATCTCCAATAATTATTATTGTTGAACTACATTAATAAAACTATTTCTAACAAACTACTCATTTTTCTTTGTTCTTTGGTCAATTATGCCTTCGATATCTCCATTCCTATATTTTTCAACAGAATTGGGTTCTATGTCAAGCAAAAGTATTCAGTTTCTTGTAATTCATCAAATTCCGCAGATTCAAAATTCTCTGCGTTAGCTGCACAATCAATTTCTCCATGTCGTTCAATTTAAATAAATATGGTTCGATGCGGATAACAAAATATCAAAACCTAGCAATTGATGATATTCTAGCATTTTCTCTATCTGCAGATATTTCTCATTCCCCATATTTGTAAAATCTTCCAGTTTATCGACATTCTCTGCTTGTAAGATCTGCTGCTTCTCTCCATATACAAGTTTCTTACTTTCCAACAACTTCACTATCTCTATTAATTTCCTCCGCCTATCTAAACAAGTGTCTTTATTTCTTTCGCTCCACACATCTAGACATAGTTATGATTCAACTGAACTTACAATTTCTAAATTACAGTATCTATTTAGTAAGAGTTAGTTCTCTGCATCGAGCAAAATCTTATTTTTCAGTAAATTCTTAGATTGAGCTGATTTGCAGCTTGCCTGCATTCTTTGCAACTTCAATTTCTCCAGTTCTTCAGTTTCAGCAAAGTTGGCTCTCTGTATCTATGAAACTTTCCAGTTCTAGCAATAACACATATTTAAGCATTTTCTCTATAAGCAGATATCTCATATTACTACACTTTGCAAAATCTCCTATGTTCATCAAATTCTATCTTTCTATCCTGTGATCTTTCACTTATTCTACAGCTTTCTTCAATTCAATCATTTCTATATCTCCAATAATCTTTCTTGTTGTACTACACAAATAGAACTATTTCTAACAAACTACACAGTTTTCAATGTTCTTTGTTGAATTATGCCTTCAATATCTCCATTCCTATAATTTTCAACAGCTCTGTCTTCTATGTCAAGCAAAAGTATTCAGTTTATTGTAATTCATCAAATTTTGCAGATTCAAAATTCTCTGCGTTAGCTGCACAATCAATATCTCCATATCCTTCAATTTAAACAAACCTGGTTCGATGCGGATAACAAAATATCAAAATCTAGCAATTGATGATATTCTAGCATTTTCTCTATCTGCAGATATTTCTCCTTCCCCATATTTGTAAAATCTTCCAGTTTAACGAAATTCTCTGCTTGTAGGATCTGCTGCTCCTCTCCATGTACAAGTTTCCTTCTTTCCAACAACTTCACTATCTCTATTAATTTCCTCTGCCTATCTAAACAAGTGTCTCTATTTCTTTCGCTCCACACATCTAGACATAATTATGATTCAACTGAACTTACAATTTCTGAATTACAGTATCTATTTAGTAAGAGTTAGTTCTCTGCATCGAGCAAAATCTTATTTTTCAGTAAATTCTTAGATTGAGCTGATTTGCAGCTTGCCTGCATTCTTTGCAACTTCAATTTCTCCATTTCTTCAGTTTCATCAAACTTGGCTCTCTGTATCTATGAAACTTTCCAGTTCTAGCAATAACACATATTGAAGCATTTTCTCTATAAGCAGATATCTCATATTACTACACTTTGCAAAATCTCCTATGTTCATCAAATTCTATCTTTGTATCATATGATCTTTCACTTATTGTACCGCTTTCTTCATTCAATCATTTCTATATCTCCAATAATTTTTCTTGTTGTACTACACAAATAGAACTATTTCTAACAAACTACACAGTTTTCAATGTTCTTTGTTGAATTATGCCTTCAATATCTCCATTCCTATAATTTTCAACAGATCTGGCTTTATGTCAAGCAAAAGTATTCAGTTTCTTTCTGCAGATTCAAAATTCTCTGCGTTAGCTGCACATCAATATCTCCATATCCCTCAATTTAAACAAACCTGGTTCGATGAGGATAGCAAAATATCAAAATCTAGCAATTGATGATATTCTAGCATTTTCTCTATCTGCAGATATTTCTCATTCCCCATATTTGTAAAATCTTCCAGTTTAACGAAATTCTCTGCTTGTAGGATCTGCTGCTCCTCTCTATGTACAACTTTCCTACTTTCCAAAAACTTCATTATCTCTATTAATTTCCTCTGCCTATCTAAACAAGTGTCTCTATTTCTTTCACTCCGCACATCAAGACATAGTTATGATTCAACTGAACTTACACTTTCCGAATTACAGTATCTATTACTGTAATGTTCGTTCTCTGCATCGAGCAAAATCTTATTTTTCAGTAATTTCTTAGATTGAGCTCATTTGCAGGTTGCCTGCATTCTCTGCAACTTCAATTTCTCCATTTCTTCAGTTTCATCAAACTTGGCTCTCTGTATCTGTCAAACTCTCCATTTCTAGCAATAACACATATTGAAGCATTTTCTCTATATGCAGATATCTCATACACTTTGCAAAATCTGCTATTTTCATCAAATTCTATCTTTGTATCATATCATCTTTCACTTATTGTACAGCTTTCTTCAATTCAATCATTTCTAAATCTCCAATAATTTTTCTTGTTGTAATACACAAATAGAACTATTTCTAACAAACTACACATTTTTCAATGTTATTTGTTTAATTATGCCTTCAATATCTCCATTCCTATAATTTTCAACAGCTCTGGCTTCTATGTCAAGCAAAAGTATTCACTTTCTTGTAATTCATCAAATTCTGCAGATTCAAAATTCTCTGCCTTAACTGCACAATCAATATCTCCATATCCTTCAATTTAAACAAACCTGGTTCGATGCGGATAACAAAATATCAAAACCTAGCAATTGATGATATTCTAGCATTTTCTCTATCTGCAGATATTTCTCATTCCCCATATTTGTAAAATCTTCCAGTTTATCGACATTCTCTGCTTGTAAGATCTGCTGCTCCTCTCCATATACAAGTTTCTTACTTTCCAACAACTTCACTATCTCTATTAATTTCCTCTGCCTATCTAAACAAGTGTCTCTATTTCTTTCGCTCCACACATCTAAACATAGTTATGATTGAACTGAACTTACAATTTCTGAATTACAGTATCTATTTAGTAAGAGTTAGTTCTCTGCATCGAGCAAAATCTTATTTTTCAGTAAATTCTTAGATTGAGCTGATTTGCATCTTGCCTGCATTCTTTGCAACTTTAATTTCTCCATTTCTTCAGTTTCAGCAAACTTGGCTCTCTGTATCTGTCAAACTCTCCATTTCTAGCAATAACACATTTTGAAGCATTTTCTCTATAAGCAGATATCTCATATTCGTAAACTTTGCAAAATCTGCTATTTTCATCAAATTCTATCTTTGTATCATCTGCTCGTTCACTGATTGTACAAGTTTCTTCACTTCAATCAATTTCGACATCTCCAATAAGTATTATTGTTGAACTACATTAATAAAACTATTTCTAACAAACTACTCATTTTTCAATGTTCTTTGGTCAATTATGCCTTCGATATCTCCATTCCTATATTTTTCAACAGAATTGGGTTCTATGTCAAGCAAAGTATTCAGTTTCTTGTAATTCATCAAATTCCGCAGATTCAAAATTCTCTGCGTTAGCTGCACAATCAATTTCTCCATGTCGTTCAATTTAAATAAATATGGTTCGATGCGGATAACAAAATATCAAAACCTAGCAATTGATGATATTCTAGCATTTTCTCTATCTGCAGATATTTCTCATTCCCCATATTTGTAAAATCTTCCAGTTTATCGACATTCTCTGCTTGTAAGATCTGCTGCTTCTCTCCATATACAAGTTTCTTACTTTCCAACAACTTCACTATCTCTATTAATTTCCTCCGCCTATCTAAACAAGTGTCTTTATTTCTTTCGCTCCACACATCTAGACATAGTTATGATTCAACTGAACTTACAATTTCTAAATTACAGTATCTATTTAGTAAGAGTTAGTTCTCTGCATCGAGCAAAATCTTATTTTTCAGTAAATTCTTAGATTGAGCTGATTTGCAGCTTGCCTGCATTCTTTGCAACTTCAATTTCTCCAGTTCTTCAGTTTCAGCAAAGTTGGCTCTCTGTATCTATGAAACTTTCCAGTTCTAGCAATAACACATATTGAAGCATTTTCTCTATAAGCAGATATCTCATATTACTACACTTTGCAAAATCTCCTATGTTCATCAAATTCTATCTTTGTATCATCTGCTCGTTCACTGATTGTACAAGTTTCTTCAATTCAATCAATTTCTACATCTCCAATAATTATTATTGTTGAACTACATTAATAAAACTATTTCTAACAAACTACTCATTTTTCTTTGTTCTTTGGTCAATTATGCCTTCGATATCTCCATTCCTATATTTTTCAACAGAATTGGGTTCTATGTCAAGCAAAAGTATTCAGTTTCTTGTAATTCATCAAATTCCGCAGATTCAAAATTCTCTGCGTTAGCTGCACAATCAATTTCTCCATGTCGTTCAATTTAAATAAATATGGTTCGATGCGGATAACAAAATATCAAAACCTAGCAATTGATGATATTCTAGCATTTTCTCTATCTGCAGATATTTCTCCTTCCCCATATTTGTAAAATCTTCCAGTTTATCGACATTCTCTGCTTGTAAGATCTGCTGCTTCTCTCCATATACAAGTTTCTTACTTTCCAACAACTTCACTATCTCTATTAATTTCCTCCGCCTATCTAAACAAGTGTCTTTATTTCTTTCGCTCCACACATCTAGACATAGTTATGATTGAACTGAACTTACAATTTCTAAATTACAGTATCTATTTAGTAAGAGTTAGTTCTCTGCATCGAGCAAAATCTTATTTTTCAGTAAATTCTTAGATTGAGCTGATTTGCAGCTTGCCTGCATTCTTTGCAACTTCAATTTCTCCAGTTCTTCAGTTTCAGCAAAGTTGGCTCTCTGTATCTATGAAACTTTCCAGTTCTAGCAATAACACATATTTAAGCATTTTCTCTATAAGCAGATATCTCATATTACTACACTTTGCAAAATCTCCTATGTTCATCAAATTCTATCTTTCTATCCTGTGATCTTTCACTTATTCTACAGCTTTCTTCAATTCAATCATTTCTATATCTCCAATAATCTTTCTTGTTGTACTACACAAATAGAACTATTTCTAACAAACTACACAGTTTTCAAGGTTCTTTGTTGAATTATGCCTTCAATATCTCCATTCCTATAATTTTCAACAGCTCTGTCTTTTATGTCAAGCAAAAGTATTCAGTTTATTGTAATTCATCAAATTTTGCAGATTCAAAATTCTCTGCGTTAGCTGCACAATCAATATCTCCATATCCTTCAATTTAAACAAACCTGGTTCGATGCGGATAACAAAATATCAAAATCTAGCAATTGATGATATTCTAGCATTTTCTCTATCTGCAGATATTTCTCCTTCCACATATTTGTAAAATCTTCCAGTTTAACGAAATTCTCTGCTTGTAGGATCTGCTGCTCCTCTCCATGTACAAGTTTCCTTCTTTCCAACAACTTCACTATCTCTATTAATTTCCTCTGCCTATCTAAACAAGTGTCTCTATTTCTTTCGCTCCACACATCTAGACATAATTATGATTCAACTGAACTTACAATTTCTGAATTACAGTATCTATTTAGTAAGAGTTAGTTCTCTGCATCGAGCAAAATCTTATTTTTCAGTAAATTCTTAGATTGAGCTGATTTGCAGCTTGCCTGCATTCTTTGCAACTTCAATTTCTCCATTTCTTCAGTTTCATCAAACTTGGCTCTCTGTATCTATGAAACTTTCCAGTTCTAGCAATAACACATATTGAAGCATTTTCTCTATAAGCAGATATCTCATATTACTACACTTTGCAAAATCTCCTATGTTCATCAAATTCTATCTTTGTATCATCTGCTCGTTCACTGATTGTACAAGTTTCTTCAATTCAATCAATTTCTACATCTCCAATAATTATTATTGTTGAACTACATTAATAAAACTATTTCTAACAAACTACTCATTTTTCTTTGTTCTTTGGTCAATTATGCCTTCGATATCTCCATTCCTATATTTTTCAACAGAATTGGGTTCTATGTCAAGCAAAAGTATTCAGTTTCTTGTAATTCATCAAATTCCGCAGATTCAAAATTCTCTGCGTTAGCTGCACAATCAATTTCTCCATGTCGTTCAATTTAAATAAATATGGTTCGATGCGGATAACAAAATATCAAAACCTAGCAATTGATGATATTCTAGCATTTTCTCTATCTGCAGATATTTCTCTTTCCCCATATTTGTAAAATCTTCCTGTTTATCGACATTCTCTGCTTGTAAGATCTGCTGCTTCTCTCCATATACAAGTTTCTTACTTTCCAACAACTTCACTATCTCTATTAATTTCCTCCGCCTATCTAAACAAGTGTCTCTATTTCTTTCGCTCCACACATCTAGACATAGTTATGATTGAACTGAACTTACAATTTCTGAATTACAGTATCTATTTAGTAAGAGTTAGTTCTCTGCATCGAGCAAAATCTTATTTTCCAGTAAATTCTTAGATTGAGCTGATTTGCAGCTTGCCTGCATTGTTTGCAACTTCAATTTCTCCATTTCTTCAGTTTCATCAAACTTGGCTCTCTGCATCTATGAAACTTTCCAGTTCTAGCAATAACACATATTGAAGCATTTTCTCTATAAGCAGATATCTCATATTACTACACTTTGCAAAATCTCCTATGTTCATCAAATTCTATCTTTGTATCATATGATCTATCACTTATTCACTTACTACACAAATAGAACTATTTCTAACAAACTACACAGTTTTCAATGTTCTTTGTTGAATTATGCCTTCAATATCTCCATTCCTATAATTTTCAACAGATCTGGCTTCTATGTCAAGCAAAAGTATTCAGTTTCTTTCTGCAGATTCAAAATTCTCTGCGTTAGCTGCACATCAATATCTCCATATCCCTCAATTTAAACAAACCTGGTTCGATGAGGATAACAAAATATCAAAATCTAGCAATTGATGATATTCTAGCATTTTCTCTATCTGCAGATATTTCTCATTCCCCATATTTGTAAAATCTTCCAGTTTAACGAAATTCTCTGCTTGTAGGATCTGCTGCTCCTCTCTATGTACAACTTTCCTACTTTCCAAAAACTTCATTATCTCTATTAATTTCCTCTGCCTATCTAAACAAGTGTCTCTATTTCTTTCACTCCACACATCAAGACATAGTTATGATTCAACTGAACTTACACTTTCTGAATTACAGTATCTATTACTGTAATGTTCGTTCTCTGCATCGAGCAAAATCTTATTTTTCAGTAATTTCTTAGATTGAGCTCATTTGCAGGTTGCCTGCATTCTCTGCAACTTCAATTTCTCCATTTCTTCAGTTTCATCAAACTTGGCTCTCTGTATCTGTCAAACTCTCCATTTCTAGCAATAACACATTTTGAAGCATTTTCTCTATAAGCAGATACATCATATTCGTACACTTTGCAAAATCTGCTATTTTCATCAAATTCTATCTTTGTATCATCTGCTCGTTCACTGATTGTACAACTTTCTTCAATTCAATCAATTTCTACATCTCCATTAATTTTTCTTGTTGTACTACACAAATAGAACTATTTCTAACAAACTACACATTTTTCAATGTTCTTTGCTAAATTATGCCTTCAATATCTCCATTCCTATAATTTTCAACAGATCTGGCTTCTATGTCAAGCAAAAGTATTCCGTTTATTGTAATTCATCAAATTTTGCAGATTCAAAATTCTCTGCGTTAGCTGCACAATCAATTTCTCCATGTCGTTCAATTTAAATAAATATGGTTCGATGCGGATAACAAAATATCAAAACCTAGCAATTGATGATATTCTAGCATTTTCTCTATCTGCAGATATTTCTCATTCCCCATATTTGTAAAATCTTCCAGTTTATCGACATTCTCTGCTTGTAAGATCTGCTGCTTCTCTCCATATACAAGTTTCTTACTTTCCAACAACTTCACTATCTCTATTAATTTCCTCCGCCTATCTAAACAAGTGTCTTTATTTCTTTCGCTCCACACATCTAGACATAGTTATGATTCAACTGAACTTACAATTTCTAAATTACAGTATCTATTTAGTAAGAGTTAGTTCTCTGCATCGAGCAAAATCTTATTTTTCAGTAAATTCTTAGATTGAGCTGATTTGCAGCTTGCCTGCATTCTTTGCAACTTCAATTTCTCCAGTTCTTCAGTTTCAGCAAAGTTGGCTCTCTGTATCTATGAAACTTTCCAGTTCTAGCAATAACACATATTTAAGCATTTTCTCTATAAGCAGATATCTCATATTACTACACTTTGCAAAATCTCCTATGTTCATCAAATTCTATCTTTCTATCATGTGATCTTTCACTTATTCTACAGTTTTCTTCAATTCAATCATTTCTATATCTCCAATAATCTTTCTTGTTGTACTACACAAATAGAACTATTTCTAACAAACTACACAGTTTTCAATGTTCTTTGTTGAATTATGCCTTCAATATCTCCATTCCTATAATTTTCAACAGCTCTGTCTTCTATGTCAAGCAAAAGTATTCAGTTTATTGTAATTCATCAAATTTTGCAGATTCAAAATTCTCTGCGTTAGCTGCACAATCAATATCTCCATATCCTTCAATTTAAACAAACCTGGTTCGATGCGGATAACAAAATATCAAAATCTAGCAATTGATGATATTCTAGCATTTTCTCTATCTGCAGATATTTCTCCTTCCCCATATTTGTAAAATCTTCCTGTTTAACGAAATTCTCTGCTTGTAGGATCTGCTGCTCCTCTCCATGTACAAGTTTCCTTCTTTCCAACAACTTCACTATCTCTATTAATTTCCTCTGCCTATCTAAACAAGTGTCTCTATTTCTTTCGCTCCACACATCTAGACATAATTATGATTCAACTGAACTTACAATTTCTGAATTACAGTATCTATTTAGTAAGAGTTAGTTCTCTGCATCGAGCAAAATATTCAATCAATTTCTACATCTCCAATAATTATTATTGTTGAACTACATTAATAAAACTATTTCTAACAAACTACTCATTTTTCTTTGTTCTTTGGTCAATTATGCCTTCGATATCTCCATTCCTATATTTTTCAACAGAATTGGGTTCTATGTCAAGCAAAAGTATTCAGTTTCTTGTAATTCATCAAATTCCGCAGATTCAAAATTCTCTGCGTTAGCTGCACAATCAATTTCTCCATGTCGTTCAATTTAAATAAATATGGTTCGATGCGGATAACAAAATATCAAAACCTAGCAATTGATGATATTCTAGCATTTTCTCTATCTGCAGATATTTCTCTTTCCCCATATTTGTAAAATCTTCCTGTTTATCGACATTCTCTGCTTGTAAGATCTGCTGCTTCTCTCCATATACAAGTTTCTTACTTTCCAACAACTTCACTATCTCTATTAATTTCCTCCGCCTATCTAAACAAGTGTCTCTATTTCTTTCGCTCCACACATCTAGACATAGTTATGATTCAACTGAACTTACAATTTCTGAATTACAGTATCTATTTAGTAAGAGTTAGTTCTCTGCATCGAGCAAAATCTTATTTTCCAGTAAATTCTTAGATTGAGCTGATTTGCAGCTTGCCTGCATTGTTTGCAACTTCAATTTCTCCATTTCTTCAGTTTCATCAAACTTGGCTCTCTGCATCTATGAAACTTTCCAGTTCTAGCAATAACACATATTGAAGCATTTTCTCTATAAGCAGATATCTCATATTACTACACTTTGCAAAATCTCCTATGTTCATCAAATTCTATCTTTGTATCATATGATCTATCACTTATTCACTTACTACACAAATAGAACTATTTCTAACAAACTACACAGTTTTCAATGTTCTTTGTTGAATTATGCCTTCAATATCTCCATTCCTATAATTTTCAACAGATCTGGCTTCTATGTCAAGCAAAAGTATTCAGTTTCTTTCTGCAGATTCAAAATTCTCTGCGTTAGCTGCACATCAATATCTCCATATCCCTCAATTTAAACAAACCTGGTTCGATGAGGATAACAAAATATCAAAATCTAGCAATTGATGATATTCTAGCATTTTCTCTATCTGCAGATATTTCTCATTCCCCATATTTGTAAAATCTTCCAGTTTAACGAAATTCTCTGCTTGTAGGATCTGCTGCTCCTCTCTATGTACAACTTTCCTACTTTCCAAAAACTTCATTATCTCTATTAATTTCCTCTGCCTATCTAAACAAGTGTCTCTATTTCTTTCACTCCACACATCAAGACATAGTTATGATTCAACTGAACTTACACTTTCTGAATTACAGTATCTATTACTGTAATGTTCGTTCTCTGCATCGAGCAAAATCTTATTTTTCAGTAATTTCTTAGATTGAGCTGATTTGCAGGTTGCCTGCATTCTCTGCAACTTCAATTTCTCCATTTCTTCAGTTTCATCAAACTTGGCTCTCTGTATCTGTCAAACTCTCCATTTCTAGCAATAACACATTTTGAAGCATTTTCTCTATAAGCAGATACATCATATTCGTACACTTTGCAAAATCTGCTATTTTCATCAAATTCTATCTTTGTATCATCTGCTCGTTCACTGATTGTACAACTTTCTTCAATTCAATCAATTTCTACATCTCCATTAATTTTTCTTGTTGTACTACACAAATAGAACTATTTCTAACAAACTACACATTTTTCAATGTTCTTTGCTAAATTATGCCTTCAATATCTCCATTCCTATAATTTTCAACAGATCTGGCTTCTATGTCAAGCAAAAGTATTCCGTTTATTGTAATTCATCAAATTTTGCAGATTCAAAATTCTCTGCGTTAGCTGCACAATCAATTTCTCCATGTCGTTCAATTTAAATAAATATGGTTCGATGCGGATAACAAAATATCAAAACCTAGCAATTGATGATATTCTAGCATTTTCTCTATCTGCAGATATTTCTCATTCCCCATATTTGTAAAATCTTCCAGTTTATCGACATTCTCTGCTTGTAAGATCTGCTGCTTCTCTCCATATACAAGTTTCTTACTTTCCAACAACTTCACTATCTCTATTAATTTCCTCCGCCTATCTAAACAAGTGTCTTTATTTCTTTCGCTCCACACATCTAGACATAGTTATGATTCAACTGAACTTACAATTTCTAAATTACAGTATCTATTTAGTAAGAGTTAGTTCTCTGCATCGAGCAAAATCTTATTTTTCAGTAAATTCTTAGATTGAGCTGATTTGCAGCTTGCCTGCATTCTTTGCAACTTCAATTTCTCCAGTTCTTCAGTTTCAGCAAAGTTGGCTCTCTGTATCTATGAAACTTTCCAGTTCTAGCAATAACACATATTTAAGCATTTTCTCTATAAGCAGATATCTCATATTACTACACTTTGCAAAATCTCCTATGTTCATCAAATTCTATCTTTCTATCATGTGATCTTTCACTTATTCTACAGTTTTCTTCAATTCAATCATTTCTATATCTCCAATAATCTTTCTTGTTGTACTACACAAATAGAACTATTTCTAACAAACTACACAGTTTTCAATGTTCTTTGTTGAATTATGCCTTCAATATCTCCATTCCTATAATTTTCAACAGCTCTGTCTTCTATGTCAAGCAAAAGTATTCAGTTTATTGTAATTCATCAAATTTTGCAGATTCAAAATTCTCTGCGTTAGCTGCACAATCAATATCTCCATATCCTTCAATTTAAACAAACCTGGTTCGATGCGGATAACAAAATATCAAAATCTAGCAATTGATGATATTCTAGCATTTTCTCTATCTGCAGATATTTCTCCTTCCCCATATTTGTAAAATCTTCCAGTTTAACGAAATTCTCTGCTTGTAGGATCTGCTGCTCCTCTCCATGTACAAGTTTCCTTCTTTCCAACAACTTCACTATCTCTATTAATTTCCTCTGCCTATCTAAACAAGTGTCTCTATTTCTTTCGCTCCACACATCTAGACATAATTATGATTCAACTGAACTTACAATTTCTGAATTACAGTATCTATTTAGTAAGAGTTAGTTCTCTGCATCGAGCAAAATCTTATTTTTCAGTAAATTCTTAGATTGAGCTGATTTGCAGCTTGCCTGCATTCTTTGCAACTTCAATTTCTCCATTTCTTCAGTTTCATCAAACTTGGCTCTCTGTATCTATGAAACTTTCCAGTTCTAGCAATAACACATATTGGAGCATTTTCTCTATAAGCAGATATCTCATATTACTACACTTTGCAAAATCTCCTATGTTCATCAAATTCTATCTTTGTATCATCTGCTCGTTCACTGATTGTACAAGTTTCTTCAATTCAATCAATTTCTACATCTCCAATAATTATTATTGTTGAACTACATTAATAAAACTATTTCTAACAAACTACTCATTTTTCTTTGTTCTTTGGTCAATTATGCCTTCGATATCTCCATTCCTATATTTTTCAACAGAATTGGGTTCTATGTCAAGCAAAAGTATTCAGTTTCTTGTAATTCATCAAATTCCGCAGATTCAAAATTCTCTGCGTTAGCTGCACAATCAATTTCTCCATGTCGTTCAATTTAAATAAATATGGTTCGATGCGGATAACAAAATATCAAAACCTAGCAATTGATGATATTCTAGCATTTTCTCTATCTGCAGTTATTTCTCTTTCCCCATATTTGTAAAATCTTCCTGTTTATCGACATTCTCTGCTTGTAAGATCTGCTGCTTCTCTCCATATACAAGTTTCTTACTTTCCAACAACTTCACTATCTCTATTAATTTCCTCCGCCTATCTAAACAAGTGTCTCTATTTCTTTCGCTCCACACATCTAGACATAGTTATGATTCAACTGAACTTACAATTTCTGAATTACAGTATCTATTTAGTAAGAGTTAGTTCTCTGCATCGAGCAAAATCTTATTTTCCAGTAAATTCTTAGATTGAGCTGATTTGCAGCTTGCCTGCATTGTTTGCAACTTCAATTTCTCCATTTCTTCAGTTTCATCAAACTTGGCTCTCTGCATCTATGAAACTTTCCAGTTCTAGCAATAACACATATTGAAGCATTTTCTCTATAAGCAGATATCTCATATTACTACACTTTGCAAAATCTCCTATGTTCATCAAATTCTATCTTTGTATCATATGATCTATCACTTATTCACTTACTACACAAATAGAACTATTTCTAACAAACTACACAGTTTTCAATGTTCTTTGTTGAATTATGCCTTCAATATCTCCATTCCTATAATTTTCAACAGATCTGGCTTCTATGTCAAGCAAAAGTATTCAGTTTCTTTCTGCAGATTCAAAATTCTCTGCGTTAGCTGCACATCAATATCTCCATATCCCTCAATTTAAACAAACCTGGTTCGATGAGGATAACAAAATATCAAAATCTAGCAATTGATGATATTCTAGCATTTTCTCTATCTGCAGATATTTCTCATTCCCCATATTTGTAAAATCTTCCAGTTTAACGAAATTCTCTGCTTGTAGGATCTGCTGCTCCTCTCTATGTACAACTTTCCTACTTTCCAAAAACTTCATTATCTCTATTAATTTCCTCTGCCTATCTAAACAAGTGTCTCTATTTCTTTCACTCCACACATCAAGACATAGTTATGATTCAACTGAACTTACACTTTCTGAATTACAGTATCTATTACTGTAATGTTCGTTCTCTGCATCGAGCAAAATCTTATTTTTCAGTAATTTCTTAGATTGAGCTGATTTGCAGGTTGCCTGCATTCTCTGCAACTTCAATTTCTCCATTTCTTCAGTTTCATCAAACTTGGCTCTCTGTATCTGTCAAACTCTCCATTTCTAGCAATAACACATTTTGAAGCATTTTCTCTATAAGCAGATACATCATATTCGTACACTTTGCAAAATCTGCTATTTTCATCAAATTCTATCTTTGTATCATCTGCTCGTTCACTGATTGTACAACTTTCTTCAATTCAATCAATTTCTACATCTCCATTAATTTTTCTTGTTGTACTACACAAATAGAACTATTTCTAACAAACTACACATTTTTCAATGTTCTTTGCTAAATTATGCCTTCAATATCTCCATTCCTATAATTTTCAACAGATCTGGCTTCTATGTCAAGCAAAAGTATTCCGTTTATTGTAATTCATCAAATTTTGCAGATTCAAAATTCTCTGCGTTAGCTCCACAATCAATTTCTCCATGTCGTTCAATTTAAATAAATATGGTTCGATGCGGATAACAAAATATCAAAACCTAGCAATTGATGATATTCTAGCATTTTCTCTATCTGCAGATATTTCTCATTCCCCATATTTGTAAAATCTTCCAGTTTATCGACATTCTCTGCTTGTAAGATCTGCTGCTTCTCTCCATATACAAGTTTCTTACTTTCCAACAACTTCACTATCTCTATTAATTTCCTCCGCCTATCTAAACAAGTGTCTTTATTTCTTTCGCTCCACACATCTAGACATAGTTATGATTCAACTGAACTTACAATTTCTAAATTACAGTATCTATTTAGTAAGAGTTAGTTCTCTGCATCGAGCAAAATCTTATTTTTCAGTAAATTCTTAGATTGAGCTGATTTGCAGCTTGCCTGCATTCTTTGCAACTTCAATTTCTCCAGTTCTTCAGTTTCAGCAAAGTTGGCTCTCTGTATCTATGAAACTTTCCAGTTCTAGCAATAACACATATTTAAGCATTTTCTCTATAAGCAGATATCTCATATTACTACACTTTGCAAAATCTCCTATGTTCATCAAATTCTATCTTTCTATCATGTGATCTTTCACTTATTCTACAGTTTTCTTCAATTCAATCATTTCTATATCTCCAATAATCTTTCTTGTTGTACTACACAAATAGAACTATTTCTAACAAACTACACAGTTTTCAATGTTCTTTGTTGAATTATGCCTTCAATATCTCCATTCCTATAATTTTCAACAGCTCTGTCTTCTATGTCAAGCAAAAGTATTCAGTTTATTGTAATTCATCAAATTTTGCAGATTCAAAATTCTCTGCGTTAGCTGCACAATCAATATCTCCATATCCTTCAATTTAAACAAACATGGTTCGATGCGGATAACAAAATATCAAAATCTAGCAATTGATGATATTCTAGCATTTTCTCTATCTGCAGATATTTCTCCTTCCCCATATTTGTAAAATCTTCCACTTTAACGAAATTCTCTGCTTGTAGGATCTGCTGCTCCTCTCCATGTACAAGTTTCCTTCTTTCCAACAACTTCACTATCTCTATTAATTTCCTCTGCCTATCTAAACAAGTGTCTCTATTTCTTTCGCTCCACACATCTAGACATAATTATGATTCAACTGAACTTACAATTTCTGAATTACAGTATCTATTTAGTAAGAGTTAGTTCTCTGCATCGAGCAAAATCTTATTTTTCAGTAAATTCTTAGATTGAGCTGATTTGCAGCTTGCCTGCATTCTTTGCAACTTCAATTTCTCCATTTCTTCAGTTTCATCAAACTTGGCTCTCTGTATCTATGAAACTTTCCAGTTCTAGCAATAACACATATTGGAGCATTTTCTCTATAAGCAGATATCTCATATTACTACACTTTGCAAAATCTCCTATGTTCATCAAATTCTATCTTTGTATCATCTGCTCGTTCACTGATTGTACAAGTTTCTTCAATTCAATCAATTTCTACATCTCCAATAATTATTATTGTTGAACTACATTAATAAAACTATTTCTAACAAACTACTCATTTTTCTTTGTTCTTTGGTCAATTATGCCTTCGATATCTCCATTCCTATATTTTTCAACAGAATTGGGTTCTATGTCAAGCAAAAGTATTCAGTTTCTTGTAATTCATCAAATTCCGCAGATTCAAAATTCTCTGCGTTAGCTGCACAATCAATTTCTCCATGTCGTTCAATTTAAATAAATATGGTTCGATGCGGATAACAAAATATCAAAACCTAGCAATTGATGATATTCTAGCATTTTCTCTATCTGCAGATATTTCTCTTTCCCCATATTTGTAAAATCTTCCTGTTTATCGACATTCTCTGCTTGTAAGATCTGCTGCTTCTCTCCATATACAAGTTTCTTACTTTCCAACAACTTCACTATCTCTATTAATTTCCTCCGCCTATCTAAACAAGTGTCTCTATTTCTTTCGCTCCACACATCTAGACATAGTTATGATTCAACTGAACTTACAATTTCTGAATTACAGTATCTATTTAGTAAGAGTTAGTTCTCTGCATCGAGCAAAATCTTATTTTCCAGTAAATTCTTAGATTGAGCTGATTTGCAGCTTGCCTGCATTGTTTGCAACTTCAATTTCTCCATTTCTTCAGTTTCATCAAACTTGGCTCTCTGCATCTATGAAACTTTCCAGTTCTAGCAATAACACATATTGAAGCATTTTCTCTATAAGCAGATATCTCATATTACTACACTTTGCAAAATCTCCTATGTTCATCAAATTCTATCTTTGTATCATATGATCTATCACTTATTCACTTACTACACAAATAGAACTATTTCTAACAAACTACACAGTTTTCAATGTTCTTTGTTGAATTATGCCTTCAATATCTCCATTCCTATAATTTTCAACAGATCTGGCTTCTATGTCAAGCAAAAGTATTCAGTTTCTTTCTGCAGATTCAAAATTCTCTGCGTTAGCTGCACATCAATATCTCCATATCCCTCAATTTAAACAAACCTGGTTCGATGAGGATAACAAAATATCAAAATCTAGCAATTGATGATATTCTAGCATTTTCTCTATCTGCAGATATTTCTCATTCCCCATATTTGTAAAATCTTCCAGTTTAACGAAATTCTCTGCTTGTAGGATCTGCTGCTCCTCTCTATGTACAACTTTCCTACTTTCCAAAAACTTCATTATCTCTATTAATTTCCTCTGCCTATCTAAACAAGTGTCTCTATTTCTTTCACTCCACACATCAAGACATAGTTATGATTCAACTGAACTTACACTTTCTGAATTACAGTATCTATTACTGTAATGTTCGTTCTCTGCATCGAGCAAAATCTTATTTTTCAGTAATTTCTTAGATTGAGCTCATTTGCAGGTTGCCTGCATTCTCTGCAACTTCAATTTCTCCATTTCTTCAGTTTCATCAAACTTGGCTCTCTGTATCTGTCAAACTCTCCATTTCTAGCAATAACACATGTTGAAGCATTTTCTCTATATGCAGATATCTCATACACTTTGCAAAATCTGCTATTTTCATCAAATTCTATCTTTGTATCATATCATCTTTCACTTATTGTACAGCTTTCTTCAATTCAATCATTTCTAAATCTCCAATAATTTTTCTTGTTGTAATACACAAATAGAACTATTTCTAACAAACTACACATTTTTCAATGTTATTTGTTTAATTATGCCTTCAATATCTCCATTCCTATAATTTTCAACAGCTCTGGCTTCTATGTCAAGCAAAAGTATTCACTTTCTTGTAATTCATCAAATTCTGCAGATTCAAAATTCTCTGCGTTAACTGCACAATCAATATCTCCATATCCTTCAATTTAAACAAACCTGGTTCGATGCGGATAACAAAATATCAAAACCTAGCAATTGATGATATTCTAGCATTTTCTCTATCTGCAGATATTTCTCATTCCCCATATTTGTAAAATCTTCCAGTTTATCGACATTCTCTGCTTGTAATATCTGCTGCTCCTCTCCATATACAAGTTTCTTACTTTCCAACAACTTCACTATCTCTATTAATTTCCTCTGCCTATCTAAACAAGTGTCTCTATTTCTTTCGCTCCACACATCTAAACATAGTTATGATTGAACTGAACTTACAATTTCTGAATTACAGTATCTATTTAGTAAGAGTTAGTTCTCTGCATCGAGCAAAATCTTATTTTTCAGTAAAGTCTTAGATTGAGCTGATTTGCATCTTGCCTGCATTCTTTGCAACTTTAATTTCTCCATTTCTTCAGTTTCAGCAAACTTGGCTCTCTGTATCTGTCAAACTCTCCATTTCTAGCAATAACACATTTTGAAGCATTTTCTCTATAAGCAGATATCTCATATTCGTAAACTTTGCAAAATCTGCTATTTTCATCAAATTCTATCTTTGTATCATCTGCTCGTTCACTGATTGTACAAGTTTCTTCACTTCAATCAATTTCGACATCTCCAATAAGTATTATTGTTGAACTACATTAATAAAACTATTTCTAACAAACTACTCATTTTTCTTTGTTCTTTGGTCAATTATGCCTTCGATATCTCCATTCCTATATTTTTCAACAGAATTGGGTTCTATGTCAAGCAAAAGTATTCAGTTTCTTGTAATTCATCAAATTCCGCAGATTCAAAATTCTCTGCGTTAGCTGCACAATCAATTTCTCCATGTCGTTCAATTTAAATAAATATGGTTCGATGCGGATAACAAAATATCAAAACCTAGCAATTGATGATATTCTAGCATTTTCTCTATCTGCAGATATTTCTCATTCCCCATATTTGTAAAATCTTCCAGTTTATCGACATTCTCTGATTGTAAGATCTGCTGCTTCTCTCCATATACAAGTTTCTTACTTTCCAACAACTTCACTATCTCTATTAATTTCCTCCGCCTATCTAAACAAGTGTCTTTATTTCTTTCGCTCCACAAATCTAGACATAGTTATGATTCAACTGAACTTACAATTTCTAAATTACAGTATCTATTTAGTAAGAGTTAGTTCTCTGCATCGAGCAAAATCTTATTTTTCAGTAAATTCTTAGATTGAGCTGATTTGCAGCTTGCCTGCATTCTTTGCAACTTCAATTTCTCCAGTTCTTCAGTTTCAGCAAAGTTGGCTCTCTGTATCTATGAAACTTTCCATTTCTAGCAATAACACATATTTAAGCATTTTCTCTATAAGCAGATATCTCATATTACTACACTTTGCAAAATCTCCTATGTTCATCAAATTCTATCTTTCTATCATGTGATCTTTCACTTATTCTACAGCTTTCTTCAATTCAATCATTTCTATATCTCCAATAATCTTTCTTGTTGTACTACACAAATAGAACTATTTCTAACAAACTACACAGTTTTCAATGTTCTTTGTTGAATTATGCCTTCAATATCTCCATTCCTATAATTTTCAACAGCTCTGTCTTCTATGTCAAGCAAAAGTATTCACTTTCTTGTAATTCATCAAATTTTGCAGATTCAAAATTCTCTGCGTTAGCTGCACAATCAATATCTCCATATCCTTCAATTTAAACAAACCTGGTTCGATGCGGATAACAAAATATCAAAATCTAGCAATTGATGATATTCTAGCATTTTCTCTATCTGCAGATATTTCTCCTTCCCCATATTTGTAAAATCTTCCAGTTTAACGAAATTCTCTGCTTGTAGGATCTGCTGCTCCTCTCCATGTACAAGTTTCCTTCTTTCCAACAACTTCACTATCTCTATTAATTTCCTCTGCCTATCTAAACAAGTGTCTCTATTTCTTTCGCTCCACACATCTAGACATAATTATGATTCAACTGAACTTACAATTTCTGAATTACAGTATCTATTTAGTAAGAGTTAGTTCTCTGCATCGAGCAAAATCTTATTTTTCAGTAAATTCTTAGATTGAGCTGATTTGCAGCTTGCCTGCATTCTTTGCAACTTCAATTTCTCCATTTCTTCAGTTTCATCAAACTTGGCTCTCTGTATCTATGAAACTTTCCAGTTCTAGCAATAACACATATTGAAGCATTTTCTCTATAAGCAGATATCTCATATTACTACACTTTGCAAAATCTCCTATGTTCATCAAATTCTATCTTTGTATCATCTGCTCGTTCACTGATTGTACAAGTTTCTTCAATTCAATCAATTTCTACATCTCCAATAATTATTATTGTTGAACTACATTAATAAAACTATTTCTAACAAACTACTCATTTTTCTTTGTTCTTTGGTCAATTATGCCTTCGATATCTCCATTCCTATATTTTTCAACAGAATTGGGTTCTATGTCAAGCAAAAGTATTCAGTTTCTTGTAATTCATCAAATTCCGCAGATTCAAAATTCTCTGCGTTAGCTGCACAATCAATTTCTCCATGTCGTTCAATTTAAATAAATATGGTTCGATGCGGATAACAAAATATCAAAACCTAGCAATTGATGATATTCTAGCATTTTCTCTATCTGCAGATATTTCTCTTTCCCCATATTTGTAAAATCTTCCTGTTTATCGACATTCTCTGCTTGTAAGATCTGCTGCTTCTCTCCATATACAAGTTTCTTACTTTCCAACAACTTCACTATCTCTATTAATTTCCTCCGCCTATCTAAACAAGTGTCTCTATTTCTTTCGCTCCACACATCTAGACATAGTTATGATTCAACTGAACTTACAATTTCTGAATTACAGTATCTATTTAGTAAGAGTTAGTTCTCTGCATCGAGCAAAATCTTATTTTCCAGTAAATTCTTAGATTGAGCTGATTTGCAGCTTGCCTGCATTGTTTGCAACTTCAATTTCTCCATTTCTTCAGTTTCATCAAACTTGGCTCTCTGCATCTATGAAACTTTCCAGTTCTAGCAATAACACATATTGAAGCATTTTCTCTATAAGCAGATATCTCATATTACTACACTTTGCAAAATCTCCTATGTTCATCAAATTCTATCTTTGTATCATATGATCTATCACTTATTCACTTACTACACAAATAGAACTATTTCTAACAAACTACACAGTTTTCAATGTTCTTTGTTGAATTATGCCTTCAATATCTCCATTCCTATAATTTTCAACAGATCTGGCTTCTATGTCAAGCAAAAGTATTCAGTTTCTTTCTGCAGATTCAAAATTCTCTGCGTTAGCTGCACATCAATATCTCCATATCCCTCAATTTAAACAAACCTGGTTCGATGAGGATAACAAAATATCAAAATCTAGCAATTGATGATATTCTAGCATTTTCTCTATCTGCAGATATTTCTCATTCCCCATATTTGTAAAATCTTCCAGTTTAACGAAATTCTCTGCTTGTAGGATCTGCTGCTCCTCTCTATGTACAACTTTCCTACTTTCCAAAAACTTCATTATCTCTATTAATTTCCTCTGCCTATCTAAACAAGTGTCTCTATTTCTTTCACTCCACACATCAAGACATAGTTATGATTCAACTGAACTTACAGTTTCTGAATTACAGTATCTATTACTGTAATGTTCGTTCTCTGCATCGAGCAAAACCTTATTTTTCAGTAAAGTCTTAGATTGAGCTGATTTGCATCTTGCCTGCATTCTTTGCAACTTCAATTTCTCCATTTCTTCAGTTTCAGCAAACTTGGCTCTCTGTATCTGTCAAACTCTCCATTTCTAGCAATAACACATTTTGAAGCATTTTCTCTATAAGCAGATATCTCATATTCGTAAACTTTGCAAAATCTGCTATTTTCATCAAATTCTATCTTTGTATCATCTGCTCGTTCACTGATTGTACAAGTTTCTTCACTTCAATCAATTTCGACATCTCCAATAAGTATTATTGTTGAACTACATTAATAAAACTATTTCTAACAAACTACTCATTTTTCAATGTTCTTTGGTCAATTATGCCTTCGATATCTCCATTCCTATATTTTTCAACAGAATTGGGTTCTATGTCAAGCAAAAGTATTCAGTTTCTTGTAATTCATCAAATTCCGCAGATTCAAAATTCTCTGCGTTAGCTGCACAATCAATTTCTCCATGTCGTTCAATTTAAATAAATATGGTTCGATGCGGATAACAAAATATCAAAACCTAGCAATTGATGATATTCTAGCATTTTCTCTATCTGCAGATATTTCTCATTCCCCATATTTGTAAAATCTTCCAGTTTATCGACATTCTCTGCTTGTAAGATCTGCTGCTTCTCTCCATATACAAGTTTCTTACTTTCCAACAACTTCACTATCTCTATTAATTTCCTCCGCCTATCTAAACAAGTGTCTTTATTTCTTTCGCTCCACACATCTAGACATAGTTATGATTCAACTGAACTTACAATTTCTAAATTACAGTATCTATTTAGTAAGAGTTAGTTCTCTGCATCGAGCAAAATCTTATATTTCAGTAAATTCTTAGATTGAGCTGATTTGCAGCTTGCCTGCATTCTTTGCAACTTCAATTTCTCCAGTTCTTCAGTTTCAGCAAAGTTGGCTCTCTGTATCTATGAAACTTTCCAGTTCTAGCAATAACACATATTTAAGCATTTTCTTTATAAGCAGATATCTCATATTACTACACTTTGCAAAATCTCCTATGTTCATCAAATTCTATCTTTCTATCATATGATCTTTCACTTATTCTACAGCTTTCTTCAATTCAATCATTTCTATATCTCCAATAATCTTTCTTGTTGTACTACACAAATAGAACTATTTCTAACAAACTACACAGTTTCAATGTTCTTTGTTGAATTATGCCTTCAATATCTCCATTCCTATAATTTTCAACAGCTCTGTCTTCTATGTCAAGCAAAAGTATTCAGTTTATTGTAATTCATCAAATTTTGCAGATTCAAAATTCTCTGCGTTAGCTGCACAATCAATATCTCCATATCCTTCAATTTAAACAAACCTGGTTCGATGCGGATAACAAAATATCAAAATCTAGCAATTGATGATATTCTAGCATTTTCTCTATCTGCAGATATTTCTCCTTCCCCATATTTGTAAAATCTTCCAGTTTAACGAAATTCTCTGCTTGTAGGATCTGCTGCTCCTCTCCATGTACAAGTTTCCTTCTTTCCAACAACTTCACTATCTCTATTAATTTCCTCTGCCTATCTAAACAAGTGTCTCTATTTCTTTCGCTCCACACATCTAGACATAATTATGATTCAACTGAACTTACAATTTCTGAATTACAGTATCTATTTAGTAAGAGTTAGTTCTCTGCATCGAGCAAAATCTTATTTTTCAGTAAATTCTTAGATTGAGCTGATTTGCAGCTTGCCTGCATTCTTTGCAACAAGTTTCCTACTCTCCAACAACTTCACTAACTCTATTAATTTCCTCTGCCTATCTATACAAGTGTCTCTATTTCTTTCGCTCCACACATCTAGACATAGTTATGATTCAACTGAACTTACAATTTCTGAATTACAATATCCATCAGTAAAAGTAGTTCTGTGCATCTAGCAAAAGTTTATTTTTCAGTAATTTCTTAGATTGAGCTCATTTGCAGGTTGCCTGCGTTCTCTGCAACTTCAATTTCTCTATTTCTTCAGTTTCAGCAAACTTGGCTCTCTGTATCTATCAAACTCTTCATTTCTAGCAATAACAAATTTTGAAGCATTTTCTCTATAAGCAGATATATCATATAGGTACACTTTGCAGAATCTCCTATTTTCATCAAATTCTATCTTTGTATCATATGATCTTTCACTGGTTGTGCAAATTTCTTCAATTCAATCATTTCTCCATCTCCATTAATTTTTCTTGTTGTACTACACAAATAGAACTATTTCTAACAAACTACACATTTTTCCATGTTCTTTGTTTAATTATGCCTTCAATATCTCCATTCCTATAATTTTCAACAGATCTGGCTTCTATGTCAAGCAAAAGTATTCAGTTTATTGTAATTCATCAAATTTTGCAGATTCAAAATTCTCTGCGTTAGCTGCACAATCAATATCTCCATATCCTTCAATTTAAACAAACCTGGTTCGATGCGGATAACAAAATATCAAAATCCAGCAATTGATGATATTCTAGCATTTTCTCTATCTGCAGATATTTCTCCTTCCCCATATTTGTAAAATCTTCCAGTTTAACGAAATTCTCTGCTTGTAGGATCTGCTGCTCCTCTCCATGTACAAGTTTCCTACTTTCCAACAACTTCACTATCTCTATTAATTTCCTCTGCCTATCTAAACAAGTGTCTCTATTTCTTTCGCTCCACACATCTAGACTTAGTTATGGTTCAACTGAACTTACAATTTCTGAATTACAGTATCTATTTAGTAAGAGTTAGTTCTCTGCATCGAGCAAAATCTTATTTTTCAGTAAATTCTTAGATTGAGCAGATTTGCAGCTTGCCTGCATTCTTTGCAACTTCAATTTCTCCATTTCTTCAGTTTCATCAAACTTGGCTCTCTGTATCTATGAAACTTTCCAGTTCTAGCAATAACACATATTGAAGCATTTTCTCTATAAGCAGATATCTCATATTACTACACTTTGCAAAAACTCCTATGTTCATCAAATTCTATCTTTGTATCATCTGCTCGTTCACTGATTGTACAAGTTTCTTCAATTCAATCAATTTCTACATCTCCAATAATTATTATTGTTGAACTACATTAATAAAACTATTTCTAACAAACTACTCATTTTTCTTTGTTCTTTGGTCAATTATGCCTTCGATATCTCCATTCCTATATTTTTCAACAGAATTGGGTTCTATGTCAAGCAAAAGTATTCAGTTTCTTGTAATTCATCAAATTCTGCAGATTCAAAATTCTCTGCGTTAACTGCACAATCAATATCTCCATATCCTTCAATTTAAACAAACCTGGTTCGATGCGGATAACAAAATATCAAAACCTAGCAATTGATGATATTCTAGCATTTTCTCTATCTGCAGATATTTCTCATTCCCCATATTTGTAAAATCTTCCAGTTTATCGACATTCTCTGCTTGTAAGATCTGCTGCTCCTCTCCATATACAAGTTTCTTACTTTCCAACAACTTCACTATCTCTATTAATTTCCTCTGCCTATCTAAACAAGTGTCTCTATTTCTTTCGCTCCACACATCTAAACATAGTTATGATTGAACTGAACTTACAATTTCTGAATTACAGTATCTATTTAGTAAGAGTTAGTTCTCTGCATCGAGCAAAATCTTATTTTTCAGTAAAGTCTTAGATTGAGCTGATTTGCATCTTGCCTGCATTATTTGCAACTTTAATTTCTCCATTTCTTCAGTTTCAGCAAACTTGGCTCTCTGTATCTGTCAAACTCTCCATTTCTAGCAATAACACATTTTGAAGCATTTTCTCTATAAGCAGATATCTCATATTCGTAAACTTTGCAAAATCTGCTATTTTCATCAAATTCTATCTTTGTATCATCTGCTCGTTCACTGATTGTACAAGTTTCTTCACTTCAATCAATTTCGACATCTCCAATAAGTATTATTGTTGAACTACATTAATAAAACTATTTCTAACAAACTACTCATTTTTCAATGTTCTTTGGTCAATTATGCCTTCGATATCTCCATTCCTATATTTTTCAACAGAATTGGGTTCTATGTCAAGCAAAAGTATTCAGTTTCTTGTAATTCATCAAATTCCGCAGATTCAAAATTCTCTGCGTTAGCTGCACAATCAATTTCTCCATGTCGTTCAATTTAAATAAATATGGTTCGATGCGGATAACAAAATATCAAAACCTAGTAATTGATGATATTCTAGCATTTTCTCCATCTGCAGATATTTCTCATTCCCCATATTTGTAAAATCTTCCAGTTTATCGACATTCTCTGCTTGTAAGATCTGCTGCTTCTCTCCATATACAAGTTTCTTACTTTCCAACAACTTCACTATCTCTATTAATTTCCTCCGCCTATCTAAACAAGTGTCTTTATTTCTTTCGCTCCACACATCTAGACATAGTTATGATTCAACTGAACTTACAATTTCTAAATTACAGTATCTATTTAGTAAGAGTTAGTTCTCGGCATCGAGCAAAATCTTATTTTTCAGTAAATTCTTAGATTGAGCTGATTTGCAGCTTGCCTGCATTCTTTGCAACTTCAATTTCTCCAGTTCTTCAGTTTCAGCAAAGTTGGCTCTCTGTATCTATGAAACTTTCCATTTCTAGCAATAACACATATTGAAGCATTTTCTCTATAAGCAGATATCTCATATTACTACACTTGCAAAATCTCCTATGTTCATCAAATTCTATCTTTCTATCATATGATCTTTCACTTATTCTACAGCTTTCTTCAATTCAATCACTTCTATATCTCCAATAATTTGTCTTGTTGTACTACACAAATAGAACTATTTCTAACAAACTACACAGTTTTCAATGTTCTTTGTTTAATTATGCCTTCAATATCTCCATTCCTATAATTTTCAACAGATCTGGCTTCTATGTCAAGCAAAAGTATTCAGTTACTTGTAATTCATCAAATTCTGCAGATTGAAAATTCCCTGCGTTAGCTGCACAATCAATATCTCCATATCCCTCAATTTAAACAAACCTCGTTCGATGAGGATAACAAAATATCAAATCCTAGCCTTTTCTGTATCTGCAGATATTTCTCATTCCCCATATTTGTAAAATCTTCCAGTTTAACGGAATGCTCTGCTTGTAGGATCTCCTGCTTCTCTCCATGTACAAGTTTCTTACTTTCCAGCTAACCTCACTATCTCTATTAATTTCCTCTGCCTATCTTAACATGTGTCTCTATTTCTATCGATCCACATATCTAGACATAGTTATGATTCAACTGAACTTACAATTTCTGAATTACAATATCTATCAGTAAAAGCAGTTCTCTGCATTTAGCAAAATCTTATTTTTCAGTAATTTCTTAGATTGAGCTCATTTGCAGGTTGCCTGCATTCTCTGCAACTTCAATTTCTCCATTTCTTCAGTTTCAGCAAACTTGGCTCTCTGTATCTGTCAAACTCTCCATTTCTAGCAATAACACATTTTGAAGCATTTTCTCTATAAGCAGATACATCATATTCGTACATTTTGCAAAATCTGCTATTTTCATCAAATTCTATCTTTGTATCATCTGCTCGTTCACTGATTGTACAACTTTCTTCAATTCAATCAATTTCTACATCTCCATCAATTTTTCTTGTTGTACAACACAAATAGAACTATTTCTAACAAACTACACATTTTTCAATGTTCTTTGTTTAATTATGCCTTCAATATCTCCATTCCTATAATTTTCAACAGATCTGGCTTCTATGTCAAGCAAAAGTATTCAGTTTATTGTAATTCATCAAATTTTGCAGATTCAAAATTCTCTGCGTTAGCTGCACAATCAATATCTCCATATCCCTCAATTTAAACAAACCTGGTTCGATGCGGATAACAAAATATCAAAATCTAGCAATTGATGATATTCTAGCATTTTCTCTATCTGCAGATATTTCTCCTTCCCCATATTTGTAAAATCTTCCAGTTTTTCGACATTCTCTGCTTGTAAGATCTGCTGCTTCTCTCCATATACAAGTTTCTTACTTTCCAACAACTTCACTATCTCTATTAATTTCCTCCGCCTATCTAAACAAGTGTCTTTATTTCTTTCGCTCCACACATCTAGACATAGTTATGATTCAACTGAACTTACAATTTCTAAATTACAGTATCTATTTAGTAAGAGTTAGTTCTCGGCATCGAGCAAAATCTTATTTTTCAGTAAATTCTTAGATTGAGCTGATTTGCAGCTTGCCTGCATTCTTTGCAACTTCAATTTCTCCAGTTCTTCAGTTTCAGCAAAGTTGGCTCTCTGTATCTATGAAACTTTCCATTTCTAGCAATAACACATATTGAAGCATTTTCTCTATAAGCAGATATCTCATATTACTACACTTTGCAAAATCTCCTATGTTCATCAAATTCTATCTTTCTATCATATGATCTTTCACTTATTCTACAGCTTTCTTCAATTCAATCATTTCTATATCTCCAATAATTTTTCTTGTTGTACTACACGAATAGAACTGTTTCTAACAAACTACACAGTTTTCAATGTTCTTTGTTTAATTATGCCTTCAATATCTCCATTCCTATAATTTTCAACAGATCTGGCTTCTATGTCAAGCAAAAGTATTCAGTTACTTGTAATTCATCAAATTCTGCAGATTGAAAATTCCCTGCGTTAGCTGCACAATCAATATCTCCATATCCCTCAATTTAAACAAACCTCGTTCGATGAGGATAACAAAATATCAAATCCTAGCCTTTTCTGTATCTGCAGATATTTCTCATTCCCCATATTTGTAAAATCTTCCAGTTTAACGGAATGCTCTGCTTTTAGGATCTCCTGCTTCTCTCCATGTACAAGTTTCTTACTTTCCAGCTAACCTCACTATCTCTATTAATTTCCTCTGCCTATCTTAACATGTGTCTCTATTTCTATCGATCCACATATCTAGACATAGTTATGATTCAACTGAACTTACAATTTCTGAATTACAATATCTATCAGTAAAAGCAGTTCTCTGCATTTAGCAAAATCTTATTTTTCAGTAATTTCTTAGATTGAGCTCATTTGCAGGTTGCCTGCATTCTCTGCAACTTCAATTTCTCCATTTCTTCAGTTTCAGCAAACTTGGCTCTCTGTATCTGTCAAACTCTCCATTTCTAGCAATAACACATTTTGAAGCATTTTCTCTATAAGCAGATACATCATATTCGTACACTTTGCAAAATCTGCTATTTTCATCAAATTCTATCTTTGTATCATCTGCTCGTTCACTGATTGTACAACTTTCTTCAATTCAATCAATTTCTACATCTCCATCAATTTTTCTTGTTGTACAACACAAATAGAACTATTTCTAACAAACTACACATTTTTCAATGTTCTTTGTTTAATTATGCCTTCAATATCTCCATTCCTATAATTTTCAACAGATCTGGCTTCTATGTCAAGCAAAAGTATTCAGTTTATTGTAATTCATCAAATTTTGCAGATTCAAAATTCTCTGCGTTAGCTGCACAATCAATATCTCCATATCCCTCAATTTAAACAAACCTGGTTCGATGCGGATAACAAAATATCAAAATCTAGCAATTGATGATATTCTAGCATTTTCTCTATCTGCAGATATTTCTCCTTCCCCATATTTGTAAAATCTTCCAGTTTATCGACATTCTCTGCTTGTAAGATCTGCTGCTTCTCTCCATATGCAAGTTTCTTACTTTCCAACAACTTCACTATCTCTATTAATTTCCTCTGCCTATCTAAACAAGTGTCTTTATTTATTTCGCTCCACACATCTAGACATAGTTATGATTCAACTGAACTTACAATTTCTAAATTACAGTATCTATTTAGTAAGAGTTAGTTCTGTGCATCGAGCAAAATCTTATTTTTCAGTAAATTCTTAGATTGAGCTGATTTGCAGCTTGCCTGCATTGTTTGCAGCTTCAATTTCTCAATTTCTTCAGTTTCATCAAACTTGGCTCTCTGCATCTATGAAACTTTCCAGTTCTAGCAATAACACATATTGAAGCATTTTCTCTATAAGCAGATATCTCATATTACTACACTTTGCAAAATCTCCTATGTTCATCAAATTCTATCTTTGTATCATATGATCTTTCACTTATTCACTTACTACACAAATAGAACTATTTCTAACAAACTACACAGTTTTCAATGTTGTTTGTTGAATTATGCCTTCAATATCTCCATTCCTATAATTTTCAACAGATCTGGCTTCTATGTCAAGCAAAAGTAATCAGTTTCTTTCTGCAGATTCAAAATTCTCTGCGTTAGCTGCACATCAATATCTCCATATCCCTCAATTTAAACAAACCTGGTTCGATGAGGATAACTAAATATCAAAATCTAGCAATTGATGATATTCTAGCATTTTCTCTAACTGCAGATATTTCTCATTCCCCATATTTGTAAAATCTTCCAGTTTAACGAAATTCTCTGCTTGTAGGATCTGCTGCTCCTCTCCATGTACAACTTTCCTACTTTCCAAAAACTTCATTATCTCTATTAATTTCCTCTGCCTATCTAAACAAGTGTCTCTATTTCTTTCGCTCCACACATCAAGACATAGTTATGATTCAACTGAACTTACACTTTCTGAATTACAGTATCTATTACTGTAATGTTCGTTCTCTGCATCGAGCAAAATCTTATTTTTCAGTAATTTCTTAGATTGAGCTGATTTGCAGGTTGCCTGCATTATTTGCAACTTCAATTTCTCCATTTCTGCAGTTTCAGCAAACTTGGCTCTCTGTACCTATGAATCTTCCCAGTTCTTGCAATAACACATCTGGAAGCATTTTCTCCATAAGCAGATATCTCATATTACTACACTTAGCAAAATCTCCTATGTTCATCAAATTCTATCTTTGTATCATATGATCTTTCACTTATTGTGCAGCTTTCTTCAATTTAATCATTTCTACATCTCCAATAATTTTTCTTGTTGTACTACACAAATAGAAATATTTCTAACAAACTACACAGTTTTCAATGTTCTTTGTTTAATTATGCCTTCAATATCTCCATTCCTATAATTTTCAACAGCTCTGTCTTCTATGTCAAGCAACAGTATTCAGTTTCTTGTAATTCATCAAATTCTGCAGATTCAAAATTCTTTGCGTTAGCTGCACAATCAATATCTCCATATCCCTCAACTTAAACAAACCTGGTTCGATGCGGATAACAAAATATCAAAACCTAGCAATTGATGATATTCTAGCATTTTCTCGATCTGCAGATATTTCTCCTTCCCCATATTTGTAAAATCTTCCAGTTTATCGACATTCTCTGCTTGTAGGATCTGCTGCTCCTCTCCATGTACAAGTTTCTTACTTTCCAACAACTTCACTATCTCTATTAATTTCCTCTGCCTAGCTAAACAAGTGTCTTTATTTCTTTCGCTCCACACATCTAGACATAGTTATGATTGAACTGAACTTACAATTTCTAAATTACAGTATCTATTTAGTAAGAGTTCTTTGCTCTGCATCGAGCAAAATCTTATTTTTCAGTAAATTCTGAGATTGAGCTGATTTGCAGCTTGCCTGCATTCTTTGCAACTTCAATTTCTCCATTTCTTCAGTTTCATCAAACTTGGCTCTCTGTATCTTTGAAACTTTCCAGTTCTAGCAATAACACATATTGAAGCATTTTCTCTATAAGCAGATATCTTATATTACTACACTTTTCAAAATCTCCTATGTTCATCAAATTCTATCTTTGTATCATATGATCTTTCACTTATTGTACCGCTTTCTTCATTCAATCATTTCTATATCTCCAATAATTTTTCTTGTTGTACTACACAAATAGAACTGTTTCTAACAAACTACACAGTTTTCAATGTTCTTTGTTGAATTATGCCTTCAATATCTCCATTCCTATGATTTTCAACAGCTCTGTCTTCTATGTCAAGCAAAAGTATTCAGTTTCTTTCTGCAGATTCAAAATTCTCTGCGTTAGCTGCACAATCAATATCTCCATATCCCTCAATTTAAACAAACCTGGTTCGATGCGGATAACAAAATATCAAAATCTAGCAATTGATGATATTCTAGCATTTTCTCGATTTGCAGATATTTCTCATTCCCCAAATTTGTAAAATCTTCCAGTTTGACGGAATTCTCTGCTTGTAGGATCTGCTGCTTCTCTCCATGTACAAGCTTCCTACTCTCCAACAACTTCACTATCTCTATTAATTTCCTCTGCCTATCTAAACAAGTGTCTCTATTTCTTTCACTCCACACATCAAGACATAGTTATGATTCAACTGAACTTACACTTTCTGAATTACAGTATCTATTACTGTAATGTTCGTTCTCTGCATCGAGCAAAATCTTATTTTTCAGTAATTTCTTAGATTGAGCTCATTTGCAGGTTGCCTGCATTCTCTGCAACTTCAATTTCTCCATTTCTTCAGTTTCATCAAACTTGGCTCTCTGTATCTGTCAAACTCTCCATTTCTAGCAATAACACATGTTGAAGCATTTTCTCTATATGCAGATATCTCATACACTTTGCAAAATCTGCTATTTTCATCAAATTCTATCTTTGTATCATATCATCTTTCACTTATTGTACAGCTTTCTTCAATTCAATCATTTCTAAATCTCCAATAATTTTTCTTGTTGTAATACACAAATAGAACTATTTCTAACAAACTACTCATTTTTCAATGTTCTTTGGTCAATTATGCCTTCGATATCTCCATTCCTATATTTTTCAACAGAATTGGGTTCTATGTCAAGCAAAAGTATTCAGTTTCTTGTAATTCATCAAATTCCGCAGATTCAAAATTCTCTGCGTTAGCTGCACAATCAATTTCTCCATGTCGTTCAATTTAAATAAATATGGTTCGATGCGGATAACAAAATATCAAAACTTAGCAATTGATGATATTCTAGCATTTTCTCGATTTGCAGATATTTCTCATTCCCCATATTTGTAAAATCTTCCAGTTTATCGACATTCTCTGCTTGTAAGATCTGCTGCTTCTCTCCATATACAAGTTTCTTACTTTCCAACAACTTCACTATCTCTATTAATTTCCTCCGCCTATCTAAACAAGTGTCTTTATTTCTTTCGCTCCACACATCTAGACATAGTTATGATTCAACTGAACTTACAATTTCTAAATTACAGTATCTATTTAGTAAGAGTTAGTTCTCGGCATCGAGCAAAATCTTATTTTTCAGTAAATTCTTACATTGAGCTGATTTGCAGCTTGCCTGCATTCTTTGCAACTTCAATTTCTCCAGTTCTTCAGTTTCAGCAAAGTTGGCTCTCTGTATCTATGAAACTTTCCATTTCTAGCAATAACACATATTGAAGCATTTTCTCTATAAGCAGATATCTCATATTACTACACTTTGCAAAATCTCCTATGTTCATCAAATTCTATCTTTCTATCATATGATCTTTCACTTATTCTACAGCTTTCTTCAATTCAATCATTTCTATATCTCCAATAATTTTTCTTGTTGTACTACACAAATAGAACTATTTCTAACAAACTACACAGTTTTCAATGTTCTTTGTTTAATTATGCCTTCAATATCTCCATTCCTATAATTTTCAACAGATCTGGCTTCTATGTCAAGCAAAAGTATTCAGTTACGTGTAATTCATCATATTCTGCAGATTCAAAATTCCCTGCGTTAGCTGCACAATCAATATCTCCATATGCCTCAATTTAAACAAACCTCGTTCGATGCGGATAACAAAATATCAAATCCTAGCCTTTTCTCTATCTGCAGATATTTCTCATTCCCCATATTTGTAAAATCTTCCAGTTTGACGGAATTCTCTGCTTGTAGGATCTGCTGCTTCTCTCCATGTACAAGTTTCCTACTCTCCAACAACTTCAATATCTCTATTAATTTTCTCTGCCTATCTAAACAAGTGTCTCTATTTCTTTCGCTCCACACATCTAGACATAGTTATGATTCAACTGAACTTACAATTTCTGAATTACAATATCTATCAGTAAAAGTAGTTCTGTGCATCGAGCAAAATTTTATTTTTCAGTAATTTCTTAGATTGAGCTCATTTGCAGGTTGCCTGCATTCTCTGCAACTTCAATTTCTCCATTTCTTCAGTTTCATCAAACTTGGCTCTCTGTATCTGTCAAACTCTCCATTTCTAGCAATAACACATTTTGAAGCATTTTCTCTATAAGCAGATACATCATATTCGTACACTTTGCAAAATCTGCTATTTTCATCAAATTCTATCTTTGTATCATCTGCTCGGTCACTGATTGTACAACTTTCTTCAATTCAATCATTTCTCCATCTCCAATAATTTTTCTTGTTGTACTACACAAATAGAACTATTTTAAACAAACTACACATTTTTCAATGTTCTTTGTTTAATTATGCCTTCCATATCTCCATTCCTATAATTTTCAACAGCTCTGTCTTCTATGTCAAGGAAAAGTATTCAGTTTCTTGTAATTCATCAAACTCTGCAGATTCAAAATTCTCTGCATTAGCTGCACAATCAATATCTCCATATCCCTCAATTTAAACAAACCTGGTTCGATGCGGATAACAAAATATCAAAACCTAGCAATTGATGATATTCTAGCATTTTCTCGATCTGCAGATATTTCTCCTTCCCCATATTTGTAAAATCTTCCAGTTTATCGACATTCTCTGCTTGTAGGATCTGCTGCTCCTCTCCATGTACAAGTTTCTTACTTTCCAACAACTTCACTATCTCTATTAATTTCCTCTGCCTATCTAAACAAGTGTCTTTATTTCTTTCGCTCCACACATCTAGACATAGTTATGATTGAACTGAACTTACAATTTCTAAATTACAGTATCTATTTAGTAAGAGTTAGTTCTCTGCATCGAGCAAAATCTTATTTTTCAGTAAATTCTGAGATTGAGCTGATTTGCAGCTTGCCTGCATTCTTTGCAACTTCAATTTCTCCATTTCTTCAGTTTCATCAAACTTGGCTCTCTGTATCTATGAAACTTTCCAGTTCTAGCAATAACACATATTGAAGCATTTTCTCTATAAGCAGATATCTCATATTACTACACTTTGCAAAATCTCCTTTGTTCATCAAATTCTATCTTTGTATCATATGATCTTTCACTTATTGTACCGCTTTCTTCATTCAATCATTTCTATATCTCCAATAATTTTTCTTGTTGTACTACACAAATAGAACTATTTCTAACAAACTACACAGTTTTCAATGTTCTTTGTTGAATTATGCCTTCAATATCTCCATTCCTATGATTTTCAACAGCTCTGTCTTCTATGTCAAGCAAAAGTATTCAGTTTCTTTCTGCAGATTCAAAATTCTCTGCGTTAGCTGCACAATCAATATCTCCATATCCCTCAATTTAAACAAACCTGGTTCGATGCGGATAACAAAATATCAAAATCTAGCAATTGATGATATTCTAGCATTTTCTCGATTTGCAGATATTTCTCATTCCCCAAATTTGTAAAATCTTCCAGTTTGACGGAATTCTCTGCTTGTAGGATCTGCTGCTTCTCTCCATGTACAAGCTTCCTACTCTCCAACAACTTCACTATCTCTATTAATTTCCTCTGCCTATCTAAACAAGTGTCTCTATTTCTTTCACTCCACACATCAAGACATAATTATGATTCAACTGAACTTACACTTTCTGAATTACAGTATCTATTACTGTAATGTTCGTTCTCTGCATCGAGCAAAATCTTATTTTTCAGTAATTTCTTAGATTGAGCTCATTTGCAGGTTGCCTGCATTCTCTGCAACTTCAATTTCTCCATTTCTTCAGTTTCATCAAACTTGGCTCTCTGTATCTGTCAAACTCTCCATTTCTAGCAATAACACATGTTGAAGCATTTTCTCTATATGCAGATATCTCATACACTTTGCAAAATCTGCTATTTTCATCAAATTCTATCTTTGTATCATATCATCTTTCACTTATTGTACAGCTTTCTTCAATTCAATCATTTCTAAATCTCCAATAATTTTTCTTGTTGTAATACACAAATAGAACTATTTCTAACAAACTACTCATTTTTCAATGTTCTTTGGTCAATTATGCCTTCGATATCTCCATTCCTATATTTTTCAACAGAATTGGGTTCTATGTCAAGCATAAGTATTCAGTTTTTTGTAATTCATCAAATTCCGCAGATTCAAAATTCTCTGCGTTAGCTGGACAATCAATTTCTCCATGTCGTTCAATTTAAATAAATATGGTTCGATGCGGATAACAAAATATCAAAACTTAGCAATTGATGATATTCTAGCATTTTCTCTATCTGCAGATATTTCTCATTCCCCATATTTGTAAAATCTTCCAGTTTATCGACATTCTCTGCTTGTAAGATCTGCTGCTTCTCTCCATATACAAGTTTCTTACTTTCCAACAACTTCACTATCTCTATTAATTTCCTCCGCCTATCTAAACAAGTGTCTTTATTTCTTTCGCTCCACACATCTAGACATAGTTATGATTCAACTGAACTTACAATTTCTAAATTACAGTATCTATTTAGTAAGAGTTAGTTCTCGGCATCGAGCAAAATCTTATTTTTCAGTAAATTCTTAGATTGAGCTGATTTGCAGCTTGCCTGCATTCTTTGCAACTTCAATTTCTCCAGTTCTTCAGTTTCAGCAAAGTTGGCTCTCTGTATCTATGAAACTTTCCATTTCTAGCACATATTGAAGCATTTTCTCTATAAGCAGATATCTCATATTACTACACTTTGCAAAATCTCCTATGTTCATCAAATTCTATCTTTCTATCATATGATCTTTCACTTATTCTACAGCTTTCTTCAATTCAATCATTTCTATATCTCCAATAATTTTTCTTGTTGTACTACACAAATAGAACTATTTCTAACAAACTACACAGTTTTCAATGTTCTTTGTTTAATTATGCCTTCAATATCTCCATTCCTATAATTTTCAACAGATCTGGCTTCTATGTCAAGCAAAAGTATTCAGTTACGTGTAATTCATCAAATTCTGCAGATTCAAAATTCCCTGCGTTAGCTGCACAATCAATATCTCCATATGCCTCAATTTAAACAAACCTCGTTCGATGCGGATAACAAAATATCAAATCCTAGCCTTTTCTCTATCTGCAGATATTTCTCATTCCCCATATTTGTAAAATCTTCCAGTTTAACGGAATGCTCTGCTTGTAGGATCTCCTGCTTCTCTCCATGTACAAGTTTCTTACTTTCCAGCTAACCTCACTATCTCTATTAATTTCCTCTGCCTATCTTAACATGTGTCTCTATTTCTATCGATCCACACTTCTAGACATAGTTATGATTCAACTGAACTTACAATTTCTGAATTACAATATCTATCAGTAAAAGCAGTTCTCTGCATTTAGCAAAATCTTATTTTTCAGTAATTTCTTAGATTGAGCTCATTTGCAGGTTACCTGCATTCTCTGCAACTTCAATTTCTCCATTTCTTCAGTTTCAGCAAACTTGGCTCTCTGTATCTGTCAAACTCTCCATTTCTAGCAATAACACATTTTGAAGCATTTTCTCTATAAGCAGATACATCATATTCGTACACTTTGCAAAATCTGCTATTTTCATCAAATTCTATCTTTGTATCATCTGCTCGTTCACTGATTGTACAACTTTCTTCAATTCAATCAATTTCTACATCTCCATTAATTTTTCTTGTTGTACTACACAAATAGAACTATTTCTAACAAACTACACATTTTTCAATGTTCTTTGTTTAATTATGCCTTCAATATCTCCATTCCTATAATTTTCAACAGATCTGGCTTCTATGTCAAGCAAAAGTATTCAGTTTATTGTAATTCATCAAATTTTGCAGATTCAAAATTCTCTGCGTTAGCTGCACAATCAATATCCCCATATCCCTCAATTTAAACAAACCTGGTTCGATGCGGATAACAAAATATCAAAACCTAGCAATTGATGATATTCTAGCATTTTCTCGATCTGAAGATATTTCTCCTTCCCCATATTTGTAAAATCTTCCAGTTTAACGAAATTCTCTGCTTGTAGGAGCTGCTGCTCCTCTCCATGTACAAGTTTCTTACTTTCCAACAACTTCACTATCTCTATTAATTTCCTCTGCCTATCTAAACAAGTGTCTTTATTTCTTTCGCTCCACACATCTAGACATAGTTATGATTGAACTGAACTTACAATTTCTAAATTACAGTATCTATTTAGTAAGAGTTAGTTCTCTGCATCGAGCAAAATCTTATTTTTCAGTAAATTCTGAGATTGAGCTGATTTGCAGCTTGCCTGCATTCTTTGCAACTTCAATTTCTCCATTTCTTCAGTTTCATCAAACTTGGCTCTCTGTATCTATGAAACTTTCCAGTTCTAGCAATAACACATATTGAAGCATTTTCTCTATAAGCAGATATCTCATATTACTACACTTTGCAAAATCTCCTATGTTCATCAACTTCTATCTTTGTATCATCTGCTCGTTCACTGATTGTACAAGTTTCTTCAATTCAATCAATTTCTACATCTCCAATAATTATTATTGTTGAACTACATTAATAAAACTATTTCTAACAAACTACTCATTTTTCTTTGTTCTTTGGTCAATTATGCCTTCGATATCTCCATTCCTATATTTTTCAACAGAATTGGGTTCTATGTCAAGCAAAAGTATTCAGTTTCTTGTAATTCATCAAATTCCGCAGATTCAAAATTCTCTGCGTTAGCTGCACAATCAATTTCTCCATGTCGTTCAATTTAAATAAATATGGTTCGATGCGGATAACAAAATATCAAAACCTAGCAATTGATGATATTCTAGCATTTTCTCTATCTGCAGATATTTCTCTTTCCCCATATTTGTAAAATCTTCCTGTTTATCGACATTCTCTGCTTCTAAGATCTGCTGCTTCTCTCCATATACAAGTTTCTTACTTTCCAACAACTTCACTATCTCTATTAATTTCCTCCGCCTATCTAAACAAGTGTCTCTATTTCTTTCGCTCCACACATCTAGACATAGTTATGATTCAACTGAACTTACAATTTCTGAATTACAGTATCTATTTAGTAAGAGTTAGTTCTCTGCATCGAGCAAAATCTTATTTTCCAGTAAATTCTTAGATTGAGGTGATTTGCAGCTTGCCTGCATTGTTTGCAACTTCAATTTCTCCATTTCTTCAGTTTCATCAAACTTGGCTCTCTGCATCTATGAAACTTTCCAGTTCTAGCAATAACACATATTGAAGCATTTTCTCTATAAGCAGATATCTCATATTACTACACTTTGCAAAATCTCCTATGTTCATCAAATTCTATCTTTGTATCATATGATCTATCACTTATTCACTTACTACACAAATAGAACTATTTCTAACAAACTACACAGTTTTCAATGTTCTTTGTTGAATTATGCCTTCAATATCTCCATTCCTATAATTTTCAACAGATCTGGCTTCTATGTCAAGCAAAAGTATTCAGTTTCTTTCTGCAGATTCAAAATTCTCTGCGTTAGCTGCACATCAATATCTCCATATCCCTCAATTTAAACAAACCTGGTTCGATGAGGATAACAAAATATCAAAATCTAGCAATTGATGATATTCTAGCATTTTCTCTATCTGCAGATATTTCTCATTCCCCATATTTGTAAAATCTTCCAGTTTAACGAAATTCTCTGCTTGTAGGATCTGCTGCTCCTCTCTATGTACAACTTTCCTACTTTCCAAAAACTTCATTATCTCTATTAATTTCCTCTGCCTATCTAAACAAGTGTCTCTATTTCTTTCACTCCACACATCAAGACATAGTTATGATTCAACTGAACTTACACTTTCTGAATTACAGTATCTATTACTGTAATGTTCGTTCTCTGCATCGAGCAAAATCTTATTTTTCAGTAATTTCTTAGATTGAGCTCATTTGCAGGTTGCCTGCATTCTCTGCAACTTCAATTTCTCCATTTCTTCAGTTTCATCAAACTTGGCTCTCTGTATCTGTCAAACTCTCCATTTCTAGCAATAACACATGTTGAAGCATTTTCTCTATATGCAGATATCTCATACACTTTGCAAAATCTGCTATTTTCATCAAATTCTATCTTTGTATCATATCATCTTTCACTTATTGTACAGCTTTCTTCAATTCAATCATTTCTAAATCTCCAATAATTTTTCTTGTTGTAATACACAAATAGAACTATTTCTAACAAACTACACATTTTTCAATGTTATTTGTTTAATTATGCCTTCAATATCTCCATTCCTATAATTTTCAACAGATCTGGCTTCTATGTCAAGCAAAAGTATTCACTTTCTTGTAATTCATCAAATTCTGCAGATTCAAAATTCTCTGCGTTAACTGCACAATCAATATCTCCATATCCTTCAATTTAAACAAACCTGGTTCGATGCGGATAACAAAATATCAAAACCTAGCAATTGATGATATTCTAGCATTTTCTCTATCTGCAGATATTTCTCCTTCCCCATATTTGTAAAATCTTCCAGTTTATCGACATTCTCTGCTTGTAAGATCTGCTGCTCCTCTCCATATACAAGTTCCTTACTTTCCAACAACTTCACTATCTCTATTAATTTCCTCTGCCTATCTAAACAAGTGTCTCTATTTCTTTCGCTCCACACATCTAGACATAGTTATGATTGAACTGAACTTACAATTTCTGAATTACAGTATCTTTTTAGTAAGAGTTAGTTCTCTGCATCGAGCAAAACCTTATTTTTCAGTAAAGTCTTAGATTGAGCTGATTTGCATCTTGCCTGCATTCTTTGCAACTTCAATTTCTCCATTTCTTCAGTTTCAGCAAACTTGGCTCTCTGTATCTGTCAAACTCTCCATTTCTAGCAATAACACATTTTGAAGCATTTTCTCTATAAGCAGATATCTCATATTCGTAAACTTTGCAAAATCTGCTATTTTCATCAAATTCTATCTTTGTATCATCTGCTCGTTCACTGATTGTACAAGTTTCTTCACTTCAATCAATTTCGACATCTCCAATAAGTATTATTGTTGAACTACATTAATAAAACTATTTCTAACAAACTACTCATTTTTCAATGTTCTTTGGTCAATTATGCCTTCGATATCTCCATTCCTATATTTTTCAACAGAATTGGGTTCTATGTCAAGCAAAAGTATTCAGTTTCTTGTAATTCATCAAATTCCGCAGATTCAAAATTCTATGCGTTAGCTGCACAATCAATTTCTCCATGTCGTTCAATTTAAATAAATATGGTTCGATGCGGATAACAAAATATCAAAACCTAGCAATTGATGATATTCTAGCATTTTCTCTATCTGCAGATATTTCTCATTCCCCATATTTGTAAAATCTTCCAGTTTATCGACATTCTCTGCTTGTAAGATCTGCTGCTTCTCTCCATATACAAGTTTCTTACTTTCCAACAACTTCACTATCTCTATTAATTTCCTCCGCCTATCTAAACAAGTGTCTTTATTTCTTTCGCTCCACACATCTAGACATAGTTATGATTCAACTGAACTTACAATTTCTAAATTACAGTATCTATTTAGTAAGAGTTAGTTCTCTGCATCGAGCAAAATCTTATTTTTCAGTAAATTCTTAGATTGAGCTGATTTGCAGCTTGCCTGCATTCTTTGCAACTTCAATTTCTCCAGTTCTTGAGTTTCAGCAAAGTTGGCTCTCTGTATCTAGGAAACTTTCCAGTTCTAGCAATAACACATATTTAAGCATTTTCTCTATAAGCAGATATCTCATATTACTACACTTTGCAAAATCTCCTATGTTCATCAAATTCTATCTTTCTATCATATGATCTTTCACTTATTCTACAGCTTTCTTCAATTCAATCATTTCTATATCTCCAATAATCTTTCTTGTTGTACTACACAAATAGAACTATTTCTAACAAACTACACAGTTTCAATGTTCTTTGTTGAATTATGCCTTCAATATCTCCATTCCTATAATTTTCAACAGCTCTGTCTTCTATGTCAAGCAAAAGTATTCAGTTTATTGTAATTCATCAAATTTTGCAGATTCAAAATTCTCTGCGTTAGCTGCACAATCAATATCTCCATATCCTTCAATTTAAACAAACCTGGTTCGATGCGGATAACAAAATATCAAAATCTAGCAATTGATGATATTCTAGCATTTTCTCTATCTGCAGATATTTCTCCTTCCCCATATTTGTAAAATCTTCCAGTTTAACGAAATTCTCTGCTTGTAGGATCTGCTGCTCCTCTCCATGTACAAGTTTCCTTCTTTCCAACAACTTCACTATCTCTATTAATTTCCTCTGCCTATCTAAACAAGTGTCTCTATTTCTTTCGCTCCACACATCTAGACATAATTATGATTCAACTGAACTTACAATTTCTGAATTACAGTATCTATTTAGTAAGAGTTAGTTCTCTGCATCGAGCAAAATCTTATTTTTCAGTAAATTCTTAGATTGAGCTGATTTGCAGCTTGCCTGCATTCTTTGCAACTTCAATTTCTCCATTTCTTCAGTTTCATCAAACTTGGCTCTCTGTATCTATGAAACTTTCCAGTTCTAGCAATAACACATATTGAAGCATTTTCTCTATAAGCAGATATCTCATATTACTACACTTTGCAAAATCTCCTATGTTCATCAAATTCTATCTTTGTATCATATGATCTATCACTTATTCACTTACTACACAAATAGAACTATTTCTAACAAACTACACAGTTTTCAATGTTCTTTGTTGAATTATGCCTTCAATATCTCCATTCCTATAATTTTCAACAGATCTGGCTTCTACGTCAAGCAAAAGTATTCAGTTTATTGTAATTCATCAAATTTTGCAGATTCAAAATTCTCTGCGTTAGCTGCACAATCAATATCTCCATATCCCTCAATTTAAACAAACCTGGTTCGATGCGGATAACAAAATATCAAAATCTAGCAATTGATGATATTCTAGCATTTTCTCTATCTGCAGATATTTCTCATTCCCCATATTTGTAAAATCTTGCAGTTTATCGACATTCTCTGCTTGTAAGATCTGCTGCTTCTCTCCATATACAAGTTTCTTACTTTCCAACAACTTCACTATCTCTATTAATTTCCTCCGCCTATCTAAACAAGTGTCTTTATTTCTTTCGCTCCACACATCTAGACATAGTTATGATTCAACTGAACTTACAATTTCTAAATTACAGTATCTATTTAGTAAGAGTTAGTTCTGTGCATCGAGCAAAATCTTATTTTTCAGTAAATTCTTAGATTGAGCTGATTTGCAGCTTGCCTGCATTCTTTGCAACTTCAATTTCTCCATTTCTTCAGTTTCATCAAACTTGGCTCTCTGTATCTATGAAACTTTCCAGTTCTAGCAATAACACATATTGAAGCATTTTCTCTATAAGCAGATATCTCATATTACTACACTTTGCAAAATCTCCTTTGTTCATCAAATTCTATCTTTGTATCATATGATCTTTCATTTATTTTACCGCTTTCTTCATTCAATCATTTCTATATCTCCAATAATTTTTCTTGTTGTACTACACAAATAGAACTATTTCTAACAAACTACACAGTTTTCAATGTTCTTTGTTGAATTATGCCTTCAATATCTCCATTCCTATGATTTTCAACAGCTCTGTCTTCTATGTCAAGCAAAAGTATTCAGTTTCTTTCTGCAGATTGAAAATTCCCTGCGTTAGCTGCACAATCAATATCTCCATATCCCTCAATTTAAACAAACCTGGTTCGGTGTGGATAACAAAATATCACAATCTAGCAATTGATGATATTCTAGCATTTTCTCGATTTGCAGATATTTCTCATTCCCCAAATTTGTAAAATCTTCCAGTTTGACGGAATTCTCTGCTTGTAGGATCTGCTGCTTCTCTCCATGTACAAGTTTCCTACTCTCCAACAACTTCACTATCTCTATTAATTTCCTCTGCCTATCTATACAAGTGTCTCTATTTCTTTCGCTCCACACATCTAGACATAGTTATGATTCAACTGAACTTACAATTTCTGAATTACAATATCCATCAGTAAAAGTAGTTCTGTGCATCGAGCAAAATTTTATTTTTCAGTAATTTCTTAGATTGAGCTCATTTGCAGGTTGCCTGCGTTCTCTGCAACTTCAATTTCTCTATTTCTTCAGTTTCAGCAAACTTGGCTCTCTGTATCTATCAAACTCTTCATTTCTAGCAATAACAAATTTTGAAGCATTTTCTCTATAAGCAGATATATCATATAGGTACACTTTGCAGAATCTCCTATTTTCATCAAATTCTATCTTTGTATCATATGATCTTTCACTGGTTGTGCAACTTTCTTCAATTCAATCATTTCTCCATCTCCATTAATTTTTCTTGTTGTACTACACAAATAGAACTATTTCTAACAAACTACACATTTTTCCATGTTCTTTGTTTAATTATGCCTTCAATATCTCCATTCCTATAATTTTCAACAGATCTGGCTTCTATGTCAAGCAAAAGTATTCAGTTTATTGTAATTCATCAAATTTTGCAGATTCAAAATTCTCTGCGTTAGCTGCACAATCAATATCTCCATATCCTTCAATTTAAACAAACCTGGTTCGATGCGGATAACAAAATATCAAAATCCAGCAATTGATGATATTCTAGCATTTTCTCTATCTGCAGATATTTCTCCTTCCCCATATTTGTAAAATCTTCCAGTTTAACGAAATTCTCTGCTTGTAGGATCTGCTGCTCCTCTCCATGTACAAGTTTCCTACTTTCCAACAACTTCACTATCTCTATTAATTTCCTCTGCCTATCTAAACAAGTGTCTCTATTTCTTTCGCTCCACACATCTAGACTTAGTTATGGTTCAACTGAACTTACAATTTCTGAATTACAGTATCTATTTAGTAAGAGTTAGTTCTCTGCATCGAGCAAAATCTTATTTTTCAGTAAATTCTTAGATTGAGCAGATTTGCAGCTTGCCTGCATTCTTTGCAACTTCAATTTCTCCATTTCTTCAGTTTCATCAAACTTGGCTCTCTGTATCTATGAAACTTTCCAGTTCTAGCAATAACACATATTGAAGCATTTTCTCTATAAGCAGATATCTCATATTACTACACTTTGCAAAAACTCCTATGTTCATCAAATTCTATCTTTGTATCATCTGCTCGTTCACTGATTGTACAAGTTTCTTCAATTCAATCAATTTCTACATCTCCAATAATTATTATTGTTGAACTACATTAATAAAACTATTTCTAACAAACTACTCATTTTTCTTTGTTCTTTGGTCAATTATGCCTTCGATATCTCCATTCCTATATTTTTCAGCAGAATTGGGTTCTATGTCAAGCAAAAGTATTCAGTTTCTTGTAATTCATCAAATTCCGCAGATTCAAAATTCTCTGCGTTAGCTGCACAATCAATTTCTCCATGTCGTTCAATTTAAATAAATATGGTTCGATGCGGATAACAAAATATCAAAACCTAGCAATTGATGTTATTCTAGCATTTTCTCTATCTGCAGATATTTCTCATTCCCCATATTTGTAAAATCTTCCAGTTTATCGACATTCTCTGCTTGTAAGATCTGCTGCTCCTCTCCATATACAAGTTCCTTACTTTCCAACAACTTCACTATCTCTATTAATTTCCTCTGCCTATCTAAACAAGTGTCTCTATTTCTTTCGCTCCACACATCTAGACATAGTTATGATTGAACTGAACTTACAATTTCTGAATTACAGTATCTTTTTAGTAAGAGTTAGTTCTCTGCATCGAGCAAAACCTTATTTTTCAGTAAAGTCTTAGATTGAGCTGATTTGCATCTTGCCTGCATTCTTTGCAACTTCAATTTCTCCATTTCTTCAGTTTCAGCAAACTTGGCTCTCTGTATCTGTCAAACTCTCCATTTCTAGCAATAACACATTTTGAAGCATTTTCTCTATAAGCAGATATCTCATATTCGTTAACTTTGCAAAATCTGCTATTTTCATCAAATTCTATCTTTGTATCATCTGCTCGTTCACTGATTGTACAAGTTTCTTCACTTCAATCAATTTCGACATCTCCAATAAGTATTATTGTTGAACTACATTAATAAAACTATTTCTAACAAACTACTCATTTTTCAATGTTCTTTGGTCAATTATGCCTTCGATATCTCCATTCCTATATTTTTCAACAGAATTGGGTTCTATGTCAAGCAAAAGTATTCAGTTTCTTGTAATTCATCAAATTCCGCAGATTCAAAATTCTATGCGTTAGCTGCACAATCAATTTCTCCATGTCGTTCAATTTAAATAAATATGGTTCGATGCGGATAACAAAATATCAAAACCTAGCAATTGATGATATTCTAGCATTTTCTCTATCTGCAGATATTTCTCATTCCCCATATTTGTAAAATCTTCCAGTTTATCGACATTCTCTGCTTGTAAGATCTGCTGCTTCTCTCCATATACAAGTTTCTTACTTTCCAACAACTTCACTATCTCTATTAATTTCCTCCGCCTATCTAAACAAGTGTCTTTATTTCTTTCGCTCCACACATCTAGACATAGTTATGATTCAACTGAACTTACAATTTCTAAATTACAGTATCTATTTAGTAAGAGTTAGTTCTCTGCATCGAGCAAAATCTTATTTTTCAGTAAATTCTTAGATTGAGCTGATTTGCAGCTTGCCTGCATTCTTTGCAACTTCAATTTCTCCAGTTCTTGAGTTTCAGCAAAGTTGGCTCTCTGTATCTAGGAAACTTTCCAGTTCTAGCAATAACACATATTTAAGCATTTTCTCTATAAGCAGATATCTCATATTACTACACTTTGCAAAATCTCCTATGTTCATCAAATTCTATCTTTCTATCATATGATCTTTCACTTATTCTACAGCTTTCTTCAATTCAATCATTTCTATATCTCCAATAATCTTTCTTGTTGTACTACACAAATAGAACTATTTCTAACAAACTACACAGTTTCAATGTTCTTTGTTGAATTATGCCTTCAATATCTCCATTCCTATAATTTTCAACAGCTCTGTCTTCTATGTCAAGCAAAAGTATTCAGTTTATTGTAATTCATCAAATTTTGCAGATTCAAAATTCTCTGCGTTAGCTGCACAATCAATATCTCCATATCCTTCAATTTAAACAAACCTGGTTCGATGCGGATAACAAAATATCAAAATCTAGCAATTGATGATATTCTAGCATTTTCTCTATCTGCAGATATTTCTCCTTCCCCATATTTGTAAAATCTTCCACTTTAACGAAATTCTCTGCTTGTAGGATCTGCTGCTCCTCTCCATGTACAAGTTTCCTTCTTTCCAACAACTTCACTATCTCTATTAATTTCCTCTGCCTATCTAAACAAGTGTCTCTATTTCTTTCGCTCCACACATCTAGACATAATTATGATTCAACTGAACTTACAATTTCTGAATTACAGTATCTATTTAGTAAGAGTTAGTTCTCTGCATCGAGCAAAATCTTATTTTTCAGTAAATTCTTAGATTGAGCTGATTTGCAGCTTGCCTGCATTCTTTGCAACTTCAATTTCTCCATTTCTTCAGTTTCATCAAACTTGGCTCTCTGTATCTATGAAACTTTCCAGTTCTAGCAATAACACATATTGAAGCATTTTCTCTATAAGCAGATATCTCATATTACTACACTTTGCAAAATCTCCTATGTTCATCAAATTCTATCTTTGTATCATATGATCTATCACTTATTCACTTACTACACAAATAGAACTATTTCTAACAAACTACACAGTTTTCAATGTTCTTTGTTGAATTATGCCTTCAATATCTCCATTCCTATAATTTTCAACAGATCTGGCTTCTACGTCAAGCAAAAGTATTCAGTTTATTGTAATTCATCAAATTTTGCAGATTCAAAATTCTCTGCGTTAGCTGCACAATCAATATCTCCATATCCCTCAATTTAAACAAACCTGGTTCGATGCGGATAACAAAATATCAAAATCTAGCAATTGATGATATTCTAGCATTTTCTCTATCTGCAGATATTTCTCATTCCCCATATTTGTAAAATCTTGCAGTTTATCGACATTCTCTGCTTGTAAGATCTGCTGCTTCTCTCCATATACAAGTTTCTTACTTTCCAACAACTTCACTATCTCTATTAATTTCCTCCGCCTATCTAAACAAGTGTCTTTATTTCTTTCGCTCCACACATCTAGACATAGTTATGATTCAACTGAACTTACAATTTCTAAATTACAGTATCTATTTAGTAAGAGTTAGTTCTGTGCATCGAGCAAAATCTTATTTTTCAGTAAATTCTTAGATTGAGCTGATTTGCAGCTTGCCTGCATTCTTTGCAACTTCAATTTCTCCATTTCTTCAGTTTCATCAAACTTGGCTCTCTGTATCTATGAAACTTTCCAGTTCTAGCAATAACACATATTGAAGCATTTTCTCTATAAGCAGATATCTCATATTACTACACTTTGCAAAATCTCCTTTGTTCATCAAATTCTATCTTTGTATCATATGATCTTTCATTTATTTTACCGCTTTCTTCATTCAATCATTTCTATATCTCCAATAATTTTTCTTGTTGTACTACACAAATAGAACTATTTCTAACAAACTACACAGTTTTCAATGTTCTTTGTTGAATTATGCCTTCAATATCTCCATTCCTATGATTTTCAACAGCTCTGTCTTCTATGTCAAGCAAAAGTATTCAGTTTCTTTCTGCAGATTCAAAATTCTCTGCGTTAGCTGCACAATCAATATCTCCATATCCCTCAATTTAAACAAACCTGGTTCGGTGTGGATAACAAAATATCACAATCTAGCAATTGATGATATTCTAGCATTTTCTCGATTTGCAGATATTTCTCATTCCCCAAATTTGTAAAATCTTCCAGTTTGACGGAATTCTCTGCTTGTAGGATCTGCTGCTTCTCTCCATGTACAAGTTTCCTACTCTCCAACAACTTCACTATCTCTATTAATTTCCTCTGCCTATCTATACAAGTGTCTCTATTTCTTTCGCTCCACACATCTAGACATAGTTATGATTCAACTGAACTTACAATTTCTGAATTACAATATCCATCAGTAAAAGTAGTTCTGTGCATCGAGCAAAATTTTATTTTTCAGTAATTTCTTAGATTGAGCTCATTTGCAGGTTGCCTGCGTTCTCTGCAACTTCAATTTCTCTATTTCTTCAGTTTCAGCAAACTTGGCTCTCTGTATCTATCAAACTCTTCATTTCTAGCAATAACAAATTTTGAAGCATTTTCTCTATAAGCAGATATATCATATAGGTACACTTTGCAGAATCTCCTATTTTCATCAAATTCTATCTTTGTATCATATGATCTTTCACTGGTTGTGCAACTTTCTTCAATTCAATCATTTCTCCATCTCCATTAATTTTTCTTGTTGTACTACACAAATAGAACTATTTCTAACAAACTACACATTTTTCCATGTTCTTTGTTTAATTATGCCTTCAATATCTCCATTCCTATAATTTTCAACAGATCTGGCTTCTATGTCAAGCAAAAGTATTCAGTTTATTGTAATTCATCAAATTTTGCAGATTCAAAATTCTCTGCGTTAGCTGCACAATCAATATCTCCATATCCTTCAATTTAAACAAACCTGGTTCGATGCGGATAACAAAATATCAAAATCCAGCAATTGATGATATTCTAGCATTTTCTCTATCTGCAGATATTTCTCCTTCCCCATATTTGTAAAATCTTCCAGTTTAACGAAATTCTCTGCTTGTAGGATCTGCTGCTCCTCTCCATGTACAAGTTTCCTACTTTCCAACAACTTCACTATCTCTATTAATTTCCTCTGCCTATCTAAACAAGTGTCTCTATTTCTTTCGCTCCACACATCTAGACTTAGTTATGGTTCAACTGAACTTACAATTTCTGAATTACAGTATCTATTTAGTAAGAGTTAGTTCTCTGCATCGAGCAAAATCTTATTTTTCAGTAAATTCTTAGATTGAGCAGATTTGCAGCTTGCCTGCATTCTTTGCAACTTCAATTTCTCCATTTCTTCAGTTTCATCAAACTTGGCTCTCTGTATCTATGAAACTTTCCAGTTCTAGCAATAACACATATTGAAGCATTTTCTCTATAAGCAGATATCTCATATTACTACACTTTGCAAAAACTCCTATGTTCATCAAATTCTATCTTTGTATCATCTGCTCGTTCACTGATTGTACAAGTTTCTTCAATTCAATCAATTTCTACATCTCCAATAATTATTATTGTTGAACTACATTAATAAAACTATTTCTAACAAACTACTCATTTTTCTTTGTTCTTTGGTCAATTATGCCTTCGATATCTCCATTCCTATATTTTTCAGCAGAATTGGGTTCTATGTCAAGCAAAAGTATTCAGTTTCTTGTAATTCATCAAATTCCGCAGATTCAAAATTCTCTGCGTTAGCTGCACAATCAATTTCTCCATGTCGTTCAATTTAAATAAATATGGTTCGATGCGGATAACAAAATATCAAAACCTAGCAATTGATGTTATTCTAGCATTTTCTCTATCTGCAGATATTTCTCATTCCCCATATTTGTAAAATCTTCCAGTTTATCGACATTCTCTGCTTGTAAGATCTGCTGCTCCTCTCCATATACAAGTTCCTTACTTTCCAACAACTTCACTATCTCTATTAATTTCCTCTGCCTATCTAAACAAGTGTCTCTATTTCTTTCGCTCCACACATCTAGACATAGTTATGATTGAACTGAACTTACAATTTCTGAATTACAGTATCTTTTTAGTAAGAGTTAGTTCTCTGCATCGAGCAAAACCTTATTTTTCAGTAAAGTCTTAGATTGAGCTGATTTGCATCTTGCCTGCATTCTTTGCAACTTCAATTTCTCCATTTCTTCAGTTTCAGCAAACTTGGCTCTCTGTATCTGTCAAACTCTCCATTTCTAGCAATAACACATTTTGAAGCATTTTCTCTATAAGCAGATATCTCATATTCGTTAACTTTGCAAAATCTGCTATTTTCATCAAATTCTATCTTTGTATCATCTGCTCGTTCACTGATTGTACAAGTTTCTTCACTTCAATCAATTTCGACATCTCCAATAAGTATTATTGTTGAACTACATTAATAAAACTATTTCTAACAAACTACTCATTTTTCAATGTTCTTTGGTCAATTATGCCTTCGATATCTCCATTCCTATATTTTTCAACAGAATTGGGTTCTATGTCAAGCAAAAGTATTCAGTTTCTTGTAATTCATCAAATTCCGCAGATTCAAAATTCTATGCGTTAGCTGCACAATCAATTTCTCCATGTCGTTCAATTTAAATAAATATGGTTCGATGCGGATAACAAAATATCAAAACCTAGCAATTGATGATATTCTAGCATTTTCTCTATCTGCAGATATTTCTCATTCCCCATATTTGTAAAATCTTCCAGTTTATCGACATTCTCTGCTTGTAAGATCTGCTGCTTCTCTCCATATACAAGTTTCTTACTTTCCAACAACTTCACTATCTCTATTAATTTCCTCCGCCTATCTAAACAAGTGTCTTTATTTCTTTCGCTCCACACATCTAGACATAGTTATGATTCAACTGAACTTACAATTTCTAAATTACAGTATCTATTTAGTAAGAGTTAGTTCTCTGCATCGAGCAAAATCTTATTTTTCAGTAAATTCTTAGATTGAGCTGATTTGCAGCTTGCCTGCATTCTTTGCAACTTCAATTTCTCCAGTTCTTGAGTTTCAGCAAAGTTGGCTCTCTGTATCTAGGAAACTTTCCAGTTCTAGCAATAACACATATTTAAGCATTTTCTCTATAAGCAGATATCTCATATTACTACACTTTGCAAAATCTCCTATGTTCATCAAATTCTATCTTTCTATCATATGATCTTTCACTTATTCTACAGCTTTCTTCAATTCAATCATTTCTATATCTCCAATAATCTTTCTTGTTGTACTACACAAATAGAACTATTTCTAACAAACTACACAGTTTCAATGTTCTTTGTTGAATTATGCCTTCAATATCTCCATTCCTATAATTTTCAACAGCTCTGTCTTCTATGTCAAGCAAAAGTATTCAGTTTATTGTAATTCATCAAATTTTGCAGATTCAAAATTCTCTGCGTTAGCTGCACAATCAATATCTCCATATCCTTCAATTTAAACAAACCTGGTTCGATGCGGATAACAAAATATCAAAATCTAGCAATTGATGATATTCTAGCATTTTCTCTATCTGCAGATATTTCTCCTTCCCCATATTTGTAAAATCTTCCACTTTAACGAAATTCTCTGCTTGTAGGATCTGCTGCTCCTCTCCATGTACAAGTTTCCTTCTTTCCAACAACTTCACTATCTCTATTAATTTCCTCTGCCTATCTAAACAAGTGTCTCTATTTCTTTCGCTCCACACATCTAGACATAATTATGATTCAACTGAACTTACAATTTCTGAATTACAGTATCTATTTAGTAAGAGTTAGTTCTCTGCATCGAGCAAAATCTTATTTTTCAGTAAATTCTTAGATTGAGCTGATTTGCAGCTTGCCTGCATTCTTTGCAACTTCAATTTCTCCATTTCTTCAGTTTCATCAAACTTGGCTCTCTGTATCTATGAAACTTTCCAGTTCTAGCAATAACACATATTGAAGCATTTTCTCTATAAGCAGATATCTCATATTACTACACTTTGCAAAATCTCCTATGTTCATCAAATTCTATCTTTGTATCATATGATCTATCACTTATTCACTTACTACACAAATAGAACTATTTCTAACAAACTACACAGTTTTCAATGTTCTTTGTTGAATTATGCCTTCAATATCTCCATTCCTATAATTTTCAACAGATCTGGCTTCTACGTCAAGCAAAAGTATTCAGTTTATTGTAATTCATCAAATTTTGCAGATTCAAAATTCTCTGCGTTAGCTGCACAATCAATATCTCCATATCCCTCAATTTAAACAAACCTGGTTCGATGCGGATAACAAAATATCAAAATCTAGCAATTGATGATATTCTAGCATTTTCTCTATCTGCAGATATTTCTCATTCCCCATATTTGTAAAATCTTGCAGTTTATCGACATTCTCTGCTTGTAAGATCTGCTGCTTCTCTCCATATACAAGTTTCTTACTTTCCAACAACTTCACTATCTCTATTAATTTCCTCCGCCTATCTAAACAAGTGTCTTTATTTCTTTCGCTCCACACATCTAGACATAGTTATGATTCAACTGAACTTACAATTTCTAAATTACAGTATCTATTTAGTAAGAGTTAGTTCTCTGCATCGAGCAAAATCTTATTTTTCAGTAAATTCTTAGATTGAGCTGATTTGCAGCTTGCCTGCATTCTTTGCAACTTCAATTTCTCCATTTCTTCAGTTTCATCAAACTTGGCTCTCTGTATCTATGAAACTTTCCAGTTCTAGCAATAACACATATTGAAGCATTTTCTCTATAAGCAGATTTCTCATATTACTACACTTTGCAAAATCTCCTTTGTTCATCAAATTCTATCTTTGTATCATATGATCTTTCATTTATTTTACCGCTTTCTTCATTCAATCATTTCTATATCTCCAATAATTTTTCTTGTTGTACTACACAAATAGAACTATTTCTAACAAACTACACAGTTTTCAATGTTCTTTGTTGAATTATGCCTTCAATATCTCCATTCCTATGATTTTCAACAGCTCTGTCTTCTATGTCAAGCAAAAGTATTCAGTTTCTTTCTGCAGATTCAAAATTCTCTGCGTTAGCTGCACAATCAATATCTCCATATCCCTCAATTTAAACAAACCTGGTTCGGTGTGGATAACAAAATATCACAATCTAGCAATTGATGATATTCTAGCATTTTCTCGATTTGCAGATATTTCTCATTCCCCAAATTTGTAAAATCTTCCAGTTTGACGGAATTCTCTGCTTGTAGGATCTGCTGCTTCTCTCCATGTACAAGTTTCCTACTCTCCAACAACTTCACTATCTCTATTAATTTCCTCTGCCTATCTATACAAGTGTCTCTATTTCTTTCGCTCCACACATCTAGACATAGTTATGATTCAACTGAACTTACAATTTCTGAATTACAATATCCATCAGTAAAAGTAGTTCTGTGCATCGAGCAAAATTTTATTTTTCAGTAATTTCTTAGATTGAGCTCATTTGCAGGTTGCCTGCGTTCTCTGCAACTTCAATTTCTCTATTTCTTCAGTTTCAGCAAACTTGGCTCTCTGTATCTATCAAACTCTTCATTTCTAGCAATAACAAATTTTGAAGCATTTTCTCTATAAGCAGATATATCATATAGGTACACTTTGCAGAATCTCCTATTTTCATCAAATTCTATCTTTGTATCATATGATCTTTCACTGGTTGTGCAACTTTCTTCAATTCAATCATTTCTCCATCTCCATTAATTTTTCTTGTTGTACTACACAAATAGAACTATTTCTAACAAACTACACATTTTTCCATGTTCTTTGTTTAATTATGCCTTCAATATCTCCATTCCTATAATTTTCAACAGATCTGGCTTCTATGTCAAGCAAAAGTATTCAGTTTATTGTAATTCATCAAATTTTGCAGATTCAAAATTCTCTGCGTTAGCTGCACAATCAATATCTCCATATCCTTCAATTTAAACAAACCTGGTTCGATGCGGATAACAAAATATCAAAATCCAGCAATTGATGATATTCTAGCATTTTCTCTATCTGCAGATATTTCTCCTTCCCCATATTTGTAAAATCTTCCAGTTTAACGAAATTCTCTGCTTGTAGGATCTGCTGCTCCTCTCCATGTACAAGTTTCCTACTTTCCAACAACTTCACTATCTCTATTAATTTCCTCTGCCTATCTAAACAAGTGTCTCTATTTCTTTCGCTCCACACATCTAGACTTAGTTATGGTTCAACTGAACTTACAATTTCTGAATTACAGTATCTATTTAGTAAGAGTTAGTTCTCTGCATCGAGCAAAATCTTATTTTTCAGTAAATTCTTAGATTGAGCAGATTTGCAGCTTGCCTGCATTCTTTGCAACTTCAATTTCTCCATTTCTTCAGTTTCATCAAACTTGGCTCTCTGTATCTATGAAACTTTCCAGTTCTAGCAATAACACATATTGAAGCATTTTCTCTATAAGCAGATATCTCATATTACTACACTTTGCAAAAACTCCTATGTTCATCAAATTCTATCTTTGTATCATCTGCTCGTTCACTGATTGTACAAGTTTCTTCAATTCAATCAATTTCTACATCTCCAATAATTATTATTGTTGAACTACATTAATAAAACTATTTCTAACAAACTACTCATTTTTCTTTGTTCTTTGGTCAATTATGCCTTCGATATCTCCATTCCTATATTTTTCAGCAGAATTGGGTTCTATGTCAAGCAAAAGTATTCAGTTTCTTGTAATTCATCAAATTCCGCAGATTCAAAATTCTCTGCGTTAGCTGCACAATCAATTTCTCCATGTCGTTCAATTTAAATAAATATGGTTCGATGCGGATAACAAAATATCAAAACCTAGCAATTGATGTTATTCTAGCATTTTCTCTATCTGCAGATATTTCTCATTCCCCATATTTGTAAAATCTTCCAGTTTATCGACATTCTATGCTTGTAAGATCTGCTGCTTCTCTCCATATACAAATTTCTTACTTTCCAACAAGTTCACTATCTCTATTAATTTCCTCTGCCTATCTAAACAAGTGTCTTTATTTCTTTCGCTCCACACATCTAGACATAGTTATGATTGAACTGAACTTACAATTTCTAAATTACAGTATCTATTTAGTAAGAGTTAGTTCTCTGCATCGAGCAAAATCTTATTTTTCAGTAAATTCTGAGATTGAGCTGATTTGCAGCTTGCCTGCATTCTCTGCAACTTCAATTTCTCCATTTCTTCAGTTTCATCAAACTTGGCTCTCTGTATCTGTCAAACTCTCCATTTCTAGCAATAACACATTTTGAAGCATTTTCTCTATAAGCAGATACATCATATTCGTACACTTTGCAAAATCTGCTATTTTCATCAAATTCTATCTTTGTATCATATCATCTTTCACTTATTGTACAGCTTTCTTCAATTCAATCATTTCTAAATCTCCAATAATTTTTCTTGTTGTAATACACAAATAGAACTATTTCTAACAAACTACACATTTTTCAATGTTATTTGTTTAATTATGCCTTCAATATCTCCATTCCTATAATTTTCAACAGCTCTGGCTTCTATGTCAAGCAAAAGTATTCACTTTCTTGTAATTCATCAAATTCTGCAGATTCAAAATTCTCTGCGTTAACTGCACAATCAATATCTCCATATCCTTCAATTTAAACAAACCTGGTTCGATGCGGATAACAAAATATCAAAACCTAGTAATTGATGATATTCTAGCATTTTCTCCATCTGCAGATATTTCTCATTCCCCATATTTGTAAAATCTTCCAGTTTATCGACATTCTCTGCTTGTAAGATCTGCTGCTTCTCTCCATATACAAGTTTCTTACTTTCCAACAACTTCACTATCTCTATTAATTTCCTCCGCCTATCTAAACAAGTGTCTTTATTTCTTTCGCTCCACACATCTAGACATAGTTATGATTCAACTGAACTTACAATTTCTAAATTAGAGTATCTATTTAGTAAGAGTTAGTTCTCGGCATCGAGCAAAATCTTATTTTTCAGTAAATTCTTAGATTGAGCTGATTTGCAGCTTGCCTGCATTCTTTGCAACTTCAATTTCACCAGTTCTTCAGTTTCAGCAAAGTTGGCTCTCTGTATCTATGAAACTTTCCATTTCTAGCAATAACACATATTGAAGCATTTTCTCTATAAGCAGATATCTCATACACTTGCAAAATCTCCTATGTTCATCAAATTCTATCTTTCTATCATATGATCTTTCACTTATTCTACAGCTTTCTTCAATTCAATCATTTCTATATCTCCAATAATTTTTCTTGTTGTACTACACAAATAGAACTATTTCTAACAAACTACACAGTTTTCAATGTTCTTTGTTTAATTATGCCTTCAATATCTCCATTCCTATAATTTTCAACAGATCTGGCTTCTATGTCAAGCAAAAGTATTCAGTTACTTGTAATTCATCAAATTCTGCAGATTGAAAATTCCCTGCGTTAGCTGCACAATCAATATCTCCATATCCCTCAATTTAAACAAACCTCGTTCGATGAGGATAACAAAATATCAAATCCTAGCCTTTTCTGTATCTGCAGATATTTCTCATTCCCCATATTTGTAAAATCTTCCAGTTTAACGGAATGCTCTGCTTTTAGGATCTCCTGCTTCTCTCCATGTACAAGTTTCTTACTTTCCAGCTAACCTCACTATCTCTATTAATTTCCTCTGCCTATCTTAACATGTGTCTCTATTTCTATCGATCCACATATCTAGACATAGTTATGATTCAACTGAACTTACAATTTCTGAATTACAATATCTATCAGTAAAAGCAGTTCTCTGCATTTAGCAAAATCTTATTTTTCAGTAATTTCTTAGATTGAGCTCATTTGCAGGTTGCCTGCATTCTCTGCAACTTCAATTTCTCCATTTCTTCAGTTTCAGCAAACTTGGCTCTCTGTATCTGTCAAACTCTCCATTTCTAGCAATAACACATTTTGAAGCATTTTCTCTATAAGCAGATACATCATATTCGTACACTTTGCAAAATCTGCTATTTTCATCAAATTCTATCTTTGTATCATCTGCTCGTTCACTGATTGTACAACTTTCTTCAATTCAATCAATTTCTACATCTCCATCAATTTTTCTTGTTGTACAACACAAATAGAACTATTTCTAACAAACTACACATTTTTCAATGTTCTTTGTTTAATTATGCCTTCAATATCTCCATTCCTATAATTTTCAACAGATCTGGCTTCTATGTCAAGCAAAAGTATTCCGTTTATTGTAATTCATCAAATTTTGCAGATTCAAAATTCTCTGCGTTAGCTGCACAATCAATATCTCCATATCCCTCAATTTAAACAAACCTGGTTCGATGCGGATAACAAAATATCAAAATCTAGCAATTGATGATATTCTAGCATTTTCTCTATCTGCAGATATTTCTCCTTCCCCATATTTGTAAAATCTTCCAGTTTATCGACATTCTCTGCTTGTAAGATCTGCTGCTTCTCTCCATATACAAGTTTCTTACTTTCCAAGAACTTCACTATCTCTATTAATTTCCTCCGCCTATCTAAACAAGTGTCTTTATTTCTTTCGCTCCACACATCTAGACATAGTTATGATTCAACTGAACTTACAATTTCTAAATTACAGTATCTATTTAGTAAGAGTTAGTTCTCGGCATCGAGCAAAATCTTATTTTTCAGTAAATTCTTAGATTGAGCTGATTTGCAGCTTGCCTGCATTCTTTGCAACTTCAATTTCTCCAGTTCTTCAGTTTCAGCAAAGTTGGCTCTCTGTATCTATGAAACTTTCCATTTCTAGCAATAACACATATTGAAGCATTTTCTCTATAAGCAGATATCTCATATTACTACACTTTGCAAAATCTCCTATGTTCATCAAATTCTATCTTTCTATCATATGATCTTTCACTTATTCTACAGCTTTCTTCAATTCAATCATTTCTATATCTCCAATAATTTTTCTTGTTGTACTACACAAATAGAACTATTTCTAACAAACTACACAGTTTTCAATGTTCTTTGTTTAATTATGCCTTCAATATCTCCATTCCTATAATTTTCAACAGATCTGGCTTCTATGTCAAGCAAAAGTATTCAGTTACTTGTAATTCATCAAATTCTGCAGATTGAAAATTCCCTGCGTTAGCTGCACAATCAATATCTCCATATCCCTCAATTTAAACAAACCTCGTTCGATGAGGATAACAAAATATCAAATCCTAGCCTTTTCTGTATCTGCAGATATTTCTCATTCCCCATATTTGTAAAATCTTCCAGTTTAACGGAATGCTCTGCTTGTAGGATCTCCTGCTTCTCTCCATGTACAAGTTTCTTACTTTCCAGCTAACCTCACTATCTCTATTAATTTCCTCTGCCTATCTTAACATGTGTCTCTATTTCTATCGATCCACATATCTAGACATAGTTATGATTCAACTGAACTTACAATTTCTGAATTACAATATCTATCAGTAAAAGCAGTTCTCTGCATTTAGCAAAATCTTATTTTTCAGTAATTTCTTAGATTGAGCTCATTTGCAGGTTGCCTGCATTCTCTGCAACTTCAATTTCTCCATTTCTTCAGTTTCAGCAAACTTGGCTCTCTGTATCTGTCAAACTCTCCATTTCTAGCAATAACACATTTTGAAGCATTTTCTCTATAAGCAGATACATCATATTCGTACACTTTGCAAAATCTGCTATTTTCATCAAATTCTATCTTTGTATCATCTGCTCGTTCACTGATTGTACAACTTTCTTCAATTCAATCAATTTCTACATCTCCATCAATTTTTCTTGTTGTACAACACAAATAGAACTATTTCTAACAAACTACACATTTTTCAATGTTCTTTGTTTAATTATGCCTTCAATATCTCCATTCCTATAATTTTCAACAGATCTGGCTTCTATGTCAAGCAAAAGTATTCAGTTTATTGTAATTCATCAAATTTTGCAGATTCAAAATTCTCTGCGTTAGCTGCACAATCAATATCTCCATATCCCTCAATTTAAACAAACCTGGTTCGATGCGGATAACAAAATATCAAAATCTAGCAATTGATGATATTCTAGCATTTTCTCTATCTGCAGATATTTCTCCTTCCCCATATTTGTAAAATCTTCCAGTTTATCGACATTATCTGCTTGTAAGATCTGCTGCTTCTCTCCATATACAAGTTTCTTACTTTCCAACAACTTCACTATCTCTATTAATTTCCTCCGCCTATCTAAACAAGTGTCTTTATTTCTTTCGCTCCTCACATCAAGACATAGTTATGATTCAACTGAACTTACAATTTCTAAATTACAGTATCTATTTAGTAAGAGTTAGTTCTCTGCATCGAGCAAAATCTTATTTTTCAGTAAATTCGTAGACTGAGCTGATTTGCAGCTTGCCTGCATTGTTTGCAACTTCAATTTCTCCATTTCTTCAGTTTCTTCAAACTTGGCAATCTGTATCTATGAAACTTTCCAGTTCTAGCAATAACACATATTGAAGCATTTTCTCTATAAGCAGATTTCTCATATTACTACACTTTGCAAAATCTCCTTTGTTCATCAAATTCTATCTTTGTATCATATGATCTTTCACTTATTGTACCGCTTTCTTCATTCAATCATTTCTATATCTCCAATAATTTTTCTTGTTGTACTACACAAATAGAACTATTTCTAACAAACTACACAGTTTTCAATGTTCTTTGTTGAATTATGCCTTCAATATCTCCATTCCTATGATTTTCAACAGCTCTGTCTTCTATGTCAAGCAAAAGTATTCAGTTTCTTTCTGCAGATTCAAAATTCTCTGCGTTAGCTGCACAATCAATATCTCCATATCCCTCAATTTAAACAAACCTGGTTCAGTGTGGATAACAAAATATCAAAATCTAGCAATTGATGATATTCTAGCATTTTCTCGATTTGCAGATATTTCTCATTCCCCAAATTTGTAAAATCTTCCAGTTTGAAGGAATTCTCTGCTTGTAGGATCTGCTGCTTCTCTCCATGTACAAGCTTCCCACTCTCCAACAACTTCACTATCTCTATTAATTTCCTCTGCCTATCTAAACAAGTGTCTCTATTTCTTTCGCTCCACACATCTAGACATAGTTATGATTCAACTGAACTTACAATTTCTGAATTACAATATCTATCAGTAAAAGTAGTTCTGTGCATCTAGCAAAATTTTATTTTTCAATAATTTCTTAGATTGAGCTCATTTGCAGGTTGCCTGCGTTCTCTGCAACTTCAATTTCTCTATTTCTTCAGTTTCAGCAAACTTGGCTCTCTGTATCTATCAAACTCTTCATTTCTAGCAATAACAAATTTTGAAGCATTTTCTCTATAAGCAGATACATCATATAGGTACACTTTGCAGAATCTCCTATTTTCATCAAATTCTATCTTTGTATCATATGATCTTTCACTGGTTGTGCAACGTTCTTCAATTCAATCATTTCTCCATCTCCATTAATTTTTCTTGTTGTACTACACAAATAGAACTATTTCTAACAAACTACACATTTTTCAATGTTCTTTGTTTAATTATGCCTTCAATATCTCCATTCCTATATTTTTCAACAGAATTGGGTTCTATGTCAAGCAAAAGTATTCAGTTTCTTGTAATTCATCAAATTCCGCAGATTCAAAATTCTCTGCGTTAGCTGCACAATCAATTTCTCCATGTCGTTCAATTTAAATAAATATGGTTCGATGCGGATAACAAAATATCAAAACCTAGGAATTGATGATAATCTAGCATTTTCTCTATCTGCAGATATTTCTCATTCCCCATATTTGTAAAATCTTGCAGTTTATCGACATTCTCTGCTTGTAAGATCTGCTGCTTCTCTCCATATACAAGTTTCTTACTTTCCAACAACTTCACTATCTCTATTAATTTCCTCTGCCTATCTAAACAAGTGTCTTTATTTCTTTCGCTCCACACATCTAGACATAGTTATGATTCAACTGAACTTACAATTTCTAAATTACAGTATCTATTTAGTAAGAGTTAGTTCTGTGCATCGAGCAAAATCTTATTTTTCAGTAAATTCTTAGATTGAGCTGATTTGCAGCTTGCCTGCATTGTTTGCAGCTTCAATTTGTCAATTTCTTCAGTTTCATCAAACTTGGCTCTCTGCATCTATGAAACTTTCCAGTTCTAGCAATAACACATATTGAAGCATTTTCTCTATAAGCAGATATCTCATATTACTACACTTTGCAAAATCTCCTATGTTCATCAAATTCTATCTTTGTATCACATGATCTTTCACTTATTCACTTACTACACAAATAGAACTATTTCTAACAAACTACACAGTTTTCAATGTTGTTTGTTGAATTATGCCTTCAATATCTCCATTCCTATAATTTTCAACAGATCTGGCTTCTATGTCAAGCAAAAGTATTCAGTTTCTTTCTGCAGATTCAAAATTCTCTGCGTTAGCTGCACATCAATATCTCCATATCCCTCAATTTAAACAAACCTGGTTCGATGAGGATAACAAAATATCAAAATCTAGCAATTGATGATATTCTAGCATTTTCTCTAACTGCAGATATTTCTCATTCCCCATATTTGTAAAATCTTCCAGTTTAACGAAATTCTCTGCTTGTAGGATCTGCTGCTCCTCTCCATGTACAACTTTCCTACTTTCCAAAAACTTCATTATCTCTATTAATTTCCTCTGCCTATCTAAACAAGTGTCTCTATTTCTTTCGCTCCACACATCAAGACATAGTTATGATTCAACTGAACTTACACTTTCTGAATTACAGTATCTATTACTGTAATGTTCGTTCTCTGCATCGAGCAAAATCTTATTTTTCAGTAATTTCTTAGATTGAGCTCATTTGCAGGTTGCCTGCATTCTCTGCAACTTCAATTTCTCCATTTCTTCAGTTTCATCAAACTTGGCTCTCTGTATCTGTCAAACTCTCCATTTCTAGCAATAACACATTTTGAAGCATTTTCTCTATAAGCAGATACATCATATTCGTACACTTTGCAAAATCTGCTATTTTCATCAAATTCTATCTTTGTATCATCTGCTCGTTCACTGATTGTACAACTTTCTTCAATTCAATCATTTCTCCATCTCCAATAATTTTTCTTGTTGTACTACACAAATAGAACTATTTCTAACAAACTACACATTTTTCAATGTTCTTTGTTTAATTATGCCTTCCATATCTCCATTCCTATAATTTTCAACAGCTCTGTCTTCTATGTCAAGGAAAAGTATTCAGTTTCTTGTAATTCATCAAACTCTGCAGATTCAAAATTCTCTGCATTAGCTGCACAATCAATATCTCCATATCCCTCAATTTAAACAAACCTGGTTCGATGCGGATAACAAAATATCAAAACCTAGCAATTGATGATATTCTAGCATTTTCTCGATCTGCAGATATTTCTCCTTCCCCATATTTGTAAAATCTTCCAGTTTATCGACATTCTCTGCTTGTAGGATCTGCTGCTCCTCTCCATGTACAAGTTTCTTACTTTCCAACAACTTCACTATCTCTATTAATTTCCTCTGCCTATCTAAACAAGTGTCTTTATTTCTTTCGCTCCACACATCTAGACATAGTTATGATTGAACTGAACTTACAATTTCTAAATTACAGTATCTATTTAGTAAGAGTTAGTTCTCTGCATCGAGCAAAATCTTATTTTTCAGTAAATTCTGAGATTGAGCTGATTTGCAGCTTGCCTGCATTCTTTGCAACTTCAATTTCTCCATTTCTTCAGTTTCATCAAACTTGGCTCTCTGTATCTATGAAACTTTCCAGTTCTAGCAATAACACATATTGAAGCATTTTCTCTATAAGCAGATATCTCATATTACTACACTTTGCAAAATCTCCTTTGTTCATCAAATTCTATCTTTGTATCATATGATCTTTCACTTATTGTACCGCTTTCTTCATTCAATCATTTCTATATCTGCAATAATTTTTCTTGTTGTACTACACAAATAGAACTATTTCTAACAAACTACACAGTTTTCAATGTTCTTTGTTGAATTATGCCTTCAATATCTCCATTCCTATGATTTTCAACAGCTGTGTCTTCTATGTCAAGCAAAAGTATTCAGTTTCTTTCTGCAGATTCAAAATTCTCTGCGTTAGCTGCACAATCAATATCTCCATATCCCTCAATTTAAACAAACCTGGTTCGATGCGGATAACAAAATATCAAAATCTAGCAATTGATGATATTCTAGCATTTTCTCGATTTGCAGATATTTCTCATTCCCCAAATTTGTAAAATCTTCCAGTTTGACGGAATTCTCTGCTTGTAGGATCTGCTGCTTCTCTCCATGTACAAGCTTCCTACTCTCCAACAACTTCACTATCTCTATTAATTTCCTCTGCCTATCTAAACAAGTGTCTCTATTTCTTTCACTCCACACATCAAGACATAGTTATGATTCAACTGAACTTACACTTTCTGAATTACAGTATCTATTACTGTAATGTTCGTTCTCTGCATCGAGCAAAATCTTATTTTTCAGTAATTTCTTAGATTGAGCTCATTTGCAGGTTGCCTGCATTCTCTGCAACTTCAATTTCTCCATTTCTTCAGTTTCATCAAACTTGGCTCTCTGTATCTGTCAAACTCTCCATTTCTAGCAATAACACATGTTGAAGCATTTTCTCTATATGCAGATATCTCATACACTTTGCAAAATCTGCTATTTTCATCAAATTCTATCTTTGTATCATATCATCTTTCACTTATTGTACAGCTTTCTTCAATTCAATCATTTCTAAATCTCCAATAATTTTTCTTGTTGTAATACACAAATAGAACTATTTCTAACAAACTACTCATTTTTCAATGTTCTTTGGTCAATTATGCCTTCGATATCTCCATTCCTATATTTTTCAACAGAATTGGGTTCTATGTCAAGCATTCAGTTTCTTGTAATTCATCAAATTCCGCAGATTCAAAATTCTCTGCGTTAGCTGCACAATCAATTTCTCCATGTCGTTCAATTTAAATAAATATGGTTCGATGCGGATAACAAAATATCAAAACTTAGCAATTGATGATATTCTAGCATTTTCTCTATCTGCAGATATTTCTCATTCCCCATATTTGTAAAATCTTCCAGTTTATCGACATTCTCTGCTTGTAAGATCTGCTGCTTCTCTCCATATACAAGTTTCTTACTTTCCAACAACTTCACTATCTCTATTAATTTCCTCCGCCTATCTAAACAAGTGTCTTTATTTCTTTCGCTCCACACATCTAGACATAGTTATGATTCAACTGAACTTACAATTTCTAAATTACAGTATCTATTTAGTAAGAGTTAGTTCTCGGCATCGAGCAAAATCTTATTTTTCAGTAAATTCTTAGATTGAGCTGATTTGCAGCTTGCCTGCATTCTTTGCAACTTCAATTTCTCCAGTTCTTCAGTTTCAGCAAAGTTGGCTCTCTGTATCTATGAAACTTTCCATTTCTAGCAATAACACATATTGAAGCATTTTCTCTATAAGCAGATATCTCATATTACTACACTTTGCAAAATCTCCTATGTTCATCAAATTCTATCTTTCTATCATATGATCTTTCACTTATTCTACAGCTTTCTTCAATTCAATCATTTCTATATCTCCAATAATTTTTCTTGTTGTACTACACAAATAGAACTATTTCTAACAAACTACACAGTTTTCAATGTTCTTTGTTTAATTATGCCTTCAATATCTCCATTCCTATAACTTTCAACAGATCTGGCTTCTATGTCAAGCAAAAGTATTCAGTTACGTGTAATTCATCAAATTCTGCAGATTCAAAATTCCCTGCGTTAGCTGCACAATCAATATCTCCATATCCTTCAATTTAAACAAACCTCGTTCGATGCGGATAACAAAATATCAAATCCTAGCCTTTTCTCTATCTGCAGATATTTCTCATTCCCCATATTTGTAAAATCTTCCAGTTTAACGGAATGCTCTGCTTGTAGGATCTCCTGCTTCGCTCCATGTACAAGTTTCTTACTTTCCAGCTAACCTCACTATCTCTATTAATTTCCTCTGCCTATCTTAACATGTGTCTCTATTTCTATCGATCCACACTTCTAGACATAGTTATGATTCAACTGAACTTACAATTTCTGAATTACAATATCTATCAGTTAAAGCAGTTCTCTGCATTTAGCAAAATCTTATTTTTCAGTAATTTCGTAGATTGAGCTCATTTGCAGGTTGCCTGCATTCTCTGCAACTTCAATTTCTCCATTTCTTCAGTTTCAGCAAACTTGGCAATCTGTATCTGTCAAACTCTCCATTTCTAGCAATAACACATTTTGAAGCATTTTCTCTATAAGCAGATACATCATATTCGTACACTTTGCAAAATCTGCTATTTTCATCAAATTCTATCTTTGTATCATCTGCTCGTTCACTGATTGTACAACTTTCTTCAATTCAATCAATTTCTACATCTCCATTAATTTTTCTTGTTGTACTACACAAATAGAACTATTTCTAACAAACTACACATTTTTCAATGTTCTTTGTTTAATTATGCCTTCAATATCTCCATTCCTATAATTTTCAACAGATCTGGCTTCTATGTCAAGCAAAAGTATTCAGTTTATTGTAATTCATCAAATTTTGCAGATTCAAAATTCTCTGCGTTAGCTGCACAATCAATATCCCCATATCCCTCAATTTAAACAAACCTGGTTCGATGCGGATAACAAAATATCAAAACCTAGCAATTGATGATATTCTAGCATTTTCTCGATCTGAAGATATTTCTCCTTCCCCATATTTGTAAAATCTTCCAGTTTAACGAAATTCTCTACTTGTAGGATCTGCTGCTCCTCTCCATGTACAAGTTTCTTACTTTCCAACAACTTCACTATCTCTATTAATTTCCTCTGCCTATCTAAACAAGTGTCTTTATTTCTTTCGCTCCACACATCTAGACATAGTTATGATTGAACTGAACTTACAATTTCTAAATTACAGTATCTATTTAGTAAGAGTTAGTTCTCTGCATCGAGCAAAATCTTATTTTTCAGTAAATTCTGAGATTGAGCTGATTTGCAGCTTGCCTGCATTCTTTGCAACTTCAATTTCTCCATTTCTTCAGTTTCATCAAACTTGGCTCTCTGTATCTATGAAACTTTCCATTTCTAGCAATAACACATATTGAAGCATTTTCTCTATAAGCAGATATCTCATATTACTACACTTTGCAAAATCTCCTATGTTCATCAAATTCTATCTTTCTATCATATGATCTTTCACTTATTCTACAGCTTTCTTCAATTCAATCATTTCTATATCTCCAATAATTTTTCTTGTTGTACTACACAAATTTCTAACAAACTACACAGTTTTCAATGTTCTTTGTTTAATTATGCCTTCAATATCTCCATTCCTATAATTTTCAACAGATCTGGCTTCTATGTCAAGCAAAAGTGTTCAGTTACGTGTAATTCATCAAATTCTGCAGATTCAAAATTCCCTGCGTTAGCTGCACAATCAATATCTCCATATGCATCAATTTAAACAAACCTCGTTCGATGCGGATAACAAAATATCAAATCCTAGCCTTTTCTCTATCTGCAGATATTTCTCATTCCCCATATTTGTAAAATCTTCCAGTTTAACGGAATTCTCTGCTTGTAGGATCTGCTGCTTCTCTCCATGTACAAGTTTCCTACTCTCCAACAACTTCAATATCTCTATTAATTTTCTCTGCCTATCTAAACAAGTGTCTCTATTTCTTTCGCTCCACACATCTAGACATAGTTATGATTCAACTGAACTTACAATTTCTGAATTACAATATCTATCAGTAAAAGTAGTTCTGTGCATCGAGCAAAATTTTATTTTTCAGTAATTTCTTAGATTGAGCTCATTTGCAGGTTGCCTGCATTCTCTGCAACTTCAATTTCTCCATTTCTTCAGTTTCATCAAACTTGGCTCTCTGTATCTGTCAAACTCTCCATTTCTAGCAATAACACATTTTGAAGCATTTTCTCTATAAGCAGATACATCATATTCGTACACTTTGCAAAATCTGCTATTTTCATCAAATTCTATCTTTGTATCATCTGCTCGTTCACTGATTGTACAACTTTCTTCAATTCAATCATTTCTCCATCTCCAATAATTTTTCTTGTTGTACTACACAAATAGAACTATTTCTAACAAACTACACATTTTTCAATGTTCTTTGTTTAATTATGCCTTCCATATCTCCATTCCTATAATTTTCAACAGCTCTGTCTTCTATGTCAAGGATAAGTATTCAGTTTCTTGTAATTCATCAAACTCTGCAGATTCAAAATTCTCTGCATTAGCTGCACAATCAATATCTCCATATCCCTCAATTTAAACAAACCTGGTTCGATGCGGATAACAAAATATCAAAACCTAGCAATTGATGATATTCTAGCATTTTCTCGATCTGCAGATATTTCTCCTTCCCCATATTTGTAAAATCTTCCAGTTTATCGACATTCTCTGCTTGTAGGATCTGCTGCTCCTCTCCATGTACAAGTTTCTTACTTTCCAACAACTTCACTATCTCTATTAATTTCCTCTGCCTATCTAAACAAGTGTCTTTATTTCTTTCGCTCCACACATCTAGACATAGTTATGATTGAACTGAACTTACAATTTCTAAATTACAGTATCTATTTAGTAAGAGTTAGTTCTCTGCATCGAGCAAAATCTTATTTTTCAGTAAATTCTGAGATTGAGCTGATTTGCAGCTTGCCTGCATTCTTTGCAACTTCAATTTCTCCATTTCTTCAGTTTCATCAAACTTGGCTCTCTGTATCTATGAAACTTTCCAGTTCTAGCAATAACACATATTGAAGCATTTTCTCTATAAGCAGATATCTCATATTACTACACTTTGCAAAATCTCCTATGTTCATCAAAATCTATCTTTGTATCAGATGATCTTTCACGTATTGTACAGCTTTCTTCAATTCAATCATTTCTACATCTCCAATAATTTTTCTTGTTGTAATACACAAATTGAACTATTTCTAACATACTACACATTTTTCAATGTTCTTTGTTGAATTATGCCTTCAATATCTCCATTCCTATAATTTTCAACAGCTCTGGCTTCTATGTCAAGCTAAAGTCTTCACTTTCTTGTAATTCATCAAATTCTGCAGATTCAAAATTCTCTGCGTTAGCTGCACAATCAAAATCTCCTTATCCCTCAATTTAAACAAACATGGTTCGATGCGGATAACAAAATATCAAAACCTAGCAATTGATGATATTCTAGCATTTTCTCTATCTGCAGATATTTCTCATTCCCCATATTTGTAAAATCTTCCAGTTTATCGACATTCTCTGCTTGTAAGATATGCTGCTCCTCTCCATATACAAGTTTCTTACTTTCCAACAACTTCACTATCTCTATTAATTTTTTCTGCCTATCTGAACAAGTGTCTCTATTTCTTTCGCTCCACACATCTAGACATAGTTATGATTCAACTGAACTTACAATTTCTGAATTACAGTATCTATGTAGTAAGAGTTAGTTCTCTGCATCGAGCAAAATCTTATTTTCCAGTAAATTCTTAGATTGAGCTGATTTGCAGCTTGCCTGCATTCTTTGCAACTTCAATTTCACCATTTCTTCAGTTTCAGCAAACTTGGCAATCTGTATCTATGAAACTTTCCAGTTCTAGCAATAACACATATTGAAGCATTTTCTCTATAAGCAGATATCTCATATTGCTACGCTTTGCAAAATCTCCTATGTTCATCAAAATCTATCTTTGTATCAGATGATCTTTCACTTATTGTACAGCTTTCTTCAATTCAGTCATTTCTACATCTCCAATAATTTTTCTTGTTGTAATACACAAATAGAACTATTTCTAACATACTACACATTTTTCAATGTTCTTTGTTGAATTATGCCTTCAATATCTCCATTCCTTTAATTTTCAACAGCTCAGGCTTCTATGTCAAGCAAAAGTATTCACTTTCTTGTAATTCATCAAATTTTCCAGATTCAAAATTCTCTGCGTTAACTGCACAATCAATATCTCCATATCCTTCAATTTAAACAAACCTGGTTCGATGCGGATAACATAATATCAAAACCGAGCAATTGATGATATTCTAGCATTTTCTCTATCTGCAGATATTTCTCATTCCCCATATTTGTAAAATCTTCCAGTTTATCGACATTCTATGCTTGTAAGATCTGCTGCTTCTCTCCATATACAAGTTTCTTACTTTCCAACAACTTCACTATCTCTATTAATTTCCTCTGCCTATCTAAACAAGTGTCTTTATTTCTTTCGCTCCACACATCTAGACATAGTTACGATTGAACTGAACTTACAATTTCTAAATTACAGTATCTATTTAGTAAGAGTTAGTTCTCTGCATCGAGCAAAATCTTATTTTTCAGTAAATTCTGAGATTGAGCTGATTTGCAGCTTGCCTGCATTCTTTGCAACTTCAATTTCTCCATTTCTTCAGTGTCATCAAACTTGGCTCTCTGTATCTATGAAACTTTCCAGTTCTAGCAATAACACATATTGAAGCATTTTCTCTATAAGCAGATATCTCATATTTACTACACATTGCAAAATCTCCTATGTTCATCAAAATCTATCTTTGTATTAGATGATCTTTCACTTATTGTACAGCTTTCTTCAATTCAATCATTTCTACATCTCCAATAATTTTTCTTGTTGTAATACACAAATAGAACTATTTCTAACATACTACACATTTTTCAATGTTCTTTGTTGAATTATGCCTTCAATATCTCCATCCCTATAATTTTCAACAGCTCTGGCTTCTATGTCAAGCAAAAGTCTTCACTTTCTTGTAATTCATCAAATTCTGCAGATTCAAAATTCTCTGCGTTAGCTGCACAATCAAAATCTCCATATCCCTCAATTTAAACAAACATGGTTCGATGCGGATGACAAAATATCAAAACCTAGCAATTGATGATATTCTAGCATTTTCACTATCTGCAGATATTTCTCATTCCCCATATTTGTAAAATCTTCCAGTTTATCGACATTCTCTGCTTGTAGGATCTGCTGCTCCTCTCCATATACATGTTTCTTACTTTCCAACAACTTCACTATCTCTATTAATTTTTTCTGCCTATCTGGAGAAGTGTCTCTATTTCTTTCGCTCCACACATCTAGACATAGTTATGATTCAACTGAACTTACAATTTCTGAATTACAGTATCTATTTAGTAAGAGTTAGATCTCTGCATCGAGCAAAATCTTATTTTTCAGTAAATTCTTAGATTGAGCTGATTTGCAGCTTGCCTGCATTCTTTGCAACTTCAATTTCACCATTTCTTCAGTTTCAGCAAACTTGGCAATCTGTATCTTTGAAACTTTCCAGTTCTAGCAATAACACATATTGAAGCATTTTCTCTATAAGCAGATAACTCATGTTACTACACTTTGCAAAATCTCCTATGTTCATCAAAATCTATCTTTGTATCAGATGATCTTTCACTTATTGTACAGCTTTCTTCAATTCAATCATTTCTACATCTCCAATAATTTTTCTTGTTGTAATACACAAATAGAACTATTTCTAACATACTACACATTTTTCAATGTTCTTTGTTGAATTATGCCTTCAATATCTCCATTCCTATAATTTTCAACAGCTCTGGCTTCTATGTCAAGCAAAAGTCTTCACTTTCTTGTAATTCATCAAATTCTGGAGATTCAAAATTCTCTGCGTTAGCTGCACAATCAAAATCTCCTTATCCCTCAATTTAAACAAACATGGTTCGATGCGGATAACAAAATATCAAAACCTAGCAATTGATGATATTCTAGCATTTTCTCTATCTGCAGATATTTCTCATTCCCCATATTTGTAAAATCTTCCAGTTTATCGACTTTCTCTGCTTGTAAGATCTGCTGCTCCTCTCCATATACAAGTTTCTTACTTTCCAACAACTTCACTATCTCTATTAATTTCCTCTGCCTATCTAAACAAGTGTCTCTATTTCTTTCGCTCCACACATCTAGACATAGTTATGATTCAACTGAACTTACAATTTCTGAATTACAGTATCTATTTAGTAAGAGTTAGATATCTGCATCGAGCAAAATCTTATTTTTCAGTAAATTCTTAGATTGAGCTGATTTGCAGCTTGCCTGCATTCTTTGCAACTTCAATTTCTCCAGTTCTTCAGTTTCAGCAAACTTGGCAATCTGTATCTATGAAACTTTCCAGTTCTAGCAATAACACATATTGAAGCATTTTCTCTATAAGCAGATATCTCATATTACTACACTTTGCAAAATCTCCTATGTTCATCAAAATCTATCTTTGTATCATATCATCTTTCACTTATTGTACAGCTTTCTTCAATTCAATCATTTCTACATCTCCAATAATTTTTCTTGTTGTAATACACAAATAGAACTATTTGTAACATACTACACATTTTTCAATGTTCTTTGTTGAATTATGCCTTCAATATCTCCATTCCTTTAATTTTCAAGAGCTCAGGCTTCTATGTCAAGCAAAAGTCTTCACTTTCTTGTAATTCATCAAATTTTGCAGATTCAAAATTCTCTGCGTTGGCTGCACAATCAAAATCTCCTTATCCCTCAATTTAAACAAACATGGTTCGATGCGGATAACAAAATATCAAAACCTAGCAATTGATGATATTCTAGCATTTTCTCTATCTGCAGATATTTCTCATTCCCCATATTTGTAAAATCTTCCAGTTTATCGACATTCTCTGCTTGTAAGATCTGCTGCTCCTCTCCATATACAAGTTTCTTACTTTCCAACAACTTCACTATCTCTATTAATTTTTTCTGCCTATCTGAACAAGTGTCTCTATTTCTTTCGCTCCACACATCTAGACACAGGTATGACTCAACTGAACTTACAATTTCTGAATTACAGTATCTATTTAGTAAGAGTTAGTTCTCTGCATCGAGCAAAATCATATTTTTCAGTAAATTCTTAGATTGAGCTGATTTGCAGCTTGCCTGCATTCTTTGCAACTTCAATTTCTCCATTTCTTCAGTTTCAGCAAACTTGGCAATCTGTATCTATGAAACTTTCCAGTTCTAGCAATAACACATATTGAAGCATTTTCTCTATAAGCAGATATCTCATATTACTACACTTTGCAAAATCTCCTATGTTCATCAAAATCTATCTTTGTATCAGTTGATCTTTCACTTAATGTACAGCTTTCTTCAATTCAATCATTTCTACATCTCCAATAATTTTTCTTGTTGTAATACACAAATAGAACTATTTCTAACATACTACACATTTTTCAATGTTCTTTGTTGAATTATGCCTTCGATATCTCCATTCCTATAATTTTCAACAGCTCTGGCTTCTAAGTCAAGCAAAAGTCTTCACTTTCTTGTAATTCATCAAATTCCGCAGATTCAAAATTCTCTGCGTTAGCTGCACAATCAAAATCTCCATATCCCTCAATTTAAACAAACATGGTTCGATGCGGATAACAAAATATCAAAACCTAGCAATTGATGATATTCTAGCATTTTCTCTATCTGCAGATATTTCTCATTCCCCATATTTGTAAAATCTTCCAGTTTATCGACATTCTCTGCTTGTAAGATCTGCTGCTCCTCTCCATATACAAGTTTCTTACTTTCCAACAACTTCACTATCTCTATTAATTTCCTCTGCCTATCTAAACAAGTGTCTTTATTTCTTTCGCTCCACACATCTAGACATAGTTATGATTGAACTGAACTTACAATTTCTAAATTACAGTATCTATTTAGTAAGAGTTAGTTCTCTGCATCGAGCAAAATCTTATTTTTCAGTACATTCTGAGATTGAGCTGATTTGCAGCTTGCCTGCATTCTTTGCAACTTCAATTTCTCCATTTCTTCCGTTTCAGCAAACTTGGCAATCTGTATCTATGAAACTTTCCAGTTCTAGCAATAACACATATTGAAGCATTTTCTCTATAAGCAGATATCACATATTCGTAAACTTTGCAAAATCTGCTAATTTCATCAAATTCTATCTTTGTATCATCTGCTCGTTCACTGATTGTACAACTTTCTTCAATTCAATCAATTTCTTCATCTCCAATAATTATTATTGTTGAACTACATTAATAAAACTATTTCTAACAAACTACTCATTTTTCAATGTTCTTTGGTCAATTATGCCTTCGATATCTCCATTCCTATATTTTTCAGCAGAATTGGTTTCTATGTCAAGCAAAAGTATTCAGTTTCTTGTAATTCATCAAATTCCGCAGATTCAAAATTCTCTATCTGCAGATATTTCTCATTCCCCATATTTGTAAAATCTTCCAGTTTATCGAAATTCTCTGCTTGTAGGAACTGCTGCTTCTCTCCATGTACAAGTTTCTTACTTTCCATCAACTTCACTAGCTCTATTAATTTCCTCTAGCTTTCTTAACATGTGTCTCTATTTCTATCGATCCATCTAGTCATAGTTATGAATCAACTGAAAATACAATTTCTGAATTACAATATCTATCAGTAAAAGTAGTTCTCTGCATCTAGCAAAATCTTATTTTTCAGTAATTTCTCAGATTGAGCTCATTTGCAGGTTGCTTGCATCCTCTGCAACTTCAATTTCTCCATTTCTTCAGTTTCATCAAACTTGGCTCTCTGTATCTATGAAACTTTCCAGTTCTAGCAATAACACATATTTAAGCATTTTCTCTATAAGGAGATATCTTATATTACTACACTGTGCAAAATCTCCTATGTTCATCAAATTCTATCTTTGTATCATATGATCTTTCACTTATTGTACAGCTTTCTTCAATTCAATCATTTCTACATCTCCAATAATTTTTCTTGTTGTAATAAACAAATAGAACTATTTCTAACAAACTACACATTTTTCAATGTTATTTGTTTAATTATGCCTTCAATATCTTAATTCCTATAATTTGCAACAGCTCTGGCTTCTATGTCAAGCAAAAGTATTCATTTTCTTGTAATTCATCAAATTTTCCAGATTCAAAATTCTCTGCGTTAACTGCACAATCAATATCTCCATATCCTTCAATTTAAACAAACCTGGTTCGATGCGGATAACATAATATCAAAACCGAGCAATTGATGATATTCTAGCATTTTCTCTATCTGCAGATATTTCTCATTCCCCATATTTGTAAAATCTTCCAGTTTATCGAAATTCTCTGCTTGTAGGAACTGCTGCTTCTCTCCATGTACAAGTTTCTTACTTTCCATCAACTTCACTAGCTCTATTAATTTCCTCTAGCTTTCTTAACATGTGTCTCTATTTCTATCGATCCACACATCTAGTCATAGTTATGAATCAACTGAAAATACAATTTCTGAATTACAATATCTATCAGTAAAAGTAGTTCTCTGCATCTAGCAAAATCTTATTTTTCAGTAATTTTTCAGATTGAGCTCATTTGCAGGTTGCTTGCATCCTCTGCAACTTCAATTTCTCCATTTCTTCAGTTTCATCAAACTTGGCTCTCTGTATCTATGAAACTTTCCAGTTCTAGCAATAACACATATTGAAGCATTTTCTCTATAAGGAGATATCTTATATTACTACACTGTGCAAAATCTCCTATGTTCATCAAATTCTATCTTTGTATCATATGATCTTTCACTTATTGTACAGCTTTCTTCAATTCAATCATTTCTACATCTCCAATAATTTTTCCTGTTGTAATAAACAAATAGAACTATTTCTAACAAACTACACATTTTTCAATGTTATTTGTTTAATTATGCCTTCAATATCTTAATTCCTATAATTTGCAACAGCTCTGGCTTCTATGTCAAGCAAAAGTATTCACTTTCTTGTAATTCATCAAATTTTCCAGATTCAAAATTCTCTGCGTTAACTGCACAATCAATATCTCCATATCCTTCAATTTAAACAAACCTGGTTCGATGCGGATAACATAATATCAAAACCGAGCAATTGATGATATTCTAGCATTTTCTAAATCTGCAGATATTTCTCATTCCCCATATTTGTAAAATCTTCCAGTTTATCGACATTCTATGCTTGTAAGATCTGCTGCTTCTCTCCATGTACAAGTTTCTTACTTTCCAACAACTTCACTATCTCTATTAATTTCCTCTGCCTATCTAAACAAGTGTCTTTATTTCTTTCGCTCCACACATCTAGACATAGTTATGATTGAACTGAACTTACAATTTCTAAATTACAGTATCTATTTAGTAAGAGTTAGTTCTCTGCATCGAGCTAAATCTTATTTTTCATTAAATTCTGAGATTGAGCTGATTTGCAGCTTGCCTGCATTCTTTGCAACTTCAATTTCTCCATTTCTTCAGTGTCATCAAACTTGGCTCTCTGTATCTATGAAACTTTCCAGTTCTAGCAATAACACATATTGAAGCATTTTCTCTATAAGCAGATATCTCATATTACTACACATTGCAAAATCTCCTATGTTCATCAAAATCTATCTTTGTATTAGATGATCTTTCACTTATTGTACAGCTTCTTCAATTCAATCATTTCTACATCTCCAATAATTTTTCTTGTTGTAATACACAAATAGAACTATTTCTAACATACTACACATTTTTCAATGTTCTTTGTTGAATTATGCCTTCAATATCTCCATTCCTATAATTTTCAACAGCTCTGGCTTCTATGTCAAGCAAAAGTCTTCACTTTCTTGTAATTCATCAAATTCTGCAGATTCAAAATTCTCTGCGTTAGCTGCACAATCAAAATCTCCTTATCCCTCAATTTAAACAAACATGGTTCGATGCGGATAACAAAATATCAAAACCTAGCAATTGATGATATTCTAGCATTTTCTCTATCTGCAGATATTTCTCATTCCCCATATTTGTAAAATCTTCCAGTTTATCGACATTCTCTGCTTGTAAGATCTGCTGCTCCTCTCCATATACAAGTTTCTTACTTTCCAACAACTTCACTATCTCTATTAATTTTTTCTGCCTATCTGAACAAGTGTCTCTATTTCTTTCGCTCCACACATCTAGACATAGTTATGATTCAACTGAACTTACAATTTCTGAATTACAGTATCTATTTAGTAAGAGTTAGATCTCTGCATCGAGCAAAATCTTATTTTTCAGTAAATTCTTAGATTGAGCTGATTTGCAGCTTGCCTGCATTCTTTGCAACTTCAATTTCACCATTTCTTCAGTTTCAGCAAACTTGGCTCTCTGTATCTATGAAACTTTCCAGTTCTAGCAATAACACATATTGAAGCATTTTCTCTATAAGCAGATATCTCATATTACTACGCTTTGCAAAATCTCCTATGTTCATCAAAATCTATCTTTGTATCAGATGATCTTTCACTTATTGTACAGCTTTCTTCAATTCAATCATTTCTACATCTCCAATAATTTTTCTTGTTGTAATACACAAAAAGAACTATTTCTAACATACTACACATTTTTCAATGTTCTTTGTTGAATTATGCCTTCAATATCTCCATTCCTTTAATTTTCAACAGCTCAGGCTTCTATGTCAAGCAAAAGTCTTCACTTTCTTGTAATTCATCAAATTTTGCAGATTCAAAATTCTCTGCGTTAGCTGCACAATCAAAATCTCCTTATCCCTCAATTTAAACAAACATGGTTCGATGCGGATAACAAAATATCGAAACCTAGCAATTGATGATATTCTAGCATTTTCTCTATCTGCAGATATTTCTCATTCCCCATATTTGTAAAATCTTCCAGTTTATCGACATTCTCTGCTTGTAAGATCTGCTGCTCCTCTCCATATTCAAGTTTCTTACTTTCCAACAACTTCACTATCTCTATTAATTTCCTCTGCCTATCTAAACAAGTGTCTTTATTTCTTTCGCTCCACACATCTAGACATAGTTATGATTGACCTGAACTTACAATTTCTGAATTACAGTATCTATTTAGTAAGAGTTAGATCTCTGCATCGAGCAAAATCTTATTTTTCAGTAAATTCATAGATTGAGCTGATTTGCAGCTTGCCTGCATTCTTTGCAACTTCAATTTCTCCATTTCTTCCGTTTCAGCAAACTTGGCAATCTGTATCTATGAAACTTTCCATTTCTAGCAATAACACATATTGAAGATTTTCTCTATAAGCAGATCTCACATATTCGTAAACTTTGCAAAATCTGCTAATTTCATCAAATTCTATCTTTGTATCATCTGCTCGTTCACTGATTGTACAACTTTCTTCAATTCAATCAATTTCTTCATCTCCAATAATTATTATTGTTGAACTACATTAATAAAACTATTTCTAACAAACTACTCATTTTTCAATGTTCTTTGGTCAATTATGCCTTCGATATCTCCATTCCTATATTTTTCAGCAGAATTGGTTTCTATGTCAAGCAAAAGTATTCAGTTTCTTGTAATTCATCAAATTCCGCAGATTCAAAATTCTCTATCTGCAGATATTTCTCATTCCCCATATTTGTAAAATCTTCCAGATTATCGAAATTCTCTGCTTGTAGGATCTGCTGCTTCTCTCCATATACAAGTTTCTTACTTTCCAACAACTTCACTATCTCTATTAATTTCCTCTGCTTATCTAAACAAGTGTCTCTATTTCTTTCGCTCCACACATCTAGTCATAGTTATGAATCAACTGAAAATACAATTTCTGAATTACAATATCTATCAGTAAAAGTAGTTCTCTGCATCGAGCCAAATCTTATTTTTCAGTAATTTCTCAGATTGAGCTCATTTGCAGGTTGCTTGCATCCTCTGCAACTTCAATTTCTCCATTTCTTCAGTTTCTTCAAACTTGGCTCTCTGTATCTATGAAACTATCCAGTTCTAGCAATAACACATATTGAAGCATTTTCTCTATAAGGAGATATCTTATATTACGACACTTTGCAAAATCTCCTATGTTCATCAAATTCTATCTTTGTATCATATCATCTTTCACTTATTGTACAGCTTTCTTCAATTCAATCATTTCCACATCTCCAATAATTTTTCTTGTTGTAATACACAAATAGAACTATTTCTAACAAACTACACATTTTTCAATGTTATTTGTTTAATTATGCCTTCAATATCTCCATTCCTATAATTTGCAACAGCTCTGGCTTCTATGTCAAGCAAAAGTATTCACTTTCTTGTAATTCATCAAATTTTCCAGATTCAAAATTCTCTGCGTTAACTGCACAATCAATATCTCCATATCCTTCAATTTAAACAAACCTGGTTCGATGCGGATAACATAATATCAAAACCGAGCAATTGATGATATTCTAGCATTTTCTCTATCTGCAGATATTTCTCATTCCCCATATTTGTAAAATCTTCCAGTTTATCGACATTCTATGCTTGTAAGATCTGCTGCTGCTCTCCATATACAAGTTTCTTACTTTCCAACAACTTCACTATCTCTATTAATTTTTTCTGCCTATCTGAACAAGTGTCTCTATTTCTTTCGCTCCACACAGCTAGACACAGGTATGATTCAACTGAACTTACAATTTCTGAATTACAGTATCTATTTAGTAAGAGTTAGTTCTCTGCATCGAGCAAAATCATAATTTTCAGTAAATTCTTAGATTGAGCTGATTTGCAGCTTGCCTGCATTCTTTGCAACTTCAATTTCTCCATTTCTTCAGTTTCAGCAAACTTGGCAATCTGTATCTATGAAACTTTCCAGTTCTAGCAATAACACATATTGAAGCATTTTCTCTATAAGCAGATATCTCATATTACTACACTTTGCAAAATCTCCTATGTTCATCAAAATCTATCTTTGTATCAGATGATCTTTCACTTATTGTACAGCTTTCTTCAATTCAATCATTTCTACATCTCCAATAATTTTTCTTGTTGTAATACACAAATAGAACTATTTCTAACATACTACACATTTTTCAATGTTCTTTGTTGAATTATGCCTTCAATATCTCCATTCCTATAATTTTCAACAGCTCTGGCTTCTAAGTCAAGCAAAAGTCTTCACTTTCTTGTAATTCATCAAATTCCGCAGATTCAAAATTCTCTGCGTTAGCTGCACAATCAAAATCGCCATATCCCTCAATTTAAACAAAACATGGTTCGATGCGGATAACAAAATATCAAAACCTAGCAATTGATGATATTCTAGCATTTTCTCTATCTGCAGATATTTCTCATTCCCCATATTTGTAAAATCTTCCAGTTTATCGACATTCTCTGCTTGTAAGATCTGCTGCTCCTCTCCATATACAAGTTTCTTACTTTCCAACAACTTCACTATCTCTATTAATTTTTTCTGCCTATCTGAACAAGTGTCTCTATTTCTTTCGCTCCACACATCTAGACACAGGTATGATTCAACTGAACTTACAATTTCTGAATTACAGTATCTATTTAGTAAGAGTTAGTTCTCTGCATCGAGCAAAATCTTATTTTTCAGTAAATTCTTAGATTGAGCTGATTTGCAGCTTGCCTGCATTCTTTGCAACTTCAATTTCTCCATTTCTTCAGTTTCAGCAAACTTGGCAATCTGTATCTATGAAACTTTGCAGTTCTAGCAATAACACATATTGAAGCATTTTCTCTATAAGCAGATATCTCATATTACTACACATTGCAAAATCTCCTATGTTCATCAAAATCTATCTTTGTATCAGATGATCTTTCACTTATTGTACAGCTTTCTTCAATTCAATCATTTCTACATCTCCAATAATTTTTCTTGTTGTAATACACAAATAGAACTATTTCTAACATACTACACATTTTTCAATGTTCTTTGTTGAATTATGCCTGCAATATCTCCATTCCTATAATTTTCAACAGCTCAGGCTTCTATGTCAAGCAAAAGTCTTCACTTTCTTGTAATTCATCAAATTCTGCAGATTCAAAATTCTCTGCGTTAGCTGCACAATCAAAATCTCCATATCCCTCAATTTAAACAAACATGGTTCGATGCGGATAACAAAATATCAAAACCTAGCAATTGATGATATTCTGGCATTTTCTCTATCTGCAGATATTTCTCATTCCCCATATTTGTAAAATCTTCCAGTTTATCGACATTCTCTGCTTGTAAGATCTGCTGCTTCTCTCCATATACAAGTTTCTTACTTTCCAACAACTTCACTATCTCTATTAATTTTTTCTGCCTATCTGAACAAGTGTCTCTATTTCTTTCGCTCCACACATCTAGACATAGTTATGATTCAACTGAACTTACAATTTCTGAATTACAGTATCTATTTAGTAAGAGTTAGATCTCTGCATCGAGCAAAATCTTATTTTTCAGTAAATTCTTAGATTGAGCTGATTTGCAGCTTGCCTGCATTCTTTGCAACTTCAATTTCACCATTTCTTCAGTTTCAGCAAACTTGGCAATCTGTATCTATGAAACTTTCCATTTCTAGCAATAACACATATTGAAGCATTTTCTCTATAAGCAGATATCTCATGTTACTACACTTTGCAAAATCTCCTATGTTCATCAAAATCTATCTTTGTATCAGATGATCTTTCACTTATTGTACAGCTTTCTTCAATTGAATTATTTCTACATCTCCAATAATTTTTCTTGTTGTAATACACAAATAGAACTATTTCTAACATACTACACATTTTTCAATGTTCTTTGTTGAATTATGCCTTCAATATCTCCATTCCTATAATTTTCAACAGCTCTGGCTTCTAAGTCAAGCAAAAGTCTTCACTTTCTTGTAATTCATCAAATTCCGCAGATTCAAAATTCTCTGCGTTAGCTGCACAATCAAAATCGCCATATCCCTCAATTTAAACAAAACATGGTTCGATGCGGATAACAAAATATCAAAACCTAGCAATTGATGATATTCTAGCATTTTCTCTATCTGCAGATATTTCTCATTCCCCATATTTGTAAAATCTTCCAGTTTATCGACATTCTCTGCTTGTAAGATCTGCTGCTCCTCTCCATATACAAGTTTCTTACTTTCCAACAACTTCACTATCTCTATTAATTTTTTCTGCCTATCTGAACAAGTGTCTCTATTTCTTTCGCTCCACACATCTAGACACAGGTATGATTCAACTGAACTTACAATTTCTGAATTACAGTATCTATTTAGTAAGAGTTAGTTCTCTGCATCGAGCAAAATCTTATTTTTCAGTAAATTCTTAGATTGAGCTGATTTGCAGCTTGCCTGCATTCTTTGCAACTTCAATTTCTCCATTTCTTCAGTTTCAGCAAACTTGGCAATCTGTATCTATGAAACTTTGCAGTTCTAGCAATAACACATATTGAAGCATTTTCTCTATAAGCAGATATCTCATATTACTACACATTGCAAAATCTCCTATGTTCATCAAAATCTATCTTTGTATCAGATGATCTTTCACTTATTGTACAGCTTTCTTCAATTCAATCATTTCTACATCTCCAATAATTTTTCTTGTTGTAATACACAAATAGAACTATTTCTAACATACTACACATTTTTCAATGTTCTTTGTTGAATTATGCCTGCAATATCTCCATTCCTATAATTTTCAACAGCTCAGGCTTCTATGTCAAGCAAAAGTCTTCACTTTCTTGTAATTCATCAAATTCTGCAGATTCAAAATTCTCTGCGTTAGCTGCACAATCAAAATCTCCATATCCCTCAATTTAAACAAACATGGTTCGATGCGGATAACAAAATATCAAAACCTAGCAATTGATGATATTCTGGCATTTTCTCTATCTGCAGATATTTCTCATTCCCCATATTTGTAAAATCTTCCAGTTTATCGACATTCTCTGCTTGTAAGATCTGCTGCTTCTCTCCATATACAAGTTTCTTACTTTCCAACAACTTCACTATCTCTATTAATTTTTTCTGCCTATCTGAACAAGTGTCTCTATTTCTTTCGCTCCACACATCTAGACATAGTTATGATTCAACTGAACTTACAATTTCTGAATTACAGTATCTATTTAGTAAGAGTTAGATCTCTGCATCGAGCAAAATCTTATTTTTCAGTAAATTCTTAGATTGAGCTGATTTGCAGCTTGCCTGCATTCTTTGCAACTTCAATTTCACCATTTCTTCAGTTTCAGCAAACTTGGCAATCTGTATCTATGAAACTTTCCATTTCTAGCAATAACACATATTGAAGCATTTTCTCTATAAGCAGATATCTCATGTTACTACACTTTGCAAAATCTCCTATGTTCATCAAAATCTATCTTTGTATCAGATGATCTTTCACTTATTGTACAGCTTTCTTCAATTGAATTATTTCTACATCTCCAATAATTTTTCTTGTTGTAATACACAAATAGAACTATTTCTAACATACTACACATTTTTCAATGTTCTTTGTTGAATTATGCCTTCAATATCTCCATTCCTATAATTTTCAACAGCTCTGGCTTCTAAGTCAAGCAAAAGTCTTCACTTTCTTGTAATTCATCAAATTCCGCAGATTCAAAATTCTCTGCGTTAGCTGCACAATCAAAATCTCCATATCCCTCAATTTAAACAAACATGGTTCGATGCAGATAACAAAATATCAAAACCTAGCAATTGATGATATTCTAGCATTTTCTCTATCTGCAGATATTTCTCATTCCCCATATTTGTAAAATCTTCCAGTTTATCGACATTCTCTGCTTGTAAGATCTGCTGCTCCTCTCCATATACAAGTTTCTTACTTTCCAACAACTTCACTATCTCTATTAATTTCCTCTGCCTATCTAAACAAGTGTCTTTATTTCTTTCGCTCCACACATCTAGACATAGTTATGATTGAACTGAACTTACAATTTCTAAATTACAGTATCTATTTAGTAAGAGTTAGTTCTCTGCATCGAGCAAAATCTTATTTTTCAGTAAATTCTGAGATTGAGCTGATTTGCAGCTTGCCTGCATTCTTTGCAACTTCAATTTCACCATTTCTTCAGTTTCAGCAAACTTGGCTCTCTGTATCTATGAAACTTTCCAGTTCTAGCAATAACACATATTGAAGCATTTTCTCTATAAGCAGATATCTCATATTACTACGCTTTGCAAAATCTCCTATGTTCATCAAAATCTATCTTTGTATCAGATGATCTTTCACTTATTGTACAGCTTTCTTCAATTCAATAATTTCTACATCTCCAATAATTTTTCTTGTTGTAATACACAAAAAGAACTATTTCTAACATACTACACATTTTTCAATGTTCTTTGTTGAATTATGCCTTCAATATCTCCATTCCTTTAATTTTCAACAGCTCAGGCTTCTATGTCAAGCAAAAGTCTTCACTTTCTTGTAATTCATCAAATTTTGCAGATTCAAAATTCTCTGCGTTAGCTGCACAATCAAAATCTCCTTATCCCTCAATTTAAACAAACATGGTTCGATGCGGATAACAAAATATCAAAACCTAGCAATTGATGATATTCTAGCATTTTCTCTATCTGCAGATATTTCTCATTCCCCATATTTGTAAAATCTTCCAGTTTATCGACATTCTCTGCTTGTAAGATCTGCTGCTCCTCTCCATATTCAAGTTTCTTACTTTCCAACAACTTCACTATCTCTATTAATTTCCTCTGCCTATCTAAACAAGTGTCTTTATTTCTTTCGCTCCACACATCTAGACATAGTTATGATTGAACTGAACTTACAATTTCTGAATTACAGTATCTATTTAGTAAGAGTTAGATCTCTGCATCGAGCAAAATCTTATTTTTCAGTAAATTCATAGATTGAGCTGATTTGCAGCTTGCCTGCATTCTTTGCAACTTCAATTTCTCCATTTCTTCCGTTTCAGCAAACTTGGCAATCTGTATCTATGAAACTTTCCATTTCTAGCAATAACACATATTGAAGATTTTCTCTATAAGCAGATCTCACATATTCGTAAACTTTGCAAAATCTGCTAATTTCATCAAATTCTATCTTTGTATCATCTGCTCGTTCACTGATTGTACAACTTTCTTCAATTCAATCAATTTCTTCATCTCCAATAATTATTATTGTTGAACTACATTAATAAAACTATTTCTAACAAACTACTCATTTTTCAATGTTCTTTGGTCAATTATGCCTTCGATATCTCCATTCCTATATTTTTCAGCAGAATTGGTTTCTATGTCAAGCAAAAGTATTCAGTTTCTTGTAATTCATCAAATTCCGCAGATTCAAAATTCTCTATCTGCAGATATTTCTCATTCCCCATATTTGTAAAATCTTCCAGATTATCGAAATTCTCTGCTTGTAGGATCTGCTGCTTCTCTCCATATACAAGTTTCTTACTTTCCAACAACTTCACTATCTCTATTAATTTCCTCTGCTTATCTAAACAAGTGTCTCTATTTCTTTCGCTCCACACATCTAGTCATAGTTATGAATCAACTGAAAATACAATTTCTGAATTACAATATCTATCAGTAAAAGTAGTTCTCTGCATCGAGCCAAATCTTATTTTTCAGTAATTTCTCAGATTGAGCTCATTTGCAGGTTGCTTGCATCCTCTGCAACTTCAATTTCTCCATTTCTTCAGTTTCTTCAAACTTGGCTCTCTGTATCTATGAAACTATCCAGTTCTAGCAATAACACATATTGAAGCATTTTCTCTATAAGGAGATATCTTATATTACGACACTTTGCAAAATCTCCTATGTTCATCAAATTCTATCTTTGTATCATATCATCTTTCACTTATTGTACAGCTTTCTTCAATTCAATCATTTCCACATCTCCAATAATTTTTCTTGTTGTAATACACAAATAGAACTATTTCTAACAAACTACACATTTTTCAATGTTATTTGTTTAATTATGCCTTCAATATCTCCATTCCTATAATTTGCAACAGCTCTGGCTTCTATGTCAAGCAAAAGTATTCACTTTCTTGTAATTCATCAAATTTTCCAGATTCAAAATTCTCTGCGTTAACTGCACAATCAATATCTCCATATCCTTCAATTTAAACAAACCTGGTTCGATGCGGATAACATAATATCAAAACCGAGCAATTGATGATATTCTAGCATTTTCTCTATCTGCAGATATTTCTCATTCCCCATATTTGTAAAATCTTCCAGTTTATCGACATTCTATGCTTGTAAGATCTGCTGCTGCTCTCCATATACAAGTTTCTTACTTTCCAACAACTTCACTATCTCTATTAATTTTTTCTGCCTATCTGAACAAGTGTCTCTATTTCTTTCGCTCCACACAGCTAGACACAGGTATGATTCAACTGAACTTACAATTTCTGAATTACAGTATCTATTTAGTAAGAGTTAGTTCTCTGCATCGAGCAAAATCATAATTTTCAGTAAATTCTTAGATTGAGCTGATTTGCAGCTTGCCTGCATTCTTTGCAACTTCAATTTCTCCATTTCTTCAGTTTCAGCAAACTTGGCAATCTGTATCTATGAAACTTTCCAGTTCTAGCAATAACACATATTGAAGCATTTTCTCTATAAGCAGATATCTCATATTACTACACTTTGCAAAATCTCCTATGTTCATCAAAATCTATCTTTGTATCAGATGATCTTTCACTTATTGTACAGCTTTCTTCAATTCAATCATTTCTACATCTCCAATAATTTTTCTTGTTGTAATACACAAATAGAACTATTTCTAACATACTACACATTTTTCAATGTTCTTTGTTGAATTATGCCTTCAATATCTCCATTCCTATAATTTTCAACAGCTCTGGCTTCTAAGTCAAGCAAAAGTCTTCACTTTCTTGTAATTCATCAAATTCCGCAGATTCAAAATTCTCTGCGTTAGCTGCACAATCAAAATCGCCATATCCCTCAATTTAAACAAAACATGGTTCGATGCGGATAACAAAATATCAAAACCTAGCAATTGATGATATTCTAGCATTTTCTCTATCTGCAGATATTTCTCATTCCCCATATTTGTAAAATCTTCCAGTTTATCGACATTCTCTGCTTGTAAGATCTGCTGCTCCTCTCCATATACAAGTTTCTTACTTTCCAACAACTTCACTATCTCTATTAATTTTTTCTGCCTATCTGAACAAGTGTCTCTATTTCTTTCGCTCCACACATCTAGACACAGGTATGATTCAACTGAACTTACAATTTCTGAATTACAGTATCTATTTAGTAAGAGTTAGTTCTCTGCATCGAGCAAAATCTTATTTTTCAGTAAATTCTTAGATTGAGCTGATTTGCAGCTTGCCTGCATTCTTTGCAACTTCAATTTCTCCATTTCTTCAGTTTCAGCAAACTTGGCAATCTGTATCTATGAAACTTTGCAGTTCTAGCAATAACACATATTGAAGCATTTTCTCTATAAGCAGATATCTCATATTACTACACATTGCAAAATCTCCTATGTTCATCAAAATCTATCTTTGTATCAGATGATCTTTCACTTATTGTACAGCTTTCTTCAATTCAATCATTTCTACATCTCCAATAATTTTTCTTGTTGTAATACACAAATAGAACTATTTCTAACATACTACACATTTTTCAATGTTCTTTGTTGAATTATGCCTGCAATATCTCCATTCCTATAATTTTCAACAGCTCAGGCTTCTATGTCAAGCAAAAGTCTTCACTTTCTTGTAATTCATCAAATTCTGCAGATTCAAAATTCTCTGCGTTAGCTGCACAATCAAAATCTCCATATCCCTCAATTTAAACAAACATGGTTCGATGCGGATAACAAAATATCAAAACCTAGCAATTGATGATATTCTGGCATTTTCTCTATCTGCAGATATTTCTCATTCCCCATATTTGTAAAATCTTCCAGTTTATCGACATTCTCTGCTTGTAAGATCTGCTGCTTCTCTCCATATACAAGTTTCTTACTTTCCAACAACTTCACTATCTCTATTAATTTTTTCTGCCTATCTGAACAAGTGTCTCTATTTCTTTCGCTCCACACATCTAGACATAGTTATGATTCAACTGAACTTACAATTTCTGAATTACAGTATCTATTTAGTAAGAGTTAGATCTCTGCATCGAGCAAAATCTTATTTTTCAGTAAATTCTTAGATTGAGCTGATTTGCAGCTTGCCTGCATTCTTTGCAACTTCAATTTCACCATTTCTTCAGTTTCAGCAAACTTGGCAATCTGTATCTATGAAACTTTCCATTTCTAGCAATAACACATATTGAAGCATTTTCTCTATAAGCAGATATCTCATGTTACTACACTTTGCAAAATCTCCTATGTTCATCAAAATCTATCTTTGTATCAGATGATCTTTCACTTATTGTACAGCTTTCTTCAATTCAATTATTTCTACATCTCCAATAATTTTTCTTGTTGTAATACACAAATAGAACTATTTCTAACATACTACACATTTTTCAATGTTCTTTGTTGAATTATGCCTTCAATATCTCCATTCCTATAATTTTCAACAGCTCTGGCTTCTAAGTCAAGCAAAAGTCTTCACTTTCTTGTAATTCATCAAATTCCGCAGATTCAAAATTCTCTGCGTTAGCTGCACAATCAAAATCTCCATATCCCTCAATTTAAACAAACATGGTTCGATGCAGATAACAAAATATCAAAACCTAGCAATTGATGATATTCTAGCATTTTCTCTATCTGCAGATATTTCTCATTCCCCATATTTGTAAAATCTTCCAGTTTATCGACATTCTCTGCTTGTAAGATCTGCTGCTCCTCTCCATATACAAGTTTCTTACTTTCCAACAACTTCACTATCTCTATTAATTTCCTCTGCCTATCTAAACAAGTGTCTTTATTTCTTTCGCTCCACACATCTAGACATAGTTATGATTGAACTGAACTTACAATTTCTAAATTACAGTATCTATTTAGTAAGAGTTAGTTCTCTGCATCGAGCAAAATCTTATTTTTCAGTAAATTCTGAGATTGAGCTGATTTGCAGCTTGCCTGCATTCTTTGCAACTTCAATTTCACCATTTCTTCAGTTTCAGCAAACTTGGCTCTCTGTATCTATGAAACTTTCCAGTTCTAGCAATAACACATATTGAAGCATTTTCTCTATAAGCAGATATCTCATATTACTACGCTTTGCAAAATCTCCTATGTTCATCAAAATCTATCTTTGTATCAGATGATCTTTCACTTATTGTACAGCTTTCTTCAATTCAATAATTTCTACATCTCCAATAATTTTTCTTGTTGTAATACACAAAAAGAACTATTTCTAACATACTACACATTTTTCAATGTTCTTTGTTGAATTATGCCTTCAATATCTCCATTCCTTTAATTTTCAACAGCTCAGGCTTCTATGTCAAGCAAAAGTCTTCACTTTCTTGTAATTCATCAAATTTTGCAGATTCAAAATTCTCTGCGTTAGCTGCACAATCAAAATCTCCTTATCCCTCAATTTAAACAAACATGGTTCGATGCGGATAACAAAATATCAAAACCTAGCAATTGATGATATTCTAGCATTTTCTCTATCTGCAGATATTTCTCATTCCCCATATTTGTAAAATCTTCCAGTTTATCGACATTCTCTGCTTGTAAGATCTGCTGCTCCTCTCCATATTCAAGTTTCTTACTTTCCAACAACTTCACTATCTCTATTAATTTCCTCTGCCTATCTAAACAAGTGTCTTTATTTCTTTCGCTCCACACATCTAGACATAGTTATGATTGAACTGAACTTACAATTTCTGAATTACAGTATCTATTTAGTAAGAGTTAGATCTCTGCATCGAGCAAAATCTTATTTTTCAGTAAATTCATAGATTGAGCTGATTTGCAGCTTGCCTGCATTCTTTGCAACTTCAATTTCTCCATTTCTTCCGTTTCAGCAAACTTGGCAATCTGTATCTATGAAACTTTCCATTTCTAGCAATAACACATATTGAAGATTTTCTCTATAAGCAGATCTCACATATTCGTAAACTTTGCAAAATCTGCTAATTTCATCAAATTCTATCTTTGTATCATCTGCTCGTTCACTGATTGTACAACTTTCTTCAATTCAATCAATTTCTTCATCTCCAATAATTATTATTGTTGAACTACATTAATAAAACTATTTCTAACAAACTACTCATTTTTCAATGTTCTTTGGTCAATTATGCCTTCGATATCTCCATTCCTATATTTTTCAGCAGAATTGGTTTCTATGTCAAGCAAAAGTATTCAGTTTCTTGTAATTCATCAAATTCCGCAGATTCAAAATTCTCTATCTGCAGATATTTCTCATTCCCCATATTTGTAAAATCTTCCAGATTATCGAAATTCTCTGCTTGTAGGATCTGCTGCTTCTCTCCATATACAAGTTTCTTACTTTCCAACAACTTCACTATCTCTATTAATTTCCTCTGCTTATCTAAACAAGTGTCTCTATTTCTTTCGCTCCACACATCTAGTCATAGTTATGAATCAACTGAAAATACAATTTCTGAATTACAATATCTATCAGTAAAAGTAGTTCTCTGCATCGAGCCAAATCTTATTTTTCAGTAATTTCTCAGATTGAGCTCATTTGCAGGTTGCTTGCATCCTCTGCAACTTCAATTTCTCCATTTCTTCAGTTTCTTCAAACTTGGCTCTCTGTATCTATGAAACTATCCAGTTCTAGCAATAACACATATTGAAGCATTTTCTCTATAAGGAGATATCTTATATTACGACACTTTGCAAAATCTCCTATGTTCATCAAATTCTATCTTTGTATCATATCATCTTTCACTTATTGTACAGCTTTCTTCAATTCAATCATTTCCACATCTCCAATAATTTTTCTTGTTGTAATACACAAATAGAACTATTTCTAACAAACTACACATTTTTCAATGTTATTTGTTTAATTATGCCTTCAATATCTCCATTCCTATAATTTGCAACAGCTCTGGCTTCTATGTCAAGCAAAAGTATTCACTTTCTTGTAATTCATCAAATTTTCCAGATTCAAAATTCTCTGCGTTAACTGCACAATCAATATCTCCATATCCTTCAATTTAAACAAACCTGGTTCGATGCGGATAACATAATATCAAAACCGAGCAATTGATGATATTCTAGCATTTTCTCTATCTGCAGATATTTCTCATTCCCCATATTTGTAAAATCTTCCAGTTTATCGACATTCTATGCTTGTAAGATCTGCTGCTGCTCTCCATATACAAGTTTCTTACTTTCCAACAACTTCACTATCTCTATTATTTTTTTCTGCCTATCTGAACAAGTGTCTCTATTTCTTTCGCTCCACACAGCTAGACACAGGTATGATTCAACTGAACTTACAATTTCTGAATTACAGTATCTATTTAGTAAGAGTTAGTTCTCTGCATCGAGCAAAATCATAATTTTCAGTAAATTCTTAGATTGAGCTGATTTGCAGCTTGCCTGCATTCTTTGCAACTTCAATTTCTCCATTTCTTCAGTTTCAGCAAACTTGGCAATCTGTATCTATGAAACTTTCCAGTTCTAGCAATAACACATATTGAAGCATTTTCTCTATAAGCAGATATCTCATATTACTACACTTTGCAAAATCTCCTATGTTCATCAAAATCTATCTTTGTATCAGATGATCTTTCACTTATTGTACAGCTTTCTTCAATTCAATCATTTCTACATCTCCAATAATTTTTCTTGTTGTAATACACAAATAGAACTATTTCTAACATACTACACATTTTTCAATGTTCTTTGTTGAATTATGCCTTCAATATCTCCATTCCTATAATTTTCAACAGCTCTGGCTTCGAAGTCAAGCAAAAGTCTTCACTTTCTTGTAATTCATCAAATTCCGCAGATTCAAAATTCTCTGCGTTAGCTGCACAATCAAAATCGCCATATCCCTCAATTTAAACAAAACATGGTTCGATGCGGATAACAAAATATCAAAACCTAGCAATTGATGATATTCTAGCATTTTCTCTATCTGCAGATATTTCTCATTCCCCATATTTGTAAAATCTTCCAGTTTATCGACATTCTCTGCTTGTAAGATCTGCTGCTCCTCTCCATATACAAGTTTCTTACTTTCCAACAACTTCACTATCTCTATTAATTTTTTCTGCCTATCTGAACAAGTGTCTCTATTTCTTTCGCTCCACACATCTAGACACAGGTATGATTCAACTGAACTTACAATTTCTGAATTACAGTATCTATTTAGTAAGAGTTAGTTCTCTGCATCGAGCAAAATCTTATTTTTCAGTAAATTCTTAGATTGAGCTGATTTGCAGCTTGCCTGCATTCTTTGCAACTTCAATTTCTCCATTTCTTCAGTTTCAGCAAACTTGGCAATCTGTATCTATGAAACTTTGCAGTTCTAGCAATAACACATATTGAAGCATTTTCTCTATAAGCAGATATCTCATATTACTACACATTGCAAAATCTCCTATGTTCATCAAAATCTATCTTTGTATCAGATGATCTTTCACTTATTGTACAGCTTTCTTCAATTCAATCATTTCTACATCTCCAATAATTTTTCTTGTTGTAATACACAAATAGAACTATTTCTAACATACTACACATTTTTCAATGTTCTTTGTTGAATTATGCCTGCAATATCTCCATTCCTATAATTTTCAACAGCTCAGGCTTCTATGTCAAGCAAAAGTCTTCACTTTCTTGTAATTCATCAAATTCTGCAGATTCAAAATTCTCTGCGTTAGCTGCACAATCAAAATCTCCATATCCCTCAATTTAAACAAACATGGTTCGATGCGGATAACAAAATATCAAAACCTAGCAATTGATGATATTCTGGCATTTTCTCTATCTGCAGATATTTCTCATTCCCCATATTTGTAAAATCTTCCAGTTTATCGACATTCTCTGCTTGTAAGATCTGCTGCTTCTCTCCATATACAAGTTTCTTACTTTCCAACAACTTCACTATCTCTATTAATTTTTTCTGCCTATCTGAACAAGTGTCTCTATTTCTTTCGCTCCACACATCTAGACATAGTTATGATTCAACTGAACTTACAATTTCTGAATTACAGTATCTATTTAGTAAGAGTTAGTTCTCTGCATCGAGCAAAATCTTATTTTTCAGTAAATTCTTAGATTGAGCTGATTTGCAGCTTGCCTGCATTCTTTGCAACTTCAATTTCTCCATTTCTTCAGTTTCAGCAAACTTGGCAATCTGTATCTATGAAACTTTCCAGTTCTAGCAATAACACATATTGAAGCATTTTCTCTATAAGCAGATATCTCATGTTACTACACTTTGCAAAATCTCCTATGTTCATCAAAATCTATCTTTGTATCAGATGATCTTTCACTTATTGTACAGCTTTCTTCAATTGAATTATTTCTACATCTCCAATAATTTTTCTTGTTGTAATACACAAATAGAACTATTTCTAACATACTACACATTTTTCAATGTTCTTTGTTGAATTATGCCTTCAATATCTCCATTCCTATAATTTTCAACAGCTCTGGCTTCTAAGTCAAGCAAAAGTCTTCACTTTCTTGTAATTCATCAAATTCCGCAGATTCAAAATTCTCTGCGTTAGCTGCACAATCAAAATCTCCATATCCCTCAATTTAAACAAACATGGTTCGATGCAGATAACAAAATATCAAAACCTAGCAATTGATGATATTCTAGCATTTTCTCTATCTGCAGATATTTCTCATTCCCCATATTTGTAAAATCTTCCAGTTTATCGACATTCTCTGCTTGTAAGATCTGCTGCTCCTCTCCATATACAAGTTTCTTACTTTCCAACAACTTCACTATCTCTATTAATTTCCTCTGCCTATCTAAACAAGTGTCTTTATTTCTTTCGCTCCACACATCTAGACATAGTTATGATTGAACTGAACTTACAATTTCTAAATTACAGTATCTATTTAGTAAGAGTTAGTTCTCTGCATCGAGCAAAATCTTATTTTTCAGTAAATTCTGAGATTGAGCTGATTTGCAGCTTGCCTGCATTCTTTGCAACTTCAATTTCTCCATTTCTTCCGTTTCAGCAAACTTGGCAATCTGTATCTATGAAACTTTCCAGTTCTAGCAATAACACATATTGAAGCATTTTCTCTATAAGCAGATATCACATATTCGTAACTTTGCAAAATCTGCTATTTTTATCAAATTCTATCTTTGTATCATCTGCTCGTTCACTGATTGTACAACTTTCTTCAATTCAATCAATTTCTTCATCTCCAATAATTATTATTGTTGAACTACATTAATAAAACTATTTCTAACAAACTACTCATTTTTCAATGTTCTTTGGTCAATTATGCCTTCGATATCTCCATTCCTATATTTTTCAACAGAATTGGGTTCTATGTCAAGCAAAAGTATTCAGTTTCTTGTAATTCATCAAATTCCGCAGATTCAAAATTCTCTATCTGCAGATATTTCTCATTCCCCATATTTGTAAAATCTTCCAGTTTATCGAAATTCTCTGCTTGTAGGAACTGCTGCTTCTCTCCATGTACAAGTTTCTTACTTTCCATCAACTTCACTAGCTCTATTAATTTCCTCTGCCTTTCTTAACATGTGTCTCTATTTCTATCGATCCATCTAGTCATAGTTATGAATCAACTGAAAATACAATTTCTGAATTACAATATCTATCAGTAAAAGTAGAACTCTGCATCGAGCAAAATCTTATTTTTCAGTAATTTCTCAGATTGAGCTCATTTGCAGGTTGCTTGCATCCTCTGCAACTTCAATTTCTCCATTTATTCAGTTTCTTCAAACTAGGCTCTCTGTATCTATGAAACTTTCCAGTTCTAGCAATAACACATATTGAAGCATTTTCTCTATAAGGAGATATCTTATATTACGACACTTTGCAAAATCTCCTATGTTCATCAAATTCTATCTTTGTATCATATGATTTTTCACTTATTGTACAGCTTTCTTCAATTCAATCATTTCCACATCTCCAATAATTTTTCTTGTTGTAATACACAAATAGAACTATTTCTAACAAACTACACATTTTTCAATGTTATTTGTTTAATTATGCCTTCAATATCTCCATTCCTATAATTTGCAACAGCTCTGGCTTCTATGTCAAGCAAAAGTATTCACTTTCTTGTAATTCATCAAATTTTCCAGATTCAAAATTCTCTGCGTTAACTGCACAATCAATATCTCCATATCCTTCAATTTAAACAAACCTGGTTCGATGCGGATAACATAATATCAAAATCGAGCAATTGATGATATTCTAGCATTTTCTCTATCTGCAGATATTTCTCATTCCCCATATTTGTAAAATCTTCCAGTTTATCGACATTCTATGCTTGTAAGATCTGCTGCTTCTCTCCATATACAAGTTTCTTACTTTCCAACAACTTCACTATCTCTATTAATTTCCTCTGCCTATCTAAACAAGTGTCTTTATTTCTTTCGCTCCACACATCTAGACATAGTTATGATTGAACTGAACTTACAATTTCTAAATTACAGTATCTATTTAGTAAGAGTTAGTTCTCTGCATCGAGCAAAATCTTATTTTTCAGTAAATTCTGAGATTGAGCTGATTTGCAGCTTGCCTGCATTCTTTGCAACTTCAATTTCTCCATTTCTTCAGTGTCATCAAACTTGGCTCTCTGTATCTATGAAACTTTCCAGTTCTAGCAATAACACATATTGAAGCATTTTCTCTATAAGCAGATATCTCATATTACTACACATTGCAAAATCTCCTATGTTCATCAAAATCTATCTTTGTATTAGATGATCTTTCACTTATTGTACAGCTTTCTTCAATTCAATCATTTCTACATCTCCAATAATTTTTCTTGTTGTAATACACAAATAGAACTATTTCTAACATACTACACATTTTTCAATGTTCTTTGTTGAATTATGCCTTCAATATCTCCATTCCTATAATTTTCAACAGCTCTGGCTTCTATGTCAAGCAAAAGTCTTCACTTTCTTGTAATTCATCAAATTCTGGAGATTCAAAATTCTCTGCGTTAGCTGCACAATCAAAATCTCCTTATCCCTCAATTTAAACAAACATGGTTCGAAGCGGATAACAAAATATCAAAACCTAGCAATTGATGATATTCTAGCATTTTCTCTATCTGCAGATATTTCTCATTCCCCATATTTGTAAAATCTTCCAGTTTATCGACATTCTCTGCTTGTAAGATATGCTGCTCCTCTCCATATACAAGTTTCTTACTTTCCAACAACTTCACTATCTCTATTAATTTTTTCTGCCTATCTGAACAAGTGTCTCTATTTCTTTCGCTCCACACAGCTAGACACAGGTATGATTCAACTGAACTTACAATTTCTGAATTACAGTATCTATTTAGTAAGAGTTAGTTCTCTGCATCGAGCAAAATCATATTTTTCAGTAAATTCTTAGATTGAGCTGATTTGCAGCTTGCCTGCATTCTTTGCAACTTCAATTTCTCCATTTCTTCAGTTTCAGCAAACTTGGCAATCTGTATCTATGAAACTTTCCAGTTCTAGCAATAACACATATTGAAGCATTTTCTCTATAAGCAGATATCTCATATTACTACACTTTGCAAAATCTCCTATGTTCATCAAAATCTATCTTTGTATCATATGATCTTTCACTTATTGTACAGCTTTCTTCAATTCAATCATTTCTACATCTCCAATAATTTTTCTTGTTGTAATACACAAATAGAACTATTTCTAACATACTACACATTTTTCAATGTTCGTTGTTGAATTATGCCTTCAATATCTCCATTCCTATAATTTTCAACAGCTCTGGCTTCTAAGTCAAGCAAAAGTCTTCACTTTCTTGTAATTCATCAAATTCCGCAGATTCAAAATTCTCTGCGTTAGCTGCACAATCAAAATCTCCATATCCCTCAATTTAAACAAACATGGTTCGATGCGGATAACAAAATATCAAAACCTAGCAATTGATGATATTCTAGCATTTTCTCTATCTGTAGATATTTCTCATTCCCCATATTTGTAAAATCTTCCAGTTTATCGACATTCTCTGCTTGTAAGATCTGCTGCTCCTCTCCATATACAAGTTTCTTACTTTCCAACAACTTCACTATCTCTATTAATTTCCTCTGCCTATCTAAACAAGTGTCTTTATTTCTTTCGCTCTAGACATAGTTATGATTGAACTGAACTTACAATTTCTAAATTACAGTATCTATTTAGTAAGAGTTAGTTCTCTGCATCGAGCAAAATCTTATTTTTCAGTAAATTCTTAGATTGAGCTGATTTGCAGCTTGCCTGCATTCTTTGCAACTTCAATTTCTCCATTTCTTCCGTTTCAGCAAACTTGGCAATCTGTATCTATGAAACTTTCCAGTTCTAGCAATAACACATATTGAAGCATTTTCTCTATAAGCAGATATCACATATTCGTAAACTTTGCAAAATCTGCTATTTTCATCAAATTCTATCTTTGTATCATCTGCTCGTTCACTGATTGTACAACTTTCTTCAATTCAATAAATTTCTTCATCTCCAATAATTATTATTGTTGAACTACATTAATAAAACTATTTCTAACAAACTACTCATTTTTCAATGTTCTTTGGTCAATTATGCCTTCGATATCTCCATTCCTATATTTTTCAGCAGAATTGGTTTCTATGTCAAACAAAAGTATTCAGTTTCTTGTAATTCATCAAATTCCGCAGATTCAAAATTCTCTATCTGCAGATATTTCTCATTCCCCATATTTGTAAAATCTTCCAGTTTATCGAAATTCTCTGCTTGTAGGAACTGCTGCTTCTCTCCATGTACAAGTTTCTTACTTTCCATCAACTTCACTAGCTCTATTAATTTCCTCTGCCTTTCTTAACATGTGTCTCTATTTCTATCGATCCATCTAGTCATAGTTATGAATCAACTGAAAATACAATTTCTGAATTACAATATCTATCAGTAAAAGTAGTTCTCTGCATCGAGCAAAATCTTATTTTTCAGTAATTTCTCAGATTGAGCTCATTTGCAGGTTGCTTGCATCCTCTGCAACTTCAATTTCTCCATTTATTCAGTTTCTTCAAACTTGGCTCTCTGTATCTATGAAACTTTCCAGTTCTAGCAATAACACATATTGAAGCATTTTCTCTATAAGGAGATATCTTATATTACTACACTTTGCAAAATCTCCTATGTTCATCAAATTCTATCTTTGTATCATATGGTCTTTCACTTATTGTACAGCTTTCTTCAATTCAATCATTTCTACATCTCCAATAATTTTTCTTGTTGTAATACACAAATAGAACTATTTCTAACAAACTACACATTTTTCAATGTTATTTGTTTAATTATGCCTTCAATATCTCCATTCCTATAATTTGCAACAGCTCTGGCTTCTATGTCAAGCAAAAGTATTCACTTTCTTGTAATTCATCAAATTTTCCAGATTCAAAATTCTCTGCGTTAACTGCACAATCAATATCTCCATATCCTTCAATTTAAACAAACCTGGTTCGATGCGGATAACATAATATCAAAACCGAGCAATTGATGATATTCTAGCATTTTCTCTATCTGCAGATATTTCTCATTCCCCATATTTGTAAAATCTTCCAGTTTATCGACATTCTATGCTTGTAAGTTCTGCTGCTTCTCTCCATATACAAGTTTCTTACTTTCCAACAACTTCACTATCTCTATTAATTTCCTCTGCCTATCTAAACAAGTGTCTTTATTTCTTTCGCTCCACACATCTAGACATAGTTATGATTGAACTGAACTTACAATTTCTAAATTACAGTATCTATTTAGTAAGAGTTAGTTCTCTGCATCGAGCAAAATCTTATTTTTCAGTAAATTCTGAGATTGAGCTGATTTGCAGCTTGCCTGCATTCTTTGCAACTTCAATTTCTCCATTTCTTCAGTGTCATCAAACTTGGCTCTCTGTATCTATGAAACTTTCCAGTTCTAGCAATAACACATATTGAAGCATTTTCTCTATAAGCAGATATCTCATATTACTACACATTGCAAAATCTCCTATGTTCATCAAAATCTATCTTTGTATTAGATGATCTTTCACTTATTGTACAGCTTTCTTCAATTCAATCATTTCTACATCTCCAATAATTTTTCTTGTTGTAATACACAAATAGAACTATTTCTAACATACTACACATTTTTCAATGTTCTTTGTTGAATTATGCCTTCAATATCTCCATTCCTATAATTTTCAACAGCTCTGGCTTCTATGTCAAGCAAAAGTCTTCACTTTCTTGTAATTCATCAAATTCTGGAGATTCAAAATTCTCTGCGTTAGCTGCACAATCAAAATCTCCTTATCCCTCAATTTAAACAAACATGGTTCGAAGCGGATAACAAAATATCAAAACCTAGCAATTGATGATATTCTAGCATTTTCTCTATCTGCAGATATTTCTCATTCCCCATATTTGTAAAATCTTCCAGTTTATCGACATTCTCTGCTTGTAAGATATGCTGCTCCTCTCCATATACAAGTTTCTTACTTTCCAACAACTTCACTATCTCTATTAATTTTTTCTGCCTATCTGAACAAGTGTCTCTATTTCTTTCGCTCCACACAGCTAGACACAGGTATGATTCAACTGAACTTACAATTTCTGAATTACAGTATCTATTTAGTAAGAGTTAGTTCTCTGCATCGAGCAAAATCATATTTTTCAGTAAATTCTTAGATTGAGCTGATTTGCAGCTTGCCTGCATTCTTTGCAACTTCAATTTCTCCATTTCTTCAGTTTCAGCAAACTTGGCAATCTGTATCTATGAAACTTTCCAGTTCTAGCAATAACACATATTGAAGCATTTTCTCTATAAGCAGATATCTCATATTACTACACTTTGCAAAATCTCCTATGTTCATCAAAATCTATCTTTGTATCATATGATCTTTCACTTATTGTACAGCTTTCTTCAATTCAATCATTTCTACATCTCCAATAATTTTTCTTGTTGTAATACACAAATAGAACTATTTCTAACATACTACACATTTTTCAATGTTCGTTGTTGAATTATGCCTTCAATATCTCCATTCCTATAATTTTCAACAGCTCTGGCTTCTAAGTCAAGCAAAAGTCTTCACTTTCTTGTAATTCATCAAATTCCGCAGATTCAAAATTCTCTGCGTTAGCTGCACAATCAAAATCTCCATATCCCTCAATTTAAACAAACATGGTTCGATGCGGATAACAAAATATCAAAACCTAGCAATTGATGATATTCTAGCATTTTCTCTATCTGTAGATATTTCTCATTCCCCATATTTGTAAAATCTTCCAGTTTATCGACATTCTCTGCTTGTAAGATCTGCTGCTCCTCTCCATATACAAGTTTCTTACTTTCCAACAACTTCACTATCTCTATTAATTTCCTCTGCCTATCTAAACAAGTGTCTTTATTTCTTTCGCTCTAGACATAGTTATGATTGAACTGAACTTACAATTTCTAAATTACAGTATCTATTTAGTAAGAGTTAGTTCTCTGCATCGAGCAAAATCTTATTTTTCAGTAAATTCTTAGATTGAGCTGATTTGCAGCTTGCCTGCATTCTTTGCAACTTCAATTTCTCCATTTCTTCAGTTTCAGCAAACTTGGCAATCTGTATCTATGAAACTTTCCAGTTCTAGCAATAACACATATTGAAGCATTTTCTCTATAAGCAGATATCTCATATTACTACACTTTGCAAAATCTCCTATGTTCATCAAAATCTATCTTTGTATCATATGATCTTTCACTTATTGTACAGCTTTCTTCAATTCAATCATTTCTACATCTCCAATAATTTTTCTTGTTGTAATACACAAATAGAACTATTTCTAACATACTACACATTTTTCAATGTTCGTTGTTGAATTATGCCTTCAATATCTCCATTCCTATAATTTTCAACAGCTCTGGCTTCTAAGTCAAGCAAAAGTCTTCACTTTCTTGTAATTCATCAAATTCCGCAGATTCAAAATTCTCTGCGTTAGCTGCACAATCAAAATCTCCATATCCCTCAATTTAAACAAACATGGTTCGATGCGGATAACAAAATATCAAAACCTAGCAATTGATGATATTCTAGCATTTTCTCTATCTGTAGATATTTCTCATTCCCCATATTTGTAAAATCTTCCAGTTTATCGACATTCTCTGCTTGTAAGATCTGCTGCTCCTCTCCATATACAAGTTTCTTACTTTCCAACAACTTCACTATCTCTATTAATTTCCTCTGCCTATCTAAACAAGTGTCTTTATTTCTTTCGCTCTAGACATAGTTATGATTGAACTGAACTTACAATTTCTAAATTACAGTATCTATTTAGTAAGAGTTAGTTCTCTGCATCGAGCAAAATCTTATTTTTCAGTAAATTCTTAGATTGAGCTGATTTGCAGCTTGCCTGCATTCTTTGCAACTTCAATTTCTCCATTTCTTCCGTTTCAGCAAACTTGGCAATCTGTATCTATGAAACTTTCCAGTTCTAGCAATAACACATATTGAAGCATTTTCTCTATAAGCAGATATCACATATTCGTAAACTTTGCAAAATCTGCTATTTTCATCAAATTCTATCTTTGTATCATCTGCTCGTTCACTGATTGTACAACTTTCTTCAATTCAATAAATTTCTTCATCTCCAATAATTATTATTGTTGAACTACATTAAAAAAACTATTTCTAACAAACTACTCATTTTTCAATGTTCTTTGGTCAATTATGCCTTCGATATCTCCATTCCTATATTTTTCAGCAGAATTGGTTTCTATGTCAAACAAAAGTATTCAGTTTCTTGTAATTCATCAAATTCCGCAGATTCAAAATTCTCTATCTGCAGATATTTCTCATTCCCCATATTTGTAAAATCTTCCAGTTTATCGAAATTCTCTGCTTGTAGGAACTGCTGCTTCTCTCCATGTACAAGTTTCATACTTTCCATCAACTTCACTAGCTCTATTAATTTCCTCTGCCTTTCTTAACATGTGTCTCTATTTCTATCGATCCATCTAGTCATAGTTATGAATCAACTGAAAATACAATTTCTGAATTACAATATCTATCAGTAAAAGTAGTTCTCTGCATCGAGCAAAATCTTATTTTTCAGTAATTTCTCAGATTGAGCTCATTTGCAGGTTGCTTGCATCCTCTGCAACTTCAATTTCTCCATTTATTCAGTTTCTTCAAACTTGGCTCTCTGTATCTATGAAACTTTCCAGTTCTAGCAATAACACATATTGAAGCATTTTCTCTATAAGGAGATATCTTATATTACTACACTTTGCAAAATCTCCTATGTTCATCAAATTCTATCTTTGTATCATATGGTCTTTCACTTATTGTACAGCTTTCTTCAATTCAATCATTTCTACATCTCCAATAATTTTTCTTGTTGTAATACACAAATAGAACTATTTCTAACAAACTACACATTTTTCAATGTTATTTGTTTAATTATGCCTTCAATATCTCCATTCCTATAATTTGCAACAGCTCTGGCTTCTATGTCAAGCAAAAGTATTCACTTTCTTGTAATTCATCAAATTTTCCAGATTCAAAATTCTCTGCGTTAACTGCACAATCAATATCTCCATATCCTTCAATTTAAACAAACCTGGTTCGATGCGGATAACATAATATCAAAACCGAGCAATTGATGATATTCTAGCATTTTCTCTATCTGCAGATATTTCTCATTCCCCATATTTGTAAAATCTTCCAGTTTATCGACATTCTATGCTTGTAAGATCTGCTGCTTCTCTCCATATACAAGTTTCTTACTTTCCAACAACTTCACTATCTCTATTAATTTCCTCTGCCTATCTAAACAAGTGTCTTTATTTCTTTCGCTCCACACATCTAGACATAGTTATGATTGAACTGAACTTACAATTTCTAAATTACAGTATCTATTTAGTAAGAGTTAGTTCTCTGCATCGAGCAAAATCTTATTTTTCAGTAAATTCTGAGATTGAGCTGATTTGCAGCTTGCCTGCATTCTTTGCAACTTCAATTTCTCCATTTCTTCAGTGTCATCAAACTTGGCTCTCTGTATCTATGAAACTTTCCAGTTCTAGCAATAACACATAGTGAAGCATTTTCTCTATAAGCAGATATCTCATAATACTACACATTGCAAAATCTCCTATGTTCATCAAAATCTATCTTTGTATTAGATGATCTTTCACTTATTGTACAGCTTTCTTCAATTCAATCATTTCTACATCTCCAATAATTTTTCTTGTTGTAATACACAAATAGAACTATTTCTAACATACTACACATTCTTCAATGTTCTTTGTTGAATTATGCCTTCAATATCTCCATTCCTATAATTTTCAACAGCTCTGGCTTCTATGTCAAGCAAAAGTCTTCACTTTCCTGTAATTCATCAAATTCTGCAGATTCAAAATTCTCTGCGTTAGCTGCACAATCAAAATCTCCTTATCCCTCAATTTAAACAAACATAGTTCGATGCGGATAACAAAATATCAAAACCTAGCAATTGATGATATTCTAGCATTTTCTCTATCTGCAGATATTTCTCATTCCCCATATTTGTAAAATCTTCCAGTTTATCGACATTCTCTGCTTGTAAGATCTGCTGCTCCTCTCCATATACAAGTTTCTTACTTTCCAACAACTTCACTATCTCTATTAATTTTTTCTGCCTATCTGAACAAGTGTCTCTATTTCTTTCGCTCCACACATCTAGACATAGGTATGATTCAACTGAACTTAAAATTTCTGAATTACAGTATCTATTTAGTAAGAGTTAGTTCTCTGCATCGAGCAAAATCTTATTTTTCAGTAAATTCTTAGATTGAGCTGATTTGCAGCTTGTCTGCATTCTTTGCAACTTCAATTTCTCCATTTCTTCAGTTTCAGCAAACTTGGCAATCTGTATCTATGAAACTTTGCAGTTCTAGCAATAACACATATTGAAGCATTTTCTCTATAAGCAGATATCTCATATTACTACACATTGCAAAATCTCCTATGTTCATCAAAATCTATCTTTGTATCAGATGATCTTTCACTTATTGTACAGCTTTCTTCAATTCAATCATTTCTACATCTCCAATAATTTTTCTTGTTGTAATACACAAATAGAACTATTTCTAACATACTACACATTTTTCAATGTTCTTTGTTGAATTATGCCTTCAATATCTCCATTCCTATAATTTTCAACAGCTCTGGCTTCTATGTGAAGCAAAAGTCTTCACTTTCTTGTAATTCATCAAATTCTGCAGATTCAAAATTCTCTGCGTTAGCTGCACAATCAAAATCTCCATATCCCTCAATTTAAACAAACATGGTTCGATGCGGATAACAAAATATCAAAACCTAGCAATTGATGATATTCTGGCATTTACTCTATCTGCAGATATTTCTCATTCCCCATATTTGTAAAATCTTCCAGTTTATCGACATTCTCTGCTTGTAAGATCTGCTGCTTCTCTCCATATACAAGTTTCTTACTTTCCAACAACTTCACTATCTCTATTAATTTCCTCTGCCTATCTAAACAAGAGTCTCTATTTCTTTGGCTCCACACATCTAGACATAGTTATGATTCAACTGAACTTACAATTTCTGAATTACAGTATCTATTTAGTAAGAGTTAGATCTCTGCATCGAGCAAAATCTTATTTTTCAGTAAATTCTTAGATTGAGCTGATTTGCAGCTTGCCTGCATTCTTTGCAACTTCAATTTCACCATTTCTTCAGTTTCAGCAAACTTGGCAATCTGTATCTATGAAACTTTCCAGTTCTAGCAATAACACATATTGAAGCATTTTCTCTATAAGCAGATATCTCATGTTACTACACTTTGCAAAATCTCCTATGTTCATCAAAATCTATCTTTGTATCAGATGATCTTTCACTTATTGTACAGCTTTCTTCAATTCAATCATTTCTACATCTCCAATAATTTTTCTTGTTGTAATACACAAATAGAACTATTTCTAACATACTACACATTTTTCAATGTTCTTTGTTGAATTATGCCTTCAATATCTCCATTCCTATAATTTTCAACAGCTCTGGCTTCTGTGTCAAGCAAAAGTCTTCACTTTCTTGTAATTCATCAAATTCTGCAGATTCAAAATTCTCTGCGTTAGCTGCACAATCAAAATCTCCTTATCCCTCAATTTAAACAAACATGGTTCGATGCGGATAACAAAATATCAAAACCTAGCAATTGATGATATTCTAGCATTTTCTCTATCTGCAGATATTTCTCATTCCCCATATTTGTAAAATCTTCCAGTTTATCGACATTCTCTGCTTGTAAGATCTGCTGCTCCTCTCCATATACAAGTTTCTTACTTTCCAACAACTTCACTATCTCTATTAATTTTTTCTGCCTATCTGAACAAGTGTCTCTATTTCTTTCGCTCCACACATCTAGACACAGGTATGATTCAACTGAACTTACAATTTCTGAATTACAGTATCAATTTAGTAAGAGTTAGATCTCTGCATCGAGCAAAATCTTATTTTTCAGTAAATTCTTAGATTGAGCTGATTTGCAGCTTGCCTGCATTCTTTGCAACTTCAATTTCTCCATTTCTTCAGTTTCAGCAAACTTGGCAATCTGTATCTATGAAACTTTCCAGTTCTAGCAATAACACATATTGAAGCATTTTCTCTATAAGCAGATATCACATATTCGTAAACTTTGCAAAATCTGCTATTTTCATCAAATTCTATCTTTGTATCATCTGCTCGTTCACTGATTGTACAACTTTCTTCAATTCAATCAATTTCTTCATCTCCAATAATTATTATTGTTGAACTACATTAATAAAACTATTTCTAACAAACTACTCATTTTTCAATGTTCTTTGGTCAATTATGCCTTCGATATCTCCATTCCTATATTTTTCAGCAGAATTGGTTTCTCTGTCAAGCAAAAGTATTCAGTTTCTTGTAATTCATCAAATTCCGCAGATTCAAAATTCTCTATCTGCAGATATTTCTCATTCCCCATATTTGTAAAATCTTCCAGTTTATCGAAATTCTCTGCTTGTAGGAACTGCTGCTTCTCTCCATGTACAAGTTTCTTACTTTCCATCAACTTCACTAGCTCTATTAATTTCCTCTGCCGTTCTTAACATGTGTCTCTATTTCTATCGATCCACACATCTAGTCATAGTTATGAATCAACTGAAAATACAATTTCTGAATTACAATATCTATCAGTAAAAGTAGTTCTCTGCATCGAGCAAAATCTTATTTTTCAGTAATTTCTCAGATTGAGCTCATTTGCAGGTTGCTTGCATCCTCTGCAACTTCAATTTCTCCATTTCTTCAGTTTCTTCAAACTTGGCTCTCTGTATCTATGAAACTTTCCAGTTCTAGCAATAACACATATTGAAGCATTTTCTCTATAAGCAGATATCTTATATTACTACACTTTGCAAAATCTCCTATGTTCATCAAATTCTATCTTTGTATCATATGACCTTTCACTTATTGTACAGCTTTCTTCAATTCAATCATTTCTAAATCTCCAATAATTTTTCTTGTTGTAATACACAAATAGAACTATTTCTAACATACTACACATTCTTCAATGTTCTTTGTTGAATTATGCCTTCAATATCTCCATTCCTATAATTTTCAACAGCTCTGGCTTCTATGTCAAGCAAAAGTCTTCACTTTCCTGTAATTCATCAAATTCTGCAGATTCAAAATTCTCTGCGTTAGCTGCACAATCAAAATCTCCTTATCCCTCAATTTAAACAAACATAGTTCGATGCGGATAACAAAATATCAAAACCTAGCAATTGATGATATTCTAGCATTTTCTCTATCTGCAGATATTTCTCATTCCCCATATTTGTAAAATCTTCCAGTTTATCGACATTCTCTGCTTGTAAGATCTGCTGCTCCTCTCCATATACAAGTTTCTTACTTTCCAACAACTTCACTATCTCTATTAATTTTTTCTGCCTATCTGAATAAGTGTCTCTATTTCTTTCGCTCCACACATCTAGACACAGGTATGATTCAACTGAACTTAAAATTTCTGAATTACAGTATCTATTTAGTAAGAGTTAGTTCTCTGCATCGAGCAAAATCTTATTTTTCAGTAAATTCTTAGATTGAGCTGATTTGCAGCTTGCCTGCATTCTTTGCAACTTCAATTTCTCCATTTCTTCCGTTTCAGCAAACTTGGCAATCTGTATCTATGAAACTTTCCAGTTCTAGCAATAACACATATTGAAGCATTTTCTCTATAAGCAGATATCTCATGTTACTACACTTTGCAAAATCTCCTATGTTCATCAAAATCTATCTTTGTATCAGATGATCTTTCACTTATTGTACAGCTTTCTTCAATTCAATCATTTCTACATCTCCAATAATTTTTCTTGTTGTAATACACAAATAGAACTATTTCTAACATACTACACATTTTTCAATGTTCTTTGTTGAATTATGCCTTCAATATCTCCATTCCTATAATTTTCAACAGCTCTGGCTTCTGTGTCAAGCAAAAGTCTTCACTTTCTTGTAATTCATCAAATTCTGCAGATTCAAAATTCTCTGCGTTAGCTGCACAATCAAAATCTCCTTATCCCTCAATTTAAACAAACATGGTTCGATGCGGATAACAAAATATCAAAACCTAGCAATTGATGATATTCTAGCATTTTCTCTATCTGCAGATATTTCTCATTCCCCATATTTGTAAAATCTTCCAGTTTATCGACATTCTCTGCTTGTAAGATCTGCTGCTCCTCTCCATATACAAGTTTCTTACTTTCCAACAACTTCACTATCTCTATTAATTTTTTCTGCCTATCTGAACAAGTGTCTCTATTTCTTTCGCTCCACACATCTAGACACAGGTATGATTCAACTGAACTTACAATTTCTGAATTACAGTATCAATTTAGTAAGAGTTAGATCTCTGCATCGAGCAAAATCTTATTTTTCAGTAAATTCTTAGATTGAGCTGATTTGCAGCTTGCCTGCATTCTTTGCAACTTCAATTTCTCCATTTCTTCAGTTTCAGCAAACTTGGCAATCTGTATCTATGAAACTTTCCAGTTCTAGCAATAACACATATTGAAGCATTTTCTCTATAAGCAGATATCACATATTCGTAAACTTTGCAAAATCTGCTATTTTCATCAAATTCTATCTTTGTATCATCTGCTCGTTCACTGATTGTACAACTTTCTTCAATTCAATCAATTTCTTCATCTCCAATAATTATTATTGTTGAACTACATTAATAAAACTATTTCTAACAAACTACTCATTTTTCAATGTTCTTTGGTCAATTATGCCTTCGATATCTCCATTCCTATATTTTTCAGCAGAATTGGTTTCTCTGTCAAGCAAAAGTATTCAGTTTCTTGTAATTCATCAAATTCCGCAGATTCAAAATTCTCTATCTGCAGATATTTCTCATTCCCCATATTTGTAAAATCTTCCAGTTTATCGAAATTCTCTGCTTGTAGGAACTGCTGCTTCTCTCCATGTACAAGTTTCTTACTTTCCATCAACTTCACTAGCTCTATTAATTTCCTCTGCCGTTCTTAACATGTGTCTCTATTTCTATCGATCCACACATCTAGTCATAGTTATGAATCAACTGAAAATACAATTTCTGAATTACAATATCTATCAGTAAAAGTAGTTCTCTGCATCGAGCAAAATCTTATTTTTCAGTAATTTCTCAGATTGAGCTCATTTGCAGGTTGCTTGCATCCTCTGCAACTTCAATTTCTCCATTTCTTCAGTTTCTTCAAACTTGGCTCTCTGTATCTATGAAACTTTCCAGTTCTAGCAATAACACATATTGAAGCATTTTCTCTATAAGCAGATATCTTATATTACTACACTTTGCAAAATCTCCTATGTTCATCAAATTCTATCTTTGTATCATATGACCTTTCACTTATTGTACAGCTTTCTTCAATTCAATCATTTCTAAATCTCCAATAATTTTTCTTGTTGTAATACACAAATAGAACTATTTCTAACATACTACACATTCTTCAATGTTCTTTGTTGAATTATGCCTTCAATATCTCCATTCCTATAATTTTCAACAGCTCTGGCTTCTATGTCAAGCAAAAGTCTTCACTTTCCTGTAATTCATCAAATTCTGCAGATTCAAAATTCTCTGCGTTAGCTGCACAATCAAAATCTCCTTATCCCTCAATTTAAACAAACATAGTTCGATGCGGATAACAAAATATCAAAACCTAGCAATTGATGATATTCTAGCATTTTCTCTATCTGCAGATATTTCTCATTCCCCATATTTGTAAAATCTTCCAGTTTATCGACATTCTCTGCTTGTAAGATCTGCTGCTCCTCTCCATATACAAGTTTCTTACTTTCCAACAACTTCACTATCTCTATTAATTTTTTCTGCCTATCTGAATAAGTGTCTCTATTTCTTTCGCTCCACACATCTAGACACAGGTATGATTCAACTGAACTTAAAATTTCTGAATTACAGTATCTATTTAGTAAGAGGTAGTTCTCTGCATCGAGCAAAATCTTATTTTTCAGTAAATTCTTAGATTGAGCTGATTTGCAGCTTGCCTGCATTCTTTGCAACTTCAATTTCTCCATTTCTTCCGTTTCAGCAAACTTGGCAATCTGTATCTATGAAACTTTGCAGTTCTAGCAATAACACATATTGAAGCATTTTCTCTATAAGCAGATATCTCATATTACTACACATTGCAAAATCTCCTATGTTCATCAAAATCTATCTTTGTATCAGATGATCTTTCACTTATTGTACAGCTTTCTTCAATTCAATCATTTCTACATCTCCAATAATTTTTCTTGTTGTAATACACAAATAGAACTATTTCTAACATACTACACATTTTTCAATGTTCTTTGTTGAATTATGCCTTCAATATCTCCATTCCTATAATTTTCAACAGCTCTGGCTTCTATGTCAAGCAAAAGTCTTCACTTTCTTGTAATTCATCAAATTCTGCAGATTCAAAATTCTCTGCGTTAGCTGCACAATCAAAATCTCCATATCCCTCAATTTAAACAAACATGGTTCGATGCGGATAACAAAATATCAAAACCTAGCAATTGATGATATTCTGGCATATTCTCTGTCTGCAGATATTTCTCATTCCCCATATTTGTAAAATCTTCCAGTTTATCGACATTCTCTGCTTGTAAGATCTGCTGCTTCTCTCCATATACAAGTTTCTTACTTTCCAACAACTTCACTATCTCTATTAATTTCCTCTGCCTATCTAAACAAGTGTCTTTATTTCTTTCGCTCCACACATCTAGACATAGTTATGATTCAACTGAACTTACAATTTCTGAATTACAGTATCTATTTAGTAAGAGTTAGATCTCTGCATCGAGCAAAATCTTATTTTTCAGTAAATTCTTAGATTGAGCTGATTTGCAGCTTGCCTGCATTCTTTGCAACTTCAATTTCACCATTTCTTCAGTTTCAGCAAACTTGGCAATCTGTATCTATGAAACTTTCCAGTTCTAGCAATAACACATATTGAAGCATTTTCTCTATAAGCAGATATCTCATGTTACTACACTTTGAAAAATCTCCTATGTTCATCAAAATCTATCTTTGTATCAGATGATCTTTCACTTATTGTACAGCTTTCTTCAATTCAATCATTTCTACATCTCCAATAATTTTTCTTGTTGTAATACACAAATAGAACTATTTCTAACATACTACACATTTTTCAATGTTCTTTGTTGAATTATGCCTTCAATATCTCCATTCCTATAATTTTCAACAGCTCTGGCTTCTGTGTCAAGCAAAAGTCTTCACTTTCTTGTAATTCATCAAATTCTGCAGATTCAAAATTCTCTGCGTTAGCTGCACAATCAAAATCTCCTTATCCCTCAATTTAAACAAACATGGTTCGATGCGGATAACAAAATATCAAAACCTAGCAATTGATGATATTCTAGCATTTTCTCTATCTGCAGATATTTCTCATTCCCCATATTTGTAAAATCTTCCAGTTTATCGACATTCTCTGCTTGTAAGATCTGCTGCTCCTCTCCATATACAAGTTTCTTACTTTCCAACAACTTCACTATCTCTATTAATTTTTTCTGCCTATCTGAACAAGTGTCTCTATTTCTTTCGCTCCACACATCTAGACACAGGTATGATTCAACTGAACTTACAATTTCTGAATTACAGTATCAATTTAGTAAGAGTTAGATCTCTGCATCGAGCAAAATCTTATTTTTCAGTAAATTCTTAGATTGAGCTGATTTGCAGCTTGCCTGCATTCTTTGCAACTTCAATTTCTCCATTTCTTCCGTTTCAGCAAACTTGGCAATCTGTATCTATGAAACTTTCCAGTTCTAGCAATAACACATATTGAAGCATTTTCTCTATAAGCAGATATCACATATTCGTAAACTTTGCAAAATCTGCTATTTTCATCAAATTCTATCTTTGTATCATCTGCTCGTTCACTGATTGTACAACTTTCTTCAATTCAATCAATTTCTTCATCTCCAATAATTATTATTGTTGAACTACATTAATAAAACTATTTCTAACAAACTACTCATTTTTCAATGTTCTTTGGTCAATTATGCCTTCTATATCTCCATTCCTATATTTTTCAGCAGAATTGGTTTCTCTGTCAAGCAAAAGTATTCAGTTTCTTGTAATTCATCAAATTCCGCAGATTCAAAATTCTCTATCTGCAGATATTTCTCATTCCCCATATTTGTAAAATCTTCCAGTTTATCGAAATTCTCTGCTTGTAGGAACTGCTGCTTCTCTCCATGTACAAGTTTCTTACTTTCCATCAACTTCACTAGCTCTATTAATTTCCTCGGCCGTTCTTAACATGTGTCTCTATTTCTATCGATCCACACATCTAGTCATAGTTATGAATCAACTGAAAATACAATTTCTGAATTACAATATCTATCAGTAAAAGTAGTTCTCTGCATCGAGCAAAATCTTATTTTTCAGTAATTTCTCAGATTGAGCTCATTTGCAGGTTGCTTGCATCCTCTGCAACTTCAATTTCTCCATTTCTTCAGTTTCTTCAAACTTGGCTCTCTGTATCTATGAAACTTTCCAGTTCTAGCAATAACACATATTGAAGCATTTTCTCTATAAGCAGATATCTTATATTACTACACTTTGCAAAATCTCCTATGTTCATCAAATTCTATCTTTGTATCATATGATCTTTCACTTATTGTACAGCTTTCTTCAATTCAATCATTTCTACATCTCCAATAATTTTTCTTGTTGTAATACACAAATAGAACTATTTCTAACAAACTACACATTTTTCAATGTTATTTGTTTAATTATGCCTTCAATATCTCCATTCCTATAATTTGCAACAGCTCTGGCTTCTATGTCAAGCAAAAGTATTCACTTTCTTGTAATTCATGAAATTTTCCAGATTCAAAATTCTCTGCGTTAACTGCACAATCAATATCTCCATATCCTTCAATTTAAACAAACCTGGTTCGATGCGGATAACATAATATCAAAACCGAGCAATTGATGATATTCTAGCATTTTCTCTATCTGCAGATATTTCTCATTCCCCATATTTGTAAAATCTTCCAGTTTATCGACATTCTATGCTTGTAAGATCTGCTGCTTCTCTCCATATACAAGTTTCTTACTTTCCAACAACTTCACTATCTCTATTAATTTCCTCTGCCTATCTAAACAAGTGTCTTTATTTCTTTCGCTCCACACATCTAGACATAGTTATGATTGAACTGAACTTACAATTTCTAAATTACAGTATCTATTTAGTAAGAGTTAGTTCTCTGCATCGAGCAAAATCTTATTTTTCAGTAAATTCTGAGATTGAGCTGATTTGCAGCTTGCCTGCATTCTTTGCAACTTCAATTTCTCCATTTCTTCAGTGTCATCAAACTTGGCTCTCTGTATCTATGAAACTTTCCAGTTCTAGCAATAACACATATTGAAGCATTTTCTCTATAAGCAGATATCTCATATTACTACACATTGCAAAATCTCCTATGTTCATCAAAATCTATCTTTGTATTAGATGATCTTTCACTTATTGTACAGCTTTCTTCAATTCAATCATTTCTACATCTCCAATAATTTTTCTTGTTGTAATACACAAATAGAACTATTTCTAACATACTACACATTTTTCAATGTTCTTTGTTGAATTATGCCTTCAATATCTCCATTCCTATAATTTTCAACAGCTCTGGCTTCTATGTCAAGCAAAAGTCTTCACTTTCTTGTAATTCATCAAATTCTGGAGATTCAAAATTCTCTGCGTTAGCTGCACAATCAAAATCTCCTTATCCCTCAATTTAAACAAACATGGTTCGATGCGGATAACAAAATATCAAAACCTAGCAATTGATGATATTCTAGCATTTTCTCTATCTGCAGATATTTCTCATTCCCCATATTTGTAAAATCTTCCAGTTTATCGACATTCTCTGCTTGTAGGATCTGCTGCTCCTCTCCATATACAAGTTTCTTACTTTCCAACAACTTCACTATCTCTATTAATTTTTTCTGCCTATCTGAACAAGTGTCTCTATTTCTTTCGCTCCACACATCTAGACATAGTTATGATTCAACTGAACTTACAATTTCTGAATTACAGTATCTATTTAGTAAGAGTTAGATCTCTGCATCGAGCAAAATCTTATTTTTCAGTAAATTCTTAGATTGAGCTGATTTGCAGCTTGCCTGCATTCTTTGCAACTTCAATTTCACCATTTCTTCAGTTTCAGCAAACTTGGCAATCTGTATCTATGAAACTTTCCAGTTCTAGCAATAACACATATTGAAGCATTTTCTCTATTACTACACTTTGCAAAATCTCCTATGTTCATCAAAATCTATCTTTGTATCATATGATCTTTCACTTATTGTACAGCTTTCTTCAATTCAATCATTTCTACATCTCCAATAATTTTTCTTGTTGTAATACACAAAGAGAACTATTTCTAACATACTACACATTTTTCAATGTTCTTTGTTGAATTATGCCTTCAATATCTCCATTCCTATAATTTTCAACAGCTCTGGCTTCTAAGTCAAGCAAAAGTCATCACTTTCTTGTAATTCATCAAATTCCGCAGATTCAAAATTCTCTGCGTTAGCTGCACAATCAAAATCTCCATATCCCTCAATTTAAACAAACATGGTTCGATGCGGCTAACAAAATATCAAAACCTAGCAATTGATGATATTCTAGCATTTTCTCTATCTGCAGATATTTCTCATTCCCCATATTTGTAAAATCTTCCAGTTTATCGACATTCTCTGCTTGTAAGATCTGCTGCTCCTCTCCATATACAAGTTTCTTACTTTCCAACAACTTCACTATCTCTATTAATTTTTTCTGCCTATCTGAACAAGTGTCTCTATTTCTTTCGCTCCACACATCTAGACATAGTTATGATTCAACTGAACTTACAATTTCTGAATTACAGTATCTATTTAGTAAGAGTTAGATCTCTGCATCGAGCAAAATCTTATTTTTCAGTAAATTCTTAGATTGAGCTGATTTGCAGCTTGCCTGCATTCTTTGCAACTTCAATTTCTCCATTTCTTCCGTTTCAGCAAACTTGGCAATCTGTATCTATGAAACTTTCCAGTTCTAGCAATAACACATATTGAAGCATTTTCTCTATAAGCAGATATCACATATTCGTAAACTTTGCAAAATCTGCTAATTTCATCAAATTCTATCTTTGTATCATCTGCTCGTTCACTGATTGTACAACTTTCTTCAATTCAATCAATTTCTTCATCTCCAATAATTATTATTGTTGAACTACATTAATAAAACTATTTCTAACAAACTGCTCAATTTTCAATGTTCTTTGGTCAATGATGCCTTCGATATCTCCATTCCTATAATTTTCAACAGATCTGGCTTCTATGTCAAGCAAAAGTATTCAGTTTATTGTAATTCATCAAATTTTGCAGATTCAAAATTCTCTGCGTTAGCTGCACAATCAATATCTCCATATCCCTCAATTTAAACAAACCTGGTTCGATGCGGATAACAAAATATCAAAATCTAGCAATTGATGATATTCTAGCATTTTCTCTATCTGCAGATATTTCTCATTCCCCATATTTGTAAAATCTTCCAGTTTATCGAAATTCTCTGCTTGTAGGATCTGCTGCTTCTCGCCATGTACAAGTTTCTTACTTTCCATCAACTTCACTAGCTCTATTAATTTCATCTGCCTTTCTTAACATGTGTCTCTATTTCTATCGATCCATCTAGTCATAGTTATGAATCAACAGAAAATACAATTTCTGAATTGCAATATCTATCAGTAAAAGTAGTTCTCTGCATCGAGCAAAATGTTATTTTTCAGTAATTTCTCAGATTGAGCTCATTTGCAGGTTGCTTGCATCCTCTGCAACTTCAATTTCTCCATTTCTTCAGTTTCTTCAAACTTGGCTCTCTGTATCTATGAAACTTTCCAGTTCTAGCAATAACACATATTGAAGCATTTTCTCTATAAGGAGATATCTTATATTACTACACTGTGCAAAATCTCCTATGTTCATCAAATTCTATCTTTGTATCATATGATCTTTCACTTATTGTACACCTTTCTTCAATTCAATCATTTCTACATCTCCAATAATTTTTCTTGTTGTAATAAACAAATAGAACTATTTCTAACAAACTACACATTTTTCAATGTTATTTGTTTAATTATGCCTTCAATATCGCCATTCCTATAATTTGCAACAGCTCTGGCTTCTATGTCAAGCAAAAGTATTCACTTTCTTGTAATTCATCAAATTTTCCAGATTCAAAATTCTCTGCGTTAACTGCACAATCAATATCTCCATATCCTTCAATTTAAACAAACCTGGTTCGATGCGGATAACATAATATCAAAACCGAGCAATTGATGATATTCTAGCATTTTCTCTATCTGCAGATATTTCTCATTCCCCATATTTGTAAAATCTTCCAATTTATCGACATTCTCTGCTTGTAGGATCTGCTGCTCCTCTCCATATACAAGTTTCTTACTTTCCAACAACTTCACTATCTCTATTAATTTCCTCTGCCTATCTAAACAAGTGTCTTTATTTCTTTCGCTCCACACATCTAGACATAGTTATGATTCAACTGAACTTACAATTTCTAAATTACAGTATCTATTTAGTAAGAGTTAGTTCTCTGCATCGAGCAAAGTCTTATTTTTCAGTAAATTCTTAGATTGAGCTGATTTGCAGCTTGCCTGCATTCTTTGCAACTTCAATTTCTCCATTTCTTCAGTTTCAGCAAACTTGGCAATCTGTATCTATGAAACTTTCCAGTTCTAGCAATAACACATATTGAAGCATTTTCTCTATAAGCAGATATCTCATATTACTACACTTTGCAAAATCTCCTATGTTCATCAAAATCTATCTTTGTATCAGATGATCTTTCACTTATTGTACAGCTTTCTTCAATTCAATCATTTCTACATCTCCAATAATTTTTCTTGTTGTAATACACAAATGAGATATTGAAGGAATAATTCAACAAAGAACATTGAAAAATGTGTAGTATGTTAGAAATAGTTCTATTTGCAACAGCTCTGGCTTCTATGTCAAGCAAAAGTATTCACTTTCTTGTAATTCATCAAATTTTCCAGATTCAAAATTCTCTGCGTAAACTGCACAATCAATATCTCCATATCCCTCAATTTAAACAAACATGGTTCGATGCGGATAACAAAATATCAAAACCTAGCAATTGATGATATTCTAGCATTTTCTCTATCTGCAGATATTTCTCATTCCCCATATTTGTAAAATCTTCCAGTTTATCGACATTCTCTGCTTGTAAGGTCTGCTGCTCCTCTCCATATATAAGTTTCTTACTTTCCAACAACTTCACTATCTCTATTAATTTCCTCTGCCTTTCTTAACATGTGTCTCTATTTCTATCGCTCCACACATCTAGTCATAGTTATGATTCAACTGAAAATACAATTTCTGAATTACAATATCTATCAGTAAAAGTAGAACTCTGCATCGAGCAAAATCTTATTTTTCAGTAAATTCTTAGATTGAGCTCATTTGCAGGTTGCTTGCATCCTCTGCAACATCAATTTCTCCATTTCTTCAGTTTCTTCAAACTTGGCTCTCTGTATCTATGAAACTTTCCAGTTCTAGCAATAACACATATTGAAGCATTTTCTCTATAAGCAGATATCTTATATTACTACACTTTGCAAAATCTCCTATGTTCATCAAATTCTATCTTTGTATCATATGATCTTTCACTTATTGTACAGCTATCTTCAATTCAATCATTTCTAAATCTCCAATAATTTTTCTTGTTGTAATACACAAATAGAACTATTTCTAACAAACTACACATTTTTCAATGTTAATTGTTTAATTATGCCTTCAATAACTCCATTCCTATAATTTTCAACAGCTCTGGCTTCTATGTCAAGCAAAAGTATTCACGTTCTTGTAATTCATCAAATTCTGCAGATTCAAAATTCGCTGCGTTAACTGCACAATCAATTTCTCCATATCCTTCAATTTAAACAAACCTGGTTCGATGCGGATAACATAATATCAAAACCGAGCAATTGATGATATTCTAGCATTTTCTCTATCTGCAGATATTTCTCATTCCCCATATTTGTAAAATCTTCCAATTTAGCGACATTCTCTGCTTGTAAGATCTGCTGCTCCTCTCCATATACAAGTTTCTTACTTTCCAACAACTTCACTATCTCTATTAATTTTTTCTGCCTATCTGAACAAGTGTCTCTATTTGTTTCGCTCCACACATCTAGACATAGTTATGATTCAACTGAACTTACAATTTCTGAATTACAGTATCTATTTAGTAAGAGTTAGATCTCTGCATCGAGCAAAATCTTATTTTTCAGTAAATTCTTAGATTGAGCTGATTTGCAGCTTGCCTGCATTCTTTGCAACTTCAATTTCTCCATTTCTTCCGTTTCAGCAAACTTGGCAATCTGTATCTATGAAACATTCCAGTTCTAGCAATAACACATATTGAAGCATTTTCTCTATAAGCAGATATCACATATTCGTAAACTTTGCAAAATCTGCTAATTTCATCAAATTCTATCTTTGTATCATCTGCTCGTTCACTGATTGTACAACTTTCTTCAATTCAATCAATTTCTTCATCTCCAATAATTATTATTGTTGAACTACATTAATAAAACTATTTCTAACAAACTGCTCATTTTTCAATGTTCTTTGGTCAATTATGCCTTCGATATCTCCATTCCTATATTTTTCAGCAGAATTGTTTTCTATGTCAAGGAAAAGTATTCAGTTTCTTGTAATTCAACAAATTCCGCAGATTCAAAATTCTCTATCTGCAGATATTTCTCATTCCCCATATTTGTAAAATCTTCCAGTTTATCGAAATTCTCTGCTTGTAGGATCTGCTGCTTCTCGCCATGTACAAGTTTCTTACTTTCCATCAACTTCACTAGCTCTATTAATTTCATCTGCCTTTCTTAACATGTGTCTCTATTTCTATCTATCCATCTAGTCATAGTTATGAATCAACAGAAAATACAATTTCTGAATTACAATATCTATCAGTAAAAGTAGTTCTCTGCATCGAGCAAAATGTTATTTTCCAGTAATTTCTCAGATTGAGCTCATTTGCAGGTTGCTTGCATCCTCTGCAACTTCAATTTCTCCATTTCTTCAGTTTCTTCAAACTTGGCTCTCTGTATCTATGAAACTTTCCAGTTCTAGCAATAACACATATTGAAGCATTTTCTCTATAAGGAGATATCTTATATTACTACACTGTGCAAAATCTCCTATGTTCATCAAATTCTATCTTTGTATCATATGATCTTTCACTTATTGTACACCTTTCTTCAATTCAATCATTTCTACATCTCCAATAATTTTTCTTGTTGTAATAAACAAATAGAACTATTTCTAACAAACTACACATTTTTCAATGTTATTTGTTTAATTATGCCTTCAATATCTCCATTCCTATAATTTGCAACAGCTCTGGCTTCTATGTCAAGCAAAAGTATTCACTTTCTTGTAATTCATCAAATTTTCCAGATTCAAAATTCTCTGCGTTAACTGCACAATCAATATCTCCATATCCTTCAATTTAAACAAACCTGGTTCGATGCGGATAACATAATATCAAAACCGAGCAATTGATGATATTCTAGCATTTTCTCTATCTGCAGATATTTCTCATTCCCCATATTTGTAAAATCTTCCAATTTATCGACATTCTCTGCTTGTAAGATCTGCTGCTCCTCTCCATATACAAGTTTCTTACTTTCCAACAACTTCACTATCTCTATTAATTTTTTCTGCCTATCTGAACAAGTGTCTCTATTTGTTTCGCTCCACACATCTAGACATAGTTATGATTCAACTGAACTTACAATTTCTGAATTACAGTATCTATTTAGTAAGAGTTAGATCTCTGCATCGAGCAAAATCTTATTTTTCAGTAAATTCTTAGATTGAGCTGATTTGCAGCTTGCCTGCATTCTTTGCAACTTCAATTTCTCCATTTCTTCCGTTTCAGCAAACTTGGCAATCTGTATCTATGAAACTTTCCAGTTCTAGCAATAACACATATTGAAGCATTTTCTCTATAAGCAGATATCACATATTCGTAAACTTTGCAAAATCTGCTAATTTCATCAAATTCTATCTTTGTATCATCTGCTCGTTCACTGATTGTACAACTTTCTTCAATTCAATCAATTTCTTCATCTCCAATAATTATTATTGTTGAACTACATTAATAAAACTATTTCTAACAAACTGCTCATTTTTCAATGTTCTTTGGTCAATTATGCCTTCGATATCTCCATTCCTATATTTTTCAGCAGAATTGTTTTCTATGTCAAGGAAAAGTATTCAGTTTCTTGTAATTCAACAAATTCCGCAGATTCAAAATTCTCTATCTGCAGATATTTCTCATTCCCCATATTTGTAAAATCTTCCAGTTTATCGAAATTCTCTGCTTGTAGGATCTGCTGCTTCTCGCCATGTACAAGTTTCTTACTTTCCATCAACTTCACTAGCTCTATTAATTTCATCTGCCTTTCTTAACATGTGTCTCTATTTCTATCTATCCATCTAGTCATAGTTATGAATCAACAGAAAATACAATTTCTGAATTACAATATCTATCAGTAAAAGTAGTTCTCTGCATCGAGCAAAATGTTATTTTCCAGTAATTTCTCAGATTGAGCTCATTTGCAGGTTGCTTGCATCCTCTGCAACTTCAATTTCTCCATTTCTTCAGTTTCTTCAAACTTGGCTCTCTGTATCTATGAAACTTTCCAGTTCTAGCAATAACACATATTGAAGCATTTTCTCTATAAGGAGATATCTTATATTACTACACTTTGCAAAATCTCCTATGTTCATCAAATTCTATCTTTGTATCATATGATCTTTCACTTATTGTACAGCTTTCTTCAATTCAATCATTTCTAAATCTCCAATAATTTTTCTTGTTGTAATACACAAATAGAACTATTTCTAACAAACTACACATTTTTCAATGTTCTTTGTTGAATTATGCCTTCAATATCTCCATTCCTATAATTTTCAACAGCTCTGGCTTCTATGTCAAGCAAAAGTATTCACTTTCTTGTAATTCATCAAATTCTGCAGATTCAAAATTCTCTGCGTTAGCTGCACAATCAAAATCTCCATATCCCTCAATTTAAACAAACATGGTTCGATGCGGATAACAAAATATCAAAACCTAGCAATTGATGATATTCTAGCATTTTCTCTATCTGCAGATATTTCTCATTCCCCATATTTGTAAAATCTTCCAATTTATCGACATTCTCTGCTTGTAAGATCTGCTGCTCCTGTCCATGTACAAGTTTCTTACTTTCCAACAACTTCACTATCTCTATTAATTTCCTCTGCCTATCTGAACAAGTGTCTCTATTTCTTTCGCTCCACACATCTAGACATAGTTATGATTCAACTGAACTTACAATTTCTGAATTACAGTATCTATTGAGTAAGAGTTAGTTCTCTGCATCGACAAAATCTTATTTTTCAGTAAATTCTTAGATTGAGCTGATTTGCAGCTTGCCTGCATTCTTTGCAACTTCAATTTCTCCATTTCTTCAGTTTCTTCGAACTTGGCTCTCTGTATCTATAAAACTTTACAGTTCTAGCAATAACACATATTGAAGCATTTTCTCTATAAGCAGATATCTCATATTCGTAAACTTTGCAAAATCTGCTATTTTCATCAAATTCTATCTTTGTATCATCTGCTCGTTCACTGATTGTACAACTTTCTTCAATTCAATCAATTTCTACATCTCCAATAATTATTATTGTTGAACTACATTAATAAAACTATTTCTAACAAACTACTGATTTTTCAATGTTCTTTGGTCAATTATGCCTTCGATATCTCCATTCCTATATTTTTCAGCAGAATTGGTTTCTATGTCAAGCAAAAGTATTCAGTTTCTTGTAATTCATCAAATTCCGTAGATTCAAAATTCTCTATCTGCAGATATTTCTCATTCCCCATATGTGTAAAATCTTCCAGTTTATCGAAATTCTCTGCTTGTAGGATCTGCTGCTTCTCTCCATGTACAAGTTTCTTACTTTCCAACAACTTCACTAGCTCTATTAATTTCCTCTGCCTTTCTTAACATGTGTCTGTATTTCTATCGATCCACACATCTAGTCATAGTTATGATTCAACTGAAAATACAATTTCTGAATTACAATATCTATCAGTAAAAGTAGTTCTCTGCATCGAGCAAAATCTTATTTTTCAGTAATTTCTCAGATTGAGCTCATTTGCAGGTTGCTTGCATCTTCTGCAACTTCAATTTCTCCAATTTTTCAGTTTCTTCAAACTTGGCTCTCTGTATCTATAAAACTTTCCAGTTCTAGCAATAACACATATTGAAGCATTTTCTCTATAAGCAGATATCTTATATTACTACACTTTGCAAAATCTCCTATGTTCATCAAATTCTATCTTTGTATCATATGATCTTTCACTTATTGTACAGCTATCTTCAATTCAATCATTTCTAAATCTCCAATAATTTTTCTTGTTATAATACACAAATAGAACTATTTCTAACAAACTACACATTTTTCAATGTTATTTGTTTAATTATGCCTTCAATAACTCCATTCCTATAATTTTCAACAGCTCTGGCTTCTATGTCAAGCAAAAGTATTCACGTTCTTGTAATTCATCAAATTCTGCAGATTCAAAATTCTCTGCGTTAACTGCACAATCAATTTCTCCATATCCTTCAATTTAAACAAACCTGGTTCGATGCGGATAACATAATATCAAAACCGAGCAATTGATGATATTCTAGCATTTTCTCTATCTGCAGATATTTCTCTTTCCCCATATTTGTAAAATCTTCCAATTTATCGACATTCTCTGCTTGTAAGATCTGCTGCTCCTCTCCATATACAAGTTTCTTACTTTCCAACAACTTCACTATCTCTATTAATTTTTTCTGCCTATCTAAACAAGTGTCTTTATTTCTTTCGCTCCACACATCTAGACATAGTTATGATTCAACTGAACTTACAATTTCTGAATTACAGTATCTATTTAGTAAGAGTTAGATCTCTGCATCGAGCAAAGTCTTATTTTTCAGTAAATTGTTAGATTGAGCTGATTTGCAGCTTGCCTGCATTCTTTGCAACTTCAATTTCTCCATTTCTTCAGTTTCAGCAAACTTGGCAATCTGTATCTATGAAACTTTCCAGTTCTAGCAATAACACATATTGAAGCATTTTCTCTATAAGCAGATATCTCATATTACTACACTTTGCAAAATCTCCTATGTTCATCAAAATCTATCTTTGTATCAGATGATCTTTCACTTATTGTACAGCTTTCTTCAATTCAATCATTTCTACATCTCCAATAATTTTTCTTGTTGTAATACACAAATAGAACTATTTCTAACATACTACACATTTTTCAATGTTCTTTGTTGAATTATGCCTTCAATATCTCCATTTCTATAATTTTCAACAGCTCTGGTTTCTATGTCAAGCAAAAGTATTCACTTTCTTGTAATTCATCAAATTCTGCAGATTCATAATTCTCTGCGTTAGCTGCACAATCAAAATCTCCATATCCCTCAATTTAAACAAACATGGTTCGATGCGGATAACAAAATATCAAAACCTAGCAATTGATGATATTCTAGCATTTTCTCTATCTGCAGATATTTCTCATTCCCCATATTTGTAAAATCTTCCAGTTTATCGACATTCTCTGCTTGTAAGGTCTGCTGCTCCTCTCCATATATAAGTTTCTTACTTTCCAACAACTTCACTATCTCTATTAATTTCTTGTGCCTATCTAAACAAGTGTCTCTATTTCTTTTGCTCCACACATCTAGACATAGTTATGATTCAACTGAACTTACAATTTCTGAATTACAGTATCTATTTAGTAAGAGTTAGATCTCTGCATCGAGCAAAATCTTATATTTCAGTAAATTCTTAGATTGAGCTGATTTGCAGCTTGCCTGCATTCTTTGCAACTTCAATTTCTCCATTTCTTCAGTTTCAGCAAACTTGGCAATCTGTATCTATGAAACTTTGCAGTTCTAGCAATAACACATATTGAAGCATTTTCTCTATAAGCAGATATCACATATTCGTAAACTTTGCAAAATCTGCTATTTTCATCAAATTCTATCTTTGTATCATCTGCTCGTTCACTGATTGTACAACTTTCTTCAATTCAATCAATTTCTACATCTCCAATAATTATTATTGTTGAACTACATTAATAAAACTATTTCTAACAAACTACTCATTTTTCAATGTTCTTTGGTCAATTATGCCTTCGATATCTCCATTCCTATATTTTTCGACAGAATTGGTTTCTATGTCAAACAAAAGTATTCAGTTTCATGTAATTCATCAAATTCCGCAGATTCAAAATTCTCTATCTGCAGATATTTCTCATTCCCCATATTTGTAAAATCTTCCAGTTTATCGAAATTCTCTGCTTGTAAGATCTGCTGCTTGTCTCCATATACAAGTTTCTTACTTTCCAACAACTTCACTATCTCTATTAATTTCCTCTGCCTATCTAAACAAGTGTCTTTACTTCTTTCGCTCCACACATCTAGACATAGTTATAATTGAACTGATCTTACAATTTCTAAATTACAGTATCTATTTAGTAAGAGTTAGTTCTCTGCATCGAGCAAAATCTTATCTTTCAGTAAATTCTTAGATTGAGCTGATTTGCAGCTTGCCTGCATTCTTTGCAACTTCAATTTCTCCATTTATTCAGTTTCATCAAACTTGGCTCTCTGTATCTATGAAACTTTCCATTTCTAGCAATAACACATATTGAAGCATTTTCTCTATAAGCAGATATCTCATATTACTACACTTTGCAAAATCTCCTATGTTCATCAAATTCTATCTTTGTATCATATGATCTTTCACTTATTGTACACCTTTCTTCAATTCAATCTTTTCTACATCTCCAATAATTTTTCTTGTTGTAATACACAAATAGAACTATTTCTAACAAACTACACATTTTTCGATGTTCTTTGTTGAATTATGCCTTCAATATCTCCATTCCTATAATTTTCAACAGCTCTGGCTTCTATGTCAAGCAAAAGTATTCACTTTCTTGTAATTCATCAAATTTTGCAGAATCAAAATTCTCTGCGTTAACTGCACAATCAATATCCATATCCTTCAATTTAAACAAACCTGGTTCGATGCGGATAACATAATATCAAAACCGAGCAATTGATGATATTCTAGCATTTTCTCTATCTGCAGATATTTCTCATTCCCCATATTTGTAAAATCTTCCAGTTTATCGATATTCTCTGCTTGTGAAATCTGCTGCTTCTCTCCATATACAAGTTTCTTACTTTCCAACATCTTCACTATCTCTATTAATTTCCTCTGCCTATCTGAACAAGTGTCTCTATTTCTTTCGCTCCACACATCTAGACATAGTTATGATTCAACTGAACTTACAATTTCTGAATTACAGTATCTGTTGAGTAAGAGTTAGTTCTCTGCATCGAGCAAAATCTTATTTTTCAGTAAATTCTTAGATTGAGCTGATTTGCAACTTGCCTGCATTCTTTGCAACTTCAATTTCTCCATTTCTTCAGTTTCAGCAAACTTGGCAATCTGTATCTATGAAACTTTGCAGTTCTAGGAATAACACATATTGAAGCATTTTCTCTATAAGCAGATATCACATATTCGTAAACTTTGCAAAATCTGCTATTTTCATCAAATTCTATCTTTGTATCATCTGCTCGTTCACTGATTGTACAACTTTCTTCAATTCAATCAATTTCTACATCTCCAATAATTATTATTGTTGAACTACATTAATAAAACTATTTCTAACAAACTACTCATTTTTCAATGTTCTTTGGTCAATTATGCCTTCGATATCTCCATTCCTATATTTTTCAGCAGAATTGGTTTCTATGTCAAGCAAAAGTATTCAGTTTCTTGTAATTCATCAAATTCCGTAGATTCAAAATTCTCTATCTGCAGATATTTCTCATTCCCCATATTTGTAAAATCTTCCAGTTTATCGAAATTCTCTGCTTGTAAGATCTGCTGCTTCTCTCCATGTACAAGTTTCTTACTTTCCAACAACTTCACTAGCTCTATTAATTTCCTCTGCCTTTCTTAACATGTGTCTCTATTTCTATCGATCCACACATCTAGTCATAGTTATGATTCAACTGAAAATACAATTTCTGAATTACATTATCTATCAGTAAAAGTAGTTCTCTGCATCGAGCAAAATCTTATTTTTCAGTAATTTCTCAGATTGAGCTCATTTGCAGGTTGCTTGCATCCTCTGCAACTTCAATTTCTCCATTTCTTCGGTTTCTTCAAACTTGGCTCTCTGTATCTATGAAACTTTCCAGTTCTAGCAATAACACATATTGAAGCATTTTCTCTATAAGCAGATATCTTATATTACTACACTTTGCAAAATCTCCTATGTTCATCAAATTCTATCTTTGTATCATATGATCTTTCACTTATTGTACAGCTATCTTCAATTCAATCATTTCTAAATCTCCAATAATTTTTCTTGTTGTAATACACAAATAGAACTATTTCTAACAAACTACACATTTTTCAATGTTATTTGTTTAATTATGCCTTCAATAACTGCATTCCTATAATTTTCAACAGCTCTGGCTTCTATGTCAAGCAAAAGTATTCACGTTCTTGTAATTCATCAAATTCTGCAGATTCAAAATTCTCTGCGTTAACTGCACAATCAATTTCTCCATATACTTCAATTTAAACAAACCTGGTTCGATGCGGATAACATAATATCAAAACCGAGCAATTGATGATATTCTAGCATTTTCTCTATCTGCAGATATTTCTCATTCCCCATATTTGTAAAATCTTCCAATTTATCGACATTCTCTGCTTGTAAGATCTGCTGCTGCTCTCCATATACAAGTTTCTTACTTTCCAACAACTTCACTATCTCTATTAATTTTTTCTGCCTATCTAAACAAGTGTCTTTATTTCTTTCGCTCCACACATCTAGACATAGTTATGATTCAACTGAACTTACAATTTCTAAATTACAGTATCTATTTAGTAAGAGTTAGTTCTCTGCATCGAGCAAAGTCTTATTTTTCAGTAAATTCTTAGATTGAGCTGATTTGCAGCTTGCCTGCATTCTTTGCAACTTCAAATTGTCCATTTCTTCCGTTTCAGCAAACTTGGCAATCTGTATCTATGAAACTTTCCAGTTCTAGCAATAACACATATTGAAGCATTTTCTCTATAAGCAGATATCACATATTCGTAAACTTTGCAAAATCTGCTATTTTCATCAAATTCTATCTTTGTATCATCTGCTCGTTCACTGATTGTACAACTTTCTTCAATTCAATCAATTTCTACATCTCCAATAATTATTATTGTTGAACTACATTAATAAAACTATTTCTAACAAACTATTCATTTTTCAATGTTGTTTGGTCAATTATGCCTTCGATATCTCCATTCCTATATTTTTCGACAGAATTGGTTTCTATGTCAAACAAAAGTATTCAGTTTCTTGTAATTCATCAAATTCCGCAGATTCAAAATTCTCTATCTGCAGATATTTCTCATTCCCCATATTTGTAAAATCTTCCAGTTTATCGAAATTCTCTGCTTGTAAGATCTGCTGCTTCTCTCCATATACAAGTTTCTTACTTTCCAACAACTTCACTATCTCTATTAATTTCCTCTGCCTATCTAAACAAGTGTCTTTATTTCTTTCGCTCCACACATCTAGACATAGTTATGATTGAACTGATCTTACAATTTCTAAATTACAGTATCTATTTAGTAAGAGTTAGTTCTCTGCATCGAGCAAAATCTTATTTTTCAGTAAATTCTTAGATTGAGCTGAATTGCAGCTTGCCTGCATACTTTGCAACTTCAATTTCTCCATTTATTCAGTTTCATCAAACCTGGCTCTCTGTATCTATGAAACTTTCCATTTCTAGCAATAACACATATTGAAGCATTTTCTCTATAAGCAGATATCTCATATTACTACACTTTGCAAAATCTCCTATGTTCATCAAATTCTATCTTTGTATCATATGATCTTTCACTTATTGTACAGCTTTCTTCAATTCAATCTTTTCTACATCTCCAATAATTTTTCTTGTTGTAATACACAAATAGAACTATTTCTAACAAACTACACATTTTTCGATGTTCTTTGTTGAATTATGCCTTCAATATCTCCATTCCTATAATTTTCAACAGCTCTGGCTTCTATGTCAAGCAAAAGTATTCACTTTCTTGTAATTAATCAAATTTTGCAGATTCAAAATTCTCTGCGTTAACTGCACAATCAATATCCATATCCTTCAATTTAAACAAACCTGGTTCGATGCGGATAACATAATATCAAAACCTAGCAATTGATGATATTCTAGCATTTTCTCTATCTGCAGATATTTCTCATTCCCCATATTTGTAAAATCTTCCAGTTTATCGACATTCTCTGCTTGTAAGATCTGCTGCTCCTCTCCATATACAAGTTTCTTACTTTCCAACAACTTCACTATCTCTATTAATTTCCTCTGCCTATCTAAACAAGTGTCTCTATTTCTTTCGCTCCACACATCTAGACATAGTTATGATTCAACTGAACTTACAATTTCTGAATTTCAGTATCTATTGAGTAAGAGTTAGTTCTCTGCATCGACAAAATCTTATTTTTCAGTAAATTCTTAGATTGAGCTGATTTGCAGCTTGCCTGCATTCTTTGCAACTTCAATTTCTCCATTTCTTCAGTTTCAGCAAACTTGGCAATCTGTATCTATGAAACTTTGCAGTTCTAGCAATAACACATATTGAAGCATTTTCTCTATAAGCAGATATCACATATTCGTAAACTTTGCAAAATCTGCTATTTTCATCAAATTCTATCTTTGTATCATCTGCGCGTTCACTGATTGTACAACTTTCTTCAATTCAATCAATTTCTACATCTCCAATAATTATTATTGTTGAACTACATTAATAAAACTATTTCTAACAAACTACTCATTTTTCAATGTTCTTTGGTCAATTATGCCTTCGATATCTCCATTCCTATATTTTTCAGCAGAATTGGTTTCTATGTCAAGCAAAAGTATTCAGTTTCTTGTAATTCATCAAATGCCGCAGATTCAAAATTCTCTATCTGCAGATATTTCTCATTCCCCATATTTGTAAAATCTTCCAGTTTATCGAAATTCTCTGCTTGTAGGATCTGCTGCTTCTCTCCATGTACAAGTTTCTTACTTTCCAACAACTTCACTAGCTCTATTAATTTCCTCTGCCTTTCTTAACATGTGTCTCTATTTCTATCGATCCACACATCTAGTCATAGTTATGATTCAAATGAAAATACAATTTCTGAATTACAATATCTATCAGTAAAAGTAGTTCTCTGCATCGAGCAAAATCTTATTTTCAATAATTTCTCAGATTGAGATCATTTGCAGGTTGCTTGCATCCTCTGCAACTTCAATTTCTCCATTTCTTCAGTTTCTTCAAACTTGGCTCACTGTATCTATGAAACTTTCCAGTTCTAGCAATAACACATATTGAAGCATTTTCTCTATAAGGAGATATCTTATATTACTACACTTTGCAAAATCTCCTATGTTCATCAAATTCTATCTTTGTATCATATGATCTTTCACTTATTGTACAGCTTTCCTCAATTTAATCATTTCTACATCTCCAATAATTCTTCTTGTTGTAATACACAAATTGAACTATTTCTAACAAACTACACATTTTTCAATGTTATTTGTTTAATTATGCCTTCAATAACTGCATTCCTATAATTTTCAACAGCTCTGGCTTCTATGTCAAGCAAAAGTATTCACGTTCTTGTAAATCATCAAATTCTGCAGATTCAAAATTCTCTGCGTTAACTGCACAATCAATTTCTCCATATCCTTCAATTTAAACAAACCTGGTTCGATGCGGATAACATAATATCAAAACCGAGCAATTGATGATATTCTAGCATTTTCTCTATCTGCAGATATTTCTCATTCCCCATATTTGTAAAATCTTCCAATTTATCGACATTCTCTGCTTGTAAGATCTGCTGCTCCTCTCCATATACAAGTTTCTTACTTTCCAACAACTTCACTATCTCTATTAATTTTTTCTGCCTATCTAAACAAGTGTCTTTATTTCTTTCGCTCCACACATCTAGACATAGTTATGATTCAACTGAACTTACAATTTCTAAATTACAGTATCTATTTAGTAAGAGTTAGTTCTCTGCATCGAGCAAAGTCTTATTTTTCAGTAAATTCTTAGATTGAGCTGATTTGCAGCTTGCCTGCATTCTTTGCAACTTCAATTTTTCCATTTCTTCCGTTTCAGCAAACTTGGCAATCTGTATCTATGAAACTTTCCAGTTCTAGCAATAACACATATTGAAGCATTTTCTCTATAAGCAGATATCACATATTCGTAAACTTTGCAAAATCTGCTATTTTCATCAAATTCTATCTTTGTATCATCTGCTCGTTCACTGATTGTACAACTTTCTTCAATTCAATAAATTTCTACATCTCCAATAATTATTATTGTTGAACTACATTAATAAAACTATTTCTAACAAACTATTCATTTTTCAATGTTGTTTGGTCAATTATGCCTTCGATATCTCCATTCCTATATTTTTCGACAGAATTGGTTTCTATGTCAAACAAAAGTATTCAGTTTCTTGTAATTCATCAAATTCCGCAGATTCAAAATTCTCTATCTGCAGATATTTCTCATTCCCCATATTTGTAAAATCTTCCAGTTTATCGAAATTCTCTGCTTGTAAGATCTGCTGCTTCTCTCCATATACAAGTTTCTTACTTTCCAACAACTTCACTATCTCTATTAATTTCCACTGCCTATCTAAACAAGTGTCTTTATTTCTTTCGCTCCACACATCTAGACTTAGTTATGATTGAACTGATTTTACAATTTCTAAATTACAGTATCTATTTAGTAAGAGTTAGTTCTCTGCATCGAGCAAAATCTTATTTTTCAGTAAATTCTTAGATTGAGCTGAATTGCAGCTTGCCTGCATACTTTGCAACTTCAATTTCTCCATTTCTTCAGTTTCAGCAAACTTGGCTCTCTGTATCTATGAAACTTTCCATTTCTAGCAATAACACATATTGAAGCATTTTCTCTATAAGCAGATATCTCATATTACTACACTTTGCAAAATCTCCTATGTTCATCAAATTCTATCTTTGTATCATATGATCTTTCACTTATTGTACAGCTTTCTTCAATTCAATCATTTCTACATCTCCAATAATTTTTCTTGTTGTAATACACAAATAGAACTATTACTAACAAACTACACATTTTTCGATGTTCTTTGTTGAATTATGCCTTCAATATCTCCATTCCTATAATTTTCAACAGCTCTGGCTTCTATGTCAAGCAAAAGTCTTCACTTTCTTGTAATTCATCAAATTTTGCAGATTCGAAATTCTCTGCGTTAACTGCACAATCAATATCCATATCCTTCAATTTAGCAAACCTGGTTCGATGCGGATAACATAATATCAAAACCTAGCAATTGATGATATTCTAGCATTTTCTCTATCTGCAGATATTTCTCATTCCCCATATTTGTAAAATCTTCCAGTTTATCGACATTCTCTGCTTGTAAGATCTGCTGCTCCTCTCCATATACAAGTTTCTTACTTTCCAACAACTTCACTATCTCTATTAATTTCCTCCGCCTATCTAAACAAGTGTCTCTATTTCTTTCGCTCCACACATCTAGACATAGTTATGATTCAACTGAACTTACAATTTCTGAATTATAGTATCTATTGAGTAAGAGTTAGTTCTCTGCATCGACAAAATCTTATTTTTCAGTAAATTCTTAGATTGAGCTGATTTGCAGCTTGCCTGCATTCTTTGCAACTTCAATTTCTCCATTTCTTCCGTTTCAGCAAACTTGGCAATCTGTATCTATGAAACTTTCCAGTTCTAGCAATAACACATATTGAAGCATTTTCTCTATAAGCAGATATCACATATTCGTAAACTTTGCAAAATCTGCTATTTTCATCAAATTCTATCTTTGTATCATAAGCTCGTTCACTGATTGTACAACTTTCTTCAATTCAATCAATTTCTACATCTCCAATAATTATTATTGTTGAACTACATTAATAAAACTATTTCTAACAAACTACTCATTTTTCAATGTTCTTTGGTCAATTATGCCTTCGATATCTCCATTCCTATATTTTTCAGCAGAATTGGTTTCCATGTCAAGCAAAAGTATTCAGTTTCTTGTAATTCATCAAATGCCGCAGATTCAAAATTCTCTATCTGCAGATATTTCTCATTCCCCATATTTGTAAAATCTTCCAGTTTATCGAAATTCTCTGCTTGTAGGATCTGCTGCTTCTCTCCATGTACAAGTTTCTTACTTTCCAACAACTTCACTAGCTCTATTAATTTCCTCTGCCTTTCTTAACATGTGTCTCTATTTCTATCGATCCACACATCTAGTCATAGTTATGATTCAACTGAAAATACAATTTCTGAATTACAATATCTATCAGTAAAAGTAGTTCTCTGCATCGAGCAAAATCTTATTTTTCAGTAATTTCTCAGATTGAGCTCATTTGCAGGTTGCTTGCATCCTCTGCAACTTCAATTTCTCCATTTCTTCAGTTTCTTCAAACCTGTCTCTCTGTATCTATGAAACTTTCCAGTTCTAGCAATAACACATATTGAAGCATTTTCTCTATAAGCAGATATCTTATATTACTACACTTTGCAAAATCTCCTATGTTCATCAAATTCTATCTTTGTATCATATGATCTTTCACTTATTGTACAGCTATCTTCAGTTCAACCATTTCTAAATCTCCAATAATTTTTCTTGTTGTAATACACAAATAGAACTATTTCTAACAAACTACACATTTTTCAATGTTATTTGTTTAATTATGCCTTCAATATCTCCATTCCTATAATTTTCAACAGCTCTGGCTTCTATGTCAAGCAAAAGTATTCACGTTCTTGTAATTCATCAACTTCTGCAGATTCAAAATTCTCTCCGTTAACTGCACAATCAATTTCTCCATATCCTTGAATTGAAACAAACCTGGTTCGATGCGGATAACATAATATCAAAACATAGCAATTGATGATATTCTAGCATTTTCTCTATCTGCAGATATTTCTCATTCCCCATATTTGTAAAATCTTCCAGTTTATCGACATTCTCTGCTTGTAAGATCTGCTGCTCCTCTCCATATACAAGTTTCTTACTTTCCAACAACTTCACTATCTCTATTAATTTCCTCTGCCTATCTAAACAAGTGTCTCTATTTCTTTCGCTCCACACATCTAGACATAGTTATGATTCAACTGAACTTACAATTTCTGAATTACAGTATCTATTGAGTAAGAGTTAGTTCTCTGCATCGACAAAATCTTATTTTTCAGTAAATTCTTAGATTGAGCTGATTTGCAGCTTGCCTGCATTCTTTGCAACTTCAATTTCTCCATTTCTTCAGTTTCAGCAAACTTGGCAATCTGTATCTATGAAACTTTCCAGTTCTAGCAATAACACATATTGAAGCATTTTCTCTATAAGCAGATATCACATATTCGTAAACTTTGCAAAATCTGCTATTTTCATCAAATTCTATCTTTGTATCATCTGCTCGTTCACTGATTGTACAACTTTCTTCAATTCAATCAATTTCTACATCTCCAATAATTATTATTGTTGAACTACATTAATAAAACTATTTCTAACAAACTACTCATTTTTCAATGTTCTTTGGTCAATTATGCCTTCGATATCTCCATTCCTATATTTTTCAGCAGAATTCGTTTCTATGTCAAGCAAAAGTATTCAGTTTCTTGTAATTCATCAAATGCCGCAGATTCAAAATTCTCTATCTGCAGATATTTCTCATTCCCCATATTTGTAAAATCTTCCAGTTTATCGAAATTCTCTGCTTGTAGGATCTGCTGCTTCTCTCCATGTACAAGTTTCTTACTTTCCAACAACTTCACTAGCTCTATTAATTTCCTCTGCCTTTCTTAACATGTGTCTCTATTTCTATCGATCCACACATCTAGTCATAGTTATGATTCAAATGAAAATACAATTTCTGAATTACAATATCTATCAGTAAAAGTAGTTCTCTGCATCGAGCAAAATCTTATTTTTCAGTAATTTCTCAGATTGAGATCATTTGCAGGTTGCTTGCATCCTCTGCAACTTCAATTTCTCCATTTCTTCAGTTTCTTCAAACTTGGCTCTCTGTATCTATGAAACTTTCCAGTTCTAGCAATAACACATATTGAAGCATTTTCTCTATAAGCAGATATCTTATATTACTACACTTTGCAAAATCTCCTATGTTCATCAAATTCTATCTTTGTATCATATGATCTTTCACTTATTGTACAGCTTTCTTCAATTCAATCATTTCTAAATCTCCAATAATTTTTCTTGTTGTAATACACAAATAGAACTATTTCTAACAAACTACACATTTTTCAATGTTATTTGTTTAATTATGCCTTCAATATCTCCATTCGTATAATTTTCAACAGCTCTGGCATCTATGTCAAGCAAAAGTATTCACTTTCTTGTAATTCATCAAATTTTGCAGAATCAAAATTCTCTGCGTTAACTGCACAATCAATTTCTCCATATCCTTCAATTTAAACGAACCTGGTTCGATGCGGATAACATAATATCAAAACCGAGCAATTGATGATATTCTAGCATTTTCTCTATCTGCAGATATTTCTCATTCCCCATATTTGTAAAATCTTCCAATTTATCGACATTCTCTGCTTGTAAGATCTGCTGCTCCTCTCCATATACAAGTTTCTTACTTTCCAACAACTTCACTATCTCTATTAATTTCTTCTGCCTATCTAAACAAGTGTCTCTATTTCTTTCGCTCCACACATCTAGACATAGTTATGATTCAACTGAACTTACAATTTCTAAATTACAGTATCTATTTAGTAAGAGTTAGTTCTCTGCATCGAGCAAAACCTTATTTTTCAGTAAATTCTTAGATTGAGCTGATTTGCAGCTTGCCTGCATTCTTTGCAACTTCAATTTCTCCATTTCTTCCGTTTCAGCAAACTTGGCAATCTGTATCTATGAAACTTTCCAGTTCTAGCAATAACACATATTGAAGCATTTTCTCTATAAGCAGATATCACATATTCGTAAACTTTGCAAAATCTGCTATTTTCATCAAATTCTATCTTTGTATCATCTGCTCGTTCACTGATTGTACAACTTTCTTCAATTCAATCAATTTCTACATCTCCAATAATTATTATTGTTGAACTACATTAATAAAACTATTTCTAACAAACTACTCATTTTTCAATGTTCTTTGGTCAATTATGCCTTCGATATCTCCATTCCTATATTTTTCAGCAGAATTGGTTTCTATGTCAAGCAAAAGTATTCAGTTTCTTGTAATTCATCAAATGCCGCAGATTCAAAATTCTCTATCTGCAGATATTTCTCATTCCCCATATTTGTAAAATCTTCCAGTTTATCGAAATTCTCTGCTTGTAGGATCTGCTGCTTCTCTCCATGTACAAGTTTCTTACTTTCCAACAACTTCACTAGCTCTATTAATTTCCTCTGCCTTTCTTAACATGTGTCTCTATTTCTATCGATCCACACATCTAGTCATAGTTATGATTCAAATGAAAATACAATTTCTGAATTACAATATCTATCAGTAAAAGTAGTTCTCTGCATCGAGCAAAATCTTATTTTTCAGTAATTTCTCAGATTGAGATCATTTGCAGGTTGCTTGCATCCTCTGCAACTTCAATTTCTCCATTTCTTCAGTTTCTTCAAACTTGGCTCTCTGTATCTATGAAACTTTCCAGTTCTAGCAATAACACATATTGAAGCATTTTCTCTATAAGCAGATATCTTATATTACTACACTTTGCAAAATCTCCTATGTTCATCAAATTCTATCTTTGTATCATATGATCTTTCACTTATTGTACAGCTTTCTTCAATTCAATCATTTCTAAATCTCCAATAATTTTTCTTGTTGTAATACACAAATAGAACTATTTCTAACAAACTACACATTTTTCAATGTTATTTGTTTAATTATGCCTTCAATATCTCCATTCCTATAATTTTCAACAGCTCTGGCATCTATGTCAAGCAAAAGTATTCACTTTCTTGTAATTCATCAAATTTTGCAGAATCAAAATTCTCTGCGTTAACTGCACAATCAATTTCTCCATATCCTTCAATTTAAACGAACCTGGTTCGATGCGGATAACATAATATCAAAACCGAGCAATTGATGATATTCTAGCATTTTCTCTATCTGCAGATATTTCTCATTCCCCATATTTGTAAAATCTTCCAATTTATCGACATTCTCTGCTTGTAAGATCTGCTGCTCCTCTCCATATACAAGTTTCTTACTTTCCAACAACTTCACTATCTCTATTAATTTCTTCTGCCTATCTAAACAAGTGTCTCTATTTCTTTCGCTCCACACATCTAGACATAGTTATGATTCAACTGAACTTACAATTTCTAAATTACAGTATCTATTTAGTAAGAGTTAGTTCTCTGCATCGAGCAAAACCTTATTTTTCAGTAAATTCTTAGATTGAGCTGATTTGCAGCTTGCCTGCATTCTTTGCAACTTCAATTTCTCCATTTCTTCAGTTTCAGCAAACTTGGCAATCTGTATCTATGAAACTTTCCAGTTCTAGCAATAACACATATTGAAGCATTTTCTCTATAAGCAGATATCACATATTCGTAAACTTTGCAAAATCTGCTATTTTCATCAAATTCTATCTTTGTATCATCTGCTCGTTCACTGATTGTACAACTTTCTTCAATTCAATCAATTTCTACATCTCCAATAATTATTATTGTTGAACTACATTAATAAAACTATTTCTAACAAACTACTCATTTTTCAATGTTCTTTGGTCAATTATGCCTTCGATATCTCCATTCCTATATTTTTCAGCAGAATTGGTTTCTATGTCAAGCAAAAGTATTCAGTTTCTTGTAATTCATCAAATGCCGCAGATTCAAAATTCTCTATCTGCAGATATTTCTCATTCCCCATATTTGTAAAATCTTCCAGTTTATCGAAATTCTCTGCTTGTAGGATCTGCTGCTTCTCTCCATGTACAAGTTTCTTACTTTCCAACAACTTCACTAGCTCTATTAATTTCCTCTGCCTTTCTTAACATGTGTCTCTATTTCTATCGATCCACACATCTAGTCATAGTTATGATTCAACTGAAAATACAATTTCTGAATTACAATATCTATCAGTAAAAGTAGTTCTCTGCATCGAGCAAAATCTTATTTTTCAGTAATTTCTCAGATTGAGCTCATTTGCAGGTTGCTTGCATCCTCTGCAACTTCAATTTCTCCATTTCTTCAGTTTCTTCAAACCTGTCTCTCTGTATCTATGAAACTTTCCAGTTCTAGCAATAACACATATTGAAGCATTTTCTCTATAAGCAGATATCTTATATTACTACACTTTGCAAAATCTCCTATGTTCATCAAATTCTATCTTTGTATCATATGATCTTTCACTTATTGTACAGCTATCTTCAGTTCAACCATTTCTAAATCTCCAATAATTTTTCTTGTTGTAATACACAAATAGAACTATTTCTAACAAACTACACATTTTTCAATGTTATTTGTTTAATTATGCCTTCAATAACTCCATTCCTATAATTTTCAACAGCTCTGGCTTCTATGTCAAGCAAAAGTATTCACGTTCTTGTAATTCATCAACTTCTGCAGATTCAAAATTCTCTCCGTTAACTGCACAATCAATTTCTCCATATCCTTGAATTGAAACAAACCTGGTTCGATGCGGATAACATAATATCAAAACCTAGCAATTGATGATATTCTAGCATTTTCTCTATCTGCAGATATTTCTCATTCCCCATATTTGTAAAATCTTCCAATTTATCGACATTCTCTGCTTGTAAGATCTGCTGCTCCTCTCCATATACAAGTTTCTTACTTTCCAACAACTTCACTATCTCTATTAATTTCCTCTGCCTATCTAAACAAGTGTCTTTATTTCTTTCGCCCAACACATCTAGACATAGTTATGATTCAACTGATCTTACAATTTCTAAATTACAGTATCTATTTAGTAAGAGTTAGTTCTCTGCATCGAGCAAAATCTTATTTTTCAGCAAATTCTTAGATTGAGCTGAATTGCAGCTTGCCTGCATTCTTTGCAACTTCACTTTCTCCATTTATTCAGTTTCATCAAACTTGGCTCTCTGTATCTATGAAACTTTCCATTTCTTGCAATAACACATATTGAAGCATTTTCTCTATAAGCAGATATCTCATATTACTACACTTTGCAAAATCCCCTATGTTCATCAAATTCTATCTTTGTATCATATGATCTTTCACTTATTGTACAGCTTTCTTCAATTCAATCTTTTCTACATCTCCAATAATTTTTCTTGTTGTAATACACAAATAGAACTATTTCTAACAAACTACACATTTTTCGATGTTCTTTGTTGAATTATGCCTTCAATATCTCCTTTCCTATAATTTTCAACAGCTCTGGCTTCTATGTCAAGCAAAAGTATTCACTTTCTTGTAATTCATCAAATTTTGCAGATTCAAAATTCTCTGCGTTAACTGCACAATCAATATCCATATCCTTCAATTTAAACAAACCTGGTTCGATGCGGATAACATAATATCAAAACCGAGCAATTGATGATATTCTAGCATTTTCTCTATCTGCAGATATTTCTCATTCCCCATATTTGTAAAATCTTCCAGTTTATCGACATTCTCTGCTTGTAAGATCTGCTGCTTCTCTCCATATACAAGTTTCTTACCTTCCAACAACTTCACTATCTCTATTAATTTCCTCTGCCTATCTGAACAAGTGTCTCTATTTCTTTCGCTCCACACATCTAGACATAGTTATGATTCAACTGAACTTACAATTTCTGAATTACAGTATCTATTGAGTAAGAGTTAGTTCTCTGCATCGACAAAATCTTATTTTTCAGTAAATTCTTAGATTGAGCTGATTTGCAGCTTGCCTGCATTCTTTGCAACTTCAATTTCTCCATTTCTTCAGTTTCAGCAAACTTGGCAATCTGTATCTATGAAACTTTCCAGTTCTAGCAATAACACATATTGAAGCATTTTCTCTATAAGCAGATATCACATATTCGTAAACTTTGCAAAATCTGCTATTTTCATCAAATTCTATCTTTGTATCATCTGCTCGTTCACTGATTGTACAACTTTCTTCAATTCAATCAATTTCTACATCTCCAATAATTATTATTGTTGAACTACATTAATAAAACTATTTCTAACAAACTACTCATTTTTCAATGTTCTTTGGTCAATTATGCCTTCGATATCTCCATTCCTATATTTTTCAGCAGAATTCGTTTCTATGTCAAGCAAAAGTATTCAGTTTCTTGTAATTCATCAAATGCCGCAGATTCAAAATTCTCTATCTGCAGATATTTCTCATTCCCCATATTTGTAAAATCTTCCAGTTTATCGAAATTCTCTGCTTGTAGGATCTGCTGCTTCTCTCCATGTACAAGTTTCTTACTTTCCAACAACTTCACTAGCTCTATTAATTTCCTCGGCCTTTCTTAACATGTGTCTCTATTTCTATCGATCCACACATCTAGTCATAGTGATGATTCAAATGAAAATACAATTTCTGAATTACAATATCTATCAGTAAAAGTAGTTCTCTGCATCGAGCAAAATCTTATTTTTCAGTAATTTCTCAGATTGAGATCATTTGCAGGTTGCTTGCATCCTCTGCAACTTCAATTTCTCCATTTCTTCAGTTTCTTCAAACTTGGCTCTCTGTATCTATGAAACTTTCCAGTTCTAGCAATAACACATATTGAAGCATTTTCTCTATAAGCAGATATCTTATATTACTACACTTTGCAAAATCTCCTATGTTCATCAAATTCTATCTTTGTATCATATGATCTTTCACTTATTGTACAGCTTTCTTCAATTCAATCATTTCTAAATCTCCAATAATTTTTCTTGTTGTAATACACAAATAGAACTATTTCTAACAAACTACACATTTTTCAATGTTATTTGTTTAATTATGCCTTCAATATCTCCATTCCTATAATTTTCAACAGCTCTGGCATCTATGTCAAGCAAAAGTATTCACTTTCTTGTAATTCATCAAATTTTGCAGAATCAAAATTCTCTGCGTTAACTGCACAATCAATTTCTCCATATCCTTCAATTTAAACGAACCTGGTTCGATGCGGATAACATAATATCAAAACCGAGCAATTGATGATATTCTAGCATTTTCTCTATCTGCAGATATTTCTCATTCCCCATATTTGTAAAATCTTCCAATTTATCGACATTCTCTGCTTGTAAGATCTGCTGCTCCTCTCCATATACAAGTTTCTTACTTTCCAACAACTTCACTATCTCTATTAATTTCTTCTGCCTATCTAAACAAGTGTCTCTATTTCTTTCGCTCCACACATCTAGACATAGTTATGATTCAACTGAACTTACAATTTCTAAATTACAGTATCTATTTAGTAAGAGTTAGTTCTCTGCATCGAGCAAAACCTTATTTTTCAGTAAATTCTTAGATTGAGCTGATTTGCAGCTTGCCTGCATTCTTTGCAACTTCAATTTCTCCATTTCTTCAGTTTCAGCAAACTTGGCAATCTGTATCTATGAAACTTTCCAGTTCTAGCAATAACACATATTGAAGCATTTTCTCTATAAGCAGATATCACATATTCGTAAACTTTGCAAAATCTGCTATTTTCATCAAATTCTATCTTTGTATCATCTGCTCGTTCACTGATTGTACAACTTTCTTCAATTCAATCAATTTCTACATCTCCAATAATTATTATTGTTGAACTACATTAATAAAACTATTTCTAACAAACTACTCATTTTTCAATGTTCTTTGGTCAATTATGCCTTCGATATCTCCATTCCTATATTTTTCAGCAGAATTGGTTTCTATGTCAAGCAAAAGTATTCAGTTTCTTGTAATTCATCAAATGCCGCAGATTCAAAATTCTCTATCTGCAGATATTTCTCATTCCCCATATTTGTAAAATCTTCCAGTTTATCGAAATTCTCTGCTTGTAGGATCTGCTGCTTCTCTCCATGTACAAGTTTCTTACTTTCCAACAACTTCACTAGCTCTATTAATTTCCTCTGCCTTTCTTAACATGTGTCTCTATTTCTATCGATCCACACATCTAGTCATAGTTATGATTCAACTGAAAATACAATTTCTGAATTACAATATCTATCAGTAAAAGTAGTTCTCTGCATCGAGCAAAATCTTATTTTTCAGTAATTTCTCAGATTGAGCTCATTTGCAGGTTGCTTGCATCCTCTGCAACTTCAATTTCTCCATTTCTTCAGTTTCTTCAAACCTGTCTCTCTGTATCTATGAAACTTTCCAGTTCTAGCAATAACACATATTGAAGCATTTTCTCTATAAGCAGATATCTTATATTACTACACTTTGCAAAATCTCCTATGTTCATCAAATTCTATCTTTGTATCATATGATCTTTCACTTATTGTACAGCTATCTTCAGTTCAACCATTTCTAAATCTCCAATAATTTTTCTTGTTGTAATACACAAATAGAACTATTTCTAACAAACTACACATTTTTCAATGTTATTTGTTTAATTATGCCTTCAATAACTCCATTCCTATAATTTTCAACAGCTCTGGCTTCTATGTCAAGCAAAAGTATTCACGTTCTTGTAATTCATCAACTTCTGCAGATTCAAAATTCTCTCCGTTAACTGCACAATCAATTTCTCCATATCCTTGAATTGAAACAAACCTGGTTCGATGCGGATAACATAATATCAAAACCTAGCAATTGATGATATTCTAGCATTTTCTCTATCTGCAGATATTTCTCATTCCCCATATTTGTAAAATCTTCCAATTTATCGACATTCTCTGCTTGTAAGATCTGCTGCTCCTCTCCATATACAAGTTTCTTACTTTCCAACAACTTCACTATCTCTATTAATTTCCTCTGCCTATCTAAACAAGTGTCTTTATTTCTTTCGCCCAACACATCTAGACATAGTTATGATTCAACTGATCTTACAATTTCTAAATTACAGTATCTATTTAGTAAGAGTTAGTTCTCTGCATCGAGCAAAATCTTATTTTTCAGCAAATTCTTAGATTGAGCTGAATTGCAGCTTGCCTGCATTCTTTGCAACTTCACTTTCTCCATTTATTCAGTTTCATCAAACTTGGCTCTCTGTATCTATGAAACTTTCCATTTCTTGCAATAACACATATTGAAGCATTTTCTCTATAAGCAGATATCTCATATTACTACACTTTGCAAAATCCCCTATGTTCATCAAATTCTATCTTTGTATCATATGATCTTTCACTTATTGTACAGCTTTCTTCAATTCAATCTTTTCTACATCTCCAATAATTTTTCTTGTTGTAATACACAAATAGAACTATTTCTAACAAACTACACATTTTTCGATGTTCTTTGTTGAATTATGCCTTCAATATCTCCTTTCCTATAATTTTCAACAGCTCTGGCTTCTATGTCAAGCAAAAGTATTCACTTTCTTGTAATTCATCAAATTTTGCAGATTCAAAATTCACTGCGTTAACTGCACAATCAATATCCATATCCTTCAATTTAAACAAACCTGGTTCGATGCGGATAACATAATATCAAAACCGAGCAATTGATGATATTCTAGCATTTTCTCTATCTGCAGATATTTCTCATTCCCCATATTTGTAAAATCTTCCAGTTTATCGACATTCTCTGCTTGTAAGATCTGCTGCTTCTCTCCATATACAAGTTTCTTACCTTCCAACAACTTCACTATCTCTATTAATTTCCTCTGCCTATCTGAACAAGTGTCTCTATTTCTTTCGCTCCACACATCTAGACATAGTTATGATTCAACTGAACTTACAATTTCTGAATTACAGTATCTATTGAGTAAGAGTTAGTTCTCTGCATCGACAAAATCTTATTTTTCAGTAAATTCTTAGATTGAGCTGATTTGCAGCTTGCCTGCATTCTTTGCAACTTCAATTTCTCCATTTCTTCAGTTTCAGCAAACTTGGCAATCTGTATCTATGAAACTTTCCAGTTCTAGCAATAACACATATTGAAGCATTTTCTCTATAAGCAGATATCACATATTCGTAAACTTTGCAAAATCTGCTATTTTCATCAAATTCTATCTTTGTATCATCTGCTCGTTCACTGATTGTACAACTTTCTTCAATTCAATCAATTTCTACATCTCCAATAATTATTATTGTTGAACTACATTAATAAAACTATTTCTAACAAACTACTCATTTTTCAATGTTCTTTGGTCAATTATGCCTTCGATATCTCCATTCCTATATTTTTCAGCAGAATTCGTTTCTATGTCAAGCAAAAGTATTCAGTTTCTTGTAATTCATCAAATGCCGCAGATTCAAAATTCTCTATCTGCAGATATTTCTCATTCCCCATATTTGTAAAATCTTCCAGTTTATCGAAATTCTCTGCTTGTAGGATCTGCTGCTTCTCTCCATGTACAAGTTTCTTACTTTCCAACAACTTCACTAGCTCTATTAATTTCCTCGGCCTTTCTTAACATGTGTCTCTATTTCTATCGATCCACACATCTAGTCATAGTGATGATTCAAATGAAAATACAATTTCTGAATTACAATATCTATCAGTAAAAGTAGTTCTCTGCATCGAGCAAAATCTTATTTTTCAGTAAATTCTTAGATTGAGCTCATTTGCAGGTTGCTTGCATCCTCTGCAACTTCAATTTCTCCATTTCTTCAGTTTCTTCAAACTTGGCTCTCTGTATCTATGAAACTTTCCAGTTCTAGCAATAACACATATTGAAGCATTTTCTCTATAAGGAGATATCTTATATTACTACACTTTGCAAAATCTCCTATGTTCATCAAATTCTATCTTTGTATCATATGATCTTTCACTTATTGTACAGCTTTCTTCAATTCAATCATTTCTAAATCTCCAATAATTTTTCTTGTTGTAATACACAAATAGAACTATTTCTAACAAACTACACATTTTTCAATGTTTTTTGTTGAATTATGCCTTCAATATCTCCATTCCTATAATTTTCAACAGCTCTGGCTTCTATGTCAAGCAAAAGTATTCACTTTCTTGTAATTCATCAAATTTTGCAGATTCAAAATTCTCTGCGTTAACTGCACAATCAATATCCATATCCTTCAATTTAAACAAACCTGGTTCGATGCGGATAACATAATATCAAAACCGAGCAATTGATGATATTGTAGCATTTTCTCTATCTGCAGATATTTCTCATTCCCCATATTTGTAAAATCTTCCAGTTTATCGACATTCTCTGCTTGTAAGATCTGCTGCTTCTCTCCATATACAAGTTTCTTACTTTCCAACAACTTCACTATCTCTATTAATTTCCTCTGCCTATCTAAACAAGTGTCTCTATTTCTTTCGCTCCACACATCTAGACATAGTTATGATTCAACTGAACTTACAATTTCTGAATTACAGTATCTATTGAGTAAGAGTTAGTTCTCTGCATCGAGCAAAATCTTATTTTTCAGTAAATTCTTAGATTGAGCTGATTTGCAGCTTGCCTGCATTCTTTGCAACTTCAATTTCTCCATTTCTTCAGTTTCAGCAAACTTGGCAATCTGTATCTATGAAACTTTCCAGTTCTAGCAATAACACATATTGAAGCATTTTCTCTATAAGCAGATATCTCATATTACTACACTTTGCAAAATCTCCTATGTTCATCAAAATCTATCTTTGTATCAGATCATCTTTCACTTATTGTACAGCTTTCTTCAATTCAATCATTTCCACATCTCCAATAATTTTTCTTGTTGTAATACACAAATAGAACTATTTCTAACATACTACACATTTTTCAATGTTCTTTGTTGAATTATGCCTTCAATATCTCCATTCCTATAATTTTCAACAGCTCTGGCTTCTATGTCAAGCAAAAGTCTTCACTTTCTTGTAATTCATCAAATTCTGCAGATTCAAAATTCTCTGCGTTAACTGCACAATCAATATCCATATCCTTCAATTTAAACAAACCTGGTTCGATGCGGATAACATAATATCAAAACCGAGCAATTGATGATATTCTAGCATTTTCTCTATCTGCAGATATTTCTCATTCCCCATATTTGTAAAATCTTCCAGTTTATCGACATTCTCTGCTTGTAAGATCTGCTGCTTCTCTCCATATACAAGTTTCTTACCTTCCAACAACTTCACTATCTCTATTAATTTCCTCTGCCTATCTGAACAAGTGTCTCTACTTCTTTCGCTCCACACATCTAGACATAGTTATGATTCAACTGAACTTACAATTTCTGAATTACAGTATCTATTGAGTAAGAGTTAGTTCTCTGCATCGACAAAATCTTATTTTTCAGTAAATTCTTAGATTGAGCTGATTTGCAGCTTGCCTGCATTCTTTGCAACTTCAATTTCTCCATTTCTTCAGTTTCAGCAAACTTGGCAATCTGTATCTATGAAACTTTCCAGTTCTAGCAATAACACATATTGAAGCATTTTCTCTATAAGCAGATATCACATATTCGTAAACTTTGCAAAATCTGCTATTTTCATCAAATTCTATCTTTGTATCATCTGCTCGTTCACTGATTGTACAACTTTCTTCAATTCAATCAATTTCTACATCTCCAATAATTATTATTGTTGAACTACATTAATAAAACTATTTCTAACAAACTACTCATTTTTCAATGTTCTTTGGTCAATTATGCCTTCGATATCTCCATTCCTATATTTTTCAGCAGAATTCGTTTCTATGTCAAGCAAAAGTATTCAGTTTCTTGTAATTCATCAAATGCCGCAGATTCAAAATTCTCTATCTGCAGATATTTCTCATTCCCCATATTTGTAAAATCTTCCAGTTTATCGAAATTCTCTGCTTGTAGGATCTGCTGCTTCTCTCCATGTACAAGTTTCTTACTTTCCAACAACTTCACTAGCTCTATTAATTTCCTCGGCCTTTCTTAACATGTGTCTCTATTTCTATCGATCCACACATCTAGTCATAGTTATGATTCAAATGAAAATACAATTTCTGAATTACAATATCTATCAGTAAAAGTAGTTCTCTGCATCGAGCAAAATCTTATTTTTCAGTAAATTCTTAGATTGAGCTCATTTGCAGGTTGCTTGCATCCTCTGCAACTTCAATTTCTCCATTTCTTCAGTTTCTTCAAACTTGGCTCTCTGTATCTATGAAACTTTCCAGTTCTAGCAATAACACATATTGAAGCATTTTCTCTATAAGGAGATATCTTATATTACTACACTTTGCAAAATCTCCTATGTTCATCAAATTCTATCTTTGTATCATATGATCTTTCACTTATTGTACAGCTTTCTTCAATTCAATCATTTCTAAATCTCCAATAATTTTTCTTGTTGTAATACACAAATAGAACTATTTCTAACAAACTACACATTTTTCAATGTTTTTTGTTGAATTATGCCTTCAATATCTCCATTCCTATAATTTTCAACAGCTCTGGCTTCTATGTCAAGCAAAAGTATTCACTTTCTTGTAATTCATCAAATTTTGCAGATTCAAAATTCTCTGCGTTAACTGCACAATCAATGTCCATATCCTTCAATTTAAACAAACCTGGTTCGATGCGGATAACATAATATCAAAACCGAGCAATTGATGATATTGTAGCATTTTCTCTATCTGCAGATATTTCTCATTCCCCATATTTGTAAAATCTTCCAGTTTATCGACATTCTCTGCTTGTAAGATCTGCTGCTTCTCTCCATATACAAGTTTCTTACTTTCCAACAACTTCACTATCTCTATTAATTTCCTCTGCCTATCTAAACAAGTGTCTCTATTTCTTTCGCTCCACACATCTAGACATAGTTATGATTCAACTGAACTTACAATTTCTGAATTACAGTATCTATTGAGTAAGAGTTAGTTCTCTGCATCGAGCAAAATCTTATTTTTCAGTAAATTCTTAGATTGAGCTGATTTGCAGCTTGCCTGCATTCTTTGCAACTTCAATTTCTCCATTTCTTCAGTTTCAGCAAACTTGGCAATCTGTATCTATGAAACTTTCCAGTTCTAGCAATAACACATATTGAAGCATTTTCTCTATAAGCAGATATCTTATATTACTACACTTTGCAAAATCTCCTATGTTCATCAAAATCTATCTTTGTATCAGATCATCTTTCACTTATTGTACAGCTTTCTTCAATTCAATCATTTCCACATCTCCAATAATTTTTCTTGTTGTAATACACAAATAGAACTATTTCTAACATACTACACATTTTTCAATGTTCTTTGTTGAATTATGCCTTCAATATCTCCATTCCTATAATTTTCAACAGCTCTGGCTTCTATGTCAAGCAAAAGTCTTCACTTTCTTGTAATTCATCAAATTCTGCAGATTCAAAATTCTCTGCGTTAACTGCACAATCAATATCCATATCCTTCAATTTAAACAAACCTGGTTCGATGCGGATAACATAATATCAAAACCGAGCAATTGATGATATTCTAGCATTTTCTCTATCTGCAGATATTTCTCATTCCCCATATTTGTAAAATCTTCCAGTTTATCGACATTCTCTGCTTTTAAGATCTGCTGCTTCTCTCCATATACAAGTTTCTTACCTTCCAACAACTTCACTATCTCTATTAATTTCCTCTGCCTATCTGAACAAGTGTCTCTACTTCTTTCGCTCCACACATCTAGACATAGTTATGATTCAACTGAACTTACAATTTCTGAATTACAGTATCTATTGAGTAAGAGTTAGTTCTCTGCATCGACAAAATCTTATTTTTCAGTAAATTCTTAGATTGAGCTGATTTGCAGCTTGCCTGCATTCTTTGCAACTTCAATTTCTCCATTTCTTCAGTTTCAGCAAACTTGGCAATCTGTATCTATGAAACTTTCCAGTTCTAGCAATAACACATATTGAAGCATTTTCTCTATAAGCAGATATCACATATTCGTAAACTTTGCAAAATCTGCTATTTTCATCAAATTCTATCTTTGTATCATCTGCTCGTTCACTGATTGTACAACTTTCTTCAATTCAATCAATTTCTACATCTCCAATAATTATTATTGTTGAACTACATTAATAAAACTATTTCTAACAAACTACTCATTTTTCAATGTTCTTTGGTCAATTATGCCTTCGATATCTCCATTCCTATATTTTTCAGCAGAATTCGTTTCTATGTCAAGCAAAAGTATTCAGTTTCTTGTAATTCATCAAATGCCGCAGATTCAAAATTCTCTATCTGCAGATATTTCTCATTCCCCATATTTGTAAAATCTTCCAGTTTATCGAAATTCTCTGCTTGTAGGATCTGCTGCTTCTCTCCATGTACAAGTTTCTTACTTTCCAACAACTTCACTAGCTCTATTAATTTCCTCGGCCTTTCTTAACATGTGTCTCTATTTCTATCGATCCACACATCTAGTCATAGTTATGATTCAAATGAAAATACAATTTCTGAATTACAATATCTATCAGTAAAAGTAGTTCTCTGCATCGAGCAAAATCTTATTTTTCAGTAAATTCTTAGATTGAGCTCATTTGCAGGTTGCTTGCATCCTCTGCAACTTCAATTTCTCCATTTCTTCAGTTTCTTCAAACTTGGCTCTCTGTATCTATGAAACTTTCCAGTTCTAGCAATAACACATATTGAAGCATTTTCTCTATAAGGAGATATCTTATATTACTACACTTTGCAAAATCTCCTATGTTCATCAAATTCTATCTTTGTATCATATGATCTTTCACTTATTGTACAGCTTTCTTCAATTCAATCATTTCTAAATCTCCAATAATTTTTCTTGTTGTAATACACAAATAGAACTATTTCTAACAAACTACACATTTTTCAATGTTTTTTGTTGAATTATGCCTTCAATATCTCCATTCCTATAATTTTCAACAGCTCTGGCTTCTATGTCAAGCAAAAGTATTCACTTTCTTGTAATTCATCAAATTTTGCAGATTCAAAATTCTCTGCGTTAACTGCACAATCAATGTCCATATCCTTCAATTTAAACAAACCTGGTTCGATGCGGATAACATAATATCAAAACCGAGCAATTGATGATATTGTAGCATTTTCTCTATCTGCAGATATTTCTCATTCCCCATATTTGTAAAATCTTCCAGTTTATCGACATTCTCTGCTTGTAAGATCTGCTGCTTCTCTCCATATACAAGTTTCTTACTTTCCAACAACTTCACTATCTCTATTAATTTCCTCTGCCTATCTAAACAAGTGTCTCTATTTCTTTCGCTCCACACATCTAGACATAGTTATGATTCAACTGAACTTACAATTTCTGAATTACAGTATCTATTGAGTAAGAGTTAGTTCTCTGCATCGAGCAAAATCTTATTTTTCAGTAAATTCTTAGATTGAGCTGATTTGCAGCTTGCCTGCATTCTTTGCAACTTCAATTTCTCCATTTCTTCAGTTTCAGCAAACTTGGCAATCTGTATCTATGAAACTTTCCAGTTCTAGCAATAACACATATTGAAGCATTTTCTCTATAAGCAGATATCTCATATTACTACACTTTGCAAAATCTCCTATGTTCATCAAAATCTATCTTTGTATCAGATCATCTTTCACTTATTGTACAGCTTTCTTCAATTCAATCATTTCCACATCTCCAATAATTTTTCTTGTTGTAATACACAAATAGAACTATTTCTAACATACTACACATTTTTCAATGTTCTTTGTTGAATTATGCCTTCAATATCTCCATTCCTATAATTTTCAACAGCTCTGGCTTCTATGTCAAGCAAAAGTCTTCACTTTCTTGTAATTCATCAAATTCTGCAGATTCAAAATTCTCTGCGTTAACTGCACAATCAATATCCATATCCTTCAATTTAAACAAACCTGGTTCGATGCGGATAACATAATATCAAAACCGAGCAATTGATGATATTCTAGCATTTTCTCTATCTGCAGATATTTCTCATTCCCCATATTTGTAAAATCTTCCAGTTTATCGACATTCTCTGCTTGTAAGATCTGCTGCTTCTCTCCATATACAAGTTTCTTACCTTCCAACAACTTCACTATCTCTATTAATTTCCTCTGCCTATCTGAACAAGTGTCTCTATTTCTTTCGCTCCACACATCTAGACATAGTTATGATTCAACTGAACTTACAATTTCTGAATTACAGTATCTATTGAGTAAGAGTTAGTTCTCTGCATCGACAAAATCTTATTTTTCAGTAAATTCTTAGATTGAGCTGATTTGCAGCTTGCCTGCATTCTTTGCAACTTCAATTTCTCCATTTCTTCAGTTTCAGCAAACTTGGCAATCTGTATCTATGAAACTTTCCAGTTCTAGCAATAACACATATTGAAGCATTTTCTCTATAAGCAGATATCACATATTCGTAAACTTTGCAAAATCTGCTATTTTCATCAAATTCTATCTTTGTATCATCTGCTCGTTCACTGATTGTACAACTTTCTTCAATTCAATCAATTTCTACATCTCCAATAATTATTATTGTTGAACTACATTAATAAAACTATTTCTAACAAACTACTCATTTTTCAATGTTCTTTGGTCAATTATGCCTTCGATATCTCCATTCCTATATTTTTCAGCAGAATTCGTTTCTATGTCAAGCAAAAGTATTCAGTTTCTTGTAATTCATCAAATGCCGCAGATTCAAAATTCTCTATCTGCAGATATTTCTCATTCCCCATATTTGTAAAATCTTCCAGTTTATCGAAATTCTCTGCTTGTAGGATCTGCTGCTTCTCTCCATGTACAAGTTTCTTACTTTCCAACAACTTCACTAGCTCTATTAATTTCCTCGGCCTTTCTTAACATGTGTCTCTATTTCTATCGATCCACACATCTAGTCATAGTTATGATTCAAATGAAAATACAATTTCTGAATTACAATATCTATCAGTAAAAGTAGTTCTCTGCATCGAGCAAAATCTTATTTTTCAGTAAATTCTTAGATTGAGCTCATTTGCAGGTTGCTTGCATCCTCTGCAACTTCAATTTCTCCATTTCTTCAGTTTCTTCAAACTTGGCTCTCTGTATCTATGAAACTTTCCAGTTCTAGCAATAACACATATTGAAGCATTTTCTCTATAAGGAGATATCTTATATTACTACACTTTGCAAAATCTCCTATGTTCATCAAATTCTATCTTTGTATCATATGATCTTTCACTTATTGTACAGCTTTCTTCAATTCAATCATTTCTAAATCTCCAATAATTTTTCTTGTTGTAATACACAAATAGAACTATTTCTAACAAACTACACATTTTTCAATGTTTTTTGTTGAATTATGCCTTCAATATCTCCATTCCTATAATTTTCAACAGCTCTGGCTTCTATGTCAAGCAAAAGTATTCACTTTCTTGTAATTCATCAAATTTTGCAGATTCAAAATTCTCTGCGTTAACTGCACAATCAATGTCCATATCCTTCAATTTAAACAAACCTGGTTCGATGCGGATAACATAATATCAAAACCGAGCAATTGATGATATTGTAGCATTTTCTCTATCTGCAGATATTTCTCATTCCCCATATTTGTAAAATCTTCCAGTTTATCGACATTCTCTGCTTGTAAGATCTGCTGCTTCTCTCCATATACAAGTTTCTTACTTTCCAACAACTTCACTATCTCTATTAATTTCCTCTGCCTATCTAAACAAGTGTCTCTATTTCTTTCGCTCCACACATCTAGACATAGTTATGATTCAACTGAACTTACAATTTCTGAATTACAGTATCTATTGAGTAAGAGTTAGTTCTCTGCATCGAGCAAAATCTTATTTTTCAGTAAATTCTTAGATTGAGCTGATTTGCAGCTTGCCTGCATTCTTTGCAACTTCAATTTCTCCATTTCTTCAGTTTCAGCAAACTTGGCAATCTGTATCTATGAAACTTTCCAGTTCTAGCAATAACACATATTGAAGCATTTTCTCTATAAGCAGATATCTCATATTACTACACTTTGCAAAATCTCCTATGTTCATCAAAATCTATCTTTGTATCAGATCATCTTTCACTTATTGTACAGCTTTCTTCAATTCAATCATTTCCACATCTCCAATAATTTTTCTTGTTGTAATACACAAATAGAACTATTTCTAACATACTACACATTTTTCAATGTTCTTTGTTGAATTATGCCTTCAATATCTCCATTCCTATAATTTTCAACAGCTCTGGCTTCTATGTCAAGCAAAAGTCTTCACTTTCTTGTAATTCATCAAATTCTGCAGATTCAAAATTCTCTGCGTTAGCTGCACAATCAAAATCTCCATATCCCTCAATTTAAACAAACATGGTTCGATGCGGATAACAAAATATCAAAACCTAGCAATTGATGATATTCTAGCATTTTCTCTATCTGCAGATATTTCTCTTTCCCCATATTTGTAAAATCTTCCAGTTTATCGACATTCTCTGCTTGTAAGATCTGCTGCTCCTCTCCATATACAAGTTTCTTACTTTCCAACAACTTCACTATCTCTATTAATTTCCTCTGCCTATCTAAACAAGTGTCTCTATTTCTTTCGCTCCACACATCTAGACATAGTTATGATTGAACTGAACTTACAATTTCTAAATTACAGTATCTATTTAGTAAGAGTTAGTTCTCTGCATCGAGCAAAATCTTATTTTTCAGTAAATTCTTAGATTGAGCTGATTTGCAGCTTGCCTGCATTCTTTGCAACTTCAATTTCTCCATTTCTTCAGTTTCAGCAAACTTGGCAATCTGTATCTATGAAACTTTGCAGTTCTAGCAATAACACATATTGAAGCATTTTCTCTATAAGCAGATATCACATATTCGTAAACTTTGCAAAATCTGCTATTTTCATCAAATTCTATCTTTGTATCATCTGCTCGTTCACTGATTGTACAACTTTCTTCAATTCAATCAATTTCTACATCTCCAATAATTATTATTGTTGAACTACATTAATAAAACTATTTCTAACAAAATACTCATTTTTCAATGTTCTTTGGTCAATTATGCCTTCGATATCTTCATTCCTATATTTTTCAGCAGAATTCGTTTCTATGTCAAGCAAAAGTATTCAGTTTCTTGTAATTCATCAAATGCCGCAGATTCAAAATTCTCTATCTGCAGATATTTCTCATTCCCCATATTTGTAAAATCTTCCAGTTTATCGAAATTCTCTGCTTGTAGGATCTGCTGCTTCTCTCCATGTACAAGTTTCTTACTTTCCAACAACTTCACTAGCTCTATTAATTTCCTCTGCCTTTCTTAACATGTGTCTCTATTTCTATCGATCCACACATCTAGTCATAGTTATGATTCAACTGAAAATACAATTTCTGAATTACAATATCTATCAGTAAAAGTAGTTCTCTGCATCGAGCAAAATCTTATTTTTCAGTAAATTCTTAGATTGAGCTCATTTGCAGGTTGCTTGCATCCTCTGCAACTTCAATTTCTCCATTTCTTCAGTTTCTTCAAACTTGGCTCTCTGTATCTATGAAACTTTCCAGTTCTAGCAATAACACATATTGAAGCATTTTCTCTATAAGCAGATATCTTATATTACCACACTTTGCAAAATCTCCTATGTTCATCAAATTCTATCTTTGTATCATATGATCTTTCACTTATTGTACAGCTATCTTCAATTCAATCATTTCAAAATCTCCAATAATTTTTCTTGTTGTAATACACAAATAGAACTATTTCTAACAAACTACACATTTTTCAATGTTATTTGTTTAATTATGCCTTCAATATCTCCATTCCTATAATTTTCAACAGCTCTGGCTTCTATGTCAAGCAAAAGTATTCACTTTCTTGTAATTCATCAAATTCTGCAGATTCAAAATTCGCTGCGTTAACTGCACAATCAATTTCTCCATATCCTTCAATTTAAACAAACCTGGTTCGATGCGGATAACATAATATCAAAACCGAGCAATTGATGATATTCTAGCATTTTCTCTATCTGCAGATATTTCTCATTCCCCATATTTGTAAAATCTTCCAGTTTATCGACATTCTCTGCTTGTAAGATCTGCTGCTCCTCTCCATATACAAGTTTCTTACTTTCCAACAACTTCACTATCTCTATTAATTTTTTCTGCCTATCTAAACAAGTGTCTCTATTTCTTTCGCTCCACACATCTAGACATAGTTATGATTCAACTGAACTTACAATTTCTGAATTACAGTATCTATTTAGTAAGAGTTAGATCTCTGCATCGAGCAAAATCTTATTTTTCAGTAAATTCTAAGATTGAGCTGATTTGCAGCTTGCCTGCATTCTTTGCAACTTCAATTTCTCCATTTCTTCAGTTTCAGCAAACTTGGCAATCTGTATCTATGAAACTTTGCAGTTCTAGCAATAACACATATTGAAGCATTTTCTCTATAAGCAGATATCACATATTCGTAAACTTTGCAAAATCTGCTATTTTCATCAAATTCTATCTTTGTATCATCTGCTCGTTCACTGATTGTACAACTTTCTTCAATTCAATCAATTTCTACATCTCCAATAATTATTATTGTTGAACTACATTAATAAAACTATTTCTAACAAACTACTCATTTTTCAATGTTCTTTGGTCAATTATGCCTTCGATATCTCCATTCCTATATTTTTCAGCAGAATTCGTTTCTATGTCAAGCAAAAGTATTCAGTTTCTTGTAATTCATCAAATGCCGCAGATTCAAAATTCTCTATCTGCAGATATTTCTCATTCCCCATATTTGTAAAATCTTCCAGTTTATCGAAATTCTCTGCTTGTAGGATCTGCTGCTTCTCTCCATGTACAAGTTTCTTACTTTCCAACAACTTCACTAGCTCTATTAATTTCCTCTGCCTTTCTTAACATGTGTCTCTATTTCTATCGATCCACACATCTAGACATAGTTATGATTCAACTGAAAATACAATTTCTGAATTACAATATCTATCAGTAAAAGTAGTTCTCTGCATCGAGCAAAATCTTATTTTTCAGTAAATTCTTAGATTGAGCTCATTTGCAGGTTGCTTGCATCCTCTGCAACTTCAATTTCTCCATTTCTTCAGTTTCTTCAAACTTGGCTCTCTGTATCTATGAAACTTTCCAGTTCTAGCAATAACACATATTGAAGCATTTTCTCTATAAGCAGATATCTTATATTACTACACTTTGCAAAATCTCCTATGTTCATCAAATTCTATCTTTGTATCATATGATCTTTCACTTATTGTACAGCTATCTTCAATTCAATCATTTCAAAATCTCCAATAATTTTTCTTGTTGTAATACACAAATAGAACTATTTCTAACAAACTACACATTTTTCAATGTTATTTGTTTAATTATGCCTTCAATATCTCCATTCCTATAATTTTCAACAGCTCTGGCTTCTATGTCAGCAATAGTATTCACTTTCTTGTAATTCATCAAATTTTGCAGATTCAAAATTCTCTGCGTTAACTGCACAATCAATATCCATATACTTCAATTTAAACAAACATGGTTCGATGCGGATAACATAATATCAAAACCGAGCAATTGATGATATTCTAGCATTTTCTCTATCTGCAGATATTTCTCATTCCCCATATTTGTAAAATCTTCCAGTTTATCGACATTCTCTGCTTGTAAGATCTGCTGCTTCTCTCCATATACAAGTTTCTTACTTTCCAACAACTTCACTATCTCTATTAATTTCCTCTGCCTATCTAAACAAGTGTCTCTATTTCTTTCGCTCCACACATCTAGACATAGTTATGATTCAACTGAACTTACAATTTCTGAATTACAGTATCTATTGAGTAAGAGTTAGTTCTCTGCATCGAGCAAAATCTTATTTTTCAGTAAATTCTTAGATTGAGCTGATTTGCAGCTTGCCTGCATTCTTTGCAACTTCAATTTCTCCATTTCTTCAGTTTCAGCAAACTTGGCAATCTGTATCTATGAAACTTTCCAGTTCTAGCAATAACACATATTGAAGCATTTTCTCTATAAGCAGATATCTCATATTACTACACTTTGCAAAATCTCCTATGTTCATCAAAATCTATCTTTGTATCAGATCATCTTTCACTTATTGTACAGCTTTCATCAATTCAATCATTTCTACATCTCCAATAATTTTTCTTGTTGTAATACACAAATAGAACTATTTCTAACAAACTACACATTTTTCAATGTTCTTTGTTGAATTATGCCTTCAATATCTCCATTCCTATAATTTTCAACAGCTCTGGCTTCTATGTCAAGCAAAAGTCTTCACTTTCTTGTAATTCATCAAATTCTGCAGATTCAAAATTCTCTGCGTTAGCTGCACAATCAAAATCTCCATATCCCTCAATTTAAACAAACATGGTTCGATGCGGATAACAAAATATCAAAACCTAGCAATTGATGATATTCTAGCATTTTCTCTATCTGCAGATATTTCTCTTTCTTCATATTTGTAAAATCTTCCAGTTTATCCACATTCTCTGCTTGTAAGATCTGCTGCTCCTCTCCATATACAAGTTTCTTACTTTCCAACAACTTCACTATCTCTATTAATTTCCTCTGCCTATCTAAACAAGTGTCTCTATTTCTTTCGCTCCACACATCTAGACATAGTTATGATTCAACTGAACTTACAATTTCTAAATTACAGTATCTATTTAGTAAGAGTTAGTTCTCTGCATCGAGCAAAATCTTATTTTTCAGTAAATTCTTAGATTGAGCTGATTTGCAGCTTGCCTGCATTCTTTGCAACTTCAATTTCTCCATTTCTTCAGTTTCAGCAAACTTGGCAATCTGTATCTATGAAACTTTCCAGTTCTAGCAATAACACATATTGAAGCATTTTCTCTATAAGCAGATATCACATATTCGTAAACTTTGCAAAATCTGCTATTTTCATCAAATTCTATCTTTGTATCATCTGCTCGTTCACTGATTGTACAACTTTCTTCAATTCAATCAATTTCTACATCTCCAATAATTATTATTGTTGAACTACATTAATAAAACTATTTCTAACAAAATACTCATTTTTCAATGTTCTTTGGTCAATTATGCCTTCGATATCTTCATTCCTATATTTTTCAGCAGAATTCGTTTCTATGTCAAGCAAAAGTATTCAGTTTCTTGTAATTCATCAAATGCCGCAGATTCAAAATTCTCTATCTGCAGATATTTCTCATTCCCCATATTTGTAAAATCTTCCAGTTTATCGAAATTCTCTGCTTGTAGGATCTGCTGCTTCTCTCCATGTACAAGTTTCTTACTTTCCAACAACTTCACTAGCTCTATTAATTTCCTCTGCCTTTCTTAACATGTGTCTCTATTTCTATCGATCCACACATCTAGTCATAGTTATGATTCAACTGAAAATACAATTTCTGAATTACAATATCTATCAGTAAAAGTAGTTCTCTGCATCGAGCAAAATCTTATTTTTCAGTAAATTCTTAGATTGAGCTCATTTGCAGGTTGCTTGCATCCTCTGCAACTTCAATTTCTCCATTTCTTCAGTTTCTTCAAACTTGGCTCTCTGTATCTATGAAACTTTCCAGTTCTAGCAATAACACATATTGAAGCATTTTCTCTATAAGCAGATATCTTATATTACTACACTTTGCAAAATCTCCTATGTTCATCAAATTCTATCTTTGTATCATATGATCTTTCACTTATTGTACAGCTATCTTCAATTCAATCATTTCAAAATCTCCAATAATTTTTCTTGTTGTAATACACAAATAGAACTATTTCTAACAAACTACACATTTTTCAATGTTATTTGTTTAATTATGCCTTCAATATCTCCATTCCTATAATTTTCAACAGCTCTGGCTTCTATGTCAAGCAAAAGTATTCACGTTCTTGTAATTCATCAAATTCTGCAGATTCAAAATTCTCTGCGTTAACTGCACAATCAATTTCTCCATATCCTTCAATTTAAACAAACCTGGTTCGATGCGGATAACATAATATCAAAACCGAGCAATTGATGATATTCTAGCATTTTCTCTATCTGCAGATATTTCTCATTCCCCATATTTGTAAAATCTTCCAGTTTATCGACATTCTCTGCTTGTAAGATCTGCTGCTCCTCTCCATATACAAGTTTCTTACTTTCCAACAACTTCACTATCTCTATTAATTTTTTCTGCCTATCTAAACAAGTGTCTCTATTTCTTTCGCTCCACACATCTAGACATAGTTATGATTCAACTGAACTTACAATTTCTGAATTACAGTATCTATTTAGTAAGAGTTAGTTCTCTGCATCGAGCAAAATCTTATTTTTCAGTAAATTCTTAGATTGAGCTGATTTGCAGCTTGCCTGCATTCTTTGCAACTTCAATTTCTCCATTTCTTCAGTTTCAGCAAAGTTGGCAATCTGTATCTATGAAACTTTGCAGTTCTAGCAATAACACATATTGAAGCATTTTCTCTATAAGCAGATATCACATATTCGTAAACTTTGCAAAATCTGCTATTTTCATCAAATTCTATCTTTGTATCATCTGCTCGTTCACTGATTGTACAACTTTCTTCAATTCAATCAATTTCTACATCTCCAATAATTATTATTGTTGAACTACATTAATAAAACTATTTCTAACAAACTACTCATTTTTCAATGTTCTTTGGTCAATTATGCCTTCGATATCTCCATTCCTATATTTTTCAGCAGAATTCGTTTCTATGTCAAGCAAAAGTATTCAGTTTCTTGTAATTCATCAAATGCCGCAGATTCAAAATTCTCTATCTGCAGATATTTCTCATTCCCCATATTTGTAAAATCTTCCAGTTTATCGAAATTCTCTGCTTGTAGGATCTGCTGCTTCTCTCCATGTACAAGTTTCTTACTTTCCAACAACTTCACTAGCTCTATTAATTTCCTCGGCCTTTCTTAACATGTGTCTCTATTTCTATCGATCCACACATCTAGTCATAGATATGATTCAACTGAAAATACAATTTCTGAATTACAATATCTATCAGTAAAAGTAGTTCTCTGCATCGAGCAAAATCTTATTTTTCAGTAAATTCTTAGATTGAGCTCATTTGCAGGTTGCTTGCATCCTCTGCAACTTCAATTTCTCCATTTCTTCAGTTTCTTCAAACTTGGCTCTCTGTATCTATGAAACTTTCCAGTTCTAGCAATAACACATATTGAAGCATTTTCTCTATAAGCAGATATCTTATATTACTACACTTTGCAAAATCTCCTATGTTCATCAAATTCTATCTTTGTATCATATGATCTTTCACTTATTGTACAGCTATCTTCAATTCAATCATTTCTAAATCTCCAATAATTTTTCTTGTTGTAATACACAAATAGAACTATTTCTAACAAACTACACATTTTTCAATGTTATTTGTTTAATTATGCCTTCAATATCTCCATTCCTATAATTTTCAACAGCTCTGGCTTCTATGTCAAGCAAAAGTATTCACTTTCTTGTAATTCATCAAATTTTGCAGATTCAAAATTCTCTGCGTTAACTGCACAATCAATATCCATATCCTTCAATTTAAACAAACATGGTTCGATGCGGATAACATAATATCAAAACCGAGCAATTGATGATATTCTAGCATTTTCTCTATCTGCAGATATTTCTCATTCCCCATATTTGTAAAATCTTCCAGTTTATCGACATTCTCTGCTTGTAAGATCTGCTGCTTCTCTCCATATACAAGTTTCTTACTTTCCAACAACTTCACTATCTCTATTAATTTCCTCTGCCTATCTAAACAAGTGTCTCTATTTCTTTCGCTCCACACATCTAGACATAGTTATGATTCAACTGAACTTACAATTTCTGAATTACAGTATCTATTGAGTAAGAGTTAGTTCTCTGCATCGAGCAAAATCTTATTTTTCAGTAAATTCTTAGATTGAGCTGATTTGCAGCTTGCCTGCATTCTTTGCAACTTCAATTTCTCCATTTCTTCAGTTTCAGCAAACTTGGCAATCTGTATCTATGAAACTTTCCAGTTCTAGCAATAACACATATTGAAGCATTTTCTCTATAAGCAGATATCTCATATTACTACACTTTGCAAAATCTCCTATGTTCATCAAAATCTATCTTTGTATCAGATCATCTTTCACTTATTGTACAGCTTTCTTCAATTCAATCATTTCTACATCTCCAATAATTTTTCTTGTTGTAATACACAAATAGAACTATTTCTAACATACTACACATTTTTCAATGTTCTTTGTTGAATTATGCCTTCAATATCTCCATTCCTATAATTTTCAACAGCTCTGGCTTCTATGTCAAGCAAAAGTCTTCACTTTCTTGTAATTCATCAAATTCTGCAGATTCAAAATTCTCTGCGTTAGCTGCACAATCAAAATCTCCATATCCCTCAATTTAAACAAACATGGTTCGATGCGGATAACAAAATATCAAAACCTAGCAATTGATGATATTCTAGCATTTTCTCTATCTGCAGATATTTCTCTTTCCCCATATTTGTTAAATCTTCCAGTTTATCCACATTCTCTGCTTGTAAGATCTGCTGCTCCTCTCCATATACAAGTTTCTTACTTTCCAACAACTTCACTATCTCTATTAATTTCCTCTGCCTATCTAAACAAGTGTCTCTATTTCTTTCGCTCCACACATCTAGACATAGTTATGATTCAACTGAACTTACAATTTCTAAATTACAGTATCTATTTAGTAAGAGTTAGTTCTCTGCATCGAGCAAAATCTTATTTTTCAGTAAATTCTTAGATTGAGCTGATTTGCAGCTTGCCTGCATTCTTTGCAACTTCAATTTCTCCATTTCTTCAGTTTCAGCAAACTTGGCAATCTGTATCTATGAAACTTTCCAGTTCTAGCAATAACACATATTGAAGCATTTTCTCTATAAGCAGATATCTCATATTACTACTCTTTGCAAAATCTCCTATGTTCATCAAAATCTATCTTTGTATCAGATCATCTTTCACTTATTGTACAGCTTTCTTCAATTCAATCATTTCTACATCTCCAATAATTTTTCTTGTTGTAATACACAAATAGAACTATTTCTAACATACTACACATTTTTCAATGTTCTTTGTTGAATTATGCCTTCAATATCTCCATTCCTATAATTTTCAACAGCTCTGGCTTCTATGTCAAGCAAAAGTCTTCACTTTCTTGTAATTCATCAAATTCTGCAGATTCAAAATTCTCTGCGTTAGCTGCACAATCAAAATCTCCATATCCCTCAATTTAAACAAACATGGTTCGATGCGGATAACAAAATATCAAAACCTAGCAATTGATGATATTCTAGCATTTTCTCTATCTGCAGATATTTCTCATTCCCCATATTTGTTAAATCTTCCAGTTTATCCACATTCTCTGCTTGTAAGATCTGCTGCTCCTCTCCATATACAAGTTTCTTACTTTCCAACAACTTCACTATCTCTATTAATTTCCTCTGCCTATCTAAACAAGTGTCTCTATTTCTTTCGCTCCACACATCTAGACATAGTTATGATTCAACTGAACTTACAATTTCTAAATTACAGTATCTATTTAGTAAGAGTTAGTTCTCTGCATCGAGCAAAATCTTATTTTTCAGTAAATTCTTAGATTGAGCTGATTTGCAGCTTGCCTGCATTCTTTGCAACTTCAATTTCTCCATTTCTTCAGTTTCAGCAAACTTGGCAATCTGTATCTATGAAACTTTCCAGTTCTAGCAATAACACATATTGAAGCATTTTCTCTATAAGCAGATATCACATATTCGTAAACTTTGCAAAATCTGCTATTTTCATCAAATTCTATCTTTGTATCATCTGCTCGTTCACTGATTGTACAACTTTCTTCAATTCAATCAATTTCTACATCTCCAATAATTATTATTGTTGAACTACATTAATAAAACTATTTCTAACAAAATACTCATTTTTCAATGTTCTTTGGTCAATTATGCCTTCGATATCTTCATTCCTATATTTTTCAGCAGAATTCGTTTCTATGTCAAGCAAAAGTATTCAGTTTCTTGTAATTCATCAAATGCCGCAGATTCAAAATTCTCTATCTGCAGATATTTCTCATTCCCCATATTTGTAAAATCTTCCAGTTTATCGAAATTCTCTGCTTGTAGGATCTGCTGCTTCTCTCCATGTACAAGTTTCTTACTTTCCAACAACTTCACTAGCTCTATTAATTTCCTCTGCCTTTCTTAACATGTGTCTCTATTTCTATCGATCCACACATCTAGCCATAGATATGATTCAACTGAAAATACAATTTCTGAATTACAATATCTATCAGTAAAAGTAGTTCTCTGCATCGAGCAAAATCTTATTTTTCAGTAAATTCTTAGATTGAGCTCATTTGCAGGTTGCTTGCATCCTCTGCAACTTCAATTTCTCCATTTCTTCAGTTTCTTCAAACTTGGCTCCCTGTATCTATGAAACTTTCCAGTTCTAGCAATAACACATATTGAAGCATTTTCTCTATAAGCAGATATCTTATATTACTACACTTTGCAAAATCTCCTATGTTCACCAAATTCTATCTTTGTATCATGTGATCTTTCAGTTATTGTACAGCTATCTTCAATACAATCATTTCAAAATCTCCAATAATTTTTCTTGTTGTAATACACAAATAGAACTATTTCTAACAAACTACACATTTTGCAATGTTATTTGTTTAATTATGCCTTCAATATCTCCATTCCTATAATTTTCAACAGCTCTGGCTTCTATGTCAAGCAAAAGTATTCACGTTCTTGTAATTCATCAAATTCTGCAGATTCAAAATTCTCTGCGTTAACTGCACAATCAATTTCTCCATATCCTTCAATTTAAACAAACCTGGTTCGATGCGGATAACATAATATCAAAACCGAGCAATTGATGATATTCTAGCATTTTCTCTATCTGCAGATATTTCTCATTCCCCATATTTGTAAAATCTTCCAGTTTATCGACATTCTCTGCTTGTAAGATCTGCTGCTTCTCTCCATATACAAGTTTCTTACTTTCCAACAACTTCACTATCTCTATTAATTTTTTCTGCCTATCTAAACAAGTGTCTCTATTTCTTTCGCTCCACACATCTAGACATAGTTATGATTCAACTGAACTTACAATTTCTGAATTACAGTATCTATTTAGTAAGAGTTAGATCTCTGCATCGAGCAAAATCTTATTTTTCAGTAAATTCTTGGATTGAGCTGATTTGCAGCTTGCCTGCATTCTTTGCAACTTCAATTTCTCCATTTCTTCAGTTTCAGCAAACTTGGCAATCTGTATCTATGAAACTTTCCATTTCTAGCAATAACACATATTGAGGCATTTTCTCTATAAGCAGATATCTCATATTACTACACTTTGCAAAATCTCCTATGTTCATCAAATTCTATCTTTGTATCATATGATCTTTCACTTATTGTACAGCTTTCTTCAATTCAATCTTTTCTACATCTCCAATAATTTTTCTTGTTGTAATACACAAATAGAACTATTTCTAACAAACTACACATTTTTCGATGTTCTTTGTTGAATTATGCCTTCAATATCTCCATTCCTATAATTTTCAACAGCTCTGGCTTCTATGTCAAGCAAAAGTATTCACTTTCTTGTAATTCATCAAATTTTGCAGATTCAAAATTCTCTGCGTTAACTGCACAATCAATATCCATATCCTTCAATTTAAACAAACCTGGTTCGATGCGGATAACATAATATCAAATCCGAGCAATTGATGATATTGTAGCATTTTCTCTATCTGCAGATATTTCTCATTCCCCATATTTGTAAAATCTTCCAGTTTATCGACATTCTCTGCTTGTAAGATCTGCTGCTTCTCTCCATATACAAGTTTCTTACTTTCCAACAACTTCACTATCTCTATTAATTTCCTCTGCCTATCTAAACAAGTGTCTTTATTTCTTTCGCTCCCCACATCTAGACATAGTTATGATTGAACTGAACTTACAATTTCTAAATTACAGTATCTATTTAGTAAGAGTTAGTTCTCTGCATCGTGCAAAATCTTATTTTTCAGTAAATTCTTAGATTGAGCTGATTTGCAGCTTGCCTGCATTCTTTGCAACTTCAATTTCTCAATTTCTTCAGTTTCATCAAACTTGGCTCTCTGTATCTATGAAACTTTCCATTTCTAGCAATAACACATATTGAAGCCTTTTCTCTATAAGCAGATATCACATATTCGTAAACTTTGCAAAATCTGCTATTTTCATCAAATTCTATCTTTGTATCATCTGCTCGTTCACTGATTGTACAACTTTCTTCAATTCAATCAATTTCTACATCTCCAATAATTATTATTGTTGAACTACATTAATAAAACTATTTCTAACAAACTACTCATTTTTCAATGTTCTTTGGTCAATTATGCCTTCGATATCTCCATTCCTATATTTTTCAGCAGAATTGGTTTCTATGTCAAGCAGAAGTATTCAGTTTCTTGTAATGCATCAAATTCCGCAGATTCAAAATTCTCTATCTGCAGATATTTCTCATTCCCCATATTTGTAAAATCTTCCAGTTTATCGAAATTCTCTGCTTGTAAGATCTGCTGCTTCTCTCCATATACAAGTTTCTTACTTTCCAACAACTTCACTATCTCTATTAATTTCCTCTGCCTATCTAAACAAGTGTCTTTATTTCTTTCGCTCCACACATCTAGACATAGTTATGATTGAACTGATCTTACAATTTCTAAATTACAGTATCTATTTAGTAAGAGTTAGTTCTCTGCATCGAGCAAAATCTTATTTTTCAGTAAATTCTTAGATTGAGCTGATTTGCAGCTTGCCTGCATTCTTTGCAACTTCAATTTCTCCATTTATTCAGTTTCATCAAACTTGGCTCTCTGTATCTATGAAACTTTCCATTTCTAGCAATAACACATATTGAGGCATTTTCTCTATAAGCAGATATCTCATATTACTACACTTTGCAAAATCTCCTATGTTCATCAAATTCTATCTTTGTATCATATGATCTTTCACTTATTGTACAGCTTTCTTCAATTCAATCTTTTCTACATCTCCAATAATTTTTCTTGTTGTAATACACAAATAGAACTATTTCTAACAAACTACACATTTTTCGATGTTCTTTGTTGAATTATGCCTTCAATATCTCCATTCCTATAATTTTCAACAGCTCTGGCTTCTATGTCAAGCAAAAGTATTCACTTTCTTGTAATTCATCAAATTTTGCTGATTCAAAATTCTCTGCGTTAACTGCACAATCAATGTCCATATCCTTCAATTTAAACAAACCTGGTTCGATGCGGATAACATAATATCAAATCCGAGCAATTGATGATATTGTAGCATTTTCTCTATCTGCAGATATTTCTCATTCCCCATATTTGTAAAATCTTCCAGTTTATCGACATTCTCTGCTTGTAAGATCTGCTGCTTCTCTCCATATACAAGTTTCTTACTTTCCAACAACTTCACTATCTCTATTAATTTCCTCTGCCTATCTAAACAAGTGTCTTTATTTCTTTCGCTCCCCACATCTAGACATAGTTATGATTGAACTGAACTTACAATTTCTAAATTACAGTATCTATTTAGTAAGAGTTAGTTCTCTGCATCGTGCAAAATCTTATTTTTCAGTAAATTCTTAGATTGAGCTCATTTGCAGGTTGCTTGCATCCTCTGCAACTTCAATTTCTCCATTTCTTCAGTTTCTTCAAACTTGGCTCTCTGTATCTATGAAACTTTCCAGTTCTAGCAATAACACATATTGAAGCATTTTCTCTATAAGCAGATATCTTATATTACTACACTTTGCAAAATCTCCTATGTTCATCAAATTCTATCTTTGTATCATATGATCTTTCACTTATTGTACAGCTATCTTCAATTCAATCATTTCAAAATCTCCAATAATTTTTCTTGTTGTAATACACAAATAGAACTATTTCTAACAAACTACACATTTTTCAATGTTATTTGTTTAATTATGCCTTCAATATCTCCATTCCTATAATTTTCTACAGCTCTGGCTTCTATGTCAAGCAAAAGTATTTACGTTCTTGTAATTCATCAAATTCTGCAGATTCAAAATTCTCTGCGTTAACTGCACAATCAATTTCTCCATATCCTTCAATTTAAACAAACCTGGTTCGATGCGGATAACATAATATCAAAACCGAGCAATTGGTGATATTCTAGCATTTTCTCTATCTGCAGATATTTCTCATTCCCCATATTTGTAAAATCTTCCAGTTTATCGACATTCTCTGCTTGTAAGATCTGCTGCTCCTCTCCATATACAAGTTTCTTACTTTCCAACAACTTCACTATCTCTATTAATTTTTTCTGCCTATCTAAACAAGTGTCTCTATTTCTTTCGCTCCACACATCTAGACATAGCTATGATTCAACTGAACTTACAATTTCTGAATTACAGTATCTATTTAGTAAGAGTTAGTTCTCTGCATCGAGCAAAATCTTATTTTTCAGTAAATTCTTAGATTGAGCTGATTTGCAGCTTGCCTGCATTCTTTGCAACTTCAATTTCTCCATTTCTTCAGTTTCAGCAAACTTGGCAATCTGTATCTATGAAACATTGCAGTTCTAGCAATAACACATATTGAAGCATTTTCTCTATAAGCAGATATCACATATTCGTAAACTTTGCAAAATCTGCTATTTTCATCAAATTCTATCTTTGTATCATCTGCTCGTTCACTGATTGTACAACTTTCTTCAATTCAATCAATTTCTACATCTCCAATAATTATTATTGTTGAACTACATTAATAAAACTATTTCTAACAAAATACTCATTTTTCAATGTTCTTTGGTCAATTATGCCTTCGATATCTTCATTCCTATATTTTTCAGCAGAATTCGTTTCTATGTCAAGCAAAAGTATTCAGTTTCTTGTAATTCATCAAATGCCGCAGATTCAAAATTCTCTATCTGCAGATATTTCTCATTCCCCATATTTGTAAAATCTTCCAGTTTATCGAAATTCTCTGCTTGTAGGATCTGCTGCTTCTCTCCATGTACAAGTTTCTTACTTTCCAACAACTTCACTAGCTCTATTAATTTCCTCTGCCTTTCTTAACATGTGTCTCTATTTCTATCGATCCACACATCTAGTCATAGTTATGATTCAACTGAAAATACAATTTCTGAATTACAATATCTATCAGTAAAAGTAGTTCTCTGCATCGAGCAAAATCTTATTTTTCAGTAAATTCTTATTTTGAGCTCATTTGCAGGTTGCTTGCATCCTCTGCAACTTCAATTTCTCCATTTCTTCAGTTTCTTCAAACTTGGCTCTCTGTATCTATGAAACTTTCCAGTTCTAGCAATAACACATATTGAAGCATTTTCTCTATAAGCAGATATCTTATATTACTACACTTTGCAAAATCTCCTATGTTCATCAAATTCTATCTTTGTATCATATGATCTTTCACTTATTGTACAGCTATCTTCAATTCAATCATTTCAAAATCTCCAATAATTTTTCTTGTTGTAATACACAAATAGAACTATTTCTAACAAACTACACATTTTTCAATGTTATTTGTTTAATTATGCCTTCAATATCTCCATTCCTATAATTTTCAACAGCTCTGGCTTCTATGTCAAGCAAAAGTATTCACGTTCTTGTAATTCATCAAATTCTGCAGATTCAAAATTCTCTGCGTTAACTGCACAATCAATTTCTCCATATCCTTCAATTTAAACAAACCTGGTTCGATGCGGATAACATAATATCAAAACCGAGCAATTGATGATATTCTAGCATTTTCTCTATCTGCAGATATTTCTCATTCCCCATATTTGTAAAATCTTCCAGTTTATCGACATTCTCTGCTTGTAAGATCTGCTGCTCCTCTCCATATACAAGTTTCTTACTTTCCAACAACTTCACTATCTCTATTAATTTTTTCTGCCTATCTAAACAAGTGTCTCTATTTCTTTCGCTCCACACATCTAGACATAGTTATGATTCAACTGAACTTACAATTTCTGAATTACAGTATCTATGTAGTAAGAGTTAGATCTCTGCATCGAGCAAAATCTTATTTTTCAGTAAATTCTTAGATTGAGCTGATTTGCAGCTTGCCTGCATTCTTTGCAACTTCAATTTCTCCATTTCTTCAGTTTCAGCAAACTTGGCAATCTGTATCTATGAAACTTTGCAGTTCTAGCAATAACACATATTGAAGCATTTTCTCTATAAGCAGATATCACATATTCGTAAACTTTGCAAAATCTGCTATTTTCATCAAATTCTATCTTTGTATCATCTGCTCGTTCACTGATTGTACAACTTTCTTCAATTCAATCAATTTCTACATCTCCAATAATTATTATTGTTGAACTACATTAATAAAACTATTTCTGACAAACTACTCATTTTTCAATGTTCTTTGGTCAATTATGCCTTCGATATCTCCATTCCTATATTTTTCAGCAGAATTCGTTTCTATGTCAAGCAAAAGTATTCAGTTTCTTGTAATTCATCAAATGCCGCAGATTCAAAATTCTCTATCTGCAGATATTTCTCATTCCCCATATTTGTAAAATCTTCCAGTTTATCGAAATTCTCTGCTTGTAGGATCTGCTGCTTCTCTCCATGTACAAGTTTCTTACTTTCCAACAACTTCACTAGCTCTATTAATTTCCTCTGCCTTTCTTAACATGTGTCTCTATTTCTATCGATCCACACATCTAGTCATAGATATGATTCAACTGAAAATACAATTTCTGAATTACAATATCTATCAGTAAAAGTAGTTCTCTGCATCGAGCAAAATCTTATTTTTCAGTAAATTCTTAGATTGAGCTCATTTGCAGGTTGCTTGCATCCTCTGCAACTTCAATTTCTCCATTTCTTCAGTTTCTTCAAACTTGGCTCCCTGTATCTATGAAACTTTCCAGTTCTAGCAATAACACATATTGAAGCATTTTCTCTATAAGCAGATATCTTATATTACTACACTTTGCAAAATCTCCTATGTTCATCAAATTCTATCTTTGTATCATGTGATCTTTCAGTTATTGTACAGCTATCTTCAATTCAATCATTTCTAAATCTCCAATAATTTTTCTTGTTGTAATACACAAATAGAACTATTTCTAACAAACTACACATTTTTCAATGTTATTTGTTTAATTATGCCTTCAATATCTCCATTCCTATCATTTTCAACAGCTCTGGCTTCTATGTCAAGCAAAAGTATTCACGTTCTTGTAATTCATCAAATTCTGCAGATTCAAAATTCTCTGTGTTAACTGCACAATCAATTTCTCCATATCCTTCAATTTAAACAAACCTGGTTCGATGCGGATAACATAATATCAAAACCGAGCAATTGATGATATTCTAGCATTTTCTCTATCTGCAGATATTTCTCATTCCCCATATTTGTAAAATCTTCCAGTTTATCGACATTCTCTGCTTGTAAGATCTGCTGCTTCTCTCCATATACAAGTTTCTTACTTTCCAACAACTTCACTATCTCTATTAATTTTTTCTGCCTATCTAAACAAGTGTCTCTATTTCTTTCGCTCCACACATCTAGACATAGTTATGATTCAACTGAACTTACAATTTCTGAATTACAGTATCTATTTAGTAAGAGTTAGATCTCTGCATCGAGCAAAATCTTATTTTTCAGTAAATTCTTGGATTGAGCTGATTTGCAGCTTGCCTGCATTCTTTGCAACTTCAATTTCTCCATTTCTTCAGTTTCAGCAAACTTGGCAATCTGGATCTATGAAACTTTCCATTTCTAGCAATAACACATATTGAGGCATTTTCTCTATAAGCAGATATCTCATATTACTACACTTTGCAAAATCTCCTATGTTCATCAAATTCTATCTTTGTATCATATGATCTTTCACTTATTGTACAGCTTTCTTCAATTCAATCTTTTCTACATCTCCAATAATTTTTCTTGTTGTAATACACAAATAGAACTATTTCTAACAAACTACACATTTTTCGATGTTCTTTGTTGAATTATGCCTTCAATATCTCCATTCCTATAATTTTCAACAGCTCTGGCTTCTATGTCAAGCAAAAGTATTCACTTTCTTGTAATTCATCAAATTTTGCAGATTCAAAATTCTCTGCGTTAACTGCACAATCAATATCCATATCCTTCAATTTAAACAAACCTGGTTCGATGCGGATAACATAATATCAAATCCGAGCAATTGATGATATTGTAGCATTTTCTCTATCTGCAGATATTTCTCATTCCCCATATTTGTAAAATCTTCCAGTTTATCGACATTCTCTGCTTGTAAGATCTGCTGCTTCTCTCCATATACAAGTTTCTTACTTTCCAACAACTTCACTATCTCTATTAATTTCCTCTGCCTATCTAAACAAGTGTCTTTATTTCTTTCGCTCCCCACATCTAGACATAGTTATGATTGAACTGAACTTACAATTTCTAAATTACAGTATCTATTTAATAAGAGTTAGTTCTCTGCATCGTGCAAAATCTTATTTTTCAGTAAATTCTTAGATTGAGCTGATTTGCAGCTTGCCTGCATTCTTTGCAACTTCAATTTCTCAATTTCTTCAGTTTCATCAAACTTGGCTCTCTGTATCTATGAAACTTTCCATTTCTAGCAATAACACATATTGAAGCCTTTTCTCTATAAGCAGATATCACATATTCGTAAACTTTGCAAAATCTGCTATTTTCATCAAATTCTATCTTTGTATCATCTGCTCGTTCACTGATTGTACAACTTTCTTCAATTCAATCAATTTCTACATCTCCAATAATTATTATTGTTGAACTACATTAATAAAACTATTTCTAACAAACTACTCATTTTTCAATGTTCTTTGGTCAATTATGCCTTCGATATCTCCATTCCTATATTTTTCAGCAGAATTGGTTTCTATGTCAAGCAGAAGTATTCAGTTTCTTGTAATGCATCAAATTCCGCAGATTCAAAATTCTCTATCTGCAGATATTTCTCATTCCCCATATTTGTAAAATCTTCCAGTTTATCGAAATTCTCTGCTTGTAAGATCTGCTGCTTCTCTCCATATACAAGTTTCTTACTTTCCAACAACTTCACTATCTCTATTAATTTCCTCTGCCTATCTAAACAAGTGTCTTTATTTCTTTCGCACCACACATCTAGACATAGTTATGATTGAACTGATCTTACAATTTCTAAATTACAGTATCTATTTAGTAAGAGTTAGTTCTCTGCATCGAGCAAAATCTTATTTTTCAGTAAATTCTTAGATTGAGCTGATTTGCAGCTTGCCTGCATTCTTTGCAACTTCAATTTCTCCATTTATTCAGTTTCATCAAACTTGGCTCTCTGTATCTATGAAACTTTCCATTTCTAGCAATAACACATATTGAGGCATTTTCTCAATAAGCAGATATCTCATATTACTACACTTTGCAAAATCTCCTATGTTCATCAAATTCTATCTTTGTATCATATGATCTTTCACTTATTGTACAGCTTTCTTCAATTCAATCTTTTCTACATCTCCAATAATTTTTCTTGTTGTAATACACAAATAGAACTATTTCTAACAAACTACACATTTTTCGATGTTCTTTGTTGAATTATGCCTTCAATATCTCCATTCCTATAATTTTCAACAGCTCTGGCTTCTATGTCAAGCAAAAGTATTCACTTTCTTGTAATTCATCAAATTTTGCAGATTCAAAATTCTCTGCGTTAACTGCACAATCAATGTCCATATCCTTCAATTTAAACAAACCTGGTTCGATGCGGATAACATAATATCAAATCCGAGCAATTGATGATATTGTAGCATTTTCTCTATCTGCAGATATTTCTCATTCCCCATATTTGTAAAATCTTCCAGTTTATCGACATTCTCTGCTTGTAAGATCTGCTGCTTCTCTCCATATACAAGTTTCTTACTTTCCAACAACTTCACTATCTCTATTAATTTCCTCTGCCTATCTAAACAAGTGTCTTTATTTCTTTCGCTCCCCACATCTAGACATAGTTATGATTGAACTGAACTTACAATTTCTAAATTACAGTATCTATTTAGTAGGAGTTAGTTCTCTGCATCGTGCAAAATCTTATTTTTCAGTAAATTCTTAGATTGAGCTCATTTGCAGGTTGCTTGCATCCTCTGCAACTTCAATTTCTCCATTTCTTCAGTTTCTTCAAACTTGGCTCTCTGTATCTATGAAACTTTCCAGTTCTAGCAATAACACATATTGAAGCATTTTCTCTATAAGCAGATATCTTATATTACTACACTTTGCAAAATCTCCTATGTTCATCAAATTCTATCTTTGTATCATATGATCTTTCACTTATTGTACAGCTATCTTCAATTCAATCATTTCAAAATCTCCAATAATTTTTCTTGTTGTAATACACAAATAGAACTATTTCTAACAAACTACACATTTTTCAATGTTATTTGTTTAATTATGCCTTCAATATCTCCATTCCTATAATTTTCTACAGCTCTGGCTTCTATGTCAAGCAAAAGTATTCACGTTCTTGTAATTCATCAAATTCTGCAGATTCAAAATTCTCTGCGTTAACTGCACAATCAATTTCTCCATATCCTTCAATTTAAACAAACCTGGTTCGATGCGGATAACAAAATATCAAAACCGAGCAATTGATGATATTCTAGCATTTTCTCTATCTGCAGATATTTCTCATTCCCCATATTTGTAAAATCTTCCAGTTTATCGACATTCTCTGCTTGTAAGATCTGCTGCTCCTCTCCATATACAAGTTTCTTACTTTCCAACAACTTCACTATCTCTATTAATTTTTTCTGCCTATCTAAACAAGTGTCTCTATTTCTTTCGCTCCACACATCTAGACATAGCTATGATTCAACTGAACTTACAATTTCTGAATTACAGTATCTATTTAGTAAGAGTTAGTTCTCTGCATCGAGCAAAATCTTATTTTTCAGTAAATTCTTAGATTGAGCTGATTTGCAGCTTGCCTGCATTCTTTGCAACTTCAATTTCTCCATTTCTTCAGTTTCAGCAAACTTGGCAATCTGTATCTATGAAACATTGCAGTTCTAGCAATAACACATATTGAAGCATTTTCTCTATAAGCAGATATCACATATTCGTAAACTTTGCAAAATCTGCTATTTTCATCAAATTCTATCTTTGTATCATCTGCTCGTTCACTGATTGTACAACTTTCTTCAATTCAATCAATTTCTACATCTCCAATAATTATTATTGTTGAACTACATTAATAAAACTATTTCTAACAAACTACTCATTTTTCAATGTTCTTTGGTCAATCATGCCTTCGATATCTCCATTCCTATATTTTTCAGCAGAATTCGTTTCTATGTCAAGCAAAAGTATTCAGTTTCTTGTAATTCATCAAATGCCGCAGATTCAAAATTCTCTATCTGCAGATATTTCTCATTCCCCATATTTGTAAAATCTTCCAGTTTATCGAAATTCTCTGCTTGTAGGATCTGCTACTTCTCTCCATGTACAAGTTTCTTACTTTCCAACAACTTCACTAGCTCTATTAATTTCCTCTGCCTTTCTTAACATGTGTCTCTATTTCTATCGATCCACACATCTAGTCATAGTTATGATTCAACGGAAAATACAATTTCTGAATTACAATATCTATCAGTAAAAGCAGTTCTCTGCATCGAGCAAAATCTTATTTTTCAGTAATTTCTCAGATTGAGCTCATTTGCAGGTTGCTTGCATCCTCTGCAACTTCAATTTCTCCATTTCTTCAGTTTCTTCAAACTTGGCTCTCTGTATCTATGAAACTTTCCAGTTCTAGCAATAACACATATTGAAGCATTTTCTCTATAAGCAGATATCACATATTACTACACTTTGCAAAATCTCCTATGTTCATCAAATTCTATCTTTGTATCATATGATCTTTCACTTATTGTACAGCTTTCTTCAATTCAATCATTTCTACATCTCCAATAATTTTTCTTGTTGTAATACACAAATAGAACTATTTCTAACAAACTACACATTTTTCAATGTTATTTGTTTAATTATGCCTTCAATATCTCCATTCCTATAATTTTCAACAGCTCTGGCTTCTATGTCAAGCAAAAGTATTCACGTTCTTGTAATTCATCAAATTCTGCAGATTCAAAATTCTCTGCGTTAACTGCACAATCAATTTCTCCATATCCTTCAATTTAAACAAACCTGGTTCGATGCGGATAACATAATATCAAAACCGAGCAATTGATGATATTCTAGCATTTTCTCTATCTGCAGATATTTCTCATTCCCCATATTTGTAAAATCTTCCAATTTATCGACATTCTCTGCTTGTAAGATCTGCTGCTTCTCTCCATATACAAGTTTCTTACTTTCCAACAACTTCACTATCTCTATTAATTTCCTCTGCCTATCTAAACAAGTGTCTTTATTTCTTTCGCTCCACACATCTAGATATAGTTATGATTCAACTGAACTTACAATTTCTAAATTACAGTATCTATTTAGTAAGAGTTAGTTCTCTGCATCGAGCAAAGTCTTATTTTTCAGTGAATTCTTAGATTGAGCTGATTTGCAGCTTGCCTGCATTCTTTGCAACTTCAATTTCTCCATTTCTTCAGTTTCAGCAAACTTGGCAATCTGTATCTATGAAACTTTCCAGTTCTAGCAATAACACATATTGAAGCATTTTCTCTATAAGCAGATATCACATATTCGGAAACTTTGCAAAATCTGCTATTTTCATCAAATTCTATCTTTGTATCATCTGCTCGTTCACTGATTGTACAACTTTCTTCAATTCAATCAATTTCTACATCTCCAATAATTATTATTGTTGAACTACATTAATAAAACTATTTCTAACAAACTATTCATTTTTCAATGTTGTTTGGTCAATTATGCCTTCGATATCTCCATTCCTATATTTTTCGACAGAATTGGTTTCTATGTCAAACAAAAGTATTCAGTTTCTTGTAATTCATCAAATTCCGCAGATTCAAAATTCTCTATCTGCAGATATTTCTCATTCCCCATATTTGTAAAATCTTCCAGTTTATCGAAATTCTCTGCTTGTAAGATCTGCTGCTTCTCTCCGTGTACAAGTTTCTTACTTTCCAACAACTTCACTATCTCTATTAATTTCCTCTGCCTATCTAAACAAGTGTCTTTATTTCTTTCGCTCCACACATCTAGACATAGTTATGATTGAACTGAACTTACAATTTCTAAATTACAGTATCTATTTAGTAAGAGTTTGTTCTCTGCATCGAGCAAAATCTTATTTTTCAGTAAATTCTTAGATTTAGCTGATTTGCAGCTTGCCTGCATTCTTTGCAACTTCAATTTCTCCATTTCTTCAGTTTCATCAAACTTGGCTCTCGGTATCTATGAAACTTTCCAGTTCTAGCAATAACACATATTGAAGCATTTTCTCTATAAGCAGATATCTCATATTACTACACTTTGCAAAATCTCCTATGTTTCCTCAAATTCTATCTTTGTATCATATGATCTTTCACTTATTGTACAGCTTTCTTCAATTCAATCATTTCTACATCTCCAATAATTTTTCTTGTTGTAATACACAAATAGAACTATTTCTAACATACTACACATTCTTCAATGTTCTTTGTTGAATTATGCCTTCAATATCTCCATTCCTATAATTTTCAACAGCTCTGGCTTCTATGTCAAGCAAAAGTCTTCACTTTCTTGTAATTCATCAAATTCTGCAGATTCAAAATTCTCTGCGTTAGCTGCACAATCAAAATCTCCATATCCCTCAATTTAAACAAACATGGTTCGATGCGGATAACAGAATATCAAAACCTAGCAATTGATGATATTCTAGCATTTTCTCTATCTGCAGATATTTCTCATTCCCCATATTTGTAAAATCTTCCAGTTTATCGACATTCTCTGCTTCTAAGATCTGCTGCTCCTCTCCATATACAAGTTTCTTACTTTCCAACAACTTCACTATCTCTATTAATTTCCTCTGCCTATCTAAACAAGTGTCTTTATTTCTTTCGCTCCACACATCTAGACATAGTTATGATTCAACTGAACTTACAATTTCTGAATTACAGTATCTATTTAGTAAGAGTTAGTTCTCTGCATCGAGCAAAATCTTATTTTTCAGTAAATTCTTAGATTGAGCTGATTTGCAGCTTGCCTGCATTCTTTGCAACTTCAATTTCTCCATTTCTTCCGTTTCAGCAAACTTGGCAATCTGTATCTATGAAACTTTGCAGTTCTAGCAATAACACATATTGAAGCATTTTCTCTATAAGCAGATATCACATATTCGTAAACTTTGCAAAATCTGCTATTTTCATCAAATTCTATCTTTGTATCATCTGCTCGTTCACTGATTGTACAACTTTCTTCAATTCAATCAATTTCTACATCTCCAATAATTATTATTGTTGAACTACATTAATAAAACTATTTCTAACAAACTACTCATTTTTCAATGTTCTTTGGTCAATTATGCCTTCGATATCTCCATTCCTATATTTTTCAGCAGAATTGGTTTCTATGTCAAGCAAAAGTATTCAGTTTCTTGTAATTCATCAAATGCCGCAGATTCAAAATTCTCTATCTGCAGATATTTCTCATTCCCCATATTTGTAAAATCTTCCAGTTTATCGAAATTCTCTGCTTGTAGGATCTGCTGCTTCTCTCCATATACAAGTTTCTTACTTTCCAACAACTTCATTAGCTCTATTAATTTCCTCTGCCTTTCTTAACAGGTGTCTCTATTTCTATCGATCCACACATCTAGTCATAGTTATGATTCAACTGAAAATACAATTTCTGAATTACAATATCTATCAGTAAAAGTAGTTCTCTGCATCGAGCAAAATCTTATTTTTCAGTAATTTCTCAGATTGAGCTCATTTGCAGGTTGCTTGCATCCTCTGCAACTTCAATTTCTCCATTTCTTCAGTTTCTTCAAAGTTGGCTCTCTGTATCTATAAAACTTTCCAGTTCTAGCAATAACACATATTGAAGCATTTTCTCTATAAGCAGATATCTCATATTACTACACTTTGCAAAATCTCCTATGTTCATCAAATTCTATCTTTGTATCATATGATCTTTCACTTATTGTACAGCTATCTTCAATTCAATCATTTCTAAATCTCCAATAATTTTTCTTGTTGTAATACACAAATAGAACTATTTCTAACATACTACACATTCTTCAATGTTCTTTGTTGAATTATGCCTTCAATATCTCCATTCCTATAATTTTCAACAGCTCTGGCTTCTATGTCAAGCAAAAGTCTTCTCTTTCTTGTAATTCATCAAATTCTGCAGATTCAAAATTCTCTGCGTTAGCTGCACAATCAAAATCTCCATATCCCTCAATTTAAACAAACATGGTTCGATGCGGATAACAAAATATCAAAACCTAGCAATTGATGATATTCTAGCATTTTCTCTATCTGCAGATATTCCCCATATTTGTAAAATCTTCCAGTTTATCGACATTCTCTGCTTGTAAGATCTGCTGCTCCTCTCCATATACAAGTTTCTTACTTTCCAACAACTTCACTATCTCTATTAATTTCCTCTGCCTATCTAAACAAGTGTCTCTATTTCTTTCGCTCCACACATCTAGACATAGTTATGTTTCAACTGAACTTACAATTTCTGAATTACAGTATCTATTTAGTAAGAGTTAGTTCTCTGCATCGAGCAAAATCTTATTTTTCAGTAAATTCTTAGATTGAGCTGATTTGCAGCTTGCCTGCATTCTTTGCAACTTCAATTTCTCCATTTCTTCAGTTTCAGCAAACTTGGCAATCTGTATCTATGAAACTTTCCAGTTCTAGCAATAACACATATTGAAGCATTTTCTCTATAAGCAGATATCACATGTTCGTAAACTTTGCAAAATCTGCTATTTTCATCAAATTCTATCTTTGTATCATCTGCTCGTTCACTGATTGTACAACTTTCTTCAATTCAATCAATTTCTACATCTCCAATAATTATTATTGTTGAACTACAATAATAAAACTATTTCTAACAAACTACACATTTTTCAATGTTCTTTGGTCAATTATGCCTTCGATATCTCCATTCCTATATTTTTCAGCAGAATTCGTTTCTATGTCAAGCAAAAGTATTCAGTTTCTTGTAATTCATCAAATGCCGCAGATTCAAAATTCTCTATCTGCAGATATTTCTCATTCCCCATATTCGTAAAATCTTCCAGTTTATCGAAATTCTCTGCTTGTAGGATCTGCTGCTTCTCTCCATGTACAAGTTTCTTACTTTCCAACAACTTCACTAGCTCTATTAATTTCCTCTGCCTTTCTTAACATGTGTCTCTATTTCTATCGATCCACACATCTAGTCATAGTTATGATTCAACTGAAAATACAATTTCTGAATTACAATATCTATCAGTAAAAGTAGTTCTCTGCATCGAGCAAAATCTTATTTTTCAGTAATTTCTCAGATTGAGCTCATTTGCAGGTTGCTTGCATCTTCTGCAACTTCAATTTCTCCATTTCTTCAGTTTCTTCAAACTTGGCTCTCTGTATCTATGAAACTTTCCAGTTCTTGCAATAACACATATTGAAGCATTTTCTCTATAAGCAGATATCTTATATTACTACACTTTGCAAAATCTCCTATGTTCATCAAATTCTATCTTTGTATCATATGATCTTTCTCTTATTGTACAGCTATCTTCAATTCAATCATTTCTAAATCTCCAATAATTTGTCTTGTTGTAATACACAAATAGAACTATTTCTAACAAACTACACATTTTTCAATGTTATTTGTTGTATTATGCCTTCAATATCTCCATTCCTATCATTTTCAACAGCTCTGGCTTCTATGTCAAGCAAAAGTATTCACTTTCTTGTAATTCATCAAATTCTGCAGATTCAAAATTCTCTGCGTTAGCTGCACAATCAAAATCTCCATATCCCTCAATTGAAACAAACATGGTTCGATGCGGATAACAAAATATCAAAACCTAGCAATTGATGATATTCTAGCATTTTCTCTATCTGCAGATATTTCTCATTCCCCATATTTGTAAAATCTTCCAGTTTATCGACATTCTCTGCTTGTAAGATCTGCTGCTCCTCTCCATATACAAGTTTCTTACTTTCCAACAACTTCACTATCTCTATTAATTTCCTCTGCCTATCTAAACAAGTGTCTCTATTTCTTTCGCTCCACACATCTAGACATAGTTATGATTCAACTGAACTTACAAATTCTGAATTACAGTATCTATTTAGTAAGAGTTAGTTCTCTGCATCGAGCAAAATCTTATTTTTCAGTAAATTATTAGATTGAGCTGATTTGCTGCTTGCCTGCATTCTTTGCAACTTCAATTTCTCCATTTCTTCAGTTTCAGCAAACTTGGCAATCTGTATCTATGAAACTTTCCAGTTCTAGCAATAACACATATTGAAGCATTTTCTCTATAAGCAGATATCTCATATTACTACATTTGCAAAATCTCCTATGTTCATCAAATTCTATCTTTGTATCATATGATCTTTCACTTATTGTACAGCTTTCTTCAATTCAATCATTTCTACATCTCCAATAATTTTTCTTGTTGTAATACACAAATAGAACTATTTCTAACATACTACACATTCTTCAATGTTCTTTGTTGAATTATGCCTTCAATATCTCCATTCCTATAATTTTCAACAGCTCTGGCTTCTATGTCAAGCAAAAGTCTTCTCTTTCTTGTAATTCATCAAATTCTGCAGATTCAAAATTCTCTGCGTTAGCTGCACAATCAAAATCTCCATATCCCTCAATTTAAACAAACATGGTTCGATGCGGATAACAGAATATCAAAACCTAGCAATTGATGATATTCTAGCATTTTCTCTATCTGCAGATATTTCTCATTCCCCATATTTGTAAAATCTTCCAATTTATCGACATTCTCTGCTTGTAAGATCTGCTGCTTCTCTCCATATACAAGTTTCTTACTTTCCAACAACTTCACTATCTCTATTAATTTCCTCTGCCTATCTAAACAAGTGTCTTTATTTCTTTCGCTCCACACATCTAGATATAGTTATGATTCAACTGAACTTACAATTTCTAAATTACAGTATCTATTTAGTAAGAGTTAGTTCTCTGCATCGAGCAAAATCTTATTTTTCAGTAAATTCTTAGATTGAGCTGATTTGCAGCTTGCCTGCATTCTTTGCAACTTCAATTTCTCCATTTCTTCAGTTTCAGCAAACTTGGCAATCTGTATCTATGAAACTTTCCAGTTCTAGCAATAACACATATTGAAGCATTTTCTCTATAAGCAGATATCACATATTCGGAAAATTTGCAAAATCTGCTATTTTCATCAAATTCTATCTTTGTATCATCTGCTCGTTCACTGATTGTACAACTTTCTTCAATTCAATCAATTTCTACATCTCCAATAATTATTATTGTTGAACTACATTAATAAAACTATTTCTAACAAACTATTCATTTTTCAATGTTGTTTGGTCAATTATGCCTTCGATATCTCCATTCCTATATTTTTCGACAGAATTGGTTTCTATGTCAAACAAAAGTATTCAGTTTCTTGTAATTCATCAAATTCCGCAGATTCAAAATTCTCTATCTGCAGATATTTCTCATTCCCCATATTTGTAAAATCTTCCAGTTTATCGAAATTCTCTGCTTGTAAGATCTGCTGCTTCTCTCCGTGTACAAGTTTCTTACTTTCCAACAACTTCACTATCTCTATTAATTTCCTCTGCCTATCTAAACAAGTGTCTTTATTTCTTTCGCTCCACACATCTAGACATAGTTATGATTGAACTGAACTTACAATTTCTAAATTACAGTATCTATTTAGTAAGAGTTTGTTCTCTGCATCGAGCAAAATCTTATTTTTCAGTAAATTCTTAGATTTAGCTGATTTGCAGCTTGCCTGCATTCTTTGCAACTTCAATTTCTCCATTTCTTCAGTTTCATCAAACTTGGCTCTCGGTATCTATGAAACTTTCCAGTTCTAGCAATAACACATATTGAAGCATTTTCTCTATAAGCAGATATCTCATATTACTACACTTTGCAAAATCTCCTATGTTTCCTCAAATTCTATCTTTGTATCATATGATCTTTCACTTATTGTACAGCTTTCTTCAATTCAATCATTTCTACATCTCCAATAATTTTTCTTGTTGTAATACACAAATAGAACTATTTCTAACATACTACACATTCTTCAATGTTCTTTGTTGAATTATGCCTTCAATATCTCCATTCCTATAATTTTCAACAGCTCTGGCTTCTATGTCAAGCAAAAGTCTTCACTTTCTTGTAATTCATCAAATTCTGCAGATTCAAAATTCTCTGCGTTAACTGCACAATCAAAATCTCCATATCCCTCAATTTAAACAAACATGGTTCGATGCGGATAACAGAATATCAAAACCTAGCAATTGATGATATTCTAGCATTTTCTCTATCTGCAGATATTTCTCATTCCCCATATTTGTAAAATCTTCCAGTTTATCGACATTCTCTGCTTCTAAGATCTGCTGCTCCTCTCCATATACAAGTTTCTTACTTTCCAACAACTTCACTATCTCTATTAATTTCCTCTGCCTATCTAAACAAGTGTCTTTATTTCTTTCGCTCCACACATCTAGACATAGTTATGATTCAACTGAACTTACAATTTCTGAATTACAGTATCTATTTAGTAAGAGTTAGTTCTCTGCATCGAGCAAAATCTTATTTTTCAGTAAATTCTTAGATTGAGCTGATTTGCAGCTTGCCTGCATTCTTTGCAACTTCAATTTCTCCATTTCTTCCGTTTCAGCAAACTTGGCAATCTGTATCTATGAAACTTTCCAGTTCTAGCAATAACACATATTGAAGCATTTTCTCTATAAGCAGATATCACATATTCGTAAACTTTGCAAAATCTGCTATTTTCATCAAGTTCTATCTTTGTATCATCTGCTCGTTCACTGATTGTACAACTTTCTTCAATTCAATCAATTTCTACATCTCCAATAATTATTATTGTTGAACTACATTAATAAAACTATTTCTAACAAACTACTCATTTTTCAATGTTCTTTGGTCAATTATGCCTTCGATATCTCCATTCCTATATTTTTCAGCAGAATTGGTTTCTATGTCAAGCAAAAGTATTCAGTTTCTTGTAATTCATCAAATGCCGCAGATTCAAAATTCTCTATCTGCAGATATTTCTCATTCCCCATATTTGTAAAATCTTCCAGTTTATCGAAATTCTCTGCTTGTAGGATCTGCTGCTTCTCTCCATATACAAGTTTCTTACTTTCCAACAACTTCATTAGCTCTATTAATTTCCTCTGCCTTTCTTAACAGGTGTCTCTATTTCTATCGATCCACACATCTAGTCATAGTTATGATTCAACTGAAAATACAATTTCTGAATTACAATATCTATCAGTAAAAGTAGTTCTCTGCATCGAGCAAAATCTTATTTTTCAGTAATTTCTCAGATTGAGCTCATTTGCAGGTTGCTTGCAACCTCTGCAACTTCAATTTCTCCATTTCTTCAGTTTCTTCAAACTTGGCTCTCTGTATCTATAAAACTTTCCAGTTCTAGCAATAACACATATTGAAGCATTTTCTCTATAAGCAGATATCTCATATTACTACACTTTGCAAAATCTCCTATGTTCATCAAATACTATCTTTGTATCATATGATCTTTCACTTATTGTACAGCTATCTTCAATTCAATCATTTCTAAATTTCCAATAATTTTTCTTGTTGTAATACACAAATAGAACTATTTCTAACATACTACACATTCTTCAATGTTCTTTGTTGAATTATGCCTTCAATATCTCCATTCCTATAATTTTCAACAGCTCTGGCTTCTATGTCAAGCAAAAGTCTTCTCTTTCTTGTAATTCATCAAATTCTGCAGATTCAAAATTCTCTGCGTTAGCTGCACAATCAAAATCTCCATATCCCTCAATTTAAACAAACATGGTTCGATGCGGATAACAAAATATCAAAACCTAGCAATTGATGATATTCTAGCATTTTCTCTATCTGCAGATATTTCTCATTCCCCATATTTGTAAAATCTTCCAGTTTATCGACATTCTCTGCTTGTAAGATCTGCTGCTCCTCTCCATATACAAGTTTCTTACTTTCCAACAACTTCACTATCTCTATTAATTTCCTCTGCCTATCTAAACAAGTGTCTCTATTTCTTTCGCTCCACACATCTAGACATAGTTATGATTCAACTGAACTTACAATTTCTGAATTACAGTATCTATTTAGTAAGAGTTAGTTCTCTGCATCGAGCAAAATCTTATTTTTCAGTAAATTCTTAGATTGAGCTGATTTGCAGCTTGCCTGCATTCTTTGCAACTTCAATTTCTCCATTTCTTCAGTTTCAGCAAACTTGGCAATCTATATCTATGAAACTTTCCAGTTCTAGCAATAACACATATTGAAGCATTTTCTCTATAAGCAGATATCACATATTCGTAAACTTTGCAAAATCTGCTATTTTCATCAAATTCTATCTTTGTATCATCTGCTCGTTCACTGATTGTACAACTTTCTTCAATTCAATCAATTTCTACATCTCCAATAATTATTATTGTTGAACTACATTAATAAAACTATTTCTAACAAACTACACATTTTTCAATGTTCTTTGGTCAATTATGCCTTCGATATCTCCATTCCTATATTTTTCAGCAGAATTCGTTTCTATGTCAAGCAAAAGTATTCAGTTTCTTGTAATTCATCAAATGCCGCAGATTCAAAATTCTCTATCTGCAGATATTTCTCATTCCCCATATTCGTAAAATCTTCCAGTTTATCGAAATTCTCTGCTTGTAGGATCTGCTGCTTCTCTGCATGTACAAGTTTCTTACTTTCCAACAACTTCACTAGCTCTATTAATTTCCTCTGCCTTTCTTAACATGTGTCTCTATTTCTATCGATCCACACATCTAGTCATAGTTATGATTCAACTGAAAATACAATTTCTGAATTACAATATCTATCAGTAAAAGTAGTTCTCTGCATCGAGCAAAATCTTATTTTTCAGTAATTTCTCAGATTGAGCTCATTTGCAGGTTGCTTGCATCTTCTGCAACTTCAATTTCTCCATTTCTTCAGTTTCTTCAAACTTGGCTCTCTGTATCTATGAAACTTTCCAGTTCTTGCAATAACACATATTGAAGCATTTTCTCTATAAGCAGATATCTTATATTACTACACTTTGCAAAATCTCCTATGTTCATCAAATTCTATCTTTGTATCATATGATCTTTCTCTTATTGTACAGCTATCTTCAATTCAATCATTTCTAAATCTCCAATAATTTTTCTTGTTGTAATACACAAATAGAACTATTTCTAACAAACTACACATTTTTCAATGTTATTTGTTGTATTATGCCTTCAATATCTCCATTCCTATAATTTTCAACAGCTCTGGCTTCTATGTCAAGCAAAAGTATTCACTTTCTTGTAATTCATCAAATTCTGCAGATTCAAAATTCTCTGCGTTAGCTGCACAATCAAAATCTCCATATCCCTCAATTGAAACAAACATGGTTCGATGCGGATAACAAAATATCAAAACCTAGCAATTGATGATATTCTAGCATTTTCTCTATCTGCAGATATTTCTCATTCCCCATATTTGTAAAATCTTCCAGTTTATCGACATTCTCTGCTTGTAAGATCTGCTGCTCCTCTCCATATACAAGTTTCTTACTTTCCAACAACTTCACTATCTCTATTAATTTCCTCTGCCTATCTAAACAAGTGTCTCTATTTCTTTCGCTCCACACATCTAGACATAGTTAAGATTCAACTGAACTTTACAATTTCTGAATTACAGTATCTATTTAGTAAGAGTTAGTTCTCTGCATCGAGCAAAATCTTATTTTTCAGTAAATTCTTAGATTGAGCTGATTTGCAGCTTGCCTGCATTCTTTGCAACTTCAATTTCTCCATTTCTTCAGTTTCAGCAAACTGGGCAATCTGTATCTATGAAACTTTCCAGTTCCAGCAATAACACATATTGAAGCATTTTCTCTATAAGCAGATATCTCATATTACTACACTTTGCAAAATCTCCTATGTTCATCAAATTCTATCTTTGTATCATATGATCTTTCAGTTATTGTACAGCTTTCTTCAATTCAATCATTTCTACATCTCCAATAATTTTTCTTGTTGTAATACACAAATAGAACTATTTCTAACATACTACACATTCTTCAATGTTCTTTGTTGAATTATGCCTTCAATATCTCCATTCCTATAATTTTCAACAGCTCTGGCTTCTATGTCAAGCAAAAGTCTTCACTTTCTTGTAATTCATCAAATTCTGCAGATTCAAAATTCTCTGCGTTAGCTGCACAATCAAAATCTCCATATCCCTCAATTTAAACAAACATGGTTCGATGCGGATAACAGAATATCAAAACCTAGCAATTGATGATATTCTAGCATTTTCTCTATCTGCAGATATTTCTCATTCCCCATATTTGTAAAATCTTCCAGTTTATCGACATTCTCTGCTTGTAAGATCTGCTGCTCCTCTCCATATACAAGTTTCTTACTTTCCAACAACTTCACTATCTCTATTAATTTCCTCTGCCTATCTAAACAAGTGTCTCTATTTCTTTCGCTCCACACATCTAGACATAGTTATGATTCAACTGAACTTTACAATTACTGAATTACAGTATCTATTTAGTAAGAGTTAGTTCTCTGCATCGAGCAAAATCTTATTTTTCAGTAAATTCTTAGATTGAGCTGAATTGCAGCTTGCCTGCATTCTTTGCAACTTCAATTTCTCCACTTCTTCAGTTTCAGCAAACTTGGCTCTCTGTATCTATGAAACTTTCCAGTTCTAGCAATAACACATATTGAAGCATTTTCTCTATAAGCAGATATCACATATTCGTAAACTTTACAAAATCTGCTATTTTCATCAAATTCTATCTTTGTATCATCTGCTCGTTCACTGATTGTACAACTTTCTTCAATTCAATCAATTTCTACATCTCCAATAATTATTATTGTTGAACTACATTAATAAAACTATTTCTAACAAACTACTCATTTTTCAATGTTCTTTGGTCAATTATGCCTTCGATATCTCCATTCCTATATTTTTCAGCAGAATTCGTTTCTATGTCAAGCAAAAGTATTCAGTTTCTTGTAATTCATCAAATGCCGCAGATTCAAAATTCTCTATCTGCAGATATTTCTCATTCCCCATATTTGTAAAATCTTCCAGTTTATCGAAATTCTCTGCTTGTAGGATCTGCTGCTTCTCTCCATGTACATGTTTCTTACTTTCCAACAACTTCACTAGCTCTATTAATTTCCTCTGCCTTTCTTAACATGTGTCTCTATTTCTATCGATCCACACATCTAGTCATAGTTATGATTCAACTGAAAATACAATTTCTGAATTACAATATCTATCAGTAAAAGTAGTTCTCTGCATCGAGCAAAATCTTATTTTTCAGTAATTTCTCAGATTGAGCTCATTTGCAGGTTGCTTGCATCCTCTGCAACTTCAATTTCTCCATTTCTTCAGTTTCTTCAAACTTGGCTCTCTGTATCTATGAAACTTTCCAGTTCTAGCAATAACACATATTGAAGCATTTTCTCTATAAGCAGATATCTTATATTACTACACTTTGCAAAATCTCCTATGTTCATCAAATTCTATCTTTGTATCATATGATCTTTCACTTATTGTACAGCTATCTTCAATTCAATCATTTCAAAATCTCCAATAATTTTTCTTGCTGTAATACACAAATAGAACTATTTCTAACAAACTACACATTTGTCAATGTTATTTGTTTAATTATGCCTTCAATATCTCCATTCCTATAATTTTCAACAGCTCTGGCTTCTATGTCAAGCAAAAGTATTCACGTTCTTGTAATTCATCAAATTTTGCAGATTCAAAATTCTCTGCGTTAACTGCACAATCAATTTCTCCATATCCTTCAATTTAAACAAACCTGGTTCGATGCGGATAACATAATATCAAAACCGAGCAATTGATGATATTCTAGCATTTTCTCTATCTGCAGATATTTCTCATTCCCCATATTTGTAAAATCTTCCAGTTTATCGACATTCTCTGCTTGTAAGATCTGCTGCTTCTCTCCATATACAAGTTTCTTACTTTCCAACAACTTCACTATCTCTATTAATTTCCTCTGCCAATCTAAACAAGTGTCTCTATTTCTTTCGCTCCACACATCTAGACATAGTTATGATTCAACTGAACTTACAATTTCTGAATTACAGTATCTATTTAGTAAAAGTTAGTTCTCTGCATCGAGCAAAATCTTATTTTTCAGTAAATTATTAGATTGAGCTGATTTGCTGCTTGCCTGCATTCTTTGCAACTTCAATTTCTCCATTTCTTCAGTTTCAGCAAACTTGGCAATCTGTATCTATGAAACTTTCCAGTTCTAGCAATAACACATATTGAAGCATTTTCTCTATAAGCAGATATCTCATATTACTACACTTTGCAAAATCTCCTATGTTCATCAAATTCTATCTTTGTATCATATGATCTTTCACTTATTGTACAGCTTTCTTCAATTCAATCATTTCTACATCTCCAATAATTTTTCTTGTTGTAATACACAAATAGAACTATTTCTAACATACTACACATTCTTCAATGTTCTTTGTTGAATTATGCCTTCAATATCTCCATTCCTATAATTTTCAACAGCTCTGGCTTCTATGTCAAGCAAAAGTCTTCACTTTCTTGTAATTCATCAAATTCTGCTGATTCAAAATTCTCTGCGTTAGCTGCACAATCAAAATCTCCATATCCCTCAATTTAAACAAACATGGTTCGATGCGGATAACAAAATATCAAAACCTAGCAATTGATGATATTCTAGCATTTTCTCTATCTGCAGATATTTCTCATTCCCCATATTTGTAAAATCTTCCAGTTTATCGACATTCTCTGCTTGTAAGATCTGCTGCTCCTCTCCATATACAAGTTTCTTACTTTCCACCAACTTCACTATCTCTATTAATTTCCTCTGCCTATCTAAACAAGTGTCTCTATTTCTTTCGCTCCACACATCTAGACATAGTTATGATTCGACAGAACTTACAATTTCTAAATTACAGTATCTATTTAGTAAGAGTTAGTTCTCTGCATCGAGCAAAATCTTATTTTTCAGTAAATTCTTAGATTGAGCTGATTTGCAGCTTGCCTGCATTCTTTGCAACTTCAATTTCTCCATTTCTTCAGTTTCAGCAAACTTGGCAATCTGTATCTATGAAACTTTCCAGTTCTAGCAATAACACATATTGAAGCATTTTCTCTATAAGCAGATATCACATATTCGTAAACTTTACAAAATCTGCTATTTTCATCAAATTCTATCTTTGTATCATCTGCTCGTTCACTGATTGTACAACTTTCTTCAATTCAATCAATTTCTACATCTCCAATAATTATTATTGTTGAACTACATTAATAAAACTATTTCTAACAAACTACTCATTTTTCAATGTTCTTTGGTCAATTATGCCTTCGATATCTCCATTCCTATATTTTTCAGCAGAATTGGTTTCTATGTCAAGCAAAAGTATTCAGTTTCTTGTAATTCATCAAATTCCGCAGATTCAGAATTCTCTATCTGCAGATATTTCTCATTCCCCATATTTGTAAAATCTTCCAGTTTATCGACATTCTCTGCTTGTAAGATCTGCTGCTTCTCTCCATATACAAGTTTCTTACTTTCCAACAACTTCACTATCTCTATTAATTTCCTCTGCCTATCTAAACAAGTGTCTTTATTTCTTTCGCTCCACACATCTAGACATAGTTATGATTGAACTGAACTTACAATTTCTAAATTACAGTATCTATTTAGTAAGAGTTAGTTCTCTGCATCGAGCAAAATCTTATTTTTCAGTAAATTCTTAGATTGAGCTGATTTGCAGCTTGCCTGCATTCTTTGCAACTTCAATTTCTCCATTTCTTCAGTTTCATCAAACTTGGCTCTCTGTATCTATGAAACTTTCCAGTTCTAGCAATAACACAAATTGAAGCATTTTCTCTATAAGCAGATATCACATATTCGTAAACTTTGCAAAATCTCCTATGTTCATCAAATTCTATCTTTGTATCATATGATCTTTCACTTATTGTACAGCTTTCTTCAATTCAATCATTTCTACATCTCCAATAATTTTTCTTGTTGTAATACACAAATAGAACTATTTCTAACATACTACACATTCTTCAATGTTCTTTGTTGAATTATGCCTTCAATATCTCCATTCCTATAATTTTCAACAGCTCTGGCTTCTATGTCAAGCAAAAGTCTTTCACTTTCTTGTAATTCATCAAACTCTGCAGATTCAAAATTCTCTGCGTTAGCTGCACAATCAAAATCTCCATATCCCTCAATTTAAACAAGCATGGTTCGATGCGGATAACAAAATATCAAAACCTAGCAATTGATGATATTCTAGCATTTTCTCTATCTGCAGATATTTCTCATTCCCCATATTTGTAAAATCTTCCAGTTTATCGACATTCTCTGCTTGTAAGATCTGCTGCTCTTCTCCATATACAAGTTTCTTACTTTCCACCAACTTCACTATCTCTATTAATTTCCTCTGCCTATCTAAACAAGTGTCTCTATTTCTTTCGCTCCACACATCTAGACATAGTTATGATTCAACTGAACTTACAATTTCTGAATTACAGTATCTATTTAGTAAGAGTTAGTTCTCTGCATCGAGCAAAATCTTATTTTTCAGTAAATTCTTAGATTGAGCTGATTTGCAGCTTGCCTGCATTCTTTGCAACTTCAATTTCTCCATTTCTTCAGTTCCAGCAAACTTGGCAATCTGTATCTATGAAACTTTCCAGTTCTAGCAATAAATAACACATATTGAAGTATTTTCTCTATAAGCAGATATCTCATATTACTACACTTTGCAAAATCTCCTATGTTCATCAAATTCTATCTTTGTATCATATGATCTTTCAATTATTGTACAGCTTTCTTCAATTCAATCATTTCTACATCTCCAATAATTTTTCTTGTTGTAATACACAAATAGAACTATTTCTAACATACTACACATTCTTCAATGTTCTTTGTTGAATTATGCCTTCAATATCTCCATTCCTATAATTTTCAACAGCTCTGGCTTCTATGTCAAGCAAAAGTCTTCACTTTCTTGCAATTCATCAAATTCTGCAGATTCAAAATTCTCTGCGTTAGCTGCACAATCAAAATCTCCATATCCCTCAATTTAAACAAACATGGTTCGATGCGGATAACAAAATATCAAAACCTAGCAATTGATGATATTCTAGCATTTTCTCTATCTGCAGATATTTCTCATTCCCCATATTTGTAAAATCTCCCAGTTTATCGACATTCTCTGCTTGTAAGATCTGCTGCTCCTCTCCATATACAAGTTTCTTACTTTCCAACAACTTCACTATCTCTATTAATTTCCTCTGCCTATCTAAACAAGTGTCTCTATTTCTTTCGCTCCACACATCTAGACATAGTTATGATTCAACAGAACTTACAATTTCTAAATTACAGTATCTATTTAGTAAGAGTTAGTTCTCTGCATCGAGCAAAATCTTATTTTTCAGTAAATTCTTAGATTGAGCTGATTTGCAGCTTGCCTGCATTCTTTGCAACTTCAATTTCTCCATTTCTTCAGTTTCAGCAAACTTGGCAATCTGTATCTATGAAACTTTCCAGTTCTAGCAATAACACATATTGAAGCATTTTCTCTATAAGCAGATATCACATATTCGTAAACTTTGCAAAATCTGCTATTTTCATCAAATTCTATCTTTGTATCATCTGCTCGTTCACTGATTGTACAACTTTCTTCAATTCAATCAATTTCTACATCTCCAATAATTATTATTGTTGAACTACATTAATAAAACTATTTCTAACAAACTACTCATTTTTCAATGTTCTTTGGTCAATTATGCCTTCGATATCTCCATTCCTATATTTTTCAACAGAATTCGTTTCTATGTCAAGCAAAAGTATTCAGTTTCTTGTAATTCATCAAATGCCGCAGATTCAAAATTCTCTATCTGCAGATATTTCTCATTCCCCATATTTGTAAAATCTTCCAGTTTATCGAAATTCTCTGCTTGTAGGATCTGCTGCTTCTCTCCATGTACAAGTTTCTTACTTTCCAACAACTTCACTAGCTCTATTAATTTCCTCTGCCTTTCTTAACATGTGTCTCTATTTCTTTCGCTCCACACATCTAGACATAGTTATGATTAAACTGAACTTACAATTTCTAAATTACAGTATCTATTTAGGAAGAGTTAGTTCTCTGCATCGAGCAAAATCTTATTTTTCAGTAAATTCTTAGATTGAGCTGATTTGCAGCTTGCCTGCATTCTTTGCAACTTCAATTTCTCCATTTCTTCAGTTTCATCAAACTTGGCTCTCGCTATCTATGAAACTTTCCAGTTCTAGCAATAACACATATTGAAGCATTTTCTCTATAAGCAGATATCTCATATTACTACACTTTGCAAAATCTCCTATGTTCATCAAATTCTATCTTTGTATCATATGATCGTTCACTTATTGTACAGCTTTCTTCAATTCAATCATTTCTACATCTCCAATAATTTTTCTTGTTGTAATACACAAATAGAACTATTTCTAACATACTACACATTCTTCAATGTTCTTTGTTGAATTATGCCTTCAATATCTCCATTCCTATAATTTTCAACAGCTCTGGCTTCTATGTCAAGCAAAAGTCTTCACTTTCTTGTAATTCATCAAACTCTGCAGATTCAAAATTCTCTGCGTTAGCTGCACAATCAAAATCTCCATATCCCTCAATTTAAACAAACATGGTTCGATGCGGATAACAAAATATCAAAACCTAGCAATTGATGATATTCTAGCATTTTCTCTATCTGCAGATATTTCTCTTTCCCCATATTTGTAAAATCTTCCAGTTTATCGACATTCTCTGCTTGTAAGATCTGCTGCTCCTCTCCATATAAAGGTTTCTTACTTTCCAACAACTTCACTATCTCTATTAATTTCCTCTGCCTATCTAAACAAGTGTCTCTATTTCTTTCGCTCCACACATCTAGACATAGTTATGATTCAACTGAACTTACAATTTCTGAATTACAGTATCTATTTAGTAAGAGTTAGTTCTCTGCATCGAGCAAAATCTTATTTTTCAGTAAATTCTTAGATTGAGCTGATTTGCAGCTTGCCTGCATTCTTTGCAACTTCAATTTCTCCATTTCTTCAGTTTCAGCAAACTTGGCAATCTGTATCTATGAAACTTTCCTGTTCTAGCAATAAATAACACACATTGAAGTATTTTCTCTATAAGCAGATATCTCATATTACTACACTTTGCAAAATCTCCTATGTTCATCAAATTCTATCTTTGTATCATATGATCTTTCAATTATTGTACAGCTTTCTTCAATTCAATCATTTCTACATCTCCAATAATTTTTCTTGTTGTAATACACAAATAGAACTATTTCTAACATACTACACATTCTTCAATGTTCTTTGTTGAATTATGCCTTCAATATCTCCAATTCTATAATTTTCAACAGCTCTGGCTTCTATGTCAAGCAAAAGTATTCACGTTCTTGTAATTCATCAAATTCTGCAGATTCAAAATTCTCTGCGTTAGCTGCACAATCAAAATCTCCATATCCCTCAATTTAAACAAACATGGTTCGATGCGGATAACAAAATATCAAAACCTAGCAATTGATGATATTCTAGCATTTTCTCTATCTGCAGATATTTCTCATTCCCCATATTTGTAAAATCTTCCAGTTTATCGACATTCTCTGCTTGTAAGATCTGCTGCTCCTCTCCATATACAAGTTTCTTACTTTCCAACAACTTCACTATCTCTATTAATTTCCTCTGCCTATCTAAACAAGTGTCTCTATTTCTTTCGCTCCACACATCTAGACATAGTTATGATTCAACTGAACTTACAATTTCTAAATTACAGTATCTATTTAGTAAGAGTTAGTTCTCTGCATCGAGCAAAATCTTATTTTTCAGTAAATTCTTAGATTGAGCTGATTTGCAGCTTGCCTGCATTCTTTGCAACTTCAATTTCTCCATTTCTTCAGTTTCAGCAAACTTGGCAATCTGTATCTATGAAACTTTCCAGTTCTAGCAATAACACATATTGAAGCATTTTCTCTATAAGCAGATATCACATATTCGTAAACTTTGCAAAATCTGCTATTTTCATCAAATTCTATCTTTGTATCATCTGCTCGTTCACTGATTGTACAACTTTCTTCAATTCAATCAATTTCTACATCTCCAATAATTATTATTGTTGAACTACATTAATAAAACTATTTCTAACAAACTATTCATTTTTCAATGTTCTTTGGTCAATTATGCCTTCGATATCTCCATTCCTATATTTTTCAACAGAATTCGTTTCTATGTCAAGCAAAAGTATTCAGTTTCTTGTAATTCATCAAATGCCGCAGATTCAAAATTCTCTATCTGCAGATATTTCTCATTCCCCATATTTGTAAAATCTTCCAGTTTATCGAAATTCTCTGCTTGTAGGATCTGCTGCTTCTCTCCATGTACAAGTTTCTTACTTTCCAACAACTTCACTAGCTCTATTAATTTCCTCTGCCTTTCTTAACATGTGTCTCTATTTCTTTCGCTCCACACATCTAGACATAGTTATGATTGAACTGAACTTACAATTTCTAAATTACAGTATCTATTTAGTAAGAGTTAGTTCTCTGCATCGAGCAAAATCTTATTTTTCAGTAAATTCTTAGATTGAGCTGATTTGCAGCTTGCCTGCATTCTTTGCAACTTCAATTTCTCCATTTCTTCAGTTTCATCAAACTTGGCTCTCGCTATCTATGAAACTTTCCAGTTCTAGCAATAACACATATTGAAGCATTTTCTCTATAAGCAGATATCTCATATTACTACACTTTGCAAAATCTCCTATGTTCATCAAATTCTATCTTTGTATCATATGATCTTTCAGTTATTGTACAGCTTTCTTCAATTCAATCATTTCTACATCTCCAATAATTTTTGTAATACACAAATAGAACTATTTCTAACATACTACACATTCTTCAATGTTCTTTGTTGAATTATGCCTTCAATATCTCCATTCCTATAATTTTCAACAGCTCTGGCTTCTATGTCAAGCAAAAGTCTTCACTTTCTTGTAATTCATCAAACTCTGCAGATTCAAAATTCTCTGCGTTAGCTGCACAATCAAAATCTCCATATCCCTCAATTTAAACAAACATGGTTCGATGCGGAAAACAAAATATCAAAACCTAGCAATTGATGATATTCTAGCATTTTCTCTATCTGCAGATATTTCTCTTTCCCCATATTTGTAAAATCTTCCAGTTTATCGACATTCTCTGCTTGTAAGATCTGCTGCTCCTCTCCATATACAAGTTTCTTACTTTCCAACAACTTCACTATCTCTATTAATTTCCTCTGCCTATCTAAACAAGTGTCTCTATTTCTTTCGCTCCACACATCTAGACATAGTTATGATTCAACTGAACTTACAATTTCTGAATTACAGTATCTATTTAGTAAGAGTTAGTTCTCTGCATCGAGCAAAATCTTATTTTTCAGTAAATTCTTAGATTGAGCTGATTTGCAGCTTCCCTGCATTCTTTGCAACTTCAATTTCTCCATTTCTTCAGTTTCAGCAAACTTGGCAATCTGTATCTATGAAACTTTCCAGTTCTAGCAATAAATAACACATATTGAAGTATTTTCTCTATAAGCAGATATCTCATATTACTACACTTTGCAAAATCTCCTATGTTCATCAAATTCTATCTTTGTATCATATGATCTTTCACTTATTGTACAGCTTTCTTCAATTCAATCATTTCTACATCTCCAATAATTTTTCTTGTTGTAATACACAAATAGAACTATTTCTAACATACTACACATTCTTCAATGTTCTTTGTTGAATTATGCCTTCAATATCTCCATTCCTATAATTTTCAACAGCTCTGGCTTCTATGTCAAGCAAAAGTCTTCACTTTCTTGTAATTCATCAAACTCTGCAGATTCAAAATTCTCTGCGTTAGCTGCAAAATCAAAATCTCCATATCCCTCAATTTAAACAAACATGGTTCGATGCGGATAACAAAATATCAAAACCTAGCAATTGATGATATTCTAGCATTTTCTCTATCTGCAGATATTTCTCATTCCCCATATTTGTAAAATCTTCCAGTTTATCGACATTCTCTGCTTGTAAGATCTGCTGCTCCTCTCCATATACAAGTTTCTTACTTTCCAACAACTTCACTATCTCTATTAATTTCCTCTGCCTATCTAAACAAGTGTCTCTATTTCTTTCGCTCCACACATCTAGACATAGTTATGATTCAACTGAACTTACAATTTCTGAATTACAGTATCTATTTAGTAAGAGTTAGTTCTCTGCATCGAGCAAAATCTTATTTTTCAGTAAATTCTTAGATTGAGCTGATTTGCAGCTTGCCTGCATTCTTTGCAACTTCAATTTCTCCATTTCTTCAGTTTCAGCAAACTTGGCAATCTGTATCTATGAAACTTTCCAGTTCTAGCAATAAATAACACATATTGAAGCATTTTCTCTATAAGCAGATATCACATATTCATAAACTTTGCAAAATCTGCTATTTTCATCAAATTCTATCTTTGTATCATCTGCTCGTTCAGTGATTGTACAACTTTCTTCAATTCAATCAATTTCTACATCTCCAATAATTATTATTGTTGAACTACATTATTAAAACTATTTCTAACAAACTACTCATTTTTCAATGTTCTTTGGTCAATTATGCCTTCGATATCTCCATTCCTATATTTTTCAACAGAATTCGTTTCTATGTCAAGCAAAAGTATTCAGTTTCTTGTAATTCATCAAATGCCGCAGATTCAAAATTCTCTATCTGCAGATATTTCTCATTCCCCATATTTGTAAAATCTTCCAGTTTATCGAAATTCTCTGCTTGTAAGATCTGCTGCTTCTCTCCATATACAAGTTTCTTACTTTCCAACAACTTCACTATCTCTATTAATTTCCTCTGCCTATCTAAACAAGTGTCTTTATTTCTTTCGCTCCACACATCTAGACATAGTTATGATTGAACTGAACTTACAATTTCTAAATTACAGTATCTATTTAGTAAGAGTTAGTTCTCTGCATCGAGCAAAATCTTATTTTTCAGTAAATTCTTAGATTGAGCTGATTTGCAGCTTGCCTGCATTCTTTGCAACTTCAATTTCTCCATTTCTTCAGTTTCATCAAACTTGGCTCTCGCTATCTATGAAACTTTCCAGTTCTAGCAATAAATAACACATATTGAAGTATTTTCTCTATAAGCAGATATCACATATTACTACACTTTGCAAAATCTCCTATGTTCATCAAATTCTATCTTTGTATCATATGATCTTTCACTTATTGTACAGCTTTCTTCAATTCAATCATTTCTACATCTCCAATAATTTTTCTTGTTGTAATACACAAATAGAACTATTTCTAACATACTACACATTCTTCAATGCTCTTTGTTGAATTATGCCTTCAATATCTCCATTCCTATAATTTTCAACAGCTCTGGCTTCTATGTCAAGCAAAAGTCTTCACTTTCTTGTAATTCATCAAATTCTGCAGATTCAAAATTCTCTGCGTTAGCTGCACAATCAAAATCTCCATATCCCTCAATTTAAACAAACATGGTTCGATGCGGATAACAGAATATCAAAACCTAGCAATTGATGATATTCTAGCATTTTCTCTATCTGCAGATATTTCTCATTCCCCATATTTGTAAAATCTTCCAGTTTATCGACATTCTCTGCTTGTAAGATCTGCTGCTCCTCTCCATATACAAGTTTCTTACTTTCCAACAACTTCACTATCTCTATTAATTTCCTCTGCCTATCTAAACAAGTGTCTCTATTTCTTTCGCTCCACACATCTAGACATAGTTATGATTGAACTGAACTTACAATTTCTGAATTACAGTATCTATTTAGTAAGAGTTAGTTCTCTGCATCGAGCAAAATCTTATTTTTCAGTAAATTCTTAGATTGAGCTGATTTGCAGCTTGCCTGCATTCTTTGCAACTTCAATTTCTCCATTTCTTCAGTTTCAGCAAACTTGGCAATCTGTATCTATGAAACTTTCCAGTTCTAGCAATAACACATATTGAAGCATTTTCTCTATAAGCAGATATCACATATTCGTAAACTTTACAAAATCTGCTATTTTCATCAAATTCTATCTTTGTATCATCTGCTCGTTCACTGATTGTACAACTTTCTTCAATTCAATCAATTTCTACATCTCCAATAATTATTATTGTTGAACTACATTAATAAAACTATTTCTAACAAACTACTCATTTTTCAATGTTCTTTGGTCAATTATGCCTTCGATATCTCCATTCCTATATTTTTCAGCAGAATTCGTTTCTATGTCAAGCAAAAGTATTCAGTTTCTTGTAATTCATCAAATGCCGCAGATTCAAAATTCTCTATCTGCAGATATTTCTCATTCCCCATATTTGTAAAATCTTCCAGATTATCGAAATTCTCTGCTTGTAGGATCTGCTGCTTCTCTCCATGTACAAGTTTCTTACTTTCCAACAACTTCACTAGCTCTATTAATTTCCTCTGCCTTTCTTAACATGTGTCTCAATTTCTATCGATCCACACATCTAGTCATAGTTATGATTCAACTGAAAATACAATTTCTGAATTACAATATCTATCAGTAAAAGTAGTTCTCTGCATCGAGCAAAATCTTATTTTTCAGTCATTTCTCAGATTGAGCTCATTTGCAGGTTGCTTGCATCCTCTGCAACTTCAATTTCTCCATTTCTTCAGTTTCTTCAAACTTGGCTCTCTGTATCTATGAAACTTTGCAGTTCTAGCAATAACACATATTGAAGCATTTTCTCTATAAGCAGATATCTTATATTACTACACTTTGCAAAATCTCCTATGTTCATCAAATTCTATCTTTGTATCATATGATCTTTCACTTATTGTACAGCTATCTTCAATTCAATCATTTCAAAATCTCCAATAATTTTTCTTGTTGTAATACACAAATAGAACTATTTCTAACAAACTACACATTTTTCAATGTTATTTGTTTAATTATGCCTTCAATATCTCCATTCCTATAATTTTCAACAGCTCTGGCTTCTATGTCAAGCAAAAGTATTCACGTTCTTGTAATTCATCAAATTTTGCAGATTCAAAATTCTCTGCGTTAACTGCACAATCAATTTCTCCATATCCTTCAATTTAAACAAACCTGGTTCGATGCGGATAACATAATATCAAAACCGAGCAATTGATGATATTCTAGCATTTTCTCTATCTGCAGATATTTCTCATTCCCCATATTTGTAAAATCTTCCAGTTTATCGACATTCTCTGCTTGTAAGATCTGCTGCTTCCCTCCATATACAAGTTTCTTACTTTCCAACAACTTCACTATCTCTATTAATTTCCTCTGCCTATCTAAACAAGTGTCTTTATTTCTTTCGCTCCACACATCTAGACATAGTTATGATTGAACTGAACTTACAATTTCTAAATTACAGTATCTATTTAGTAAGAGTTAGTTCTCTGCATCGAGCAAAATCTTATTTTTCAGTAAATTCTTAGATTGAGCTGATTTGCAGCTTGCCTGCATTCTTTGCAACTTCAATTTCTCCATTTCTTCAGTTTCATCAAACTTGGCTCTCTGTATCTATGAAACTTTCCAGTTCTAGCAATAACACAAATTGAAGCATTTTCTCTATAAGCAGATATCACATATTCGTAAACTTTGCAAAATCTCCTATGTTCATCAAATTCTATCTTTGTATCATATGATCTTTCACTTATTGTACAGCTTTCTTCAATTCAATCATTTCTACATCTCCAATAATTTTTCTTGTTGTAATACACAAATAGAACTATTTCTAACATACTACACATTCTTCAATGTTCTTTGTTGAATTATGCCTTCAATATCTCCATTCCTATAATTTTCAACAGCTCTGGCTTCTATGTCAAGCAAAAGTCTTTCACTTTCTTGTAATTCATCAAACTCTGCAGATTCAAAATTCTCTGCGTTAGCTGCACAATCAAAATCTCCATATCCCTCAATTTAAACAAGCATGGTTCGATGCGGATAACAAAATATCAAAACCTAGCAATTGATGATATTCTAGCATTTTCTCTATCTGCAGATATTTCTCATTCCCCATATTTGTAAAATCTTCCAGTTTATCGACATTCTCTGCTTGTAAGATCTGCTGCTCCTCTCCATATACAAGTTTCTTACTTTCCACCAACTTCACTATCTCTATTAATTTCCTCTGCCTATCTAAACAAGTGTCTCTATTTCTTTCGCTCCACACATCTAGACATAGTTATGATTCAACTGAACTTACAATTTCTGAATTACAGTATCTATTTAGTAAGAGTTAGTTCTCTGCATCGAGCAAAATCTTATTTTTCAGTAAATTCTTAGATTGAGCTGATTTGCAGCTTGCCTGCATTCTTTGCAACTTCAATTTCTCCATTTCTTCAGTTCCAGCAAACTTGGCAATCTGTATCTATGAAACTTTCCAGTTCTAGCAATAAATAACACATATTGAAGTATTTTCTCTATAAGCAGATATCTCATATTACTACACTTTGCAAAATCTCCTATGTTCATCAAATTCTATCTTTGTATCATATGATCTTTCAATTATTGTACAGCTTTCTTCAATTCAATCATTTCTACATCTCCAATAATTTTTCTTGTTGTAATACACAAATAGAACTATTTCTAACATACTACACATTCTTCAATGTTCTTTGTTGAATTATGCCTTCAATATCTCCATTCCTATAATTTTCAACAGCTCTGGCTTCTATGTCAAGCAAAAGTCTTCACTTTCTTGCAATTCATCAAATTCTGCAGATTCAAAATTCTCTGCGTTAGCTGCACAATCAAAATCTCCATATCCCTCAATTTAAACAAACATGGTTCGATGCGGATAACAAAATATCAAAACCTAGCAATTGATGATATTCTAGCATTTTCTCTATCTGCAGATATTTCTCATTCCCCATATTTGTAAAATCTCCCAGTTTATCGACATTCTCTGCTTGTAAGATCTGCTGCTCCTCTCCATATACAAGTTTCTTACTTTCCAACAACTTCACTATCTCTATTAATTTCCTCTGCCTATCTAAACAAGTGTCTCTATTTCTTTCGCTCCACACATCTAGACATAGTTATGATTCAACAGAACTTACAATTTCTAAATTACAGTATCTATTTAGTAAGAGTTAGTTCTCTGCATCGAGCAAAATCTTATTTTTCAGTAAATTCTTAGATTGAGCTGATTTGCAGCTTGCCTGCATTCTTTGCAACTTCAATTTCTCCATTTCTTCAGTTTCAGCAAACTTGGCAATCTGTATCTATGAAACTTTCCAGTTCTAGCAATAACACATATTGAAGCATTTTCTCTATAAGCAGATATCACATATTCGTAAACTTTGCAAAATCTGCTATTTTCATCAAATTCTATCTTTGTATCATCTGCTCGTTCACTGATTGTACAACTTTCTTCAATTCAATCAATTTCTACATCTCCAATAATTATTATTGTTGAACTACATTAATAAAACTATTTCTAACAAACTACTCATTTTTCAATGTTCTTTGGTCAATTATGCCTTCGATATCTCCATTCCTATATTTTTCAACAGAATTCGTTTCTATGTCAAGCAAAAGTATTCAGTTTCTTGTAATTCATCAAATGCCGCAGATTCAAAATTCTCTATCTGCAGATATTTCTCATTCCCCATATTTGTAAAATCTTCCAGTTTATCGAAATTCTCTGCTTGTAGGATCTGCTGCTTCTCTCCATGTACAAGTTTCTTACTTTCCAACAACTTCACTAGCTCTATTAATTTCCTCTGCCTTTCTTAACATGTGTCTCTATTTCTTTCGCTCCACACATCTAGACATAGTTATGATTGAACTGAACTTACAATTTCTAAATTACAGTATCTATTTAGGAAGAGTTAGTTCTCTGCATCGAGCAAAATCTTATTTTTCAGTAAATTCTTAGATTGAGCTGATTTGCAGCTTGCCTGCATTCTTTGCAACTTCAATTTCTCCATTTCTTCAGTTTCATCAAACTTGGCTCTCGCTATCTATGAAACTTTCCAGTTCTAGCAATAACACATATTGAAGCATTTTCTCTATAAGCAGATATCTCATATTACTACACTTTGCAAAATCTCCTATGTTCATCAAATTCTATCTTTGTATCATATGATCTTTCACTTATTGTACAGCTTTCTTCAATTCAATCATTTCTACATCTCCAATAATTTTTCTTGTTGTAATACACAAATAGAACTATTTCTAACATACTACACATTCTTCAATGTTCTTTGTTGAATTATGCCTTCAATATCTCCATTCCTATAATTTTCAACAGCTCTGGCTTCTATGTCAAGCAAAAGTCTTCACTTTCTTGTAATTCATCAAACTCTGCAGATTCAAAATTCTCTGCGTTAGCTGCACAATCAAAATCTCCATATCCCTCAATTTAAACAAACATGGTTCGATGCGGATAACAAAATATCAAAACCTAGCAATTGATGATATTCTAGCATTTTCTCTATCTGCAGATATTTCTCTTTCCCCATATTTGTAAAATCTTCCAGTTTATCGACATTCTCTGCTTGTAAGATCTGCTGCTCCTCTCCATATAAAAGTTTCTTACTTTCCAACAACTTCACTATCTCTATTAATTTCCTCTGCCTATCTAAACAAGTGTCTCTATTTCTTTCGCTCCACACATCTAGACATAGTTATGATTCAACTGAACTTACAATTTCTGAATTACAGTATCTATTTAGTAAGAGTTAGTTCTCTGCATCGAGCAAAATCTTATTTTTCAGTAAATTCTTAGATTGAGCTGATTTGCAGCTTGCCTGCATTCTTTGCAACTTCAATTTCTCCATTTCTTCAGTTTCAGCAAACTTGGCAATCTGTATCTATGAAACTTTCCTGTTCTAGCAATAAATAACACACATTGAAGTATTTTCTCTATAAGCAGATATCTCATATTACTACACTTTGCAAAATCTCCTATGTTCATCAAATTCTATCTTTGTATCATATGATCTTTCAATTATTGTACAGCTTTCTTCAATTCAATCATTTCTACATCTCCAATAATTTTTCTTGTTGTAATACACAAATAGAACTATTTCTAACATACTACACATTCTTCAATGTTCTTTGTTGAATTATGCCTTCAATATCTCCATTCCTATAATTTTCAACAGCTCTGGCTTCTATGTCAAGCAAAAGTATTCACGTTCTTGTAATTCATCAAATTCTGCAGATTCAAAATTCTCTGCGTTAGCTGCACAATCAAAATCTCCATATCCCTCAATTTAAACAAACATGGTTCGATGCGGATAACAAAATATCAAAACCTAGCAATTGATGATATTCTAGCATTTTCTCTATCTGCAGATATTTCTCATTCCCCATATTTGTAAAATCTCCCAGTTTATCGACATTCTCTGCTTGTAAGATCTGCTGCTCCTCTCCATATACAAGTTTCTTACTTTCCAACAACTTCACTATCTCTATTAATTTCCTCTGCCTATCTAAACAAGTGTCTCTATTTCTTTCGCTCCACACATCTAGACATAGTTATGATTCAACTGAACTTACAATTTCTAAATTACAGTATCTATTTAGTAAGAGTTAGTTCTCTGCATCGAGCAAAATCTTATTTTTCAGTAAATTCTTAGATTGAGCTGATTTGCAGCTTGCCTGCATTCTTTGCAACTTCAATTTCTCCATTTCTTCAGTTTCAGCAAACTTGGCAATCTGTATCTATGAAACTTTCCAGTTCTAGCAATAACACATATTGAAGCATTTTCTCTATAAGCAGATATCACATATTCGTAAACTTTGCAAAATCTGCTATTTTCATCAAATTCTATCTTTGTATCATCTGCTCGTTCACTGATTGTACAACTTTCTTCATTTCAATCAATTTCTACATCTCCAATAATTATTATTGTTGAACTACATTAATAAAACTATTTCTAACAAACTACTCATTTTTCAATGTTCTTTGGTCAATTATGCCTTCGATATCTCCATTCCTATATTTTTCAACAGAATTCGTTTCTATGTCAAGCAAAAGTATTCAGTTTCTTGTAATTCATCAAATGCCGCAGATTCAAAATTCTCTATCTGCAGATATTTCTCATTCCCCATATTTGTAAAATCTCCCAGTTTATCGACATTCTCTGCTTGTAAGATCTGCTGCTCCTCTCCATATACAAGTTTCTTACTTTCCAACAACTTCACTATCTCTATTAATTTCCTCTGCCTATCTAAACAAGTGTCTCTATTTCTTTCGCTCCACACATCTAGACATAGTTATGATTCAACAGAACTTACAATTTCTAAATTACAGTATCTATTTAGTAAGAGTTAGTTCTCTGCATCGAGCAAAATCTTATTTTTCAGTAAATTCTTAGATTGAGCTGATTTGCAGCTTGCCTGCATTCTTTGCAACTTCAATTTCTCCATTTCTTCAGTTTCAGCAAACTTGGCAATCTGTATCTATGAAACTTTCCAGTTCTAGCAATAACACATATTGAAGCATTTTCTCTATAAGCAGATATCACATATTCGTAAACTTTGCAAAATCTGCTATTTTCATCAAATTCTATCTTTGTATCATCTGCTCGTTCACTGATTGTACAACTTTCTTCAATTCAATCAATTTCTACATCTCCAATAATTATTATTGTTGAACTACATTAATAAAACTATTTCTAACAAACTAATCATTTTTCAATGTTCTTTGGTCAATTATGCCTTCGATATCTCCATTCCTATATTTTTCAACAGAATTCGTTTCTATGTCAAGCAAAAGTATTCAGTTTCTTGTAATTCATCAAATGCCGCAGATTCAAAATTCTCTATCTGCAGATATTTCTCATTCCCCATATTTGTAAAATCTTCCAGTTTATCGAAATTCTCTGCTTGTAGGATCTGCTGCTTATCTCCATGTACAAGTTTCTTACTTTCCAACAACTTCACTAGCTCTATTAATTTCCTCTGCCTTTCTTAACATGTGTCTCTATTTCTTTCGCTCCACACATCTAGACATAGTTATGATTAAACTGAACTTACAATTTCTAAATTACAGTATCTATTTAGGAAGAGTTAGTTCTCTGCATCGAGCAAAATCTTATTTTTCAGTAAATTCTTAGATTGAGCTGATTTGCAGCTTGCCTGCATTCTTTGCAACTTCAATTTCTCCATTTCTTCAGTTTCATCAAAATTGGCTCTCGCTATCTATGAAACTTTCCAGTTCTAGCAATAACACATATTGAAGCATTTTCTCTATAAGCAGATATCTCATATTACTACACTTTGCAAAATCTCCTATGTTCATCAAATTCTATCTTTGTATCATATGATCGTTCACTTATTGTACAGCTTTCTTCAATTCAATCATTTCTACATCTCCAATAATTTTTCTTGTTGTAATACACAAATAGAACTATTTCTAACATACTACACATTCTTCAATGTTCTTTGTTGAATTATGCCTTCAATATCTCCATTCCTATAATTTTCAACAGCTCTGGCTTCTATGTCAAGCAAAAGTCTTCACTTTCTTGTAATTCATCAAACTCTGCAGATTCAAAATTCTCTGCGTTAGCTGCACAATCAAAATCTCCATATCCCTCAATTTAAACAAACATGGTTCGATGCGGAAAACAAAATATCAAAACCTAGCAATTGATGATATTCTAGCATTTTCTCTATCTGCAGATATTTCTCTTTCCCCATATTTGTAAAATCTTCCAGTTTATCGACATTCTCTGCTTGTAAGATCTGCTGCTCCTCTCCATATACAAGTTTCTTACTTTCCAACAACTTCACTATCTCTATTAATTTCCTCTGCCTATCTAAACAAGTGTCTCTATTTCTTTCGCTCCACACATCTAGACATAGTTATGATTCAACTGAACTTACAATTTCTGAATTACAGTATCTATTTAGTAAGAGTTAGTTCTCTGCATCGAGCAAAATCTTATTTTTCAGTAAATTCTTAGATTGAGCTGATTTGCAGCTTCCCTGCATTCTTTGCAACTTCAATTTCTCCATTTCTTCAGTTTCAGCAAACTTGGCAATCTGTATCTATGAAACTTTCCAGTTCTAGCAATAAATAACACATATTGAAGTATTTTCTCTATAAGCAGATATCTCATATTACTACACTTTGCAAAATCTCCTATGTTCATCAAATTCTATCTTTGTATCATATGATCTTTCACTTATTGTACAGCTTTCTTCAATTCAATCATTTCTACATCTCCAATAATTTTTCTTGTTGTAATACACAAATAGAACTATTTCTAACATACTACACATTCTTCAATGTTCTTTGTTGAATTATGCCTTCAATATCTCCATTCCTATAATTTTCAACAGCTCTGGCTTCTATGTCAAGCAAAAGTCTTCACTTTCTTGTAATTCATCAAACTCTGCAGATTCAAAATTCTCTGCGTTAGCTGCAAAATCAAAATCTCCATATCCCTCAATTTAAACAAACATGGTTCGATGCGGATAACAAAATATCAAAACCTAGCAATTGATGATATTCTAGCATTTTCTCTATCTGCAGATATTTCTCATTCCCCATATTTGTAAAATCTTCCAGTTTATCGACATTCTCTGCTTGTAAGATCTGCTGCTCCTCTCCATATACAAGTTTCTTACTTTCCAACAACTTCACTATCTCTATTAATTTCCTCTGCCTATCTAAACAAATGTCTCTATTTCTTTCGCTCCACACATCTAGACATAGTTATGATTCAACTGAACTTACAATTTCTGAATTACAGTATCTATTTAGTAAGAGTTAGTTCTCTGCATCGAGCAAAATCTTATTTTTCAGTAAATTCTTAGATTGAGCTGATTTGCAGCTTGCCTGCATTCTTTGCAACTTCAATTTCTCCATTTCTTCAGTTTCAGCAAACTTGGCAATCTGTATCTATGAAACTTTCCAGTTCTAGCAATAAATAACACATATTGAAGCATTTTCTCTATAAGCAGATATCACATATTCGTAAACTTTGCAAAATCTGCTATTTTCATCAAATTCTATCTTTGTATCATCTGCTCGTTCAGTGATTGTACAACTTTCTTCAATTCAATCAATTTCTACATCTCCAATAATTATTATTGTTGAACTACATTATTAAAACTATTTCTAACAAACTACTCATTTTTCAATGTTCTTTGGTCAATTATGCCTTCGATATCTCCATTCCTATATTTTTCAACAGAATTCGTTTCTATGTCAAGCAAAAGTATTCAGTTTCTTGTAATTCATCAAATGCCGCAGATTCAAAATTCTCTATCTGCAGATATTTCTCATTCCCCATATTTGTAAAATCTTCCAGTTTATCGAAATTCTCTGCTTGTAAGATCTGCTGCTTCTCTCCATATACAAGTTTCTTACTTTCCAACAACTTCACTATCTCTATTAATTTCCTCTGCCTATCTAAACAAGTGTCTTTATTTCTTTCGCTCCACACATCTAGACATAGTTATGATTGAACTGAACTTACAATTTCTAAATTACAGTATCTATTTAGTAAGAGTTAGTTCTCTGCATCGAGCAAAATCTTATTTTTCAGTAAATTCTTAGATTGAGCTGATTTGCAGCTTGCCTGCATTCTTTGCAACTTCAATTTCTCCATTTCTTCAGTTTCATCAAACTTGGCTCTCGCTATCTATGAAACTTTCCAGTTCTAGCAATAAATAACACATATTGAAGTATTTTCTCTATAAGCAGATATCACATATTACTACACTTTGCAAAATCTCCTATGTTCATCAAATTCTATCTTTGTATCATATGATCTTTCACTTATTGTACAGCTTTCTTCAATTCAATCATTTCTACATCTCCAATAATTTTTCTTGTTGTAATACACAAATAGAACTATTTCTAACATACTACACATTCTTCAATGTTCTTTGTTGAATTATGCCTTCAATATCTCCATTCCTATAATTTTCAACAGCTCTGGCTTCTATGTCAAGCAAAAGTCTTCACTTTCTTGTAATTCATCAAATTCTGCAGATTCAAAATTCTCTGCGTTAGCTGCACAATCAAAATCTCCATATCCCTCAATTTAAACAAACATGGTTCGATGCGGATAACAGAATATCAAAACCTAGCAATTGATGATATTCTAGCATTTTCTCTATCTGCAGATATTTCTCATTCCCCATATTTGTAAAATCTTCCAGTTTATCGACATTCTCTGCTTGTAAGATCTGCTGCTCCTCTCCATATACAAGTTTCTTACTTTCCAACAACTTCACTATCTCTATTAATTTCCTCTGCCTATCTAAACAAGTGTCTCTATTTCTTTCGCTCCACACATCTAGACATAGTTATGATTGAACTGAACTTACAATTTCTGAATTACAGTATCTATTTAGTAAGAGTTAGTTCTCTGCATCGAGCAAAATCTTATTTTTCAGTAAATTCTTAGATTGAGCTGATTTGCAGCTTGCCTGCATTCTTTGCAACTTCAATTTCTCCATTTCTTCAGTTTCAGCAAACTTGGCAATCTGTATCTATGAAACTTTCCAGTTCTAGCAATAACACATATTGAAGCATTTTCTCTATAAGCAGATATCACATATTCGTAAACTTTACAAAATCTGCTATTTTCATCAAATTCTATCTTTGTATCATCTGCTCGTTCACTGATTGTACAACGTTCTTCAATTCAATCAATTTCTACATCTCCAATAATTATTATTGTTGAACTACATTAATAAAACTATTTCTAACAAACTACTCATTTTTCAATGTTCTTTGGTCAATTATGCCTTCGATATCTCCATTCCTATATTTTTCAGCAGAATTCGTTTCTATGTCAAGCAAAAGTATTCAGTTTCTTGTAATTCATCAAATGCCGCAGATTCAAAATTCTCTATCTGCAGATATTTCTCATTCCCCATATTTGTAAAATCTTCCAGATTATCGAAATTCTCTGCTTGTAGGATCTGCTGCTTCTCTCCATGTACAAGTTTCTTACTTTCCAACAACTTCACTAGCTCTATTAATTTCCTCTGCCTTTCTTAACATGTGTCTCAATTTCTATCGATCCACACATCTAGTCATAGTTATGATTCAACTGAAAATACAATTTCTGAATTACAATATCTATCAGTAAAAGTAGTTCTCTGCATCGAGCAAAATCTTATTTTTCAGTCATTTCTCAGATTGAGCTCATTTGCAGGTTGCTTGCATCCTCTGCAACTTCAATTTCTCCATTTCTTCAGTTTCTTCAAACTTGGCTCTCTGTATCTATGAAACTTTGCAGTTCTAGCAATAACACATATTGAAGCATTTTCTCTATAAGCAGATATCTTATATTACTACACTTTGCAAAATCTCCTATGTTCATCAAATTCTATCTTTGTATCATATGATCTTTCACTTATTGTACAGCTATCTTCAATTCAATCATTTCAAAATCTCCAATAATTTTTCTTGTTGTAATACACAAATAGAACTATTTCTAACAAACTACACATTTTTCAATGTTATTTGTTTAATTATGCCTTCAATATCTCCATTCCTATAATTTTCAACAGCTCTGGCTTCTATGTCAAGCAAAAGTATTCACGTTCTTGTAATTCATCAAATTTTGCAGATTCAAAATTCTCTGCGTTAACTGCACAATCAATTTCTCCATATCCTTCAATTTAAACAAACCTGGTTCGATGCGGATAACATAATATCAAAACCGAGCAATTGATGATATTCTAGCATTTTCTCTATCTGCAGATATTTCTCATTCCCCATATTTGTAAAATCTTCCAGTTTATCGACATTCTCTGCTTGTAAGATCTGCTGCTTCTCTCCATATACAAGTTTCTTACTTTCCAACAACTTCACTATCTCTATTAATTTCCTCTGCCTATCTAAACAAGTGTCTTTATTTCTTTCGCTCCACACATCTAGACATAGTTATGATTGAACTGAACTTACAATTTCTAAATTACAGTATCTATTTAGTAAGACTTAGTTCTCTGCATCGAGCAAAGTCTTATTTTTCAGTAAATTCTTAGATTGAGCTGATTTGCAGCTTGCCTGCATTATTTGCAACTTCAATTTCTCCATTTCTTCCGTTTCAGCAAACTTGGCAATCTGTATCTATGAAACTTTCCAGTTCTAGCAATAACACATATTGAAGCATTTTCTCTATAAGCAGATATCTCATATTACTACACTTTGCAAAATCTGCTATTTTCATCAAATTCTATCTTTGTATCATCTGCTCGCTCACTGATTGTACAACTTTCTTCAATTCAATCAATTTCTACATCTCCAATAATTATTATTGTTGAACTACATTAATAAAACTATTTCTAACAAACTACTCATTCTTCAATGTTCTTTGTTGAATTATGCCTTCAATATCTCCATTCCTATAATTTTCAACAGCTCTGGCTTCTATGTCAAGCAAAAGTCTTCACTTTCTTGTAATTCATCAAATTCTGCAGATTCAAAATTCTCTGCGTTAGCTGCACAATCAAAATCTCCATATCCCTCAATTTAAACAAATATGGTTCGATGCGGATAACAAAATATCAAAACCTACCAATTGATGATATTCTAGCATTTTCACTATCTGCAGATATTTCTCATTCCCTATATTTGTAAAATCTTCCAGTTTATCGAAATTCTCTGCTTGTAGGATCTGCTGCTTCTCTCCATGTACAAGTTTCTTACTTTCCAACAACTTCAGGAGCTCTATTAATTTCCTCTGCCTTTCTTAACATGTGTCTCTATTTATATCGATCCACACATCTAGTCATAGTTATGATTCAACTGAAAATACAATTTCTGAATTACAATATCTATTCAGTAAAAGTAGTTCTCTGCATCTAGCAAAATCTTATTTTTCAGTAATTTCTTAGATTGAGCTCATTTGCAGGTCGCTTGCATCCTCTGCAACTTCAATTTCTCCATTGCTTCAGTTTCTTCAAACTTGGCTCTCTGTATCAATGAAACTTTCCAGTTCTAGCAATAACACATATTGAAGCATTTTCTCTATAAGCAGATATCTCATATTACTACACTTTGCAAAATCTCCTATGTTCATCAAATTCTATCTTTGTATCATATGATCTTTCACTTATTGTACAGCTTTCTTCAATTCAATCATTTCTACATCTCCAATAATTTTTCTTGTTGTAATACACAAATAGAACTATTTCTAACATACTACACATTCTTCAATGCTCTTTGTTGAATTATGCCTTCAATATCTCCATTCCTATAATTTTCAACAGCTCTGGCTTCTATGTCAAGCAAAAGTCTTCACTTTCTTGTAATTCATCAAATTCTGCAGATTCAAAATTCTCTGCGTTAGCTGCAAAATCAAAATCTCCATATCCCTCAATTTAAACAAACATGGTTCGATGTGGATAACAAAATATCAAAACCTAGCAATTGATGATATTCTAGCATTTTCTCTATCTGCAGATATTTCTCATTCCCCATATTTGTAAAATCTTCCAGTTTATCGACATTCTCTGCTTGTAAGATCTGCTGCTCCTCTCCATATACAAGTTTCTTACTTTCCAACAACTTCACTATCTCTATTAATTTCCTCTGCCTATCTAAACAAGTGTCTCTGTTTCTTTCGCTCCACACATCTAGACATAGTTATGATTGAACTGAACTTACAATTTCTGAATTACAGTATCTATTTAGTAAGAGTTAGTTCTCTGCATCGAGCAAAATCTTATTTTTCAGTAAATTCTTAGATTGAGCTGATTTGCAGCTTGCCTGCATTCTTTGCAACTTCAATTTCTCCAGTTCTTCAGTTTCATCAAACTTGGCTCTCTGTATCTATGAAACTTTCCATTTCTAGCAATAACACATATTGAAGCATTTTCTCTATAAGCAGATATCTTATATTACTACACTTTGCAAAATCTCCTATGTTCATCAAATTCTATCTTTGTATCATATGATCTTTCACTTATTGTACAGCTTTCTTCAATTCAATCAATTTCTAAATCTCCAATAATTTTTCTTGTTGTAATACACAAATAGAACTATTTCTAACAAACTACACATTTTTCGATGTTCTTTGTTTAATTATGCCTTCAATATCTCCATTCCTATAATTTTCAACAGCTCTGGCTTCTATGTCAAGCAAAAGTATTCACTTTCTTGTAATTCATCAAATTTTGCAGATTCAAAATTCTCTGCGTTAACTGCACAATCAATATCTCCATATCCTTCAATTTAAACAAACCTAGTTCGATGCGGATAACATAATATCAAAACCTAGCAATTGATGATATTCTAGCATTTTCTCTATCTGCAGATATTTCTCATTCCCCATATTTGTAAAATCTTCCAGTTTATCGACATTCTCTGCTTGTAAGATCTGCTGCTCCTCTCCATATACAAGTTTCTTACTTTCCAACAACTTCACTATCTCTATTAATTTCCTCTGCCTATCTGAACAAGTGTCTTTATTTCTTTCGCTCCACACATCTAGACATAGTTATGATTCAACTGAACTTACAATTTCTGAATTACAGTATCTATTTAGTAAGAGTTAGTTCTCTGCATCGAGCAAAATCTTATTTTTCAGTAAATTCTTAGATTGAGCTGATTTGCAGCTTGCCTGCATTCTTTGCAACTTCAATTTCTCCATTTCTTCCGTTTCAGCAAACTTGGCAATCTGTATCTATGAAACTTTCCAGTTCTAGCAATAACACATATTGAAGCATTTTCTCTATAAGCAGATATCACATATTCGTAAACTTTGCAAAATCTGCTATTTTCATCAAATTCTAGCTTTGTATCATCTGCTCGCTCACTGATTGTACAACTTTCTTCAATTCAATCAATTTCTACATCTCCAATAATTATTATTGTTGAACTACATTAATAAAACTATTTCTAACAAACTACTCATTCTTCAATGTTCTTTGTTGAATTATGCCTTCAATATCTCCATTCCTATAATTTTCAACAGCTCTGGCTTCTATGTCAAGCAAAAGTCTTCACTTTCTTGTAATTCATCAAATTCTGCAGATTCAAAATTCTCTGCGTTAGCTGCACAATCAAAATCTCCATATCCCTCAATTTAAACAAATATGGTTCGATGCGGATAACAAAATATCAAAACCTACCAATTGATGATATTCTAGCATTTTCACTATCTGCAGATATTTCTCATTCCCTATATTTGTAAAATCTTCCAGTTTATCGAAATTCTCTGCTTGTAGGATCTGCTGCTTCTCTCCATGTACAAGTTTCTTACTTTCCAACAACTTCAGTAGCTCTATTAATTTCCTCTGCCTTTCTTAACATGTGTCTCTATTTCTATCGATCCACACATCTAGTCATAGTTATGATTCAACTGAAAATACAATTTCTGAATTACAATATCTATCAGTAAAAGTAGTTCTCTGCATCTAGCAAAATCTTATTTTTCAGTAATTTCTTAGATTGAGCTCATTTGCAGGTCGCTTGCATCCTCTGCAACTTCAATTTCTCCATTGCTTCAGTTTCTTCAAACTTGGCTCTCTGTATCTATGAAACTTTCCAGTTCTAGCAATAACACATATTGAAGCATTTTCTCTATAAGCAGATATCTCATATTACTACACTTTGCAAAATCTCCTATGTTCATCAAATTCTATCTTTGTATCATATGATCTTTCACTTATTGTACAGCTTTCTTCAATTCAATCATTTCTACATCTCCAATAATTTTTCTTGTTGTAATACACTAGTAGAACTATTTCTAACATACTACACATTCTTCAATGTTCTTTGTTGAATTATGCCTTCAATATCTCCATTCCTATAATTTTCAACAGCTCTGGCTTCTATGTCAAGCAAAAGTCTTCACTTTCTTGTAATTCATCAAATTCTGCAGATTCAAAATTCTCTGCGTTAGCTGCAAAATCAAAATCTCCATATCCCTCAATTTAAACAAACATGGTTCGATGTGGATAACAAAATATCAAAACCTAGCAATTGATGATATTCTAGCATTTTCTCTATCTGCAGATATTTCTCATTCCCCATATTTGTAAAATCTTCCAGTTTATCGACATTCTCTGCTTGTAAGATCTGCTGCTCCTCTCCATATACAAGTTTCTTACTTTCCAACAACTTCACTATCTCTATTAATTTCCTCTGCCTATCTAAACAAGTGTCTCTATTTCTTTCGCTCCACACATCTAGACATAGTTATGATTGAACTGAACTTACAATTTCTGAATTACAGTATCTATTTAGTAAGAGTTAGTTCTCTGCATCGAGCAAAATCTTATTTTTCAGTAAATTCTTAGATTGAGCTGATTTGCAGCTTGCCTGCATTCTTTGCAACTTCAATTTCTCCAGTTCTTCAGTTTCATCAAACTTGGCTCTCTGTATCTATGAAACTTTCCATTTCTAGCAATAACACATATTGAAGCATTTTCTCCATAAGCAGATGTCTTATATTACTACACTTTGCAAAATCTCCTATGTTCATCAAATTCTATCTTTGTATCATATGATCTTTCACTTATTCTACAGCTTTCTTCAATTCAATCAATTTCTAAATCTCCAATAATTTTTCTTGTTGTAATACACAAATAGAACTATTTCTAACAAACTACACATTTTTCAATGTTATTTGTTTAATTATGCCTTCAATATCTCCATTCCTATAATTTTCAACAGCTCTGGCTTCTATGTCAAGCAAAAGTATTCACTTTCTTGTAATTCATCAAATTTTGCAGATTCAAAATTCTCTGCGTTAACTGCACAATCAATATCTCCATATCCTTCAATTTAAACAAACCTAGTTCGATGCGGATAACATAATATCAAAACCTAGCAATTGATGATATTCTAGCATTTTCTCTATCTGCAGATATTTCTCATTCCCCATATTTGTAAAATCTTCCAGTTTATCGACATTCTCTGCTTGTAAGATCTGCTGCTCCTCTCCATATACAAGTTTCTTACTTTCCAACAACTTCACTATCTCTATTAATTTCCTCTGCCTATCTGAACAAGTGTCTTTATTTCTTTCGCTCCACACATCTAGACATAGTTATGATTCAACTGAACTTACAATTTCTGAATTACAGTATCTATTTAGTAAGAGTTAGTTCTCTGCATCGAGCAAAATCTTATTTTTCAGTAAATTCTTAGATTGAGCTGATTTGCAGCTTGCCTGCATTCTTTGCAACTTCAATTTCTCCATTTCTTCCGTTTCAGCAAACTTGGCAATCTGTATCTATGAAACTTTCCAGTTCTAGCAATAACACATATTGAAGCATTTTCTCTATAAGCAGATATCACATATTCGTAAACTTTGCAAAATCTGCTATTTTCATCAAATTCTAGCTTTGTATCATCTGCTCGCTCACTGATTGTACAACTTTCTTCAATTCAATCAATTTCTACATCTCCAATAATTATTATTGTTGAACTACATTAATAAAACTATTTCTAACAAACTACTCATTCTTCAATGTTCTTTGTTGAATTATGCCTTCAATATCTCCATTCCTATAATTTTCAACAGCTCTGGCTTCTATGTCAAGCAAAAGTCTTCACTTTCTTGTAATTCATCAAATTCTGCAGATTCAAAAGTCTCTGCGTTAGCTGCACAATCAAAATCTCCATATCCCTCAATTTAAACAAATATGGTTCGATGCGGATAACAAAATATCAAAACCTACCAATTGATGATATTCTAGCATTTTCTCTATCTGCAGATATTTCTCATTCCCCATATTTGTAAAATCTTCCAGTTTATCGACATTCTCTGCTTGTAAGATCTGCTGCTCCTCTCCATATACAAGTTTCTTACTTTCCAACAACTTCACTATCTCTATTAATTTCCTCTGCCTATCTGAACAAGTGTCTTTATTTCTTTCGCTCCACACATCTAGACATAGTTATGATTCAACTGAACTTACAATTTCTGAATTACAGTATCTATTTAGTAAGAGTTAGTTCTCTGCATCGAGCAAAATCTTATTTTTCAGTAAATTCTTAGATTGAGCTGATTTGCAGCTTGCCTGCATTCTTTGCAACTTCAATTTCTCCATTTCTTCCGTTTCAGCAAACTTGGCAATCTGTATCTATGAAACTTTCCAGTTCTAGCAATAACACATATTGAAGCATTTTCTCTATAAGCAGATATCACATATTCGTAAACTTTGCAAAATCTGCTATTTTCATCAAATTCTAGCTTTGTATCATCTGCTCGCTCACTGATTGTACAACTTTCTTCAATTCAATCAATTTCTACATCTCCAATAATTATTATTGTTGAACTACATTAATAAAACTATTTCTAACAAACTACTCATTCTTCAATGTTCTTTGTTGAATTATGCCTTCAATATCTCCATTCCTATAATTTTCAACAGCTCTGGCTTCTATGTCAAGCAAAAGTCTTCACTTTCTTGTAATTCATCAAATTCTGCAGATTCAAAATTCTCTGCGTTAGCTGCACAATCAAAATCTCCATATCCCTCAATTTAAACAAATATGGTTCGATGCGGATAACAAAATATCAAAACCTACCAATTGATGATATTCTAGCATTTTCTCTATCTGCAGATATTTCTCATTCCCTATATTTGTAAAATCTTCCAGTTTATCGAAATTCTGTGCTTGTAGGATCTGCTGCTTCTCTCCATGTACAAGTTTCTTACTTTCCAACAACTTCAGTAGCTCTATTAATTTCCTCTGCCTTTCTTAACATGTGTCTCTATTTCTATCGATCCACACATCTAGTCATAGTTATGATTCAACTGAAAATACAATTTCTGAATTACAATATCTATCAGTAAAAGTAGTTCTCTGCATCTAGCAAAATCTTATTTTTCAGTAAATTCTTAGATTGAGCTGATTTGCACCTTGCCTGCATTCTTTGCAACTTCAATTTCTCCAGTTCTTCAGTTTCATCAAACTTGGCTCTCTGTATCTATGAAACTTTCCATTTCTAGCAATAACACATATTGAAGCATTTTCTCTATAAGCAGATATCTTATATTACTACACTTTGCAAAATCTCCTATGTTCATCAAATTCTATCTTTGTATCATATGATCTTTCACTTATTGTACAGCTTTCTTCAATTCAATCAATTTCTAAATCTCCAATAATTTTTCTTGTTGTAATACACAAATAGAACTATTTCTAACAAACTACACATTTTTCAATGTTATTTGTTTAATTATGCCTTCAATATCTCCATTCCTATAATTTTCAACAGCTCTGGCTTCTATGTCAAGCAAAAGTATTCACTTTCTTGTAATTCATCAAATTTTGCAGATTCAAAATTCTCTGCGTTAACTGCACAATCAATATCTCCATATCCTTCAATTTAAACAAACCTAGTTCGATGCGGATAACATAATATCAAAACCTAGCAATTGATGATATTCTAGCATTTTCTCTATCTGCAGATATTTCTCATTCCCCATATTTGTAAAATCTTCCAGTTTATCGACATTCTCTGCTTGTAAGATCTGCTGCTCCTCTCCATATACAAGTTTCTTACTTTCCAACAACTTCACTATCTCTATTAATTTCCTCTGCCTATCTAAACAAGTGTCTCTATTTCTTTCGGTCCACACATCTAGACATAGTTATGATTGAACTGAACTTACAATTTCTGAATTACAGTATCTATTTAGTAAGAGTTAGTTCTCTGCATCGAGCAAAATCTTATTTTTCAGTAAATTCTTAGATTGAGCTGATTTGCAGCTTGCCTGCATTCTTTGCAACTTCAATTTCTCCAGTTCTTCAGTTTCATCAAACTTGGCTCTCTGTATCTATGAAACTTTCCATTTCTAGCAATAACACATATTGAAGCATTTTCTCTATAAGCAGATATCTTATATTACTACACTTTGCAAAATCTCCTATGTTCATCAAATTCTATCTTTGTATCATATGATCTTTCACTTATTGTACAGCTTTCTTCAATTCAATCAATTTCTAAATCTCCAATAATTTTTCTTGTTGTAATACACAAATAGAACTATTTCTAACAAACTACACATTTTTCAATGTTATTTGTTTAATTATGCCTTCAATATCTCCATTCCTATAATTTTCAACAGCTCTGGCTTCTATGTCAAGCAAAAGTATTCACTTTCTTGTAATTCATCAAATTCTGCAGATTCAAAATTCTCTGCGTTAACTGCACAATCAAGATCTCCATATCCTTCAATTTAAACAAACCTAGTTCGATGCGGATAACATAATATCAAAACCTAGCAATTGATGATATTCTAGCATTTTCTCTATCTGCAGATATTTCTCATTCCCCATATTTGTAAAAGCTTCCAGTTTATCGACATTCTCTGCTTGTAAGATCTGCTGCTCCTCTCCATATACAAGTTTCTTACTTTCCAACAACTTCACTATCTCTATTAATTTCCTCTGCCTATCTGAACAAGTGTTTTTATTTCTTTCGCTCCACACATCTAGACATAATTATGATTCAACTCAACTTACAATTTCTGAATTACAGTATCTATTTAGTAAGAGTTAGTTCTCTGCATCGAGCAAAATCTAATTTTTCAGTAAATTCTTAGATTGAGCTGATTTGCAGCTTGCCTGCATTCTTTGCAACTTCAATTTCTCCATTTCTTCAGTTTCAGCAAACTTGGCAATCTGTATCTATGAAACTTTCCAGTTCTAGCAATAACACATATTGAAGCATTTTCTCTATAAGCAGATATCACATATTCGTAAACTTTGCAAAATCTGCTATTTTCATCAAATTCTAGCTTTGTATCATCTGCTCGCTCACTGATTGTACAACTTTCTTCAATTCAATCAATTTCTACATCTCCAATAATTATTATTGTTGAACTACATTAATAAAACTATTTCTAACAAACTACTCATTCATCAATGTTCTTTGTTGAATTATGCCTTCAATATCTCCATTCCTATAATTTTCAACAGCTCTGGCTTCTATGTCAAGCAAACGTCTTCACTTTCTTGTAATTCATCAAATTCTGCAGATTCAAAATTCTCTGCGTTAGCTGCACAATCAAAATCTCCATATCCCTCAATTTAAACAAATATGGTTCGATGCGGATAACAAAATATCAAAACCTACCAATTGATGATATTCTAGCATTTTCACTATCTGCAGATATTTCTCATTCCCTATATTTGTAAAATCTTCCAGTTTATCGAAATTCTCTGCTTGTAGGATCTGCTGCTTCTCTCCATGTACAAGTTTCTTACTTTCCAACAACTTCAGTAGCTCTATTAATTTCCTCTGCCTTTCTTAACATGTGTCTCTATTTCTATCGATCCACACATCTAGTCATAGTTATGATTCAACTGAAAATACAATTTCTGAATTACAATATCTATCAGTAAAAGTAGTTCTCTGCATCTAGCAAAATCTTATTTTTCAGTAATTTCTTAGATTGAGCTCATTTGCAGGTCGCTTGCATCCTCTGCAACTTCAATTTCTCCATTGCTTCAGTTTCTTCAAACTTGGCTCTCTGTATCTATGAAACTTTCCAGTTCTAGCAATAACACATATTGAAGCATTTTCTCTATAAGCAGATATCTCATATTACTACACTTTGCAAAATCTCCTATGTTCATCAAATTCTATCTTTGTATCATATGATCTTTCACTTATTGTACAGCTTTCTTCAATTCAATCATTTCTACATCTCCAATAATTTTTCTTGTTGTAATACACAAATAGAACTATTTCTAACAAACTACACATTTTTCAATGTTATTTGTTTAATTATGCCTTCAATATCTCCATTCCTTTAATTTTCAACAGCTCTGGCTTCTATGTCAAGCAAAAGTATTCACTTTCTTGTAATTCATCAAATTTTGCAGATTCAAAATTCTCTGCGTTAACTGCACAATCAATATCTCCATATCCTTCAATTTAAACAAACCTAGTTCGATGCGGATAACATAATATCAAAACCTAGCAATTGATGATATTCTAGCATTTTCTCTATCTGCAGATATTTCTCATTCCCCATATTTGTAAAATCTTCCAGTTTATCGACATTCTCTGCTTGTAAGATCTGCTGCTCCTCTCCATATAAAAGTTTCTTACTTTCCAACAACTTCACTATCTCTATTAATTTCCTCTGCCTATCTAAACAAGTGTCTCTATTTCTTTCGCTCCACACATCTAGACATAGTTATGATTGAACTAAACTTACAATTTCTGAATTACAGTATCTATTTAGTAAGAGTTAGTTCTCTGCATCGAGCAAAATCTTATTTTTCAGTAAATTCTTAGATTGAGCTGATTTGCAGCTTGCCTGCATTCTTTGCAACTTCAATTTCTCCAGTTCTTCAGTTTCATCAAACTTGGCTCTCTGTATCTATGAAACTTTCCATTTCTAGCAATAACACATATTGAAGCATTTTCTCTATAAGCAGATATCTTATATTACTACACTTTGCAAAATCTCCTATGTTCATCAAATTCTATCTTTGTATCATATGATCTTTCACTTATTGTACAGCTTTCTTCAATTCAATCAATTTCTAAATCTCCAATAATTTTTCTTGTTGTAATACACAAATAGAACTATTTCTAACAAACTACACATTTTTCAATGTTATTTGTTTAATTATGCCTTCAATATCTCCATTCCTATAATTTTCAACAGCTCTGGCTTCTATGTCAAGCAAAAGTATTCACTTTCTTGTAATTCATCAAATTTTGCAGATTCAAAATTCTCTGCGTTAACTGCACAATCAAGATCTCCATATCCTTCAATTTAAACAAACCTAGTTCGATGCGGATAACATAATATCAAAACCTAGCAATTGATGATATTCTAGCATTTTCTCTATCTGCAGATATTTCTCATTCCCCATATTTGTAAAAGCTTCCAGTTTATCGACATTCTCTGCTTGTAAGATCTGCTGCTCCTCTCCATATACAAGTTTCTTACTTTCCAACAACTTCACTATCTCTATTAATTTCCTCTGCCTATCTGAACAAGTGTTTTTATTTCTTTCGCTCCACACATCTAGACATAATTATGATTGAACTCAACTTACAATTTCTGAATTACAGTATCTATTTAGTAAGAGTTAGTTCTCTGCATCGAGCAAAATCTAATTTTTCAGTAAATTCTTAGATTGAGCTGATTTGCAGCTTGCCTGCATTCTTTGCAACTTCAATTTCTCCATTTCTTCAGTTTCAGCAAACTTGGCAATCTGTATCTATGAAACTTTCCAGTTCTAGCAATAACACATATTGAAGCATTTTCTCTATAAGCAGATATCACATATTCGTAAACTTTGCAAAATCTGCTATTTTCATCAAATTCTAGCTTTGTATCATCTGCTCGCTCACTGATTGTACAACTTTCTTCAATTCAATCAATTTCTACATCTCCAATAATTATTATTGTTGAACTACATTAATAAAACTATTTCTAACAAACTACTCATTCATCAATGTTCTTTGTTGAATTATGCCTTCAATATCTCCATTCCTATAATTTTCAACAGCTCTGGCTTCTATGTCAAGCAAACGTCTTCACTTTCTTGTAATTCATCAAATTCTGCAGATTCAAAATTCTCTGCGTTAGCTGCACAATCAAAATCTCCATATCCCTCAATTTAAACAAATATGGTTCGATGCGGATAACAAAATATCAAAACCTACCAATTGATGATATTCTAGCATTTTCACTATCTGCAGATATTTCTCATTCCCTATATTTGTAAAATCTTCCAGTTTATCGAAATTCTCTGCTTGTAGGATCTGCTGCTTCTCTCCATGTACAAGTTTCTTACTTTCCAACAACTTCAGTAGCTCTATTAATTTCCTCTGCCTTTCTTAACATGTGTCTCTATTTCTATCGATCCACACATCTAGTCATAGTTATGATTCAACTGAAAATACAATTTCTGAATTACAATATCTATCAGTAAAAGTAGTTCTCTGCATCTAGCAAAATCTTATTTTTCAGTAATTTCTTAGATTGAGCTCATTTGCAGGTCGCTTGCATCCTCTGCAACTTCAATTTCTCCATTGCTTCAGTTTCTTCAAACTTGGCTCTCTGTATCTATGAAACTTTCCAGTTCTAGCAATAACACATATTGAAGCATTTTCTCTATAAGCAGATATCTCATATTACTACACTTTGCAAAATCTCCTATGTTCATCAAATTCTATCTTTGTATCATATGATCTTTCACTTATTGTACAGCTTTCTTCAATTCAATCATTTCTACATCTCCAATAATTTTTCTTGTTGTAATACACAAATAGAACTATTTCTAACATACTACACATTCTTCAATGTTCTTTGTTGAATTATGCCTTCAATATCTCCATTCCTATAATTTTCAACAGCTCTGGCTTCTATGTCAAGCAAAAGTCTTCACTTTCTTGTAATTCATCAAATTCTGCAGATTCAAAATTCTCTGCGTTAGCTGCAAAATCAAAATCTCCATATCCCTCAATTTAAACAAACATGGTTCGATGTGGATAACAAAATATCAAAACCTAGCAATTGATGATATTCTAGCATTTTCTCTATCTGCAGATATTTCTCATTCCCCATATTTGTAAAATCTTCCAGTTTATCGACATTCTCTGCTTGTAAGATCTGCTGCTCCTCTCCATATACAAGTTTCTTACTTTCCAACAACTTCACTATCTCTATTAATTTCCTCTGCCTATCTAAACAAGTGTCTCTATTTCTTTCGCTCCACACATCTAGACATAGTTATGATTGAACTGAACTTACAATTTCTGAATTACAGTATCTATTTAGTAAGAGTTAGTTCTCCTCATCGAGCAAAATCTTATTTTTCAGTAAATTCTTAGATTGAGCTGATTTGCAGCTTGCCTGCATTCTTTGCAACTTCAATTTCTCCAGTTCTTCAGTTTCATCAAACTTGGCTCTCTGTATCTATGAAACTTTCCATTTCTAGCAATAACACATATTGAAGCATTGTCTCTATAAGCAGATATCTTATATTACTACACTTTGCAAAATCTCCTATGTTCATCAAATTCTATCTTTGTATCATATGATCTTTCACTTCTTGTACAGCTTTCTTCAATTCAATCAATTTCTAAATCTCCAATAATTTTTCTTGTTGTAATACACAAATAGAACTATTTCTAACAAACTACACATTTTTCAATGTTATTTGTTTAATTATGCCTTCAATATCTCCATTCCTATAATTTTCAACAGCTCCGGCTTCTATGTCAAGCAAAAGTATTCACTTTCTTGTAATTCATCAAATTTTGCAGATTCAAAATTCTCTGCGTTAACTGCACAATCAATATCTCCATATCCTTCAATTTAAACAAACCTAGTTCGATGCGGATAACATAATATCAAAACCTAGCAATTGATGATATTCTAGCATTTTCTCTATCTGCAGATATTTCTCATTCCCCATATTTGTAAAATCTTCCAGTTTATCGACATTCTCTGCTTGTAAGATCTGCTGCTCCTCTCCATATACAAGTTTCTTACTTTCCAACAACTTCACTATCTCTATTAATTTCCTCTGCCTATCTAAACAAGTGTCTCTATTTCTTTCGCTCCACACATCTAGACATAGTTATGATTCAACTGAACTTACAATTTCTGAATTACAGTATCTATTTAGTAAGAGTTAGTTCTCTGCATCGAGCAAAATCTTATTTTTCAGTAAATTCTTAGATTGAGCTGATTTGCAGCTTGCCTGCATTCTTTGCAACTTCAATTTCTCCAGTTCTTCAGTTTCATCAAACTTGGCTCTCTGTATCTATGAAACTTTCCATTTCTAGCAATAACACATATTGAAGCATTTTCTCTATAAGCAGATATCTTATATTACTACACTTTGCAAAATCTCCTATGTTCATCAAATTCTATCTTTGTATCATATGATCTTTCACTTATTGCACAGCTTTCTTCAATTCAATCAATTTCTAAACCTCCAATAATTTGTCTTGTTGTAATACACAAATAGAACTATTTCAAACAAACTACACATTTTTCAATGTTATTTGTTTAATTATGCCTTCAATATCTCCATTCCTATAATTTTCAACAGCTCTGGCTTCTACGTCAAGCAAAAGTATTCACGTTCTTGTAATTCATCAAATTCTGCAGATTCAAAATTATCTGCGTTAGCTGCACAATCAAAATCTCCATATCCCTCAATTTAAACAAACATGGTTCGATGTGGATAACAAAATATCAAAACCTACCAATTGATGATATTCTAGCATTTTCTCTATCTGCAGATATTTCTCATTCCCCATATTTGTAAAATCTTCCAGTTTATCGACATTCTCTGCTTGTAAGATCTGCTGCTCCTCTCCATATACAAGTTTCTTACTTTCCACCAACTTCACTATCTCTATTAATTTCCTCTGCCTATCTAAACAAGTGTCTCTATTTCTTTCGCTCCACACATCTAGACATAGTTATGATTGAACTGAACTTACAATTTCTGAATTACAGTATCTATTTAGTAAGAGTTAGTTCTCTGCATCGAGCAAAACCTTATTTTTCAGTAAATTCTTAGATTGAGCTGATTTGCAGCTTGCCTGCATTCTTTGCAACTTCAATTTCTCCATTTCTTCCGTTTCAGCAAACTTGGCAATCTGTATCTATGAAACTTTGCAGTTCTAGCAAATACACATATTGAAGCATTTTCTCTATAAGCAGATATCACATATTCGTAAACTTTGCAAAATCTGCTATTTTCATCAAATTCTATCTTGGTATCATCTGCTCGTTCACTGATTGTACAACTTTCTTCAATTCAATCAATTTCTACATCTCCAATAATTATTATTGTTGAACTACATTAATAAAACTATTTCTAACAAACTACTCATTCTTCAATGTTCTTTGTTGAATTATGCCTTCAATATGTCCATTCCTATAATTTTCAACAGCTCTGGCTTCTATGTCAAGCAAAAGTCTTCACTTTCTTGTAATTCATCAAATTCTGCAGATTCAAAATTCTCTGCGTTAGCTGCACAATCAAAATCTCCATATCCCTCAATTTAAACAAATATGGTTCGATGCGGATAACTAAATATCAAAACCTACCAATTGATGATATTCTAGCATTTTCTCTATCTGCAGATATTTCTCATTCCCTATATTTGTAAAATCTTCCAGTTTATCGACATTCTCTGCTTGTAGGATCTGCTGCTTCTCTCCATGTACAAGTTTCTTACTTTCCAACAACTTCACTAGCTCTATTAATTTCCTCTGCCTTTCTTAACATGTGTCTCTATTTCTATCGATCCACACATCTAGTCATAGTTATGATTCAACTGAACTTACAATTTCTAAATTACAGTATCTATTTAGTAAGAGTTAGATCTCTGCATCGAGCAAAATCTTATTTTTCAGTAAATTCTTAGATTGAGCTGATTTGCAGCTTGCCTGCATTCTTTGCAACTTCAATTTCTCCATTTCTTCAGTTTCATCAAACTTGGCTCTCTGTATCTATGAAACTTTCCAGTTCTAGCAATAACACATATTGAAGCATTTTCTCTATAAGCAGATATCTTATATTACTACACTTTTCAAAATCTCCTATGTTCATCAAATTCTATCTTTGTATCATATGATCTTTCACTTATTGTACAGCTATCTTCAATTCAATCATTTCTAAATCTCCAATAATTTTTCTTGTTGTAATACACAAATAGAACTATTTCAAACAAACTACACATTTTTCAATGTTATTTGTTTAATTATGCCTTCAATATCTCCATTCCTATAATTTTCAACAGCTCTGGCTTCTATGTCAAGCAAAAGTATTCACGTTCTTGTAATTCATCAAATTCTACAGATTCAAAATTCTCTGCGTAAACTGCACAATCAATTTCTCCATATCCTTCAATTTAAACAAACCTGGTTCGATGCAGATAACATAATATCAAAACCGAGCAATTGATGATATTCTAGCATTTTCTCTATCTGCAGATATTTCACATTCCCCATATTTGTAAAATCTTCCAATTTATCGACATTCTCTGCTTGTAAGATCTGCTGCTTCTCTCCATATACAAGTTTCTTACTTTCCAACAACTTCACTATCTCTATTAATTTTTTCTGCCTATCTAAACAAGTGTCTCTATTTCTTTCACTCCACACATCTAGACATAGTTATGATTCAACTGAACTTACAATTTCTGAATTACAGTATCTATTTAGTAAGAGTTAGTTCTCTGCATCGAGCAAAATCTTATTTTTCAGTAAATTCTTAGATTGAGCTGATTTGCAGCTTGCCTGCATTCTTTGCAACTTCAATTTCTCCATTTCTTCAGTTTCAGCAAACTTGGCTCTCTGTATCTATGAAACTTTCCAGTTCTAGCAATAACACATATTTAAGCATTTTCTCTATAAGCAGATATCTTATATTACTACACTTTGCAATATCTCCTATGTTCATCAAATTCTATCTTTGTATCATATGATCTTTCACTTATTGTACAGCTTTCTTCAATTCAATCAATTTCTAAATCTCCAATAATTTTTCTTGTTGTAATACACAAATAGAACTATTTCTAACAAACTACACATTTTTCAATGTTATTTGTTGTATTATGCCTTCAATATCTCCATTCCTATAATTTTCAACAGCTCTGGCTTCTATGTCAAGCAAAAGTCTTCACTTTCTTGTAATTCATCAAATTCTGCAGATTCAAAATTCTCTGCGTTAGCTGCACAATCAAAATCTCCATATCCCTCAATTTAAACAAACATGGTTCGATGCGGATAACAAAATATCAAAACCTAGCAATTGATGATATTCTAGCATTTTCTCTATCTGCAGATATTTCTCATTCCCCATATTTGTAAAATCTTCCAGTTTATCGACATTCTCTGCTTGTAAGATCTGCTGCTCCTCTCCATATACAAGTTTCTTACTTTCCACCAACTTCACTATCTCTATTAATTTCCTCTGCCTATCTAAACAAGTGTCTCTATTTCTTTCGCTCCACACATCTAGACATAGTTATGATTGAACTGAACTTACAATTTCTGAATTACAGTATCTATTTAGTAAGAGTTAGTTCTCTGCATCGAGCAAAATCTTATTTTTCAGTAAATTCTTAGATTGAGCTGATTTGCAGCTTGCCTGCATTCTTTGCAACTTCAATTTCTCCCTTTCTTCCGTTTCAGCAAACTTGGCAATCTGTATCTATGAAACTTTGCAGTTCTAGCAAATACACATATTGAAGCATTTTCTCTATAAGCAGATATCACATATTCGTAAACTTTGCAAAATCTGCTATTTTCATCAAATTCTATCTTTGTATCATCTGCTCGTTCACTGATTTACAACTTTCTTCAATTCAATCAATTTCTACATCTCCAATAATTATTATTGTTGAACTACATTAATAAAACTATTTCTAACAAACTACTCATTTTTCAATGTTCTTTGGTCAATTATGCCTTCGATATCTCCATTCCTATATTTTTCGACAAAATTGGTTTCTATGTCAAACAAAAGTATTCAGTTTCTTGTAATTCATCAAATTCCGCAGATTCAAAATTCTCTATCTGCAGATATTTCTCATTCCCCATATTTGTAAAATCTTCCAGTTTATCGAAATTCTCTGCTTGTAGGATCTGCTGCTTCTCTCCATGTACAAGTTTCTTACTTTCCAACAACTTCACTAGCTCTATTAATTTCCTCTGCCTTTCTTAACATGTGTCTCTATTTCTATCGATCCACACATCTAGTCATAGTTATGATTCAACTGAACTTACAATTTCTAAATTACAGTATCTATTTAGTAAGAGTTAGATCTCTGCATCGAGCAAAATCTTATTTTTCAGTAAATTCTTAGATTGAGCTGATTTGCAGCTTGCCTGCATTCTTTGCAACTTCAATTTCTCCATTTCTTCAGTTTCATCAAACTTGGCTCTCTGTATCTATGAAACTTTGCAGTTCTAGCAATAACACATATTGAAGCATTTTCTCTATAAGCAGATATCTTATATTACTACACTTTTCAAAATCTCCTATGTTCATCAAATTCTATCTTTGTATCATATGATCTTTCACTTATTGTACAGCTATCTTCAATTCAATCATTTCTAAATCTCCAATAATTTTTCTTGTTGTAATACACAAATAGAACTATTTCAAACAAACTACACATTTTTCAATGTTATTTGTTTAATTATGCCTTCAATATCTCCATTCCTATAATTTTCAACAGCTCTGGCTTCTATGTCAAGCAAAAGTATTCACGTTCTTGTAATTCATCAAATTCTGCAGATTCAAAATTCTCTGCGTTAACTGCACAATCAATTTCTCCATATCCTTCAATTTAAACAAACCTGGTTCGATGCGGATAACATAATATCAAAACCGAGCAATTGATGATATTCTAGCATTTTCTCTATCTGCAGATATTTCACATTCCCCATATTTGTAAAATCTTCCAATTTATCGACATTCTCTGCTTGTAAGATCTGCTGCTCCTCTCCATATACAAGTTTCTTACTTTCCAACAACTTCACTATCTCTATTAATTTTTTCTGCCTATCTAAACAAGTGTCTCTATTTCTTTCGCTCCACACGTCTAGACATAGTTATGATTCAACTGAACTTACAATTTCTGAATTACAGTATCTATTTAGTAAGAGTTAGTTCTCTGCATCGAGCAAAATCTTATTTTTCAGTAAATTCTTAGATTGAGCTGATTTGCAGCTTGCCTGCATTCTTTGCAACTTCAATTTCTCCATTTCTTCAGTTTCAGCAAACTTGGCTCTCTGTATCTATGAAACTTTCCAGTTCTAGCAATAACACATATTTAAGCATTTTCTCTATAAGCAGATATCTTATATTACTACACTTTGCAATATCTCCTATGTTCATCAAATTCTATCTTTGTATCATATGATCTTTCACTTATTGTACAGCTTTCTTCAATTCAATCAATTTCTAAATCTCCAATAATTTTTCTTGTTGTAATACACAAATAGAACTATTTCTAACAAACTACACATTTTTCAATGTTATTTGTTGTATTATGCCTTCAATATCTCCATTCCTATAATTTTCAACAGCTCTGGCTTCTATGTCAAGCAAAAGTCTTCACTTTCTTGTAATTCATCAAATTCTGCAGATTCAAAATTCTCTGCGTTAGCTGCACAATCAAAATCTCCATATCCCTCAATTTAAACAAACATGGTTCGATGCGGATAACAAAATATCAAAACCTAGCAATTGATGATATTCTAGCATTTTCTCTATCTGCAAATATTTCTCATTCCCCATATTTGTAAAATCTTCCAGTTTATCGACATTCTCTGCTTGTAAGATCTGCTGCTCCTCTCCATATACAAGTTTCTTACTTTCCACCAACTTCACTATCTCTATTAATTTCCTCTGCCTATCTAAACAAGTGTCTCTATTTCTTTCGCTCCACACATCTAGACATAGTTATGATTGAACTGAACTTACAATTTCTGAATTACAGTATCTATTTAGTAAGAGTTAGTTCTCTGCATCGAGCAAAATCTTATTTTTCAGTAAATTCTTAGATTGAGCTGATTTGCAGCTTGCCTGCATTCTTTGCAACTTCAATTTCTCCATTTCTTCCGTTTCAGCAAACTTGGCAATCTGTATCTATGAAACTTTGCAGTTCTAGCAAATACACATATTGAAGCATTTTCTCTATAAGCAGATATCACATATTCGTAAACTTTGCAAAATCTGCTATTTTCATCAAATTCTATCTTTGTATCATCTGCTCGTTCACTGATTTACAACTTTCTTCAATTCAATCAATTTCTACATCTCCAATAATTATTATTGTTGAACTACATTAATAAAACTATTTCTAACAAAGTACTCATTTTTCAATGTTCTTTGGTCAATTATGCCTTCGATATCTCCATTCCTATATTTTTCGACAAAATTGGTTTCTATGTCAAACAAAATTATTCAGTTTCTTGTAATTCATCAAATTCCGCAGATTCAAAATTCTCTATCTGCAGATATTTCTCATTCCCCATATTTGTAAAATCTTCCAGTTTATCGAAATTCTCTGCTTGTAGGATCTGCTGCTTCTCTCCATGTACAAGTTTCTTACTTTCCAACAACTTCACTAGCTCTATTAATTTCCTCTGCCTTTCTTAACATGTGTCTCTATTTCTATCGATCCACACATCTAGTCATAGTTATGATTAAACTGAACTTACAATTTCTAAATTACAGTATCTATTTAGTAAGAGTTAGATCTCTGCATCGAGCAAAATCTTATTTTTCAGTAAATTCTTAGATTGAGCTGATTTGCAGCTTGCCTGCATTCTTTGCAACTTCAATTTCTCCATTTCTTCAGTTTCATCAAACTTGGCTCTCTGTATCTATGAAAATTTGCAGTTCTAGCAATAACACATATTGAAGCATTTTCTCTATAAGCAGATATCTTATATTACTACACTTTTCAAAATCTCCTATGTTCATCAAATTCTATCTTTGTATCATATGATCTTTCACTTATTGTACAGCTATCTTCAATTCAATCATTTCTAAATCTCCAATAATTTTTCTTGTTGTAATACACAAATAGAACTATTTCAAACAAACTACACATTTTTCAATGTTATTTGTTTAATTATGCCTTCAATATCTCCATTCCTATAATTTTCAACAGCTCTGGCTTCTATGTCAAGCAAAAGTATTCACGTTCTTGTAATTCATCAAATTCTGCAGATTCAAAATTCTCTGCGTTAACTGCACAATCAATTTCTCCATATCCTTCAATTTAAACAAACCTGGTTCGATGCGGATAACATAATATCAAAACCGAGCAATTGATGATATTCTAGCATTTTCTCTATCTGCAGATATTTCACATTCCCCATATTTGTAAAATCTTCCAATTTATCGACATTCTCTGCTTGTAAGATCTGCTGCTCCTCTCCATATACAAGTTTCTTACTTTCCAACAACTTCACTATCTCTATTAATTTTTTCTGCCTATCTAAACAAGTGTCTCTATTTCTTTCGCTCCACACGTCTAGACATAGTTATGATTCAACTGAACTTACAATTTCTGAATTACAGTATCTATTTAGTAAGAGTTAGTTCTCTGCATCGAGCAAAATCTTATTTTTCAGTAAATTCTTAGATTGAGCTGATTTGCAGCTTGCCTGCATTCTTTGCAACTTCAATTTCTCCATTTCTTCAGTTTCAGCAAACTTGGCTCTCTGTATCTATGAAACTTTCCAGTTCTAGCAATAACACATATTTAAGCATTTTCTCTATAAGCAGATATCTTATATTACTACACTTTGCAATATCTCCTATGTTCATCAAATTCTATCTTTGTATCATATGATCTTTCACTTATTGTACAGCTTTCTTCAATTCAATCAATTTCTAAATCTCCAATAATTTTTCTTGTTGTAATACACAAATAGAACTATTTCTAACAAACTACACATTTTTCAATGTTATTTGTTGTATTATGCCTTCAATATCTCCATTCCTATAATTTTCAACAGCTCTGGCTTCTATGTCAAGCAAAAGTCTTCACTTTCTTGTAATTCATCAAATTCTGCAGATTCAAAATTCTCTGCGTTAGCTGCACAATCAAAATCTCCATATCCCTCAATTTAAACAAACATGGTTCGATGCGGATAACAAAATATCAAAACCTAGCAATTGATGATATTCTAGCATTTTCTCGATCTGCAAATATTTCTCATTCCCCATATTTGTAAAATCTTCCAGTTTATCGACATTCTCTGCTTGTAAGATCTGCTGCTCCTCTCCATATACAAGTTTCTTACTTTCCACCAACTTCACTATCTCTATTAATTTCCTCTGCCTATCTAAACAAGTGTCTCTATTTCTTTCGCTCCACACATCTAGACATAGTTATGATTGAACTGAACTTACAATTTCTGAATTACAGTATCTATTTAGTAAGAGTTAGTTCTCTGCATCGAGCAAAATCTTATTTTTCGGTAAATTCTTAGATTGAGCTGATTTGCAGCTTGCCTGCATTCTTTGCAACTTCAATTTCTCCATTTCTTCCGTTTCAGCAAACTTGGCAATCTGTATCTATGAAACTTTCCAGTTCTAGCAATAACACATATTGAAGCATTTTCTCTATAAGCAGATATCACATATTCGTAAACTTTGCAAAATCTGCTATTTTCATCAAATTCTATCTTTGTATCATCTGCTCGTTCACTGATTTACAACTTTCTTCAATTCAATCAATTTCTACATCTCCAATAATTATTATTGTTGAACTACATTAATAAAACTATTTCTAACAAAGTACTCATTTTTCAATGTTCTTTGGTCAATTATGCCTTCGATATCTCCATTCCTATATTTTTCGACAAAATTGGTTTCTATGTCAAACAAAATTATTCAGTTTCTTGTAATTCATCAAATTCCGCAGATTCAAAATTCTCTATCTGCAGATATTTCTCATTCCCCATATTTGTAAAATCTTCCAGTTTATCGAAATTCTCTGCTTGTAGGATCTGCTGCTTCTCTCCATGTACAAGTTTCTTACTTTCCAACAACTTCACTAGCTCTATTAATTTCCTCTGCCTTTCTTAACATGTGTCTCTATTTCTATCGATCCACACATCTAGTCATAGTTATGATTCAACTGAACTTACAATTTCTAAATTACAGTATCTATTTAGTAAGAGTTAGATCTCTGCATCGAGCAAAATCTTATTTTTCAGTAAATTCTTAGATTGAGCTGATTTGCAGCTTGCCTGCATTCTTTGCAACTTCAATTTCTCCATTTCTTCAGTTTCATCAAACTTGGCTCTCTGTATCTATGAAACTTTCCAGTTCTAGCAATAACACATATTGAAGCATTTTCTCTATAAGCAGATATCTTATATTACTACACTTTTCAAAATCTCCTATGTTCATCAAATTCTATCTTTGTATCATATGATCTTTCACTTATTGTACAGCTATCTTCAATTCAATCATTTCTAAATCTCCAATAATTTTTCTTGTTGTAATACACAAATAGAACTATTTCAAACAAACTACACATTTTTCAATGTTATTTGTTTAATTATGCCTTCAATATCTCCATTCCTATAATTTTCAACAGCTCTGGCTTCTATGTCAAGCAAAAGTATTCACGTTCTTGTAATTCATCAAATTCTGCAGATTCAAAATTCTCTGCGTTAACTGCACAATCAATTTCTCCATATCCTTCAATTTAAACAAACCTGGTTCGATGCGGATAACATAATATCAAAACCGAGCAATTGATGATATTCTAGCATTTTCTCTATCTGCAGATGTTTCACAGTCCCCATATTTGTAAAATCTTCCAATTTATCGACATTCTCTGCTTGTAAGATCTGCTGCTCCTCTCCATATACAAGTTTCTTACTTTCCAACAACTTCACTATCTCTATTAATTTTTTCTGCCTATCTAAACAAGTGTCTCTATTTCTTTCGCTCCACACGTCTAGACATAGTTATGATTCAACTGAACTTACAATTTCTGAATTACAGTATCTATTTAGTAAGTGTTAGTTCTCTGCATCGAGCAAAATCTTATTTTTCAGTAAATTCTTAGATTGAGCTGATTTGCAGCTTGCCTGCATTCTTTGCAACTTCAATTTCTCCATTTCTTCAGTTTCAGCAAACTTGGCTCTCTGTATCTATGAAACTTTCCAGTTCTAGCAATAACACATATTGAAGCATTTTCTCTATAAGCAGATATCTTATATTACTACACTTTGCAATATCTCCTATGTTCATCAAATTCTATCTTTGTATCATATGATCTTTCACTTATTGTACAGCTTTCTTCAATTCAATCAATTTCTAAATCTCCAATAATTTTTCTTGTTGTAATATACAAATAGAACTATTTCTAACAAACTACACATTTTTCAATGTTATTTGTTGTATTATGCCTTCAATATCTCCTTTCCTATAATTTTCAACAGCTCTGGCTTCTATGTCAAGCAAAAGTCTTCACTTTCTTGTAATTCATCAAATTCTGCAGATTCAAAATTCTCTGCGTTAGCTGCACAATCAAAATCTCCATATCCCTCAATTTAAACAAACATGGTTCGATGCGGATAACAAAATATCAAAACCTAGCAATTGATGATATTCTAGCATTTTCTCTATCTGCAGATATTTCTCATTCCCCATATTTGTAAAATCTTCCAGTTTATCGACATTCTCTGCTTGTAAGATCTGCTGCTCCTCTCCATATACAAGTTTCTTACTTTCCACCAACTTCACTATCTCTATTAATTTCCTCTGCCTATCTAAACAAGTGTCTCTATTTCTTTCGCTCCACACATCTAGACATAGTTATGATTGAACTGAACTTACAATTTCTGAATTACAGTATCTATTTAGTAAGAGTTAGTTCTCTGCATCGAGCAAAATCTTATTTTTCAGTAAATTCTTAGATTGAGCTGATTTGCAGCTTGCCTGCATTCTTTGCAACTTCAATTTCTCCATTTCTTCCGTTTCAGCAAACTTGGCAATCTGTATCTATGAAACTTTGCAGTTCTAGCAAATACACATATTGAAGCATTTTCTCTATAAGCAGATATCACATATTCGTAAACTTTGCAAAATCTGCTATTTTCATCAAATTCTATCTTTGTATCATCTGCTCGTTCACTGATTTACAACTTTCTTCAATTCAATCAATTTCTACATCTCCAATAATTATTATTGTTGAACTACATTAATAAAACTATTTCTAACAAACTACTCATTTTTCAATGTTCTTTGGTCAATTATGCCTTCGATATCTCCATTCCTATATTTTTCGACAAAATTGGTTTCTATGTCAAACAAAAGTATTCAGTTTCTTGTAATTCATCAAATTCCGCAGATTCAAAATTCTCTATCTGCAGATATTTCTCATTCCCCATATTTGTAAAATCTTCCAGTTTATCGAAATTCTCTGCTTGTAGGATCTGCTGCTTCTCTCCATGTACAAGTTTCTTACTTTCCAACAACTTCACTAGCTCTATTAATTTCCTCTGCCTTTCTTAACATGTGTCTCTATTTCTATCGATCCACACATCTAGTCATAGTTATGATTCAACTGAACTTACAATTTCTAAATTACAGTATCTATTTAGTAAGAGTTAGATCTCTGCATCGAGCAAAATCTTATTTTTCAGTAAATTCTTAGATTGAGCTGATTTGCAGCTTGCCTGCATTCTTTGCAACTTCAATTTCTCCATTTCTTCAGTTTCATCAAACTTGGCTCTCTGTATCTATGAAACTTTCCAGTTCTAGCAATAACACATATTGAAGCATTTTCTCTATAAGCAGATATCTTATATTACTACACTTTGCAATATCTCCTATGTTCATCAAATTCTATCTTTGTATCATACGATCTTTCACTTATTGTACAGCTATGTTCAATTCAATCATTTCTAAATCTCCAATAATTTTTCTTGTTGTAATACACAAATAGAACTATTTCAAACAAACTACACATTTTTCAATGTTATTTGTTTAATTATGCCTTCAATATCTCCATTCCTATAATTTTCAACAGCTCTGGCTTCTATGTCAAGCAAAAGTATTCACGTTCTTGTAATTCATCAAATTCTGCAGATTCAAAATTCTCTGCGTTAACTGCACAATCAATTTCTCCATATCCTTCAATTTAAACAAACCTGGTTCGATGCGGATAACATAATATCAAAACCGAGCAATTGATGATATTCTAGCATTTTCTCTATCTGCAGATATTTCACATTCCCCATATTTGTAAAATCTCCCAATTTATCGACATTCTCTGCTTGTAAGATCTGCTGCTCCTCTCCATATACAAGTTTCTTAATTTCCAACAACTTCACTATCTCTATTAATTTTTTCTGCCTATCTGAACAAGTGTCTCTATTTCTTTCGCTCCACACATCTAGACATAGTTATGATTCAACTGAACTTACAATTTCTGAATTACAGTATCTATTTAGTAAGAGTTAGTTCTCTGCATCGAGCAAAATCTTATTTTTCAGTAAATTCTTAGATTGAGCTGATTTGCAGCTTGCCTGCATTCTTTGCAACTTCAATTTCTCCATTTCTTCAGTTTCAGCAAACTTGGCTCTCTGTATCTATGAAACTTTCCAGTTCTAGCAATAACACATATTGAAGCATTTTCTCTATAAGCAGATATCTTATATTACTACACTTTGCAATATCTCCTATGTTCATCAAATTCTATCTTTGTATCATATGATCTTTCACTTATTGTACAGCTTTCTTCAATTCAATCAATTTCTAAATCTCCAATAATTTTTCTTGTTGTAATATACAAATAGAACTATTTCTAACAAACTACACATTTTTCAATGTTATTTGTTGTATTATGCCTTCAATCTCTCCATTCCTATAATTTTCAACAGCTCTGGCTTCTATGTCAAGCAAAAGTCTTCACTTTCTTGTAATTCATCAAATTCTGCAGATTCAAAATTCTCTGCGTTAGCTGCACAGTCAAAATCTCCATATCCCTCAATTTAAACAAACATGGTTCGATGCGGATAACAAAATATCAAAACCTAGCAATTGATGATATTCTAGCATTTTCTCTATCTGCAGATATTTCTCATTCCCCATATTTGTAAAATCTTCCAGTTTATCGACATTCTCTGCTTGTAAGATCTGCTGCTCCTCTCCATATACAAGTTTCTTACTTTCCACCAACTTCACTATCTCTATTAATTTCCTCTGCCTATCTAAACAAGTGTCTCTATTTCTTTCGCTCCACACATCTAGACATAGTTATGATTGAACTGAACTTACAATTTCTGAATTACAGTATCTATTTAGTAAGAGTTAGTTCTCTGCATCGAGCAAAATCTTATTTTTCAGTAAATTCTTAGATTGAGCTGATTTGCAGCTTGCCTGCATTCTTTGCAACTTCAATTTCTCCCTTTCTTCCGTTTCAGCAAACTTGGCAATCTGTATCTATGAAACTTTGCAGTTCTAGCAATAAATAACACATATTGAAGTATTTTCTCTATAAGCAGATATCACATATTCGTAAACTTTGCAAAATCTGCTATTTTCATCAAATTCTATCTTTGTATCATCTGCTCGTTCACTGATTTACAACTTTCTTCAATTCAATCAATTTCTACATCTCCAATAATTATTATTGTTGAACTACATTAATAAAACTATTTCTAACAAACTACTCATTTTTCAATGTTCTTTGGTCAATTATGCCTTCGATATCTCCATTCCTATATTTTTCGACAAAATTGGTTTCTATGTCAAACAAAAGTATTCAGTTTCTTGTAATTCATCAAATTCCGCAGATTCAAAATTCTCTATCTGCAGATATTTCTCATTCCCCATATTTGTAAAATCTTCCAGTTTATCGAAATTCTCTGTTTGTAGGATTTGCTGCTTCTCTCCATGTACAAGTTTCTTACTTTCCAACAACTTCACTAGCTCTATTAATTTCCTCTGCCTTTCTTAACATGTGTCTCTATTTCTATCGATCCACACATCTAGTCATAGTTATGATTCAACTGAACTTACAATTTCTAAATTACAGTATCTATTTAGTAAGAGTTAGATCTCTGCATCGAGCAAAATCTTATTTTTCAGTAAATTCTTAGATTGAGCTGATTTGCAGCTTGCCTGCATTCTTTGCAACTTCAATTTCTCCATTTCTTCAGTTTCATCAAACTTGGCTCTCTGTATCTATGAAACTTTGCAGTTCTAGCAATAACACATATTGAAGCATTTTCTCTATAAGCAGATATCTTATATTACTACACTTTTCAAAATCTCCTATGTTCATCAAATTCTATCTTTGTATCATATGATCTTTCACTTATTGTACAGCTATCTTCAATTCAATCATTTCTAAATCTCCAATAATTTTTCTTGTTGTAATACACAAATAGAACTATTTCAAACAAACTACACATTTTTCAATGTTATTTGTTTAATTATGCCTTCAATATCTCCATTCCTATAATTTTCAACAGCTCTGGCTTCTATGTCAAGCAAAAGTATTCACGTTCTTGTAATTCATCAAATTCTGCAGATTCAAAATTCTCTGCGTTAACTGCACAATCAATTTCTCCATATCCTTCAATTTAAACAAACCTGGTTCGATGCGGATAACATAATATCAAAACCGAGCAATTGATGATATTCTAGCATTTTCTCTATCTGCAGATATTTCACATTCCCCATATTTGTAAAATCTCCCAATTTATCGACATTCTCTGCTTGTAAGATCTGCTGCTCCTCTCCATATACAAGTTTCTTACTTTCCAACAACTTCACTATCTCTATTAATTTTTTCTGCCTATCTAAACAAGTGTCTCTATTTCTTTCGCTCCACACATCTAGACATAGTTATGATTCAACTGAACTTACAATTTCTGAATTACAGTATCTATTTAGTAAGAGTTAGTTCTCTGCATCGAGCAAAATCTTATTTTTCAGTAAATTCTTAGATTGAGCTGATTTGCAGCTTGCCTGCATTCTTTGCAACTTCAATTTCTCCATTTCTTCAGTTTCAGCAAACTTGGCTCTCTGTATCTATGAAACTTTCCAGTTCTAGCAATAACACATATTGAAGCATTTTCTCTATAAGCAGATATCTTATATTACTACACTTTGCAATATCTCCTATGTTCATCAAATTCTATCTTTGTATCATATGATCTTTCACTTATTGTACAGCTTTCTTCAATTCAATCAATTTCTAAATCTCCAATAATTTTTCTTGTTGTAATATACAAATAGAACTATTTCTAACAAACTACACATTTTTCAATGTTATTTGTTGTATTATGCCTTCAATCTCTCCATTCCTATAATTTTCAACAGCTCTGGCTTCTATGTCAAGCAAAAGTCTTCACTTTCTTGTAATTCATCAAATTCTGCAGATTCAAAATTCTCTGCGTTAGCTGCACAATCAAAATCTCCATATCCCTCAATTTAAACAAACATGGTTCGATGCGGATAACAAAATATCAAAACCTAGCAATTGATGATATTCTAGCATTTTCTCTATCTGCAGATATTTCTCATTCCCCATATTTGTAAAATCTTCCAGTTTATCGACATTCTCTGCTTGTAAGATCTGCTGCTCCTCTCCATATACAAGTTTCTTACTTTCCACCAACTTCACTATCTCTATTAATTTCCTCTGCCTATCTAAACAAGTGTCTCTATTTCTTTCGCTCCACACATCTAGACATAGTTATGATTCAACTGAACTTACAATTTCTGAATTACAGTATCTATTTAGTAAGAATTAGTTCTCTGCATCGAGCAAAATCTTATTTTTCAGTAAATTCTTAGATTGAGCTGATTTGCAGCTTGCCTGCATTCTTTGCAACTTCAATTTCTCCATTTCTTCCGTTTCAGCAAACTTGGCAATCTGTATCTATGAAACTTTGCAGTTCTAGCAAATACACATATTGAAGCATTTTCTCTATAAGCAGATATCACATATTCGTAAACTTTGCAAAATCTGCTATTTTCATCAAATTCTATCTTTGTATCATCTGCTCGTTCACTGATTTACAACTTTCTTCAATTCAATCAATTTCTACATCTCCAATAATTATTATTGTTGAACTACATTAATAAAACTATTTCTAACAAACTACTCATTTTTCAATGTTCTTTGGTCAATTATGCCTTCGATATCTCCATTCCTATATTTTTCGACAAAATTGGTTTCTATGTCAAACAAAAGTATTCAGTTTCTTGTAATTCATCAAATTCCGCAGATTCAAAATTCTCTATCTGCAGATATTTCTCATTCCCCATATTTGTAAAATCTTCCAGTTTATCGAAATTCTCTGCTTGTAGGATCTGCTGCTTCTCTCCATGTACAAGTTTCTTACTTTCCAACAACTTCACTAGCTCTATTAATTTCCTCTGCCTTTCTTAACATGTGTCTCTATTTCTATCGATCCACACATCTAGTCATAGTTATGATTCAACTGAACTTACAATTTCTAAATTACAGTATCTATTTAGTAAGAGTTAGATCTCTGCATCGAGCAAAATCTTATTTTTCAGTAAATTCTTAGATTGAGCTGATTTGCAGCTTGCCTGCATTCTTTGCAACTTCAATTTCTCCATTTCTTCAGTTTCATCAAACTTGGCTCTCTGTATCTATGAAACTTTCCAGTTCTAGCAATAACACATATTGAAGCATTTTCTCTATAAGCAGATATCTTATATTACTACACTTTTCAAAATCTCCTATGTTCATCAAATTCTATCTTTGTATCATATGATCTTTCACTTATTGTACAGCTATCTTCAATTCAATCATTTCTAAATCTCCAATAATTTTTCTTGTTGTAATACACAAATAGAACTATTTCAAACAAACTACACATTTTTCAATGTTATTTGTTTAATTATGCCTTCAATATCTCCATTCCTATAATTTTCAACAGCTCTGGCTTCTATGTCAAGCAAAAGTATTCACGTTCTTGTAATTCATCAAATTCTGCAGATTCAAAATTCTCTGCGTTAACTGCACAATCAATTTCTCCATATCCTTCAATTTAAACAAACCTGGTTCGATGCGGATAACATAATATCAAAACCGAGCAATTGATGATATTCTAGCATTTTCTCTATCTGCAGATATTTCACATTCCCCATATTTGTAAAATCTCCCAATTTATCGACATTCTCTGCTTGTAAGATCTGCTGCTCCTCTCCATATACAAGTTTCTTACTTTCCAACAACTTCACTATCTCTATTAATTTTTTCTGCCTATCTAAACAAGTGTCTCTATTTCTTTCGCTCCACACATCTAGACATATTTATGATTCAACTGAACTTACAATTTCTGAATTACAGTATCTATTTAGTAAGAGTTAGTTCTCTGCATCGAGCAAAATCTTATTTTTCAGTAAATTCTTAGATTGAGCTGATTTGCAGCTTGCCTGCATTCTTTGCAACTTCAATTTCTCCATTTCTTCAGTTTCAGCAAACTTGGCTCTCTGTATCTATGAAACTTTCCAGTTCTAGCAATAACACATATTGAAGCATTTTCTCTATAAGCAGATATCTTATATTACTACACTTTGCAATATCTCCTATGTTCATCAAATTCTATCTTTGTATCATATGATCTTTCACTTATTGTACAGCTTTCTTCAATTCAATCAATTTCTAAATCTCCAATAATTTTTCTTGTTGTAATATACAAATAGAACTATTTCTAACAAACTACACATTTTTCAATGTTATTTGTTGTATTATGCCTTCAATCTCTCCATTCCTATAATTTTCAACAGCTCTGGCTTCTATGTCAAGCAAAAGTCTTCACTTTCTTGTAATTCATCAAATTCTGCAGATTCAAAATTCTCTGCGTTAGCTGCACAATCAAAATCTCCATATCCCTCAATTTAAACAAACATGGTTCGATGCGGATAACAAAATATCAAAACCTAGCAATTGATGATATTCTAGCATTTTCTCTATCTGCAGATATTTCTCATTCCCCATATTTGTAAAATCTTCCAGTTTATCGACATTCTCTGCTTGTAAGATCTGCTGCTCCTCTCCATATACAAGTTTCTTACTTTCCACCAACTTCACTATCTGTATTAATTTCCTCTGCCTATCTAAACAAGTGTCTCTATTTCTTTCGCTCCACACATCTAGACATAGTTATGATTGAACTGAACTTACAATTTCTGAATTACAGCATCTATTTAGTAAGAGTTAGTTCTCTGCATCGAGCAAAATCTTATTTTTCAGTAAATTCTTAGATTGAGCTGATTTGCAGCTTGCCTGCATTCTTTGCAACTTCAATTTCTCCATTTCTTCCGTTTCAGCAAACTTGGCAATCTGTATCTATGAAACTTTGCAGTTCTAGCAAATACACATATTGAAGCATTTTCTCTATAAGCAGATATCACATATTCGTAAACTTTGCAAAATCTGCTATTTTCATCAAATTCTATCTTTGTATCATCTGCTCGTTCACTGATTGTACAACTTTCTTCAATTCAATCAATTTCTACATCTCCAATAATTATTATTGTTGAACTACATTAATAAAACTATTTCTAACAGACTACTCATTTTTCAATGTTCTTTGGTCAATTATGCCTTCGATATCTCCATTCCTATATTTTTCGACAAAATTGGTTTCTATGTCAAACAAAAGTATTCAGTTTCTTGTAATTCATCAAATTCCGCAGATTCAAAATTCTCTATCTGCAGATATTTCTCATTCCCCATATTTGTAAAATCTTCCAGTTTATCGAAATTCTCTGCTTGTAGGATCTGCTGCTTCTCTCCATGTACAAGTTTCTTACTTTCCAACAACTTCACTAGCTCTATTAATTTCCTCTGCCTTTCTTAACATGTGTCTCTATTTCTATCGATCCACACATCTAGTCATAGTTATGATTCAACTGAACTTACAATTTCTAAATTACAGTATCTATTTAGTAAGAGTTAGATCTCTGCATCGAGCAAAATCTTATTTTTCAGTAAATTCTTAGATTGAGCTGATTTGCAGCTTGCCTGCATTCTTTGCAACTTCAATTTCTCCATTTCTTCAGTTTCATCAAACTTGGCTCTCTGTATCTATGAAACTTTCCAGTTCTAGCAATAACACATATTGAAGCATTTTCTCTATAAGCAGATATCTTATATTACTACACTTTTCAAAATCTCCTATGTTCATCAAATTCTATCTTTGTATCATATGATCTTTCACTTATTGTACAGCTATCTTCAATTCAATCATTTCTAAATCTCCAATAATTTTTCTTGTTGTAATACACAAATAGAACTATTTCAAACAAACTACACATTTTTCAATGTTATTTGTTTAATTATGCCTTCAATATCTCCATTCCTATAATTTTCAACAGCTCTGGCTTCTATGTCAAGCAAAAGTATTCACGTTCTTGTAATTCATCAAATTCTGCAGATTCAAAATTCTCTGCGTTAACTGCACAATCAATTTCTCCATATCCTTCAATTTAAACAAACCTGGTTCGATGCGGATAACATAATATCAAAACCGAGCAATTGATGATATTCTAGCATTTTCTCTATCTACAGATAATTCACATTCCCCATATTTGTAAAATCTTCCAATTTATCGACATTCTCTGCTTGTAAGATCTGCTGCTCCTCTCCATATACAAGTTTCTTACTTTCCAACAACTTCACTATCTCTATTAATTTTTTCTGCCTATCTAAACAAGTGTCTCTATTTCTTTCGCTCCACACATCTAGACATAGTTATGATTCAACTGAACTTACAATTTCTGAATTACAGTATCTATTTAGTAAGAGTTAGTTCTCTGCATCGAGCAAAATCTTATTTTTCAGTAAATTCTTAGATTGAGCTGATTTGCAGCTTGCCTGCATTCTTTGCAACTTCAATTTCTCCATTTCTTCAGTTTCAGCAAACTTGGCAATCTGTATCTATGAAACTTTGCAGTTCTAGCAATAACACATATTGAAGCATTTTCTCTATAAGCAGATATCTTATATTACTACACTTTGCAAAATCTCCTATGTTCATCAAATTCTATCTTTGTATCATATGATCTTTCACTTATTGTACAGCTTTCTTCAATTCAATCAATTTCTAAATCTCCAATAATTTTTCTTGTTGTAATACACAAATAGAACTATTTCTAACAAACTACACATTTTTCAATGTTATTTGTTGTATTATGCCTTCAATATCTCCATTCCTATAATTTTCAACAGCTCTGGCTTCTATGTCAAGCAAAAGTCTTCACTTTCTTGTAATTCATCAAATTCTGCAGATTCAAAATTCTCTGCGTTAGCTGCACAATCAAAATCTCCATATCCCTCAATTTAAACAAACATGGTTCGATGCGGATAACAAAATATCAAAACCTAGCAATTGATGATATTCTAGCATTTTCTCTATCTGCAGATATTTCTCATTCCCCATATTTGTAAAATCTTCCAGTTTATCGACATTCTCTGCTTGTAAGATCTGCTGCTCCTCTCCATATACAAGTTTCTTACTTTCCACCAACTTCACTATCTGTATTAATTTCCTCTGCCTATCTAAACAAGTGTCTCTATTTCTTTCGCTCCACACATCTAGACATAGTTATGATTGAACTGAACTTACAATTTCTGAATTACAGTATCTATTTAGTAAGAGTTAGTTCTCTGCATCGAGCAAAATCTTATTTTTCAGTAAATTCTTAGATTGAGCTGATTTGCAGCTTGCCTGCATTCTTTGCAACTTCAATTTCTCCATTTCTTCCGTTTCAGCAAACTTGGCAATCTGTATCTATGAAACTGCAGTTCTAGCAAATACACATATTGAAGCATTTTCTCTTTAAGCAGATATCACATATTCGTAAACTTTGCAAAATCTGCTATTTTCATCAAATTCTATCTTTGTATCATCTGCTCGTTCACTGATTGTACAACTTTCTTCAATTCAATCAATTTCTACATCTCCAATAATTATTATTGTTGAACTACATTAATAAAACTATTTCTAACAAACTACTCATTTTTCAATGTTCTTTGGTCAATTATGCCTTCGATATCTCCATTCCTATATTTTTCGACAAAATTGGTTTCTATGTCAAACAAAAGTATTCAGTTTCTTGTAATTCATCAAATTCCGCAGATTCAAAATTCTCTATCTGCAGATATTTCCCATTCCCCATATTTGTAAAATCTTCCAGTTTATCGAAATTCTCTGCTTGTAGGATCTGCTGCTTCTCTCCATGTACAATTTTCTTACTTTCCAACAACTTCACTAGCTCTATTAATTTCCTCTGCCTTTCTTAACATGTGTCTCTATTTCTATCGATCCACACATCTAGTCATAGTTATGATTCAACTGAACTTACAATTTCTAAATTACAGTATCTATTTAGTAAGAGTTAGTTCTCTGCATCGAGCAAAGTCTTATTTTTCAGTAAATTCTTAGATTGAGCTGATTTGCAGCTTGACTGCATTCTTTGCAACTTCAATTTCTCCATTTCTTCAGTTTCATCAAACTTGGCTCTCTGTATCTATGAAACTTTCCAGTTCTAGCAATAACACATATTGAAGCATTTTCTCTATAAGCAGATATCTTATATTACTACACTTTTCAAAATCTCCTATGTTCATCAAATTCTATCTTTGTATCATATGATCTTTCACTTATTGTACAGCTATCTTCAATTCAATCATTTCTAAATCTCCAATAATTTTTCTTGTTGTAATACACAAATAGAACTATTTCAAACAAACTACACATTTTTCAATGTTATTTGTTTAATTATGCCTTCAATATCTCCATTCCTATAATTTGCAACAGCTCTGGCTTCTATGTCAAGCAAAAGTATTCACGTTCTTGTAATTCATCAAATTCTGCAGATTCAAAATTCTCTGCGTTAACTGCACAATCAATTTCTCCATATCCTTCAATTTAAACAAACCTGGTTCGATGCGGATAACATAATATCAAAACCGAGCAATTGATGATATTCTAGCATTTTCTCTATCTGCAGATAATTCACATTCCCCATATTTGTAAAATCTTCCAATTTATCGACATTCTCTGCTTGTAAGATCTGCTGCTCCTCTCCATATACAAGTTTCTTACTTTCCAACAACTTCACTATCTCTATTAATTTTTTCTGCCTATCTAAACAAGTGTCTCTATTTCTTTCGCTCCACACATCTAGACATAGTTATGATTCAACTGAACTTACAATTTCTGAATTACAGTATCTATTTAGTAAGAGTTAGTTCTCTGCATCGAGCAAAATCTTATTTTTCAGTAAATTCTTAGATTGAGCTGATTTGCAGCTTGCCTGCATTCTTTGCAACTTCAATTTCTCCATTTCTTCAGTTTCAGCAAACTTGGCAATCTGTATCTATGAAACTTTCCAGTTCTAGCAATAACACATATTGAAGCATTTTCTCTATAAGCAGATATCTTATATTACTACACTTTGCAAAATCTCCTATGTTCATCAAATTCTATCTTTGTATCATATGATCTTTCACTTATTGTACAGCTTTCTTCAATTCAATCAATTTCTAAATCTCCAATAATTTTTCTTGTTGTAATACACAAATAGAACTATTTCTAACAAACTACACATTTTTCAATGTTATTTGTTGTATTATGCCTTCAATATCTCCATTCCTATAATTTTCAACAGCTCTGGCTTCTATGTCAAGCAAAAGTCTTCACTTTCTTGTAATTCATCAAATTCTGCAGATTCAAAATTCTCTGCGTTAGCTGCACAATCAAAATCTCCATATCCCTCAATTTAAACAAACATGGTTCGATGCGGATAACAAAATATCAAAACCTAGCAATTGATGATATTCTAGCATTTTCTCTATCTGCAGATATTTCTCATTCCCCATATTTGTAAAATCTTCCAGTTTATCGACATTCTCTGCTTGTAAGATCTGCTGCTCCTCTCCATATACAAGTTTCTTACTTTCCACCAACTTCACTATCTCTATTAATTTCCTCTGCCTATCTAAACAAGTGTCTCTATTTCTTTCGCTCCACACATCTAGACATAGTTATGATTCAACTGAACTTACAATTTCTGAATTACAGTATCTATTTAGTAAGAGTTAGTTCTCTGCATCGAGCAAAATCTTATTTTTCAGTAAATTCTTAGATTGAGCTGATTTGCAGCTTGCCTGCATTCTTTGCAACTTCAATTTCTCCATTTCTTCCGTTTCAGCAAACTTGGCAATCTGTATCTATGAAACTTTGCAGTTCTAGCAAATACACATATTGAAGCATTTTCTCTATAAGCAGATATCACATATTCGTAAACTTTGCAAAATCTGCTATTTTCATCAAATTCTATCTTTGTATCATCTGCTCGTTCACTGATTGTACAACTTTCTTCAATTCAATCAATTTCTTCATCTCCAATAATTATTATTGTTGAACTACATTAATAAAACTATTTCTAACAAACTACTCATTTTTCAATGTTCTTTGGTGAATTATGCCTTCGATATCTCCATTCCTATATTTTTCGACAAAATTGGTTTCTATGTCAAACAAAAGTATTCAGTTTCTTGTAATTCATCAAATTCCGCAGATTCAAAATTCTCTATCTGCAGATATTTCTCATTCCCCATATTTGTAAAATCTTCCAGTTTATCGAAATTCTCTGCTTGTAGGATCTGCTGCTTCTCTCCATGTACAAGTTTCTTACTTTCCAACAACTTCACTAGCTCTATTAATTTCCTCTGCCTTTCTTAACATGTGTCTCTATTTCTATCGATCCACACATCTAGTCATAGTTATGATTCAACTGAACTTACAATTTCTAAATTACAGTATCTATTTAGTAAGAGTTAGTTCTCTGCATCGAGCAAAGTCTTATTTTTCAGTAAATTCTTAGATTGAGCTGATTTGCAGCTTGACTGCATTCTTTGCAACTTCAATTTCTCCATTTCTTCAGTTTCAGCAAACTTGGCAATCTGTATCTATGAAACTTTGCAGTTCTAGCAATAACACATATTGAAGCATTTTCTCTATAAGCAGATATCTTATATTACTACACTTTGCAAAATCTCCTATGTTCATCAAATTCTATCTTTGTATCATATGATCTTTCACTTATTGTACAGCTTTCTTCAATTCAATCAATTTCTAAATCTCCAATAATTTTTCTTGTTGTAATACACAAATAGAACTATTTCTAACAAACTACACATTTTTCAATGTTATTTGTTGTATTATGCCTTCAATATCTCCATTCCTATAATTTTCAACAGCTCTGGCTTCTATGTCAAGCAAAAGTCTTCACTTTCTTGTAATTCATCAAATTCTGCAGATTCAAAATTCTCTGCGTTAGCTGCACAATCAAAATCTCCATATCCCTCAATTTAAACAAACATGGTTCGATGCGGATAACAAAATATCAAAACCTAGCAATTGATGATATTCTAGCATTTTCTCTATCTGCAGATATTTCTCATTCCCCATATTTGTAAAATCTTCCAGTTTATCGACATTCTCTGCTTGTAAGATCTGCTGCTCCTCTCCATATACAAGTTTCTTACTTTCCACCAACTTCACTATCTCTATTAATTTCCTCTGCCTATCTAAACAAGTGTCTCTATTTCTTTCGCTCCACACATCTAGACATAGTTATGATTCAACTGAACTTACAATTTCTGAATTACAGTATCTATTTAGTAAGAGTTAGTTCTCTGCATCGAGCAAAATCTTATTTTTCAGTAAATTCTTAGATTGAGCTGATTTGCAGCTTGCCTGCATTCTTTGCAACTTCAATTTCTCCATTTCTTCCGTTTCAGCAAACTTGGCAATCTGTATCTATGAAACTTTGCAGTTCTAGCAAATACACATATTGAAGCATTTTCTCTATAAGCTGATATCACATATTCGTAAACTTTGCAAAATCTGCTATTTTCATCAAATTCTATCTTTGTATCATCTGCTCGTTCACTGATTGTACAACTTTCTTCAATTCAATCAATTTCTACATCTCCAATAATTATTATTGTTGAACTACATTAATAAAACTATTTCTAACAAACTACTCATTTTTCAATGTTCTTTGGTCAATTATGCCTTCGATATCTCCATTCCTATATTTTTCGACAAAATTGGTTTCTATGTCAAACAAAAGTATTCAGTTTCTTGTAATTCATCAAATTCCGCAGATTCAAAATTCTCTATCTGCAGATATTTCTCATTCCCCATATTTGTAAAATCTTCCAGTTTATCGAAATTCTCTGCTTGTAGGATCTGCTGCTTCTCTCCATGTACAAGTTTCTTACTTTCCAACAACTTCACTAGCTCTATTAATTTCCTCTGCCTTTCTTAACATGTGTCTCTATTTCTATCGATCCACACATCTAGTCATAGTTATGATTCAACTGAACTTACAATTTCTAAATTACAGTATCTATTTAGTAAGAGTTAGTTCTCTGCATCGAGCAAAGTCTTATTTTTCAGTAAATTCTTAGATTGAGCTGATTTGCAGCTTGACTGCATTCTTTGCAACTTCAATTTCTCCATTTCTTCAGTTTCAGCAAACTTGGCTCTCTGTATCTATGAAACTTTCCAGTTCTAGCAATAACACATATTGAAGCATTTTCTCTATAAGCAGATATCTTATATTACTACACTTTTCAAAATCTCCTATGTTCATCAAATTCTATCTTTGTATCATATGATCTTTCACTTATTGTACAGCTATCTTCAATTCAATCATTTCTAAATCTCCAATAATTTTTCTTGTTGTAATACACAAATAGAACTATTTCAAACAAACTACACATTTTTCAATGTTATTTGTTTAATTATGCCTTCAATATCTCCATTCCTATAATTTGCAACAGCTCTGGCTTCTATGTCAAGCAAAAGTATTCACGTTCTTGTAATTCATCAAATTCTGCAGATTCAAAATTCTCTGCGTTAACTGCACAATCAATTTCTCCATATCCTTCAATTTAAACAAACCTGGTTCGATGCGGATAACATAATATCAAAACCGAGCAATTGATGATATTCTAGCATTTTCTCTATCTGCAAATAATTCACATTCCCCATATTTGTAAAATCTTCCAATTTATCGACTTTCTCTGCTTGTAAGATCTGCTGCTCCTCTCCATATACAAGTTTCTTACTTTCCAACAACTTCACTATCTCTATTAATTTTTTCTGCCTATCTAAACAAGTGTCTCTATTTCTTTCGCTCCACACATCTAGACATAGTTATGATTCAACTGAACTTACAATTTCTGAATTACAGTATCTATTTAGTAAGAGTTAGTTCTCTGCATCGAGCAAAATCTTATTTTTCAGTAAATTCTTAGATTGAGCTGATTTGCAGCTTGCCTGCATTCTTTGCAACTTCAATTTCTCCATTTCTTCAGTTTCAGCAAACTTGGCAATCTGTATCTATGAAACTTTGCAGTTCTAGCAATAACACATATTGAAGCATTTTCTCTATAAGCAGATATCTTATATTACTACACTTTGCAAAATCTCCTATGTTCATCAAATTCTATCTTTGTATCATATGATCTTTCACTTATTGTACAGCTTTCTTCAATTCAATCAATTTCTAAATCTCCAATAATTTTTCTTGTTGTAATACACAAATAGAACTATTTCTAACAAACTACACATTTTTCAATGTTATTTGTTGTATTATGCCTTCAATATCTCCATTCCTATAATTTTCAACAGCTCTGGCTTCTATGTCAAGCAAAAGTCTTCACTTTCTTGTAATTCATCAAATTCTGCAGATTCAAAATTCTCTGCGTTAGCTGCACAATCAAAATCTCCATATCCCTCAATTTAAACAAACATGGTTCGATGCGGATAACAAAATATCAAAACCTAGCAATTGATGATATTCTAGCATTTTCTCTATCTGCAGATATTTCTCATTCCCCATATTTGTAAAATCTTCCAGTTTATCGACATTCTCTGCTTGTAAGATCTGCTGCTCCTCTCCATATACAAGTTTCTTACTTTCCACCAACTTCACTATCTCTATTAATTTCCTCTGCCTATCTAAACAAGTGTCTCTATTTCTTTCGCTCCACACATCTAGACATAGTTATGATTCAACTGAACTTACAATTTCTGAATTACAGTATCTATTTAGTAAGAGTTAGTTCTCTGCATCGAGCAAAATCTTATTTTTCAGTAAATTCTTAGATTGAGCTGATTTGCAGCTTGCCTGCATTCTTTGCAACTTCAATTTCTCCATTTCTTCCGTTTCAGCAAACTTGGCAATCTGTATCTATGAAACTTTGCAGTTCTAGCAAATACACATATTGAAGCATTTTCTCTATAAGCAGATATCACATATTCGTAAACTTTGCAAAATCTGCTATTTTCATCAAATTCTATCTTTGTATCATCTGCTCGTTCACTGATTGTACAACTTTCTTCAATTCAATCAATTTCTACATCTCCAATAATTATTATTGTTGAACTACATTAATAAAACTATTTCTAACAAACTACTCATTTTTCAATGTTCTTTGGTCAATTATGCCTTCGATATCTCCATTCCTATATTTTTCGACAAAATTGGTTTCTATGTCAAACAAAAGTATTCAGTTTCTTGTAATTCATCAAATTCCGCAGATTCAAAATTCTCTATCTGCAGATATTTCTCATTCCCCATATTTGTAAAATCTTCCAGTTTATCGAAATTCTCTGCTTGTAGGATCTGCTGCTTCTCTCCATGTACAAGTTTCTTACTTTCCAACAACTTCACTAGCTCTATTAATTTCCTCTGCCTTTCTTAACATGTGTCTCTATTTCTATCGATCCACACATCTAGTCATAGTTATGATTCAACTGAACTTACAATTTCTAAATTACAGTATCTATTTAGTAAGAGTTAGTTCTCTGCATCGAGCAAAGTCTTATTTTTCAGTAAATTCTTAGATTGAGCTGATTTGCAGCTTGACTGCATTCTTTGCAACTTCAATTTCTCCATTTCTTCAGTTTCAGCAAACTTGGCAATCTGTATCTATGAAACTTTGCAGTTCTAGCAATAACACATATTGAAGCATTTTCTCTATAAGCAGATATCTTATATTACTACACTTTGCAAAATCTCCTATGTTCATCAAATTCTATCTTTGTATCATATGATCTTTCACTTATTGTACAGCTTTCTTCAATTCAATCAATTTCTAAATCTCCAATAATTTTTCTTGTTGTAATACACAAATAGAACTATTTCTAACAAACTACACATTTTTCAATGTTATTTGTTGTATTATGCCTTCAATATCTCCATTCCTATAATTTTCAACAGCTCTGGCTTCTATGTCAAGCAAAAGTCTTCACTTTCTTGTAATTCATCAAATTCTGCAGATTCAAAATTCTCTGCGTTAGCTGCACAATCAAAATCTCCATATCCCTCAATTTAAACAAACATGGTTCGATGCGGATAACAAAATATCAAAACCTAGCAATTGATGATATTCTAGCATTTTCTCTATCTGCAGATATTTCTCATTCCCCATATTTGTAAAATCTTCCAGTTTATCGACATTCTCTGCTTGTAAGATCTGCTGCTCCTCTCCATATACAAGTTTCTTACTTTCCACCAACTTCACTATCTCTATTAATTTCCTCTGCCTATCTAAACAAGTGTCTCTATTTCTTTCGCTCCACACATCTAGACATAGTTATGATTCAACTGAACTTACAATTTCTGAATTACAGTATCTATTTAGTAAGAGTTAGTTCTCTGCATCGAGCAAAATCTTATTTTTCAGTAAATTCTTAGATTGAGCTGATTTGCAGCTTGCCTGCATTCTTTGCAACTTCAATTTCTCCATTTCTTCCGTTTCAGCAAACTTGGCAATCTGTATCTATGAAACTTTGCAGTTCTAGCAATAACACATATTGAAGCATTTTCTCTATTAGCAGATATCACATATTCGTAAACTTTGCAAAATCTGCTATTTTCATCAAATTCTATCTTTGTATCATCTGCTCGTTCACTGATTGTACAACTTTCTTCAATTCAATCAATTTCTACATCTCCAATAATTATTATTGTTGAACTACATTAATAAAACTATTTCTAACAAACTACTCATTTTTCAATGTTCTTTGGTCAATTATGCCTTCGATATCTCCATTCCTATATTTTTCGACAAAATTGGTTTCTATGTCAAACAAAAGTATTCAGTTTCTTGTAATTCATCAAATTCCGCAGATTCAAAATTCTCTATCTGCAGATATTTCTCATTCCCCATATTTGTAAAATCTTCCAGTTTATCGAAATTCTCTGCTTGTAGGATCTGCTGCTTCTCTCCATGTACAAGTTTCTTACTTTCCAACAACTTCACTAGCTCTATTAATTTCCTCTGCCTTTCTTAACATGTGTCTCTATTTCTATCGATCCACACATCTAGTCATAGTTATGATTCAACTGAACTTACAATTTCTAAATTACAGTATCTATTTAGTAAGAGTTAGTTCTCTGCATCGAGCAAAGTCTTATTTTTCAGTAAATTCTTAGATTGAGCTGATTTGCAGCTTGACTGCATTCTTTGCAACTTCAATTTCTCCATTTCTTCAGTTTCATCAAACTTGGCTCTCTGTATCTATGAAACTTTCCAGTTCTAGCAATAACACATATTGAAGCATTTTCTCTATAAGCAGATATCTTATATTACTACACTTTTCAAAATCTCCTATGTTCATCAAATTCTATCTTTGTATCATATGATCTTTCACTTATTGTACAGCTATCTTCAATTCAATCATTTCTAAATCTCCAATAATTTTTCTTGTTGTAATACACAAATAGAACTATTTCAAACAAACTACACATTTTTCAATGTTATTTGTTTAATTATGCCTTCAATATCTCCATTCCTATAATTTGCAACAGCTCTGGCTTCTATGTCAAGCAAAAGTATTCACGTTCTTGTAATTCATCAAATTCTGCAGATTCAAAATTCTCTGCGTTAACTGCACAATCAATTTCTCCATATCCTTCAATTTAAACAAACCTGGTTCGATGCGGATAACATAATATCAAAACCGAGCAATTGATGATATTCTAGCATTTTCTCTATCTGCAGATAATTCACATTCCCCATATTTGTAAAATCTTCCAATTTATCGACATTCTCTGCTTGTAAGATCTGCTGCTCCTCTCCATATACAAGTTTCTTACTTTCCAACAACTTCACTATCTCTATTAATTTTTTCTGCCTATCTAAACAAGTGTCTCTATTTCTTTCGCTCCACACATCTAGACATAGTTATGATTCAACTGAACTTACAATTTCTGAATTACAGTATCTATTTAGTAAGAGTTAGTTCTCTGCATCGAGCAAAATCTTATTTTTCAGTAAATTCTTAGATTGAGCTGATTTGCAGCTTGCCTGCATTCTTTGCAACTTCAATTTCTCCATTTCTTCAGTTTCAGCAAACTTGGCAATCTGTATCTATGAAACTTTGCAGTTCTAGCAATAACACATATTGAAGCATTTTCTCTATAAGCAGATATCTTATATTACTACACTTTGCAAAATCTCCTATGTTCATCAAATTCTATCTTTGTATCATATGATCTTTCACTTATTGTACAGCTTTCTTCAATTCAATCAATTTCTAAATCTCCAATAATTTTTCTTGTTGTAATACACAAATAGAACTATTTCTAACAAACTACACATTTTTCAATGTTATTTGTTGTATTATGCCTTCAATATCTCCATTCCTATAATTTTCAACAGCTCTGGCTTCTATGTCAAGCAAAAGTCTTCACTTTCTTGTAATTCATCAAATTCTGCAGATTCAAAATTCTCTGCGTTAGCTGCACAATCAAAATCTCCATATCCCTCAATTTAAACAAACATGGTTCGATGCGGATAACAAAATATCAAAACCTAGCAATTGATGATATTCTAGCATTTTCTCTATCTGCAGATATTTCTCATTCCCCATATTTGTAAAATCTTCCAGTTTATCGACATTCTCTGCTTGTAAGATCTGCTGCTCCTCTCCATATACAAGTTTCTTACTTTCCACCAACTTCACTATCTCTATTAATTTCCTCTGCCTATCTAAACAAGTGTCTCTATTTCTTTCGCTCCACACATCTAGACATAGTTATGATTCAACTGAACTTACAATTTCTGAATTACAGTATCTATTTAGTAAGAGTTAGTTCTCTGCATCGAGCAAAATCTTATTTTTCAGTAAATTCTTAGATTGAGCTGATTTGCAGCTTGCCTGCATTCTTTGCAACTTCAATTTCTCCATTTCTTCCGTTTCAGCAAACTTGGCAATCTGTATCTATGAAACTTTGCAGTTCTAGCAAATACACATATTGAAGCATTTTCTCTATAAGCAGATATCACATATTCGTAAACTTTGCAAAATCTGCTATTTTCATCAAATTCTATCTTTGTATCATCTGCTCGTTCACTGATTGTACAACTTTCTTCAATTCAATCAATTTCTACATCTCCAATAATTATTATTGTTGAACTACATTAATAAAACTATTTCTAACAAACTACTCATTTTTCAATGTTCTTTGGTCAATTATGCCTTCGATATCTCCATTCCTATATTTTTCGACAAAATTGGTTTCTATGTCAAACAAAAGTATTCAGTTTCTTGTAATTCATCAAATTCCGCAGATTCAAAATTCTCTATCTGCAGATATTTCTCATTCCCCATATTTGTAAAATCTTCCAGTTTATCGAAATTCTCTGCTTGTAGGATCTGCTGCTTCTCTCCATGTACAAGTTTCTTACTTTCCAACAACTTCACTAGCTCTATTAATTTCCTCTGCCTTTCTTAACATGTGTCTCTATTTCTATCGATCCACACATCTAGTCATAGTTATGATTCAACTGAACTTACAATTTCTAAATTACAGTATCTATTTAGTAAGAGTTAGTTCTCTGCATCGAGCAAAGTCTTATTTTTCAGTAAATTCTTAGATTGAGCTGATTTGCAGCTTGACTGCATTCTTTGCAACTTCAATTTCTCCATTTCTTCAGTTTCAGCAAACTTGGCAATCTGTATCTATGAAACTTTGCAGTTCTAGCAATAACACATATTGAAGCATTTTCTCTATAAGCAGATATCTTATATTACTACACTTTGCAAAATCTCCTATGTTCATCAAATTCTATCTTTGTATCATATGATCTTTCACTTATTGTACAGCTTTCTTCAATTCAATCAATTTCTAAATCTCCAATAATTTTTCTTGTTGTAATACACAAATAGAACTATTTCTAACAAACTACACATTTTTCAATGTTATTTGTTGTATTATGCCTTCAATATCTCCATTCCTATAATTTTCAACAGCTCTGGCTTCTATGTCAAGCAAAAGTCTTCACTTTCTTGTAATTCATCAAATTCTGCAGATTCAAAATTCTCTGCGTTAGCTGCACAATCAAAATCTCCATATCCCTCAATTTAAACAAACATGGTTCGATGCGGATAACAAAATATCAAAACCTAGCAATTGATGATATTCTAGCATTTTCTCTATCTGCAGATATTTCTCATTCCCCATATTTGTAAAATCTTCCAGTTTATCGACATTCTCTGCTTGTAAGATCTGCTGCTCCTCTCCATATACAAGTTTCTTACTTTCCACCAACTTCACTATCTCTATTAATTTCCTCTGCCTATCTAAACAAGTGTCTCTATTTCTTTCGCTCCACACATCTAGACATAGTTATGATTCAACTGAACTTACAATTTCTGAATTACAGTATCTATTTAGTAAGAGTTAGTTCTCTGCATCGAGCAAAATCTTATTTTTCAGTAAATTCTTAGATTGAGCTGATTTGCAGCTTGCCTGCATTCTTTGCAACTTCAATTTCTCCATTTCTTCCGTTTCAGCAAACTTGGCAATCTGTATCTATGAAACTTTGCAGTTCTAGCAAATACACATATTGAAGCATTTTCTCTATAAGCAGATATCACATATTCGTAAACTTTGCAAAATCTGCTATTTTCATCAAATTCTATCTTTGTATCATCTGCTCGTTCACTGATTGTACAACTTTCTTCAATTCAATCAATTTCTACATCTCCAATAATTATTATTGTTGAACTACATTAATAAAACTATTTCTAACAAACTACTCATTTTTCAATGTTCTTTGGTCAATTATGCCTTCGATATCTCCATTCCTATATTTTTCGACAAAATTGGTTTCTATGTCAAACAAAAGTATTCAGTTTCTTGTAATTCATCAAATTCCGCAGATTCAAAATTCTCTATCTGCAGATATTTCTCATTCCCCATATTTGTAAAATCTTCCAGTTTATCGAAATTCTCTGCTTGTAGGATCTGCTGCTTCTCTCCATGTACAAGTTTCTTACTTTCCAACAACTTCACTAGCTCTATTAATTTCCTCTGCCTTTCTTAACATGTGTCTCTATTTCTATCGATCCACACATCTAGTCATAGTTATGATTCAACTGAACTTACAATTTCTAAATTACAGTATCTATTTAGTAAGAGTTAGTTCTCTGCATCGAGCAAAGTCTTATTTTTCAGTAAATTCTTAGATTGAGCTGATTTGCAGCTTGACTGCATTCTTTGCAACTTCAATTTCTCCATTTCTTCAGTTTCAGCAAACTTGGCAATCTGTATCTATGAAACTTTGCAGTTCTAGCAATAACACATATTGAAGCATTTTCTCTATAAGCAGATATCTTATATTACTACACTTTGCAAAATCTCCTATGTTCATCAAATTCTATCTTTGTATCATATGATCTTTCACTTATTGTACAGCTTTCTTCAATTCAATCAATTTCTAAATCTCCAATAATTTTTCTTGTTGTAATACACAAATAGAACTATTTCTAACAAACTACACATTTTTCAATGTTATTTGTTGTATTATGCCTTCAATATCTCCATTCCTATAATTTTCAACAGCTCTGGCTTCTATGTCAAGCAAAAGTCTTCACTTTCTTGTAATTCATCAAATTCTGCAGATTCAAAATTCTCTGCGTTAGCTGCACAATCAAAATCTCCATATCCCTCAATTTAAACAAACATGGTTCGATGCGGATAACAAAATATCAAAACCTAGCAATTGATGATATTCTAGCATTTTCTCTATCTGCAGATATTTCTCATTCCCCATATTTGTAAAATCTTCCAGTTTATCGACATTCTCTGCTTGTAAGATCTGCTGCTCCTCTCCATATACAAGTTTCTTACTTTCCACCAACTTCACTATCTCTATTAATTTCCTCTGCCTATCTAAACAAGTGTCTCTATTTCTTTCGCTCCACACATCTAGACATAGTTATGATTCAACTGAACTTACAATTTCTGAATTACAGTATCTATTTAGTAAGAGTTAGTTCTCTGCATCGAGCAAAATCTTATTTTTCAGTAAATTCTTAGATTGAGCTGATTTGCAGCTTGCCTGCATTCTTTGCAACTTCAATTTCTCCCTTTCTTCCGTTTCAGCAAACTTGGCAATCTGTATCTATGAAACTTTGCAGTTCTAGCAAATACACATATTGAAGCATTTTCTCTATAAGCAGATATCACATATTCGTAAACTTTGCAAAATCTGCTATTTTCATCAAATTCTATCTTTGTATCATCTGCTCGTTCACTGATTGTACAACTTTCTTCAATTCAATCAATTTCTACATCTCCAATAATTATTATTGTTGAACTACATTAATAAAACTATTTCTAACAAACTACTCATTTTTCAATGTTCTTTGGTCAATTATGCCTTCGATATCTCCATTCCTATATTTTTCGACAAAATTGGTTTCTATGTCAAACAAAAGTATTCAGTTTCTTGTAATTCATCAAATTCCGCAGATTCAAAATTCTCTATCTGCAGATATTTCTCATTCCCCATATTTGTAAAATCTTCCAGTTTATCGAAATTCTCTGCTTGTAGGATCTGCTGCTTCTCTCCATGTACAAGTTTCTTACTTTCCAACAACTTCACTAGCTCTATTAATTTCCTCTGCCTTTCTTAACATGTGTCTCTATTTCTATCGATCCACACATCTAGTCATAGTTATGATTCAACTGAACTTACAATTTCTAAATTACAGTATCTATTTAGTAAGAGTTAGTTCTCTGCATCGAGCAAAGTCTTATTTTTCAGTAAATTCTTAGATTGAGCTGATTTGCAGCTTGACTGCATTCTTTGCAACTTCAATTTCTCCATTTCTTCAGTTTCAGCAAACTTGGCAATCTGTATCTATGAAACTTTGCAGTTCTAGCAATAACACATATTGAAGCATTTTCTCTATAAGCAGATATCTTATATTACTACACTTTGCAAAATCTCCTATGTTCATCAAATTCTATCTTTGTATCATATGATCTTTCACTTATTGTACAGCTTTCTTCAATTCAATCAATTTCTAAATCTCCAATAATTTTTCTTGTTGTAATACACAAATAGAACTATTTCTAACAAACTACACATTTTTCAATGTTATTTGTTGTATTATGCCTTCAATATCTCCATTCCTATAATTTTCAACAGCTCTGGCTTCTATGTCAAGCAAAAGTCTTCACTTTCTTGTAATTCATCAAATTCTGCAGATTCAAAATTCTCTGCGTTAGCTGCACAATCAAAATCTCCATATCCCTCAATTTAAACAAACATGGTTCGATGCGGATAACAAAATATCAAAACCTAGCAATTGATGATATTCTAGCATTTTCTCTATCTGCAGATATTTCTCATTCCCCATATTTGTAAAATCTTCCAGTTTATCGACATTCTCTGCTTGTAAGATCTGCTGCTCCTCTCCATATACAAGTTTCTTACTTTCCACCAACTTCACTATCTCTATTAATTTCCTCTGCCTATCTAAACAAGTGTCTCTATTTCTTTCGCTCCACACATCTAGACATAGTTATGATTCAACTGAACTTACAATTTCTGAATTACAGTATCTATTTAGTAAGAGTTAGTTCTCTGCATCGAGCAAAATCTTATTTTTCAGTAAATTCTTAGATTGAGCTGATTTGCAGCTTGCCTGCATTCTTTGCAACTTCAATTTCTCCCTTTCTTCCGTTTCAGCAAACTTGGCAATCTGTATCTATGAAACTTTGCAGTTCTAGCAAATACACATATTGAAGCATTTTCTCTATAAGCAGATATCACATATTCGTAAACTTTGCAAAATCTGCTATTTTCATCAAATTCTATCTTTGTATCATCTGCTCGTTCACTGATTGTACAACTTTCTTCAATTCAATCAATTTCTACATCTCCAATAATTATTATTGTTGAACTACATTAATAAAACTATTTCTAACAAACTACTCATTTTTCAATGTTCTTTGGTCAATTATGCCTTCGATATCTCCATTCCTATATTTTTCGACAAAATTGGTTTCTATGTCAAACAAAAGTATTCAGTTTCTTGTAATTCATCAAATTCCGCAGATTCAAAATTCTCTATCTGCAGATATTTCTCATTCCCCATATTTGTAAAATCTTCCAGTTTATCGAAATTCTCTGCTTGTAGGATCTGCTGCTTCTCTCCATGTACAAGTTTCTTACTTTCCAACAACTTCACTAGCTCTATTAATTTCCTCTGCCTTTCTTAACATGTGTCTCTATTTCTATCGATCCACACATCTAGTCATAGTTATGATTCAACTGAACTTACAATTTCTAAATTACAGTATCTATTTAGTAAGAGTTAGTTCTCTGCATCGAGCAAAGTCTTATTTTTCAGTAAATTCTTAGATTGAGCTGATTTGCAGCTTGACTGCATTCTTTGCAACTTCAATTTCTCCATTTCTTCAGTTTCAGCAAACTTGGCAATCTGTATCTATGAAACTTTGCAGTTCTAGCAATAACACATATTGAAGCATTTTCTCTATAAGCAGATATCTTATATTACTACACTTTGCAAAATCTCCTATGTTCATCAAATTCTATCTTTGTATCATATGATCTTTCACTTATTGTACAGCTTTCTTCAATTCAATCAATTTCTAAATCTCCAATAATTTTTCTTGTTGTAATACACAAATAGAACTATTTCTAACAAACTACACATTTTTCAATGTTATTTGTTGTATTATGCCTTCAATATCTCCATTCCTATAATTTTCAACAGCTCTGGCTTCTATGTCAAGCAAAAGTCTTCACTTTCTTGTAATTCATCAAATTCTGCAGATTCAAAATTCTCTGCGTTAGCTGCACAATCAAAATCTCCATATCCCTCAATTTAAACAAACATGGTTCGATGCGGATAACAAAATATCAAAACCTAGCAATTGATGATATTCTAGCATTTTCTCTATCTGCAGATATTTCTCATTCCCCATATTTGTAAAATCTTCCAGTTTATCGACATTCTCTGCTTGTAAGATCTGCTGCTCCTCTCCATATACAAGTTTCTTACTTTCCACCAACTTCACTATCTCTATTAATTTCCTCTGCCTATCTAAACAAGTGTCTCTATTTCTTTCGCTCCACACATCTAGACATAGTTATGATTCAACTGAACTTACAATTTCTGAATTACAGTATCTATTTAGTAAGAGTTAGTTCTCTGCATCGAGCAAAATCTTATTTTTCAGTAAATTCTTAGATTGAGCTGATTTGCAGCTTGCCTGCATTCTTTGCAACTTCAATTTCTCCCTTTCTTCCGTTTCAGCAAACTTGGCAATCTGTATCTATGAAACTTTGCAGTTCTAGCAAATACACATATTGAAGCATTTTCTCTATAAGCAGATATCACATATTCGTAAACTTTGCAAAATCTGCTATTTTCATCAAATTCTATCTTTGTATCATCTGCTCGTTCACTGATTGTACAACTTTCTTCAATTCAATCAATTTCTACATCTCCAATAATTATTATTGTTGAACTACATTAATAAAACTATTTCTAACAAACTACTCATTTTTCAATGTTCTTTGGTCAATTATGCCTTCGATATCTCCATTCCTATATTTTTCGACAAAATTGGTTTCTATGTCAAACAAAAGTATTCAGTTTCTTGTAATTCATCAAATTCCGCAGATTCAAAATTCTCTATCTGCAGATATTTCTCATTCCCCATATTTGTAAAATCTTCCAGTTTATCGAAATTCTCTGCTTGTAGGATCTGCTGCTTCTCTCCATGTACAAGTTTCTTACTTTCCAACAACTTCACTAGCTCTATTAATTTCCTCTGCCTTTCTTAACATGTGTCTCTATTTCTATCGATCCACACATCTAGTCATAGTTATGATTCAACTGAACTTACAATTTCTAAATTACAGTATCTATTTAGTAAGAGTTAGTTCTCTGCATCGAGCAAAGTCTTATTTTTCAGTAAATTCTTAGATTGAGCTGATTTGCAGCTTGACTGCATTCTTTGCAACTTCAATTTCTCCATTTCTTCAGTTTCAGCAAACTTGGCAATCTGTATCTATGAAACTTTGCAGTTCTAGCAATAACACATATTGAAGCATTTTCTCTATAAGCAGATATCTTATATTACTACACTTTGCAAAATCTCCTATGTTCATCAAATTCTATCTTTGTATCATATGATCTTTCACTTATTGTACAGCTATCTTCAATTCAATCATTTCTAAATCTCCAATAATTTTTCTTGTTGTAATACACAAATAGAACTATTTCAAACAAACTACACATTTTTCAATGTTATTTGTTTAATTATGCCTTCAATATCTCCATTCCTATAATTTTCAACAGCTCTGGCTTCTATGTCAAGCAAAAGTATTCACGTTCTTGTAATTCATCAAATTCTGCAGATTCAAAATTCTCTGCGTTAACTGCACAATCAATTTCTCCATATCCTTCAATTTAAACAAACCTGGTTCGATGCGGATAACATAATATCAAAACCGAGCAATTGATGATATTCTAGCATTTTCTCTATCTGCAGATAATTCACATTCCCCATATTTGTAAAATCTTCCAATTTATCGACATTCTCTGCTTGTAAGATCTGCTGCTCCTCTCCATATACAAGTTTCTTAATTTCCAACAACTTCACTATCTCTATTAATTTTTTCTGCCTATCTAAACAAGTGTCTCTATTTCTTTCGCTCCACACATCTAGACATAGTTATGATTCAACTGAACTTACAATTTCTGAATTACAGTATCTATTTAGTAAGAGTTAGTTCTCTGCATCGAGCAAAATCTTATTTTTCAGTAAATTCTTAGATTGAGCTGATTTGCAGCTTGCCTGCATTCTTTGCAACTTCAATTTCTCCATTTCTTCCGTTTCAGCAAACTTGGCAATCTGTATCTATGAAACTTTGCAGTTCTAGCAAATACACATATTGAAGCATTTTCTCTATAAGCAGATATCACATATTCGTAAACTTTGCAAAATCTGCTATTTTCATCAAATTCTATCTTTGTATCATCTGCTCGTTCACTGATTGTACAACTTTCTTCAATTCAATCAATTTCTACATCTCCAATAATTATTATTGTTGAACTACATTAATAAAACTATTTCTAACAAACTACTCATTTTTCAATGTTCTTTGGTCAATTATGCCTTCGATATCTCCATTCCTATATTTTTCGACAAAATTGGTTTCTATGTCAAACAAAAGTATTCAGTTTCTTGTAATTCATCAAATTCCGCAGATTCAAAATTCTCTATCTGCAGATATTTCTCATTCCCCATATTTGTAAAATCTTCCAGTTTATCGAAATTCTCTGCTTGTAGGATCTGCTGCTTCTCTCCATGTACAAGTTTCTTACTTTCCAACAACTTCACTAGCTCTATTAATTTCCTCTGCCTTTCTTAACATGTGTCTCTATTTCTATCGATCCACACATCTAGTCATAGTTATGATTCAACTGAACTTACAATTTCTAAATTACAGTATCTATTTAGTAAGAGTTAGTTCTCTGCATCGAGCAAAGTCTTATTTTTCAGTAAATTCTTAGATTGAGCTGTTTTGCAGCTTGACTGCATTCTTTGCAACTTCAATTTCTCCATTTCTTCAGTTTCATCAAACTTGGCTCTCTGTATCTATGAAACTTTCCAGTTCTAGCAATAACACATATTGAAGCATTTTCTCTATAAGCAGATATCTTATATTACTACACTTTTCAAAATCTCCTATGTTCATCAAATTCTATCTTTGTATCATATGATCTTTCACTTATTGTACAGCTATCTTCAATTCAATCATTTCTAAATCTCCAATAATTTTTCTTGTTGTAATACACAAATAGAACTATTTCAAACAAACTACACATTTTTCAATGTTATTTGTTTAATTATGCCTTCAATATCTCCATTCCTATAATTTTCAACAGCTCTGGCTTCTATGTCAAGCAAAAGTATTCACGTTCTTGTAATTCATCAAATTCCGCAGATTCAAAATTCTCTGCGTTAACTGCACAATCAATTTCTCCATATCCTTCAATTTAAACAAACCTGGTTCGATGCGGATAACATAATATCAAAACCGAGCAATTGATGATATTCTAGCATTTTCTCTATCTGCAGATAATTCACATTCCCCATATTTGTAAAATCTTCCAATTTATCGACTTTCTCTGCTTGTAAGATCTGCTGCTCCTCTCCATATACAAGTTTCTTACTTTCCAACAACTTCACTATCTCTATTAATTTTTTCTGCCTATCTAAACAAGTGTCTCTATTTCTTTCGCTCCACACATCTAGACATAGTTATGATTCAACTGAACTTACAATTTCTGAATTACAGTATCTATTTAGTAAGAGTTAGTTCTCTGCATCGAGCAAAATCTTATTTTTCAGTAAATTCTTAGATTGAGCTGATTTGCAGCTCGCCTGCATTCTTTGCAACTTCAATTTCTCCATTTCTTCCGTTTCAGCAAACTTGGCAATCTGTATCTATGAAACTTTGCAGTTCTAGCAATAACACATATTGAAGCATTTTCTCTATAAGCAGATATCTTATATTACTACACTTTGCAAAATCTCCTATGTTCATCAAATTCTATCTTTGTATCATATGATCTTTCACTTATTGTACAGCTTTCTTCAATTCAATCAATTTCTAAATCTCCAATAATTTTTCTTGTTGTAATACACAAATAGAACTATTTCTAACAAACTACACATTTTTCAATGTTATTTGTTGTATTATGCCTTCAATATCTCCATTCCTATAATTTTCAACAGCTCTGGCTTCTATGTCAAGCAAAAGTCTTCACTTTCTTGTAATTCATCAAATTCTGCAGATTCAAAATTCTCTGCGTTAGCTGCACAATCAAAATCTCCATATCCCTCAATTTAAACAAACATGGTTCGATGCGGATAACAAAATATCAAAACCTAGCAATTGATGATATTCTAGCATTTTCTCTATCTGCAGATATTTCTCATTCCCCATATTTGTAAAATCTTCCAGTTTATCGACATTCTCTGCTTGTAAGATCTGCTGCTCCTCTCCATATACAAGTTTCTTACTTTCCACCAACTTCACTATCTCTATTAATTTCCTCTGCCTATCTAAACAAGTGTCTCTATTTCTTTCGCTCCACACATCTAGACATAGTTATGATTCAACTGAACTTACAATTTCTGAATTACAGTATCTATTTAGTAAGAGTTAGTTCTCTGCATCGAGCAAAATCTTATTTTTCAGTAAATTCTTAGATTGAGCTGATTTGCAGCTTGCCTGCATTCTTTGCAACTTCAATTTCTCCATTTCTTCCGTTTCAGCAAACTTGGCAATCTGTATCTATGAAACTTTGCAGTTCTAGCAATAACACATATTGAAGCATTTTCTCTATTAGCAGATATCACATATTCGTAAACTTTGCAAAATCTGCTATTTTCATCAAATTCTATCTTTGTATCATCTGCTCGTTCACTGATTGTACAACTTTCTTCAATTCAATCAATTTCTACATCTCCAATAATTATTATTGTTGAACTACATTAATAAAACTATTTCTAACAAACTACTCATTTTTCAATGTTCTTTGGTCAATTATGCCTTCGATATCTCCATTCCTATATTTTTCGACAAAATTGGTTTCTATGTCAAACAAAAGTATTCAGTTTCTTGTAATTCATCAAATTCCGCAGATTCAAAATTCTCTATCTGCAGATATTTCTCATTCCCCATATTTGTAAAATCTTCCAGTTTATCGAAATTCTCTGCTTGTAGGATCTGCTGCTTCTCTCCATGTACAAGTTTCTTACTTTCCAACAACTTCACTAGCTCTATTAATTTCCTCTGCCTTTCTTAACATGTGTCTCTATTTCTATCGATCCACACATCTAGTCATAGTTATGATTCAACTGAACTTACAATTTCTAAATTACAGTATCTATTTAGTAAGAGTTAGTTCTCTGCATCGAGCAAAGTCTTATTTTTCAGTAAATTCTTAGATTGAGCTGATTTGCAGCTTGACTGCATTCTTTGCAACTTCAATTTCTCCATTTCTTCAGTTTCATCAAACTTGGCTCTCTGTATCTATGAAACTTTCCAGTTCTAGCAATAACACATATTGAAGCATTTTCTCTATAAGCAGATATCTTATATTACTACACTTTTCAAAATCTCCTATGTTCATCAAATTCTATCTTTGTATCATATGATCTTTCACTTATTGTACAGCTATCTTCAATTCAATCATTTCTAAATCTCCAATAATTTTTCTTGTTGTAATACACAAATAGAACTATTTCAAACAAACTACACATTTTTCAATGTTATTTGTTTAATTATGCCTTCAATATCTCCATTCCTATAATTTGCAACAGCTCTGGCTTCTATGTCAAGCAAAAGTATTCACGTTCTTGTAATTCATCAAATTCTGCAGATTCAAAATTCTCTGCGTTAACTGCACAATCAATTTCTCCATATCCTTCAATTTAAACAAACCTGGTTCGATGCGGATAACATAATATCAAAACCGAGCAATTGATGATATTCTAGCATTTTCTCTATCTGCAGATAATTCACATTCCCCATATTTGTAAAATCTTCCAATTTATCGACATTCTCTGCTTGTAAGATCTGCTGCTCCTCTCCATATACAAGTTTCTTACTTTCCAACAACTTCACTATCTCTATTAATTTTTTCTGCCTATCTAAACAAGTGTCTCTATTTCTTTCGCTCCACACATCTAGACATAGTTATGATTCAACTGAACTTACAATTTCTGAATTACAGTATCTATTTAGTAAGAGTTAGTTCTCTGCATCGAGCAAAATCTTATTTTTCAGTAAATTCTTAGATTGAGCTGATTTGCAGCTTGCCTGCATTCTTTGCAACTTCAATTTCTCCATTTCTTCAGTTTCAGCAAACTTGGCAATCTGTATCTATGAAACTTTGCAGTTCTAGCAATAACACATATTGAAGCATTTTCTCTATAAGCAGATATCTTATATTACTACACTTTGCAAAATCTCCTATGTTCATCAAATTCTATCTTTGTATCATATGATCTTTCACTTATTGTACAGCTTTCTTCAATTCAATCAATTTCTAAATCTCCAATAATTTTTCTTGTTGTAATACACAAATAGAACTATTTCTAACAAACTACACATTTTTCAATGTTATTTGTTGTATTATGCCTTCAATATCTCCATTCCTATAATTTTCAACAGCTCTGGCTTCTATGTCAAGCAAAAGTCTTCACTTTCTTGTAATTCATCAAATTCTGCAGATTCAAAATTCTCTGCGTTAGCTGCACAATCAAAATCTCCATATCCCTCAATTTAAACAAACATGGTTCGATGCGGATAACAAAATATCAAAACCTAGCAATTGATGATATTCTAGCATTTTCTCTATCTGCAGATATTTCTCATTCCCCATATTTGTAAAATCTTCCAGTTTATCGACATTCTCTGCTTGTAAGATCTGCTGCTCCTCTCCATATACAAGTTTCTTACTTTCCACCAACTTCACTATCTCTATTAATTTCCTCTGCCTATCTAAACAAGTGTCTCTATTTCTTTCGCTCCACACATCTAGACATAGTTATGATTCAACTGAACTTACAATTTCTGAATTACAGTATCTATTTAGTAAGAGTTAGTTCTCTGCATCGAGCAAAATCTTATTTTTCAGTAAATTCTTAGATTGAGCTGATTTGCAGCTTGCCTGCATTCTTTGCAACTTCAATTTCTCCATTTCTTCCGTTTCAGCAAACTTGGCAATCTGTATCTATGAAACTTTGCAGTTCTAGCAAATACACATATTGAAGCATTTTCTCTATAAGCAGATATCACATATTCGTAAACTTTGCAAAATCTGCTATTTTCATCAAATTCTATCTTTGTATCATCTGCTCGTTCACTGATTGTACAACTTTCTTCAATTCAATCAATTTCTACATCTCCAATAATTATTATTGTTGAACTACATTAATAAAACTATTTCTAACAAACTACTCATTTTTCAATGTTCTTTGGTCAATTATGCCTTCGATATCTCCATTCCTATATTTTTCGACAAAATTGGTTTCTATGTCAAACAAAAGTATTCAGTTTCTTGTAATTCATCAAATTCCGCAGATTCAAAATTCTCTATCTGCAGATATTTCTCATTCCCCATATTTGTAAAATCTTCCAGTTTATCGAAATTCTCTGCTTGTAGGATCTGCTGCTTCTCTCCATGTACAAGTTTCTTACTTTCCAACAACTTCACTAGCTCTATTAATTTCCTCTGCCTTTCTTAACATGTGTCTCTATTTCTATCGATCCACACATCTAGTCATAGTTATGAATCAACTGAAAATACAATTTCTGAATTACAATATCTATCAGTAAAAGTTGAACTCTGCATCGAGCAAAATCTTATTTTTCAGTAATTTCTCAGATTGAGCTCATTTGCAGGTTGCTTGCTTCCTCTGCAACTTCAATTTCTCCATTTCTTCAGTTTCTTCAAACTTGGCTCTCTGTATCTATGAAACTTTCCAGTTCTAGCAATAACACATATTGAAGCATTTTCTCTATAAGCAGATATCTCATATTCGTAAACTTTGCAAAATCTCCTATGTTCATCAAATTCTATCTTTGTATCATATGATCTTTCACTTATTGTACAGCTTTCTTCAATTCAATCTTTTCTACATCTCCAATAATTTTTCTTGTTGTAATACACAAATAGAACTATTTCTAACAAACTACACATTCTTCAATGTTATTTGTTGTATTATGCCTTCAATATCTCCATTCCTATAATTTTCAACAGCTCTGGCTTCTGTGTCAAGCAAAAGTCTTCACTTTCTTGTAATTCATCAAATTCTGCAGATTCAAAATTCTCTGCATTAGCTGCACAATCAATTTCTCCATAACCCTCAATTTAAACAAACATGGTTCGATGCGGATAACAAAATATCAAAACCTAGCCATTGATGATATTCTAGCATTTTCTCTATCTGCAGATATTTCTCATTCCCCATATTTGTAAAATCTTCCAGTTTATCGACATTCTCTGCTTGTAAGATCTGCTGCTCCTCTCCATATACAAGTTTCTTACTTTCCAACAACTTCACTATCTCTATTAATTTCCTCTGCCTATCTAAACAAGTGTCTCTATTTCTTTCGCTCCGTCATCTAGACATAGTTATGATTCAACTGAACTGACAATTTCTGAATTACAGTATCTATTTAGTAAGAGTTAGTTCTCTGCATCGAGCAAAATCTTATTTTTCAGTAAATTCTTAGATTGAGCTGATTTGCAGCTTGCCTGCATTCTTTGCAACTTCAATTTCTCCATTTCTTCAGTTTCAGCAAACTTGGCAATCTGTATCTATGAAACTTTCCAGTTCTAGCAATAACACATATTGAAGCATTTTCTCTATAAGCAGATATCACATATTCGTAAACTTTGCAAAATCTGCTATTTTCATCAAATTCTATCTTTGTATCATCTGCTCGCTCACTGATTGTACAACTTTCTTCAATTCAATCAATTTCTACATCTCCAATAATTATTATTGTTGAACTACATTAATAAAACTATTTCTAACAAACTACTCATTTTTCAATGTTCTTTGGTCAATTATGCCTTCGATATCTCCATTCCTATATTTTTCAACAGAATTGGTTTCTATGTCAAGCAAAAGTATTCAGTTTCTTGTAATTCATCAAATTCCGCAGATTCAAAATTCTCTGCGTTAGCTGCACAATCAATTTCTCCATGTCGTTTAATTTAAATAAATAAGGTTCGATGCAGATACCAAAATATCAAAACCTACCAATTGATGATATTCTAGCATTTTCACTATCTGCAGATATTTCTCATTCCCTATATTTGTAAAATCTTCCAGTTTATCGAAATTCTCTGCTTGTAGGTTCTGCTGCTTCTCTCCATGTACAAGTTTCTTACTTTCCAACAACTTCAGTAGCTCTATTAATTTCCTCTGCCTTTCTTAACATGTGTCTCTATTTCTATCGATCCACACATCTAGTCATAGTTATGATTCAACTGAAAATACAATTTCTGAATTACAATATCTATCAGTAAAAGTAGTTCTCTGCATCTAGCAAAATCTTATTTTTCAGTAATTTCTTAGATTGAGCTCATTTGCAGGTTGCTTGCATCCTCTGCAACTTCAATTTCTCCATTTCTTCAGTTTCTTCAAACTTGGCTCTCTGTATCTATGAAACTTTCCAGTTCTAGCAATAACACATATTGAAGCATTTTCTCTATAAGCAGATATCTCATATTACTACACTTTGCAAAATCTCCTATGTTCATCAAATTCTATCTTTGTATCATATGATCTTTCACTTATTGTACAGCTTTCTTCAATTCAATCATTTCTAAATCTCCAATAATTTTTCTTGTTGTAATACACAAATAGAACTATTTCTAACATACTACACATTCTTCAATGTTCTTTGTTGAATTATGCCTTCAATATCTCCATTCCTATAATTTTCAACAGCTCTGGCTTCTATGTCAAGCAAAAGTCTTCACTTTCTTGTAATTCATCAAATTCTGCAGATTCAAAATTCTCTGCGTTAGCTGCAAAATCAAAATCTCCATATCCCTCAATTTAAACAAACATGGTTCGATGCGGATAACAAAATTTCAAAACCTACCAATTGATGATATTCTAGCATTTTCACTATCTGCAGATATTTCTCATTCCCTATATTTGTAAAATCTTCCAGTTTATCGAAATTCTCTGCTTGTAAGTTCTGCTGCTTCTCTCCATGTACAAGTTTCTTACTTTCCAACAACTTCAGTAGCTCTATTAATTTCCTCTGCCTTTCTTAACATGTGTCTCTATTTCTATCGATCCACACATCTAGTCATAGTTATGATTCAACTGAAAATACAATTTCTGAATTACAATATCTATCAGTAAAAGTAGTTCTCTGCATCTAGCAAAATCTTATTTTTCAGTAATTTCTTAGATTGAGCTCATTTGCAGGTTGCTTGCATCCTCTGCAACTTCAATTTCTCCATTGCTTCAGTTTCTTCAAACTTGGCTCTCTGTATCTATGAAACTTTCCAGTTCTAGCAATAACACATATTGAAGCATTTTCTCTATAAGCAGATATCTCATATTACTACACTTTGCAAAATCTCCTATGTTCATCAAATTCTATCTTTGTATCATATGATCTTTCACTTATTGTACAGCTTTCTTCAATTCAATCATTTCTACATCTCCAATAATTTTTCTTGTTGTAATACACAAATAGAACTATTTCTGACATACTACACATTCTTCAATGTTCTTTGTTGAATTATGCCTTCAATATCTCCATTCCTATAATTTTCAACAGCTCTGGCTTCTATGTCAAGCAAAAGTCTTCACTTTCTTGTAATTCATCAAATTCTGCAGATTCAAAATTCTCTGCGTTAGCTGCAAAATCAAAATCTCCATATCCCTCAATTTAAACAAACATGGTTCGATGCGGATAACAAAATATCAAAACCTAGCAATTGATGTTATTCTAGCATTTTCTCTATCTGCAGATATTTCTCATTCCCCATATTTGTAAAATCTTCCAGTTTATCGACATTCTCTGCTTGTAAGATCTGCTGCTCCTCTCCATATACAAGTTTCTTACTTTCCACCAACTTCACTATCTCTATTAATTTCCTCTGCCTATCTAAACAAGTGTCTCTATTTCTTTCGCTCCACACATCTAGACATAGTTATGATTGAACTGAACTTACAATTTCTGAATTACAGTATCTATTTTGTAAGAGTTAGTTCTCTGCATCGAGCAAAATCTTATTTTTCAGTAAATTCTTAGATTGAGCTGATTTGCAGCTTGCCTGCATTCTTTGCAACTTCAATTTCTCCAGTTCTTCAGTTTCATCAAACTTGGCTCTCTGTATCTATGAAACTTTCCATTTCTAGCAATAACACATATTGAAGCATTTTCTCTATAAGCAGATATCTTATATTACTACACTTTGCAAAATCTCCAATGTTCATCAAATTCTATCTTTGTATCATATGATCATTCACTTATTGTACAGCTTTCTTCAATTCAATCAATTTCTAAATCTCCAATAATTTTTCTTGTTGTAATACACAAATAGAACTATTTCTAACAAACTACACATTTTTCAATGTTCTTTGTTGAATTATGCCTTCAATATCTCCATTCCTATAATTTTCAACAGCTCTGGCTTCTATGTCAAGCAAAAGTATTCACTTTCTTGTAATTCATCAAATTTTGCAGATTCAAAATTCTCTGCGTTAACTGCACAATCAATATCTCCATATCCTTCAATTTAAACAAACCTAGTTCGATGCGGATAACATAATATCAAAACCTAGCAATTGATGATATTCTAGCATTTTCTCTATCTGCAGATATTTCTCATTCCCCATATTTGTAAAATCTTCCAGTTTATCGACATTCTCTGCTTGTAAGATCTGCTGCTCCTCTCCATATACAAGTTTCTTACTTTCCAACAACTTCACTATCTCTATTAATTTCCTCTGCCTATCTAAACAAGTGTCTTTATTTCTTTCGCTCCACACATCTAGACATAGTTCTGATTGAACTGAACTTACAATTTCTAAATTACAGTATCTATTTAGTAAGAGTTAGTTCTCTGCATCGAGCAAAATCTTATTTTTCAGTAAATTCTTAGATTGAGCTGATTTGCAGCTTGACTGCATTCTTTGCAACTTCAATTTCTCCATTTCTTCAGTTTCAGCAAAGTTGGCTCTCTGTATCTATGAAACTTTCCATTTCTAGCAATAACACATATTGAAGCATTTTCTCTATAAGCAGATATCTCATATTACTACACTTTGCAAAATCTCCTATGTTCATCAAATTCTATCTTTGTATCATATGCTCTTTCACTTATTGTACAGCTTTCTTCAATTCAATCATTTCTACATCTCCAATAATTTTTCTTGTTGTAATACACAAACAGAACTATTTCTAACATACTACACATTTTTCAATGTTCTTTGCTGAATTATGCCTTCAATATCTCCATTCCTATAATTTTCAACAGCTCTGGCTTCTATGTCAAGCAAAAGTCTTCACTTTCTTGTAATTCATCAAATTCTGCAGATTCAAAATTCTCTGCGTTAGCTGCACAATCAAAATCTCCATATCCCTCAATTTAAACAAACATGGTTCGATGCGGATAACAAAATATCAAAACCTAGCAATTGATGATATTCTAGCATTTTCTCGATCTGCAGATATTTCTCATTCCCCATATTTGTAAAATCTTCCAGTTTAACGAAATTCTCTGCTTGTTGGATCTGCTACTTCTCTCCATGTACAAGTTTCTTACTTTCCAACAACTTCACTATCTCTATTAATTTCCTCTGCCTATCTTAACAAGACTCTCTATTTCTATCGCTCCACACATCTAGACATAGTTATGATTCAACTGACCTTACAATTTCTGAATTAGGGTATCTATCAGTAAAAGATGTTCGCTGCATCGAGCAAAATCTTATTTCTCAGGAATTTCTTAGATTGATCTCATTTGCAGGTTGCTTGTATTCTCTGCAACTTCAATTTCTCCATTTCTTCAGTTTCAGCAAACTTGGCTCTCTGTATCTATCAAACACTCCTTGCTAACAATAACACATGTTGAAGCATTTTCTCTATAAGCAGAAAGATCATATTCGTACACTTTGCAAAATCTCCCATTTCCATCAAATTGTTTCCTTGTATCATCTCCTGTTCACTGATTGTACAACTTTCTTCAGTTCAATCATTTTCTACATATCCAAGAACTTTTATTGTTGAACTGCAGAAATAGAACTATTTCCAACAACTACTCATTTTGCAATGTTGTTTGTTCAATTATGCCTTCGAAATCTCCATTCCTATAATTTTCAACACGTCCGGTTTCTATGTCAAGCAAAAGTACTCAGTTTCTAATCAAATTCTGCAGATTCCCACTTCTCTGCGTTAGCTGCACAATCAATTTGTAAAATCATATTTGTAAAATCTTTGTAAAATATTTGTAAAATCTTCCATTTTAACCAAATTCTCTGCTGGTAGGATCTGCTGCTTCTCTCCATGTGCAAGTTTCTTACTTTCAAACAATCTCGCTCTCTCTATTAATTTCCTCTGCCTATCTATACAAGCGTCTATAATTCTATCGCTCCCCACATTTCGAGCCATTCAACTGAACTTACAATTTTTGAATTTCAATATCTATGAGTAAAATTAGTTCTCTGCATCTATCAAAATCTTGGTTTTGAGTAGTTTCTTTGATTGAGCTCATTTGCAGGTTTTCATTCGCTGCAACTTCAATTTCTCCATTTCTTCAGTTTCAGCAAACTTGTATCTATCAAACACTCCTTGCCAACAATAACACATGTTGAAGCACTTTCTCTATAAGCAAAAAGATCATATTCGTACACTTTGCAAAATCTCCCATTTCGATGAAATTTGATGAAATTATTTCCTTGTATCATCTGGTGTTCACTGATTGTACAACTTTCTTCAGTTCAATCATTTTCTACATATTCTAGTACTTTTATTGTTGAACTGCAGAAATAGAACTATTTCCAACAACTACTCATTTTGCAATGTTGTTTGTTCAATTATGCTTTCGAAATCTCCATTCCTATAATTTTCAACACGTCCGGTTTCTATGTCAAGCAACAGTACTCAGTTTCTAGTAATTAATCAAATTCAGCAGATTCCCACTTCTCTGCGTTTGCGGCACAATCAATTTCTTCACATCCCTCAATTTAAACAAACCTGCTTCGCTGCAGATGGCAAAATATCAATACCTAGCAATTGATGAAATTCTAGCACTTTCTCTGTCTGCAGATATTTCTCATTCCCCATATTTGTAAAATCTTCCATTTTAACCAAATTCTCTGCTTGTAGGATCTGCTGCTTCTCTCCATGTGCAAGTTTCTTACTTTCAAACAATCTCGCTCTCTCTATTAATTTCCTCTGCCTATCTATACAAGCGTCTATAATTCTATCGCTCCCCACATTTCGAGCCATTCAACTGAACTTACAATTTTTGAATTTCAATATCTATCAGTAAAAGTAGTTCTCTGCATCTGTCAAAATCTTGGTTTTGAGTAGTTTCTTTGATTGAGCTCATTTGCAGGTTTGCATTCGCTGCAACTTCAATTTCTCCATTTCTTCAGTTTCAGCAAACTTGGCTCTCTGTAACTATCAAACACTCCTTGCTAACAATAACACATGTTGAAGCATTTTCTCTATAAGCAGAAAGATCATATTCGTACACTTTGCAAAATCTCCCATTTCCATCAAATTTTTTCCTTGTATCATCTGCTGTTCACTGATTGTACAACTTTCTTCAGTTCAATCATTTTCTACATATCCAAGAACCTTTATTGTTGAACTGCAGAAATAGAACTTTTTCCAAGAACTACTCATTTTGCAATGTTGTTTGTTCAATTATGCCTTCGAAATCTCCATTCCTATAATTTTCAACACGTCCGGTTTCTATGTCAAGCAAAAGTACTCAGTTTCTAATCAAATTCTGCAGATTCCCACTTCTCTGCGTTAGCTGCACAATCAATTTGTAAAATCATATTTGTAAAATCTTTGTAAAATATTTGTAAAATCTTCCATTTTAACCAAATGCTCTGCTTGTAGGATCTGCTGCTTCTCTCCAAGAGCAAGTTTCTTACTTTCAAACAATCTCGCTCTCTCTATTAATTTCCTCTGCCTATCTATACAAGCGTCTATAATTCTATCGCTCCCCACATTTCGAGCCATTCAACTGAACTTACAATTTTTGAATTTCAATATTTATCAGTAAAAGTAGTTCTCTGCATCTATCAAAATCTTGGTTTTGAGTAGTTTCTTTGATTGAGCTCATTTGCAGGTTTGCATTCGCTGCAACTTCAATTTCTCCATTTCTTCAGTTTCAGCAAACTTGGCTCTCTGTATCTATCAAACACTCCTTGCTAACAATAACACATTTTGAAGCATTTTCTCTATAAGCAGAAAGATCATATTCGTACACTTTGCAAAATCTCCCATTTGCATCAAATTTTTTCCTTGTATCATCTGCTGTTCACTGATTGTACAACTTTCTTCAGTTCAATCATTTTCTACATATCCAAGAACTTTTATTGTTGAACTGCAGAAATAGAACTATTTCCAACAACTACTCATTTTGCAATGTTGTTTGTTCAATTATGCTTTCGAAATCTCCATTCCTATAATTTTCAACACGTCCGGTTTCTATGTCAAGCAAAAGTACTCAGTTTCTAATCAAATTCTGCAGATTGCCTCTTCTCTGCGTTAGCTGCACAATCAATTTGTAAAATCATATTTGTAAAATCTTTGTAAAATATTTGTAAAATCTTCCATTTTAACCAAATTCTCTACTTGTAGGATCTGCTGCTTCTCTCCAAGAGCAAGTTTCTTACTTTCAAACAATCTCGCTCTCTCTATTAATTTCCTCTGCCTATCTATACAAGCGTCTATAATTCAATCGCTCCCCATATTTCGAGCCATTCAATTGAACTTACAATTTTTGAATTTCAATATCTATCAGTAAAAGTAGTTCCCTGCATCTATCAAAATCTTGGCTTGGCGTAATTTCTTTGATTGAGCTCATTTGCAGGTTTGCATTTGCTGCAACTTCAATTTCTCCATTTCTTCAGTTTCAGCAAACTTGGCTCTCTTTATCTATCAAACACTCCTTGCTAACAATAACACATGTTGAAGCATTTTCTCTATAAGCAGAAAGATCATATTCGTACACTTTGCAAAATCTCCCATTTCCATCAAATTTTTTCATTGTATCATCTGCTGTTCACTGATTGTACAACTTTCTTCAGTTCAATCATTTTCTACATATCCAAGAACTTTTATTGTTGAACTGCAGAAATAGAACTATTTCCAACAACTACTCATTTTGCAATGTTGTTTGTTCAATTATGCCTTCGAAATCTCCATTCCTATAATTTTCAACACGTCCGGTTTCTATGTCAAGCAAAATTACTCAGTTTCTAATCAAATTCTGCAGATTCCCACTTCTCTGCGTTAGCTGCACAATCAATTTGTAAAATCATATTTGTAAAATCTTTGTAAAATATTTGTAAAATCTTCCATTTTAACCAAATTCTCTGCTTGTAGGATCTGCTGCTTCTCTCCATGTGCAAGTTTCTTACTTTCCAACAGTCTCGCTCTCTCTATTATTTTCCTCTGCCTATCTGAACAAGCGTCTCTAATTCTATCGTTCCCTGCATTTTCGGGCCACCTATCATTCAATTGAATTTACAATTTTTGAATTTCAATATCTATCAGCAAAAGTAGTTCCCTGCATCTATCAAAATCTTGGTTTTGAGTAGTTTCTTTGATTGAGCTCATTTGCAGGTTTGCATTCGCTGCAACTTCAATTTCTCCATTTCTTCAGTTTCAGCAAACTTGGCTCTCTGTATCTATCAAACACTCCTTGCTAACAATAACACATGTTGAAGCATTTTCTCTATAAGCAAAACGATCATATTCCTACACTTTGCAAAATCTCCCATTTCCATCAAATTTTTTCCTTGTATCATCTGCTGTTCACTGATTGTACAACTTTCTTCAGTTCAATCATTTTCTACATATCCAAGAACTTTTATTGTTGAACTGCAGAAATAGAACTATTTCCAACAACTACTCATTTTGCAATGTTGTTTGTTCAATTATGCCTTCGAAATCTCCATTCCTATAATTTTCAACAAGTCCGGTTTCTATGTCAAGCAAAAGTACTCAGTTTCTAATCAAATTCTGCAGATTCCCACTTCTCTGCGTTAGCTGCACAATCAATTTGTAAAATCATATTTGTAAAATCTTTGTAAAATATTTGTAAAATCTTCCATTTTAACCAAATTCTCTGCTTGTAGGATCTGCTGCTTCTCTCCATGTGCAAGTTTCTTACTTTCAAACAATCTCGCTCTCTCTATTAATTTCCTCTGCCTATCTATACAAGCGTCTATAATTCTATCGCTCCCCACATTTCGAGCCATTCAACTGAACATACAATTTTTGAATTCAATATCTATCAGTAAAAGTAGTTCTCTGCATCTGTCAAAATCTTGGTTTTGAGTAGTTTTTTGATTGAGCTCATTTGCAGGTTTGCATTCGCTGCAACTTCAATTTCTCCATTTCTTCAGTTTCAGCAAACTTGGCTCTCTGTATCTATCAAACACTCCTTGCTAACAATAACACATGTTGAAGCATTTTCTCTATAAGCAGAAAGATCATATTCGTACACTTTGCAAAATCTCCCATTTACATCAAATTTTTTCCTTGTATCATCTGCTGTTCACTGATTGTACAACTTTCTTCAGTTCAATCATTTTCTACATATCCAAGAACTTTTATTGTTGAACTGCAGAAATAGAACTTTTTCCAACAACTACTCATTTTGCAATGTTGTTTGTTCAATTATGCCTTCGAAATCTCCATTCCTATAATTTTCAACACGTCCGGTTTCTATGTCAAGCAAAAGTACTCAGTTTCTAATCAAATTCTGCAGATTCCCACTTCTCTGCGTTAGCTGCACAATCAATTTGTAAAATCATATTTGTAAAATCTTTGTAAAATATTTGTAAAATCTTCCATTTTAACCAAATGCTCTGCTTGTAGGATCTGCTGCTTCTCTCCAAGAGCAAGTTTCTTACTTTCAAACAATCTCGCTCTCTCTATTAATTTCCTCTGCCTATCTATACAAGCGTCTATAATTCTATCGCTCCCCACATTTCGAGCCATTCAACTGAACTTACAATTTTTGAATTTCAATATCTATCAGCAAAAGTAGTTCCCTGCATCTATCAAAATCTTGGTTTTGAGTAGTTTCTTTGATTGAGCTCATTTGCAGGTTTGCATTCGCTGCAACTTCAATTTCTCCATTTCTTCAGTTTCAGCAAACTTGGCTCTCTGTATCTATCAAACACTCCTTGCTAACAATAACACATGTTGAAGCATTTTCTCTATAAGCAGAAAGATCATATTCGTACACTTTGCAAAATCTCCCATTTCCATCAAATATTTTCCTTGTATCATCTGCTGTTCACTGATTGTACAACTTTCTTCAGTTCAATCATTTTCTACATATCCAAGAACTTTTATTGTTGAACTGCAGAAATAGAACTTTTTCCAACAACTACTCATTTTGCAATGTTGTTTGTTCAATTATGCCTTCGAAATCTCCATTCCTATAATTTTCAACACGTCCGGTTTCTATGTCAAGCAAAAGTACTCAGTTTCTAATCAAATTCTGCAGATTCCCTCTTCTCTGCGTTAGCTGCACAATCAATTTGTAAAATCATATTTGTAAAATCTTTGTAAAATATTTGTAATATCTTCCATTTTAACCAAATTCTCTGCTTGTAGGATCTGCTGCTTCTCTCCAAGAGCAAGTTTCTTACTTTCAAACAATCTCGCTCTCTCTATTAATTTCCTCTGCCTATCTATACAAGCGTCTATAATTCTATCGCTCCCCACATTTCGAGCCATTCAACTGAACTTACAATTTTTGAATTTCAATATTTATCAGTAAAAGTAGTTCTCTGCATCTATCAAAATCTTGGTTTTGAGTAGTTTCTTTGATTGAGCTCATTTGCAGGTTTGCATTCGCTGCAACTTCAATTTCTCCATTTCTTCAGTTTCAGCAAACTTGGCTCTCTGTATCTATCAAACACTCCTTGCTAACAATAACACATGTTGAAGCATTTTCTCTATAAGCAGAAAGATCATATTCGTACACTTTGCAAAATCTCCCATTTCCATCAATTTTTTTCCTTGTATCATCCGCTGTTCACTGATTGTACAACTTTCTTCAGTTCAATCATTTTCTACATATCCAAGAACTTTTATTGTTGAACTACACAAATAGAACTATTTCTAACAAACTACTCATTTTTCAATGTTCTTTGGTCAATTCTGCCTTCAATGTCTCCATTCCTATATTTTTCAACAGAATTGGTTTCTATGTCAAGCAAAAGTATTCAGTTTCTTGTAATTCATCAAATTCTGCAGATTCAAAATTCTCCGCGTTAGCTGCACAATCAATATCTCCACATCCCTCAATTTAAACAAACCTGGTTCGATGTGGATAACAAAATATCAAAACCTAGCAATTGATGATATTCTAGCATTTTCACGATCTGCAGATATTTCTCATTCCCCATATTTGTAAAATCTTCCAGTTTAACGAAATTCTCTGCTTGTTGGATCTGCTGCTTCTCTCCATGTACAAGTTTCTTACTTTCCAACAACTTCACTATCTCTATTAATTTCCTCTGCCTATCTTAACAAGACTCTCTATTTCTATCGCTCCACACATCTAGACATAGTCATGATTCAACTGACCTTACAATTTCTGAATTAGGGTATCCATCAGTAAAAGATGTTCGCTGCATCGAGCAAAATCTTATTTCTCAGGAATTTCTTAGATTGATCTCATTTGCAGGTTGCTTGTATTCTCTGCAACTTCAATTTCTCCATTTCTTCAGTTTCAGCAAACTTGGCTCTCTGTATCTATCAAACACTCCTTGCTAACAATAACACATGTTGAAGCATTTTCTCTATAAGCAGAAAGATCATATTCGTACACTTTGCAAAATCTCCCATTTCCATCAAATTGTTTCCTTGTATCATCTGCTGTTCACTGATTGTACAACTTTCTTCAGTTCAATCATTTTCTACATATCCAAGAACTTTTATTGTTGAACTGCAGAAATAGAACTATTTCCAACAACTACTCATTTTGCAATGTTGTTTGTTCAATTATGCCTTCGAAATCTCCATTCCTATAATTTTCAACACGTCCGGTTTCTATGTCAAGCAAAAGTACTCAGTTTCTAATCAAATTCTGCAGATTCCCACTTCTCTGCGTTAGCTGCACAATCAATTTGTAAAATCATATTTGTAAAATCTTTGTAAAATATTTGTAAAATCTTCCATTTTAACCAAATTCTCTGCTGGTAGGATCTGCTGCTTCTCTCCATGTGCAAGTTTCTTACTTTCAAACAATCTCGCTCTCTCTATTAATTTCCTCTGCCTATCTATACAAGCATCTATAATTCTATCGCTCCCCACATTTCGAGCCATTCAACTGAACTTACAATTTTTGAATTTCAATATCTATCAGTAAAAGTAGTTCTCTGCATGTATCAAAATCTTGGTTTTGAGTAGTTTCTTTGATTGAGCTCATTTGCAGGTTTTCATTCGCTGCAACTTCAATTTCTCCATTTCTTCAGTTTCAGCAAACTTGGCTCTCTTTATCTATCAAACACTCCTTGCTAACAATAACACATGTTGAAGCATTTTCTCTATAAGCAGAAAGATCATATTCGTACACTTTGCAAAATCTCCCATTTCCATCAAATTTTTTCATTGTATCATCTGCTGTTCACTGATTGTACAACTTTCTTCAGTTCAATCATTTTCTACATATCCAAGAACTTTTATTGTTGAACTGCAGAAATAGAACTATTTCCAACAACTACTCATTTTGCAATGTTGTTTGTTCAATTATGCCTTCGAAATCTCCATTCCTATAATTTTCAACACGTCCGGTTTCTATGTCAAGCAAAATTACTCAGTTTCTAATCAAATTCTGCAGATTCCCACTTCTCTGCGTTAGCTGCACAATCAATTTGTAAAATCATATTTGTAAAATCTTTGTAAAATATTTGTAAAATCTTCCATTTTAACCAAATGCTCTGCTTGTAGGATCTGCTGCTTCTCTCCAAGAGCAAGTTTCTTACTTTCAAACAATCTCGCTCTCTCTATTAATTTCCTCTGCCTATCTATACAAGCGTCTATAATTCTATCGCTCCCCACATTTCTAGCCATTCAACTGAACTTACAATTTTTGAATTTCAATATCTATCAGCAAAAGTAGTTCCCTGCATCTATCAAAATCTTGGTTTTGAGTAGTTTCTTTGATTGAGCTCATTTGCAGGTTTGCATTCGCTGCAACTTCAATTTCTCCATTTCTTCAGTTTCAGCAAACTTGGCTCTCTGTATCTATCAAACACACCTTGCTAACAATAACACATGTTGAAGCATTTTCTCTATAAGCAGAAAGATCATATTCGTACACTTTGCAAAATCTCCCATTTCCATCAAATTTTTTCCTTGTATCATCTGCTGTTCACTGATTGTACAACTTTCTTCAGTTCAATCATTTTCTACATATCCAAGAACTTTTATTGTTGAACTGCAGAAATAGAACTTTTTCCAACAACTACTCATTTTGCAATGTTGTTTGTTCAATTATGCCTTCGAAATCTCCATTCCTATAATTTTCAACAAGTCCGGTTTCTATGTCAAGCAAAAGTACTCAGTTTCTAATCAAATTCTGCAGATTCCCACTTCTCTGCGTTAGCTGCACAATCAATTTGTAAAATCATATTTGTAAAATCTTTGTAAAATATTTGTAAAATCTTCCATTTTAACCAAATTCTCTGCTTGTAGGATCTGCTGCTTCTCTCCATGTGCAAGTTTCTTACTTTCAAACAATCTCGCTCTCTCTATTAATTTCCTCTGCCTATCTATACAAGCGTCTATAATTCTATCGCTCCCCACATTTCGAGCCATTCAACTGAACTTACAATTTTTGAATTCAATATCTATCAGTAAAAGTAGTTCTCTGCATCTGTCAAAATCTTGGTTTTGAGTAGTTTCTTTGATTGAGCTCATTTGCAGGTTTGCATTCGCTGCAACTTCAATTTCTCCATTTCTTCAGTTTCAGCAAACTTGGCTCTCTTTATCTATCAAACACTCCTTGCTAACAATAACACATGTTGAAGCATTTTCTCTATAAGCAGAAAGATCATATTCGTACACTTTGCAAAATCTCCCATTTCCATCAAATTTTTTCATTGTATCATCTGCTGTTCACTGATTGTACAACTTTCTTCAGTTCAATCATTTTCTACATATCCAAGAACTTTTATTGTTGAACTGCAGAAATAGAACTATTTCCAACAACTACTCATTTTGCAATGTTGTTTGTTCAATTATGCCTTCGAAATCTCCATTCCTATAATTTTCAACACGTCCGGTTTCTATGTCAAGCAAAATTACTCAGTTTCTAATCAAATTCTGCAGATTCCCACTTCTCTGCGTTAGCTGCACAATCAATTTGTAAAATCATATTTGTAAAATCTTTGTAAAATATTTGTAAAATCTTCCATTGTAACCAAATTCTCTGCTTGTAGGATCTGCTGCTTCTCTCCATGTGCAAGTTTCTTACTTTCCAACAATCTCGCTATCTCTATTATTTTCCTCTGCCTATCTGAACAAGCGTCTCTAATTCTATCGTTCCCTGCATTTTCGGGCCACCTATCATTCAATTGAATTTACAATTTTTGAATTTCAATATCTATCAGCAAAAGTAGTTCCCTGCATCTATCAAAATCTTGGTTTTGAGTAGTTTCTTTCATTGAGCTCATTTGCAGGTTTGCATTCGCTGCAACTTCAATTTCTCCATTTCTTCAGTTTCAGCAAACTTGGCTCTCTGTATCTATCAAACACTCCTTGCTAACAATAACACATGTTGAAGCATTTTCTCTATAAGCAAAAAGATCATATTCCTACACTTTGCAAAATCTCCCATTTCCATCAAATTTTTTCCTTGTATCATCTGCTGTTCACTGATTGTACAACTTTCTTCAGTTCAATCATTTTCTACATATCCAAGAACTTTCATTGTTGAACTGCAGAAATAGAACTATTTCCAACAACTACTCATTTTGCAATGTTGTTTGTTCAATTATGCCTTCGAAATCTCCATTCCTATAATTTTCAACAAGTCCGGTTTCTATGTCAAGCAAAAGTACTCAGTTTCTAATCAAATTCTGCAGATTCCCACTTCTCTGCGTTAGCTGCACAATCAATTTGTAAAATCATATTTGTAAAATCTTTGTAAAATATTTGTAAAATCTTCCATTTTAACCAAATTCTCTGCTTGTAGGATCTGCTGCTTCTCTCCATGTGCAAGTTTCTTACTTTCAAACAATCTCGCTCTCTCTATTAATTTCCTCTGCCTATCTATACAAGCGTCTATAATTCTATCGCTCCCCACATTTCGAGCCATTCAACTGAACTTACAATTTTTGAATTCAATATCTATCAGTAAAAGTAGTTCTCCGCATCTGTCAAAATCTTGGTTTTGAGTAGTTTCTTTCATTGAGCTCATTTGCAGGTTTGCATTCGCTGCAACTTCAATTTCTCCATTTCTTCAGTTTCAGCAAACTTGGCTCTCTGTATCTATCAAACACTCCTTGCTAACAATAACACATGTTGAAGCATTTTCTCTATAAGCAGAAAGATCATATTCGTACACTTTGCAAAATCTCCCATTTCCATCAAATTTTTTCCTTGTATCATCTGATGTTCACTGATTGTACAACTTTCTTCAGTTCAATCATTTTCTACATATCCAAGAACTTTTATTGTTGAACTGCAGAAATAGAACTTTTTCCAACAACTACTCATTTTGCAATGTTGTTTGTTCAATTATGCCTTCAAAATCTCCATTCCTATAATTTTCAACACGTCCGGTTTCTATGTCAAGAAAAAGTACTCAGTTTCTAATCAAATTCTGCAGATTCCCACTTCTCTGCGTTAGCTGCACAATCAATTTGTAAAATCATATTTGTAAAATCTTTGTAAAATATTTGTAAAATCTTCCATTTTAACCAAATGCTCTGCTTGTAGGATCTGCTGCTTCTCTCCAAGAGCAAGTTTCTTACTTTCAAACAATCTCGCTCTCTCTATTAATTTCCTCTGCCTATCTATACAAGCGTCTATAATTCTATCGCTCCCCACATTTCGAGCCATTCAACTGAACTTACAATTTTTGAATTTCAATATCTATCAGCAAAAGTAGTTCCCTGCATCTATCAAAATCTTGGTTTTGAGTAGTTTCTTTGATTGAGCTCATTTGCAGGTTTGCATTCGCTGCAACTTCAATTTCTCCATTTCTTCAGTTTCAGCAAACTTGGCTCTCTGTATCTATCAAACACACCTTGCTAACAATAACACATGTTGAAGCATTTTCTCTATAAGCAGAAAGATCATATTCGTACACTTTGCAAAATCTCCCATTTCCATCAAATTTTTTCCTTGTATCATCTGCTGTTCACTGATTGTACAACTTTCTTCAGTTCAATCATTTTCTACATATCCAAGAACTTTTATTGTTGAACTGCAGAAATAGAACTTTTTCCAACAACTACTCATTTTGCAATGTTGTTTGTTCAATTATGCCTTCGAAATCTCCATTCCTATAATTTTCAACAAGTCCGGTTTCTATGTCAAGCAAAAGTACTCAGTTTCTAATCAAATTCTGCAGATTCCCACTTCTCTGCGTTAGCTGCACAATCAATTTGTAAAATCATATTTGTAAAATCTTTGTAAAATATTTGTAAAATCTTCCATTTTAACCAAATTCTCTGCTTGTAGGATCTGCTGCTTCTCTCCATGTGCAAGTTTCTTACTTTCAAACAATCTCGCTCTCTCTATTAATTTCCTCTGCCTATCTATACAAGCGTCTATAATTCTATCGCTCCCCACATTTCGAGCCATTCAACTGAACTTACAATTTTTGAATTCAATATCTATCAGTAAAAGTAGTTCTCTGCATCTGTCAAAATCTTGGTTTTGAGTAGTTTCTTTGATTGAGCTCATTTGCAGGTTTGCATTCGCTGCAACTTCAATTTCTCCATTTCTTCAGTTTCAGCAAACTTGGCTCTCTTTATCTATCAAACACTCCTTGCTAACAATAACACATGTTGAAGCATTTTCTCTATAAGCAGAAAGATCATATTCGTACACTTTGCAAAATCTCCCATTTCCATCAAATTTTTTCATTGTATCATCTGCTGTTCACTGATTGTACAACTTTCTTCAGTTCAATCATTTTCTACATATCCAAGAACTTTTATTGTTGAACTGCAGAAATAGAACTATTTCCAACAACTACTCATTTTGCAATGTTGTTTGTTCAATTATGCCTTCGAAATCTCCATTCCTATAATTTTCAACACGTCCGGTTTCTATGTCAAGCAAAATTACTCAGTTTCTAATCAAATTCTGCAGATTCCCACTTCTCTGCGTTAGCTGCACAATCAATTTGTAAAATCATATTTGTAAAATCTTTGTAAAATATTTGTAAAATCTTCCATTTTAACCAAATTCTCTGCTTGTAGGATCTGCTGCTTCTCTCCATGTGCAAGTTTCTTACTTTCCAACAATCTCGCTATCTCTATTATTTTCCTCTGCCTATCTGAACAAGCGTCTCTAATTCTATCGTTCCCTGCATTTTCGGGCCACCTATCATTCAATTGAATTTACAATTTTTGAATTTCAATATCTATCAGCAAAAGTAGTTCCCTGCATCTATCAAAATCTTGGTTTTGAGTAGTTTCTTTGATTGAGCTCATTTGCAGGTTTGCATTCGCTGCAACTTCAATTTCTCCATTTCTTCAGTTTCAGCAAACTTGGCTCTCTGTATCTATCAAACACTCCTTGCTAACAATAACACATGTTGAAGCATTTTCTCTATAAGCAAAAAGATCATATTCCTACACTTTGCAAAATCTCCCATTTCCATCAAATTTTTTCCTTGTATCATCTGCTGTTCACTGATTGTACAACTTTCTTCAGTTCAATCATTTTCTACATATCCAAGAACTTTCATTGTTGAACTGCAGAAATAGAACTATTTCCAACAACTACTCATTTTGCAATGTTGTTTGTTCAATTATGCCTTCGAAATCTCCATTCCTATAATTTTCAACAAGTCCGGTTTCTATGTCAAGCAAAAGTACTCAGTTTCTAATCAAATTCTGCAGATTCCCACTTCTCTGCGTTAGCTGCACAATCAATTTGTAAAATCATATTTGTAAAATCTTTGTAAAATATTTGTAAAATCTTCCATTTTAACCAAATTCTCTGCTTGTAGGATCTGCTGCTTCTCTCCATGTGCAAGTTTCTTACTTTCAAACAATCTCGCTCTCTCTATTAATTTCCTCTGCCTATCTATACAAGCGTCTATAATTCTATCGCTCCCCACATTTCGAGCCATTCAACTGAACTTACAATTTTTGAATTCAATATCTATCAGTAAAAGTAGTTCTCTGCATCTGTCAAAATCTTGGTTTTGAGTAGTTTCTTTGATTGAGCTCATTTGCAGGTTTGCATTCGCTGCAACTTCAATTTCTCCATTTCTTCAGTTTCAGCAAACTTGGCTCTCTGTATCTATCAAACACTCCTTGCTAACAATAACACATGTTGAAGCATTTTCTCTATAAGCAGAAAGATCATATTCGTACACTCTGCAAAATCTCCCATTTCCATCAAATTTTTTCCTTGTATCATCTGCTGTTCACTGATTGTACAACTTCCTTCAGTTCAATCATTTTCTACATATCCAAGAACTTTTATTGTTAAACTGCAGAAATAGAACTTTTTCCAACAACTACTCATTTTGCAATGTTGTTTGTTCAATTATGCCTTCGAAATCTCCATTCCTATAATTTTCAACACGTCCGGTTTCTATGTCAAGCAAAAGTACTCAGTTTCTAATCAAATTCTGCAGATTCCCACTTCTCTGCGTTAGCTGCACAATCAATTTGTAAAATCATATTTGTAAAATCTTTGTAAAATATTTGTAAAATCTTCCATTTTAACCAAATGCTCTGCTTGTAGGATCTGCTGCTTCTCTCCAAGAGCAAGTTTCTTACTTTCAAACAATCTCGCTCTCTCTATTAATTTCCTCTGCCTATCTATACAAGCGTCTATAATTCTATCGCTCCCCACATTTCGAGCCATTCAACTGAACTTACAATTTTTGAATTTCAATATCTATCAGCAAAAGTAGTTCCCTGCATCTATCAAAATCTTGGTTTTGAGTAGTTTCTTTGATTGAGCTCATTTGCAGGTTTGCATTCGCTGCAACTTCAATTTCTCCATTTCTTCAGTTTCAGCAAACTTGGCTCTCTGTATCTATCAAACACTCCTTGCTAACAATAACACATGTTGAAGCATTTTCTCTATAAGCAGAAAGATCATATTCGTACACTTTGCAAAATCTCCCATTTCCATCAAATTTTTTCCTTGTATCATCTGCTGTTCACTGATTGTACAACTTTCTTCAGTTCAATCATTTTCTACATATCCAAGAACTTTTATTGTTGAACTGCAGAAATAGAACTATTTCCAACAACTACTCATTTTGCAATGTTGTTTGTTCAATTATGCCTTCGAAATCTCCATTCCTATAATTTTCAACACGTCCGGTTTCTATGTCAAGCAAAAGTACTCAGTTTCTAATAAAATTCTGCAGATTCCCACTTCTCTGCGTTAGCTGCACAATCAATTTGTAAAATCATATTTGTAAAATCTTTGTAAAATATTTGTAAAATCTTCCATTTTAACCAAATTCTCTGCTTGTAGGATCTGCTACTTCTCTCCATGTGCAAGTTTCTTACTTTCAAACAATCTCGCTCTCTCTATTAATTTCCTCTGCCTATCTATACAAGCGTCTATAATTCTATCGCTCCCCACATTTCGAGCCATTCAACTGAACTTACAATTTTTGAATTCAATATCTATCAGTAAAAGTAGTTCTCTGCATCTGTCAAAATCTTGGTTTTGAGTAGTTTCTTTGATTGAGCTCATTTGCAGGTTTGCATTCGCTGCAACTTCAATTTCTCCATTTCTTCAGTTTCAGCAAACTTGGCTCTCTGTAACTATCAAACACTCCTTGCTAACAATAACACATGTTGAAGCATTTTCTCTATAAGCAGAAAGATCATATTCGTACACTTTGCAAAATCTCCCATTTCCATCAAATTTTTTCCTTGTATCATCTGCTGTTCACTGATTGTACAACTTTCTTCAGTTCAATCATTTTCTACATATCCAAGAACTTTTATTGTTGAACTGCAGAAATAGAACTTTTTCCAACAACTACTCATTTTGCAATGTTGTTTGTTCAATTATGCCTTCGAAATCTCCATTCCTATAATTTTCAACACGTCCGGTTTCTATGTCAAGCAAAAGTACTCAGTTTCTAATCAAATTCTGCAGATTCCCTCTTCTCTGCGTTAGCTGCACAATCAATTTGTAAAATCATATTTGTAAAATCTTTGTAAAATATTTGTAAAATCTTCCATTTTAACCAAATTCTCTGCTTGTAGGATCTGCTGCTTCTCTCCAAGAGCAAGTTTCTTACTTTCAAACAATCTCGCTCTCTCTATTAATTTCCTCTGCCTATCTATACAAGCGTCTATAATTCTATCGCTCCCCACATTTCGAGCCATTCAACTGAACTTACAATTTTTGAATTTCAATATTTATCAGTAAAAGTAGTTCTCTGCATCTATCAAAATCTTGGTTTTGAGTAGTTTCTTTGATTGAGCTCATTTGCAGGTTTGCATTCGCTGCAACTTCAATTTCTCCATTTCTTCAGTTTCAGCAAACTTGGCTCTCTGTATCTATCAAACACTCCTTGCTAACAATAACACATGTTGAAGCATTTTCTCTATAAGCAGAAAGATCATATTCGTACACTTTGCAAAATCTCCCATTTCCATCAATTTTTTTCCTTGTATCATCCGCTGTTCACTGATTGTACAACTTTCTTCAGTTCAATCATTTTCTACATATCCAAGAACTTTTATTGTTGAACTACACAAATAGAACTATTTCTAACAAACTACTCATTTTTCAATGTTCTTTGGTCAATTCTGCCTTCAATATCTCCATTCCTATATTTTTCAACAGAATTGGTTTCTATGTCAAGCAAAAGTATTCAGTTTCTTGTAATTCATCAAATTCTGCAGATTCAAAATTCTCCGCGTTAGCTGCACAATCAATATCTCCACATCCCTCAATTTAAACAAACCTGGTTCGATGTGGATAACAAAATATCAAAACCTAGCAATTGATGATATTCTAGCATTTTCACGATCTGCAGATATTTCTCATTCCCCATATTTGTAAAATCTTCCAGTTTAACGAAATTCTCTGCTTGTTGGATCTGCTGCTTCTCTCCATGTACAAGTTTCTTACTTTCCAACAACTTCACTATCTCTATTAATTTCCTCTGCCTATCTTAACAAGACTCTCTATTTCTATCGCTCCACACATCTAGACATAGTCATGATTCAACTGACCTTACAATTTCTGAATTAGGGTATCTATCAGTAAAAGATGTTCGCTGCATCGAGCAAAATCTTATTTCTCAGGAATTTCTTAGATTGATCTCATTTGCAGGTTGCTTGTATTCTCTGCAACTTCAATTTCTCCATTTCTTCAGTTTCAGCAAACTTGGCTCTCTGTATCTATCAAACACTCCTTGCTAACAATAACACATGTTGAAGCATTTTCTCTATAAGCAGAAAGATCATATTCGTACACTTTGCAAAATCTCCCATTTCCATCAAATTGTTTCCTTGTATCATCTGCTGTTCACTGATTGTACAACTTTCTTCAGTTCAATCATTTTCTACATATCCAAGAACTTTTATTGTTGAACTGCAGAAATAGAACTATTTCCAACAACTACTCATTTTGCAATGTTGTTTGTTCAATTATGCCTTCGAAATCTCCATTCCTATAATTTTCAACACGTCCGGTTTCTATGTCAAGCTAAAGTACTCAGTTTCTAATCAAATTCTGCAGATTCCCACTTCTCTGCGTTAGCTGCACAATCAATTTGTAAAATCATATTTGTAAAATCTTTGTAAAATATTTGTAAAATCTTCCATTTTAACCAAATTCTCTGCTGGTAGGATCTGCTGCTTCTCTCCATGTGCAAGTTTCTTACTTTCAAACAATCTCGCTCTCTCTATTAATTTCCTCTGCCTATCTATACAAGCATCTATAATTCTATCGCTCCCCACATTTCGAGCCATTCAACTGAACTTACAATTTTTGAATTTCAATATCTATCAGTAAAAGTAGTTCTCTGCATGTATCAAAATCTTGGTTTTGAGTAGTTTCTTTGATTGAGCTCATTTGCAGGTTTTCATTCGCTGCAACTTCAATTTCTCCATTTCTTCAGTTTCAGCAAACTTGGCTCTCTTTATCTATCAAACACTCCTTGCTAACAATAACACATGTTGAAGCATTTTCTCTATAAGCAGAAAGATCATATTCGTACACTTTGCAAAATCTCCCATTTCCATCAAATTTTTTCATTGTATCATCTGCTGTTCACTGATTGTACAACTTTCTTCAGTTCAATCATTTTCTACATATCCAAGAACTTTTATTGTTGAACTGCAGAAATAGAACTATTTCCAACAACTACTCATTTTGCAATGTTGTTTGTTCAATTATGCCTTCGAAATCTCCATTCCTATAATTTTCAACACGTCCGGTTTCTATGTCAAGCAAAATTACTCAGTTTCTAATCAAATTCTGCAGATTCCCACTTCTCTGCGTTAGCTGCACAATCAATTTGTAAAATCATATTTGTAAAATCTTTGTAAAATATTTGTAAAATCTTCCATTTTAACCAAATTCTCTGCTTGTAGGATCTGCTGCTTCTCTCCATGTGCAAGTTTCTTACTTTCCAACAATCTCGCTATCTCTTTTATTTTCCTCTGCCTATCTGAACAAGCGTCTCTAATTCTATCGTTCCCTACATTTTCGGGCCACCTATCATTCAATTGAATTTACAATTTTTGAATTTCAATATCTATCAGCAAAAGTAGTTCCCTGCATCTATCAAAATCTTGGTTTTGAGTAGTTTCTTTGATTGAGCTCATTTGCAGGTTTGCATTCGCTGCAACTTCAATTTCTCCATTTCTTCAGTTTCAGCAAACTTGGCTCTCTGTATCTATCAAACACTCCTTGCTAACAATAACACATGTTGAAGCATTTTCTCTATAAGCAAAAAGATCATATTCCTACACTTTGCAAAATCTCCCATTTCCATCAAATTTTTTCCTTGTATCATCTGCTGTTCACTGATTGTACAACTTTCTTCAGTTCAATCATTTTCTACATATCCAAGAACTTTCATTGTTGAACTGCAGAAATAGAACTATTTCCAACAACTACTCATTTTGCAATGTTGTTTGTTCAATTATGCCTTCGAAATCTCCATTCCTATAATTTTCAACAAGTCCGGTTTCTATGTCAAGCAAAAGTACTCAGTTTCTAATCAAATTCTGCAGATTGCCACTTCTCTGCGTTAGCTGCACAATCAATTTGTAAAATCATATTTGTAAAATCTTTGTAAAATATTTGTAAAATCTTCCATTTTAACCAAATTCTCTGCTTGTAGGATCTGCTGCTTCTCTCCATGTGCAAGTTTCTTACTTTCAAACAATCTCGCTCTCTCTATTAATTTCCTCTGCCTATCTATACAAGCGTCTATAATTCTATCGCTCCCCACATTTCGAGCCATTCAACTGAACTTACAATTTTTGAATTCAATATCTATCAGTAAAAGTAGTTCTCTGCATCTGTCAAAATCTTGGTTTTGAGTAGTTTCTTTGATTGAGCTCATTTGCAGGTTTGCATTCGCTGCAACTTCAATTTCTCCATTTCTTCAGTTTCAGCAAACTTGGCTCTCTGTATCTATCAAACACTCCTTGCTAACAATAACACATGTTGAAGCATTTTCTCTATAAGCAGAAAGATCATATTCGTACACTCTGCAAAATCTCCCATTTCCATCAAATTTTTTCCTTGTATCATCTGCTGTTCACTGATTGTACAACTTCCTTCAGTTCAATCATTTTCTACATATCCAAGAACTTTTATTGTTGAACTACAGAAATAGAACTTTTTCCAACAACTACTCATTTTGCAATGTTGTTTGTTCAATTATGCCTTCGAAATCTCCATTCCTATAATTTTCAACACGTCCGGTTTCTATGTCAAGCAAAAGTACTCAGTTTCTAATCAAATTCTGCAGATTCCCACTTCTCTGCGTTAGCTGCACAATCAATTTGTAAAATCATATTTGTAAAATCTTTGTAAAATATTTGTAAAATCTTCCATTTTAACCAAATGCTCTGCTTGTAGGATCTGCTGCTTCTCTCCAAGAGCAAGTTTCTTACTTTCAAACAATCTCGCTCTCTCTATTAATTTCCTCTGCCTATCTATACAAGCGTCTATAATTCTATCGCTCCCCACATTTCGAGCCATTCAACTGAACTTACAATTTTTGAATTTCAATATCTATCAGCAAAAGTAGTTCCCTGCATCTATCAAAATCTTGGTTTTGAGTAGTTTCTTTGATTGAGCTCATTTGCAGGTTTGCATTCGCTGCAACTTCAATTTCTCCATTTCTTCAGTTTCAGCAAACTTGGCTCTCTGTATCTATCAAACACTCCTTGCTAACAATAACACATGTTGAAGCATTTTCTCTATAAGCAGAAAGATCATATTCGTACACTTTGCAAAATCTCCCATTTCCATCAAATTTTTTCCTTGTATCATCTGCTGTTCACTGATTGTACAACTTTCTTCAGTTCAATCATTTTCTACATATCCAAGAACTTTTATTGTTGAACTGCAGAAATAGAACTTTTTCCAACAACTACTCATTTTGCAATGTTGTTTGTTCAATTATGCCTTCGAAATCTCCATTCCTATAATTTTCAACACGTCCGGTTTCTATGTCAAGCAAAAGTACTCAGTTTCTAATCAAATTCTGCAGATTCCCACTTCTCTGCGTTAGCTGCACAATCAATTTGTAAAATCATATTTGTAAAATCTTTGTAAAATATTTGTAAAATCTTCCATTTTAACCAAATGCTCTGCTTGTAGGATCTGCTGCTTCTCTCCAAGAGCAAGTTTCTTACTTTCAAACAATCTCGCTCTCTCTATTAATTTCCTCTGCCTATCTATACAAGCGTCTATAATTCTATCGCTCCCCACATTTCGAGCCATTCAACTGAACTTACAATTTTTGAATTTCAATATCTATCAGCAAAAGTAGTTCCCTGCATCTATCAAAATCTTGGTTTTGAGTAGTTTCTTTGATTGAGCTCATTTGCAGGGTTGCATTCGCTGCAACTTCAATTTCTCCATTTCTTCAGTTTCAGCAAACTTGGCTCTCTGTATCTATCAAACACTCCTTGCTAACAATAACACATGTTGAAGCATTTTCTCTATAAGCAAAAAGATCATATTCGTACACTTTGCAAAATCTCCCATTTCCATCAAATTTTTTCCTTGTATCATCTGCTGTTCACTGATTGTACAACTTTCTTCAGTTCAATCATTTTCTACATATCCAAGAACATTTATTGTTGAACTACACAAATAGAACTATTTCTAACAAACTACTCATTTTTCAATGTTCTTTGGTCAATTCTGCCTTCAATATCTCCATTCCTATATTTTTCAACAGAATTGGTTTCTATGTCAAGCAAAAGTATTCAGTTTCTTGTAATTCATCAAATTCTGCAGATTCAAAATTCTCCGCGTTAGCTGCACAATCAATATCTCCACATCCCTCAATTTAAACAAACCTGGTTCGATGTGGATAACAAAATATCAAAACCTAGCAATTGATGATATTCTAGCATTTTCACGATCTGCAGATATTTCTCATTCCCCATATTTGTAAAATCTTCCAGTTTAACGAAATTCTCTGCTTGTTGGATCTGCTGCTTCTCTCCATGTACAAGTTTCTTACTTTCCAACAACTTCACTATCTCTATTAATTTCCTCTGCCTATCTTAACAAGACTCTCTATTTCTATCTCTCCACACATCTAGACATAGTTATGATTCAACTGACCTTACAATTTCTGAATTAGGGTATCTATCAGTAAAAGATGTTCGCTGCATCGAGCAAAATCTTATTTCTCAGGAATTTCTTAGATTGATCTCATTTGCAGGTTGCTTGTATTCTCTGCAACTTCAATTTCTCCATTTTCCATTTTAACCAAATTCTCTGCTTGTAGGATCTGCTGCTTCTCTCCATGTGCAAGTTTCTTACTTTCCAACAATCTCGCTATCTCTATTATTTTCCTCTGCCTATCTGAACAAGCGTCTCTAATTCTATCGTTCCCTGCATTTTCGGGCCACCTATCGTTCAATTGAATTTACAATTTTTGAATTTCAATATCTATCAGCAAAAGTAGTTCCCTGCATCTATCAAAATCTTGGTTTTGAGTAGTTTCTTTGATTGAGCTCATTTGCAGGTTTGCATTCGCTGCAACTTCAATTTCTCCATTTCTTCAGTTTCAGCAAACTTGGCTCTCTGTATCTATCAAACACTCCTTGCTAACAATAACACATGTTGAAGCATTTTCTCTATAAGCAGAAAGATCATATTCGTACACTTTGCAAAATCTCCCATTTCCATCAAATTTTTTCCTTGTATCATCTGCTGTTCACTGATTGTACAACTTTCTTCAGTTCAATCATTTTCTACATATCCAAGAACTTTTATTGTTGAACTGCAGAAATAGAACTATTTCCAACAACTACTCATTTTGCAATGTTGTTTGTTCAATTATGCCTTCGAAATCTCCATTCCTATAATTTTCAACACGTCCGGTTTCTATGTCAAGCAAAAGTACTCAGTTCCTAGTAATTCATCAAATTCTGCAGATTCCCACTTCCATGCGTTAGGTGCACAATCAATTTAAAAAAACCTGTTTTGCTGTGGATAGCAAAATATCAAAACCGAACAATTGAAGTAATACTAGCATTTTCTCTATCTGCAGATATTTCTCATTCCCCATATTTGTATAATCTTCCATTTTAACCAAATTCTCTGCTTGTAGGATCTGCTGCTTCTCTCCATGTGCAAGTTTCTTACTTTCCAACAATCTCGCTATCTCTATTATTTTCCTCTGCCTATCTGAACAAGCGTCTCTAATTCTATCGTTCCCTACATTTTCGGGCCACCTATCATTCAATTGAACTTACAATTTTTGAATTTCAATATCTATCAGCAAATGTAGTTCCCTGCATCTATCAAAATCTTGGTTTTGAGTAGTTTCTTTGATTGAGCTCATTTGCAGGTTTGCATTCGCTGCAACTTCAATTTCTCCATTTCTTCAGTTTCAGCAAACTTGGCTCTCTGTATCTGTCAAACACTCCTTGCTAACAATAACACATGTTGAAGCATTTTCTCTGTAAGCAAAAAGATCATGTTCGTACACTTTGCAAAATCTCCCATTTCCATCAAATTTTTTCCTTGTATCATCTGCTGTTCACTGATTGTACAACTTTCTTCAGTTCAATCATTTTCTACATATCCAAGAAATTTTATTGTTGAGCTGCACAAATAGAACTATTTCCAACAAATACTCATTTTGCAATGTTGTTTGTTCATTTATGCCTTCGAAATCTCCATTCCTATAATTTTCAACACGTCCGGTTTCTATGTCAAGCAAAAGTACTCAGTTTCTAATCAAATTCTGCAGATTCCCACTTCTCTGCGTTAGCTGCACAATCAATTTGTAAAATCATATTTGTAAAATCTTTGTAAAATATTTGTAAAATCTTCCATTTTAACCAAATTCTCTGCTTGTAGGATCTGCTGCTTCTCTCCATGTGCAAGTTTCTTACTTTCAAACAATCTTGGTCTCTCTATTAATTTCCTCTGCCTATCTATACATGCGTCTATAATTCTATCGCTCCCCACATTTCGAGCCATTCAGCTGAACTTACAATTTTTGAATTTCAATATCTATCAGTAAAAGTAGTTCTCTGCATCTATCAAAATCTTGGTTTTGAGTAGTTTCTTTGATTGAGCTCATTTGCAGGTTTGCATTCGCTGCAACTTCAATTTCTCCATTTCTTCAGTTTCAGCAAACTTGGCTCTCTGTATCTATCAAACACTCCTTGCTAACAATAACACATGTTGAAGCATTTTCTCTATAAGCAGAAAGATCATAATCGTACACTTTGCAAAATCTCCCATTTCCATCAAATTTTTTCCTTGTATCATCTGCTGTTCACTGATTGTACAACTTTCTTCAGTTCAATCGTTTTCTACATATCCAAGAACTTTTATTGTTGAACTGCAGAAATAGAACTATTTCCAACAACTACTCATTTTGCAATGTTGTTTGTTCAATTATGCCTTCGAAATCTCCATTCCTATAATTTTCAACACGTCCGATTTCTATGTCAAGCAAAAGTACTCAGTTTCTAATCAAATTCTGCAGATTCCCTCTTCTCTGCGTTAGCTGCACAATCAATTTGTAAAAACATATTTATAAAATCTTTGTAAAATATTTGTAAAATCTTCCATTTTAACCAAATTCTCTGCTTGTAGGATCCGCTGTTTCTCTCCATGTGCAAGTTTCTTACTTTCAAACAATCTCGCTCTCTCTATTAATTTCCTCTGCCTATCTATACAAGCGTCTATAATTCTATCGCTCCCCACATTTCGAGCCATTCAACTGAACTTACAATTTTTGAATTTCAATATTTATCAGTAAAAGTAGTTCTCTGCATCTATCAAAATCTTGGTTTTGAGTAGTTTCTTTGATTGAGCTCATTTGCAGGTTTGCATTCGCTGCAATTTCAATTTCTCCATTTCTTCAGTTTCAGCAAACTTGGCTCTCTGTATCTATCAAACACTCCTTGCTAACAATAACACATGTTGAAGCATTTTCTCTATAAGCAGAAAGATCATATTCGTACACTTTGCAAAATCTCCCATTTCCATCAAATTTTTTCCTTGTGTCATCTGCTGTTCACTGATTGTACAACTTTCTTCAGTTCAATCATTTTCTACATATCCAAGAACTTTTATTGTTGAACTGCAGAAATAGAACTATTTCCAACAACTACTCATTTTGCAATGTTGTTTGTTCAATTATGCCTTCGAAATCTCCATTCCTATAATTTTCAACACGTCCGGTTTCTATGTCAAGCAAAAGTACTCAGTTTCTAGTAATTCATCAAATTCTGCAGATTCCCACTTCCATGCTTTAGGTGCACAATCAATTTAAAAAAACCTGTTTTGCTGTGGATAGCAAAATATCAAAACCGAACAATTGAAGTAATACTAGCATTTTCTCTATCTGCAGATATTTCTCATTCCCCATATTTGTATAATCTTCCATTTTAACCAAATTCTCTGCTTGTAGGATCTGCTGCTTCTCTCCATGTGCAAGTTTCTTACTTTCCAACAATCTCGCTATCTCTATTATTTTCCTCTGCCTGTCTGAACAAGCGTCTCTAATTGTATCGTTCCCTACATTTTCGGGCCACCTATCTTTCAATTGAACTTACAATTTTTCAATTTCAATATCTATCAGCAAAAGTAGTTCCCTGCATCTATCAAAATCTTGGTTTTGAGTAGTTTCTTTGATTGAGCTCATTTGCAGGTTTGCATTCGCTGCAACTTCAATTTCTCCATTTCTTCAGTTTCAGCAAACTTGGCTCTCTGTATCTATCAAACACTCCTTGCTAACAATAACACATGTTGAAGCATTTTCTCTATAAGCAAAAAGATCATGTTCGTACACTTTGCAAAATCTCCCATTTCCATCAAATTTTTTCCTTGTATCATCTGCTGTTCACTGATTGTACAACTTTCTTCAGTTCAATCATTTTCAACATATCCAAGAACTTTTATAGTTGAACTGCAGAAATAGAACTATTTCCAAGAACTACTCATTTTGCAATGTTGTTTGTTCAATTATGCCTTCAAAATCTCCATTCCTATAATTTTCAACACGTCCGGTTTCTATATCAAGCAAAAGTACTCAGTTTCTATTCAAATTCTGCAGATTCCCTCTTCTCTGCGTTAGCTGCACAATCAATTTGTAAAATCATATTTGTAAAATCTTTGTAAAATATTTGTAAAATCTTCCATTTTAACCAAATTCTCTGCTTGTAGGATCTGCTGCTTCTCTCCATGTGCAAGTTTCTTACTTTCAAACAATCTCGCTCTCTCTATTAATTTCCACTGCCTATCTATACAAGCGTCTATAATTCTATCGCTCCCCACATTTCGAGCCATTCAGCTGAACTTACAATTTTTGAATTTCAATATTTATCAGTAAAAGTAGTTCTCTGCATCTATCAAAATCTTGGTTTTGAATAGTTTCTTTGATTGAGCTCATTTGCAGGTTTGCATTCGCTGCAACTTCAATTTCTCCATTTCTTCAGTTTCAGCAAACTTGGCTCTCTGTATCTATCAAACACTCCTTGCTAACAATAACACATGTTGAAGCATTTTCTCTATAAGCAGAAAGATCATATTCGTACACTTTGCAAAATCTCCCATTTCCATCAAATTTTTTCCTTGTATCATCTGCTGTTCACTGATTGTACAACTTTCTTCAGTTCAATCGTTTTCTACATATCCAAGAACTTTTATTGTTGAACTGCAGAAATAGAACTATTTCCAACAACTACTCATTTTGCAATGTTGTTTGTTCAATTATGCCTTCGAAATCTCCATTCCTATAATTTTCAACACGTCCGGTTTCTATGTCAAGCAAAAGTACTCAGTTTCTAATCAAATTCTGCAGATTCCCACTTCTCTACGTTAGCTGCACAATCAATTTGTAAAATCATATTTGTAAAATCTTTGTAAAATATTTGTAAAATCTTCCATTTTAACCAAATTCTCTGCTTGTAGGATCTGCTGCTTCTCTCCATGTGCAAGTTTCTTACTTTCAAACAATCTCGCTCTCTCTATTAATTTCCTCTGCCTATCTATACAATCGTCTATTATTCTATCGCTCCCCACATTTCGAGCCATTCAACTGAACTTACAATTTTTGAATTTCAATATCTATCAGTAAATGTAGTTCTCTGCATCTATCAAAATCTTGGTTTTGAGTAGTTTCTTTGATTGAGCTCATTTGCAGGTTTGCATTCGCTGCAACTTCAATTTCTCCATTTCTTCAGTTTCAGCAAACATGGCTCTCTGTATCTATCAAACACTCCTTGCTAACAATAACACGAAGCATTTTCTCTATAAGCAGAAAGATCATATTCGTACACTTTGCAAAATCTCCCATTTCCAGCAAATTTTTCCTTGTATCATCTGCTGTTCACTGATTGTAAAACTTTCTTCAGTTCAATCATTTTCTACATATCCAAGAACTGTTATTGTTGAACTGCAGAAATAGAAGTATTTCCAACAACTACTCATTTTGCAATGTTGTTTGTTCAATTATGCCTTCGAAATCTCCATTCCTATAATTTTCAACACGTCCGGTTTCTATGTCAAGCAAAAGTACTCAGTTTCTAATCAAATTCTGCAGATTCCCACTTCTCTGCGTTAGCTGCACAATCAATTTGTAAAATCATATTTGTAAAATCTTTGTAAAATATTTGTAAAATCTTCCATTTCAACCAAATTCTCTGCTTGTAGGATCTGCTGCTTCTCTCCATGTGCAAGGTTCTTACTTTCAAACAATCTCACTCTCTCTATTAATTTCCTCTGCCTATCTATACAAGCGTCTATAATTCTATCGCTCCCCACATTTCGAGCCATTCAACTGAACTTACAATATTTGAATTTCAATATCTATCAGTAAAAGTAGTTCTCTGCATCTATCAAAATCTTGGTTTTGAGTAGTTTCTTTGATTGAGCTCTTTTGCAGGTTTGCATTCGCTGCAACTTCAATTTCTCCATTTGTTCAGTTTCAGCAAACTTGGCTCTCTGTATCTATCAAACACTCCTTGCTAACAATAACACGAAGCATTTTCTCTATAAGCAGAAAGATCATATTCGTACACTTTGCAAAATCTCCCATTTCCATCAAATTTTTCCTTGTATCATCTGCTGTTCACTGATTGTAAAACTTTCTTCAGTTCAATCGTTTTCTACATATCCAAGAACTTTTATTGTTGAACTGCAGAAATAGAACTATTTCCAACAACTACTCATTTTGCAATGTTGTTTGTTCAATTATGCCTTCGAAATCTCCATTCCTATAATTTTCAACACGTCCGGTTTCTATGTCAAGCAAAAGTACTCAGTTTCTAATCAAATTCTGCAGATTCCCTCTTCTCTGCGTCAGCTGCACAATCAATTTGTAAAATCCTATTTGTAAAATCTTTGTAAAATATTTGTAAAATCTTCCATTTTAACCAAATTCTCTGCTTGTAGGATCTGCTGCTTCTCTCCATGTGCAAGTTTCTTACTTTCAAACAATCTCGCTCTCTCTATTAATTTCCTCTGCCTATCTATACAAGCGTCTATAATTCTATCGCTCCCCACATTTCGAGCCATTCAACTGAACTTACAATTTTTGAATTTCAATATCTATCAGTAAAAGTAGTTCTCGGCATCTATCAAAATCTTGGTTTTGAGTAGTTTCTTTGATTGAGCTCATTTGCAGGTTTGCATTCGCTGCAACTTCAATTTCTCCATTTCTTCAGTTTCAGCAAACTTGGCTCTCTGTATCTATCAAACACTCTTTGCTAACAATAACACATGTTGAAGCATTTTCTCTATAAGCAGAAAGATCATATTCGTACACTTTGCAAAATCTCCCATTTCCATCAAATTTTTTCCTTGTATCATCTGCTGTTCACTGATTGTACAACTTTCTTCAGTTCAATCGTTTTCTACATATCCAAGAACTTGTATTGTTGAACTGCAGAAATAGAACTATTTCCAACAACTACTCATTTTGCAATGTTGTTTGTTCAATTATGCCTTCGAAATCTCCATTCCTATAATTTTCAACACGTCCGGTTTCTATGTCAAGCAAAAGTACTCTGTTTCTAATCAAATTCTGCAGATTCCCACTTCTCTACGTTAGCTGCACAATCAATTTGTAAAATCATATTTGTAAAATCTTTGTAAAATATTTGTAAAATCTTCCATTTTAACCAAATTCTCTGCTTGTAGGATCTGCTGCTTCTCTCCATGTGCAAGTTTCTTACTTTCAAACAATCTCGCTCTCTCTATTAATTTCCTCTGCCTATCTATACAAGCGTCTATTATTCTATCGCTCCCCACATTTTGAGCCATTCAACTGAACTTACAATTTTTGAATTTCAATATCTATCAGTAAATGTAGTTCTCTGCATCTATCAAAATCTTGGTTTTGAGTAGTTTCTTTGATTGAGCTCATTTGCAGGTTTGCATTCGCTGCAACTTCAATTTCTCCATTTCTTCAGTTTCAGCAAACATGGCTCTCTGTATCTATCAAACACTCCTTGCTAACAATAACACGAAGCATTTTCTCTATAAGCAGAAAGATCATATTCGTACACTTTGCAAAATCTCCCATTTCCATCAAATTTTTCCTTGTATCATCTGCTGTTCACTGATTGTAAAACTTTCTTCAGTTCAATCATTTTCTACATATCCAAGAACTGTTATTGTTGAACTGCAGAAATAGAAGTATTTCCAACAACTACTCATTTTGCAATGTTGTTTGTTCAATTATGCCTTCGAAATCTCCATTCCTATAATTTTCAACACGTCCGGTTTCTATGTCAAACAAAAGTACTCAGTTTCTAATCAAATTCTGCAGATTCCCACTTCTCTGCGTTAGCTGCACAATCAATTTGTAAAATCATATTTGTAAAATCTTTGTAAAATATTTGTAAAATCTTCCATTTTAACCAAATTCTCTGCTTGTAGGATCTGCTGCTTCTCTCCATGTGCAAGGTTCTTACTTTCAAACAATCTCACTCTCTCTATTAATTTCCTCTGCCTATCTATACAAGCGTCTATAATTCTATCGCTCCCCACATTTCGAGCCATTCAACTGAACTTACAATATTTGAATTTCAATATCTATCAGTAAAAGTAGTTCTCTGCATCTATCAAAATCTTGGTTTTGAGTAGTTTCTTTGATTGAGCTCATTTGCAGGTTTGCATTCGCTGCAACTTCAATTTCTCCATTTCTTCAGTGTCAGCAAACTTGGCTCTCTGTATCTATCAAACACTCTTTGCTAACAATAACACATGTTGAAGCATTTTCTCTATAAGCAGAAAGATCATATTCGTACACTTTGCAAAATCTCCCATTTCCATCAAATTTTTTCCTTGTATCATCTGCTGTTCACTGATTGTACAACTTTCTTCAATTCAATCGTTTTCTACATATCCAAGAACTTTTATTGTTGAACTGCAGAAATAGAACTATTTCCAACAACTACTCATTTTGCAATGTTGTTTGTTCAATTATGCCTTCGAAATCTCCATTCCTATAATTTTCAACACGTCCGGTTTCTATGTCAAGCAAAAGTACTCAGTTTCTAGTAATTCATCAAATTCTGCAGATTCCCACTTCCATGCATTAGCTGCACAATCAATTTAAAAGAACCTGTTTTGCTGTGGATAGCAAAATATCAAAACCTAACAATTGAAGTAATACTAGCATTTTCTCTATCTGCAGATATTTCTCATTCCCCATATTTGTATAATCTTCCATTTTAACCAAATTCTCTGCTTGTAGGATCTGCTGCTTCTCTCCATGTGCAAGTTTCTTACTTTCCAACAATCTCGCTATCTCTATTATTTTCCTATGCCTATCTGAACAAGCGTCTCTAATTCTATCGTTCCCTACATTTTCGGGCCACCTATCATTCAATTGAACTTACAATTTTTCAATTTCAATATCTATCAGTAAAAGTAGATCCCTGCATCTATCAAAATCTTGGTTTTGAGTAGTTTCTTTGATTGAGCTCATTTGCAGGTTTGCATTCGCTGCAACTTCAATTTCTCCATTTCTTCAGTTTCAGCAAACTTGGCTCTCTGTAACTATCAAACACTCCTTGCTAACAATAACACATGTTGAAGCATTTTCTCTATAAGCAAAAAGATCATATTCGTACACTTTGCAAAATCTCCCATTTCCATCAAATTTTTTCCTTGTATCATCTGCTGTTCACTGATTGTACAACTTTCTTCAGTTCAATCATTTTCTACATATCCAAGAACTTTTATTGTTGAACTGCAGAAATAGAACTATTTCCAACAACTACTCATTTTGCAATGTTGTTTGTTCAATTATGCCTTCGAAATCTCCATTCCTATAATTTTCAACACGTCCGGTTTCTATGTCAAGCAAAAGTACTCAGTTTCTAATCAAATTCTGCAGATTCCCACTTCTCTGCGTTAGCTGCACAATCAATTTGTAAAATCATATTTGTAAAATCTTTGTAAAATATTTGTAAAATCTTCCATTTTAACCAAATTCTCTGCTTGTAGGATCTGCTGCTTCTCTCCATGTGCAAGTTTCTTACTTTCAAACAATCTCGCTCTCTCTATTAATTTCCTCTGCCTATCTATACAAGCGTCTATAATTCTATCGCTCCCCACATTTCGAGCCATTCAACTGAACTTACAATTTTTGAATTTCAATATCTATCAGTAAAAGTAGTTCTCGGCATCTATCAAAATCTTGGTTTTGAGTAGTTTCTTTGATTGAGCTCATTTGCAGGTTTGCATTCGCTGCAACTTCAATTTCTCCATTTCTTCAGTTTCAGCAAACTTGGCTCTCTGTATCTATCAAACACTCTTTGCTAACACTAACACATGTTGAAGCATTTTCTCTATAAGCAGAAAGATCATATTCGTACACTTTGCAAAATCTCCCATTTCCATCAAATTTTTTCCTTGTATCATCTGCTGTTCACTGATTGTACAACTTTCTTCAGTTCAATCGTTTTCTACATATCCAAGAACTTTTATTGTTGAACTGCAGAAATAGAACTATTTCCAACAACTACTCATTTTGCAATGTTGTTTGTTCAATTATGCCTTCGAAATCTCCATTCCTATAATTTTCAACACGTCCGGTTTCTATGTCAAGCAAAAGTACTCAGTTTCTAATCAAATTCTGCAGATTCCCACTTCTCTACGTTAGCTGCACAATCAATTTGTAAAATCATATTTGTAAAATCTTTGTAAAATATTTGTAAAATCTTCCATTTTAACCAAATTCTCTGCTTGTAGGATCTGCTGCTTCTCTCCATGTGCAAGTTTCTTACTTTCAAACAATCTCGCTCTCTCTATTAATTTCCTCAGCCTATCTAAACAAGCGTCTATTATTCTATCGCTCCCCACATTTCGAGCCATTCAACTGAACTTACAATTTTTGAATTTCAATATCTATCAGTAAATGTAGTTCTCTGCATCTATCAAAATCTTGGTTTTGAGTAGTTTCTTTGATTGAGCTCATTTGCAGGTTTGCATTCGCTGCAACTCCAATTTCTCCAATTCTTCAGTTTCAGCAAACATGGCTCTCTGTATCTATCAAACACTCCTTGCTAACAATAACACGAAGCATTTTCTCTATAAGCAGAAAGATCATATTCGTACACTTTGCAAAATCTCCCATTTCCATCAAATTTTTCCTTGTATCATCTGCTGTTCACTGATTGTAAAACTTTCTTCTGTTCAATCATTTTCTACATATCCAAGAACTTTTATTGTTGAACTGCAGAAATAGAAGTATTTCCAACAACTACTCATTTTGCAATGTTGTTTGTTCAATTATTCCTTCAAAATCTCCATTCCTATAATTTTCAACACGTCCGGTTTCTATGTCAAGCCAAAGTACTCAGTTTCTAATCAAATTCTGCAGATTCCCACTTCTCTGCGTTAGCTGCACAATCAATTTGTAAAATCATATTTGTAAAATCTTTGTAAAATATTTGTAAAATCTTCCATTTTAACCAAATTCTCTGCTTGTAGGATCTGCTGCTTCTCTCCATGTGCAAGTTTCTTACTTTCAAACAATCTCGCTCTCTCTATTAATTTCCTCTGCCTATCTATACAAGCGTGTATAATTTTATCGCTCCCCACATTTCGAGCCATTCAACTGAACTTACAATTTTTGAATTTCAATATCTATCAGTAAAAGTAGTTCTCTGCATCTATCAAAATCTTGGTTTTGAGTAGTTTCTTTGATTGAGCTCATTTGCAGGTTTGCATTCGCTGCAACTTCAATTTCTCCATTTCTTCAGTTTCAGCAAACTTGGCTCTCTGTATCTATCAAACACTCCTTGCTAACAATAACACATGTTGAAGCATTTTCTCTATAAGCAGAAAGATCATATTCGTACACTTTGCAAAATCTCCCATTTCCATCAAATTTTTTCCTTGTATCATCTGCTGTTCTCTGATTGTACAACTTTCTTCAGTTCAATCATTTTCTACATATCCAAGAAATTTTATTGTTGAACTGCAGAAATAGAACTATTTCCAACAACTACTCATTTTGCAATGTTGTTTGTTCAATTATGCCTTCGAAATCTCCATTCCTATAATTTTCAACACGTCCGGTTTCTATGTCAAGCAAAAGTTCTCAGTTTCTAATCAAATTCTGTGGATTCCCACTTCTCTACGTTAGCTGCACAATCAATTTGTAAAATCATATTTGTAAAATCTTTGTAAAATATTTGTAAAATCTTCCATTTTAACCAAATTCTCTGCTTGTAGGATCTGCTGCTTCTCTCCATGTGCAAGTTTCTTACTTTCAAACAATCTCGCTCTCTCTATTAATTTCCTCTGCCTATCTATACAAGCGTCTATTATTCTATCGCTCCCCACATTTCGAGCCATTCAACTGAACTTACAATTTTTGAATTTCAATATCTATCAGTAAATGTAGTTCTCTGCATCTATCAAAATCTTGGTTTTGAGTAGTTTCTTTGATTGAGCTCATTTGCAGGTTTGCATTCGCTGCAACTTCAATTTCTCCATTTCTTCAGTTTCAGCAAACATGGCTCTCTGTATCTATCAAACACTCCTTGCTAACAATAACACGAAGCATTTTCTCTATAAGCAGAAAGATCATATTCGTACACTTTGCAAAATCTCCCATTTCCATCAAATTTTTCCTTGTATCATCTGCTGTTCACTGATTGTAAAACTTTCTTCAGTTCAATCATTTTCTACATATCCAAGAACTGTTATTGTTGAACTGCAGAAATAGAAGTATTTCCAACAACTACTCATTTTGCAATGTTGTTTGTTCAATTATGCCTTCGAAATCTCCATTCCTATAATTTTCAACACGTCCGGTTTCTATGTCAAGCAAAAGTACTCAGTTTCTAATCAAATTCTGCAGATTCCCACTTCTCTGCGTTAGCTGCACAATCAATTTGTAAAATCATATTTGTAAAATCTTTGTAAAATATTTGTACAATCTTCCATTTTAACCAAATTCTCTGCTTGTAGGATCTGCTGCTTCTCTCCATGTGCAAGTTTCTTACTTTCCAACAATCTCACTCTCTCTATTAATTTCCTCTGCCTATCTATACAAGCGTCTATAATTCTATCGCTCCCCACATTTCGAGCCATTCAACTGAACTTACAATATTTGAATTTCAATATCTATCAGTAAAAGTAGTTCTCTGCATCTATCAAAATCTTGGTTTTGAGTAGTTTCTTTGATTGAGCTCATTTGCAGGTTTGCATTCGCTGCAACTTCAATTTCTCCATTTCTTCAGTTTCAGCAAACTTGGCTCTCTGTATCTATCAAACACTCCTTGCTAACAATAACACATGTTGAAGCATTTTCTCTATAAGCAGAAAGATCATATTCGTACACTTTGCAAAATCTCCCATTTCCATCAAATTTTTTCCTTGTATCATCTGCTGTTCACTGATTGTACAACTTTCTTCAATTCAATCGTTTTCTACATATCCAAGAACTTTTATTGTTGAACTGCAGAAATAGAACTATTTCCAACAACTACTCATTTTGCAATGTTGTTTGTTCAATTATGCCTTCGAAATCTCCATTCCTATAATTTTCAACACGTCCGGTTTCTATGTCAAGCAAAAGTACTCAGTTTCTAGTAATTCATCAAATTCTGCAGATTCCCACTTCCATGCATTAGCTGCACAATCAATTTAAAAGAACCTGTTTTGCTGTGGATAGCAAAATATCAAAACCTAACAATTGAAGTAATACTAGCATTTTCTCTATCTGCAAATATTTCTCATTCCCCATATTTGTATAATCTTCCATTTTAACCAAATTCTCTGCTTGTAGGATCTGCTGCTTCTCTCCATGTGCAAGTTTCTTACTTTCCAACAATCTCGCTATCTCTATTATTTTCCTATGCCTATCTGAACAAGCGTCTCTAATTCTATCGTTCCCTACATTTTCGGGCGACCTATCATTCAATTGAACTTACAATTTTTCAATTTCAATATCTATCAGTAAAAGTAGATCCCTGCATCTATCAAAATCTTGGTTTTGAGTAGTTTCTTTGATTGAGCTCATTTGCAGGTTTGCATTCGCTGCAACTTCAATTTCTCCATTTCTTCAGTTTCAGCAAACTTGGCTCTCTGTATCTATCAAACACTCCTTGCTAACAATAACACATGTTGAAGCATTTTCTCTATAAGCAAAAAGATCATATTCGTACACTTTGCAAAATCTCCCATTTCCATCAAATTTTTTCCTTGTATCATCTGCTGTTAACTGATTGTAAAACTTTCTTCAGTTCAATCATTTTCTACATATCCAAGAACTGTTAATGTTGAACTGCAGAAATAGAAGTATTTCCAACAACTACTCATTTTGCAATGTTGTTTGTTCAATTATGCCTTCAAAATCTCCATTCCTATAATTTTCAACACGTCCGGTTTCTATGTCAAGCAAAAGTACTCAGTTTCTAATCAAATTCTGCAGATTCCCACTTCTCTGCGTTAGCTGCACAATCAATTTGTAAAATCATATTTGTAAAATCTTTGTAAAATATTTGTAAAATCTTCCATTTTAACCAAATTCTCTGCTTGTAGGATCTGCTGCTTCTCTCCATGTGCAAGTTTCTTACTTTCAAACAATCTCGCTCTCTCTATTAATTTCCTCTGCATATCTATACAAGCGTCTATAATTTTATCGCTCCCCACATTTCGAGCCTTCAACTGAACTTACAATTTTTGAATTTCAATATCTATCAGTAAAAGTAGTTCTCTGCATCTATCAAAATCTTGGTTTTGAGTAGTTTCTTTGATTGAGCTCATTTGCAGGTTTGCATTCGCTGCAACTTCAATTTCTCCATTTCTTCAGTTTCAGCAAACTTGGCTCTCTGTATCTATCAAACACTCCTTGCTAACAATAACACATGTTGAAGCATTTTCTCTATAAGCAGAAAGATCATATTCGTACACTTTGCAAAATCTCCCATTTCCATCAAATTTTTTCCTTGTATCATCTGCTGTTCACTGATTGTAAAACTTTCTTCAGTTCAATCATTTTCTACATATCCAAGAACTGTTATTGTTGAACTGCAGAAATAGAAGTATTTCCAACAACTACTCATTTTGCAATGTTGTTTGTTCAATTATGCCTTCAAAATCTCCATTCCTATAATTTTCAACACGTCCGGTTTCTATGTCAAGCAAAAGTACTCAGTTTCTAATCAAATTCTGCAGATTCCCACTTCTCTGCGTTAGCTGCACAATCAATTTGTAAAATCATATTTGTAAAATCTTTGTAAAATATTTGTAAAATCTTCCATTTTAACCAAATTCTCTGCTTGTAGGATCTGCTGCTTCTCTCCATGTGCAAGTTTCTTACTTTCAAACAATCTCGCTCTCTCTATTAATTTCCTCTGCATATCTATACAAGCGTCTATAATTTTATCGCTCCCCACATTTCGAGCCATTCAACTGAACTTACAATTTTTGAATTTCAATATCTATCAGTAAAAGTAGTTCTCTGCATCTATCAAAATCTTGGTTTTGAGTAGTTTCTTTGATTGAGCTCATTTGCAGGTTTGCATTCGCTGCAACTTCAATTTCTCCATTTCTTCAGTTTCAGCAAACTTGGCTCTCTGTATCTATCAAACACTCCTTGCTAACAATAACACATGTTGAAGCATTTTCTCTATAAGCAGAAAGATCATATTCGTACACTTTGCAAAATCTCCCATTTCCATCAAATTTTTTCCTTGTATCATCTGCTGTTCTCTGATTGTACAACTTTCTTCAGTTCAATCATTTTCTACATATCCAAGAACTTTTATTGTTGAACTGCAGAAATAGAACTATTTCCAACAACTACTCATTTTGCAATGTTGTTTGTTCAATTATGCCTTCGAAATCTCCATTCCTATAATTTTCAACACGTCCGGTTTCTATGTCAAGCAAAAGTACTCAGTTTCTTATCAAATTCTGTGGATTCCCACTTCTCTACGTTAGCTGCACAATCAATTTGTAAAATCATATTTGTAAAATCTTTGTAAAATATTTGTAAAATCTTCCATTTTAACCAAATTCTCTGCTTGTAGGATCTGCTGCTTCTCTCCATGTGCAAGTTTCTTACTTTCAAACAATCTCGCTCTCTCTATTAATTTCCTCTGCCTATCTATACAAGCGTCTATTATTCTATCGCTCCCCACATTTCGAGCCATTCAACTGAACTTACAATTTTTGAATTTCAATATCTATCAGTAAATGTAGTTCTCTGCATCCATCAAAATCTTGGTTTTGAGTAGTTTCTTTGATTGAGCTCATTTGCAGGTTTGCATTCGCTGCAACTTCAATTTCTCCATTTCTTCAGTTTCAGCAAACATGGCTCTCTGTATCTATCAAACACTCATTGCTAACAATAACACGAAGCATTTTCTCTATAAGCAGAAAGATCATATTCGTACACTTTGCAAAATCTCCCATTTCCATCAAATTTTTCCTTGTATCATCTGCTGTTCACTGATTGTAAAACTTTCTTCAGTTCAATCATTTTCTACATATCCAAGAACTGTTATTGTTGAACTTCAGAAATAGAAGTATTTCCAACAACTACTCATTTTGCAATGTTGTTTGTTCAATTATGCCTTCGAAATCTCCATTCCTATAATTTTCAACACGTCCGGTTTCTATGTCAAGCAAAAGTACTCAGTTTCGAATCAAATTCTGCAGATTCCCACTTCTCTGCGTTAGCTGCACAATCAATTTGTAAAATCATATTTGTAAAATCTTTGTAAAATATTTGTAAAATCTTCCATTTTAACCAAATTCTCTGCTTGTAGGATCTGCTGCTTCTCTCCATGTGCAAGGTTCTTACTTTCAAACAATCTCACTCTCTGTATTAATTTCCTCTGCCTATCTATACAAGCGTCTATAATTCTATCGCTCCCCACATTTCGAGCCATTCAACTGAACTTACAATATTTGAATTTCAATATCTATCAGTAAAAGTAGTTCTCTGCATCTATCAAAATCTTGGTTTTGAGTAGTTTCTTTGATTGAGCTCATTTGCAGGTTTGCATTCGCTGCAACTTCAATTTCTCCATTTCTTCAGTTTCAGCAAACTTGGCTCTCTGTGTCTATCAAACACTCCTTGCTAACAATAACACATGTTGAAGCATTTTCTCTATAAGCAGAAAGATCATATTCGTACACTTTGCAAAATCTCCCATTTCCATCAAATTTTTTCCTTGTATCATCTGCTGTTCACTGATTGTACAACTTTCTTCAATTCAATCTTTTTCTACATATCCAAGAACTTTTATTGTTGAACTGCAGAAATAGAACTATTTCCAACAACTACTCATTTTGCAATGTTGTTTGTTCAATTATGCCTTCGAAATCTCCATTCCTATAATTTTCAACACGTCCGGTTTCTATGTCAAGCAAAAGTACTCAGTTTCTAGTAATTCATCAAATTCTGCAGATTCCCACTTCCATGCATTAGCTGCACAATCGATTTAAAAGAACCTGTTTTGCTGTGGATAGCAAAATATCAAAACCTAACAATTGAAGTAATACTAGCATTTTCTCTATCTGCAGATATTTCTCATTCCCCATATTTGTATAATCCTCCATTTTAACCAAATTCTCTGCTTGTAGGATCTGCTGCTTCTCTCCATGTGCAAGTTTCTTACTTTCCAACAATCTCGCTATCTCTATTATTTTCCTATGCCTATCTGAACAAGCGTCTCTAATTCTATCGTTCCCTACATTTTCGGGCCACCTATCATTCAATTGAACTTACAATTTTTCAATTTCAATATCTATCAGTAAAGGTAGATCCCTGCATCTATCAAAATCTTGGTTTTGAGTAGTTTCTTTGATTGACCTCATTTGCAGGTTTGCATTCGCTGCAACTTCAATTTCTCCATTTCTTCAGTTTCAGCAAACTTGGCTCTCTGTAACTATCAAACACTCCTTGCTAACAATAACACATGTTGAAGCATTTTCTCTATAAGCAAAAAGATCATATTCGTACACTTTGCAAAATCTCCCATTTCCATCAAATTTTTTCCTTGTATCATCTGCTGTTCACTGATTGTACAACTTTCTTCAGTTCAATCATTTTCTACATATCCAAGAACTTTTATTGTTGAACTGCAGAAATAGAACTATTTCCAACAACTACTCATTTTGCAATGTTGTTTGTTCAATTATGCCTTCGAAATCTCCATTCCTATAATTTTCAACACGTCCGGTTTCTATGACAAGCAAAAGTACTCAGTTTCTAATCAAATTCTGCAGATTCCCACTTCTCTGCGTTAGCTGCACAATCAATTTGTAAAATCATATTTGTAAAATCTTTGTAAAATATTTGTAAAATCTTCCATTTTAACCAAATTCTCTGCTTGTAGGATCTGCTGCTTCTCTCCATGTGCAAGTTTCTTACTTTCAAACAATCTCGCTCTCTCTATTAATTTCCTCTGCCTATCTATACACGCGTCTATAATTCTATCGCTCCCCACATTTCGACCCATTCAACTGAACTTACAATTTTTGAATTTCAATATCTATCAGGAAAAGTAGTTCTCTGCATCTATCAAAATCTTGGTTTTGAGTAGTTTCTTTGATTGAGCTCATTTGCAGGTTTGCATTCGCTGCAACTTCAATTTCTCCATTTCTTCAGTTTCAGCAAACTTGGCTCTCTGTATCTTTCAAACTCTCCTTGCTAACAATAACACATGTTGAAGCATATTCTCTATAAGCAGAAAGATCATATTCGTACACTTTGCAAAATCTCCCATTTCCATCAAATTTTTTCCTTGTATCATCTGCTGTTCACTGATTGCACAACTTTCTTCAGTTCAATCGTTTTCTACATATCCAAGAACTTTTATTGTTGAACTGCAGAAATAGAACTATTTCCAACAACTACTCATTTTGCCATGTTGTTTGTTCAATTATGCCTTCGAAATCTCCATTCCTATAATTTTCAACACGTCCGGTTTCTTTGTCAAGCAAAAGTACTCAGTTTCTAATCAAATTCTGCAGATTCCCTCTTCTCTGCGTTAGCTGCACAATCAATTTGTAAAATCATATTTGTAAAATCTTTGTAAAATATTTGCAAAATCTTCCATTTTTACCAAATTCTCTGCTAGTAGGATCTGCTGCTTCTCTCCATGTGCAAGTTTCTTACTTTCAAACAATCTCGCTCTCTCTATTAATTTCCTCTGCCTATCTATACAAGCGTCTATAATTCTATCGCTCCCCACATTTCGAGCCATTCAGCTGAACTTACAATTTTTGAATTTCAATATTTATCAGTAAAAGTAGTTCTCTGCATCTATCAAAATCTTGGTTTTGAGTAGTTTCTTTGATTGAGCTCATTTGCAGGTTTGCATTCGCTGCAACTTCAATTTCTCCATTTCTTCAGTTTCAGCAAACTTGGCTCTCTGTATCTATCAAACACTCCTTGCTAATAATAACACGAAGCATTTTCTCTATAAGCAGGAAGATCATATTCGTACACTTTGCAAAATCTCCCATTTCCATCAAATTTTTCCTTGTATCATCTGCTGTTCACTGATTGTAAAACTTTCTTCAGTTCAATCGTTTTCTACATATCCAAGAACTTTTATTGTTGAACTGCAGAAATAGAACTATTTCCAACAACTACTCATTTTGCAATGTTGTTTGCTCAATTATGCCTTCGCAATCTCCATTCCTATAATTTTCAACACGTCCGGTTTCTATGTCAAGCAAAAGTACTCAGTTTCTAATCAAATTCTGCAGATTCCCTCTTCTCTGCGTCAGCTGCACAATCAATTTGTAAAATCCTATTTGTAAAATCTTTGTAAAATATTTGTAAAATCTTCCATTTTAACCAAATTCTCTGCTTGTAGGATCTGCTGCTTCTCTCCATGTGCAAGTTTCTTACTTTCAAACAATCTCGCTCTCTCTATTAATTTCCTCTGCCTATCTATACAAGCGTCTATAATTCTATCGCTCCCCACATTTCGAGCCATTCAACTGAACTTACAATTTTTGAATTTCAATATCTATCAGTAAAAGTAGTTCTCGGCATCTATCAAAATCTTGGTTTTGAGTAGTTTCTTTGATTGAGCTCATTTGCAGGTTTGCATTCGCTGCAACTTCAATTTCTCCATTTCTTCAGTTTCAGCAAACTTGGCTCTCTGTATCTATCAAACACTCCTTGCTAACAATAACACATGTTGAAGCATTTTCTCTATAAGCAGAAAGATCATATTCGTACACTTTGCAAAATCTCCCATTTCCATCAAATTTTTTCCTTGTATCATCTGCTGTTCACTGATTGTACAACTTTCTTCAATTCAATCTTTTTCTACATATCCAAGAACTTTTATTGTTGAACTGCAGAAATAGAACTATTTCCAACAACTACTCATTTTGCAATGTTGTTTGTTCAATTATGCCTTCGAAATCTCCATTCCTATAATTTTCAACACGTCCGGTTTCTATGTCAAGCAAAAGTACTCAGTTTCTAGTAATTCATCAAATTCTGCAGATTCCCACTTCCATGCATTAGCTGCACAATCGATTTAAAAGAACCTGTTTTGCTGTGGATAGCAAAATATCAAAACCTAACAATTGAAGTAATACTAGCATTTTCTCTATCTGCAGATATTTCTCATTCCCCATATTTGTATAATCTTCCATTTTAACCAAATTCTCTGCTTGTAGGATCTGCTGCTTCTCTCCATGTGCAAGTTTCTTACTTTCCAACAATCTCGCTATCTCTATTATTTTCCTATGCCTATCTGAACAAGCGTCTCTAATTCTATCGTTCCCTACATTTTCGGGCCACCTATCATTCAATTGAACTTACAATTTTTCAATTTCAATATCTATCAGTAAAGGTAGATCCCTGCATCTATCAAAATCTTGGTTTTGAGTAGTTTCTTTGATTGACCTCATTTGCAGGTTTGCATTCGCTGCAACTTCAATTTCTCCATTTCTTCAGTTTCAGCAAACTTGGCTCTCTGTAACTATCAAACACTCCTTGCTAACAATAACACATGTTGAAGCATTTTCTCTATAAGCAAAAAGATCATATTCGTACACTTTGCAAAATCTCCCATTTCCATCAAATTTTTTCCTTGTATCATCTGCTGTTCACTGATTGTACAACTTTCTTCAGTTCAATCATTTTCTACATATCCAAGAACTTTTATTGTTGAACTGCAGAAATAGAACTATTTCCAACAACTACTCATTTTGCAATGTTGTTTGTTCAATTATGCCTTCGAAATCTCCATTCCTATAATTTTCAACACGTCCGGTTTCTATGACAAGCAAAAGTACTCAGTTTCTAATCAAATTCTGCAGATTCCCACTTCTCTGCGTTAGCTGCACAATCAATTTGTAAAATCATATTTGTAAAATCTTTGTAAAATATTTGTAAAATCTTCCATTTTAACCAAATTCTCTGCTTGTAGGATCTGCTGCTTCTCTCCATGTGCAAGTTTCTTACTTTCAAACAATCTCGCTCTCTCTATTAATTTCCTCTGCCTATCTATACACGCGTCTATAATTCTATCGCTCCCCACATTTCGACCCATTCAACTGAACTTACAATTTTTGAATTTCAATATCTATCAGGAAAAGTAGTTCTCTGCATCTATCAAAATCTTGGTTTTGAGTAGTTTCTTTGATTGAGCTCATTTGCAGGTTTGCATTCGCTGCAACTTCAATTTCTCCATTTCTTCAGTTTCAGCAAACTTGGCTCTCTGTATCTTTCAAACTCTCCTTGCTAACAATAACACATGTTGAAGCATATTCTCTATAAGCAGAAAGATCATATTCGTACACTTTGCAAAATCTCCCATTTCCATCAAATTTTTTCCTTGTATCATCTGCTGTTCACTGATTGCACAACTTTCTTCAGTTCAATCGTTTTCTACATATCCAAGAACTTTTATTGTTGAACTGCAGAAATAGAACTATTTCCAACAACTACTCATTTTGCCATGTTGTTTGTTCAATTATGCCTTCGAAATCTCCATTCCTATAATTTTCAACACGTCCGGTTTCTTTGTCAAGCAAAAGTACTCAGTTTCTAATCAAATTCTGCAGATTCCCTCTTCTCTGCGTTAGCTGCACAATCAATTTGTAAAATCATATTTGTAAAATCTTTGTAAAATATTTGCAAAATCTTCCATTTTTACCAAATTCTCTGCTAGTAGGATCTGCTGCTTCTCTCCATGTGCAAGTTTCTTACTTTCAAACAATCTCGCTCTCTCTATTAATTTCCTCTGCCTATCTATACAAGCGTCTATAATTCTATCGCTCCCCACATTTCGAGCCATTCAGCTGAACTTACAATTTTTGAATTTCAATATTTATCAGTAAAAGTAGTTCTCTGCATCTATCAAAATCTTGGTTTTGAGTAGTTTCTTTGATTGAGCTCTTTTGCAGGTTTGCATTCGCTGCAACTTCAATTTCTCCATTTCTTCAGTTTCAGCAAACTTGGCTCTCTGTATCTATCAAACACTCCTTGCTAATAATAACACGAAGCATTTTCTCTATAAGCAGGAAGATCATATTCGTACACTTTGCAAAATCTCCCATTTCCATCAAATTTTTCCTTGTATCATCTGCTGTTCACTGATTGTAAAACTTTCTTCAGTTCAATCGTTTTCTACATATCCAAGAACTTTTATTGTTGAACTGCAGAAATAGAACTATTTCCAACAACTACTCATTTTGCAATGTTGTTTGCTCAATTATGCCTTCGCAATCTCCATTCCTATAATTTTCAACACGTCCGGTTTCTATGTCAAGCAAAAGTACTCAGTTTCTAATCAAATTCTGCAGATTCCCTCTTCTCTGCGTCAGCTGCACAATCAATTTGTAAAATCCTATTTGTAAAATCTTTGTAAAATATTTGTAAAATCTTCCATTTTAACCAAATTCTCTGCTTGTAGGATCTGCTGCTTCTCTCCATGTGCAAGTTTCTTACTTTCAAACAATCTCGCTCTCTCTATTAATTTCCTCTGCCTATCTATACAAGCGTCTATAATTCTATCGCTCCCCACATTTCGAGCCATTCAACTGAACTTACAATTTTTGAATTTCAATATCTATCAGTAAAAGTAGTTCTCGGCATCTATCAAAATCTTGGTTTTGAGTAGTTTCTTTGATTGAGCTCATTTGCAGGTTTGCATTCGCTGCAACTTCAATTTCTCCATTTCTTCAGTTTCAGCAAACTTGGCTCTCTGTATCTATCAAACACTCTTTGCTAACAATAACACATGTTGAAGCATTTTCTCTATAAGCAGAAAGATCATATTCGTACACTTTGCAAAATCTCCCATTTCCATCAAATTTTTTCCTTGTATCATCTGCTGTTCACTGATTGTACAACTTTCTTCAGTTCAATCGTTTTCTACATATCCAAGAACTTTTATTGTTGAACTGCAGAAATAGAACTATTTCCAACAACTACTCATTTTGCAATGTTGTTTGTTCAATTATGCCTTCGAAATCTCCATTCCTATAATTTTCAACACGTCCGGTTTCTATGTCAAGCAAAAGTACTCAGTTTCTAATCAAATTCTGCAGATTCCCACTTCTCTACGTTAGCTGCACAATCAATTTGTAAAATCATATTTGTAAAATCTTTGTAAAATATTTGTAAAATCTTCCATTTTAACCAAATTCTCTGCTTGTAGGATCTGCTGCTTCTCTCCATGTGCAAGTTTCTTACTTTCAAACAATCTCGCTCTCTCTATTAATTTCCTCTGCCTATCTATACAAGCGTCTATTATTCTATCGCTCCCCACATTTCGAGCCATTCAACTGAACTTACAATTTTTGAATTTCAATATCTATCAGTAAATGTAGTTCTCTGCATCTATCAAAATCTTGGTTTTGAGTAGTTTCTTTGATTGAGCTCATTTGCAGGTTTGCATTCGCAGCAACTCCAATTTCTCCATTTCTTCAGGTTCAGCAAACATGGCTCTCTGTATCTATCAAACACTCCTTGCTAACAATAACACGAAGCATTTTCTCTATAAGCAGAAAGATCATATTCGTACACTTTGCAAAATCTCCCATTTCCATCAAATTTTTCCTTGTATCATCTGCTGTTCACTGATTGTAAAACTTTCTTCAGTTCAATCATTTTCTACATATCCAAGAACTGTTATTGTTGAACTGCAGAAATAGAAGTATTTCCAACAACTACTCATTTTGCAATGTTGTTTGTTCAATTATGCCTTCGAAATCTCCATTCCTATCATTTTCAACACGTCCGGTTTCTATGTCAAGCAAAAGTACTCAGTTTCTAGTAATTCATCAAATTCTGCAGATTCCCACTTCCATGCGTTAGCTGCACAATCAATTTAAAAAAACCCTTTTTGCTGTGGATAGCAAAATATCAAAACCTAACAATTGAAGTAATACTAGCATTTTCTCTATCTGCAGATATTTCTCATTCCCCATATTTGTATAATCTTCCATTTTAACCAAATTCTCTGCTTGTAGGATCTGCTGCTTCTCTCCATGTGCAAGTTTCTTACTTTCCAACAATCTCGCTATCTCTATTATTTTCCTCTGCCTATCTGAACAAGCGTCGCTAATTCTATCGTTCCCTACATTTTCGGGCCACCTATCATTCAATTAAACTTACAATTTTTGAATTTCAATATCTATCAGCAAAAGTAGTTCCCTGCATCTATCAAAATCTTGGTTTTGATTAGTTTCTTTGATTGTGCTCATTTGCAGGTTTGCATTCGCTGCAATTTCAATTTCTCCATTTCTTCAGTTTCAGCAAACTTGGCTCTCTGTATCTATCAAACACTCCTTGCTAACAATAACACATGTTGAAGCATTTTCTCTATAAGCAGAAAGATCATATTCGTACACTTTGCAAAATCTCCCATTTCCATCAAATTTTTTCCTTGTATCATCTGCTGTTCACTGATTGTACAACTTTCTTCAGTTCAATCATTTTCTACATATCCAAGAAATTTTATTGTTGAACTGCAGAAATAGAACTATTTCCAACAACTACTCATTTTGCAATGTTGTTTGTTCAATTATGCCTTCAAAATCTCCATTCCTATAATTTTCAACACGTCCGGTTTCTATGTCAAGCAAAATTACTCAGTTTCTAATCAAATTCTGCAGATTCCCACTTCTCTGCGTTAGCTGCACAATCAATTTGTAAAATCATATTTGTAAAATCTTTGTAAAATATTTGTAAAATCTTCCATTTTAACCAAATTCTCTGCTTGTAGGATCTGCTGCTTCTCTCCATGTGCAAGGTTCTTACTTTCAAACAATCTCACTCTCTCTATTAATTTCCTCTGCCTATCTATACAAGCGTCTATAATTCTATCGCTCCCCACATTTCGAGCCATTCAACTGAACTTACAATATTTGAATTTCAATATCTATCAGTAAAAGTAGTTCTCTGCATCTATCAAAATCTTGGTTTTGAGTAGTTTCTTTGATTGAGCTCATTTGCAGGTTTGCATTCGCTGCAACTTCAATTTCTCCATTTCTTCAGTTTCAGCAAACTTGGCTCTCTGTATCTATCAAACACTCCTTGCTAACAATAACACATGTTGAAGCATTTTCTCTATAAGCAGAAAGATCATGTTCGTACACTTTGCAAAATCTCCCATTTCCATCAAATTTTTTCCTTGTATCATCTGCTGTTCACTGATTGTACAACTTTCTTCAGTTCAATCGTTTTCTACATATCCAAGAACTTTTATTGTTGAACTGCAGAAATAGAACTATTTCCAACAACTACTCATTTTGCAATGTTGTTTGTTCAATTATGCCTTCGAAATCTCCATTCCTATAATTTTCAACACGTCCGGTTTCTATGTCAAGCAAAAGTACTCAGTTTCTAGTAATTCATCAAATTCTGCAGATTCCCACTTCCATGCATTAGCTGCACAATCAATTTAAAAAAACCTGTTTTGCTGTGGATAGCAAAATATCAAAACCTAACAATTGAAGTAATACTAGCATTTTCTCTATCTGCAGATATTTCTCATTCCCCATATTTGTATAATCTTCCATTTTAACCAAATTCTCTGCTTGTAGGATCTGCTGCTTCTCTCCATGTGCAAGTTTCTTACTTTCCAACAATCTCGCTATCTCTATTATTTTCCTCTGCCTATCTGAACAAGCGTCTCTAATTCTATCGTTCCCTACATTTTCGGGCCACCTATCATTCAATTGAACTTACAATTTTTGAATTTCAATATCTATCAGCAAAAGTAGTTCCCTGCATCTATCAAAATCTTGGTTTTGAGTAGTTTCTTTGATTGAGCTCATTTGCAGGTTTGCATTCGCTGCAACTTCAATTTCTCCATTTCTTCAGTTTCAGCAAACTTGGCTCTCTGTATCTATCAAACACTCCTTGCTAACAATAACACATGTTGAAGCATTTTCTCTATAAGCAGAAAGATCATATTCGTACACTTTGCAAAATCTCCCATTTCCATCAAATTTTTCCTTCTATCATCTGCTGTTCACTGATTGTAAAACTTTCTTCAGTTCAATCATTTTCTACATATCCAAGAACTTTTATTGTTGAACTGCAGAAATAGAAGTATTTCCAACAACTACTCATTTTGCAATGTTGTTTGTTCAATTATGCCTTCGAAATCTCCATTCCTATAATTTTCAACACGTCCGGTTTCTATGTCAAGCAAAAGTACTCAGTTTCTAATCAAATTCTGCAGATTCCCACTTCTCTGCGTTAGCTGCACAATCAATTTGTAAAATCATATTTGTAAAATCTTTGTAAAATATTTGTAGAATCTTCCATTTTAACCAAATTCTCTGCTTGTAGGATCTGCTGCTTCTCTCCATGTGCAAGTTTCTTACTTTCAAACAATCTCACTCTCTCTATTAATTTCCTCTGCCTATCTATACAAGCGTCTATAATTCTATCGCTCCCCACATTTCGAGCCATTCAACTGAACTTACAATTTTTGAATTTCAATATCTATCAGTAAAAGTAGTTCTGTGCATCTATCAAAATCTTGGTTTTGAGTAGTTTCTTTGATTGAGCTCATTTGCAGGTTTGCATTCTCTGCAACTTCAATTTCTCCATTTCTTCAGTTTCAGCAAACTTGGCTCTCTGTATCTATCAAACACTCTTTGCTAACAATAACACATGTTGAAGCATTTTCTCTATAAGCAGAAAGATCATATTCGTACACTTTGCAAAATCTCCCATTTCCATCAAATTTTTTCCTTGTATCATCTGCTGTTCTCTGATTGTACAACTTTCTTCAGTTCAATCATTTTCTACATATCCAAGAAATTTTATTGTTGAACTGCAGAAGTAGAACTATTTCCAACAACTACTCATTTTGCAATGTTGTTTGTTCAATTATGCCTTCGAAATCTCCATTCCTATAATTTTCAACACGTCCGGTTTCTATGTCAAGCAAAAGTACTCAGTTTCTAGTAATTCATCAAATTCTGCAGATTCCCACTTCCATGCGTTAGCTGCACAATCAATTTAAAAAAACCTGTTTTGCTGTGGATAGCAAAATATCAAAACCTAACAATTGAAGTAATACTAGCATTTTCTCTATCTGCAGATATTTCTCATTCCCCATATTTGTATAATCTTCCATTTTAACCAAATTCTCTGCTTGTAGGATCTGCTGCTTCTCTCCATGTGCAAGTTTCTTACTTTCCAACAATCTCGCTATCTCTATTATTTTCCTCTGCCTATCTGAACAAGCGTCGCTAATTCTATCGTTCCCTACATTTTCGGGCCACCTATCATTCAATTAAACTTACAATTTTTGAATTTCAATATCTTTCAGCAAAAGTAGTTCCCTGCATCTATCAAAATCTTGGTTTTGAGTAGTTTCTTTGATTGAGCTCATTTGCAGGTTTGCATTCGCTGCAACTTCAATTTCTCCATTTCTTCAGTTTCAGCAAACTTGGCTCTCCGTATCTATCAAACACTCCTTGCTAACAATAACACATGTTGAAGCATTTTCTCTATAAGCAGAAAGATCATATTCGTACACTTTGCAAAATCTCCCATTTCCATCAAATTTTTTCCTTGTATCATCTGCTGTTCACTGATTGTACAACTTTCTTCAGTTCAATCATTTTCTACATATCCAAGAAATTTTATTGTTGAACTGCAGAAATAGAACTATTTCCAACAACTACTCATTTTGCAATGTTGTTTGTTCAATTATGCCTTCAAAATCTCCATTCCTATAATTTTCAACACGTCCGGTTTCTATGTCAAGCAAAAGTACTCAGTTTCTAATCAAATTCTGCAGATTCCCACTTCTCTGCGTTAGCTGCACAGTCAATTTGTAAAATCATATTTGTAAAATCTTTGTAAAATATTTGTAAAATCTTCCATTTTAACCAAATTCTCTGCTTGTAGGATCTGCTGCTTCTCTCCATGTGCAAGTTTCTTACTTTCCAACAATCTCGCTATCTCTATTAATTTCCTCTGCCTATCTATACACGCGCCTATAATTCTATCGCTCCCCACATTTCGAGCCATTCAACTGAACTTACAATTTTTGAATTTCAATATCTATCAGTAAAAGTAGTTCTCTGCATCTATCAAAATCTTGGTTTTGAGTAGTTTCTTTGATTGAGCTCATTTGCAGGTTTGCATTCGCTGCAACTTCAATTTCTCCATTTCTTCAGTTTCAGCAAACTTGGCTCTCTGTATCTATCAAACACTCCTTGCTAACAATAACACATGTTGAAGCATTTTCTCTATAAGCAGAAAGATCATATTCGTACACTTTGCAAAATCTCCCATTTCCATCAAATTTTTTCCTTGTATCATCTGCTGTTCAACTGATTGTACAACTTTCTTCAGTTCAATCGTTTTCTACATATCCAAGAACTTTTATTGTTGAACTATTTCCAACAACTACTCATTTTGCAATGTTGTTTGTTCAATTATGCCTTCGAAATCTCCATTCCTATAATTTTCAACACGTCCGGTTTCTATGTCAAGCAAAAGTACTCAGTTTCTAATCAAATTCTGCAGATTCCCTCTTCTCTGCGTTAGCTGCACAATCAATTTGTAAAATCATATTTACAAAATCTTTGTAAAATATTTGTAAAATCTTCCATTTTAACCAAATTCTCTGCTTGTAGGATCTGCTGCTTCTCTCCATGTGCAAGGTTCTTACTTTCAAACAATCTCGCTCTCTCTATTAATTTCCTCTGCCTATCTATACAAGCGTCTATAATTCTATCGCTCCCCACATTTCGAGCCATTCAACTGAACTTACAATTTTTGAATTTCAATATCTATCAGTAAAAGTAGTTCTCTGCATCTATCAAAATCTTTGTTTTGAGTAGTTTCTTTGATTGAGCTCATTTGCAGGTTTGCATTCACTGCAACTTCAATTTCTCCATTTCTTCAGTTTCAGCAAACTTGGCTCTCTGTATCTATCAAACACTCCTTGCTAACAATAACACATGTTGAAGCATTTTCTCTATAAGCAGAAAGATCATATTCGTACACTTTGCAAAATCTCCCATTTCCATCAAATTTTTGCCTTGTATCATCTGCTGTTCACTGATTGTACAACTTTCTTCAGTTCAATCATTTTCTACATATCCAAGTAATTTTATTGTTGAACTGCAGAAATAGAACTATTTCCAACAACTACTCATTTTGCAATGTTGTTTGTTCAATTATGCCTTCGAAATCTCCATTCCTATAATTTTCAACACGTCCGGTTTCTATGTCAAGCAAAAGTACTCAGTTTCTAATCAAATTCTGCAGATTCCCACTTCTCTGCGTTAGATGCACAATCAATTTGTAAAATCATATTTGTAAAATCTTTGTAAAATATTTGTAAAATCTTACATTTTAACCAAATTCTCTGCTTGTAGGATCTGCTGCTTCTCTCCATGTGCAAGTTTCTTACTTTCAAACAATCTCGCTCTCTCTATTAATTTCCTCTGCCTATCTATACAAGCGTCTATTATTCTATCGCTCCCCACATTTCGAGCCATTCAACTGAACTTACAATTTTTGAATTTCAATATCTATCAGTAAATGTAGTTCTCTGCATCTATCAAAATCTTGGTTTTGTGTAGTTTCTTTGATTGAGCTCATTTGCAGGTTTGCATTCGCTGCAACTTCAATTTCTCCATTTCTTCAGTTTCAGCAAACTTGGCTCTCTGTATCTATCAAACACTCTTTGCTAACAATAACACATGTTGAAGCATTTTCTCTATAAGCAGAAAGATCATATTCGTACACTTTGCAAAATCTCCCATTTCCATCAAATTTTTTCCTTGTATCATCTGCTGTTCTCTGATTGTACAACTTTCTTCAGTTCAATCATTTTCTACATATCCAAGAAATTTTATTGTTGAACTGCAGAAGTAGAACTATTTCCAACAACTACTCATTTTGCAATGTTGTTTGTTCAATTATGCCTTCGAAATCTCCATTCCTATAATTTTCAACACGTCCGGTTTCTATGTCAAGCAAAAGTACTCAGTTTCTAGTAATTCATCAAATTCTGCAGATTCCCACTTCCATGCGTTAGCTGCACAATCAATTTAAAAAAACCTGTTTTGCTGTGGATAGCAAAATATCAAAACCTAACAATTGAAGTAATACTAGCATTTTCTCTATCTGCAGATATTTCTCATTCCCCATATTTGTATAATCTTCCATTTTAACCAAATTCTCTGCTTGTAGGATCTGCTGCTTCTCTCCATGTGCAAGTTTCTTACTTTCCAACAATCTCGCTATCTCTATTATTTTCCTCTGCCTATCTGAACAAGCGTCGCTAATTCTATCGTTCCCTACATTTTCGGGCCACCTATCATTCAATTAAACTTACAATTTTTGAATTTCAATATCTATCAGCAAAAGTAGTTCCCTGCATCTATCAAAATCTTGGTTTTGAGTAGTTTCTTTGATTGAGCTCATTTGCAGGTTTGCATTCGCTGCAACTTCAATTTCTCCATTTCTTCAGTTTCAGCAAACTTGGCTCTCCGTATCTATCAAACACTCCTTGCTAACAATAACACATGTTGAAGCATTTTCTCTATAAGCAGAAAGATCATATTCGTACACTTTGCAAAATCTCCCATTTCCATCAAATTTTTTCCTTGTATCATCTGCTGTTCACTGATTGTACAACTTTCTTCAGTTCAATCATTTTCTACATATCCAAGAAATTTTATTGTTGAACTGCAGAAATAGAACTATTTCCAACAACTACTCATTTTGCAATGTTGTTTGTTCAATTATGCCTTCAAAATCTCCATTCCTATAATTTTCAACACGTCCGGTTTCTATGTCAAGCAAAAGTACTCAGTTTCTAATCAAATTCTGCAGATTCCCACTTCTCTGCGTTAGCTGCACAGTCAATTTGTAAAATCATATTTGTAAAATCTTTGTAAAATATTTGTAAAATCTTCCATTTTAACCAAATTCTCTGCTTGTAGGATCTGCTGCTTCTCTCCATGTGCAAGTTTCTTACTTTCAAACAATCTCGCTATCTCTATTAATTTCCTCTGCCTATCTATACACGCGTCTATAATTCTATCGCTCCCCACATTTCGAGCCATTCAACTGAACTTACAATTTTTGAATTTCAATATCTATCAGTAAAAGTAGTTCTCTGCATCTATCAAAATCTTGGTTTTGAGTAGTTTCTTTGATTGAGCTCATTTGCAGGTTTGCATTCGCTGCAACTTCAATTTCTCCATTTCTTCAGTTTCAGCAAACTTGGCTCTCTGTATCTATCAAACACTCCTTGCTAACAATAACACATGTTGAAGCATTTTCTCTATAAGCAGAAAGATCATATTCGTACACTTTGCAAAATCTCCCATTTCCATCAAATTTTTTCCTTGTATCATCTGCTGTTCAACTGATTGTACAACTTTCTTCAGTTCAATCGTTTTCTACATATCCAAGAACTTTTATTGTTGAACTATTTCCAACAACTACTCATTTTGCAATGTTGTTTGTTCAATTATGCCTTCGAAATCTCCATTCCTATAATTTTCAACACGTCCGGTTTCTATGTCAAGCAAAAGTACTCAGTTTCTACTCAAATTCTGCAGATTCCCTCTTCTCTGCGTTAGCTGCACAATCAATTTGTAAAATCATATTTACAAAATCTTTGTAAAATATTTGTAAAATCTTCCATTTTAACCAAATTCTCTGCTTGTAGGATCTGCTGCTTCTCTCCATGTGCAAGTTTCTTACTTTCAAACAATCTCGCTCTCTCTATTAATTTCCTCTGCCTATCTATACAACCGTCTATAATTCTATCGCTCCCCACATTTCGAGCCATTCAACTGAACTTACAATTTTTGAATTTCAATATCTATCAGTAAAAGTAGTTCTCTGCATCTATCAAAATCTTGGTTTTGAGTAGTTTCTTTGATTGAGCTCATTTGCAGGTTTGCATTCGCTGCAACTTCAATTTCTCCATTTCTTCAGTTTCAGCAAACTTGGCTCTCTGTATCTATCAAACACTCCTTGCTAACAATAACACATGTTGAAGCATTTTCTCTATAAGCAGAAAGATCATATTCGTACACTTTGCAAAATCTGCCATTTCCATCAAATTTTTTCCTTGTATCATCTGCTGTTCACTGATTGTACAACTTTCTTCAGTTCAATCGTTTTCTACATATCCAAGAACTTTTATTGTTGAACTGCAGAAATAGAACTATTTCCAACAACTACTCATTTTGCAATGTTGTTTGTTCAATTATGCCTTCGAAATCTCCATTCCTATAATTTTCAACACGTCCGGTTTCTATGTCAAGCAAAAGTACTCAGTTTCTACTCAAATTCTGCAGATTCCCTCTTCTCTGCGTTAGCTGCACAATCAATTTGTAAAATCATATTTACAAAATCTTTGTAAAATCTTCCATTTTAACCAAATTCTCTGCTTGTAGGATCTGCTGCTTCTCTCCATGTGCAAGTTTCTTACTTTCAAACAATCTCGCTCTCTCTATTAATTTCCTCTGCCTATCTATACAAGCGTCTATAATTCTATCGCTCCCCTCATTTCGAGCCATTCAACTGAACTTACAATTTTTGAATTTCAATATCTATCAGTAAAAGTAGTTCTCTGCATCTATCAAAATCTTGGTTTTGAGTAGTTTCTTTGATTGAGCTCATTTGCAGGTTTGCATTCACTGCAACTTCAATTTCTCCATTTCTTCAGTTTCAGCAAACTTGGCTCTCTTTATCTATCAAACACTCCTTGCTAACAATAACACATGTTGAAGCATTTTCTCTATAAGCAGAAAGATCATATTCGTACACTTTGCAAAATCTCCCATTTCCATCAAATTTTTGCCTTGTATCATCTGCTGTTCACTGATTGTACAACTTTCTTCAGTTCAATCATTTTCTACATATCCAAGTAATTTTATTGTTGAACTGCAGAAATAGAACTATTTCCAACAACTACTCATTTTGCAATGTTGTTTGTTCAATTATGCCTTCGAAATCTCCATTCCTATAATTTTCAACACGTCCGGTTTCTATGTCAAGCAAAAGTACTCAGTTTCTAATCAAATTCTGCAGATTCCCACTTCTCTGCGTTAGCTGCACAATCAATTTGTAAAATCATATTTGTAAAATCTTTGTAAAATATTTGTAAAATCTTCCATTTTAACCAAATTCTCTGCTTGTAGGATCTGCTGCTTCTCTCCATGTGCAAGTTTCTTACTTTCAAACAATCTCGCTCTCTCTATTAATTTCCTCTGCCTATCTATACAAGCGTCTATAATTCTATCGCTCCCCACAATTCGAGCCATTCAACTGAACTTACAATTTTTGAATTTCAATATCTATCAGTAAAAGTTGTTCTCTGCAACTATCAAAATCTTGGTTTTGTGTAGTTTCTTTGATTGAGCTCATTTGCAGGTTTGCATTCGCTGCAACTTCAATTTCTCCATTTCTTCAGTTTCAGCAAACTTGGCTCTCTGTATCTATCAAACACTCCTTGCTAACAATAACACATGTTGAAGAATTTTCTCTATAAGCAGAAAGATCATATTCGTACACTTTGCAAAATCTCCCATTTCCATCAAATTTTTTCCTTGTATCATCTGCTGTTCACTGATTGTACAACTTTCTTCAGTTCAATCATGTTCTACATATCCAAGTAAATTTATTGTTGAACTGCAGAAATAGAACTATTTCCAACAACTACTCATTTTGCAATGCTGTTTGTTCAATTATGCCTTCGAAATCTCCATTCCTATAATTTTCAACACTTCCGGTTTCGATGTCAAGCAAAAGTACTCAGTTTCTAGTAATTCATCAAATTCTGCAGATTCCCACTTCCATGCATTATCTGCACAATCAATTTAAAAAAACCTGTTTTGCTGTGGATAGCAAAATATCAAAACCTAACAATTGAAGTAATACTAGCATTTTCTCTATCTGCAGATATTTCTCATTCCCCATATTTGTATAATCTTCCATTTTAACCAAATTCTCTGCTTGTAGGATCTGCTGCTTCTCTCCATGTGCAAGTTTCTTACTTTCCAACAATCTCGCTATCTCTATTATTTTCCTCTGCCTATCTGAACAAGCGTCTCTAATTCTATCGTTCCCTACATTTTCGGGCCACCTATCATTCAATTGAACTTTCAATTTTTGAATTTCAATATCTATCAGCCAAAGTAGTTCCCTGCATCTATCAAAATATTGGTTTTGAGTAGTTTCTTTGATTGAGCTCATTTGCAGGTTTGCATTCGCTGCAACTTCAATTTCTCCATTTCTTCAGTTTCAGCAAACTTGGCTCTCTGTATCTATCAAACACTCCTTGCTAACAATAACACATGTTGAAGCATTTTCTCTATAAGCAGAAAGATCATATTCGTACACTTTGCAAAATCTCCCATTTCCATCAAATTTTTTCCTTGTATCATCTGCTGTTCTCTGATTGTACAACTTTCTTCAGTTCAATCATTTTCTACATATCCAAGAAATTTTATTGTTGAACTGCAGAAGTAGAACTATTTCCAACAACTACTCATTTTGCAATGTTGTTTGTTCAATTATGCCTTCGAAATCTCCATTCCTATAATTTTCAACACGTCCGGTTTCTATGTCAAGCAAAAGTACTCAGTTTCTAGTAATTCATCAAATTCTGCAGATTCCCACTTCCATGCGTTAGCTGCACAATCAATTTAAAAAAACCTGTTTTGCTGTGGATAGCAAAATATCAAAACCTAACAATTGAAGTAATACTAGCATTTTCTCTATCTGCAGATATTTCTCATTCCCCATATTTGTATAATCTTCCATTTTAACCAAATTCTCTGCTTGTAGGATCTGCTGCTTCTCTCCATGTGCAAGTTTCTTACTTTCCAACAATCTCGCTATCTCTATTATTTTCCTCTGCCTATCTGAACAAGCGTCGCTAATTCTATCGTTCCCTACATTTTCGGGCCACCTATCATTCAATTAAACTTACAATTTTTGAATTTCAATATCTATCAGCAAAAGTAGTTCCCTGCATCTATCAAAATCTTGGTTTTGAGTAGTTTCTTTGATTGAGCTCATTTGCAGGTTTGCATTCGCTGCAACTTCAATTTCTCCATTTCTTCAGTTTCAGCAAACTTGGCTCTCCGTATCTATCAAACACTCCTTGCTAACAATAACACATGTTGAAGCATTTTCTCTATAAGCAGAAAGATCATATTCGTACACTTTGCAAAATCTCCCATTTCCATCAAATTTTTTCCTTGTATCATCTGCTGTTCACTGATTGTACAACTTTCTTCAGTTCAATCATTTTCTACATATCCAAGAAATTTTATTGTTGAACTGCAGAAATAGAACTATTTCCAACAACTACTCATTTTGCAATGTTGTTTGTTCAATTATGCCTTCAAAATCTCCATTCCTATAATTTTCAACACGTCCGGTTTCTATGTCAAGCAAAAGTACTCAGTTTCTAATCAAATTCTGCAGATTCCCACTTCTCTGCGTTAGCTGCACAGTCAATTTGTAAAATCATATTTGTAAAATCTTTGTAAAATATTTGTAAAATCTTCCATTTTAACCAAATTCTCTGCTTGTAGGATCTGCTGCTTCTCTCCATGTGCAAGTTTCTTACTTTCAAACAATCTCGCTATCTCTATTAATTTCCTCTGCCTATCTATACACGCGTCTATAATTCTATCGCTCCCCACATTTCGAGCCATTCAACTGAACTTACAATTTTTGAATTTCAATATCTATCAGTAAAAGTAGTTCTCTGCATCTATCAAAATCTTGGTTTTGAGTAGTTTCTTTGATTGAGCTCATTTGCAGGTTTGCATTCGCTGCAACTTCAATTTCTCCATTTCTTCAGTTTCAGCAAACTTGGCTCTCTGTATCTATCAAACACTCCTTGCTAACAATAACACATGTTGAAGCATTTTCTCTATAAGCAGAAAGATCATATTCGTACACTTTGCAAAATCTCCCATTTCCATCAAATTTTTTCCTTGTATCATCTGCTGTTCAACTGATTGTACAACTTTCTTCAGTTCAATCGTTTTCTACATATCCAAGAACTTTTATTGTTGAACTATTTCCAACAACTACTCATTTTGCAATGTTGTTTGTTCAATTATGCCTTCGAAATCTCCATTCCTATAATTTTCAACACGTCCGGTTTCTATGTCAAGCAAAAGTACTCAGTTTCTACTCAAATTCTGCAGATTCCCTCTTCTCTGCGTTAGCTGCACAATCAATTTGTAAAATCATATTTACAAAATCTTTGTAAAATATTTGTAAAATCTTCCATTTTAACCAAATTCTCTGCTTGTAGGATCTGCTGCTTCTCTCCATGTGCAAGTTTCTTACTTTCAAACAATCTCGCTCTCTCTATTAATTTCCTCTGCCTATCTATACAACCGTCTATAATTCTATCGCTCCCCACATTTCGAGCCATTCAACTGAACTTACAATTTTTGAATTTCAATATCTATCAGTAAAAGTAGTTCTCTGCATCTATCAAAATCTTGGTTTTGAGTAGTTTCTTTGATTGAGCTCATTTGCAGGTTTGCATTCGCTGCAACTTCAATTTCTCCATTTCTTCAGTTTCAGCAAACTTGGCTCTCTGTATCTATCAAACACTCCTTGCTAACAATAACACATGTTGAAGCATTTTCTCTATAAGCAGAAAGATCATATTCGTACACTTTGCAAAATCTGCCATTTCCATCAAATTTTTTCCTTGTATCATCTGCTGTTCACTGATTGTACAACTTTCTTCAGTTCAATCGTTTTCTACATATCCAAGAACTTTTATTGTTGAACTGCAGAAATAGAACTATTTCCAACAACTACTCATTTTGCAATGTTGTTTGTTCAATTATGCCTTCGAAATCTCCATTCCTATAATTTTCAACACGTCCGGTTTCTATGTCAAGCAAAAGTACTCAGTTTCTACTCAAATTCTGCAGATTCCCTCTTCTCTGCGTTAGCTGCACAATCAATTTGTAAAATCATATTTACAAAATCTTTGTAAAATATTTGTAAAATCTTCCATTTTAACCAAATTCTCTGCTTGTAGGATCTGCTGCTTCTCTCCATGTGCAAGTTTCTTACTTTCAAACAATCTCGCTCTCTCTATTAATTTCCTCTGCCTATCTATACAAGCGTCTATAATTCTATCGCTCCCCTCATTTCGAGCCATTCAACTGAACTTACAATTTTTGAATTTCAATATCTATCAGTAAAAGTAGTTCTCTGCATCTATCAAAATCTTGGTTTTGAGTAGTTTCTTTGATTGAGCTCATTTGCAGGTTTGCATTCACTGCAACTTCAATTTCTCCATTTCTTCAGTTTCAGCAAACTTGGCTCTCTTTATCTATCAAACACTCCTTGCTAACAATAACACATGTTGAAGCATTTTCTCTATAAGCAGAAAGATCATATTCGTACACTTTGCAAAATCTCCCATTTCCATCAAATTTTTGCCTTGTATCATCTGCTGTTCACTGATTGTACAACTTTCTTCAGTTCAATCATTTTCTACATATCCAAGTAATTTTATTGTTGAACTGCAGAAATAGAACTATTTCCAACAACTACTCATTTTGCAATGTTGTTTGTTCAATTATGCCTTCGAAATCTCCATTCCTATAATTTTCAACACGTCCGGTTTCTATGTCAAGCAAAAGTACTCAGTTTCTAATCAAATTCTGCAGATTCCCACTTCTCTGCGTTAGCTGCACAATCAATTTGTAAAATCATATTTGTAAAATCTTTGTAAAATATTTGTAAAATCTTCCATTTTAACCAAATTCTCTGCTTGTAGGATCTGCTGCTTCTCTCCATGTGCAAGTTTCTTACTTTCAAACAATCTCGCTCTCTCTATTAATTTCCTCTGCCTATCTATACAAGCGTCTATAATTCTATCGCTCCCCACAATTCGAGCCATTCAACTGAACTTACAATTTTTGAATTTCAATATCTATCAGTAAAAGTAGTTCTCTGCAACTATCAAAATCTTGGTTTTGTGTAGTTTCTTTGATTGAGCTCATTTGCAGGTTTGCATTCGCTGCAACTTCAATTTCTCCATTTCTTCAGTTTCAGCAAACTTGGCTCTCTGTATCTATCAAACACTCCTTGCTAACAATAACACATGTTGAAGAATTTTCTCTATAAGCAGAAAGATCATATTCGTACACTTTGCAAAATCTCCCATTTCCATCAAATTTTTTCCTTGTATCATCTGCTGTTCACTGATTGTACAACTTTCTTCAGTTCAATCATGTTCTACATATCCAAGTAAATTTATTGTTGAACTGCAGAAATAGAACTATTTCCAACAACTACTCATTTTGCAATGCTGTTTGTTCAATTATGCCTTCGAAATCTCCATTCCTATAATTTTCAACACTTCCGGTTTCGATGTCAAGCAAAAGTACTCAGTTTCTAGTAATTCATCAAATTCTGCAGATTCCCACTTCCATGCATTATCTGCACAATCAATTTAAAAAAACCTGTTTTGCTGTGGATAGCAAAATATCAAAACCTAACAATTGAAGTAATACTAGCATTTTCTCTATCTGCAGATATTTCTCATTCCCCATATTTGTATAATCTTCCATTTTAACCAAATTCTCTGCTTGTAGGATCTGCTGCTTCTCTCCATGTGCAAGTTTCTTACTTTCCAACAATCTCGCTATCTCTATTATTTTCCTCTGCCTATCTGAACAAGCGTCTCTAATTCTATCGTTCCCTACATTTTCGGGCCACCTATCATTCAATTGAACTTACAATTTTTGAATTTCAATATCTATCAGCCAAAGTAGTTCCCTGCATCTATCAAAATATTGGTTTTGAGTAGTTTCTTTGATTGAGCTCATTTGCAGGTTTGCATTCGCTGCAACTTCAATTTCTCCATTTCTTCAGTTTCAGCAAACTTGGCTCTCTGTATCTATCAAACACTCCTTGCTAACAATAACACATGTTGAAGCATTTTCTCTATAAGCAGAAAGATCATAATCGTACACTTTGCAAAATCTCCCATTTCCATCAAATTTTTTCCTTGCATCATCTGCTGTTCACTGATTGTACAACTTTCTTCAGTTCAATCATTTTCTACATATCCAAGAACTTTTATTGTTGAACTGCAGAAATAGAACTATTTCCAACAACTACTCATTTTGCAATGTTGTTTGTTCAATTATGCCTTCGAAATCTCCATTCCTATAATTTTCAACACGTCCGGTTTCTATGTCAAGCAAAAGTACTCAGTTTCTAATCAAATTCTGCAGATTCCCACTTCTCTGCGTTAGCTGCACAATCAATTTGTAAAATCATATTTGTAAAATCTTTGTAAAATATTTGTAAAATCTTACATTTTAACCAAATTCTCTGCTTGTAGGATCTGCTGCTTCTCTCCATGTGCAAGTTTCTTACTTTCAAACAATCTCGCTCTCTCTATTAATTTCCTCTGCCTATCTATACAAGCGTCTATAATTCTATCGCTCCCCACATTTCGAGCCATTCAACTGAACTTACAATTTTTGAATTTCAATATTTATCAGTAAAAGTAGTTCTCTGCATCTATCAAAATCTTGGTTTTGAGTAGTTTCTTTGATTGAGCTCATTTGCAGGTTTGCATTCGCTGCAACTTCAATTTCTCCATTTCTTCAGTTTCAGCAAACTTGGCTCTCTGTATCTATCAAACACTCCTTGCTAACAATAACACATGTTGAAGCATTTTCTCTATAAGCAGAAAGATCATATTCGTACACTTTGCAAAATCTCCCATTTCCATCAAATTTTTTCCTTGTATCATCTGCTGTTCTCTGATTGTACAACTTTCTTCAGTTCAATCATTTTCTACATATCCAAGAACTTTTATTGTTGAACTGCAGAAATAGAACTATTTCCAACAACTACTCATTTTGCAATGTTGTTTGTTCAATTATGCCTTCGAAATCTCCATTCCTATAATTTTCAACACGTCCGGTTTCTATGTCAAGCAAAAGTACTCAGTTTCTAGTAATTCATCAAATTCTGCAGATTCCCACTTCCATGCGTTAGCTGCACAATCAATTTAAAAAAACCTGTTTTGCTGTGGATAGCAAAATATCAAAACCTAACAATTGAAGTAATACTAGCATTTTCTCTATCTGCAGATATTTCTCATTCCCCATATTTGTATAATCTTCCATTTTAACCAAATTCTCTGCTTGTAGGATCTGCTGCTTCTCTCCATGTGCAAGTTTCTTACTTTCCAACAATCTCGCTATCTCTATTATTTTCCTCTGCTTATCTGAACAAGCGTCTCTAATTCTATCGTTCCCTACATTTTCGGGCCACCTATCATTCAATTAAACTTACAATTTTTGAATTTCAATATCTATCAGCAAAAGTAGTTCCCTGCATCTATCAAAATCTTGGTTTTGAGTAGTTTCTTTGATTGAGCTCATTTGCAGGTTTGCATTCGCTGCAACTTCAATTTCTCCATTTCTTCAGTTTCAGCAAACTTGGCTCTCTGTATCTATCAAACACTCCTTGCTAACAATAACACATGTTGAAGCATTTTCTCTATAAGCAGAAAGATCATATTCGTACAATTTGCAAAATCTACCATTTCCATCAAATTTTTTCCTTGTATCATCTGCTGTTCACTGATTGTACAACTTTCTTCAGTTCAATCATTTTCTACATGTCCAAGAAATTTTATTGTTGAACTGCAGAAATAGAACTATTTCCAACAACTACTCATTTTGCAATGTTGTTTGTTCAATTATGCCTTCGAAATCTCCATTCCTATAATTTTCAACACGTCCGGTTTCTATGTCAAGCAAAAGTACTCAGTTTCTAATCAAATTCTGCAGATTCCCACTTCTCTGCGTTAGCTGCACAATCAATTTGTAAAATCATATTTGTAAAATCTTTGTAAAATATTTGTAAAATCTTACATTTTAACCAAATTCTCTGCTTGTAGGATCTGCTGCTTCTCTCCATGTGCAAGTTTCTTACTTTCAAACAATCTCGCTCTCTCTATTAATTTCCTCTGCCTATCTATACAAGCGTCTATAATTCTATCGCTCCCCACATTTCGAGCCATTCAACTGAACTTACAATTTTTGAATTTCAATATCTATCAGTAAAAGTAGTCCTCTGCATCTATCAAAATCTTGGTTTTGAGTAGTTTCTTTGATTGAGCTCATTTGCAGGTTTGCATTCGCTGCAACTTCAATTTCTCCATTTCTTCAGTTTCAGCAAACTTGGCTCTCTGTATCTATCAAACACTCCTTGCTAACAATAACACATGTTGAAGCATTTTCTCTATAAGCAGAAAGATCATATTCGTACACTTTGCAAAATCTCCCATTTCCATCAAATTTTTTCCTTGTATCATCTGCTGTTCACTGATTGTACAACTTTCTTCAGTTCAATCATTTTCTACATATCCAAGAACTTTTATTGTTGAACTGCAGAAATAGAACTATTTCCAACAACTACTCATTTTGCAATGTTGTTTGTTCAATTATGCCTTCGAAATCACCATTCCTATAATTTTCAACACGTCCGGTTTCTATGTCAAGCAAAAGTACTCAGTTTCTACTCAAATTCTGCAGATTCCCTCTTCTCTGCGTTAGCTGCACAATCAATTTGTAAAATCATATTTATAAAATCTTTGTAAAATATTTGTAAAATCTTCCATTTTAACCAAATTCTCTGCTGGTAGGATCTGCTGCTTCTCTCCATGTGCAAGTTTCTTACTTTCAAACAATCTCGCTCTCTCTATTAATTTCATCTGCCTATCTATACAAGCGTCTATAATTCTATCGCTCCCCACATTTCGAGCCATTCAACTGAACTTACAATTTTTGAATTTCAATATCTATCAGTAAAAGTAGTTCTCTGCATCTATCAAAATCTTGGTTTTGAGTAGTTTCTTTGATTAAGCTCATTTGCAGGTTTGCATTCGCTGCAACTTCAATTTCTCCATTTCTTCAGTTTCAGCAAACTTGTATCTATCAAACACTCCTTGCTAACAATAACACATGTTGAAGCACTTTCTCTATAAGCAGAAAGATCATATTCGTACACTTTGCAAAATCTCCCATTTCCATCAAATTTTTTCCTTGTATCATCTGCTGTTCACTGATTGTGCAACTTTCTTCAGTTCAATCATTTTCTACATATCCAAGAACTTTAATTGTTGAACTGCACAAATAGAACTATTTCTAACAACTACTCATTTTGCAATGTTGTTTGTTCAATTATGCTTTCGAAATCTCCATTCCTATAATTTTCAACACGTCCGGTTTCTATGTCAAGCAAAAGTACTCAGTTTCTAGTAATTAATCAAATTCAGCAGATTCCCACTTCTCTGCGTTTGCGGCACAATCAATTTCTTCACATCACTCAATTTAAACAAACCTGCTTCGCTGCAAATGGCAAAATATCAATACCTAGCAATTGATGAAATTCTAGCACTTTCTCTGTCTGCAGATATTTCTCATTCCCCATATTTGTAAAATCTTCCATTTTAACCAAATTCTCTGCTTGTAGGATCTGCTGCTTCTCTCCATGTGCAAGTTTCTTACTTTCAAACATTCTCGCTCTCTCTATTAATTTCCTCTGCCTATCTATACAAGCGTCTATAATTCTATCGCTCCCCACATTTCGAGCCATTCAACTGAACTTACAATTTTTGAATTTCAATATCTATCAGTAAAAGTAGTTCTCTGCATCTATCAAAATCTTGGTTTTGAGTAGTTTCTTTGATTGAGCTCATTTGCGGGTTTGCATTCACTGCAACTTCAATTTCTCCATTTCTTCAGTTTCAGCAAACTTGGCTCTCTGTATCTATCAAACACTCCTTGCTAACAATAACACATGTTGAAGCATTTTCTCTATAAGCAGAAAGATCATATTCGTACACTTTGCAAAATCTCCCATTTCCATCAAATTTTTTCCTTGTATCATCTGCTGTTCACTGATTGTACAACTTTCTTCAGTTCAATCATTTTCTACATATCCAAGAACTTTTATTGTTGAACTGCAGAAATAGAAATATTTCCAACAACTACTCATTTTGCAATGTTGTTTGTTCAATTATGCCTTCGAAATCTCCATTCCTATAATTTTCAACACGTCCGGTTTCTATGTCAAGCAAAAGTACTCAGTTTCTAATCAAATTCTGCAGATTCCCTCTTCTCTGCATTAGCTGCACAATCAATTTGTAAAATCATATTTGTAAAATCTTTGTAAAATATTTGTAAAATCTTCCATTTTAACCAAATTCTCTGCTTGTAGGATCTGCTGCTTCTCTCCATGTGCAAGTTTCTTACTTTCAAACAATCTCGCTCTCTCTATTAATTTCCTCTGCCTATCTATACAAGCGTCTATAATTCTATCGCTCCCCATATTTCGAGCCATTCAACTGAACTTACAATTTTTGAATTTCAATATCTATCAGTAAAAGTAGTTCTCTGCATCTATCAAAATCTTGGTTTTGAGTAGTTTCTTTGATTGAGCTCATTTGCAGGTTTGCATTCGCTGCAACTTCAATTTCTCCATTTCTTCAATTTCAGCAAACTTGGCTCTCTGTATCTATCAAACACTCCTTGCTAACAATAACACATGTTGAAGCACTTTCTCTATAAGCAGAAAGATCATATTCGTACACTTTCCAAAATCTCCCATTTCCATCAAATTTTTTCCTTGTATCATCTGCTGTTCACTGATTGTACAACTTTCTTCAGTTCAATCATTTTCTACATATTCTAGTACTTTTATTGTTGAACTGCACAAATAGAACTATTTCTAACAACTACTCATTTTGCAATGTTGTTTGTTCAATTATGCTTTCGAAATCTCCATTCCTATAATTTTCAACACGTCCGGTTTCTATGTCAAGCAAAAGTACTCAGTTTCTAATCAAATTCTGCAGATTCCCACTTCTCTGCGTTAGCTGCACAATCAATTTGTAAAATCATATTTGTAAAATCTTTGTAAAATATTTGTAAAATCTTCCATTTTAACCAAATTCTCTGCTTGTAGGATCTGCTGCTTCTCTCCATGTGCAAGTTTCTTACTTTCAAACAATCTCGCTCTCCCTATTAATTTCCTCTGCCTATCTATACAAGCGTCTATAATTCTATCGCTCCCCACATTTCGAGCCATTCAACTGAACTTACAATTTTTGAATTTCAATATCTATCAGTAAAAGTAGTTCTCTGCATCTATCAAAATCTTGGTTTTGAGTAGTTTCTTTGATTGAGCTCATTTGCAGGTTTGCATTCGCTGCAACTTCAATTTCTCCATTTCTTCAGTTTCAGCAAACTTGGCTCTCTGTATCTATCAAACACTCCTTGCTAACAATAACACATGTTGAAGCATTTTCTCTATAAGCAGAAAGATCATATTCGTACACTTTGCAAAATCTCCCATTTCCATCAAATTTTTTCCTTGTATCATCTGCTGTTCACTGATTGTACAACTTTCTTCAGTTCAATAATTTTCTACATATCCAAGAACTTTTATTGTTGAACTGCAGAAATAGAACTATTTCCAACAACTACTCATTTTGCAATGTTGTTTGTTCAATTATGCTTTCGAAATCTCCATTCCTATAATTTTCAACACGTCCGGTTTCTATGTCAAGCAAAAGTACTCAGTTTCTAGTAATTAATCAAATTCAGCAGATTCCCACTTCTCTGCGTTAGCTGCACAATCAATTTCTTCACATCACTCAATTTAAACAAACCTGCTTCGCTGCAGATGGCAAAATATCAATACCTAGCAATTGATGAAATTCTAGCACTTTCTCAGTCTGCAGATATTTCTCATTCCCCATATTTGTAAAATCTTCCATTTTAACCAAATTCTCTGCTGGTAGGATCTACTGCTTCTCTCCATGTGCAAGTTTCTTACTTTCAAACAATCTCACTCTCTCTATTAATTTCCTCTGCCTATCTATACAAGCGTCTATAATTCTATCGCTCCACATTTCGAGCCATTCAACTGAACTTACAACTTTTGAATTTCAATATTTATCAGTAAAAGTAGTTCTCTGCATCTATCAAAATCTTGGTTTTGAGTAGTTTCTTTGATTGAGCTCATTTGCAGGTTTGCATTCGCTGCAACTTCAATTTCTCCATTTCGTCAGTTTCAGCAAACTTGCCTCTCTGTATCTATCAAACACTCCTTGCTAACAATAACACATGTTGAAGCATTTTCTCTATAAGCAGAAAGATCATATTCGTACACTTTGCAAAATCTCCCATTTCAATCAAATTTTTTCCTTGTATCATCTGCTGTTCACTGATTGTACAACTTTCTTCAGTTCAATCATTTTCTACATATCCAAGAACTTTTATTGTTGAACTGCAGAAATAGAACTATTTCCAACAACTACTCATTTTGCAATGTTGTTTGTTCAATTATGCCTTCGAATTCTCCATTCCTATAATTTTCAACACGTCCGGTTTCTATGTCAAGCAAAAGTACTCAGTTTCTAATCAAATTCTGCAGATTCCCTCTTCTCTGCGTTAGCTGCACAATCAATTTGTAAAATCATATTTGTAAAATCTTTGTAAAATATTTGTAAAATCTTCCATTTTAACCAAATTCTCTGCTTGTAGGATCTGCTGCTTCTCTCCATGTGCAAGTTTCTTACTTTCAAACAATCTCGCTCTCTCTATTAATTTCCTCTGCCTATCTATACAATCGTCTATAATTCTATCGCTCCCCACATTTCGAGCCATTCAACTGAACTTACAATTTTTGAATTTCAATATCTATCAGTAAAAGTAGTTCTCTGCATCTATCAAAATCTTGGTTTTGTGTAGTTTCTTTGATTGAGCTCATTTGCAGGTTTGCATTCGCTGCAACTTCAATTTCTCCATTTCTTCAGTTTCAGCAAACTTGGCTCTCTGTATCTATCAAACACTCCTTGCTAACAATAACACATGTTGAAGCATTTTCTCTATAAGCAGAAAGATCATATTCGTACACTTTGCAAAATCTCCCATTTCCATCAAATTTTTTCCTTGTATCATCTGCTGTTCACTGATTGTACAACTTTCTTCAGTTCAATCATTTTCTACATATCCAAGAACTTTTATTGTTGAACTGCAGAAATAGAACTATTTCCAACAACTACTCATTTTGCAATGTTGTTTGTTCAATTATGCTTTCGAAATCTCCATTCCTATAATTTTCAACACGTCCGGTTTCTATGTCAAGCAAAAGTACTCAGTTTCTAGTTATTAATCAAATTCAGCAGATTCCCACTTCTCTGCGTTAGCTGCACAATCAATTTCTTCACATCACTCAATTTAAACAAACCTGCTTCGCTGCAGATGGCAAAATATCAATACCTAGCAATTGATGAAATTCTAGCACTTTCTCTGTCTGCAGATATTTCTCATTCCCCATATTTGTAAAATCTTCCATTTTAACCAAATTCTCTGCTGGTAGGATCTACTGCTTCTCTCCATGTGCAAGTTTCTTACTTTCAAACAATCTCGCTCTCTCTATTAATTTCCTCTGCCTATCTATACAAGCGTCTATAATTCTATCGCTCCACATTTCGAGCCATTCAACTGAACTTACAATTTTTGAATTTCAATATTTATCAGTAAAAGTAGTTCTCTGCATCTATCAAAATCTTGGTTTTGAGTAGTTTCTTTGATTGAGCTCATTTGCAGGTTTGCATTCGCTGCAACTTCAATTTCTCCATTTCTTCAGTTTCAGCAAACTTGGCTCTCTGTATCTATCAAACACTCCTTGCTAACAATAACACATGTTGAAGCATTTTCTCTATAAGCAGAAAGATCATATTCGTACACTTTGCAAAATCTCCCATTTCAATCAAATTTTTTCCTTGTATCATCTGCTGTTCACTGATTGTACAACTTTCTTCAGTTCAATCATTTTCTACATATCCAAGAACTTTTATTGTTGAACTGCAGAAATAGAAATATTTCCAACAACTACTCATTTTGCAATGTTGTTTGTTCAATTATGCCTTCGAAATCTCCATTCCTATAATTTTCAACACGTCCGGTTTCTATGTCAAGCAAAAGTACTCAGTTTCTAATCAAATTCTGCAGATTCCCTCTTCTCTGCGTTAGCTGCACAATCAATTTGTAAAATCATATTTGTAAAATCTTTGTAAAATATTTGTAAAATCTTCCATTTTAACCAAATTCTCTGCTTGTAGGATCTGCTGCTTCTCTCCATGTGCAAGTTTCTTACTTTCAAACAATCTCGCTCTCTCTATTAATTTCCTCTGCCTATCTATACAAGCGTCTATAATTCTATCGCTCCCCACATTTCGAGCCATTCAACTGAACTTACAATTTTTGAATTTCAATATCTATCAGTAAAAGTAGTTCTCTGCATCTATCAAAATCTTGGTTTTGTGTAGTTTCTTTGATTGAGCTCATTTGCAGGTTTGCATTCGCTGCAACTTCAATTTCTCCATTTCTTCAGTTTCAGCAAACTTGGCTCTCTGTATCTATCAAACACTCCTTGCTAACAATAACACATGTTGAAGCATTTTCTCTATAAGCAGAAAGATCATATTCGTACACTTTGCAAAATCTCCCATTTCCATCAAATTTTTTCCTTGTATCATCTGCTGTTCACTGAATGTACAACTTTCTTCAGTTCAATCATTTTCTACATATCCAAGAACGTTTATTGTTGAACTGCAGAAATAGAACTATTTCCAACAACTACTCATTTTGTAATGTTGTTTGTTCAATTATGCCTTCGAAATCTCCATTCCTATAATTTTCAACACGTCCGGTTTCTATGTCAAGCAAAAGTACTCAGTTTCTAATCAAATTCTGCAGATTCCCACTTCTCTGCGTTAGCTGCACAATCAATTTGTAAAATCATATTTGTAAAATCTTTGTAAAATATTTGTAAAATCTTCCATTTTAACCAAATTCTCTGCTTGTAGGATCTGCTGCTTCTCTCCATGTGCAAGTTTCTTACTTTCAAACAATCTCGCTCTCTCTATTAATTTCCTCTGCCTATCTATACAAGCGTCTATTATTCTATCGCTCCCCACATTTCGAGCCATTCAACTGAACTTACAATTTTTGAATTTCAATATCTATCAGTACAAGAAGTTCTCTGCATCTATCAAAATCTTGGTTTTGAGTAGTTTCTTTGATTGAGCTCATTTGCAGGTTTGCATTCGCTGCAACTTCAATTTCTCCATTTCTTCAGTTTCAGCAAACTTGGCTCTCTGTATCTATCAAACACTCCTTGCTAACAATAACACATGTTGAAGCATTTTCTCTATAAGCAGAAAGATCATATTCGTACACTTTGCAAAATCTCCCATTTCCATCAAATTTTTTCCTTGTATCATCTGCTGTTCACTGATTGTACAACTTTCTTCAGTTCAATCATTTTCTACATATCCAAGAACTTTTATTGTTGAACTGCAGAAATAGAACTATTTCCAACAACTATTCATTTTGCAATGTTGTTTGTTCAATTATGCTTTCGAAATCTCCATTCCTATAATTTTCAACATGTCCGGTTTCTATGTCAAGCAAAAGTACTCAGTTTCTAGTAATTAATCAAATTCAGCAGATTCCCACTTCTCTGCGTTAGCGGCACAATCAATTTCTTCACATCACTCAATTTAAACAAACCTGCTTCGCTGCAGATGGCAAAATATCAATACCTAGCAATTGATGAAATTCTAGCACTTTCTCTGTCTGCAGATATTTCTCATTCCCCATATTTGTAAAATCTTCCATTTTAACCAAATTCTCTGCTGGTAGGATCTGCTGCTTCTCTCCATGTGCAAGTTTCTTACTTTCAAACAATCTCGCTCTCTCTATTAATTTCCTCTGCCTATCTATACAAGCGTCTATAATTCTATCGCTCCCCACATTTCGAGCCATTCAACTGAACTTACAATTTTTGAATTTCAATATTTATCAGTAAAAGTAGTTCTCTGCATCTATCAAAATCTTGGTTTTGAGTAGTTTCTTTGATTGAGCTCATTTGCAGGTTTGCATTCGCTGCAACTTCAATTTCTCCATTTCTTCAGTTTCAGCAAACTTGTCTCTCTGTATCTATCAAACACTCCTTGCTAACAATAACACATGTTGAAGCATTTTCTCTATAAGCAGAAAGATCATATTCGTACACTTTGCAAAATCTCCCATTTCCATCAAATTTTTTCCTTGTATCATCTGCTGTTCACTGATTGTACAACTTTCTTCAGTTCAATCATTTTCTACATATCCAAGAACTTTTATTGTTGAACTGCAGAAATAGAACTATTTCCAACAACTACTCATTTTGCAATGTTTTTTGTTCAATTATGCCTTCGAAATCTCCATTCCTATAATTTTCAAAACGTCCGGTTTCTATGTCAAGCAAAAGTACTCAGTTTCTAATCAAATTCTGCAGATTCCCACTTCTCAGCGTTAGCTGCACAATCAATTTGTAAAATCTTTGTAAAATATTTGTAAAATCTTCCATTTTAACCAAATTCTCTGCTGGTAGGATCTGCTGCTTCTCTCCATGTGCAAGTTTCTTACTTTCAAACAATCTCGCTCTCTCTATTAATTTCCTCTGCCTATCTATACAAGCGTCTATAATTCTATCGCTCCCCACATTTCGAGCCATTCAACTGAACTTACAATTTTTGAATTTCAATATCTATCAGTAAAAGTAGTTCTCTGCATCTATCAAAATCTTGGTTTTGAGTAGTTTCTTTGATTGAGCTCATTTGCAGGTTTGCATTCGCTGCAACTTCAATTTCTCCATTTCTTCAGTTTCAGCAAACTTGCCTCTCTGTATCTATCAAACACTCCTTGCTAACAATAACACATGTTGAAGCATTTTCTCTATAAGCAGAAAGATCATATTCGTACACTTTGCAAAATCTCCCATTTCAATCAAATTTTTTCCTTGTATCATCTGCTGTTCACTGATTGTACAACTTTCTTCAGTTCAATCATTTTCTACATATCCAAGAACTTTTATTGTTGAACTGCAGAATTAGAAATATTTCCAACAACTACTCATTTTGCAATGTTGTTTGTTCAATTATGCCTTCGAAATCTCCATTCCTATAATTTTCAACACGTCCGGTTTCTATGTCAAGCAAAAGTACTCAGTTTCTAGTAATTAATCAAATTCAGCAGATTCCCACTTTTCTGCGTTAGCTGCACAATCAATTTCTTCACATCACTCAATTTAAACAAACCTGCTTCGCTGCAGATGGCAAAATATCAATACCTAGCAATTGATGAAATTCTAGCACTTTCTCTGTCTGCAGATATTTCTCATTCCCCATATTTGTAAAATCTTCCATTTTAACCAAATTCTCTGCTTGCAGGATCTGCTGCTTCTCTCCATGTGCAAGTTTCTTACTTTCAAACAATCTCGCTCTCTCTATTAATTTCCTCTGCCTATCTATACAAGCGTCTATAATTCTATCGCTCCCCACATTTCGAGCCATTCAACTGAACTTACAATTTTTGAATTTCAATATCTATCAGTAAAAGTAGTTCTCTGCATCTATCAAAATCTTGGTTTTGTGTAGTTTCTTTGATTGAGCTCATTTGCAGGTTTGCATTCGCTGCAACTTCAATTTCTCCATTTCTTCAGTTTCAGCAAACTTGGCTCTCTGTATCTATCAAACACTCCTTGCTAACAATAACACATGTTGAAGCATTTTCTCTATAAGCAGAAAGATCATATTCGTACACTTTGCAAAATCTCCCATTTCCATCAAATTTTTTCCTTGTATCATCTGCTGTTCACTGAATGTACAACTTTCTTCAGTTCAATCATTTTCTACATATCCAAGAACGTTTATTGTTGAACTGCAGAAATAGAACTATTTCCAACAACTACTCATTTTGTAATGTTGTTTGTTCAATTATGCCTTCGAAATCTCCATTCCTATAATTTTCAACACGTCCGGTTTCTATGTCAAGCAAAAGTACTCAGTTTCTAATCAAATTCTGCAGATTCCCACTTCTCTGCGTTAGCTGCACAATCAATTTGTAAAATCATATTTGTAAAATCTTTGTAAAATATTTGTAAAATCTTCCATTTTAACCAAATTCTCTGCTTGTAGGATCTGCTGCTTCTCTCCATGTGCAAGTTTCTTACTTTCAAACAATCTCGCTCTCTCTATTAATTTCCTCTGCCTATCTATACAAGCGTCTATTATTCTATCGCTCCCCACATTTCGAGCCATTCAACTGAACTTACAATTTTTGAATTTCAATATCTATCAGTACAAGAAGTTCTCTGCATCTATCAAAATCTTGGTTTTGAGTAGTTTCTTTGATTGAGCTCATTTGCAGGTTTGCATTCGCTGCAACTTCAATTTCTCCATTTCTTCAGTTTCAGCAAACTTGGCTCTCTGTATCTATCAAACACTCCTTGCTAACAATAACACATGTTGAAGCATTTTCTCTATAAGCAGAAAGATCATATTCGTACACTTTGCAAAATCTCCCATTTCCATCAAATTTTTTCCTTGTATCATCTGCTGTTCACTGATTGTACAACTTTCTTCAGTTCAATCATTTTCTACATATCCAAGAACTTTTATTGTTGAACTGCAGAAATAGAACTATTTCCAACAACTATTCATTTTGCAATGTTGTTTGTTCAATTATGCTTTCGAAATCTCCATTCCTATAATTTTCAACATGTCCGGTTTCTATGTCAAGCAAAAGTACTCAGTTTCTAGTAATTAATCAAATTCAGCAGATTCCCACTTCTCTGCGTTAGCGGCACAATCAATTTCTTCACATCACTCAATTTAAACAAACCTGCTTCGCTGCAGATGGCAAAATATCAATACCTAGCAATTGATGAAATTCTAGCACTTTCTCTGTCTGCAGATATTTCTCATTCCCCATATTTGTAAAATCTTCCATTTTAACCAAATTCTCTGCTGGTAGGATCTGCTGCTTCTCTCCATGTGCAAGTTTCTTACTTTCAAACAATCTCGCTCTCTCTATTAATTTCCTCTGCCTATCTATACAAGCGTCTATAATTCTATCGCTCCCCACATTTCGAGCCATTCAACTGAACTTACAATTTTTGAATTTCAATATTTATCAGTAAAAGTAGTTCTCTGCATCTATCAAAATCTTGGTTTTGAGTAGTTTCTTTGATTGAGCTCATTTGCAGGTTTGCATTCGCTGCAACTTCAATTTCTCCATTTCTTCAGTTTCAGCAAACTTGTCTCTCTGTATCTATCAAACACTCCTTGCTAACAATAACACATGTTGAAGCATTTTCTCTATAAGCAGAAAGATCATATTCGTACACTTTGCAAAATCTCCCATTTCCATCAAATTTTTTCCTTGTATCATCTGCTGTTCACTGATTGTACAACTTTCTTCAGTTCAATCATTTTCTACATATCCAAGAACTTTTATTGTTGAACTGCAGAAATAGAACTATTTCCAACAACTACTCATTTTGCAATGTTTTTTGTTCAATTATGCCTTCGAAATCTCCATTCCTATAATTTTCAAAACGTCCGGTTTCTATGTCAAGCAAAAGTACTCAGTTTCTAATCAAATTCTGCAGATTCCCACTTCTCAGCGTTAGCTGCACAATCAATTTGTAAAATCTTTGTAAAATATTTGTAAAATCTTCCATTTTAACCAAATTCTCTGCTGGTAGGATCTGCTGCTTCTCTCCATGTGCAAGTTTCTTACTTTCAAACAATCTCGCTCTCTCTATTAATTTCCTCTGCCTATCTATACAAGCGTCTATAATTCTATCGCTCCCCACATTTCGAGCCATTCAACTGAACTTACAATTTTTGAATTTCAATATCTATCAGTAAAAGTAGTTCTCTGCATCTATCAAAATCTTGGTTTTGAGTAGTTTCTTTGATTGAGCTCATTTGCAGGTTTGCATTCGCTGCAACTTCAATTTCTCCATTTCTTCAGTTTCAGCAAACTTGCCTCTCTGTATCTATCAAACACTCCTTGCTAACAATAACACATGTTGAAGCATTTTCTCTATAAGCAGAAAGATCATATTCGTACACTTTGCAAAATCTCCCATTTCAATCAAATTTTTTCCTTGTATCATCTGCTGTTCACTGATTGTACAACTTTCTTCAGTTCAATCATTTTCTACATATCCAAGAACTTTTATTGTTGAACTGCAGAATTAGAAATATTTCCAACAACTACTCATTTTGCAATGTTGTTTGTTCAATTATGCCTTCGAAATCTCCATTCCTATAATTTTCAACACGTCCGGTTTCTATGTCAAGCAAAAGTACTCAGTTTCTAGTAATTAATCAAATTCAGCAGATTCCCACTTTTCTGCGTTAGCTGCACAATCAATTTCTTCACATCACTCAATTTAAACAAACCTGCTTCGCTGCAGATGGCAAAATATCAATACCTAGCAATTGATGAAATTCTAGCACTTTCTCTGTCTGCAGATATTTCTCATTCCCCATATTTGTAAAATCTTCCATTTTAACCAAATTCTCTGCTTGCAGGATCTGCTGCTTCTCTCCATGTGCAAGTTTCTTACTTTCAAACAATCTCGCTCTCTCTATTAATTTCCTCTGCCTATCTATACAAGCGTCTATAATTCTATCGCTCCCCACATTTCGAGCCATTCAACTGAACTTATAATTTTTGAATTTCAATATCTATCAGTAAAAGTAGTTCTCTGCATCTATCAAAATCTTGGTTTTGAGTAGTTTCTTTGATTGAGCTCATTTGCAGGTTTGCATTCGCTGCAACTTCAATTTCTCCATTTCTTCAGTTTCAGCAAACTTGGCTCTCTGTATCTATCAAACACTCCTTGCTAACAATAACACATGTTGAAGCATTTTCTCTATAAGCAGAAAGATCATATTCGTACACTTTGCAAAATCTCCCATTTCCATCAAATTTTTTCCTTGTATCATCTGCTGTTCACTGAATGTACAACTTTCTTCAGTTCAATCATTTTCTACATATCCAAGAACGTTTATTGTTGAACTGCAGAAATAGAACTATTTCCAACAACTACTCATTTTGCAATGTTGTTTGTTCAATTATGCCTTCGAAATCTCCATTCCTATAATTTTCAACACGTCCGGTTTCTATGTCAAGCAAAAGTACTCAGTTTCTAATCAAATTCTGCAGATTCCCTCTTCTCTGCGTTAGCTGCACAATCAATTTGTAAAATCATATTTGTAAAATCTTTGTAAAATATTTGTAAAATCTTCCATTTTAACCAAATTCTCTGCTTGTAGGATCTGCTGCTTCTCTCCATGTGCAAGTTTCTTACTTTCAAACAATCTCGCTCTCTCTATTAATTTCCTCTGCCTATCTATACAAGCGTCTATTATTCTATCGCTCCCCACATTTCGAGCCATTCAACTGAACTTACAATTTTTGAATTTCAATATCTATCAGTACAAGAAGTTCTCTGCATCTATCAAAATCTTGGTTTTGAGTAGTTTCTTTGATTGAGCTCATTTGCAGGTTTGCATTCGCTGCAACTTCAATTTCTCCATTTCTTCAGTTTCAGCAAACTTGGCTCTCTGTATCTATCAAACACTCCTTGCTAACAATAACACATGTTGAAGCATTTTCTCTATAAGCAGAAAGATCATATTCGTACACTTTGCAAAATCTCCCATTTCCATCAAATTTTTTCCTGGTATCATCTGCTGTTCACTGATTGTACAACTTTCTTCAGTTCAATCATTTTCTACATATCCAAAAACTTTTATTGTTGAACTGCAGAAATAGAACTATTTCCAACAACTACTCATTTTGCAATGTTGTTTGTTCAATTATGCTTTCGAAATCTCCATTCCTATAATTTGCAACATGTCCGGTTTCTATGTCAAGCAAAAGTACTCAGTTTCTAGTAATTAATCAAATTCAGCAGATTCCCACTTCTCTGCGTTAGCTGCACAATCAATTTCTTCACATCACTCAATTTAAACAAACCTGCTTCGCTGCAGATGGCAAAATATCAATACCTAGCAGTTGATGAAATTCCAGCACTTTCTCTGTCTGCAGATATTTCTCATTCCCCATATTTGTAAAATCTTCCATTTTAACCAAATTCTCTGCTTGTAGGATCTGCTGCTTCTCTCCATGTGCAAGTTTCTTACTTTCCAACAATCTCGCTCTCTCTATTAATTTCCTCTGCCTATCTATACAAGCGTCTATTATTCTATCGCTCCCCACATTTCGAGCCATTCAACTGAACTTACAATTTTTGAATTTCAATATTTATCAGTAAAAGTAGTTCGCTGCATCTATCAAAATCTTGGTTTTGAGTAGTTTCTTTGATTGAGCTCATTTCCAGGTTTGCATTCGCTGCAACTTCAATTTCTCCATTTCTTCAGTTTCAGCAAACTTGTCTCTCTGTATCTATCAAACACTCCTTGCTAACAATAACACATGTTGAAGCATTTTCTCTATAAGCAGAAAGATCATATTCGTACACTTTGCAAAATCTCCCATTTCCATCAAATTTTTTCCTTGTATCATCTGCTGTTCACTGATTGTACAACTTTCTTCAGTTCAATCATTTTCTACATATCCAAGAACTTTTATTGTTGAACTGCAGAAATAGAACTATTTCCAACAACTACTCATTTTGCAATGATGTTTGTTCAATTATGCCTTCGAAATCTCCATTCCTATAATTTTCAAAACGTCCGGTTTCTATCTCAAGCAAAAGTACTCAGTTTCTAATCAAATTCTGCAGATTCCCACTTCTCTGCGTTAGCTGCACAATCAATTTGTAAAATCTTTGTAAAATATTTGTAAAATCTTCCATTTTAACCAAATTCTCTGCTGGTAGGATCTGCTGCTTCTCTCCATGTGCAAGTTTCTTACTTTCAAACAATCTCGCTCTCTCTATTAATTTCCTCTGCCTATCTATACAAGCGTCTATAATTCTATCGCTCCCCACATTTCGAGCCATTCAACTGAACTTACAATTTTTGAATTTCAATATCTATCAGTAAAAGTAGTTCTCTGCATCTATCAAAATCTTGGTTTTGAGTAGTTTCTTTGATTGAGCTCATTTGCAGGTTTGCATTCGCTGCAACTTCAATTTCTCCATTTCTTCAGTTTCAGCAAACTTGGCACTCTGTATCTATCAAACACTCCTTGCTAACAATAACACATGTTGAAGCATTTTCTCTATAAGCAGAAAGATCATATTCGTACACTTTGCAAAATCTCCCATTTCAATCAAATTTTTTCCTTGTATCATCTGCTGTTCACTGATTGTACAACTTTCTTCAGTTCAATCATTTTCTACATATCCAAGAACTTTTATTGTTGAACTGCAGAATTAGAAATATTTCCAACAACTACTCATTTTGCAATGTTGTTTGTTCAATTATGCCTTCGAAATCTCCATTCCTATAATTTTCAACACGTCCGATTTCTATGTCAAGCAAAAGTACTCAGTTTCTAGTAATTAATCAAATTCAGCAGATTCCCACTTCTCTGCGTTAGCTGCACAATCAATTTCTTCACATCACTCAATTTAAACAAACCTGCTTCGCTGCAGATGGCAAAATATCAATACCTAGCAATTGATGAAATTCTAGCACTTTCTCTGTCTGCAGATATTTCTCATTCCCCATATTTGTAAAATCTTCCATTTTAACCAAATTCTCTGCTTGTAGGATCTGCTGCTTCTCTCCATGTGCAAGTTTCTTACTTTCAAACAATCTCGCTCTCTCTATTAATTTCCTCTGCCTATCTATACCAGCGTCTATAATTCTATCGCTCCCCACATTTCGAGCCACTCAACTGAACTTACAATTTTTGAATTTCAATATCTATCAGTAAAAGTAGTTCTCTGCATCTATCAAAATCTTGGTTTTGAGTAGTTTCTTTGATTGAGCTCAGTTGCAGGTTTGCATTCGCTGCAACTTCAATTTCTCCATTTCTTCAGTTTCAGCAAACTTGGCTCTCTGTATCTATCAAACACTCCTTGCAAACAATAACACATGTTGAAGCATTTTCTCTATAAGCAGAAAGATCATATTCGTACACTGTGCAAAATCTCCCATTTCCATCAAATTTTTTCCTTGTATCATCTGCTGTTCACTGATTGTACAACTTTCTTCAGTTCAAGCATTTTCTACATATCCAAGAACTTTTATTGTTGAACTGCAGAAATAGAACTATTTCCAACAACTACTCATTTTGCAATGTTGTTTGTTCAATTATGCCTTCGAAATCTCCATTCCTATAATTTTCAACACGTCCGGTTTCTATGTCAAGCAAAAGTACTCAGTTTCTAATCAAATTCTGCAGATTCCCACTTCTCTGCGTTAGCTGCACAATCAATTTGTAAAATCTTTGTAAAATATTTGTAAAATCTTCCATTTTAACCAAATTCTCTGCTGGTAGGATCTGCTGCTTCTCTCCATGTGCAAGTTTCTTACTTTCAAACAATCTCGCTCTCTCTATTAATTTCCTCTGCCTATCTATACAAGCGTCTATAATTCTATCGCTCCCCACATTTCGAGCCATTCAACTGAACTTACAATTTTTGAATTTCAATATCTATCAGTAAAAGTAGTTCTCTGCATCTATCAAAATCTTGGTTTTGAGTAGTTTCTTTGATTGAGCTCATTTGCAGGTTTGCATTCGCTGCAACTTCAATTTCTCCATTTCTTCAGTTTCAGCAAACTTGGCTCTCTGTATCTATCATCACTCCTTGCTAACAATAACACATGTTGAAGCATTTTCTCTATAAGCAGAAAGATCATATTCGTACACTTTGCAAAATCTCCCATTTCCATCAAATTTTTTCCTTGTATCATCTGCTGTTCACTGATTGTACAACTTTCTTCAGTTCAATCATTTTCTACATATCCAAGAACTTTTATTGTTGAACTGCAGAAATAGAACTATTTCCAACAACTACTCATTTTGCAATGTTGTTTGTTCAATTATGCCTTCGAAATCTCCATTCCTATAATTTTCAACACGTCCGGTTTCTATGTCAAGCAAAAGTACTCAGTTTCTAGTAATTAATCAAATTCAGCAGATTCCCTCTTCTCTGCGTTAGCTGCACAATCAATTTGTAAAATCATATTTGTAAAATCTTTGTAAAATATTTGTAAAATCTTCCATTTTAACCAAATTCTCTGCTTGTAGGATCTGCTGCTTCTCTCCATGTGCAAGTTTCTTACTTTCAAACAATCTCGCTCTCTCTATTAATTTCCTCTGCCTATCTATACCAGCGTCTATAATTCTATCGCTCCCCACATTTCAAGCCATTCAACTGAACTTACAATTTTTGAATTTCAATATCTATCAGTAAAAGTAGTTCTCTGCATCTATCAAAATCTTGGTTTTGAGTAGTTTCTTTGATTGAGCTCATTTGCAGGTTTGCATTCGCTGCAACTTCAATTTCTCCATTTCTTCAGTTTCAGCAAACTTGGCTCTCTGTATCTATCAAACACTCCTTGCTAACAATAACACATGTTGAAGCATTTTCTCTATAAGCAGAAAGATCATATTCGTACACTGTGCAAAATCTCCCATTTCCATCAAATTTTTTCCTTGTATCATCTGCTGTTCACTGATTGTACAACTTTCTTCAGTTCAATCATTTTCTACATATCCAAGAACTTTTATTGTTGAACTGCAGAAATAGAACTATTTCCAACAACTACTCATTTTGCAATGTTGTTTGTTCAATTATGCCTTTGAAATCTCCATTCCTATAATTTTCAACTCGTCCGGTTTCTATGTCAAGCAAAAGTACTCAGTTTCTAGTAATTAATCAAATTCAGCAGATTCCCACTTCTCTGCGTTAGCTGCACAATCAATTTCTTCACATCACTCAATTTAAACAAACCTGCTTCGCTGCAGATGGCAAAATATCAATACCTAGCAATTGATGAAATTCTAGCACTTTCTCTGTCTGCAGATATTTCTCATTCCCCATATTTGTAAAATCTTCCATTTTAACCAAATTCTCTGCTTGTAGGATCTGCTGCTTCTCTCCATGTGCAAGTTTCTTACTTTCAAACAATCTCGCTCTCTCTATTAATTTCCTCTGCCTATCTATACAAGCGTCTATAATTCTATCGCTCCCCACATTTCGAGCCATTCAACTGAACTTATAATTTTTGAATTTCAATATCTATCAGTAAAAGTAGTTCTCTGCATCTATCAAAATCTTGGTTTTGAGTAGTTTCTTTGATTGAGCTCATTTGCAGGTTTGCATTCACTGCAACTTCAATTTCTCCATTTCTTCAGATTCAGCAAACTTGGCTCTCTGTATCTATCAAACACTCCTTGCTAACAATAACACATGTTGAAGCATTTTCTCTATAAGCAGAAAGATCATATTCGTACACTTTGCAAAATCTCCCATTTCAATCAAATTTTTTCCTTGTATCATCTGCTGTTCACTGATTGTACAACTTTCTTCAGTTCAATCATTTTCTACATATCCAAGAACTTTTATTGTTGAACTGCAGAAATAGAAATATTTCCAACAACTACTCATTTTGCAATGTTGTTTGTTCAATTATGCCTTCGAAATCTCCATTTCTATAATTTTCAACACGTCCGGTTTCTATGTCAAGCAAAAGTATTCAGTTTCTAATCAAATTCTGCAGATTCCCTCTTCTCTGCGTTAGCTGCACAATCAATTTGTAAAATCATATTTGTAAAATCTTTGTAAAATATTTGTAAAATCTTCCATTTTAACCAAATTCTCTGCTTGTAGGATCTGCTGCTTCTCTCCATGTGCAAGTTTCTTACTTTCAAACAATCTCGCTCTCTCTATTAATTTCCTCTGCCTATCTATACAAGCGTCTATAATTCCATCGCTCCCCACATTTCGAGCCATTCAACTGAACTTACAATTTTTGAATTTCAATATCTATCAGTAAAAGTAGTTCTCTGCATCTATCAAAATCTTGGTTTTGAGTAGTTTCTTTGATTGAGCTCATTTGCAGGTTTGCATTCGCTGCAACTTCAATTTCTCCATTTCTTCAGTTTCAGCAAACTTGGCTCTCTGTATCTATCAAACATTCCTTGCTAACAATAACACATGTTGAAGCATTTTCTCTATAAGCAGAAAGATCATATTCATACACTTTGCAAAATCTCCCATTTCAATCAAATTTTTTCCTTGTATCATCTGCTGTTCACTGATTGTACAACTTTCTTCAGTTCAATCATTTTCTACATATCCAAGAACTTTTATTGTTGAACTGCAGAAATAGAACAATTTCCAACAACTACTCATTTTGCAATGTTGTTTGTTCAATTATGCTTTCGAAATCTCCATTCCTATAATTTGCAACACGTCCGGTTTCTATGTCAAGCAAAAGTACTCAGTTTCTAGTAATTAATCAAATTCAGCAGATTCCCACTTCTCTGCGTTAGCTGCACAATCAATTTCTTCACATCACTCAATTTAAACAAACATGCTTCGCTGCAGATGGCAAAATATCAATACCTAGCAATTGATGAAATTCTAGCACTTTCTCTGTCTGCAGATATTTCTCATTCCCCATATTTGTAAAATCTTCCATTTTAACCAAATTCTCTGCTTGTAGGATCTGCTGCTTCTCTCCATGTGCAAGTTTCTTACTTTCAAACAATCTCGCTCTCTCTATTAATTTCCTCTGCCTATCTATACAAGCGTCTATAATTCTATCGCTACCCACATTTCGAGCCATTCAACTGAACTTACAATTTTTGAATTTCAATATCTATCAGTAAAAGTGGTTCTCTGCATCTATCAAAATCTTGGTTTTGAGTAGTTTCTTTGATTGAGCTCATTTGCAGGTTTGCATTCGCTGCAACTTCAGTTTCAGCAAACATGGCTCTCTGTATCTATCAAACACTCCTTGCTAACAATAACACATGTTGAAGCATTTTCTCTATAAGCAGAAAGATCATATTCGTACACTTTGCAAAATCTCCCATTTCCATCAAATTTTTTCCTTGTATCATCTGCTGTTCACTGATTGTACAACTTTCTTCAGTTCAATCATTTTCTACATATCCAAGAACTTTTATTGTTGAACTGCAGAAATAGAACTATTTCTAACAACTACTCATTTTGCAATGTTGTTTGTTCAATTATGCTTTCGAAATCTCCATTCCTATAATTTTCAACACGTCCGGTTTCTATGTCAAGCAAAAGTACTCAGTTTCTAGTCATTAATCAAATTCAGCAGATTCCCACTTCTCTGCGTTTGCGGCACAATCAATTTCTTCACATCCCTCAATTTAAACAAACCTGCTTCGCTGCAGATGGCAAAATATCAATACCTAGCAATTGATGAAATTCTAGCACTTTCTCTGTCTGCAGATATTTCTCATTCCCCATATTTGTAAAATCTTCCATTTTAACCAAATTCTCTGCTTGTAGGATCTGCTGCTTCTCTCCATGTGCAAGTTTCTTACTTTCAAACAATCTCGCTCTCTCTATTAATTTCCTCTGCCTATCTATACAAGCGTCTATAATTCCATCGCTCCCCACATTTCGAGCCATTCAACTGAACTTACAATTTTTGAATTTCAATATCTATCAGTAAAAGTAGTTCTCTGCATCTATCAAAATCTTGGTTTTGAGTAGTTTCTTTGATTGAGCTCATTTGCAGGTTTGCATTCGCTGCAACTTCAATTTCTCCATTTCTTCAGTTTCAGCAAACTTGGCTCTCTGTATCTATCAAACACTCCTTGCTAACAATAACACATGTTGAAGCATTTTCTCTATAAGCAGAAAGATCATATTCGTACACTGTGCAAAATCTCCCATTTCCATCAAATTTTTTCCTTGTATCATCTGCTGTTCACTGATTGTACAACTTTCTTCAGTTCAATCATTTTCTACATATCCAAGAACTTTTATTGTTGAACTGCAGAAATAGAACTATTTCCAACAACTACTCATTTTGCAATGTTGTTTGTTCAATTATGCCTTCGAAATCTCCATTCCTATAATTTTCAACACGTCCGGTTTCTATGTCAAGCAAAAGTACTCAGTTTCTAATCAAATTCTGCAGATTCCCACTTCTCTGCGTTAGCTGCACAATCAATTTGTAAAATCTTTGTAAAATATTTGTAAAATCTTCCATTTTAACCAAATTCTCTGCTGGTAGGATCTGCTGCTTCTCTCCATGTGCAAGTTTCTTACTTTCAAACAATCTCGCTCTCTCTATTAATTTCCTCTGCCTATCTATACAAGCGTCTATAATTCTATCGCTCCCCACATTTCGAGCCATTCAACTGAACTTACAATTTTTGAATTTCAATATCTATCAGTAAAAGTAGTTCTCTGCATCTATCAAAATCTTGGTTTTGAGTAGTTTCTTTGATTGAGCTCATTTGCAGGTTTGCATTCGCTGCAACTTCAATTTCTCCATTTCTTCAGTTACAGCAAACTTGGCTCTCTGTATCTATCAAACACTCCTTGCTAACAATAACACATGTTGAAGCATTTTCTCTATAAGCAGAAAGATCATATTCGTACACTTTGCAAAATCTCCCATTTCCATCAAATTTTTTCCTTGTATCATCTGCTGTTCACTGATTGTACAACTTTCTTCAGTTCAATCATTTTCTACATATCCAAGAACTTTTATTGTTGAACTGCAGAAATAGAACTATTTCCAACAACTACTCATTTTGCAATGTTGTTTGTTCAATTATGCCTTCGAAATCTCCATTCCTATAATTTTCAACACGTCCGGTTTCTATGTCAAGCAAAAGTACTCAGTTTCTAGTAATTAATCAAATTCAGCAGATTCCCTCTTCTCTGCGTTAGCTGCACAATCAATTTGTAAAATCATATTTGTAAAATCTTTGTAAAATATTTGTAAAATCTTCCATTTTAACCAAATTCTCTGCTTGTAGGATCTGCTGCTTCTCTCCATGTGCAAGTTTCTTACTTTCAAACAATCTCGCTCTCTCTATTAATTTCCTCTGCCTATCTATACCAGCGTCTATAATTCTATCGCTCCCCACATTTCAAGCCATTCAACTGAACTTACAATTTTTGAATTTCAATATCTATCAGTAAAAGTAGTTCTCTGCATCTATCAAAATCTTGGTTTTGAGTAGTTTCTTTGATTGAGCTCATTTGCAGGTTTGCATTCGCTGCAACTTCAATTTCTCCATTTCTTCAGTTTCAGCAAACTTGGCTCTCTGTATCTATCAAACACTCCTTGCTAACAATAACACATGTTGAAGCATTTTCTCTATAAGCAGAAAGATCATATTCGTACACTGTGCAAAATCTCCCATTTCCATCAAATTTTTTCCTTGTATCATCTGCTGTTCACTGATTGTACAACTTTCTTCAGTTCAATCATTTTCTACATATCCAAGAACTTTTATTGTTGAACTGCAGAAATAGAACTATTTCCAACAACTACTCATTTTGCAATGTTGTTTGTTCAATTATGCCTTTGAAATCTCCATTCCTATAATTTTCAACACGTCCGGTTTCTATGTCAAGCAAAAGTACTCAGTTTCTAGTAATTAATCAAATTCAGCAGATTCCCACTTCTCTGCGTTAGCTGCACAATCAATTTCTTCACATCACTCAATTTAAACAAACCTGCTTCGCTGCAGATGGCAAAATATCAATACCTAGCAATTGATGAAATTCTAGCACTTTCTCTGTCTGCAGATATTTCTCATTCCCCATATTTGTAAAATCTTCCATTTTAACCAAATTCTCTGCTTGTAGGATCTGCTGCTTCTCTCCATGTGCAAGTTTCTTACTTTCAAACAATCTCGCTCTCTCTATTAATTTCCTCTGCCTATCTATACAAGCGTCTATAATTCTATCGCTCCCCACATTTCGAGCCATTCAACTGAACTTATAATTTTTGAATTTCAATATCTATCAGTAAAAGTAGTTCTCTGCATCTATCAAAATCTTGGTTTTGAGTAGTTTCTTTGATTGAGCTCATTTGCAGGTTTGCATTCACTGCAACTTCAATTTCTCCATTTCTTCAGATTCAGCAAACTTGGCTCTCTGTATCTATCAAACACTCCTTGCTAACAATAACACATGTTGAAGCATTTTCTCTATAAGCAGAAAGATCATATTCGTACACTTTGCAAAATCTCCCATTTCAATCAAATTTTTTCCTTGTATCATCTGCTGTTCACTGATTGTACAACTTTCTTCAGTTCAATCATTTTCTACATATCCAAGAACTTTTATTGTTGAACTGCAGAAATAGAAATATTTCCAACAACTACTCATTTTGCAATGTTGTTTGTTCAATTATGCCTTCGAAATCTCCATTTCTATAATTTTCAACACGTCCGGTTTCTATGTCAAGCAAAAGTATTGAGTTTCTAATCAAATTCTGCAGATTCCCTCTTCTCTGCGTTAGCTGCACAATCAATTTGTAAAATCATATTTGTAAAATCTTTGTAAAATATTTGTAAAATCTTCCATTTTAACCAAATTCTCTGCTTGTAGGATCTGCTGCTTCTCTCCATGTGCAAGTTTCTTACTTTCAAACAATCTCGCTCTCTCTATTAATTTCCTCTGCCTATCTATACAAGCGTCTATAATTCCATCGCTCCCCACATTTCGAGCCATTCAACTGAACTTACAATTTTTGAATTTCAATATCTATCAGTAAAAGTAGTTCTCTGCATCTATCAAAATCTTGGTTTTGAGTAGTTTCTTTGATTGAGCTCATTTGCAGGTTTGCATTCGCTGCAACTTCAATTTCTCCATTTCTTCAGTTTCAGCAAACTTGGCTCTCTGTATCTATCAAACATTCCTTGCTAACAATAACACATGTTGAAGCATTTTCTCTATAAGCAGAAAGATCATATTCATACACTTTGCAAAATCTCCCATTTCAATCAAATTTTTTCCTTGTATCATCTGCTGTTCACTGATTGTACAACTTTCTTCAGTTCAATCATTTTCTACATATCCAAGAACTTTTATTGTTGAACTGCAGAAATAGAACAATTTCCAACAACTACTCATTTTGCAATGTTGTTTGTTCAATTATGCTTTCGAAATCTCCATTCCTATAATTTGCAACACCTCCGGTTTCTATGTCAAGCAAAAGTACTCAGTTTCTAGTCATTAATCAAATTCAGCAGATTCCCACTTCTCTGCGTTAGCTGCACAATCAATTTCTTCACATCACTCAATTTAAACAAACCTGCTTCGCTGCAGATGGCAAAATATCAATACCTAGCAATTGATGAAATTCTAGCACTTTCTCTGTCTGCAGATATTTCTCATTCCCCATATTTGTAAAATCTTCCATTTTAACCAAATTCTCTGCTTGTAGGATCTGCTGCTTCTCTCCATGTGCAAGTTTCTTACTTTCAAACAATCTCGCTCTCTCTATTAATTTCCTCTGCCTATCTATACAAGCGTCTATAATTCTATCGCTACCCACATTTCGAGCCATTCAACTGAACTTACAATTTTTGAATTTCAATATCTATCAGTAAAAGTGGTTCTCTGCATCTATCAAAATCTTGGTTTTGAGTAGTTTCTTTGATTGAGCTCATTTGCAGGTTTGCATTCGCTGCAACTTCAGTTTCAGCAAACATGGCTCTCTGTATCTATCAAACACTCCTTGCTAACAATAACACATGTTGAAGCATTTTCTCTATAAGCAGAAAGATCATATTCGTACACTTTGCAAAATCTCCCATTTAAATCAAATTTTTTCCTTGTATCATCTGCTGTTCACTGATTGTACAACTTTCTTCAGTTCAATCATTTTCTACATATCCAAGAACTTTTATTGTTGAACTGCAGAAATAGAACTATTTCTAACAACTACTCATTTTGCAATGTTGTTTGTTCAATTATGCTTTCGAAATCTCCATTCCTATAATTTTCAACACATCCGGTTTCTATGTCAAGCAAAAGTACTCAGTTTCTAGTCATTAATCAAATTCAGCAGATTCCCACTTCTCTGCGTTTGCGGCACAATCAATTTCTTCACATCCCTCAATTCAAACAAACCTGCTTCGCTGCAGATGGCAAAATATCAATACCTAGCAATTGATGAAATTCTAGCACTTTCTCTGTCTGCAGATATTTCTCATTCCCCATATTTGTAAAATCTTCCATTTTAACCAAATTCTCTGCTTGTAGGATCTGCTGCTTCTCTCCATGTGCAAGTTTCTTACTTTCAAACAATCTCGCTCTCTCTATTAATTTCCTCTGCCTATCTATACAAGCGTCTATAATTCCATCGCTCCCCACATTTCGAGCCATTCAACTGAACTTACAATTTTTGAATTTCAATATCTATCAGTAAAAGTAGTTCTCTGCATCTATCAAAATCTTGGTTTTGAGTAGTTTCTTTGATTGAGCTCATTTGCAGGTTTGCATTCGCTGCAACTTCAATTTCTCCATTTCTTCAGTTTCAGCAAACTTGGCTCTCTGTATCTATCAAACACTCCTTGCTAACAATAACACATGTTGAAGCATTTTCTCTATAAGCAGAAAGATCATATTCATACACTTTGCAAAATCTCCCATTTCCATCAAATTTTTTCCTTGTATCATCTGCTGTTCACTGATTGTACAACTTTCTTCAGTTCAATCATTTTCTACATATCCAAGAACTTTTATTGTTGAACTGCAGAAATAGAACTATTTCCAACAACTACTCATTTTGCAATGTTGTTTGTTCAATTATGCTTTCGAAATCTCCATTCCTATAATTTTCAACACGTCCGGTTTCTATGTCAAGCAAAAGTACTCAGTTTCTAATCAAATTCTGCAGATTCCCTCTTCTCTGCGTTAGCTGCACAATCAATTTGTAAAATCATATTTGTAAAATCTTTGTAAAATATTTGTAAAATCTTCCATTTTAACCAAATTCTCTGCTTGTAGGATCTGCTGCTTCTCTCCATGTGCAAGTTTCTTACTTTCAAACAATCTCGCTCTCTCTATTAATTTCCTCTGCCTATCTATACCAGCGTCTATAATTCTATCGCTCCCCACATTTCAAGCCATTCAACTGAACTTACAATTTTTGAATTTCAATATCTATCAGTAAAAGTAGTTCTCTGCATCTATCAAAATCTTGGTTTTGAGTAGTTTCTTTGATTGAGCTCATTTGCAGGTTTGCATTCGCTGCAACTTCAATTTCTCCATTTCTTCAGTTTCAGCAAACTTGGCTCTCTGTATCTATCAAACACTCCTTGCTAACAATAACACATGTTGAAGCATTTTCTCTATAAGCAGAAAGATCATATTCGTACACTGTGCAAAATCTCCCATTTCCATCAAATTTTTTCCTTGTATCATCTGCTGTTCACTGATTGTACAACTTTCTTCAGTTCAATCATTTTCTACATATCCAAGAACTTTTATTGTTGAACTGCAGAAATAGAACTATTTCCAACAACTACTCATTTTGCAATGTTGTTTGTTCAATTATGCTTTCGAAATCTCCATTCCTATAATTTTCAACACGTCCGGTTTCTATGTCAAGCAAAAGTACTCAGTTTCTAGTAATTAATCAAATTCAGCAGATTCCCACTTCTCTGCGTTAGCTGCACAATCAATTTCTTCACATCACTCAATTTAAACAAACCTGCTTCGCTGCAGATGGCAAAATATCAATACCTAGTAATTGATGAAATTCTAGCACTTTCTCGGTCTGCAGATATTTCTCATTCCCCATATTTGTAAAATCTTCCATTTTAACCAAATTCTCTGCTTGTAGGATCTGCTGCTTCTCTCCATGTGCATGTTTCTTACTTTCAAACAATCTCGCTCTCTCTATTAATTTCCTCTGCCTATCTATACAAGCGTCTATAATTCTATCGCTCCCCACATTTCGAGCCATTCAACTGAACCTATAATTTTTGAATTTCAATATCTATCAGTAAAAGTAGTTCTCTGCATCTATCAAAATCTTGGTTTTGAGTAGTTTCTTTGATTGAGCTCATTTGCAGGTTTGCATTCACTGCAACTTCAATTTCTCCATTTCTTCAGATTCAGCAAACTTGGCTCTCTGTATCTATCAAACACTCCTTGCTAACAATAACATATGTTGAAGCATTTTCTCTATAAGCAGAAAGATCATATTCGTACACTTTGCAAAATCTCCCATTTCAATCAAATTTTTTCCTTGTATCATCTGCTGTTCACTGATTGTACAACTTTCTTCAGTTCAATCATTTTCTACATATCCAAGAACTTTTATTGTTGAACTGCAGAAATAGAAATATTTCCAACAACTACTCATTTTGCAATGTTGTTTGTTCAATTATGCCTTCGAAATCTCCATTTCTATAATTTTCAACATGTCCGGTTTCTATGTCAAGCAAAAGTATTGAGTTTCTAATCAAATTCTGCAGATTCCCTCTTCTCTGCGTTAGCTGCACAATCAATTTGTAAAATCATATTTGTAAAATCTTTGTAAAATATTTGTAAAATCTTCCATTTTAACCAAATTCTCTGCTTGTAGGATCTGCTGCTTCTCTCCATGTGCAAGTTTCTTACTTTCAAACAATCTCGCTCTCTCTATTAATTTCCTCTGCCTATCTATACAAGCGTCTATAATTCCATCGCTCCCCACATTTCGAGCCATTCAACTGAACTTACAATTTTTGAATTTCAATATCTATCAGTAAAAGTAGTTCTCTGCATCTATCAAAATCTTGGTTTTGAGTAGTTTCTTTGATTGAGCTCATTTGCAGGTTTGCATTCGCTGCAACTTCAATTTCTCCATTTCTTCAGTTTCAGCAAACTTGGCTCTCTGTATCTATCAAACATTCCTTGCTAACAATAACACATGTTGAAGCATTTTCTCTATAAGCAGAAAGATCATATTCATACACTTTGCAAAATCTCCCATTTCAATCAAATTTTTTCCTTGTATCATCTGCTGTTCACTGATTGTACAACTTTCTTCAGTTCAATCATTTTCTACATATCCAAGAACTTTTATTGTTGAACTGCAGAAATAGAACTATTTCCAACAACTACTCATTTTGCAATGTTGTTTGTTCAATTATGCTTTCGAAATCTCCATTCCTATAATTTGCAACACCTCCGGTTTCTATGTCAAGCAAAAGTACTCAGTTTCTAGTCATTAATCAAATTCAGCAGATTCCCACTTCTCTGCGTTAGCTGCACAATCAATTTCTTCACATCACTCAATTTAAACAAACCTGCTTCGCTGCAGATGGCAAAATATCAATACCTAGCAATTGATGAAATTCTAGCACTTTCTCTGTCTGCAGATATTTCTCATTCCCCATATTTGTAAAATCTTCCATTTTAACCAAATTCTCTGCTTGTAGGATCTGCTGCTTCTCTCCATGTGCAAGTTTCTTACTTTCAAACAATCTCGCTCTCTCTATTAATTTCCTCTGCCTATCTATACAAGCGTCTATAATTCTATCGCTACCCACATTTCGAGCCATTCAACTGAACTTACAATTTTTGAATTTCAATATCTATCAGTAAAAGTGGTTCTCTGCATCTATCAAAATCTTGGTTTTGAGTAGTTTCTTTGATTGAGCTCATTTGCAGGTTTGCATTCGCTGCAACTTCAGTTTCAGCAAACATGGCTCTCTGTATCTATCAAACACTCCTTGCTAACAATAACACATGTTGAAGCATTTTCTCTATAAGCAGAAAGATCATATTCGTACACTTTGCAAAATCTCCCATTTCCATCAAATTTTTTCCTTGTATCATCTGCTGTTCACTGATTGTACAACTTTCTTCAGTTCAATCATTTTCTACATATCCAAGAACTTTTATTGTTGAACTGCAGAAATAGAACTATTTCCAACAACTACTCATTTTGCAATGTTGTTTGTTCAATTATGCTTTCGAAATCTCCATTCCTATAATTTTCAACACGTCCGGTTTCTATGTCAAGCAAAAGTACTCAGTTTCTAATCAAATTCTGCAGATTCCCTCTTCTCTGCGTTAGCTGCACAATCAATTTGTAAAATCATATTTGTAAAATCTTTGTAAAATATTTGTAAAATCTTCCATTTTAACCAAATTCTCTGCTTGTAGGATCTGCTGCTTCTCTCCATGTGCAAGTTTCTTACTTTCAAACAATCTCGCTCTCTCTATTAATTTCCTCTGCCTATCTATACCAGCGTCTATAATTCTATCGCTCCCCACATTTCAAGCCATTCAACTGAACTTACAATTTTTGAATTTCAATATCTATCAGTAAAAGTAGTTCTCTGCATCTATCAAAATCTTGGTTTTGAGTAGTTTCTTTGATTGAGCTCATTTGCAGGTTTGCATTCGCTGCAACTTCAATTTCTCCATTTCTTCAGTTTCAGCAAACTTGGCTCTCTGTATCTATCAAACACTCCTTGCTAACAATAACACATGTTGAAGCATTTTCTCTATAAGCAGAAAGATCATATTCGTACACTGTGCAAAATCTCCCATTTCCATCAAATTTTTTCCTTGTATCATCTGCTGTTCACTGATTGTACAACTTTCTTCAGTTCAATCATTTTCTACATATCCAAGAACTTTTATTGTTGAACTGCAGAAATAGAACTATTTCCAACAACTACTCATTTTGCAATGTTGTTTGTTCAATTATGCCTTTGAAATCTCCATTCCTATAATTTTCAACACGTCCGGTTTCTATGTCAAGCAAAAGTACTCAGTTTCTAGTAATTAATCAAATTCAGCAGATTCCCACTTCTCTGCGTTAGCTGCACAATCAATTTCTTCACATCACTCAATTTAAACAAACCTGCTTCGCTGCAGATGGCAAAATATCAATACCTAGCAATTGATGAAATTCTAGCACTTTCTCTGTCTGCAGATATTTCTCATTCCCCATATTTGTAAAATCTTCCATTTTAACCAAATTCTCTGCTTGTAGGATCTGCTGCTTCTCTCCATGTGCAAGTTTCTTACTTTCAAACAATCTCGCTCTCTCTATTAATTTCCTCTGCCTATCTATACAAGCGTCTATAATTCTATCGCTCCCCACATTTCGAGCCATTCAACTGAACTTATAATTTTTGAATTTCAATATCTATCAGTAAAAGTAGTTCTCTGCATCTATCAAAATCTTGGTTTTGAGTAGTTTCTTTGATTGAGCTCATTTGCAGGTTTGCATTCACTGCAACTTCAATTTCTCCATTTCTTCAGATTCAGCAAACTTGGCTCTCTGTATCTATCAAACACTCCTTGCTAACAATAACACATGTTGAAGCATTTTCTCTATAAGCAGAAAGATCATATTCGTACACTTTGCAAAATCTCCCATTTCAGTCAAATTTTTTCCTTGTATCATCTGCTGTTCACTGATTGTACAACTTTCTTCAGTTCAATCATTTTCTACATATCCAAGAACTTTTATTGTTGAACTGCGGAAATAGAAATATTTCCAACAACTACTCATTTTGCAATGTTGTTTGTTCAATTATGCCTTCGAAATCTCCATTTCTATAATTTTCAACACGTCCGGTTTCTATGTCAAGCAAAAGTATTCAGTTTCTAATCAAATTCTGCAGATTCCCTCTTCTCTGCGTTAGCTGCACAATCAATTTGTAAAATCATATTTGTAAAATCTTTGTAAAATATTTGTAAAATCTTCCATTTTAACCAAATTCTCTGCTTGTAGGATCTGCTGCTTCTCTCCATGTGCAAGTTTCTTACTTTCAAACAATCTCGCTCTCTCTATTAATTTCCTCTGCCTATCTATACAAGCGTCTATAATTCCATCGCTCCCCACATTTCGAGCCATTCAACTGAACTTACAATTTTTGAATTTCAATATCTATCAGTAAAAGTAGTTCTCTGCATCTATCAAAATCTTGGTTTTGAGTAGTTTCTTTGATTGAGCTCATTTGCAGGTTTGCATTCGCTGCAACTTCAATTTCTCCATTTCTTCAGTTTCAGCAAACTTGGCTCTCTGTATCTATCAAACATTCCTTGCTAAAAATAACACATGTTGAAGCATTTTCTCTATAAGCAGAAAGATCATATTCATACACTTTGCAAAATCTCCCATTTCAATCAAATTTTTTCCTTGTATCATCTGCTGTTCACTGATTGTACAACTTTCTTCAGTTCAATCATTTTCTACATATCCAAGAACTTTTATTGTTGAACTGCAGAAATAGAACTATTTCCAACAACTACTCATTTTGCAATGTTGTTTGTTCAATTATGCTTTCGAAATCTCCATTCCTATAATTTGCAACACGTCCGGTTTCTATGTCAAGCAAAAGTACTCAGTTTCTAGTAATTAATCAAATTCAGCAGATTCCCACTTCTCTGCGTTAGCTGCACAATCAATTTCTTCACATCACTCAATTTAAACAAACCTGCTTCGCTGCAGATGGCAAAATATCAATACCTAGCAATTGATGAAATTCTAGCACTTTCTCTGTCTGCAGATATTTCTCATTCCCCATATTTGTAAAATCTTCCATTTTAACCAAATTCTCTGCTTGTAGGATCTGCTGCTTCTCTCCATGTGCAAGTTTCTTACTTTCAAACAATCTCGCTCTCTCTATTAATTTCCTCTGCCTATCTATACAAGCGTCTATAATTCTATCGCTACCCACATTTCGAGCCATTCAACTGAACTTACAATTTTTGAATTTCAATATCTATCAGTAAAAGTGGTTCTCTGCATCTATCAAAATCTTGGTTTTGAGTAGTTTCTTTGATTGAGCTCATTTGCAGGTTTGCATTCGCTGCAACTTCAGTTTCAGCAAACATGGCTCTCTGTATCTATCAAACACTCCTTGCTAACAATAACACATGTTGAAGCATTTTCTCTATAAGCAGAAAGATCATATTCGTACACTTTGCAAAATCTCCCATTTCCATCAAATTTTTTCCTTGTATCATCTGCTGTTCACTGAATGTACAACTTTCTTCAGTTCAATCATTTTCTACATATCCAAGAACTTTTATTGTTGAACTGCAGAAATAGAACTATTTCTAACAACTACTCATTTTGCAATGTTGTTTGTTCAATTATGCTTTCGAAATCTCCATTCCTATAATTTTCAACACGTCCGGTTTCTATGTCAAGCAAAAGTACTCAGTTTCTAGTCATTAATCAAATTCAGCAGATTCCCACTTCTCTGCATTTGCGGCACAATCAATTTCTTCACATCCCTCAATTTAAACAAACCTGCTTCGCTGCAGATGGCAAAATATCAATACCTAGCAATTGATGAAATTCTAGCACTTTCTCTGTCTGCAGATATTTCTCATTCCCCATATTTGTAAAATCTTCCATTTTAACCAAATTCTCTGCTTGTAGGATCTGCTGCTTCTCTCCATGTGCAAGTTTCTTACTTTCAAACAATCTCGCTCTCTCTATTAATTTCCTCTGCCTATCTATACAAGCGTCTATAATTCCATCGCTCCCCACATTTCGAGCCATTCAACTGAACTTACAATTTTTGAATTTCAATATCTATCAGTAAAAGTAGTTCTCTGCATCTATCAAAATCTTGGTTTTGAGTAGTTTCTTTGATTGAGCTCATTTGCAGGTTTGCATTCGCTGCAACTTCAATTTCTCCATTTCTTCAGTTTCAGCAAACTTGGCTCTCTGTATCTATCAAACACTCCTTGCTAACAATAACACATGTTGAAGCATTTTCTCTATAAGCAGAAAGATCATATTCGTACACTTTGCAAAATCTCCCATTTCCATCAAATTTTTTCCTTGTATCATCTGCTGTTCACTGATTGTACAACTTTCTTCAGTTCAATCATTTTCTACATATCCAAGAACTTTTATTGTTGAACTGCAGAAATAGAACTATTTCCAACAACTACTCATTTTGCAATGTTGTTTGTTCAATTATGCTTTCGAAATCTCCATTCCTATAATTTTCAACACGTCCGGTTTCTATGTCAAGCAAAAGTACTCAGTTTCTAATCAAATTCTGCAGATTCCCACTTCTCTGCGTTAGCTGCACAATCAATTTGTAAAATCTTTGTAAAATATTTGTAAAATCTTCCATTTTAACCAAATTCTCTGCTTGTAGGATCTGCTGCTTCTCTCCATGTGCAAGTTTCTTACTTTCAAACAATCTCGCTCTCTCTATTAATTTCCTCTGCCTATCTATACAAGCGTCTATAATTCTATCGCTCCCCACATTTCGAGCCATTCAACTGAACTTACAATTTTTGAATTTCAATATCTATCAGTAAAAGTAGTTCTCTGCATCTATCAAAATCTTGGTTTTGAGTAGTTTCTTTGATTGAGCTCATTTGCAGGTTTGCATTCGCTGCAACTTCAATTTCTCCATTTCTTCAGTTTCAGCAAACTTGGCTCTCTGTGTCTATCAAACACTCCTTGCTTAACAATAACACATGTTGAAGCATTTTCTCTATAAGCAGAAAGATCATATTCGTACACTTTGCAAAATCTCCCATTTCCATCAAATTTTTCCTTGTATCATCTGCTGTTCACTGATTGTACAACTTTCTTCAGTTCAATCATTTTCTACATATCCAAGAACTTTTATTGTTGAACTGCAGAAATAGAACTATTTCCAACAACTACTCATTTTGCAATGTTGTTTGTTCAATTATGCTTTCGAAATCTCCATTCCTATAATTTTCAACACGTCCGGTTTCTATGTCAAGCAAAAGTACTCAGTTTCTAGTCATTAATCAAATTCAGCAGATTCCCACTTCTCTGCGTTAGCTGCACAATCAATTTCTTCACATCACTCAATTTAAACAAACCTGCTTCGCTGCAGATGGCAAAATATGAATACCTAGCAATTGATGAAATTCTAGCACTTTCTCTGTCTGCAGATATTTCTCATTCCCCATATTTGTAAAATCTTCCATTTTAACCAAATTCTCTGCTTGTAGGATCTGCTGCTTCTCTCCATGTGCAAGTTTCTTACTTTCAAACAATCTCGCTCTCTCTATTAATTTCCTCTGCCTATCTATACAAGCGTCTATAATTCTATCGCTCCCCACATTTCGAGCCACCTATCATTCAACTGAACTTACAATTTTTGAATTTCAATATCTATCAGTAAAATTAGATCTCTGCATCTATCAAAATCTTATTTTTGAGTAATTCCTTAGATTGAGCTCATTTGCAGGTTTGCACTCTCTGCAACCTCAATTTGTCCATTTCTTCAGTTGCAGCAAACTTGGCTCTCTATATCTATCAAACTCTCCATTGCTAGCAATAACATATATTGAAGCATTTTCTCTATGAGCAGGTATGTCATTTTCGTACACTTTGCAAAATCTCCCATTTCAATCATATTTTTTCTTTGTATCATCTGCTCGTTCACTGATAGTACAACTTTCTTCAGTTCAATCAATTTCTAGATATCCAAGAAATTTTTTTGTTGGACTGCAGAAATAGATCTATTTCTAACAAACTACTCATTTTTCAATGTTCTTTGTTCAATTTTGCCTTCAATATCTCCATTCCTATATTTTTCAACACGTCCGGTTTCTATGTCAAGCAAAAGTACTCAGTTTCTAGTAATTCATCAAATTCTGCAGATTCCCACTTTCATGCGTTAGCTGCACAATCAATTTAAAAAAACCTGTTTTGCTGTGGATAGCAAAATATCAAAACCTAACAATTGAAGCAATACTAGCATTTTCTCTATCTGCAGATATTTCTCATTCCCCATATTCGTAAAATCTTCCATTTTAACCAAATTCTCTGCTTGTAGGATCTGCTGCTTCTCTCCATGTGCAAGTTTCTTACTTTCCAACAATCTCGCTATCTCTATTATTTTCCTCTGCCTATCTGAACAAGCGTCTCTAATTCTATCGTTCCCTACATTTTCGGGCCACCTATCATTCAATTGAACTTACAATTTTTGAATTTCAATATCTATCAGTAAAAGTAGTTCTCTGCATCTATCAAAATCTCGGTTTTGAGTAGTTTCTTTGATTGAGCTCATTTGCAGGTTTGCATTCTCTGCAACTTCAATTTCTCCATTTCTTCAGTTTCAGCAAACTTGGCTCTCTGTATCTATCAAACACTCTTTGCTAACAATAACACATGTTGAAGCATTTTCTCTATAAGCAGAAAGATCATATTCGTACACTTTGCAAAATCTCCCATTTCCATCAAATTTTTTCCTTGTGTCATCTGCTGTTCACTGATTGTACAACTTTCTTCAGTTCAATCATTTTCTACATATCCAAGAACTTTTATTGTTGAACTGCAGAAATAGAACTATTTCCAACAACTACTCATTTTGCAATGTTGTTTGTTCAATTATGCCTTCGAAATCTCCATTCCTATAATTTTCAACACGTCCGGTTTCTATGTCAAGCAAAAGTATTCAGTTTCTAATCAAATTCTGCAGATTCCCACTTCTCTGCGTTAGCTGCACAATCAATTTGTAAAATCATATTTGTAAAATCTTTGTAAAATATTTGTAAAATCTTCCATTTTAACCAAATTCTCTGCTTGTAGGATCTGCTGCTTCTCTCCATGTGCAAGTTTCTTACTTTCAAACAATCTCGCTCTCTCTATTAATTTCCTCTGCCTATCTATACAAGCGTCTATAATTCTATCGCTCCCCACATTTCGAGCAATTCAACTGAACTTACAATTTTTGAATTTCAATATCTATCAGTAAAAGTAGTTCTCTGCATCTATCAAAATCTTGGTTTTGAGTAGTTTCTTTGATTGAGCTCATTTGCAGGTTTGCATTCGCTGCAACTTCAATTTCTCCATTTCTTCAGTTTCAGCAAACTTGGCTCTCTGTATCTATCAAACACTCCTTGCTAACAATAACACATGTTGAAGCATTTTCTCTATAAGCAGAAAGATCATATTCGTACACTGTGCAAAATCTCCCATTTCCATCAAATTTTTTCCTTGTATCATCTGCTCGTTCACTGATTGTACAACTTTCTTCAGTTCAATCATTTTCTACATATCCAAGAACGTTTATTGTTGAACTGCAGAAATAGAACTATTTCTAACAAACTACTCATTTTGCAATGTTGTTTGTTCAATTATGCCTTCGAAATCTCCATTCCTATAATTTTCAACACGTCCGGTTTCTATGTCAAGCAAAAGTACTCATTTTCTAGTAATTAATCAAATTCAGCAGATTCCCACTTCTCTGCGTTAGCTGCACAATCAATTTCTTCACATCCCTCAATTTAAACAAACCTGCTTCGCTGCAGATAGCAAAATATCAAAACCTAGCACTTTCTCTGTCTGCAGATATTTCTCATTCCCCATATTTGTAAAATCTTCCATTTTAACCAAATTCTCTGCTTGTAGGATCTGCTGCTTCTCTCCATGTGCAAGTTTCTTACTTTCCAACAATCTCGCTATCTCTATTAATTTCCTCTGCCTATCTGTACAAGCGTCTATAATTCTATCGCTCCCCACATTTCGAGCCACCTATCATTCAACTGAACTTACAATTTTTGAATTTCAATATCTATCAGTAAAAGTAGTTCTCTGCATCTATCAAAATCTTATTTTTGAGTAATTCCTTAGATTGAGCTCATTTGCAGATGTGAACTCCAGCTCTTTTTAAAACAACGCCCTGAGGTTCAACTCCTGCTCTTTTTAAATCTCCACTATGAATCTCAAGTGCGCTCTTTTTGAAACTTCGCCCTGTCCCTAAACTCGTGCTCATTTTAAATCTCGGCTCTGCCTGTCAACTCCTGCTTTTATAAAACAACGCCCTGATGGTCAACTCCTGCTATTTTTAATTCTCCACTCTGATTCTCAATTCTTGCTCTTTTTAAATCTCCACTCTGACTCTAAATTCCTGCTCAGTTTAAATCTCCGCCCTGACTCTCAACTCCTGCTCTTTTTAAATCTCCGCTATAAATCTCAACTGCGATCTTTTTGAAACTTCGCCCGGTCCCTAAACTCGTGCTCATTTTAAATCTTGGCTCTGACTGTCAACTCCTGCTTTTATAAAACAACTACCTGTTGGTCAACTCCTGCTCTTTTTAAATCTCCACTCTGACTCTCAATTCCTGCTCTTTTTGACACTCCGCTCTGACTTTCAACTCCGGTCTTTTTAAATCTCTGCTCTGACTCTCAACTCTGCTCTTCTTAAATCTCAGCTCTCACTCTCAACTCCTGTTCTTTTTAAATCTCCACGTTGACTCTCAACTCCTGCTTTTTAAAATCTCCTCTCTGACCTTCAACTCCTGCTGTTTGCAATCTACGCTCTGACTCTCAATTCCTGCTCTTCTTAAATCTCCACCTGACTATCATCTCCTGCTCTCTTTAAATTTCCACGCTGATTCTCAACTCTCGCTCTTTTTATAATCTCTGCTCTGACTCTCAATGCCTGCTTCTTTTAAATCTCCACCATGACTATCGATTCCTGCACTCTTTAAATCTCCTCTTTGACTCTCAACTCTTGCTCTTATTACATCTATGCACTGATTCTCAACTGCTGCTTTTTTTAAATCTCCGACCTGACTCTCAAATCCTGCTCTTTTTAAATCTCCGCTCAGACTCTCAACTCCTGCTCCCTTTAAATCTGCGCTCCCACTATCAACTCCTGCTATTTTTAAATCTCCGACCTGACTCTCACATCCTGCTCTTTTTAAATCTCTGCTCAGACCCTCAAATCCTGCACTTTATAAATCTCTGCTCTGATCTCAACTTCTGTTCTTTTTAAATCTCTGCTTTGATTATGAACTCCTCTTGTTTTTAAATCTCTGCTCTAACTCTCAAATCCTGTGGTTTTTAAATCTCTGCTCTGACTTTGAATTCCTGCTCTTTTTTAAATTTTCGCACTGAATCTCAACTACTGTTCTATTTATACCTCCGCTCTGTCTCTCAACTCTGCTCTTTTTAAACTTTGTCTTGTCCCTCAGCTCCTGCTCTTATTAAATCCCAGCTGTGACTCGCAAATCCTGCTCTTTTTAAATCTCCTCTCTGACTCTCAACTCCTGCCCTTTTTAAATCTCCGCATTGACTCTCAAATCCTGCTCTTTTTAAATCTCCGCTCTGACGCTCAGTTCCTCCTATTTTAAATCTCCGCCCTTACTCTCAAATCCTGCCCTTTTTAAAACTACTCTCTTACTCCCAACTCCCGCTCTCTTAAATATCTGCCTTGGCTCTCAACTACTGCTCTTTTTAAATGTATGCTCTGACTCTCAACTCCTGTTCTTCAAAAATCTCGGCTCTGACTCTTAACTCCAGCTCTTTTTAAATCTCCGCCCTGACTCTCAACTGTGAACTTCTTGAAACTTCGCCCTGTCCCTAAACTCGTGTTCAATTTACATCTCGGCTGACTGTGAACTCCAGCTCTTTTTAAAACAACGCCCTGAGGTTCAACTCCTGCTCTTTTTAAATCTCCGCTACGAATCTCAAGTGCGGTCTTTTTGAAACTTCGCCTTGTCCCTAAACTCGTGCTCATTTTAAATCTCGGCTCTGCCTGTCAATTCCTGCTTTTATAAAACAACGCCCTGATGGTCAACTCCTGCTATTTTTAAATCTCCACTCTGACTCTAAATTCCTGCTCAGTTTAAATCTCCGCCCTGACTCTCAACTCCTGCTCTTTTTAAATCTCCACTCTGACTCTCAATTCCTGCTCTTTTTCAATCTCCACTCTGACTCTCAACTCTGCACTTTTTTAAACCCTACTGTGACTCTTAACTCATGCTCTTTTTGACTCTCCGCTCTGACTCTCAACTCGGCTCTTTTGAAATCTCAGATCTCGCTCTCAACTCCTGTTCTTTTTAATTCTCCACTTTGACTCTCAACTCCTGCTGTTTGAAATCTCCGCTCTGACTCTCAATTCCTTCTCTTTTTAAATCTCCATCTGACTATCATGTCCTGCTCTCTTTAAATTTCTGCACTGATTCTCAACTCCCGCTCTTTTTATAATCTCTGCTCTGACTTTCAATGCCTGCTTCTTTTTAATCTCCGCCGTGACTATCAACTCTTGCACTCTTTAAATCTCCTCTTTGACTCTCAACTCCTGCTCTTATTAAATCTACGCACTGACTCTCAACTGCTGCTCTTTTTAATTCTCTGACCTGACTCTCAAATCATGCTTTTTTTAAATCTCCGCTCTCACTCACAATTACTGCACTTTTTATAATCTTTGCTCTGACTCTCAATGCCTGTTCCTTTTAAATCTCCGCCGTGACTATCAACTCCTGCACTCCTTAAATCTCCGCTTTGACTCTCAAATCCTGCTCTTATTAAACCTATGCACTGATTCTCAAATGTTGCACTTTTTAAATTTCCGACCTGACTCTCAAATCCTGCTCTTGTTAAGTCTCCACTCTGACTCTCAACCCCTGCTCCTTTTAAATCTGCGCTCCCACTATCAACACCTGATATTTTTAAATCTCCACTCTGACTCCTACTCTCTTCAAATCTCCACACTGACTTTCAACTCATGATCTTTTGTATCACCACCTTGACTCACAACTCCCACTCTTCTTAAATCCCCGCCTTGACACTTAACTCCTGCTCTTTGTAAATCCGCACTGTGACTCACAACTCCTGTTCTATATAAATCTCTGCTCTGAGTCTTAACTCCTGCTCTTTTTAAATCTCCGCTCTGACTCTCAACTATGGTCTTTTTGAAACTTAGCCCTGTCCCTCAACTCATGCTCATTTTTAATCTCGGCTCTGACTGTCAACTCCTGGCTCTTTATTGAAACAACGCCCTGAAGGTCCGCTCCTGCTCTTTTTAAATCTCCACTCTGGCTCACAACCCTGCACTTTTTTAAACTCTACTGTGACTCTTAACTCATGCTCTTTTTGACTCTCCGCTCTAACTCTCAACTCCGGTCTTTTTAAATCTCTGCTCTGAATGTCAACTTCACTCTTTTTTAATCTCCGCTCTAACTTTCAGCTCCTGCTCTTGTTAAGTCTCCGCTCTGATTCTCAGCTCCCGCTCTTTTAAAATCTCGGATCTCACTCTCAACTCCTGTCGTTTATAAATCTCCACTCTGATTCTCAACTCGTGTTCCATTTTAAATCTTTGCTCTGACTCTCAACTCTGCTCTTTTGAAATCTCAGCTCTCACTCTCAACTCCTGTTCTTTGTAAATCTCCACTTTGACTCTCAACTCCTGCTTTTTTAAAATCTCCTCTCTGACCTTCAACTCCTGCTGTTTGAAATCTACACTCTGACTCTCAATTCCTACTATTTTCAAATCTCCACCTGACTATCATCTCCAGCTCTCTTTAAATTTCCACGCTGATTCTCAACTCCCATTCTTTTTATAATCTCTGACTCTCAATGCCTGCTTCTTTCAAATCTCTGCCATGACTATCAACTCCTGCATTCCTTAAATCTCCTCTTTGACTCTCAACTCTTGCTCTTATTAAATCTACGCACTGATTCTCAACTGCTGCTCATTTTAAATCTCCGACCTGACTCTCAACTCCTGCTCCTTTTAAATCTGTGCTCCCACTATCAACTCCTGCTATTTGTAAATCTCCGAACTGACTCTCAACTGCTGCTCTTTTTAAATCTCTGCTCCGACACTCAACTCCAGGTTTTTTTAAATCTCCACACCTGCTCTCAATTCCTGCTCTTTATAAATCTCCGCTCTGATCTCAACTTCTGCTCTTTTTAAATCTCTGCTCTGACTTTGAACTCCTCTTGTATTTTAAAACTCCGCACTAACTCTCAAAACCTGTTGTTTTTAATTCTCTGCTCTGGTTTTGAACTCCTGATCTTTTTAAAATCCTCGCACTGAATCTCATCTACTGTTCTTTTTATATCTCCGCTCTGTCTCTCAACTCCACTCTTTTTAAACTTTGCCATGTCCCTCAGCTCCTGCTCTTATTAAATCCCAGCTCTGACTTGCAACTCCCGCTCTTTTTAAATCTCCACTCTGACTATACACTCCTGCTCTTTTTAAATCTGCGCACTGCCTCTCAACTCCCACTATTTTTAAATCTGCTCCTTGATTCTCAACATCCACTATTTTTGAAACCCCTCCATGGTTCTCAACTACTGCTGTTTTTAAATCTCCGCTCTGACTCTCAACTCCTGCTCTTTTTAAATCTCTGCTCTGACACTCAGCTCCTGCTATTTTAAATCTCCGACCTTACTCTCAACTAATGCTTCTTTTCATTCTCTGCCCAGACTCTCAACTGCAGCCCTTTTAAAATGTATGCTCTGACTCTCAACTCCTGCTCCCTTAAATCTCTGCCTTGGCACTCAACTACTGCTCTTTTTAAATGTATGTTCTGACTCTCAACTCCTGCTCTTCAAATATCTCAGCTCTGACTCTCAACTACTGCTCTTTTTAAATCTCCACTGTGATGCTCAGGTCCTGCTATTTGAAATCTCCTCCCTTACTCTTAACTAATGGTCCTTTTAAATATCTGCCCAGACTCAACTCCTGCCATTTTTAAATCTACACTCTGACTCTCAACTCCCGCTCTCCTAAATCTCTGCCTTGGCTCTCAACTACTGCTCTTTTTAAATCTCCGCTCTGACTCTCCACTCTGGTCTTTTGAAACTTCGCCCTGTCCCTCAACTCATGCTCATTTTAAATCTCGGATCTCACTCTCAACTCCTGTCGTTTATAAATCTCCACTCTGATTCTCAACTCGTGTTCCATTTTAAATCTCTGCTCTGACTCTCAACTCTGCTCTTTTTAAATCTCAGCTCTCACTCTCAACTCCTGCTCTTTTTAAATCTCCACTTTGACTCTCAACTGCTGCTCATTTTAAATCTCCTCTCATTCTCTCAACTCCTGCTTTTTTAAAGTATCCGCACTGACTCTCAATTCCTGCTCTTTTTAAATCTCCACCTGACTATCATCTCCTGTTCTCTTTAAACTTCCGCAATGATTCTCAACTCCCGCTCTTTTTATAATCTCCGCTTTGACTCTCAATGCCTGCTTCTTTTAAATCTCCGCCGTGACTATCAACTCCTGCACTCTTTAAATCTCCGCTTTGACTCTCAAATACTGCTCCTTTTAAATCTACGCACTGATTCTCAACTGCTGCTCTTTTTAAATCTCCGACCTGACTCTAAAATCCTGCTCTTTTTAAGTCTCCGCTCACACTCGCAACTCCTGCTCCGTTTAAATCTGTGCTCTCACTATCAACTCCTGCTATTTTTAAATCTCCGCTCTGACTCTCAACTCCTGCCCTATTTAAATCTCCGCTCTGACTACCCACTCCTGCTCTTTTTAAATCTGCGCGCTGCCTCTCAACTCCCACTATTTTTTAAATCTGCTCCTTGGTTCTCAACGCCCACCATTTTTGAAACCCCTCCATGCTTGTCAACTACTGCTCTTTTTAAATCTCCTCTCTGACTCTCAACTCCTGCCCTTTTTAAATCTCCGCTCTGACTCTCAAATCCTGCTCTTTTTAAATCTCCGCTCTGACGCTCAGTTCCTCCTATTTTAAATCTCCGCCCTTACTCTCAAATCCTGCCCTTTTTAAAACTACTCTCTTACTCCCAACTCCCGCTCTCTTAAATATCTGCCTTGGCTCTCAACTACTGCTCTTTTTAAATGTATGCTCTGACTCTCAACTCCTGTTCTTCAAAAATCTCGGCTCTGACTCTTAACTCCAGCTCTTTTTAAATCTCCGCCCTGACTCTCAACTGCGGACTTCTTGAAACTTCGCCCTGTCCCTAAACTCGTGTTCAATTTACATCTCGGCTGACTGTGAACTCCAGCTCTTTTTAAAACAACGCCCTGAGGTTCAACTCCAGCTCTTTTTAAATCTCCGCCCTGACTCTCAACTGCGGACTTCTTGAAACTTCGCCCTGTCCCTAAACTCGTGTTCAATTTACATCTCGGCTGACTGTGAACTCCAGCTCTTTTTAAAAAAACGCCCTGAGGCTCAACTCCTGCTCTTTTTAAATCTCCGCTATGAATCTCAAGTGCGGTATTTTTGAAACTTCGCCCTGTCCCTAAACTCGTGCTCTTTTTAAAACAACGACCTGATGGTCAACTCCTGCTTTTTTTAAATCTCCACTCTGACTCTCAATTCTTGCTCTTTTGGGCACTCCGCTCTGTCTCTCAACTCCGCTCATTTTTAATCTCCGCTCTGATTTTCAGCTCCTGCTCTTCTTAAGTCTCCGCATTGACTCTCACCTCCCGCTCTTTTTATATCTCAGCTCTCACTCTCAACTCCTGTAGTTTATAAACTCCACTCTGATTCTTAACTCGTGTTTCATTATAAATCTCCGCTCTGACTCTCAACTCTGCTCTTTTTAAATCTCAGCTCTCACTCTCAACTCCTGTTCTTTTTAAATCTCCACTTTGACTCTCAACTGCTGCTCATTTTAAATCTCCTCTCATTCTCTCAACTGCTTTTTTAAAATCTCCGCTCTGACCTTCAACTCCCGCTCTTTTTATAATCTCCGCTCTGACTCTCAATGCCTGCTTCTTTTAAATCTCAGCCGTGACTATCAACTCCTGCACTCTTTAAATCTCCGCTTTGACTCTCAAATCCTGCTCTTATTAAATCTACGCACTGATTCTCAACTGCTGCTCTTTTTAACTCTCCGAGCTGTCCCTAAAATCATGCTCTTTCTAAGTCTCCGCTCACACTCGCAACTCCTGCTCCTTTTAAATATGCGCTCCCACTATCAACTCCAGCTCTTTTTAAATCTCCATCGCCGGCTCTCAATTCCTGCTCTTTATAAATCTCCGCTCTGATCTCAACTTCTGCTCTTTTTAAATCTCTGCTCTGACTTTGAACTCCTCTTGTATTTTAAATCTCCGCACTAACTCTCAAAACCTGTTGTTTTTAATTCTCTGCTCTGGTTTTGAACTCCTGATCTTTTTAAAATCCTCGCACTGATTCTCATCTACAGTTCTTTTTATATCTCCGCTCTGTCTCTCAACTCCACTCTTTTTAAACTTTGCCTTGTCCCTCAGCTCCTGCTCTTATTAAATCCCAGCTCTGACTTGAAACTCCTGCCCTTTTTAAATCTCCGCTCTGACTATACACTCCTGCTCTTTTTAAATCTGCGCGCTGCCTCTCAACATCCACCATTTTTGAAACCCCTCCATGCTTGTCAACTACTGCTCTTTTTAAATCTCCTCTCTGACACTCAACTCCTTCTCGTTTTAAATCTCCGCTCTGACGCTCAGCTCCTGCTATTTTAAATCTCCGACCTTACTCTCAACTAATGCTCCTTTTAAATTTCCGCCCAGACTCTCAAATATAAAACTCCACTCTGATTCTTAACTCGTGTTCCATTTTAAATCTGAGCTTTCACTCTCAACTCGGCTCTTTTTAAATCTCAGCTCTCACTCTCAACTCCTGTTCTTTTTAAATCTCCACTTTGACTCTCAACTGCTGCTCATTTTAAAACTCCTCTCATTCTCTCAACTCCCACTCTTTTTATAATCTCCGCTCTGACTCTCAATGCCTGCTTCCTTTAAATCTCAACCGTGACTATCGACTCCTGCTCTTTTTGAAAATCCGACCTGACTCTCAACTCCTGCTCCTTTTAAATCTGCGCTCCCACTATCAACTCCTGCTATTTGTAAATCTCCGAACTGATTCTCAACTTCTGTTCTTTTTAAATCTCCGACCTGACTCTCAATTCCTGCTCTTTATAAATCTCCGCTCTGATCTCAACTTCTGTTGTTTTTAAATCTCTGCTCTGACTTTGAATTCCTGCTCTTTTTTAAATCTTCGCACTCAATCTCAGCTACTGTTCTTTTTATATCTCCGCTCTGTCTCTCAACTCCGCTTTTTAAACTTTGCCTTGTCCCTCAGCTCCTGCTCTTATTAAATCCCAGCTCTGACTCGCAACTACCGCTCTTTTTAAATCTCCATTCTGACTCTCAATTCCTGCCCTTTTTAAATCTTTGACTGTGGAAGGGAATCGCCAGAGGATTCGACAATTGAAGGTAAGAGCGAGAGGAGTCGGCAGTTGAACAGTAGCGTGACAGGAGACAGGAGTTGAACAGGAGCGAGACATAAGTCGTAATTTGAAGACAAGCGCGAGAGGACTTGGCAGTTGAATGGTAGCGCGAGAGGAGCTGGGATTTGAAGCGGAGGGTGAGAGGAAGCGGCAATTGTAGGGAAGTGCGACAGGAGTTGACTGTTGAAGGGATGTGCGAGAGGAGGTGGCAGTCTAAGGGATGTGTGAATGGAGCCGGCAATTGTAGGGAAGAGCGACAGAGCTCGACAGTTGTAGGGAAGTGCAACAGAAGCCAGAAGTTGAAGGGAAGCGCGACAGGAGTCAGCAATTAATGGAAGAGCGACAGGAACCGGCAGTTGTAGGGAAGTGCGACAGGAGACGTGATTTGAACAGGGGTGGGAGAGGAGTCGGAAGTTGAAGGGAAGCACGAGAGTAGCTGGAAGTTGAAGGGAAGCGCGACAGGAGCTCGCCGTTCAAGGGAAGCCTTGCAGGAGCTGGCAGTTGAAGTGATGTGTGAGAGGAACCAGCAGTTGAGGGGAAGCGCGAAAGGACTTGGCATTTGAAGTGAAGCACGAGAGGATCTAGCAGGTGAATGGAGCACGACTGGAGACGGGATTTGAACAGGAGCAAGAGAGGAGTCGGAAGGTGAAGGGAATCGCCAGAGGATTCGACAATTGAAGGGAAGAGCGAGAGGAGTCGGCAGTTGAATGGTAGCGCGAGAGGAGCTGGGATTTGAAGTGGAGGGCAAGAGGAGCCGGCAATTGTAGGGAAGTGCGACAGGAGCTGGAAGTTGAGCAGGAGCGAGAGAGGAGCCGGCAGTTGAATGGAGCAGGAATAGCAGAGGTGATGGAGGCAGTTCCTTCAGGTGGGAATGAGGTGATCCTTTGAGTACTGTGATTACGGTGGGGTAGGTATTTACTTCTTTTATCGCTTATATTTTTTAAGTTCTTATTTTGTGGTTCATCATTTGCAAGGACTATATTCTGTAATAACAAAGAGCATTGAAGGAGGGCCCTAGAGTAATTGATATTATTTGATATTAAGTGTCTTGTAGGTTTAATTCAATTTAAAGGTGTAAATAGAGCTTAAAGCACTGGTGTGCACCTCCTGCTCTATGTGGGAAGCCAGGAACATTTCCAGAGCCCAGGACCAACATGTGTATCAAAGGTGTCTCCAGCTGCAACTCCTGGAAGCGTGGATTTCGGAGCTGGAGCAGCGGCTGGGGACACTGTGGAGCATCCGTGAGACAGAGTGTATTGTGGATAGCACGTATAGAGAAGTGGTCACACCATGGTCTAAGAGTCCACAGGCAGGAAGGGTCACCACCAGGCAGAGCAAGAGGATGAGGCAGACAGTGCAGAAATCTCCTGTGGCTATTCCCCTGCAAGACAGATATACCGCTTTGGATACTGTTAGGGAGAATGGCCTCTCAGGAGAAAGCAGCAACAGCCAAATTCATTGCACCACGGTTGGCACTGCTGCACAGGGGAGGAGTAAAAAGTATAGGACTGTAATAATTATAGGGGATTCAACTGTAAGCGGAATAGATAGGCATTTTTGTGGCCACAAACAAAACACCATGATGGTTTGCTGCCTCCCTGGTGCAAGGATCAAGGATGTCTCAGAACAGCTGCAGGACATTCTGATGAGGGTAGGTGAACAGCCAGCTATCACCACATCAATGTAATAGATATATATGACAATATCATTTAACAACTTACATCAGTGTAGTTATAGACATATGAAAATATCTTTTAATAACCAGCATCAGGGTAGTAGAGATATATGTCAATATCCTATAATACCCATATTAGGATAGTGGAAGTGTATGACAATATCATTTAATAACCCACATCAGGGCAGAAGAGAAATATGACAATATCCCCTATTACTACATCAGGGAAGTAGAGAGATAGAACAATATCCTTTAATAACACGTATCGGGATAGTAAAAATACATTTCACTAAACTCCATTACCCATTTCATTGTGGATCCAGATGATAAAAATTTATGTTACATACATGCAGTTTGTAACACTTCCTTATCTGAGAAGCTGTGCAGGGAGTGCAGTGATCATTTACCAGACTGATTCCTGGGATGGCAGGACTGACATATGAGGAGAGATTGAGTCTACTAGGATTATATTCCCTGGAATTCAGAAGAATGAAGGGGATCTCATTGAAACCTGTAAAATTCTATCAGGACTAAACAGGGTGGTGCAGGAAGTATGTTCCTGATGGTGGGGGTCCAGAACCAGAACTCACAGTCTGAGGATATGGGGTAGATCATTTGGGACTGAGATTAGGAGAAATTTCTTCCCCCAGAGAGTGGAAGCCTGTGGAATTCGTTACCACAGAAAGTGGTTGAGGCCAAAACATTGTATGTTTTCAAGGAGTTAGATATCGCTCTGGGTTGAAAGGGATCAAACGATATGAGGAGAGAGCGGGAGCAGGCTATTGAGTTGGATGCTCAGCCATGATCATATTGAATGATGGAGCAGGCTCGAAGGTTCAATGGCTTACTCCTGCTCCTATTTTCTATGTTTCTGTACCACATCAGGATAATAGAGATACATGACAATATCCTTTAATAACCCAGAACAGATGCAGTATTTCAATACATTTTGTTACCCACCTCAGTGTAATCCATATCAGAGATATATTTCAATATTCTATATTACCCATAATAGAGTAATAGAGATACATGACAATATCCTTTAATAACCCATATCAGGGTAAAAGAGATAAATGACAATATTCTACTTAACCTCACCTCAGGGTAGTAGAAATATATCTCAATAACCTTTAATAACCAACTTCAGGCTGTTTGAGGCATATGACAACATTCTATATTACACCCATCGGGATAGCTGAGATATATGACAATATCATATGTTACCAATATCAATGCAGTAGAGAAATATGACAATTTCAATTAATAATCCACAATGTGGTAGAACACAGATATGACCATAATCTATATTACCACCTCAGGCTAATAGAGATAAATGGCAATATCATATGTTACCAACATCAGGGTAGTGGAGAACTATAATATTATATGATCCTTCATTAGGGTAGTAGAGTTATATCACAACATTCTATATTAACCAGATTAGAACAAAAGAGAGAAATGACAATATCCTTTAATAACCCACATCTGGGTAGTAGGAAAAAATTTCAATATCCTAAAATACCCACATTAGTGGAGTAGAGGTTTATGGAAACAAGCTATGTTACCCACATCAGGATAGTAGAGATATATGCCAGTATCATATATTACCCACATCAGGGAAGTGAACAAATATAACTTTATATGAGCCCACATCAACAGAGTAGAGATATATCACAACATACGTTGTTACACAGTCAGGATAGTATGATATTTTACCCACAACAGGATAGTAGAGATATATCACAACATTCATTGTTACACAGGTCAGGTTAGTAGAGATACATGACAATATGATATTTTACCCACAACAGGATAATAGGGATAAGCGACAATATTCTATATTACCCATGTAGTAGAAATGTATGGCAATATACTTTAATAACCCACATCTGGGTAGTAGAGATGCATTTCAATAGCCTATATCACCACATCAGGGTAATAGATATAGACAATATAATTTAACAAATCACATCAGTGTAGTACAGACATATGAAAATATCCTTTAATAACCAATATGGGGGAAGTAGAGATATATTTCAATATCTTCTATTACCCACAACCTGGTATTGGAGATATATGATGTGAACAGAGCTGTGCAGATGTATGACAATATCCTTCAATAACCCACATTGGAGGTGTAGATATATGTGAATATATCCTATATTCCCCACATCAGTTTGGTAGAAAATATGTATGAAAATATCCATCAATAACACACATGAGGCATTTGAAATATATTTCAATGTCATATATTATCCATACCAGGGTAGTGGACAGATATGACAATATCCTTTAATAACCCACATCAGGGCAGTAGAGATTTATGACAATATTCCATTTTAACACTTCAGGGAAGTAGAAAGACATGACAATAGCTTTTAATAACAGGTATTGGGATTGTGGAAATACATTTCACTATTACCCACATTTGCCAACATTCTATGTTACAAACATCAAGAGTGTAGAGATCTATGACAATATATGTTATCAACATCAGGATAGTAGAGAGAAATGAGAATATCCATTAATAAACCTAAACATAGTAGTAGAGGTTAATATACATAGTTAATATAGAAACTAAGAACAGGAGTAGGCCATTCAGCCCTTCGAGCCTGCTTTGCCAATCATTATGTTCATGGATGATCAGCCAACTTAATAGCCTGCTCCCGCTTTCTCCCCCTATCCTTTGATCCCTTTCACCCTATAAGCTGTATCTAACTCCTTCTTGAAAACATAAAATGCATTTTCCTGAACTATTTTATGTGGTAATGAATTCCACAGGCTCTACCACACTCTGGGTGAAGAAATTTCTCCTCATCTCTGTCCGAAATCGTCTACCCCATATGCTCAGACTGCAACCCCTGCTTCTGGACTCCCCCACCCTTGGGAACATCCTTCCTGCATCCAACTTGTCTAGTCCTGTTGGAATTTTACAGGTTTCTATGAGATCCCCATCATTCTTCTGAACGCCAGTGAGTTCCTAACTGACTCAATCTCTCCTCATATGTCAGTCCCGCCATCCCAGGAACCAGTCGGCTAAACCTTCACTGTACACCCTTCCTCAGATAAGGAAACCAAAACTGCACACAATATTCCAAGTGTAGTTTCACCAAGGCCTTGTATAATTGCAGCAAGACACCTCTGTTCCTGTACTTGAATCCTCTGGCTGTGAAGGCCAACAGACCATTTTTTGCTGCCTGCTGCACCTGCATGCTTATCTTCAGTGACTGGTGTACAAGGGAAACCAGATTTCATTGCACATTTCCCTCTCTCAATTTATAACCATTCAGATTATTATGTGCCTTCCTGTTTTTGCTACGAAAGTGGATAACCACACATTTATCCATATTATACTGCATCTGCCACGCATTTGCCCACTCACTCAGCTTGTCCAAATCACAGTGAAGCATCTCTGCATCCTCCTCGCAGCTCACCTTACCACTTAGTTTTGTGTCATCTGCAAATTTGGAGATATTACATTTAATTCCCTCATCTAAACCATTAATATATATTGTGAATAGCTGGATTCCCAGCACCGATCCCTGCGGTACCCCACTAGTCACCAGAAAAAGATTCGTTGATTCCTACTCTTCGTTTCATGTCTGTCAACATGTTTTCAATCCATCTCAATACATTACCCCCAATCCCATGGAATTTATTTTTACGTGCTAATCTCTCGTGGGAGACTTTGTCGAAAGCCATCTGAAGTCCAAATAAACCATATCCACTGGCTCCCCCTCATCAACTCTACTAGTTCCTTTCTTGAAAAATTTGGTTAGATTTGTGAAGCAGGATTTCCCTTTCGTAAATCATGCTGACTCTGTCCGCTTCTGTCATTGTTTTCCAAGTGATCAGTTATTAAATCTTTCATAATGGATATAGAACTTTCTCCACTATCAACGTCAGGCTGACTGGTGTATAATTACCTGTTTTCTTTCTATCTCCCTTTTTAAATGGTCGGGTTACTTTAGCTACCCAACAATTGTAGAAACTGTTCCAGAGTCTATAAAATCTCGGAAGATGACCAGAATGCATCCACTGTTTCTAGGGCCCCTTGCTTAAGTACTCTGGTATGTAGATTATCAGGAGCAAAAACAGAATTAGCTGGAAAAACTCAGCAGGTCTGGCAGCATCGACGGAGAAGAAAAGAGTTGATGTTTCGAGTCCTCATGACCCTTCAACAGAACTGAGTGAATATTAGGAGAGGGGTGAAATATAAGCTTGTTTAAGGTGGGAGTGGAGAGGTGGGGGGAGAGAAGTGGGGGGGTGGTGTGGTTGTAGGGACAAGCAAGCAGTGATAGGACCAGATAATCAAAAGATGTCACAGATAGAAGAACAAAGAGGTGTTGAAGGTATTGATATTATCTAAACGAATAAGCTAATTAAGAATGGATGGCAGGACACTTAAGGTACAGCTCTAGTGGGGTTGGGGTGGAAAGGCTAACAGGGCATAAAAGATATATATTTAAAAATAATGGAAATAGATGGGAAAAGAAAAATCTATATAAATTATAGGAAAAAAACAAAAGAAGGGGGAAAGAAATGGGAAGGGGGTGGGGATGGAAGAGGGATTTCAAGATCTAAAGTTGTTGAATTCAATATTCAGTCTGGAAGGCTGTAAAGTGCCTAGTCGGAAGTTGAGGTGCTGTTCCTCCAGTTTGAGTTGGGCTTCACTGGAACAATGCAGCAAGCCAAGGACAGACATGTGGGCAAGAGAGCAGAGTGGAGTCTTAAAATGGCAAACAACAGGGAAGTTTGGGTCTTTCATGCAGACAGACCGCAGGTGTTCTACAAAGCAGTCGCCCAGTTTACGTTTGGTCTCTCCAATGTAGAGGAGACCGCATTGGGAGCAACAAATGCAGCAGACTAAGTTGGGGGAAATGCAAGTGAAATGCTGCTTCACTTGAAAGGAGTGTTTGGGCCCTTGGACGGTGAGGAGAGAGGAAGTGAAGGGGCAGGTGTTGCATCTTTTGCATGGGCATGGGGAGGTGCCATAGGTGGGGGTTGAGGAGTATGGGGTGATGGAGGAGTGGACCAGGGTGTCCTGGAGGGAGCGATCCCTACTGAATGCCGATAGGGGGGGTGAAGGGAAGATGTGTTTGGTGGTGGCATCATGCTGGAGTTGGCAGAAATGGGGGAGGATGATCCTTTGAATGCAGAGGCTTGTGGGGTGATAAATGCGGACAAGGGGGACCATGTCATGTTCTGGGAGGGAGGAGAAGAAGTGAGGGCGGATGCGCGGGAGATGGGCTGGACACTGTTGAGGGACCTGTCAACGACCGTGGGTGGAAAACCTCGGTTAAGAAAGAAGGAGGACATGTCAGAGGAACTGTTTTTGAAGATAGCATCATCAGAACAGATGCAACAGAGGCGAAGGAACTGAGAGAATGCAATGGAGTCCTTAGAGGAAGCAAGATGTGAGGAGCTGTAGTTGAGGTAGCTGTGGGAGTCAGTAGGCTTGTAATGGATATTGGTGGACAGTCTATCACCAGAAATTGAGACAGAGAGGTCAAGGAAGGGAAGGGAAGTGTCAGAGATGGACCATGTAAAAATGATGGAGGGGTTGAAATTGGAAGCAAAATTAATAAATTTTTCCAGGTCCTGACGAGAGCATGAAGCAGGACCGAAGCAATTATCGATGTACAGGAGAAAATGTTGTGGAAGGGGGCCGGAGTAGGACTGGAACAAGCAATGTTCCACATACCCCATAAAGAGACAGGCATAGCTGGGGCCCATGCGGGTACCCATAACCACATCTTTTATTTGGAGGAAGTGAGAGGAGTTAAAGGAGAAATTGTTCAGTGTGAGAACAACTTCAGCCAGAGGGAGGAGAGTAGTGGTGGATGGGGATTGTTCACGCCTCTGTTCGAGGAAGAAGCTAAGGGCCAGACCATCCTGGTGGGGGTGGAGGTGTATAGGGATTGGACGTCCATGGTGAAGAGGAACCAGTTGGGGCCAGGGAACTGGAAATTGTTGATGTGACGTAAGGTGTCAGAGGAATCATGGATATGGTTCAATACCCAATATTACCCACAACAGGGCAGTAGAAATATATGACAATATCCTTTAATAATACATATCGGGGTAGTAGAAACATATTTCAATAAACTCTATTACCCACGTCAGGCTAGTAGAGATATATGATGGCATTCTATTTTACACACGTAATGATAGTAGAGACCTATATGATAGATTACCCAAAACAGGGTGGTAGTTATATGACAATATCATTTAATAATCCACATCAGGGTAGTAGAGAGATATGACAATATCCTTTAACAACTCACATCAGGGTAGTTGAGATATATGGCAATATCTTATATTACCCACATCAAGGTAGTGGAGAAATGAGACATTATTTGAGACCACATTGTGGTAGTAAAGATGTATCACAACATTCCATGTTAACCACAATAGGTTAGTAGAGGTACATGACTATATTATTTAATAACACACATCAGGGTGGTAGAGTTATGTGACAATATACTATATTACCCATCTCAGGTAGTCAAGAAATATAACACTATGTAAGCTCACAAGGCTAGTGAAGATAGATTTCAATATTGTATATTACTCACTTCAGGGTAATGGAGATATATGACAATATTCTTTAATTTTGGTTAAGGTATGATATATTTCAATAGCCTATGTTACCCAAACCAGGGTGGTAGAGATATTTGCCAATATGGGGGTGCCGAGGAGATTCACCAGGATGTTGCCTGGGATGAAACATTTAAGTTATGAAGAGAGGTTGGATAGACTTGGATTGCATTTTTTGGAGCAGAGAAGACTGAGGGGTGACCTAATCGAGGTGTACAAGATTATGAGGGGCATGGAGAGGGTGGATTGGGAGCAGCTGTTCCCCTTAGTTGAAGGGTCAGTCACAAGGGAACACAAGTTCAAGGTGAGGGACAAGAGGATTAGGGGGGATGTGAGGAAAAGCTTTTTTACCCAGAGATTGGTGATGGTCTGGAATGCGCTGCCTGGTGGGGTGGTGGAGGCAGGTTGCCTCACATCCTTTAAAAAGTACTTGGATAAGCAATTGGCACATCGTAACATTCAAGGCTATGGGCCAAGTAGAGGTAAATGGGATTAGGTAGGTAGGTCAGGTGTTTCTCACATGTTGGTGCAGACTCGATGGGCCGAAGAGCTTCTTATGCATTGACTCATTCTGTGATTTTGTGATTCTATTCTGATGAGGGTAATCATCTCTACTACCCTGAAGTGGGTAATATAGAATATTGTCAAATGTCTCTCCAACCCTGTTGTAGATTATTAAAGGATATTGTGATGTATCTCTACTGCGCTGTTGTGGGTTATTGAAATATATTTTCATACATCGCTACTATCCTGACGTGGGTAATATAGGATATTTTCATATATCTCCACTACCCTAATGTGGTTTATTAAGGGATAATTTCATATCTCTCCACTATCCTGTTGTGGATTATTAAAGGATGTTATCATATATCTCAATGACCCTGATATGGGTAACAAAGATTGTTGTCATATACCTCTCATAACCTGATGTGGGCTCATGTATTATTAGAATTCTCTACTAAACTGATGTGGGTAATAGAGGATATTGTCATACATTTCTTCTACCCTGATGTGTGTTATTAAGGAATATTCTCATATATCTCTACTATCCTACTCTGTATAACATGGGATGTTGTGAGACATCTCAACTATCTTGATGTAGGTTCATAAAATATTACATTTTTCCACTGCAATGAAATGGGTAATATACAATATTGACATACACCACTACTACCCTGACGTGGATTTTTAAACGATATTCTCAAAACCATCACTTTCCCTGATATGGGTAATATAGTCTATTGAAATGTATATCTACAATCTTGATGTGATTTATTATAAGCATATTGTCATATATCTCTACCACCCTGACGTGGGTTATTAAAGATTATTGTCATAAATCAATATTACCCTGATGTGGGTTATTAAAACATATTGTCATATATCTCTACCACTCTGACATGGGTTATTAAAGCTTATTGCCTTTTTTCTTTTCTACCCTGAAGAGGGTAATAATCTCTACTACCCTGTAGTTGGTTATTGGAGGATATTATCATCTAACTCTAGTTACCTGATGTGGGTTTTAGAGAATATTGTCATATATCTCTATTCCCCTAAAGTGGGTTATTAATGGATATTGTCATGTATATCTACCACTCTGATATAGTTATATGCAGTATATCTCTACTAACCTTTGAAGGTTATTAAAGGATCTTGACAAATATTTCTACTATCCTGATAAGGCAATATATATTATCATATATCTCTACTACCCTGATGTGGGTTATTAAAGGATATTGTCATATCTCTCTAAAACCCTGATGTGGGTTATGCAAGGATATTGTCATATATCTCTATGACCCAACATTATATGGACTCATATAATGTTATAATTCTCGAAAAATACTCTGATATGGGTAATATAGGATATTGTCACTTATCTCTACTTCCCGATGTGGTATTTAAAGGATATTGCCACATACCTCTATTACCCTACTGTTTGTAACACAGAATGTTGTGATATATCTCTAATGCAATCACGTGGGCTCATATAATGTTATATTTCTTCACTACCATGATGTGAATAAAGTACGATATTGGCCTATATATCTCTACTGCCCTGATGTGGTTAACATAGAATGATTTCATATATCTCTACAACCCTGATATTGGTATATAGGATATTGCCATATATCTCTACTGCCCTGATGTTGGTTATTATAGGATATTGCCATGTACATCTACTACCCTGATGTGTGTCATATAGGATATTGAAATATATCTCTACCACCCTGAAATGGTTTATTAAAGGATATGGTCATGTAGCTTTACTGCCCTCATGTGGGTGCTATAGATTAGTGAATAATATTTCTACTACCCTGATGTGGGTTATTAAAGGATATTGTCATATCTGTCTACTACCCAGACGTGGGTAATATAGCTAATTGCCATATACAACTACAACCCAGAATTGGATAGTTAAAGGATATTGTCATACCTCTCTACTACTTTGATGTGGGTAATATAGGATTCTGACATATATCAATACTACGCTGATGTGGGTTGTTGAAAGATATTTTTATATGACTCTATGACCCTGATATGGGATGCTAAATAATATTGTCTTATCTCTTTACCATCATGGTGTGGGCAATATAGGATATTGAAATATGTCTCTACTACCCTGATGTGGGTAAAATAGGATATGTTCATAATCTATTCTACCCTGATATGGTTTATTAAAGGATATTATAATATATCTCTATTATCCTACTGTGGGTAAGATAGAATGTTGTGATCTATCTCTACTACCCTGATGTGGAGTCATTTGGTGTTATATCTTTCCACTATCTTGGTGTGGGTAATATAGGATCTTGCCATATATCTATACTATCTGAATGGGGGTAACATAGAATATTTCCATATATCTCTATTACCCTGATGTGGGTATTATAGGATATTAAAATTTTTCTCTATTACCCTGATGTGGGTTATTAAAGGATATTGCCATATATCTCTACAAGCCAGGGTAGTAGACACATTTTTCAATATCCTATAATACCCACATAAGGGTAGTAGATAATTTTTTCAATAACGTGTATTCCCAACATCAGGATAGTAGGGATATATGACAATATTCTATATTACCCAATCAGGGTAGTGGAGAGATATGACAATATTATTTAGTCACCGTATCAGGGTCGTAGAGTCAAATGACAATATCCTTCAATAACCCACATCAGGGATCAGGGTAGTAAAGATTTATGACATTATCCAATATTACCCACAGCAGGGTAGTAGAGAGATATGAAGAGATCCTATAGTACCCAAGTCTTAATAGTACAGATATATGACAGTATCAATGTTACACATCAGGAATGTCGAATATTATGACAATATCATATGTTACCCACATCAGGATAGTAGAAAGATATGATAATATCCTTTAATGTCCCACATCAGTGTAGTAGAGATATATCTCAATATCCAAATATTACCCATATCATCATAGTAGGGATATATAACAATATCAATTACAGACCCACATCAGGGTCGTAGAGAAATATTTCAGTATGCTATATTACCCACATCAGGGTAGTAGAGAAACATTTCAATAACATGTATTCCCAACATCAGGGCTGTAGGAATACATGACAATATCCAATCTTACCCACAACAGTGTAGTCGAGAGAGATGACAATGTTATTTAGTAACGACGTCAAGGTCGTAGATTCATATGACAATATCCTTCATAAACCCACATCATGGTAATAGATAAATGACAACATCCTACATTACCCTGATCAGAGTAGCAGAAAGATATAACAATATTCTTTAATAATTCATTTCAATGTAGTACTGATATATTACAGTATCCTATATTACCCACACCAGGGTAGTAGAGAGATAAAACAATACCCTTCTATATCCCACATCACGGTAGTAGAGAAATATGGCATCATCCTATGTTACCCACATCAAGGCAGTAGAGATATATGAATTCATTTCATGTTACCCACATCAGGATAATAGGGATATATGGCAATATCGTACATTACTCATATCAGGGCACAGATATAACATTATATTAGTCCTCATCAGGGTTATAGAGATATATCACAACATTCTATGTTACCCACAGTAGGGTACTGCAGAGATTTGACAATATCCTTTAATAACCCACATCAGGGTAGCAGTGATATCTGACAATATCCTATATTACCCACATGAGGGTAGTAGAGATTTATGAAAGCATTGCATCTTACCCAGATCAGAATAATGGAGCAATAAGGCAATATTATATATTACTCACATCAGGGTAGTGAACTCACATTATAGTTGTAGAGATATATGCCAGCATTCAAGTTACCACATCAAAGTAGTTGAGTTATATGAAACTTTCCTTTAATAACACTCTTCAGGGTAGTAGAGAGATATGACAATGTAATTTAAGAACCCAGATCAGGATGGCGCAAATATGTGATAATATGCTTTAATGACATACATCAGGGTAGTAGAGATTTATGACAATATCCTATAATACCCACATCAATGTGGTAGAGATACATGACAATATCCTTTAATAATCCACATCAGGATTGTAGAAATATATTTCAATATCGTACATTGCTCATGTCAGGAAATAGAATGTTTCGACAAAATGCTTTAATAACCCACATCAGGATAGTGGAGATAATATCCTCAATTATCCACATCAGGGATGTAGAGATATATCACAACATTCTATGTTATGCACAGTAGAATAGTAGAGACATATGACAATACCCTTTAATAACCCACATATGACAATACCCTTTAATAACCCACATCAAGGTAGTAGAGATATATGGCAATATCCTTATTACCCATACCAGTTTAGTAGAGAAATCTGAAAACATTGTATTTTGCCCACATCAGGATAGTGGAAAACCATAACATATGATCCCACATCAGGATAATAGAGAAATATCACAACATTCTCTGTCAACCACATCTGGGTAATAGAGATTGATGTAGGCTATTAAAAGATATTATCATATATCTCTGCAACCTTGATGTGCGTAATAAAGGATTTTGAAATACATTCCCACTACCGCAATGTAGTTTATTAAAAGATATTGTCATATAACTCTACTACCCTTATGTGGGCAAAATGGGATATTGAAATGTATCTCTACTAACCTGATGTGGGTTATTAATGGATATTGTCATTTTCTCTACTACCCTGAAATGGGATTTTAAAGCATATTGTTATATTTCTCTTCTACAATGATATGGGTAACATAGGTTAAAAGCAAAATACTGTGGATGCTGGAAATCAATCAAAAACAAAAATTGCTGGAAGAACTCAACAGGTCTGACAGCATCTGTGGAGAGGAAGACAAAGTTAACATTCCAAGACCATATGACTCTTCAGTAGAACTAAAGAGAAATAGAAATGTGGTGAAATATAAGCTGTTTAAGGGGATTTGGACAGGTGAAGCTGGATAGTGGGCCAGTGGTAGGTGGAGGCAAAGGAGAGATGGCGAAAGATATCATAAACAAAAGTTCAAAGGGGTTTTAGCTAAAGGATGTGCTAATGGTGACATTACGAATAGAAAACAGGATAGCAAGTGACAGATGGCCCTAGGGGGGTGGGGTGGGAGGAGGGGTTCAAAATGGGCTAAAAGGTGGAGATAAAAAAATATGGAAATAAATTGTATAAATAATAATAGAAAGGGGTAGGGAAAAATATACATATAAAAATATATATTAAATAATTATTAGAAAAAAGGGATTAAAAAGGAGTCTGAGTAGCAGTTATATATGACAAGATCATTTTTAATAACCCACATCAGGGTAATAAAAATAAAAATATATGGCAAGATATTTTATTGCCCATATCAGGATAGTAGTAATTAGTAGAGACATATTTCAATATCCTATATTAACCACAACAAAAATAAAAATTGCTGAAAAACTCAGCAGGTCTGACAGCATCTGTAGAGAGGAAGACAGAGTTAACGTGACTCTTCAGAACTAAGAAGAAATAGAAATGTGGTGAAATATAAGCTGTTTAAGGTGGGTTGAACAGGTGAAGCTGGAAAGAGGGCCAGTAATAGTTTGAGGTGAAGGAGAGATTGCCAAAGATATCATAAACAAAATGCCAAAGGGGTGTTGATGGTGGTGATATTAGCTAAAGGATGTGCCAATGGGGATGTCCAATCCCCCTACACCTCCATCCCCCACTGGGATGGTCTGAGGACTCTCCGTTTCTTCCTTAAACAGAGGCCAAACAATTGCCATCCTGCACTGCTTTCCTCCAACTGGCTGACCTGTTCTCTCGCAGAACAATTTCTCCTTAAACTCGTCTCAATTCCTCCAAATAAAAGGTGTGGCCATGAGTACCCACATGGCCCATAGTTATACCAGTCTGTTTACAGGATACGTGGCATTTTGTTTATGATATCTTTGGCAATCTCTCCTTCACCTCAAACTATTACTGGCCCTCTTTCCAGCTTCACCTGTTCAACCCACTTTAAACAGCTTATATTTCACCACATTTCTATTTCTTCTTAGTTCTGAAGAGTCACGTTAACTCTGTCTTCCCATTTTGCCGAAACAAGGGTAGTAGAGTTATATGACAATATCTTTTAATAAACTACATTGTGATAGTGGGAATGTATTTCAAAATCCTTTATTACGCACATCAAGGTTGCAGAGATATATGACAATATCTTTTAATAGCCTACATCAGGGCAATAGAGGTGTTTTTCAATATCCTATATTACCCAGTAGAGATATATTTCAATACCCAAAAAAACCCATATCAGGGTAGTAGGGAGATATGACAATATTCTTTAGTAACCACATCAGGGTCATAAAGTCATACGACTGATGGTGCAAGAGGGAGAGCTTTTGATTTCTGGGGCATTGAGACCATTTCTGGGCTGGTGGGACCTGTACATGGAAGATGGGTTGCACCTGAACAGGAATGGGACCAACATCCTTGCGGGGAGGTTTGCTAGTGCTGTTGGGGAGGGTTTAAACTAACTTAGCAGAGGAATGGGATCCTGAGAGGAAGTTCAGCAAAGGTAGATGCACAACCAAAATTAGAACGGAGAGCAAAGAAATTATAGGCCAGTTAAGGCATAATGGAGTTTGGCAAGATGGGATGGTTGTTATTTTAATGCGAGGAGTCTGACGAATAAGGCAGATGAGTTTAGGGAACAAATTTGCACATGGAAGTGTGATGTCATTGCTGTTACAGAGAAATAGTTTAGCAAGAGGCAGGAATGGCAGCTCATTATTGCAGGATATAGGGCCTTCCGGTAAGACCAGGGAGGAGGTATAAGAGGGCGGGAATAGCAATATTAGTCAAGGAATCAATTGCAGCAGTAAGGAGGGATGACATATTAGAAGGCTCCTCAAATGAAGCCGTATGGGTAGAACTGAAAAACAAAAAAGGAGCAGTCACATTGCTGGGAGTGTACTATAGGCCCTTAAAAAGTCAGAGAGAAATAGTAGAGCAAGTTAAAATTGCTGGAGACTTTCACTATGCTAACATTGCAGAAGATTGTCATTCTGTTAATATTGCAGGTGACTGTTATTATGATAACATTGTAGGAGACTGTCACTATGTTAAAATTGCAGGAGACTGTGACCCTAACATTGATGGAGACTGTAACTAAGCTCATATTGCAGGAATCTGTCTCTATGTTACCATTGCACGTGACCGTCACTATCCAAACAGAGCACGAGACTCTCACTAAGCATCCATTGCAGGAGACTTTCACTATGCTAACTTGCAGGAGAAAGTCAGTATGTCAACATTGCAGGAGACTGTCACTATTTTAAAATTGCAGGAAGCGGTCACTATGCTAAGAGAGGAGGAGACTTTCTCCAAGTTAAAATTGCTGCAGACTTTCACCATGTTAACAATGCAAGAGCCTGTCACTATTTTAAAATTGCAGGAAGCGCACACTATGCTAACAGAGTTGGAGACTGTCACTGTCTAACATTGCAGCAGACTGTCACAATGTTCACATTGCAGGAGGCTGTCACTATGATAACATGCAGGAGACTGTCACTATGTTAACATTGCAAGAGACTGTCACTTTATTAACATTGTAGGTGAATGTCACTATGCTAAAATTGCAGAAGACTGTCACTACGCTAACTTGCAGGAGACAGTCACTATCTTAACAATGCACGAGCCTGTCACTGTTTTAAAAGTGCAGGAAGCGGTCGCTATGCTAACAGACGAGGAGACGGTAACTGTGCTAAAACTGCAGGAGACGATCACTATGCTGACATTGCAGGAGACTGTCACTATGGTAACATTGCAGGAGACTGTCATTATGCTAACTTGCAGGAGACTGTAACTACGCTAATATTGCAGGAGACTGTCACTATGTTAAAAATGCAGGGGACTGTCACAATGCTAACTTGCAGGAGACAGTCACTATGCTAACTTGCAGGAGACTGTCACAATGTCAACACTGCAAGAGACTGTCACTATATTAACCTTGGAGGAGAATGTCACCATGCTAACAAAGCAGGAGACTGTCACTATGTTAACATTTCATAAAACTGTTATGATGTTAGCATTGCAGGCGACTGTTACTAAGCTAACATCGCAGGAGACTCTCAGTGTGCTAACATTGCAGGAGACTGTAACTGAGCTCATATTGCAGGAATCTGTCTCTATGTTAACATTGCAGGAGACTGTCACTATGTTAACATTGCACGAGACTGTCACTTTGCAAACAGAGCAGGAGACTCTCACCATGCATGTATTGCAGGAGACTGTCACTATGTTAACATTGCAATGTACTGTCACTATGCTAAATATGCCGGATACTGTCACTACATTAATCTTAAGGATACTGACACAATGTTAACTTTGCAGCAGACTGTCACTGTGCTAATGTTGCAGGAGACTGTCACTATGCTAACCTTGCAGGAGACTGTCATTATGCAAACAGAGCAGGAGACTGGCACTATGTTAACATTGCAGGAGGCTGCCACTTTGCGAACATTGCAGGAGACGGTCACAAAGTTAACATTGCAGTATATTTTCACTATGCTAACTATGCCGGAGACTGTCACTACATGAATCTTATGGATACTGTTAACTTTGCAGCAGACTGTCACGGTGTTGACATTACAGGAGACTGTCACTATACTAACCTTGCAGGAGACTTTCATTATGATAACAGAGCAGGAGATAGTCACTATGTTAACATTGCAGGTGACTGTCAGTATGCTAATTTACAGGAGACAGTCACTGTGATAACATTGCAAGAGACTGTCACTATATTAACATTGCATGTGAATGTCACCATGCTAAAATTGCATGAGACTGTCACTACGCTAACATTCCAGGAGACCATCACTCTGTTAAAAATTGCAGGAGTCTGTCACTGTTCTAAAATTGCAGGAGACTGTGACAATGTTAACATCGCAGGAGACTGTCACTATGTTAACATTGCAGGAGACTGTCACTATGCTAACTTGCAGGAGACTGTAACTACGCTAATATTGCAGGAGAGTTTCACTATGCTAAAATTGCAGGGAACAGTAACTGTGCTAACTTGCAGGAGACTGTCACAATGTAAACACTGCAAGAGACTGTCACTATATTAACCTTGGAGGAGAATGTCACCATGCTAACAAAGCAGGAGACTATCACTATGTTAACATTTCACGAGACAGTTACGATGTTAGCATTGCAGGAGACTGTTACTAAGCTAATATTGCAGGAGACAGTCACTATGTTAAAATTGCAGGAGACTGTAACTGAGCTCATATTGCAGGAACCTGTCTCTATGTTAACGTTGCAGGAGACTGTCACTATGTTAACATTGCACGAGACTGTCACTCTGCAAACAGAGCAGGAGACTCTCACTAAGCATGCATTGCAGGAGGCTGTCACTATGTTAACATTGCAGTATACTGTCACTATGATAAATATGCCGATACTGTCACTACATTAATCTTAAGGATACTGTCACTATGTTAACTTTGCAGCAGACTGTCACTGTGCTAACATTGCAGGAGAAAGTAATTATGCTAACAGCGCAGGAGACTGGCACTATGTTAACATTGCAGAAGGCTGTCACTTTGCTAACATTGCAGGAGACGGTCACAAAGTTAACATTACAGTGTCCTGTCACTATGCTAACTATGCCGGAGACTGTCACTATGCTAACCTAGCAGGAGACTATGATTATGCTAACAGGGCAGGAGACTGGCACTTTGTTAATATAGCAGGAGTCTGTCACTTTGCTAACATTGCAGGAGACAGTCACTAAGTTAACAATGCAAGAGACTGTCACTATATTAACATTGCAGGAGAATGTCACCACTGTAACATTGCAGGAGACTGTCACTATGCTAACGTTGCGGGAGACTGTCACTATTCTAACTTGCAGGAGACTTTCACTATGTTACCATTGCAAGTGAGTGTCACTATATCAATATTGCAAACATTGAAGAAAACTGTCACTACACTAAGAGATGAGGAGACTTTCTCTAAGGTAAAATTGCTGGAAACTTTCACCTGTGTTAACATTGCAGTATACTGGCACTATGTTTACATTGCAGGAATCTGTCACTTTGCTAACATTGCAGGAGACAGTCACTACGTTCACAATGCAAGAGACTGTCACTATATTAACATTGCAGGAGAATGTCACTACACTAACATTGCAGGAGACTGTCACTATTCTAACTTGCAGGAGACAGTCACTATGTTAACATTGCAAGTGAGTGTTACTATATCAACATTGCACGAGACTGTTAGGATGTTTGCATTGCAGGAGACTGTCACTAAGTTAACATTGCAGGAGACTCTCAGTATGTTATCTTTGCAGGAGACTGTCACAATGCAAAGAGTGGAGATGACTCTCACTATGCATGCATTGCAGGAGACTGTCACAATGTTAACATTGCAGTATACTGTCATTATGCTAACTACGCCAGAGACTGTCACTAGATTAATCCTAAGGATATAGTCACTATGCTAACTTTGCAGCAGACTGTCACTGTGCTAACATTGCAGGAGACTGTCACTATGCTAACCTTGCAGGAGACTGTCATTATGCTAACAGAGCAGGAATCTGGCACTATCTTAACATTACAAGAGTCTGTCAGTTTGCTAACATTGCAGAAGACGGTCACTAAGTTAACATTGCAGCAGACTCTCACTATGCTAACTTGCTCTAGACTGTCACAATGTCAACACTGCAGAAGACTGTCACTATGCTGACATTGTAGGAGAATGTCACTATGCTAACATTGCAGGAGACTGTCAGTATTCTAAAACTGCAAGAATCTGTCATTGTGCTAACATGCAGGAGACTGAGCCTATGCTAACAATGCAAGAGACTGTCACTATAAAAATATTTATAGGTGAATGTCACTATGCTAACATTGCAGGGGACTGTCACTTAGCTAACATTGCATGGGACTGTCACTCTGCTAACATTGCAGGAGACTGTCACTCTGCAAAATTGCATTACACTGTCACTATGTTAACCTTGTAAGAAACTGTCACTCTATTAATATTTTTAGGTGAAGGTCACTATTCTAACATTGTAGGGGACACTCACCTGGCTAACATTGCAGGAGACTGTCACTATGCTAACATTGCAGAGCCTGTCACTCTGTTAACATTGCAGGAGTCTGTCACTATGCTAATTTGTAGGAGACTGTCACTATGCTAACATTACAGAGACTGTCACTCTGTTACCATTACAGGAGACTGTCACTATGCTAATTTGTAGCGGACTGTCACTATATTAACATTGCACATGAATGTCACCATGCTAACATTGCAGGAGACAGTCACCATGCTAAAATCGCATGAGACTATCACTACGCTAACATTGCAGGAGAATGTTACCATGCTAACAATGCAGGAGACTGTAACTATGCTAACATTGCAGAGAATGTCACTATGCTAGCATTGCAGGTGACTGTCAATATGCTAATATTGCAGGAGACAGTCACTATGTTAACATTGCAGGAGCCTGTTACTATTTTAACATTGCAGGAAGCTGTCACTACGCTAAGAGACCGGAAAATTTCTCTAAGTTAAAATTGCAGGAGATTTTCACTATGCTAACATTACACGAGATTGTCATTCTGTTAACATTGCAGGTGACTGTTAGTACCGTAACATTATAGGAGACCATCACTATGTTAAAATTGCAGGAGACTGTGACAATGTTAACATTGCAGGAGACTGTCACTATGCTAACTTACAGGAGACTTTCACAATGACAACACTGCAATAGTCTGTCACTTTATTAACATTGTAGGTAAATGTCACTATGCTAACATTTCAGGAGGTTCACTTAGCTAACATTGCAGGAGACTGTCACTATGCTAACATTGCAAGAACAATCATTCTGTTAACATTGCAGGAGACTGTCACTATGCTAACATTGCAGGAAGATGTCACTATACTAAGAGAGGAGGAGACTTTCTCTAAGGTAAAATTGCTGGAGACTTTCACAATGCTAACATTGCAGGAGATTGTCACTATGTTAACATTGTAGGTGACTGTCACTAAGATAACATTGTAGGATGCTGTCATTATGTTAAAATTGCTGGAGACTGTGACTATGTTAACATTGCAGGAGACTGTAAATAAGCTCATATTACAGGAATCTGTCTCTATGTTACCATTGCACGTGACTGTCACTATGCAAAAAGAGAACGAGACTCTCACTAAGCATGCATTGCAGGAGACTGTCACTATGTTAACATTGCATGAGACTTTCACTATGCTAAAATTACAGGAGACTGTCACTATGCTAACTTGCAGGAGAAAGTCAATATGTTAACAATGCTGGAGCCTCTCACTATTTTAACATTGCAGGAAGCGGTCACTATGCTAACAGAGGAGGAGACAGTCACTATGCTAACATTGCAGGAGACTGTCACAATGTTGACATTGCAGGAGATTGTCACTATGATAACTGGCAGGAGACTGCCACTATGTTAACATTGCTAGAGACTGTCACTTTATTAACATTGTTGGAGAAATTCACTATGCTAACATTGCAGGAGACACACTTAGCAAACATTGCAGGAGACTGTCACTATGCTAACATTGAAGGAAGCTGTCACTAAACGAAGAGAAGAGGAGACTTTCTCAAAGGTAAAATTGCTGGAAACTTTCACTATGCTAACATTGCAGGAGATTGTCACTATGTTAACATTGCAGGTGACGGTCACTATGCTAATTTGTAGGAGACTGTGACTATGCTAACATTGCAGAGACTGTCACTCTGTTAGCATTGCAGGAGACTGTCACTATGCTAATTTGTAGCAGACTGTCACTATATTAACATTGCACGTGAATGTCACCATGCTAACATTGCAGGAGACTGTCACTATGCTAAAATCGCATGAGACTGTCACTACGCTAACATTGCAGGAGAATGTTACCATGCTAACAATGCAGGAGACTGTAACTATGCTAACATTGCAGAGAATGTCACTATGTTAGCATTGCAGGTGACTGTCAATATGCTAATATTGCAGGGGACAGTCACTATTTTAACAATTGCAGGAAGCTGTCACTATGCTAAGAGACTTGGAGACTTTCTCTAAGTTAAAATTGCTGGAGACTTTCACTATGCTAACATTACAGGAGATTGTCATTCTGTTAACATTGTGACTGTCTGTATGATAACATTGTAGGAGACTGTCACTATTCTAAAACTGCAAGAATCTGTCATTGTGCTAACATGCAGTAGACTGAGCCTATGCTAACAATGCATGAGTCTGTCACAATAAAAATATTTATAGGTGAATGTCACTATGCTAACATTGCATGGGACTGTCACTTAGCTAACATTGCATGGGACTGTCACTATGCTAACATTGAAGAGCCTGTCACTCTGTAAACATTGCAGGAGACTGTCACTATGCAAAATTGCATTACACTGTCACTATGTTAACCTTGCAAAAAACTGTCACTCTATTAATATTTTTAGGTGAAGGTCACTATTCTAACATTGTTGGTGACAGTCACTTAGCTAACATTACTGGAGACTCACTATGCTAACTATGCTAACATTGCAGAGAATGTCACTATGTTAGCATTGCAGGTGACTGTCAATATGCTAATATTGCAGGGGACAGTCACTATGTTAAAATTGCAGGAGACTGTAACTGAGCTCATATTGCAGGAACCTGTCTCTATGTTAACGTTGCAGGAGACTGTCACTATGTTAACATTGCACGAGACTGTCACTCTGCAAACAGAGCAGGAGACTCTCACTAAGCATGCATTGCAGGAGGCTGTCACTATGTTAACATTGCAGTATACTGTCACTATGATAAATATGCCGATACTGTCACTACATTAATCTTAAGGATACTGTCACTATGTTAACTTTGCAGCAGACTGTCACTGTGCTAACATTGCAGGAGAAAGTAATTATGCTAACAGCGCAGGAGACTGGCACTATGTTAACATTGCAGAAGGCTGTCACTTTGCTAACATTGCAGGAGACGGTCACAAAGTTAACATTACAGTGTCCTGTCACTATGCTAACTATGCCGGAGACTGTCACTATGCTAACCTAGCAGGAGACTATGATTATGCTAACAGGGCAGGAGACTGGCACTTTGTTAATATAGCAGGAGTCTGTCACTTTGCTAACATTGCAGGAGACAGTCACTAAGTTAACAATGCAAGAGACTGTCACTATATTAACATTGCAGGAGAATGTCACCACTGTAACATTGCAGGAGACTGTCACTATGCTAACGTTGCGGGAGACTGTCACTATTCTAACTTGCAGGAGACTTTCACTATGTTACCATTGCAAGTGAGTGTCACTATATCAATATTGCAAACATTGAAGAAAACTGTCACTACACTAAGAGATGAGGAGACTTTCTCTAAGGTAAAATTGCTGGAAACTTTCACCTGTGTTAACATTGCAGTATACTGGCACTATGTTTACATTGCAGGAATCTGTCACTTTGCTAACATTGCAGGAGACAGTCACTACGTTCACAATGCAAGAGACTGTCACTATATTAACATTGCAGGAGAATGTCACTACACCAACATTGCAGGAGACTGTCACTATTCTAACTTGCAGGAGACAGTCACTATGTTAACATTGCAAGTGAGTGTTACTATATCAACATTGCACGAGACTGTTAGGATGTTTGCATTGCAGGAGACTGTCACTAAGTTAACATTGCAGGAGACTCTCAGTATGTTATCTTTGCAGGAGACTGTCACAATGCAAAGAGTGGAGATGACTCTCACTATGCATGCATTGCAGGAGACTGTCACAATGTTAACATTGCAGTATACTGTCACTATGCTAACTATGCCAGAGACTGTCACGAGATTAATCCTAAGGATATAGTCACTATGCTAACTTTGCAGCAGACTGTCACTGTGCTAACATTGCAGGAGACTGTCACTATGCTAACCTTGCAGGAGACTGTCATTATGCTAACAGAGCAGGAATCTGGCACTATCTTAACATTGCAAGAGTCTGTCAGTTTGCTAACATTGCAGAAGACGGTCACTAAGTTAACATTGCAGCAGACTCTCACTATGCTAACTTGCTCTAGACTGTCACAATGTCAACACTGCAGAAGACTGTCACTATGCTGACATTGTAGGAGAATGTCACTATGCTAACATTGCAGGAGACTGTCAGTATTCTAAAACTGCAAGAATCTGTCATTGTGCTAACATGCAGGAGACTGAGCCTATGCTAACAATGCAAGAGACTGTCACTATAAAAATATTTATAGGTGAATGTCACTATGCTAACATTGCAGGGGACTGTCACTTAGCTAACATTGCATGGGACTGTCACTCTGCTAACATTGCAGGAGACTGTCACTCTGCAAAATTGCATTACACTGTCACTATGTTAACCTTGTAAGAAACTGTCACTCTATTAATATTTTTAGGTGATGGTCACTATTCTAACATTGTAGGGGACACTCACCTGGCTAACATTGCAGGAGACTGTCACTATGCTAACATTGCAGAGCCTGTCACTCTGTTAACATTGCAGGAGTCTGTCACTATGCTAATTTGTAGGAGACTGTCACTATGCTAACATTACAGAGACTGTCACTCTGTTACCATTGCAGGAGACTGTCACTATGCTAATTTGTAGCGGACTGTCACTATATTAACATTGCACATGAATGTCACCATGCTAACATTGCAGGAGACAGTCACCATGCTAAAATCGCATGAGACTATCACTACGCTAACATTGCAGGAGAATGTTACCATGCTAACAATGCAGGAGACTGTAACTATGCTAACATTGCAGAGACTGTCACTCTGTTAGCATTGCAGGAGACTGTCACTATGCTAATTTGTAGCAGACTGTCACTATATTAACATTGCACGTGAATGTCACCATGCTAACATTGCAGGAGACTGTCACTATGATAAAATCGCATGAGACTGTCACTACGCTAACATTGCAGGAGAATGTTACCATGCTAACAATGCAGGAGACTGTAACTATGCTAACATTGCAGAGAATGTCACTATGTTAGCATTGCAGGTGACTGTCAATATGCTAATATTGCAGGGGACAGTCACTATGTTAACAATTGCAGGAAGCTGTCACTATGCTGAGAGACTTGGAGACTTTCTCTAAGTTAAAATTGCTGGAGACTTTCACTATGCTAACATTACAGGAGATTGTCATTCTGTTAACATTGTGACTGTCTGTATGATAACATTGTAGGAGACTGTCACTATTCTAAAACTGCAAGAATCTGTCATTGTGCTAACATGCAGTAGACTGAGCCTATGCTAACAATGCATGAGTCTGTCACAATAAAAATATTTATAGGTGAATGTCACTATGCTAACATTGCAGGGGACTGTCACTTAGCTAACATTGCATGGGACTGTCACTATGCTAACATTGAAGAGCCTGTCACTCTGTAAACATTGCAGGAGACTGTCACTATGCAAAATTGCATTACACTGTCACTATGTTAACCTTGCAAGAAACTGTCACTCTATTAATATTTTTAGGTGAAGGTCACTATTCTAACATTGTTGGTGACAGTCACTTAGCTAACATTACTGGAGACTCACTATGCTAACTATGCTAACATTGCAGAGAATGTCACTATGTTAGCATTGCAGGTGACTGTCAATATGCTAATATTGCAGGGGACAGTCACTATGTTAAAATTGCAGGAGACTGTAACTGAGCTCATATTGCAGGAACCTGTCTCTATGTTAACGTTGCAGGAGACTGTCACTATGTTAACATTGCACGAGACTGTCACTCTGCAAACAGAGCAGGAGACTCTCACTAAGCATGCATTGCAGGAGGCTGTCACTATGTTAACATTGCAGTATACTGTCACTATGATAAATATGCCGATACTGTCACTACATTAATCTTAAGGATACTGTCACTATGTTAACTTTGCAGCAGACTGTCACTGTGCTAACATTGCAGGAGAAAGTAATTATGCTAACAGCGCACGAGACTGGCACTATGTTAACATTGCAGAAGGCTGTCACTTTGCTAACATTGCAGGAGACGGTCACAAAGTTAACATTACAGTGTCCTGTCACTATGCTAACTATGCCGGAGACTGTCACTATGCTAACCTAGCAGGAGACTATGATTATGCTAACAGGGCAGGAGACTGGCACTTTGTTAATATAGCAGGAGTCTGTCACTTTGCTAACATTGCAGGAGACAGTCACTAAGTTAACAATGCAAGAGACTGTCACTATATTAACATTGCAGGAGAATGTCACCACTGTAACATTGCAGGAGACTGTCACTATGCTAACGTTGCGGGAGACTGTCACTATTCTAACTTGCAGGAGACTTTCACTATGTTACCATTGCAAGTGAGTGTCACTATATCAATATTGCAAACATTGAAGAAAACTGTCACTACACTAAGAGATGAGGAGACTTTCTCTAAGGTAAAATTGCTGGAAACTTTCACCTGTGTTAACATTGCAGTATACTGGCACTATGTTTACATTGCAGGAATCTGTCACTTTGCTAACATTGCAGGAGACAGTCACTACGTTCACAATGCAAGAGACTGTCACTATATTAACATTGCAGGAGAATGTCACTACACCAACATTGCAGGAGACTGTCACTATTCTAACTTGCAGGAGACAGTCACTATGTTAACATTGCAAGTGAGTGTTACTATATCAACATTGCACGAGACTGTTAGGATGTTTGCATTGCAGGAGACTGTCACTAAGTTAACATTGCAGGAGACTCTCAGTATGTTATCTTTGCAGGAGACTGTCACAATGCAAAGAGTGGAGATGACTCTCACTATGCATGCATTGCAGGAGACTGTCACAATGTTAACATTGCAGTATACTGTCACTATGCTAACTATGCCAGAGACTGTCACGAGATTAATCCTAAGGATATAGTCACTATGCTAACTTTGCAGCAGACTGTCACTGTGCTAACATTGCAGGAGACTGTCACTATGCTAACCTTGCAGGAGACTGTCATTATGCTAACAGAGCAGGAATCTGGCACTATCTTAACATTGCAAGAGTCTGTCAGTTTGCTAACATTGCAGAAGACGGTCACTAAGTTAACATTGCAGCAGACTCTCACTATGCTAACTTGCTCTAGACTGTCACAATGTCAACACTGCAGAAGACTGTCACTATGCTGACATTGTAGGAGAATGTCACTATGCTAACATTGCAGGAGACTGTCAGTATTCTAAAACTGCAAGAATCTGTCATTGTGCTAACATGCAGGAGACTGAGCCTATGCTAACAATGCAAGAGACTGTCACTATAAAAATATTTATAGGTGAATGTCACTATGCTAACATTGCAGGGGACTGTCACTTAGCTAACATTGCATGGGACTGTCACTCTGCTAACATTGCAGGAGACTGTCACTCTGCAAAATTGCATTACACTGTCACTATGTTAACCTTGTAAGAAACTGTCACTCTATTAATATTTTTAGGTGATGGTCACTATTCTAACATTGTAGGGGACACTCACCTGGCTAACATTGCAGGAGACTGTCACTATGCTAACATTGCAGAGCCTGTCACTCTGTTAACATTGCAGGAGTCTGTCACTATGCTAATTTGTAGGAGACTGTCACTATGCTAACATTACAGAGACTGTCACTCTGTTACCATTGCAGGAGACTGTCACTATGCTAATTTGTAGCGGACTGTCACTATATTAACATTGCACATGAATGTCACCATGCTAACATTGCAGGAGACAGTCACCATGCTAAAATCGCATGAGACTATCACTACGCTAACATTGCAGGAGAATGTTACCATGCTAACAATGCAGGAGACTGTAACTATGCTAACATTGCAGAGACTGTCACTCTGTTAGCATTGCAGGAGACTGTCACTATGCTAATTTGTAGCAGACTGTCACTATATTAACATTGCACGTGAATGTCACCATGCTAACATTGCAGGAGACTGTCACTATGATAAAATCGCATGAGACTGTCACTACGCTAACATTGCAGGAGAATGTTACCATGCTAACAATGCAGGAGACTGTAACTATGCTAACATTGCAGAGAATGTCACTATGTTAGCATTGCAGGTGACTGTCAATATGCTAATATTGCAGGGGACAGTCACTATGTTAACAATTGCAGGAAGCTGTCACTATGCTGAGAGACTTGGAGACTTTCTCTAAGTTAAAATTGCTGGAGACTTTCACTATGCTAACATTACAGGAGATTGTCATTCTGTTAACATTGTGACTGTCTGTATGATAACATTGTAGGAGACTGTCACTATTCTAAAACTGCAAGAATCTGTCATTGTGCTAACATGCAGTAGACTGAGCCTATGCTAACAATGCATGAGTCTGTCACAATAAAAATATTTATAGGTGAATGTCACTATGCTAACATTGCAGGGGACTGTCACTTAGCTAACATTGCATGGGACTGTCACTATGCTAACATTGAAGAGCCTGTCACTCTGTAAACATTGCAGGAGACTGTCACTATGCAAAATTGCATTACACTGTCACTATGTTAACCTTGCAAGAAACTGTCACTCTATTAATATTTTTAGGTGAAGGTCACTATTCTAACATTGTTGGTGACAGTCACTTAGCTAACATAACTGGAGACTCACTATGCTAACTATGCTAACATTGCAGAGAATGTCACTATGTTAGCATTGCAGGTGACTGTCAATATGCTAATATTGCAGGGGACAGTCACTATGTTAAAATTGCAGGAGACTGTAACTGAGCTCATATTGCAGGAACCTGTCTCTATGTTAACGTTGCAGGAGACTGTCACTATGTTAACATTGCACGAGACTGTCACTCTGCAAACAGAGCAGGAGACTCTCACTAAGCATGCATTGCAGGAGGCTGTCACTATGTTAACATTGCAGTATACTGTCACTATGATAAATATGCCGATACTGTCACTACATTAATCTTAAGGATACTGTCACTATGTTAACTTTGCAGCAGACTGTCACTGTGCTAACATTGCAGGAGAAAGTAATTATGCTAACAGCGCAGGAGACTGGCACTATGTTAACATTGCAGAAGGCTGTCACTTTGCTAACATTGCAGGAGACGGTCACAAAGTTAACATTACAGTGTCCTGTCACTATGCTAACTATGCCGGAGACTGTCACTATGCTAACCTAGCAGGAGACTATGATTATGCTAACAGGGCAGGAGACTGGCACTTTGTTAATATAGCAGGAGTCTGTCACTTTGCTAACATTGCAGGAGACAGTCACTAAGTTAACAATGCAAGAGACTGTCACTATATTAACATTGCAGGAGAATGTCACCACTGTAACATTGCAGGAGACTGTCACTATGCTAACGTTGCGGGAGACTGTCACTATTCTAACTTGCAGGAGACTTTCACTATGTTACCATTGCAAGTGAGTGTCACTATATCAATATTGCAAACATTGAAGAAATCTGTCACTACACTAAGAGATGAGGAGACTTTCTCTAAGGTAAAATTGCTGGAAACTTTCACCTGTGTTAACATTGCAGTATACTGGCACTATGTTTACATTGCAGGAATCTGTCACTTTGCTAACATTGCAGGAGACAGTCACTACGTTCACAATGCAAGAGACTGTCACTATATTAACATTGCAGGAGAATGTCACTACACTAACATTGCAGGAGACTGTCACTATTCTAACTTGCAGGAGACAGTCACTATGTTAACATTGCAAGTGAGTGTTACTATATCAACATTGCACGAGACTGTTAGGATGTTTGCATTGCAGGAGACTGTCACTAAGTTAACATTGCAGGAGACTCTCAGTATGTTATCTTTGCAGGAGACTGTCACAATGCAAAGAGTGGAGATGACTCTCACTATGCATGCATTGCAGGACTCTGTCACAATGTTAACATTGCAGTATACTGTCACTATGCTAACTATGCCAGAGACTGTCACTAGATTAATCCTAAGGATATAGTCACTATGCTAACTTTGCAGCAGACTGTCACTATGCTAACCTTGCAGGAGACTGTCATTATGCTAACAGAGCAGGAATCTGGCACTATCTTAACATTACAAGAGTCTGTCAGTTTGCTAACATTGCAGAAGACGGTCACTAAGTTAACATTGCAGCAGACTCTCACTATGCTAACTTGCTCTAGACTGTCACAATGTCAACACTGCAGAAGACTGTCACTATGCTGACATTGTAGGAGAATGTCACTATGCTAACATTGCAGGAGACTGTCAGTATTCTAAAACTGCAAGAATCTGTCATTGTGCTAACATGCAGGAGACTGAGCCTATGCTAACAATGCAAGAGACTGTCACTATAAAAATATTTATAGGTGAATGTCACTATGCTAACATTGCAGGGGACTGTCACTTAGCTAACATTGCATGGGACTGTCACTCTGCTAACATTGCAGGAGACTGTCACTCTGCAAAATTGCATTACACTGTCACTATGTTAAGCTTGTAAGAAACTGTCACTCTATTAATATTTTTAGGTGAAGGTCACTATTCTAACATTGTAGGGGACACTCACCTGGCTAACATTGCAGGAGACTGTCACTATGCTAACATTGCAGGAGTCTGTCACTATGCTAATTTGTAGGAGACTGTCACTATGCTAACATTACAGAGACTGTCACTCTGTTACCATTGCAGGAGACTGTCACTATGCTAATTTGTAGCGGACTGTCACTATATTAACATTGCACATGAATGTCACCATGCTAACATTGCAGGAGACAGTCACCATGCTAAAATCGCATGAGACTATCACTACGCTAACAATGCAGGAGAATGTTACCATGCTAACAATGCAGGAGACTGTAACTATGCTAACATTGCAGAGAATGTCACTATGCTAGCATTGCAGGTGACTGTCAATATGCTAATATTGCAGGAGACAGTCACTATGTTAACATTGCAGGAGCCTGTTACTATTTTAACATTGCAGGAAGCTGTCACTATGCTAAGAGACCGGAAAATTTCTCTAAGTTAAAATTGCAGGAGATTTTCACTATGCTAACATTACACGAGATTGTCATTCTGTTAACATTGCAGGTGACTGTTAGTACCGTAACATTATAGGAGACCATCACTATGTTAAAATTGCAGGAGACTGTGACAATGTTAACATTGCAGGAGACTGTCACTATGCTAACTTACAGGAGACTTTCACAATGACAACACTGCAATAGTCTGTCACTTTATTAACATTGTAGGTAAATGTCACTATGCTAACATTTCAGGAGGTTCACTTAGCTAACATTGCAGGAGACTGTCACTATGCTAACATTGCAAGAACAATCATTCTGTTAACATTGCAGGAGACTGTCACTATGCTAACATTGCAGGAAGATGTCACTATACTAAGAGAGGAGGAGACTTTCTCTAAGGTAAAATTGCTGGAGACTTTCACAATGCTAACATTGCAGGAGATTGTCACTATGTTAACATTGTAGGTGACTGTCACTAAGATAACATTGTAGGATGCTGTCATTATGTTAAAATTGCTGGAGACTGTGACTATGTTAACATTGCAGGAGACTGTAAATAAGCTCATATTACAGGAATCTGTCTCTATGTTACCATTGCACGTGACTGTCACTATGCAAAAAGAGAACAAGACTCTCACTAAGCATGCATTGCAGGAGACTGTCACTATGTTAACATTGCATGAGACTTTCACTATGCTAAAATTACAGGAGACTGTCACTATGCTAACTTGCAGGAGAAAGTCAATATGTTAACAATGCTGGAGCCTCTCACTATTTTAACATTGCAGGAAGCGGTCACTATGCTAACAGAGGAGGAGATAGTCACTATGCTAACATTGCAGGAGACTGTCACAATGTTGACATTGCAGGAGATTGTCACTATGATAACTGGCAGGAGACTGCCACTATGTTAACATTGCTAGAGACTGTCACTTTATTAACATTGTTGGTGAAATTCACTATGCTAACATTGCAGGAGACACACTTAGCAAACATTGCAGGAGACTGTCACTATGCTAACATTGAAGGAAGCTGTCACTACACTAAGAGAAGAGGAGACTTTCTCAAAGGTAAAATTGCTGGAAACTTTCACTATGCTAACATTGCAGGAGATTGTAACTATGTTAACATTGCAGGTGACGGTCACTAAGCTCATATTGCAGGAATCTGATTCTATATTAACATTGCCGGAGACTGTCACTATGTTAACATTGCAGTATACTGCCACTATGTTAACTTTGCAGCAGACTGTCACTGTGCTAACATTGGAGGAGACTGTCACTATGCTAACCTATAAGGAGACTGTAATTATGCTAACAGGGCAGGAGACTGGCACTATGTTTACATTGCAGGAGTCTGTCACTTTGCTAACATTGCAGGAGACGGTCACTAAGTTCACAATGCACTAGACTGTCACTATATTAACATTGCAGGAGAATGTCACCACACTAACGTTGCAGGAGACTGTCACTATTCTAACTTGCAGGAGACTGTCACTATGTTAACATTGCAAGTGAGTGTTACTATATCTACATTGCACGAGACTGTTAGGATGTTAGCATTGCAGGGGACTGTCACTACCCTAACATTGCAGGAGACTCTCAGTATGTTAACATTGCAGGAGACAGTCACTATGTTAACATTGCAGGAGACTGTCAATAAGCTAACATTGCAGGAGACTCTCAGTATGTTAACATTGCAGGAGACTGTCACAATGCAAAGAGTGGAGGAGAATCTCACTATGCATGCATTGCAGGAGACTATCACTATGTTAACATTGCAGTATGCTGTCACTATGCTAACTATGCCAGAGACTGTCACTAAATTAATCTTAAGGATATAGTCACTATGCTAACTTTGCGGCAGACTGTCACTATGTTAACATTGCAGGAGACCGTCACTATGCTAACCTTGCAGGAGACTGTCATTATGCTAACAGAGCAGGAATCTGGCACTATCTTAACATTGCAGGAGTCTGTCAGTTTGCTAACATTGCAGAAGACGGTCACTAAGTTAACATTGCAGCAGACTGTCACTATGCTAACTTGCAGGAGACTGTCACTATCACTATCCTAAAATTGCAAGAATCTGTCATTGTGATAACATGCAGGAAACTGAGCCTATGCTAACAACGCAAGAGACTGTCACTATAAAAATATTTATAGGTGAATGTTACTATGCTAAAATTGCAGGGGACTGTCACTTAGCTAACATTGCATGGGACTGTCACAATGTTGACATTGTAGGAGATTGTCACAATGATAACTGGCAGGAGACTGGCACTATGTTTACATTTCAGGAGTCTGTCACTTTGCTAACATTGCACGAGACGGTCACTAAGTTAACAATGCAAGAGTCTGTCACTATATTAATATTTATAGGTGAATGTCACTATGCTAACATTGCAGAGATTGTCACTCTGTTAACATTGCAGGAGACTGTCACTATGCAAAATTGCATTACACTGTCACTATATTAACCTTGCAAGAAACTGTCACTCTATTAATATTTATAGGTGAAGGTCACTATTCTAACATTGCAGGGGACAATCACCTAACTAACATTGCAGGAGACTGTCACTATGCTAACATTACAGAGACTGTAACTCTGTTAACATTGCAGGAGACTGTCACTATGCTAATTTGTAGCAGACTGTCACTATATTAACATTGCACGTGAATGTCACCATGCTAACATTGCAGGAGACTGTCACTATGCTAAAATCGCATGAGACTGTCACTACGCTAACATTGCAGGAGAATGTTACCATGCTAACAATGCAGGAGACTGTAACTATGCTAACATTGCAGAGAATGTCACTATGTTAGCATTGCAGGTGACTGTCAATATGCTAATATTGCAGGGGACAGTCACTATGTTAACAATTGCAGGAAGCTGTCACTATGCTAAGAGACTTGGAGACTTTCTCTAAGTTAAAATTGCTGGAGACTTTCACTATGCTAACATTACAGGAGATTGTCATTCTGTTAACATTGTGACTGTCTGTTTGATAACATTGTAGGAGACTGTCACTATTCTAAAACTGCAAGAATCTGTCATTGTGCTAACATGCAGTAGACTGAGCCTATGCTAACAATGCATGAGTCTGTCACAATAAAAATATTTATAGGTGAATGTCACTATGCTAACATTGCAGGGGACTGTCACTTAGCTAACATTGCATGGGACTGTCACTATGCTAACATTGAAGAGCCTGTCACTCTGTAAACATTGCAGGAGACTGTCACTATGCAAAATTGCATTACACTGTCACTATGTTAACCTTGCAAGAAACTGTCACTCTATTAATATTTTTAGGTGAAGGTCACTATTCTAAAATTGTTGGTGACAGTCACTTAGCTAACATTACTGGAGACTCACTATGCTAACTATGCTAACATTGCAGAGAATGTCACTATGTTAGCATTGCAGGTGACTGTCAATATGCTAATATTGCAGGGGACAGTCACTATGTTAAAATTGCAGGAGACTGTAACTGAGCTCATATTGCAGGAACCTGTCTCTATGTTAACGTTGCAGGAGACTGTCACTATGTTAACATTGCACGAGACTGTCACTCTGCAAACAGAGCAGGAGACTCTCACTAAGCATGCATTGCAGGAGGCTGTCACTATGTTAACATTGCAGTATACTGTCACTATGATAAATATGCCGATACTGTCACTACATTAATCTTAAGGATACTGTCACTATGTTAACTTTGCAGCAGACTGTCACTGTGCTAACATTGCAGGAGAAAGTAATTATGCTAACAGCGCACGAGACTGGCACTATGTTAACATTGCAGAAGGCTGTCACTTTGCTAACATTGCAGGAGACGGTCACAAAGTTAACATTACAGTGTCCTGTCACTATGCTAACTATGCCGGAGACTGTCACTATGCTAACCTAGCAGGAGACTATGATTATGCTAACAGGGCAGGAGACTGGCACTTTGTTAATATAGCAGGAGTCTGTCACTTTGCTAACATTGCAGGAGACAGTCACTAAGTTAACAATGCAAGAGACTGTCACTATATTAACATTGCAGGAGAATGTCACCACTGTAACATTGCAGGAGACTGTCACTATGCTAACGTTGCGGGAGACTGTCACCATTCTAACTTGCAGGAGACTTTCACTATGTTATCATTGCAAGTGAGTGTCACTATATCAATATTGCAAACATTGAAGAAAACTGTCACTACACTAAGAGATGAGGAGACTTTCTCTAAGGTAAAATTGCTGGAAACTTTCACCTGTGTTAACATTGCAGTATACTGGCACTATGTTTACATTGCAGGAATCTGTCACTTTGCTAACATTGCAGGAGACAGTCACTACGTTCACAATGCAAGAGACTGTCACTATATTAACAATGCAGGAGAATGTCACTACACTAACATTGCAGGAGACTGTCACTATTCTAACTTGCAGGAGACAGTCACTATGTTAACATTGCAAGTGAGTGTTACTATATCAACATTGCACGAGACTGTTAGGATGTTTGCATTGCAGGAGACTGTCACTAAGTTAACATTGCAGGAGACTCTCAGTATGTTATCTTTGCAGGAGACTGTCACAATGCAAAGAGTGGAGATGACTCTCACTATGCATGTATTGCAGGAGACTGTCACAATGTTAACTTTGCAGTATACTGTCACTATGCTAACTATGCCAGAGACTGTCACTAGATTAATCCTAAGGATATAGTCACTATGCTAACTTTGCAGCAGACTGTCACTGTGCTAACATTGCAGGAGACTGTCACTATGCTAACCTTGCAGGAGACTGTCATTATGCTAACAGAGCAGGAATCTGGCACTATCTTAACATTGCAAGAGTCTGTCAGTTTGCTAACATTGCAGAAGACGGTCACTAAGTTAACATTGCAGCAGAATCTCACTATGCTACCTTGCTCTAGACTGTCACAATGTCAACACTGCAGAAGACTGTCACTATGCTGACATTGTAGGAGAATGTCACTATGCTAACATTGCAGGAGACTGTCAGTATTCTAAAACTGCAAGAATCTGTCATTGTGCTAACATGCAGGAGACTGAGCCTATGCTAACAATGCAAGAGACTGTCACTATAAAAATATTTATAGGTGAATGTCACTATGCTAACATTGCAGGGGACTGTCACTTAGCTAACATTGCATGGGACTGTCACTCTGCTAACATTGCAGGAGACTGTCACTCTGCAAAATTGCATTACACTGTCACTATGTTAACCTTGCAAGAAACTGTCACTCTATTAATATTTATAGGTGAAGGTCACTATTCTAACATTGCAGGGGACACTCACCTAACTAACATTGCAGGAGACTGTTACTATGCTAACATTGCAGAGCCTGTCACTCTGTTAACATTGCAGGAGACTGTCACTATGCTAATTTATAGGAGACTGTGACTATGCAAACATTGCAGAGACTGTCACTCTGTTAGCATTGCAGGAGACTGTCATATGCTAATTTGAGGCAGACTGTCACTATATTAACATTGCACGTGAATGTCACCATGCTAACATTGCAGGAGACTGTCACTATGCTAAAATCGCATGAGACTGTCACTACGCTAACATTGCAGGAGAATGTTACCATGCTAACAATGCAGGAGACTGTAACTATGCTAACATTGCAGAGAATGTCACTATGTTAGCATTGCAGGTGACTGTCAATATGCTAATATTGCAGGGGACAGTCACTATGTTAACAATTGCAGGAAGCTGTCACTATGCTAAGAGACTTGGAGACTTTCTCTAAGTTAAAATTGCTGGAGACTTTCACTATGCTAACATTACAGGAGATTGTCATTCTGTTAACATTGTGACTGTCTGTATGATAACATTGTAGGAGACTGTCACTATTCTAAAACTGCAAGAATCTGTCATTGTGCTAACATGCAGTAGACTGAGCCTATGCTAACAATGCATGAGTCTGTCACAATAAAAATATTTATAGGTGAATGTCACTAAGCTAACATTGCAGGGGACTGTCACTTAGCTAACATTGCATGGGACTGTCACTATGCTAACATTGAAGAGCCTGTCACTCTGTTAACATTGCAGGAGACTGTCACTATGCAGAATTGCATTAAACTGTCACTATGTTAACCTTGCAAGAAACTGTCACTCTATTAATATTTTTAGGTGAAGGTCACTATTCTAACATTGTTGGTGACAGTCACTTAGCTAACATTACTGGAGACTCACTATGCTAACTATGCTAACATTGCAGAGAATGTCACTATGTTAGCATTGCAGGTGAGTGTCAATATGCTAATATTGCAGGGGACAGTCACTATGTTAACAATTGCAGGAAGCTGTCACTATGCTAAGAGACTTGGAGACTTTCTCTAAGTTAAAATTGCTGGAGTATTTCACTATGGTAACATTACAGGAGATTGTCATTCTGTTAACATTGTGACTGTCAGTATGAAAACATTGTAGGAGACCGTCACTATGTTAAAATTGCTGGAAACTGTGACAGTGTTAACATTGCAGGAGACTGTCACTATGCTAACTTGCAGGAGACTTTCACTATGTTAACATTGCAAGTGAGTGTTACTATATCTACATTGCACGAGACTGTTAGGATGTTAGCATTGCAGGGGACTGTCACTACCCTAACATTGCAGGAGACTCTCAGTATGTTAACATTGCAGGAGACAGTCACTATGTTAACATTGCAGGAGACTGTCACTAAGCTAACATTGCAGGAGACTCTCAGTATGTTAACATTGCAGGAGACTGTCACAATGCAAAGAGTGGAGGAGAATCTCACTATGCATGCATTGCAGGAGACTATCACTATGTTAACATTGCAGTATGCTGTCACTATGCTAACTATGCCAGAGACTGTCACTAAATTAATCTTAAGGATATAGTCACTATGCTAACTTTGCGGCAGACTGTCACTATGTTAACATTGCAGGAGACCGTCACTATGCTAACCTTGCAGGAGACTTTCATTATGCTAACAGAGCAGGAATCTGGCACTATCTTAACATTGCAGGAGTCTGTCAGTTTGCTAACATTGCAGAAGACGGTCACTAAGTTAACATTGCAGCAGACTGTCACTATGCTAACTTGCAGGAGACTGTCACTATCACTATCCTAAAATTGCAAGAATCTGTCATTGTGATAACATGCAGGAAACTGAGCCTATGCTAACAACGCAAGAGACTGTCACTATAAAAATATTTATAGGTGAATGTTACTATGCTAAAATTGCAAGGGACTGTCACTTAGCTAACATTGCATGGGACTGTCACAATGTTGACATTGTAGGAGATTGTCACAATGATAACTGGCAGGAGACTGGCACTATGTTTACATTTCAGGAGTCTGTCACTTTGCTAACATTGCACGAGACGGTCACTAAGTTAACAATGCAAGAGTCTGTCACTATATTAATATTTATAGGTGAATGTCACTATGCTAACATTGCAGAGATTGTCACTCTGTTAACATTGCAGGAGACTGTCACTATGCAAAATTGCATTACACTGTCACTATATTAACCTTGCAAGAAACTGTCACTCTATTAATATTTATAGGTGAAGGTCACTATTCTAACATTGCAGGGGACAATCACCTAACTAACATTGCAGGAGACTGTCACTATGCTAACATTACAGAGCCTGTCACTCTGTTAACATTGCAGGAGACTGTCACTATGCTAATTTGTAGGAGACTGTGACTATGCTAACATTGCAGAGACTGTCACTCTGTTAGCATTGCAGGAGACTGTCACTATGCTAATTTGTAGCAGACTGTCACTATATTAACATTGCACGTGAATGTCACCATGCTAACATTGCAGGAGACTGTCACTATGCTAAAATCGCATGAGACTGTCACTACGCTAACATTGCAGGAGAATGTTACCATGCTAACAATGCAGGAGACTGTAACTATGCTAACATTGCAGAGAATGTCACTATGTTAGCATTGCAGGTGACTGTCAATATGCTAATATTGCAGGGGACAGTCACTATTTTAACAATTGCAGGAAGCTGTCACTATGCTAAGAGACGTGGAAACTTTCTCTAAGTTAAAATTGCTGGAGACTTTCACTATGCTAACATTACAGGAGATTGTCATTCTGTTAACATTGTGACTGTCTGTATGATAACATTGTAGGAGACTGTCACTATTCTAAAACTGCAAGAATCTGTCATTGTGCTAACATGCAGTAGACTGAGCCTATGCTAACAATGCATGAGTCTGTCACAATAAAAATATTTATAGGTGAATGTCACTATGCTAACATTGCAGGGGACTGTCACTATGCTAACATTGAAGAGCCTGTCACTCTGTAAACATTGCAGGAGACTGTCACTATGCAAAATTGCATTACACTGTCACTATGTTAACCTTGCAAGAAACTGTCACTCTATTAATATTTTTAGGTGAAGGTCACTATTCTAACATTGTTGGTGACAGTCACTTAGCTAACATTACTGGAGACTCACTATGCTAACTATGCTAACATTGCAGAGAACGTCACTATGTTAGCATTGCAGGTGACTGTCAATATGCTAATATTGCAGGGGACAGTCACTATGTTAAGAATTGCAGGAAGCTGTCACTATGCTAAGGGACTTGGAGACTTTCTCTAAGTTAAAATTGCTGGAGACTTTCACTATGGTAACATTACAGGAGATTGTCATTCTGTTAACATTGTGACTGTCAGTATGAAAACATTGTAGGAGACCGTCACTATGTTAAAATTGCTGGAAACTGTGACAGTGTTAACATTGCAGGAGACTGTCACTATGCTAACTTGCAGGAGACTGTCACAATGACAACACTGCAATAGACTGTCACTTTATTAAAATTATTAAATCACTATTTTAACATTGCAGGAGATTGTCACTATGTTAACATTGCAGGTGACTGTCACTAAGATAACATTGTAGGATGCTGTCATTATGTTAAAATTGCTGGAGACTGTGACTATGTTAACATTGCAGGAGACTGTAACCAAGCTCATATTGCATTAATCTGTCTCTATGTTAACATTGCAGGAGACTGTCACTATGTTAACATTGTACCAGTCTGTTACCATGTTAGCATTGCAGGAGACCGTTACTAAGCTAGCATTGCAGGCAACTCTCACTATGCTAATATTGCAGGAGACTGTCACTATGTTAACATTGCAGGTGTCAGTAAGCTCATATTGCAGGAATCTGCCTCTATGTTAACATTGCAGGAGACTGTCATTATGTTAACATTGGAGTATACTGTCTCTATGTTAACTTTGCAGCAGACTGTCACTATGCTAACTTGCAGGAGACTGTCACAATCTCAATACTGCAGAAGACTTTCTCTATGCTAACAGGGCAGATTAATGTCACTATGCTAACATTGCAGGAGACTGTCACTATGATAAAAATGTAGGAAACTGTCACTATGCTAACATGCAGGAGACTGTGCCTATGTTAACCATGCAAGAGACTGTCACTACATTAATATTTATAGGTGAATGTCACTATGCTAACATTGCAGGGGACTTTCACATAGCTAACATTGCAGGAGACTGTCACTCTCAACATTGCAGGAGACCATCACTATGCAAAATTGCAGTAGACTGTCACTATGTTAACATTGCAAATAAACTGTCACTCTATTAATATATATAGGTGAATGTCACTATTCTAACATTGCAGCAGACAGTAACTTAGCTAACATTGCAGGAGACTGTCACTATACTAACATTGCAGTGACTGTCACTCTTTTAACATTGCAGGAGACTGTCACTATGCTAACCTAGCATGAGACTGTCATTATGCTAACAGGGCAGGAGACTCGCACTATGTTAATACAGCAGGAGTCTGTCACTTTGCTAACATTGCAGGAGATGGTCACCAAGTTAACAATGAAAGAGACTGTCACTATATTAACATTGCAGGAGAATGTCACCACGCTAACATTGCAGGAAACTGTCAATATGCTAATGTTGCGGCAGACTGTCACTATTCTAATTTGCAGGAGACTTACTCTATGTTAACATTGCAAGTGAGTGTCACTATATCAACGTTGCATGAGACTGTTACGATGTTAGCATTGCAGGAGACTGTCACTAAGCTAACATTGCAGGAGACTCTCAGTATGATAACATTACTGGAGACTGTCACTATGTTAACATTGCAGGAGACTGTCACAATGCAAAGAGTGGAGGAGACTCTCACTATGCATGCATTGCAGGAGACTATCACTATGTTAACATTGCAGGAGACTGTCACTATGCTAACTATGCCAGAGACTGTCACTAAATTAATCTTAAGGATATAGTCACTATGCTAACTTTGCAGCAGACAGTCACTGTGCTAACATTGCAGGAGACTGTCACTATGCTAACCTTGCAGGAGACTGTCATTATGCTAACAGAGCAGGAACCTGGCACTATCTTAACATTGCAAGAGTCTGTCAGTTTGCTAACATTGCAGAAGCGGTCACTAAGTTAACAGTGCAGCAGACTCTCAGTATGCTAACTTGCTGGAGACTGTCACAATGTCAACACTGCAGAAGAATGTCACTATGCTAACTTAGCAGGAGAATGTCACTATGCTAACATTGTAGGAGAATGTCACAATGCTAACATTGCAGGAGACTGTCACTATTCTAACTTGCAGGAGACTTTCACTATGTTAACATTGCAAGTGAGTGTTACTATATCTACATTGCACGAGACTGTTAGGATGTTAGCATTGCAGGGGACTGTCACTACCCTAACATTGCAGGAGACTCTCAGTATGTTAACATTGCAGGAGACAGTCACTATGTTAACATTGCAGGAGACTGTCACTAAGCTAACATTGCAGGAGACTCTCAGTATGCGAACATTGCAGGAGACTGTCACAATGCAAAGAGTGGAGGAGAATCTCACTATGCATGCATTGCAGGAGACTATCACTATGTTAACATTGCAGTATGCTGTCACTATGCTAACTATTCCAGAGACTGTCACTAAATTAATCTTAAGGATATAGTCACTATGCTAACTTTGCAGCAGACTGTCACTGTGCTAACATTGCAGGAGACTGTCACTATGCTAACCTTGCAGGAGACTGTCATTATGCTAACAGAGCAGGAATCTGGCACTATCTTAACATTGCAAGAGTCTGTCAGTTTGTTAACATTGCAGAAGACGGTCACTAAGTTAACATTGCAGCAGACTGTCACTATGCTAACTTGCTGGAGACTGTCACAATGTCAACACTGCAGAAGAATGTCACTATGCTAACTTAGCAGGAGAATGTCACTATGCTAACATTGTAGGAGACTGTCACTATGCTAAAATTGCAAGAATCTGTCATTGTGCTAACATGCAGGAGACTGAGCCTATGCTAATAATGCAAGAGACTGTCACTATATTAATATTTATAGGTGAAAGTCACTATGCTAACATTGCAGGGGACTGTCACTTAGCTAACATTGCATGGGACTGTCACTATGCAAACATTGCAGAGACTGTCACTCTGTTAACATTGCAGGAGACTGTCACTATGTAAAATTGCATTACACTTTCACTATGTTAACCTTGCAAGAAACTGTCACTCTATTAATATTTTTAGGTGAAGGTCATATTTCTAAGATTGTAGGGGACACTCACCTAGCTAACATTACAGGAGACTGTCACTATGCTAACATTGCAGAGCCTGTCACTCTGTTAACATTGCAGGAGACTGTCACTACGCTAATTTGTTGGAGACTGTCACTATACTAACATTGCAGAGACTGTAACTCTGTTAACATTGCAGGAGATTGTCACTATGCTAATTTGTAGCAGACTGTCAGTATATTAACATTGCACGTGAATGTCACCATGCTAACATTGCAGGAGACTGTCACTATGCTAAAATCACATGAGACTGTCACTACACTAACATTGCAGGAGAATGTTACCATGCTAACAATGCAGGAGACTGTAACTATGCTAACATTGCAGAGAAGGTCACTATACTAGCATTGCAGGTGACTGTCAATATGCTAATATTGAAGGAGACAGTCACTATGTTAACAATGCAGGAGCCTGATACTATTTTAACATTGCAGGAAGCTGTCACTATGCTAAGAGACGTGGAAACGTTCTCTAAGTTAAAATTGCTGGAGACTTTCACTATGCTAACATTACAGGAGATTGTCATTCTGTTAACATTGCAGGTGACTGTCAGTATGATAACATTGTAGGAGACCGTCACTATGTTAAAATTGCAGGAGACTGTGACAATGTTAACGTTGCAGGAGACTGTCAACAGGAGACTATGACAACACTGCAATAGTCTGTCAGTTTATTAACATTGTAGGTAAATGTCACTATGCTAACATTTCAGGAGACTCACTTTGCTAACATTGCAGGAGGCTGTCACTATGCTAACATTGCAGGGACAATCATTCTGTTAACATTGCAGGAGACTGTCAGTTTGCTAACATTGCAGGAAGCTGTCACCACACAAAGAGAGGAGGAGACTTTCTCTCAGGTAAAATTGCTGGAGACTTTCACAATGCTAACATTGCAGGAGATTGTCACTATATTAACATTGCAGGTGACTGTCACTAAGATAACATTGTAGGATGCTGTCATTATGTTAAAATTGTTGGAGACTGTGACTATGTTAACATTGCAGGAGACTGTAAATAAGCTCATATTGCAGGAAACTTTCTCTATGTTACCATGACACGTGACTGTCACTATGCAAAAAGAGAACGAGACTCTCACTAAGCATGCATGGAAGGAGACTGTCACTATGTTAACATTGCAGGAGACTGTCACTATGCTAAAATTACAGGAGACTGTCACTATGCTAACTTTCAGGAGGAAGTCAATATGTTAACAATGCTGGAGCCTCTCACTATTTTAACATTGCAGGAAGCGGTCACTATGCAAACAGAGGAGGAGACAGTCAATATGCTAACATTGCAGGAGACTGTCACAATGTTGACATTGCAGGAGATTGTCACTATGATAACTGCCAGGAGACTGCCACAATGTTAACATTCCAAGCGACTGTCACTTTATTAACATTGTTGGTGAATGTCACTATGCTAACATTGCGGGAAACACACTTAGCTAACATTGCAGGAGACTGTCAGTATGCTAACATTGCAGGGACAGTCATTCTGTTAAAGTGCAGAACACTGTCACTATGCTAACATTGCAGGAAGCTGTCACTATACTAATAGAGAAGGAGACTTTCTCTCAGGTAAAATTGCTGGAGACTTTCACTATGCTAACATTGCAGGAGATTGTCACTATATTAACATTGCAGGTGACTGTCACTAAGATAACATTGTAGGATGCTGTCATTATGTTAAAATTGCTGGAGACTGTGACTATGTTAACATTGCAGGAGACTGTAAATATGCTCATATTGCAGGAATCGGTCTCTATGATACCATGACACGTGACTGTCACTATGCAAAAAGAGAATGAGAGTCTCACTAAGCATGCATGGAAGGAGACTGTCACTATGTTAACATTGCAGGAGACTGTCACTATGCTAACTTGCAGGAGAAAGTAAATATGTTAACAATGCAGGAGCCTCTCACTATTAACATTGCAGGAAGCGGTCACTATGCTAACAGAGGAGGAGACAGTCACTATGCTAACATTGCAGGAGACTGTCACAATGTTTGCCTTGCAGGAGATTGTCACTATGATAACTGGCAGGAGACTGCCACTATGTTAACATTCCAAGAGAAAGTCACTTTATTAACATTGTTGGTAAATGTCACTATGCTATCATTGCAGGAGACACACTTAGTTGACATTGCAGAAGACTGTCACTATGCTAACATTTCAGGGATTGTCACTCTGTTAACATTGAAAGAGACTGTCACCATGCTAACATTGCAGGAAGCTGTCACTACACTAAGAGAGGAGGAGACTTTCTCTAAGGTAAAATTGCTGGAGACTTTCGCTATGCTAACATTGCAGGAGATTGTCACTATGCTAAAATTACAGGAGACTGTCACAATGCTAACTTGCAGGAGAAAGTCAATATGTTAACACAGCAGGAGCCTCTCACTATTTTAACATTGCAGGAGACTGTCACTGTGCTAACAAAGGACGAGACAGTCACTATGCTAACATTGCAGAGATTGTCACTAAGATAACATTGTAGGATGCTGTCATTATGTTAAAATTGCTGGAGACTGTGACTATATTAACATTGCAGGAGACTGTAACTAAGCTCATATTGCAGGAATCTGTCTCTATGTTAACATTGCTGGAGACTGTCACTATGTTAACATTGTACCAGTCTGTTACCATGTTAGCATTGCAGGAGACTGTTACTAAGCTAAACATTGCAGGCAACTCTCACTATGCTAATATTGCAGGAGATGTCACTATGTTAACATTGCAGGTGTCAGTAAGCTCATATTGCAGGAATCTGCCTCTATGTTAACAATGCAGGAGACTGTCTCTGTGTTAACATTGGAGTATACTGTCACTATTTTAACTTTGCAGCAGACTGTCACTTTGCTAACTTGCAGGAGACTGTCACAATCTCAATACTGCAAAAGACTTTCTCTATGCTAACAGGGCAGATTAATGTCACTATGCTAACATTGCAGGAGACTGTCACTATGATAAAAATGTAGGAAACTGTCACTATGCTAACATGCAGGAGACTGTGCCTATGTTAACCATGCAAGAGACTGTCACTACATTAATATTTATAGGTGAATGTCACTATGCTAACATTGCAAGGGACTGTCACATAGCTACCATTGCAGGAGACTGTCACTCTCAACATTGCAGGAGACTGTCACTATGCAAAATTGCAGTAGACTGTCACTATGCTAACATTGCAAGGGACTGTCACATAGCTAACATTGCAGGAGACTGTCACTCTCAACATTGCAGGAGACTGTCACTATGCGAAATTGCAGTAGACTGTCACTATGTTAACATTGCAAGAAACTGTCACTCTATTAATATATATAGGTGAATGTCACTATTCTAACATTGCAGCGGACAGTAACTTAGCTAACATTGCAGGAGACTGTCACTACACTAACATTGCAGAGACTGTCAATCTTTTAACATTGCAGGAGACTGTCACTATGCTTACCTAGCATGAGACAGTCATTATGCTAAAAGGGCAGGAGACTGGCACTATGTTAATACAGCAGGAGTCTGTCACTTTGCTAACATTGCAGGAGACGGTCACCAAGTTAACAATGAAAGAGACTGTCACTATATTAACATTGCAGGAGAATGTCACCACGCTAACATTGCAGGAAACTGTCAATATGCTAATGTTGCGGCAGACTGTCACTATTCTAATTCGCAGGAGACTTACTCTATGTTAACATTGCAAATGAGTGTCACTATATCAACATTGCACGAGACTATTACGATGTTAGCATTGCAGGAGACTGTCACTATGTTAAAATTGCGGGTGACTGTAACTAAGCTCATATTGCAGAAATCTGTCTCTATGTTAACATTGCAGGAGACTGTCACTATGTTAACAGAGGAGGAGACTGTCACTCTGCAAAAACTGCAGGTGACACTGACTAAGCATGTATTGCAGGAGACTGTCACTATGTTAACATTGCAGGATACTGTCACTATGCAAACTATGCCAGAGACTGTCACTACATTAATCTTAAGAATACTGTCATTATGTTAACTTTGCAGCAGACTGTTACTGTGCTAACATTGCAGGAGAATGTCACTCTGCTAAAATTGCAGAAGACTGTCACTATGCCAACTTGCAGGAGACAGTCACTATGTTAACAATGCAGGAGCCTGTCACTATTTTAACATTGCAGGAAGCAGTCACTATGCTAAAAGATTAGGAGATTTTCTCTAAGATAAAATTGTTGCAGACTATCACTATGCTAACATTGCAGGAGATTGTCAAGATGTTAACATTGCAGGAGTCTGTCACTATGCTAACATTGCAGGAGAATGTCACTAGTCTAACATTGCAGGAGACTGTCACGATGCTAAAATTGCAGGAGACTGTCACTATGCTAAAAATGCAGGAGATGGTCACTAAGTTAACATTGCAGGAGTCTGTCACTATGCTAACTTGCAGGAGACAGTCACTATATTAACTCTGCAAGAGGCTGTCACTATATTAACCTTGGAGGTGAACGTTACCATGCTAACAATGCAGGAGACCGTCACGATGTTAACATTTCTCGAGACTTTTATGATGTTAGCATTGCAAACGACTGTTACTAAGCTAATGTTGCAGGAAACTGTCACGCTGTTAAAATTGCAAGTGTGTTTCACTATATCAACATTGCACGAGACTGTTATGATGTTAGCAGCAGACTGTCACTGTGCTAACGTTGCAGGAGACTGTCATTATGCTAACACAGCAGGAGACTGGCACTATGTTAATATTGCAGGAGTCTGTCACTTTGCTAACATTGCAGGAGATGGTTACTATGTTAACAATGCAAGAGACTGTCACTATATTAACATTACAGGAGAATGTCACCATGCTAATATTGCAGGAGACTGTCACTATGTAAACATTGCAGGAGACTGTCACTATGCTAAATTGCGGTAGATTGTGACAATATTAACATTGCATGAAATTGTCACTATATTAATACCATAGGTTTTATACTATGCTAACACTGTAGAAGACTGTCACTATGCTAATTTGTAGGAGACTGTGACTGTGCTAACATTGCAGAGACTGTCACTCTGTTAACATTGCAGGAGACTGTCACTATGCTAACTTGTAGCAGACTGTCACTATATTAACATTGCACGTGAATGTCACCATGCTAACATTGCAGGAGACTGTCACTATGCTAAAATCGCAAGAGACTGTCAATACGCTAACATTGCAGGAGAATGTTACCATGCTAACAATGCAGGAGACTGTAACTATGTTAACATTGCAGGTGACTGTCACTAAGCTCACATTGCAGGAATCTGACTCTATATGAACATTGCAGGAGACTGTTACTATGTTAACATTGAAGTATAGTGCCACTATGTTAACTTTGCAGCAGACTGTCACTGTGCCAACATTGGAGGAGACTGTCACTATGCTAACCTATAAGGAGACTGCAATTATGCTAACAGGGCAGGAGACTGACACTATGTTTACACTGCAGGAGTCTGTCACTTTGCTAACATTGCAGGAGACGGTCACTAAGTTCAATAAGGAGACTGTAATTATGCTAACAGGGCAGGAGACTGGCACTATGTTTACATTGCAGGAGTCTGTCACTTTGCTAACATTGCAGGAGACGGTCACTAAGTTCACAATGCAATAGACTGTCACTATATTAACATTGCAGGAGAATGTCACCACACTAACGTTGCAGGAGACTGTCACTATTCTAACTTGCAGGAGACTTTCACTATGTTAACATTGCAAGTGAGAGTTACTATATCTACATTGCACGAGACTGTTAGGATGTTAGCATTGCAGGGGACTGTCACTACCCTAACATTGCAGGAGACTCTCAGTATGTTAACACTGCAGGAGACAGTCACTATGTTAACATTGCAGGAGACTGTCACTAAGCTAACATTGCAGGAGACTCTCAGTATGTTAACACTGCAGGAGACAGTCACTATGTTAACATTGCAGGAGACTGTCACTAAGCTAACATTGCAGGAGACTCTCAGTATGTTAACATTGCAGGAGACTGTCACAATGCAAAGAGTGCAGGAGACTCTCACTATGCATGCATTGCAGGAGACTATCACTATGTTAACATTGCAGTATACTGTCACTATGCTAACTCTGCCAGAGACTGTCACTAAATTAATCTTAAGGATATAGTCACTATGCTAACTTTGCAGCAGACTGTCACTGTGCTAACATTGCAGGAGACTGTCACTATGCTAACCTTGCAGGAGACTGTCATTATGCTAACAGAGCAGGAATCTGGCACTATCTTAACATTGCAAGAGTCTGTCAGTTTGTTAACATTGCAGAAGACGGTCACTAAGTTAACATTGCAGCAGACTGTCACTATGCTAACTTGCTGGAGCCTGTCACAATGTCAACACTGCAGAAGAATGTCACTATGCTAACTTAGCAGGAGAATGTCACTATGCTAACATTGTAGGAGAATGTCACTATGCTAACATTGCAGGAGACTGTCACTATTCTAAAATTGCAAGAATCTCTCATTGTGCTAACATGCAGGAGACTGAGCCTATGCTAACAATGCAAGAGACTGTCACTATAAAAATATTTATAGGTGAATGTCACTATGCTAACATTGCAGGGGACTGTCACTTAGCTAACATTGCATGGGACTGTCACTATGCTAACATTGAAGAGCCTGTCACTCTGTTAACATTGCAGGAGACTGTCACTATGCAGAATTGCATTACACTGTCACTATGTTAACCTTGCAATAAGCTGTCACTCTATTAATATTTTTAGGTGAAGGTCACTATTCTAACATTGTAGGGGACACTCACCTAGCTAACATTACAGGAGACTCACTAAGTGAACATTGCAGAGCCTGTCACTCTGTTAACAGTGCAGGAGACTGTCACTATGCTAATTTGCAGGAGACTGTCACTATGCTAACATTGCAGGAGACTGTCACTCTGTTAACATTGCAGGAGACTGTCACTATGCTAATTTGTAGTAGACTGTCACTATATTAACATTGCACGTGAATGTCACCATGCTAACATTGCAGGAGACTGTCACTATGCTAAAATCGCAAGAGACTGTCAATACGCTAACATTGCAGGATCAGTCACTATTCTAAAATCGCAAGAGACTGTCAATACGCTAACATTGCAGGAGAATGTTACCATGCTAACAATGCAGGAGACTGTAACTATGTTAACATTGCAGGTGACTGTCACTAAGCTCACATTGCAGGAATCTGACTCTATATGAACATTGCAGGAGACTGTCACTATGTTAACATTGATGTATAGTGCCACTATGTTAACTTTGCAGCAGACTGTCACTGTGCCAACATTGGAGGAGACTGTCACTATGCTAACCTATAAGGAGACTGCAATTATGCTAACAGGGCAGGAGACCGGCACTATGTTTACATTGCAGGAGTCTGTCACTTTGCTAACATTGCAGGAGAATGTCACTAAGTTCAATAAGGAGACTGTAATTATGCTAACAGGGCAGGAGACAGGCACTATGTTTACATTGCAGGAGTCTGTCATTTTGCTAACATTGCAGGAGACGGTCACTAAGTTCACAATGCAATAGACTGTCACTATATTAACAATGCAGGAGAATGTCACCACACTAACATTGCAGGAGACTGTCACTATTCTAACTTGCAGGAGACTTACTCTATGTTAACATTGCAAATGAGTGTCACTATATCAACATTGCACGAGACTATTACGATGTTAGCATTGCAGGAGACTGTCACTATGTTAAAATTGCGGGTGACTGTAACTATGCTCATATTGCAGAAATCTGTCTCTATGTTAACATTGCAGGACACTGTCACAATGTTAACAGAGGAGGAGACTGTCACTCTGCAAAAACTGCAGGTGACACTGACTAAGCATGTATTGCAGGAGACTGTCACTATGTTAACATTGCAGGATACTGTCACTATGCAAACTATGCCGGAGACTGTCACTACATTAATCTTAAGAATACTGTCATTATGTTAACTTTGCAGCAGACTGTTACTGTGCTAACATTGCAGGAGAATGTCACTCTGCTAAAATTGCAGAAGTCTGTCACTATGCCAACTTGCAGGAGACAGTCACTATGTTAACAATGCAGGAGCCTGTCATTATTTTAACATTGCAGGAAGCAGTCACTATGCTAAAAGATTAGGAGATTTTCTCTAAGATAAAATTGTTGCAGACTATCGCTATGCTAACATTGCAGGAGATTGTCAAGATGTTAACATTGCAGGAGTCTGTCACTATGCTAACATTGCAGGAGACTGTCACTAGTCTAACATTGCATGAGACTGTCACGATGCTAAAATTGCAGGAGACTGTCACTATGCTAAAAATGCAGGAGATGGTCACTAAGTTAACATTGCAGGAGTCTGTCACTATGCTAACTTGCAGGAGACAGTCACTATATTAACTCTGCAAGAGGCTGTCACTATATTAACCTTGGAGGTGAACGTCACCATGCTAACAATGCAGGAGACTGTCACGATGTTAACATTTCTCGAGACTTTTATGATGTTAGCATTGCAAACGACTGTTACTAAGCTAATGTTGCAGGAAACTGTCACGCTGTTAAAATTGCAAGTGTGTTTCACTATATCAACATTGCATGAGACTGTTATGATGTTAGCAGCAGACTGTCACTGTGCTAACGTTGCAGGAGACTGTCATTATGCTAACACAGCAGGAGACTGGCACTATGTTAATATTGCAGGAGTCTGTCACTTTGCTAACATTGCAGGAGATGGTTACTATGTTAACAATGCAAGAGACTGTCACTATATTAACATTACAGGAGAATGTCACCATGCTAATATTGCAGGAGACTGTCACTATGTAAACATTGCAGGAGACTGTCACTATGCTAAATTGCGGAAGACTGTGACAATATTAACATTGCATGAAATTGTCACTATATTAATACCATAGGCATTATACTATGCTAACACTGTAGAAGACTGTCACTATGCTAATTTGTAGGAGACTGTGACTATGCTAACATTGCAGAGACTGTCACTCTGTTAACATTGCAGGAGACTGTCACTATGCTAACTTGTAGCAGACTGTCACTATATTAACATTGCACGTGAATGTCACCATGCTAACATTGCAGGAGACTGTCACTATGCTAAAATCGCAAGAGACTGTCAATACGCTAACATTGCAGGAGAATGTTACCATGCTAACAATGCAGGAGACAGTAACTATGTTAACATTGCAGGTGACTGTCACTAAGCTCACATTGCAGGAATCTGACTCTATATGAACATTGCAGGAGACTGTCACTATGTTAACATTGAAGTATAGTGCCACTATGTTAACTTTGCAGCAGACTGTCACTGTGCCAACATTGGAGGAGACTGTCACTATGCTAACTTATAAGGAGACTGCAATTATGCTAACAGGGCAGGAGACTGGCACTATGTTTACATTGCAGGAGTCTGTCACTTTGCTAACATTGCAGGAGACGGTCACTAAGTTCACAATGCAATAGACTGTCACTGTATTAACATTGCAGGAGAATGTCACCACACTAACGTTGCAGGGTACTGTCACTATTCTAACTTGCAGGAGACTTTCACTATGTTAACATTGCAAGTGAGAGTTACTATATCTACATTGCACGAGACTGTTAGGATGTTAGCATTGCAGGGGACTGTCACTACCCTAACATTGCAGGAGACTCTCAGTATGTTAACATTGCAGGAGACAGTCACTATGTTAACATTGCAGGAGACTGTCACTAAGCTAACATTGCAGGAGACACTCAGTATGTTAACATTGCAGGAGACTGTCACAATGCAAAGAGTGCAGGAGACTCTCACTATGCATGCATTGCAGGAGACTATCACTATGTTAACATTGCAGTATACTGTCACTATGCTAACTATGCCAGAGACTGTCACTAAATTAATCTTAAGGATATAGTCACTATGCTAACTTTGCAGCAGACTGTCACTGTGCTAACATTGCAGGAGACTGTCACTATGCTAACCTTGCAGGAGACTGTCATTATGCTAACAGAGCAGGAATCTGGCACTATCTTAACATTGCAAGAGTCTGTCAGTTTGTTAACATTGCAGAAGACGGTCACTAAGTTAACATTGCAGCAGACTGTCACTATGCTAACTTGCTGGAGCCTGTCACAATGTCAACACTGCAGAAGAATGTCACTATGCTAACTTAGCAGGAGAATGTCACTATGCTAACATTGTAGGAGAATGTCACTATGCTAACATTGCAGGAGACTGTCACTATTCTAAAATTGCAAGAATCTGTCATTGTGCTAACATGCAGGAGACTGAGCCTATGCTAACAATGCAAGAGACTGTCACTATAAAAATATTTATAGGTGAATGTCACTATGCTAACATTGCAGGGGACTGTCACTTAGCTAACATTGCATGGGACTGTCACTATGCTAACATTGAAGAGCCTGTCACTCTGTTAACATTGCAGGAGACTGTCACTATGCAAAATTGCATTACACTGTCACTATGTTAACCTTGCAATAAGCTGTCACTCTATTAATATTTTTAGGTGAAGGTCACTATTCTAACATTGTAGGGGACACTCACCTAGCTAACATTACAGGAGACTCACGAAGTGAACATTGCAGAGCCTGTCACTCTGTTAACATTGCAGGAGACTGTCACTATGCAAAATTGCATTACACTGTCACTATATTAACCTTGCAAGAAACTGTCACTCTATTAATATTTATAGGTGAAGGTCACTATTCTAACAGTGCAGGAGACTGTCACTATGCTAATTTGTAGGAGACTGTCACTATGCTAACATTGCAGGAGACTGTCACTCTGTTAACATTGCAGGAGACTGTCACTATGCTAATTTGTAGCAGACTGTCACTATATTAACATTGCAAGTGAATGTCACCATGCTAACATTGCAGGAGACTGTCACTATGCTAAAATCGCAAGAGACTGTCAATACGCTAACATTGCAGGAGAATGTTACCATGCTAACAATGCAGGAGACTGTAACTATGTTAACATTGCAGGTGACTGTCACTAAGCTCACATTGCAGGAATCTGACTCTATATGAACATTGCAGGAGACTGTCACTATGTTAACATTGAAGTATAGTGCCACTATGTTAACTTTGCAGCAGACTGTCACTGTGCCAACATTGGAGGAGACTGTCACTATGCTAACCTATAAGGAGACTGCAATTATGCTAACAGGGCAGGAGACTGGCACTATGTTTACATTGCAGGAGTCTGTCACTTTGCTAACATTGCAGGAGACGGTCACTAAGTTCAATAAGGAGACTGTAATTATGCTAACAGGGCAGGAGACTGGCACTATGTTTACATTGCAGGAGTCTGTCACTTTGCTAACATTGCAGGAGACGGTCACTAAGTTCACAATGCAATAGACTGTCACTATATTAACATTGCAGGAGAATGTCACCACACTAACATTGCAGGAGACTGTCACTATTCTAACTTGCAGGAGACTTTCACTATGTTAACATTGCAAGTGAGAGTTACTATATCTACATTGCACGAGACTGTTAGGATGTTAGCATTGCAGGGGACTGTCACTACCCTAACATTGCAGGAGACTCTCAGTATGTTAACATTGCAGGAGACAGTCACTATGTTAACATTGCAGGAGACTGTCACTAAGCTAACATTGCAGGAGACTCTCAGTATGTTAACATTGCAGGAGACTGTCACAATGCAAAGAGTGGAGGAGACTCTCACTATGCATGCATTGCAGGAGACTATCACTATGTTAACATTGCAGTATACTGTCACTATGCTAACTATGCCAGAGACTGTCACTAAATTAATCTTAAGGATATAGTCACTATGCTAACTTTGCAGCAGACTGTCACTGTGCTAACATTGCAGGAGACTGTCACTATGCTAACCTTGCAGGAGACTGTCATTATGCCAACAGAGCAGGAATCTGGCACTATCTTAACATTGCAAGAGTCTGTCAGTTTGTTAACATTGCAGAAGACGGTCACTAAGTTAACATTGCAGCAGACTGTCACTATGCTAACTTGCTGGAGCCTGTCACAATGTCAACACTGCAGAAGAATGTCACTATGCTAACTTAGCAGGAGAATGTCATTATGCTAACATTGTAGGAGAATGTCACTATGCTAACATTGCAGGAGACTGTCACTATTCTAAAATTGCAAGAATCTCTCATTGTGCTAACATGCAGGAGACTGAGCCTATGCTAACAATGCAAGAGACTGTCACTATAAAAATATTTATAGGTGAATGTCACTATGCTAACATTGCAGGGGACTGTCACTTAGCTAACATTGCATGGGACTGTCACTATGCTAACATTGAAGAGCCTGTCACTCTGTTAACATTGCAGGAGACTGTCACTATGCAAAATTGCATTACACTGTCACTATGATAACCTTGCAATAAGCTGTCACTCTATTAATATTTTTAGGTGAAGGTCACTATTCTAACATTGTAGGGGACACTCACCTAGCTAACATTACAGGAGACTCACGAAGTGAACATTGCAGAGCCTGTCACTCTGTTAACAGTGCAGGAGACTTTCACTATGCTAATTTGTAGGAGACTGTCACTATGCTAACATTGCAGGAGACTGTCACTCTGTTAACATTGCAGGAGACTGTCACTATGCTAATTTGTAGCAGACTGTCACTATATTAACATTGCAAGTGAATGTCACCATGCTAACATTGCAGGAGACTGTCACTATGCTAAAATCGCAAGAGACTGTCAATACGCTAACATTGCAGGAGAATGTTACCATGCTAACAATGCAGGAGACTGTAACTATGTTAACATTGCAGGTGACTGTCACCAACCTCACATTGCAGGAATCTGACTCTATATGAACATTGCAGGAGACTGTCACTATGTTAACATTGAAGTATAGTGCCACTATGTTAACTTTGCAGCAGACTGTCACTGTGCCAACATTGGAGGAGACTGTCACTATGCTAACCTATAAGGAGACTGCAATTATGCTAACAGGGCAGGAGACTGGCACTATGTTTACATTGCAGGAGTCTGTCACTTTGCTAACATTGCAGGAGACGGTCACTAAGTTCAATAAGGAGACTGTAATTATGCTAACAGGGCAGGAGACAGGCACTATGTTTACATTGCAGGAGTCTGTCACTTTGCTAACATTGCAGGAGACGGTCACTAAGTTCACAATGCAATAGACTGTCACTATATTAACATTGCAGGAGAATGTCACCACACTAACGTTGCAGGAGACTGTCTCTATTCTAACTTGCAGGAGACTTTCACTATGTTAACATTGCAAGTGAGAGTTACTATATCTACATTGCACGAGACTGTAAGGATGTTCGCATTGCAGGGGACTGTCACTACCCTAACATTGCAGGAGACAGTCACTATGTTAGCATTGCAGGAGACTGTCACTAAGCTAACATTGCAGGAGACTCTCAGTATGTTAACATTGCAGGAGACTGTCACAATGCAAAGAGTGGAGGAGACTCTCACTATGCATGCATTGCAGGAGACTATCACTATGTTAACATTGCAGTATACTGTCACTATGCTAACTATGCCAGAGACTGTCACTAAATTAATCTTAAGGATATAGTCACTATGCTAACTTTGCAGCAGACTGTCACTGTGCTAACATTGCAGGAGACTGTCACTATGCTAACCTTGCAGGAGACTGTCATTATGCTAACAGAGCAGGAATCTGGCACTATCTTAACATTGCAAGAGTCTGTCAGTTTGTTAACATTGCAGAAGACGGTCACTAAGTTAACATTGCAGCAGACTGTCACTATGCTAACTTGCTGGAGCCTGTCACAATGTCAACACTGCAGAAGAATGTCACTATGCTAACTTAGCAGGAGAATGTCACTATGCTAACATTGTAGGAGAATGTCACTATGCTAACATTGCAGGAGACTGTCACTATTCTAAAATTGCAAGAATCTGTCATTGTGCTAACATGCAGGAGACTGAGCCTATGCTAACAATGCAAGAGACTGTCACTATAAAAATATTTATAGGTGAATGTCATTATGCTAACATTGCAGGGGACTGTCACTTAGCTAACATTGCATGGGACTGTCACTATGCTAACATTGAAGAGCCTGTCACTCTGTTAACATTGCAGGAGACTGTCACTATGCAAAATTGCATTAAACTGTCACTATGTTAACCTTGCAATAAGCTGTCACTCTATTAATATTTTTAGGTGAAGGTCACTATTCAAACATTGTAGGGGACACTCACCTAGCTAACATTACAGGAGACTCACGAAGTGAAAATTGCAGAGCCTGTCACTCTGTTAACAGTGCAGGAGACTGTCAATATGCTAATTTGCAGGAGACTGCCACTATGCTAACATTGCAGCAGACTGTCACTCTGTTAACATTGCAGGAGACTGTCACTATGCTAACTTGTAGCAGACTGTCACTATATTAACATTGCACGTGAATGTCACCATGCTAACATTGCAGGAGACTGTCACTACGCTAAAATCGCAAGAGACTGTCAATACGCTAACATTGCAGGAGAATGTTACCATGCTAACAATGCAGGAGACAGTAACTATGTTAACATTGCAGGTGACTGTCACTAAGCTCACATTGCAGGAATCTGACTCTATATGAACATTGCAGGAGACTGTCACTATGTTAACATTGAAGTATAGTGCCACTATGTTAACTTTGCAGCAGACTGTCACTGTGCCAACATTGGAGGAGACTGTCACTATGCTAACCTATAAGGAGACTGCAATTATGCTAACAGGGCAGGAGACTGGCACTATGTTTACATTGCAGGAGTCTGTCACTTTGCTAACATTGCAGGAGACGGTCACTAAGTTCAATAAGGAGACTGTAATTATGCTAACAGGGCAGGAGACTGGCACTATGTTTACATTGCAGGAGTCTGTCACTTTGCTAACATTGCAGGAGACGGTCACTAAGTTCACAATGCAATAGACTGTCACTATATTAACATTGCAGGAGAATGTCACCATACTAACATTGCAGGAGACTGTCACTATTCTAACTTGCAGGAGACTTTCACTATGTTAACATTGCAAGTGAGAGTTACTATATCTACATTGCACGAGACTGTTAGGATGTTAGCATTGCAGGGGACTGTCACTATCCTAACATTGCAGGAAACTCTCAGTATGTTAACATTGCAGGAGACAGTCACTATGTTAACATTGCAGGAGACTGTCACTAAGCTAACATTGCAGGAGACTCTCAGTATGTTAACATTGCAGGAGACTGTCACAATGCAAAGAGTGCAGGAGACTCTCACTATGCATGCATTGCAGGAGACTATCACTATGTTAACATTGCAGTATACTGTCACTATGCTAACTATGCCAGAGACTGTCACTAAATTAATCTTAAGGATATAGTCACTATGCTAACTTTGCAGCAGACTGTCACTGTGCTAACATTGCAGGAGACTGTCACTATGCTAACCTTGCAGGAGACTGTCATTATGCTAACAGAGCAGGAATCTGGCACTATCTTAACATTGCAAGAGTCTGTCAGTTTGTTAACATTGCAGAAGACGGTCACTAAGTTAACATTGCAGCAGACTGTCACTATGCTAACTTGCTGGAGCCTGTCACAATGTCAACACTGCAGAAGAATGTCACTATGCTAACTTAGCAGGAGAATGTCATTATGCTAACATTGTAGGAGAATGTCACTATGCTAACATTGCAGGAGACTGTCACTATTCTAAAATTGCAAGAATCTCTCATTGTGCTAACATGCAGGAGACTGAGCCTATGCTAACAATGCAAGAGACTGTCACTATAAAAATATTTATAGGTGAATGTCACTATGCTAACATTGCAGGGGACTGTCACTTAGCTAACATTGCATGGGACTGTCACTATGCTAACATTGAAGAGCCTGTCACTCTGTTAACATTGCAGGAGACTGTCACTATGCAAAATTGCATTAAACTGTCACTATGTTAACCTTGCAATAAGCTGTCACTCTATTAATATTTTTAGGTGAAGGTCACTATTCTAACATTGTAGGGGACACTCACCTAGCTAACATTACAGGAGACTCACGAAGTGAAAATTGCAGAGCCTGTCACTCTGTTAACAGTGCAGGAGACTGTCACTATGCTAATTTGCAGGAGACTGCCACTATGCTAACATTGCAGGAGACTGTCACTCTGTTAACATTGCAGGAGAGTGTCACTATGCTAACTTGTAGCAGACTGTCACTATATTAACATTGCACGTGAATGTCACCATGCTAACATTGCAGGAGACTGTCACTATGCTAAAATCGCAAGAGACTGTCAATACGCTAACATTGCAGGAGAATGTTACCATGCTAACAATGCAGGAGACAGTAACTATGTTAACATTGCAGGTGACTGTCACCAACCTCACATTGCAGGAATCTGACTCTATATGAACATTGCAGGAGACTGTCACTATGTTAACATTGAAGTATAGTGCCACTATGTTAACTTTGCAGCAGACTGTCACTGTGCCAACATTGGAGGAGACTGTCACTATGCTAACCTATAAGGAGACTGCAATTATGCTAACAGGGCAGGAGACTGGCACTATGTTTACATTGCAGGAGTCTGTCACTTTGCTAACATTGCAGGAGACGGTCACTAAGTTCAATAAGGAGACTGTAATTATGCTAACAGGGCAGGAGACTGGCACTATGTTTACATTGCAGGAGTCTGTCACTTTGCTAACATTGCAGGAGACGGTCACTAAGTTCACAATGCAGTAGACTGTCACTATATTAACATTGCAGGAGAATGTCACCACACTAACATTGCAGGAGACTGTCACTATTCTAACTTGCAGGAGACTTTCACTATGTTAACATTGCAAGTGAGAGTTACTATATCTACATTGAACGAGACTGTTAGGATGTTAGCATTGCAGGGGACTGTCACTACCCTAACATTGCAGGAGACTCTCAGTATGTTAACATTGCAGGAGACAGTAACTATGTTAACATTGCAGGAGACTGTCACTAAGCTAACATTGCAGGAGACTCTCAGTATGTTAACATTGCAGGAGACTGTCACAATGCAAAGAGTGCAGGAGACTCTCACTATGCATGCATTGCAGGAGACTATCACTATGTTAACATTGCAGTATACTGTCACTATGCTAACTCTGCCAGAGACTGTCACTAAATTAATCTTAAGGATATAGTCACTATGCTAACTTTGCAGCAGACTGTCACTGTGCTAACATTGCAGGAGACTGTCACTATGCTAACCTTGCAGGAGACTGTCATTATGCTAACAGAGCAGGAATCTGGCACTATCTTAACATTGCAAGAGTCTGTCAGTTTGTTAACATTGCAGAAGACGGTCACTAAGTTAACATTGCAGCAGACTGTCACTATGCTAACTTGCTGGAGCCTGTCACAATGTCAACACTGCAGAAGAATGTCACTATGCTAACTTAGCAGGAGAATGTCATTATGCTAACATTGTAGGAGAATGTCACTATGCTAACATTGCAGGAGACTGTCACTATTCTAAAATTACAAGAATCTGTCATTGTGCTAACATGCAGGAGACTGAGCCTATGCTAACAATGCAAGAGACTGTCACTATAAAAATATTTATAGGTGAATGTCACTATGCTAACATTGCAGGGGACTGTCACTTAGCTAACATTGCATGGGACTGTCACTATGCTAACATTGAAGAGCCTGTCACTCTGTTAACATTGCAGGAGACTGTCACTATGCAGAATTGCATTAAACTGTCACTATGTTAACCTTGCAATAAGCTGTCACTCTATTAATATTTTTAGGTGAAGGTCACTATTCTAACATTGTAGGGGACACTCACCTAGCTAACATTACAAGAGACTCACTAAGTGAACATTGCAGAGCCTGTCACTCTGTTAACATTGCAGGAGACTGTCACTATGCTAATTTGTAGGAGACTGTCACTATGCTAACATTGCAGGAGACTGTCACTCTGTTAACATTGCAGGAGACTGTCTCTATGCTAATTTGTAGCAGACTGTCACTATATTAACATTGCACGTGAATGTCACCATGCTAACATTGCTGGAGACTGTCACTATGCTAAAATCGCAAGAGACTGTCAATACGCTAACATTGCAGGAGAATGTTACCATGCTAACAATGCAGGAGACTGTCACTATGCTAACTATGCCAGAGACTGTCACTAAATTAATCTTAAGGATATAGTCACTATGCTAACTTTGCAGCAGACTATCACTGTGCTAACACTGCAGGAGACTGTCACTATGCTAACTTGCAGGAGAATTTCACAATGACAACACTGCAATATGCTAACTTTGCGGCAGACTGTCACTGTGCTAACATTGCAGGAGACCGTCACTATGCTAACCTTGCAGGAGACTGTCACTATGCTAAAAATGCAGGAGATGGTCACTATGTTAACATTGCAGGAGTCTGTCACTATGCTAACCTGCAGGAGACAGTCACTATATTAACTCTGCAAGAGGCTGTCACTATATTAAACTTGGAGGTGAACGTCACCATGCTAACAATGCAGGAGACTGTCACGATGTTAACATTTCTCGAGATTTTATGATGTTAGCATTGCAAACGACTGTTACTAAGCTAATGTTGCAGGAAAATGTCACGCTGTTAAAATTGCAAGTGTGTTTCACTATATCAACATTGGATGAGACTGTTGTGATGTTAGCAGCAGACTGTCACTGTGCTAACGTTGCAGGAGACTGTCATTATGCTAACAAAACACGAGACTGGCACTATGTTAATATTGCAGGAGTCTGTCACTTTGCTAACATTGTAGGAGATGGTTACTATTTTAACAATGCAAGAGACTGTCACTATATTAACATTACAGGAGAATGTCACCATGCTAATATTGCAGGAGACTGTCACTATGTAAACATTGCAGGAGACTGTCACTATGCTAAATTGCGGTAGATTGTGACAATATTAACATTGCAAGAAATTGTCACTATATAAATACCATAGGTGAATGTCACTATGCTAACACTATGTCACTATGCTAATTTGTAGGAGACTGTCACTCAGTAAACATTGCAGGAGACTGTCACTATGCTAATTTGTAGCAGACTGTCACTATATTAACATTGCACGTGAATGTCACCATGCTAACATTGCAGGAGACTGTCACTATGCTAAGATCGCAAGAGACTGTCAATACGCTAACATTGCAGGAGAATGTTACCATGCTAACAATGTAGGAGACTGTAACTATGTTAACATTGCAGGTGTCTGTCACTAAGCTCACATTGCAGGAATCTGACTCTATATGAACATTGCAGGAGACTGTCACTATGTTAACATTGAAGTATAGTGCCACTATGTTAACTTTGCAGCAGACTGTCACTGTGCTAACATTGGAGGAGACTGTCACTATGCTAACCTATAAGGAGACTGCAATTATGCTAACAGGGCAGGAGACTGGCACTATGTTTACATTGCAGGAGTCTGTCACTTTGCTAACATTGCAGGAGACGGTCACTAAGTTCACAATGCATTAGACTGTCACTATATTAACATTGCAGGAGAATGTCACCACACTAACATTGCAGGAGACTGCCACTATTCTAACTTGCAGGAGACTTTCACTATGTTAACATTGCAAGTGAGAGTTACTATATCGACATTGCACGAGACTGTTAGGATATTAGCATTGCAGGGGACTGTCACTACCCTAACATTGCAGGAGACTCTCAGTATGTTAACATTGCAGGAGACAGTCACTATGTTAACATTGCAGGAGACTGTCACTAAGCTAACATTGCAGGAGACTCTCAGTATGTTAACATTGCAGGAGACTGTCACAATGCAAAGAGTGGAGGAGACTCTCACTATGCATGCATTGCAGGAGACTATCACTATGTTAACATTGCAGTATACTGTCACTATGCTAACTATGCCAGAGACTGTCACTAAATTAATCTTAAGGATATAGTCACTATGCTAACTTTGCAGCAGACTGTCACTGTGCTAACCTTGCAGGAGACTGTCATTATGCTAACAGAGCAGGCATCTGGCACTATGTTAACATTGCAAGAGTCTGTCAGTTTGTTAACATTTGCAGAAGAAGGTCACTATGCTAACTTGCTGGAGACTGTCACAATGTCTGCACTGCAGAAGAATGTCACTATGCTAACTTAGCAGGAGAATGTCACTATGCTAACATTGTAGGAGAATGACACTATGCTAACATTGCAGGAGACTGTCACTATTCTAAAATTGCAAGAATCTGTCATTGTGCTAACATGCAGGAGACTGAGCCTATGCTAACAATGCAAGAGACTGTCACTATAAAAATATTTATAGGTGAATGTCACTATGCTAACATTGCAGGGGACTGTCACTTAGCTAACATTGCATGGGACTGTCACTATGCTAACATTGAAGAGCCTGTCACTCTGTTAACATTGCAGGAGACTGTCACTATGCAAAATTGCATTACACTGTCACTATGTTAACCTTGCAAGAAACTGTCACTCTATTAATATTTTTAGGTGAAGGTCACTATTCTAACATTGTAGGGGACACTCACCTAGCTAACATTACAAGAGACTCACTAAGCGAACATTGCAGAGCCTGTCATTCTGTTAACATTGCAGGAGACTGTCACTATGTTAATTTGTAGCAGACTGTCACTATATTAACATTGCATGTGAATGTCACCATGCTAACATTGCAGGAGACTGTCACTATGCTAAAATCGCAAGAGACTGTCAATACACTAACATTGCAGGAGAATTTTACCATGCTAACAAAGCAGGAGACTGTAACTATGCTAACATTGTAGAGAATGTCACTATGCTAGCATTGCAGGTGACTGTCAATATGCTAATATTGCAGTAGACAGTCACTATGTTAACAATGGAGGAGCCTGTTACTATTTTAACATTGCAGGAAGCTGTCACTATGCTAAGAGACGCGGAAACTTTCTCTAAGTTAAAATTGTAGGAGACTTTCACTATGCTAACATTACAGGATATTGTCATTTTGTTAACATTACAGGTGACTGTCACTATGATAACATTGTAGGAGACCGTCACTACGTTAACATTGCAGGAGACTGTGACAATGTTAACATTGCAGGAGACTGTCACTATGCTAACTTGCAGGAGAATTTCACAATGACAACACTGCAATATGCTAACTTTGCGGCAGACTGTCACTGTGCTAACATTGCAGGAGACCGTCACTATGCTAACCTTGCAGGAGACTGTCATTATGCTAACAGAGCAGGAATCTGGCACTATCTTAACATTGCAAGAGTCTGTCAGTTTGCTAACATTGCAGAAGACGGTCACTAAGTTAACATTGCTGCAGACTGTCACTATGCTAACTTGCTGCAGACTGTCACAATGTCAACACTGCAGAAGAATGTCACTATGCTAACTTAGCAGGAGAATGTCACTATGCTAACATTGTAGGAGAATGTCACTATGCTAACATTGTAGGAGACTGTCACCATCCTAAAATTGCAAGAATCTGTCATTGTGCTAACATGCAGGAGACTGAGCCTATGCTAACAATGCAAGAGACTGTCACTATAAAAATATTTATAGGTGAATGTCACTATGCTAACATTGCAGGGGACTGTCACTTAGCTAACATTGCATGGGACTGTCACTATGCTTACATTGAAGAGCCTGTCACTCTGTTAACATTGCAGGAGACTGTCACTATGCAAAATTGCATTACACTGTCACTATGTTAACCTTGCAATAAGCTGTCACTCTATTAATATTTTTAGGTGAAGGTCACTATTCTAACATTGTAGGGGACATTCACCTAGCTAACATTACAGGAGACTCACTAAGTGAACATTGCAGAGCCTGTCACTCTGTTAACAGTGCAGGAGACTGTCACTATGCTAATATGCAGGAGACTGTCACTATGCTAATATTGCAGGAGACTGTCACTCTGTTAACATTGCAGGAGACTGTCACTATGTTAATTTGTAGCAGACTGTCACTATATTAACATTGCATGTGAATGTCACCATGCTTACATTGCAGGAGACTGTCACTATGCTAACTTGCAGGAGAATTTCACAATGACAACACTGCAATATGCTAACTTTGCGGCAGACTGTCACTGTGCTAACATTGCAGGAGACTGTCACTATGCTAACCTTGCAGGAGACTGTCATTATGCTAACAGAGCAGGAATCTGGCACTATCTTAACATTGCAAGAGTCTTTCAGTTTGCTAACATTGCAGAAGATGGTCGCTAAGTTAACATTGCAGCAGATTGTCACTATGCTAACTTGCTGGAGACTGTCACAATGTCAACACTGCAGAAGAATGTCACTATGCTAACTTAGCAGGAGAATGTCACTATGCTAACATTGTAGGAGACTGTCACTTTCCTTAAATTGCAAGAATCTGTCATTGTGCTAACATGCAGGAGACTGAGCCTATGCTAACAACGCAAGAGACTGTCACTATAAAAATATTTATACGTGAATGTCACTATGCTAACATTGCAGGGGACTGTCACTTAGCTAACATTGCTGGAGACTGTCACAATGTTGACATTGTAGGAGATTGTCACTATGATAACTGGCAGGAGACTGGCACTATGTTTACATTTCAGGAGTCTGTCACTTTGCTAACATTGCAGGAGACGGTCACCAAGTTAACAATGAAAGAGACTGTCACTATATTAACATTGCAGGAGAATGTCAGCACGCTAACATTGCAGGAAACTGTCAATATGCTAATGTTGCGGCAGACTGTCACTATTCTAATTTGCAGGAGACTTACTCTATGTTAACATTGCAAATGAGTGTCACTATATCAACATTGCACGAGACTATTACGATGTTAGCATTGCAGGAGACTGTCACTATGTTAACAGAGGAGGAGACTGTCACTCTGCAAAAAGTGCAGGTGACGCTGACTAAGCATGTATTGCAGGAGACTGTCACTATGTTAACATTGCAGGATACTGTCACTATGCAAACTATGCCGGAGACTGTCACTACATTAATCTTAAGAATACTGTCATTATGTTTACTTTGCAGCAGACTGTCACTGTGCTAACATTGCAGGAGAATGTCATTCTGCTAAAATTGCAGAAGACTGTCACTATGCCAACTTGCAGGAGACAGTCACTATGTTAACAATGCAGGAGCTTGTCACTATTTTAACATTGCAGGAAACAGTCACTATGCTAAAAGATTAGGAGATTTTCTCTAAGATAAAATTGTTGCAGACTATCACTATGCTAACATTGCAGGAGATGGTCACTAAGTTAACATTGCAGGCGTCTGTCACTATGCTAACTTGCAGGAGACAGTCACTATATTAACGCTGCAAGAGGCTGTCACTATATTAACCTTGGAGGTGAACGTTACCATGCTAACAATGCAGGAGACCGTCACGATGTTAACATTTCTCGAGACTTTTATGATGTTAGCATTGCAAACGACTGTTACTAAGCTAATGTTGCAGGAAACTGTCCCGCTGTTAAAATTGCAAGTGTGTTTCACTATATCAACATTGGACGAGACTGTTATGATGTTAGCAGCAGACTGTCACTGTGCTAACGTTGCAGGAGACTGTCATTATGCTAACAAAGCAGGAGACTGGCACTATGTTAATATTGCAGGAGTCTGTCACTTTGCTAACATTGCAGGAGATGGTTACTATGTTAACAATGCAAGAGACTGTCACTATATTAACATTACAGGAGAATGTCACCATGCTAATATTGCAGGAGACTGTCACTATGTAAACATTGCAGGAGACTGTCACTATGCTAAATTGCGGTAGATTGTGACAATATTAACATTGCAAGAAATTGTCACTATATAAATACCATACGTGAATGTCACTATGCTAACACTGTAGAAGACTGTCACTATGCTAATTTGTAGGAGACTGTCACTATGCTAACATTGCAGAGACTGTCACTCTCTTAACATTGCAGGAGACTGTCACTATGCTACTTTGTAGCAGACTGTCACTATATTAACATTGCACGTGAATGTCACCATGCAAACATTGCAGGAGACTGTCACTATGCTTAAATCGCAGGAAACTGTCAATACGTTAACATTGCAGGAGAATGTTACCATGCTAACAATGCAGGAGACTGTAACTATGTTAACATTGCAGGTGACTGTCACTAAGCTCATATTGCAGGAATCTGACTCTATATGAACATTGCAGGAGACTGTCACTATGTTAACATTGAAGTATACTGCCACTATGTTAACTTTGCAGCAGACTGTCACTGTGCTAACATTGGAGGAGACTGTCACTATGCTAACCTATAAGGAGACTGTAATTATGCTAACAGGGCAGGAGACAGGCACTATGTTTACATGGCAGGAGTCTGTCACTTTGCTAACATTGCAGGAGACGGTCACTAAGTTCACAATGCATTAGACTGTCACTATATTAACATTGCAGGAGAATGTCACCACACTAACATTGCAGGAGACTGCCACTATTCTAACTTGCAGGAGACTTTCACTATGTTAACATTGCAAGTGAGAGTTACTATATCTACATTGCACGAGACTGTTAGGATATTAGCATTGCAGGGGACTGTCACTAAGCTAACATTGCAGGAGACTGTCACAATGCAAAGAGTGTAGGAGACTCTCACTATGCATGCATTGCAGGAGACCATCACTATATTAACATTGCAGTATACTGTCACTATGCTAACTATGCCAGAGACTGTCACTAAATTAATCTCAAGGATATAGTCACTATGCTAACTTTGCAGCAGACTGTCACTGTGCTAACCTTGCAGGAGACTGTCATTATGCTAACAGAGCAGGAATCTGGCACTATATTAACATTGCAAGAGTCTGTCAGTTTGTTAACATTGCAGAAGACGGTCACTAAGTTAACATTGCAGCAGACTGTCACTATGCTAACTTGCCGGAGACTGTCACAATGTCGGCACTGCAGAAGAACGTCACTATGCTAACTTAGCAGGAGAATGTCACTATGCTAACATTGTAGGAGAATGACACAATGCTAACATTGCAGGAGACTGTCACTATTCTAAAATTGCAAGAATCTGTCATTGTGCTAACATGCAGGAGACTGAGCCTATGCTAACAATGCAAGAGACTGTCACTATAAAAATATTTATAGGTGAATGTCACTATGCTAACATTGCAGGGGAGTGTCACTTAGCTAACATTGCATGGGACTGTCACTATGCTAACATTGAAGAGCCTGTCACTCTGTTAACATTGCAGGAGACTGTCACTATGCAAAATTGCATTAAACTGTCACTATGTTAACCTTGCAAGAAACTGTCACTCTATTAATATTTTTAGGTGAAGGTCACTATTCTAACATTGTAGGGGACACTCACCTAGCTAACATTACAGGAGACTCACTAAGCGAACATTGCAGAGCCTGTCACTCTGTTAACAGTGCAGGAGACTGTCACTTTGCTAATTTGTAGGAGACTGTCAGCATGCTAACATTGCAGAGACTGTCACTCTGTTAACATTGCAGGAGACTGTCACTATGTTAATTTGTAGCAGACTGTCACTATTTTAACATTGCATGTGAATGTCACCATGCTAACATTACAGGAGACTGTCACTATGCTAAAATCGCAAGAGACTGTCAATACACTAACATTGCAGGAGAATGTTACCATGCTAACAAAGCAGGAGACTGTAACTATGCTAACATTGTAGAGAATGTCACTATGCTAGCATTGCAGGTGACTGTCAATATGCTAATATTGCAGGAGACAGTCACTATGTTAACAATGGAGGAGCCTGTTACTATTTTAACATTGCAGGAAGCTGTCACTATGCTAAGAGACGCGGAAACTTTCTCTAAGTTAAAATTGCAGGAGACTTTCACTATGCTAACATTACAGGATATTGTCATTTTGTTAACATTACAGGTGACTGTCACTATGATAACATTGTAGGAGACCGTCACTACGTTAACATTGCAGGAGACTGTGACAATGTTAACAATGCAGGAGACTGTCACTATGCTAACTTGCAGGAGAATTTCACAATGACAACACTGCAATATGCTAACTTTGCGGCAGACTGTCACTGTGCTAACATTGCAGGAGACCGTCACTATGCTAACCTTGCAGGAGACTGTCATTATGCTAACAGAGCAGGAATCTGGCACTATCTTAACATTGCAAGAGTCTGTCAGTTTGCTAACATTGCAGAAGACAGTCACTAAGTTAACATTGCAGCAGACTGTCACTATGCTAACTTGCTGGAGACTGTCACAATGTCAACACTGCAGAAGAATGTCACTATGCTAACTTAGCAGGAGAATGTCACTATGCTAACATTGTAGGAGACTGTCACTATCCTAAAATTGCAAGAATCTGTCATTGTGCTAACATGCAGGAGACTGAGCCTATGCTAACAACGCAAGAGACTGTCACTATAAAAATATTTATACGTGAATGTCACTATGCTAACATTGCAGGGGACTGTCACTTAGCTAACATTGCAGGAGACTGTCACAATGTTGACATTGTAGGAGATTGTCACTATAATAACTGGCAGGAGACTGGCACTATGTTTACATTTCAGGAGTCTGTCACTTTGCTAACATTGCAGGAGACGGTCACTAAGTTAACATTGCAAGAGACTGTCACTATATTAATATTTATAGGTGAATGTCACTATGCTAACATTGCAGAGATTGTCACTCTGTTAACATTGCAGGAGACTGTCACTATGCAAAATTGCATTACACTGTCACTATGTTAACCTTGCAAGAAACTGTCACTCTATTAATATTTATAGGTGAAGGTCACTATTCTAACATTGCAGGGGACAATCACCTAACTAACATTGCAGGAGACTGTTACTATGCTAACATTGCAGAGCCTGTCACTCTGTTAACATTGCAGGAGACTGTCACTATGCTAATTTATAGGAGACTGTGACTATGCAAACATTGCAGAGACTGTCACTCTGTTAGCATTGCAGGAGACTGTCATATGCTAATTTGAGGCAGACTGTCACTATATTAACATTGCACGTGAATGTCATCATGCTAACATTGCAGGAGACTGTCACTATGCTAAAATCGCATGAGACTGTCACTACGCTAACATTGCAGGAGAATGTTACCATGCTAACAATGCAGGAGACTGTAACTATGCTAACATTGCAGAGAATGTCACTATGTTAGCATTGCAGGTGACTGTCAATATGCTAATATGGCAGGAGACAGTCACTATGTTAACAATTGCAGGAAGCTGTCACTATGCTAAGAGACTTAGAGACTTTCTCTAAGTTAAAATTGCTGGAGACTTTCACTATGCTAACATTACAGGAGATTGTCATTCTGTTAGCATTGTGACTGTCAGTATGAAAACATCGTAGGAGACCGTCACTATGTTAAAATTGCTGGAGACTGTGACAATGTTAACATTGCAGGAGACTGTCACTATGCTAACTTGCAGGAGACTGTCACAATGACAACACTGCAATAGACTGTCACTTTATTAAAATTATTAAATCACTATTTTAACATTGCAGGAGATTGTCACTATGTTAACATTGCAGGTGACTGTCACTACACTAAGAGAGGAGGAGACTTTCTCTAAGGTAAAATTGCTGGAGACTTTCGCTATGCTAACATTGCAGGAGATTGTCACTATGCTAAAATTACAGGAGACTGTCACAATGCTAACTTGCAGGAGAAAGTCAATATGTTAACACAGCAGGAGCCTCTCACTATTTTAACATTGCAGGAGACTGTCACTGTGCTAACAAAGGAGGAGACAGTCACTATGCTAACATTGCAGGAGATTGTCACTAAGATAACATTGTAGGATGCTGTCATTATGTTAAAATTGCTGGAGACTGTGACTATGTTAACATTGCAGGAGACTGTAACCAACCTCATACTGCAGGAATCTGTCTCTATGTTAACATTGCAGGAGACTGTCACTATGTTAACATTGTACCAGACTGTTACCATGTTAGCATTGCAGGAGACTGTTACTAAGCTAACATTGCATGCAAAACTCTCACTATGCTAATATTGCAGGAGACTGTCACTATGTTAACATTGCAGGTGTCAGTAAGCTCATATTGCCTCTATGTTAACATTGCAGGAGACTGTCTCTGTGTTAACATTGGAGTATACTGTCTCTATGTTAACTTTGCAGCAGACTGTCACTATGCTAACTTGCAGGAGACTGTCACAATCTCAATACTGCAGAAGACTTTCTCTATGCTAACAGGGCAGATTAATGTCACTATGCTAACATTGCAGGAGACTGTCACTATGATAAAAATGTAGGAAACTGTCACTATGCTAACATGCAGGAGACTGTGCCTATGTTAACCATGCAAGAGACTGTCACTACGTTAATATTTATAGGTGAATGTCACTATGCTAACATTGCAGTGGACTGTCACATAGCTAACATTGCAGGAGACTGTCACTCTCAACATTGCAGGAGACCGTCACTATGCAAAATTGCAGTAGACTGTCACTATGTTAACATTGCAAGAAACAGTCACTCTATTAATATATATAGGTGAATGTCACTATTCTAACATTGCAGCGGACAGTAACTTAGCTAACATTGCAGGAGACTGCCACTACACTAACATTGCAGAGACTGTCAATCTTTTAACATTGCAGGAGACTGTCACTAACCTAACATTGCAGGTGACTCTCAGTATGCTAACATTGCAGTATACTGTAACTATGCTAACTATGCCAGATACTGTCACTAAATTAATCTTAAGGATATAGTCACTATGCTAACTTTGCAGCAGACTGTCACTGTGCTAACATGCAGGAGACTGTCATTATGCTAACAGAGCAGGAATCTGGCACTATCTTAACATTGCAGGAGTCTGTCAGTTTGCTAACATTGCAGAAGCGGTCACTAAGTTAACATTGCAGCGGACTCTCAGTATGCTAACTTGCTGGAGACTGTCACAATGTCAACACTGCAGAAGACTGTCACTATGCTAACTTAGCAGGAGAATGTCACTATGCTAACATTGTAGGAGAATGTCACTATGCTAACATTGCAGGAGACTGTCACTATTCTAACTTCCTGGAGACTGTCACAATGTCAACACTGCAGAAGACTGTCACTATGCTAACTTAGCAGGAGAATGTCACTATTCTAACATTGGAGGTGAATGTCACTATTCTAACATTGCAGGGGACTGTCACTTAGCTAACATTGCAGAGACTGTCACTCTTTTAACATTGCAGGAGACTGTCACTATGCTAACCAAGCATGAGACAGTCATTATGCTAAAACGGCAGGGGAATCGCACTATGTTAATACAGCAGGAGTCTGTCACTTTGCTAACATTGCAGGAGATGGTCACCAAGTTAACAATGAAAGAGACTGTCACTATATTAACATTGCAGGAGAATGTCACCACGCTAACATTGCAGGAAACTGTCAATATGCTAATGTTGCGGCAGACTGTCACTATTCTAATTTGCAGGAGACTCACTCTATGTTAACATTGCACGAGACTTTTACAATGTTAGCATTGCAGGAGACTGTCACTAACCTAACATTGCAGGAGACTCTCAGTATGTTAACATTGCAGGAGACTGTCACTATGTTAACATTGCAGGAGACTGTCACTATGCTAACTATGCCAGAGACTGTCACTAAATTAATCTTAAGGATATAGTCACTATGCTAACTTTGCAGCAGACTGTCACTGTGCTAACATTGCAGGAGACTGTCACTATGCTAACCTTGCAGGAGACTGTCATTATGCTAACAGAGCAGGAATCTGGCACTATCTTAACATTGCAAGAGTCTGTCAGTTTGCTAACATTGCAGAAGCGGTCACTAAGTTAACATTGCAGCGGACTCTCAGTATGCTAACTTGCTGGAGACTGTCACAATGTCAACACTGCAGAAGAATGTCACTATGCTAACTTAGCAGGAGAATGTCACTATGCTAACATTGTAGGAGAATGTCACTATGCTAACATTGCAGGAGACTGTCACTATTCTAACTTCCTGGAGACTGTCACAATGTCAACACTGCAGAAGACTGTCACTATGCTAACTTAGCAGGAGAATGTCACTATTCTAACATTGGAGGTGAATGTCACTATTCTAACATTGCAGGGGACTGTCACTTAGCTAACATTGCAGGAGACTGTCACTATGCTAACCTTGCAGGAGACTGTCATTATGCTAACAGAGCAGGAATCTGGCACTATCTTAACATTGCAAGAGTCTGTCAGTTTGTTAACATTGCAGAAGACGGTCACTAAGTTAACATTGCAGCAGACTGTCACTATGCTAACTTGCTGGAGCCTGTCACAATGTCAACACTGCAGAAGAATGTCGCTATGCTAACTTAGCAGGAGAATGTCACTATGCTAACATTGTAGGAGAATGTCACTATGCTAACATTGCAGGAGACTGTCACTATTCTAAAATTGTAAGAATCTGTCATTGTGCTAACATGCAGGAGACTGAGCCTATGCTAACAATGCAAGAGACTGTCACTATAAAAGTATTTATAGGTGAATGTCACTATGCTAACATTGCAGGGGACTGTCACTTAGCTAACATTGCATGGGACTGTCACTATGCTAACATTGAAGAGCCTGTCACTCTGTTAACATTGCAGGAGACTGTCACTATGCAGAATTGCATTAAACTGTCACTATGTTAACCTTGCAATAAGCTGTCACTCTAATAATATTTTTAGGTGAAGGTCACTATTCTAACATTGTAGGGGACACTCACCTAGCTAACATTACAGGAGACTCACTAAGTGAACATTGCAGAGCCTGTCACTCTGTTAACAGTGCAGTAGACTGTCACTATGCTAATTTGTAGGAGACTGTCACTATGCTAACATTGCAGGAGACTGTCACTCTGTTAACATTGCAGGAGACTGTCACTATGCTAATTTGTAGCAGACTGTCACTGTATTAACATTGCACGTGAATGTCACCATGCTAACATTGCAGGAGACTGTCACTATGCTAAAATCACACGAGACTGTCACTATGCTAACATTGCAGGAGAATGTTACCATGCTAACAATGCAGGAGACTGTAACTTTGCTAACATTGCAGAGAAGGTCACTATACTAGCATTGCAGGTGACTGTCAATATGCTAATATTGAAGGAGACAGTCACTATGTTAACAATGCAGGAGCTTGTTACTATTTTAGCATTGCAGGAAGCTGTCACTATGCTAAGAGATGTGGAAACTTTCTCTAAGTTAAAATTGCTGGAGACTTTCACTATGCTAACATTACAGGAGATTGTCATTCTGTTAACATTGCAGGGACTGTCAGTATGATAACATTGTAGGAGACCGTCACTATGTTAAAATTGCAGGAGACTGTGACAATGTTAACTTTGCAGGAGACTGTGACAATGTTAACGTTGCAGGAGACTGTCACTATGACAACACTGCAATAGTCTGTCAGTTTATTAACATTGTAGGTAAATGTCACTATGCTAACATTTCAGGAGACTCACTTAGCTGACATTGCATGAGACTGTCACTATGCTAACATTGCAGGGACAGTCATTCTGTTAACATTGCAGGAGACTGTCACTATGCTAACATTGCAGGAAGCTGTCACCACACAAAGAGAGGAGGAGACTTTCTCTCAGGTAAAATTGCTGGAGACTTTCACGATGCTAACATTGCAGGAGATTGTCACTATATTAACATTGCAGGTGACTGTCACTAAGATAACATTGTAGGATGCTGTCATTATGTTAAAATTGTTGGAGACTGTGACTATGTTAACATTGCAGGAGACTGTGTATAAGCTCATATTGCAGGAAACTTTCTCTATGTTACCATGACACGTGACTGCCACTATGCAAAAAGAGAACGAGACTCTCAATAAGCATGCATGGAAGGAGACTGTCACTGTGTTAACATTGCAGGAGACTGTCACTATGCTAAAATTACAGGAGACTGTCACTATGCTAACTTTCAGGAGGAAGTCAATATGTTAACAATGCTGGAGCCTCTCACTATTTTAACATTGCAGGAAGCGGTCACTATGCTAACAGAGGAGGAGACAGTCAATATGCTAACATTGCAGGAGACTGTCACAATGTTGACATTGCAGGAGATTGTCACTATGATAACTGGCAGGTGACTGCCACTATGTTAACATTCCAAGAGAATGTCAGTTTATTAACATTGTAGGTAAATGTCACTATGCTATCATTGCAGGAGACACACTTAACTAACATTGCAGGAGACTGTTACTATGCTAACATTTCAGGGATTGTCACTCTGTTAACATTGAAAGAGACTGTCACCATGCTAACATTGCAGGAAGCTTTCACTACACTAAGAGAGGAGGAGACTTTCTCTCAGGTAAAATTGCTGGAGACTTTCACTATGCTAACATTGCAGGAGACTGTTAGTATGCTAACATTGCAGGGACGGTCATTCTGTTAAAGTGCAGAACACTGTCACTATGCTAACATTGCAGGAAGCTTTCACTACACTAATAGGGGAGGAGACTTTCTCTAAGGTAAAATTGCTGGAGACTTTCACTATGCTAACATTGCAGGAGATTGTCACTATGTTAACATTGCAGGTGACTGTCACTAAGATAACATTGTAGGATGCTGTCATTATGTTAAAATTACTGGAGACTGTGACTATGTTAACATTGCAGGAGACTGTAAATACGCTCATATTGCAGGAATCTGTCTCTATGATACCATGACACGTGACTGTCACTATGCAAAAAGAGAATGAGAGTCTCACTAAGCATGCATGGAAGGAGACTGTCACTATGTTAACATTGCAGGAGACTGTCACTATGCTAACTTGCAGGAGAAAGTAAATATGTTAACAATGCAGGAGCCTCTCACTATTAACATTGCAGGAAGCGGTCACTATGCTAACAGAGGAGGAGACAGTCACTATGCTAACATTGCAGGAGACTGTCACAATGTTGACATTGCAGGAGATTGTCACTATGATAACTGGCAGGTGACTGCCACTATGTTAACATTCCAAGAGAATGTCAGTTTATTAACATTGTAGGTAAATGTCACTATGCTATCATTGCAGGAGACACACTTAACTAACATTGCAGGAGACTGTTACTATGCTAACATTTCAGGGATTGTCACTCTGTTAACATTGAAAGAGACTGTCACCATGCTAACATTGCAGGAAGCTTTCACTACACTAAGAGAGGAGGAGACTTTCTCTCAGGTAAAATTGCTGGAGACTTTCACTATGCTAACATTGCAGGAGACTGTTAGTATGCTAACATTGCAGGGACAGTCATTCTGTTAAAGTGCAGAACACTGTCACTATGCTAACATTGCAGGAAGCTTTCACTACACTAATAGGGGAGGAGACTTTCTCTAAGGTAAAATTGCTGGAGACTTTCACTATGCTAACATTGCAGGAGATTGTCACTATGTTAACATTGCAGGTGACTGTCACTAAGATAACATTGTAGGATGCTGTCATTATGTTAAAATTACTGGAGACTGTGACTATGTTAACATTGCAGGAGACTGTAAATACGCTCATATTGCAGGAATCTGTCTCTATGATACCATGACACGTGACTGTCACTATGCAAAAAGAGAATGAGAGTCTCACTAAGCATGCATGGAAGGAGACTGTCACTATGTTAACATTGCAGGAGACTGTCACTATGCTAACTTGCAGGAGAAAGTAAATATGTTAACAATGCAGGAGCCTCTCACTATTAACATTGCAGGAAGCGGTCACTATGCTAACAGAGGAGGAGACAGTCACTATGCTAACATTGCAGGAGACTGTCACAATGTTGACATTGCAGGAGATTGTCACTATGATAACTGGCAGGTGACTGCCACTATGTTAACATTCCAAGAGAATGTCAGTTTATTAACATTGTAGGTAAATGTCACTATGCTATCATTGCAGGAGACACACTTAACTAACATTGCAGGAGACTGTTACTATGCTAACATTTCAGGGATTGTCACTCTGTTAACATTGAAAGAGACTGTCACCATGCTAACATTGCAGGAAGCTGTCACTACACTAAGAGAGGAGGAGACTTTCTCTAAGGTAAAATTGCTGGAGACTTTCGCTATGCTAACATTGCAGGAGATTGTCACTATGCTAAAATTACAGGAGACTGTCACAATGCTAACTTGCAGGAGAAAGTCAATATGTTAACACAGCAGGAGCCTCTCACTATTTTAACATTGCAGGAGACTGTCACTGTGCTAACAAAGGAGGAGACAGTCACTATGCTAACATTGCAGGAGATTGTCACTAAGATAACATTGTAGGATGCTGTCATTATGTTAAAATTGCTGGAGACTGTGACTATATTAACATTGCAGGAGACTGTAACTAAGCTCATATTGTAGGAATCTGTCTCTATGTTAACATTGCAGGAGACTGTCACTATGTTAACATTGTACCAGTCTGTTACCATGTTAGCATTGCAGGAGACTGTTACTAAGCTAACATTGCAGGCAACTCTCACTATGCTAATATTGCAGGAGACTGTCACTATGTTAACATTGCAGGTGTCAGTAAGCTCATATTGCAGGAATCTGCCTCTATGTTAACTTTGCAGCAGACTGTCACTTTGCTAACTTGCAGGAGACTGTCACAATCTCAATACAGCAGAAGACTTTCTCTATGCTAACAGGGCAGATTAATGTCACTATGCTAACATTGCAGGAGACTGTCACTATGATAAAAATGTAGGAATCTGTCACTATGCTAACATGCAGGAGACTATGCCTATGTTAACCATGCAAGAGATTGTCACTACATTAATATTTATAGGTGAATGTCACTATGCTAACATTGGAAAGGACTGTCACATAGCTAACATTGCAGGAGACTGTCACTATGCAAAATTGCAGTGGACTGTCACTATGTTAACATTGCAAGAAACTGTCACTCTATTAATATATATAGGTGAATGTCACTATTCTAACATTGCAGCGGACAGTAACTTAGCTAACATTGCAGGAGACTGCCACTACACTAACATTGCAGGAGACTGTCACTATGCTAACCAAGCATGAGACTGTCATTATGCTAAAAGGGCAGGAGACTGGCACTATGTTAATACAGCAGGAGTCTGTCACTTTGCTAACATTGCAGGAGGCGGTCACCAAGTTAACAATGAAAGAGACTGTCACTATATTAACATTGCAGGAGAATGTCACTCTGCTAAAATTGCAGAAGACTGTCACTATGCCAACTCGCAGGAGACAGTCACTATGTTAACAATGCAGGAGCCTGTCACTATTTTAACATTGCAGGAAGCAGTCACTATGCTAAAAGATTAGGAGATTTTCTCTAAGATAAAATTGTTGCAGACTATCACTATGCTAACATTGCAGGAGATTGTCAAGATGTTAACATTGCAGGAGTCTGTCACTATGCTAACATTGCAGGAGAATGTCACTAGTCTAACATTGCAGGAGACTGTCACGATGCTAAAATTGCAGGAGACTGTCACTATGCTAAAAATGCAGGAGATGGTCACTAAGTTAACATTGCAGGAGTCTGTCACTATGCTAACTTGCAGGAGACAGTCACTATATTAACTCTGCAAGAGGCTGTCACTATATTAACCTTGGAGGTGAATGTCACCATGCTAACAATCCCGAAGACTATCACGATGTTAACATTTCTCGAGACTTTTATGATGTTAGCATTGCAAACGACTGTTACTAAGCTAATGTTGCAGGAAACTGTCACACTGTTAAAATAGCAAGTTTGTTTCACTATATCAACATTGCACGAGACTGTTATGATGTTAGCACAGACTGTCACTGTGCTAACATTGCAGGAGACTGTCATTATGTAACAAAGCAGGAGACTGGCACTATGTTAATATTACAGGAGTCTGTCACTTTGGTAACATTGCAAGAGATGGTTACTATGTTAACAATGCAAGAGACTGTCACTATATTAACATTACAGGAGAATGTCACCACGCTAATATTGCAGGAGACTGTCACTATGTAAAGATTGCAGGAGACTGTCACTATGCTAAATTGCGGTAGATTGTGACAATATTAACATTGCAAGAAATTGTCACTATATAAATACCATAGGTGAATGTCACTATGCTAACACTGTAGAAGACTGTCACTATGCTAATTTGTAGGAGACTGTCACTATGCTAACATTGCAGAGACTGTCACTCTGTTAACATTGCAGGAGACTGTCACTATGCTAATTTGTGGCAGACTGTCACTATATTAACATTGCACGTGAATGTCACCATGCAAACATTGCAGGAGAATGTCATTATGCTAAAATCGCAAGAGACTGTCAATACGTTAACATTGCAGGAGAATGTTACCATGCTAACAATGCAGGAGACTGTAACTATGTTAACATTGCAGGTGACTGTCACTCAGCTCATATTGCAGGAGTCTGTCACTATGCTAACTTGCAGGAGACAGTCACTATATTAACTCTGCAAGAGGCTGTCACCATGCTAAAAATGCAGGAGACTGTCACGATGTTAACATTTCTCAAGACTGTTGTGATGTTAGCATTGCAAACGACTGTTACTAAGCTAATTTTGCAGGAAACTGTCACGCTGTTAAAATTGCAAGTGTGTTTCACTATATCAACATTGCACGAGACTGTTATGATGTTAGCAGCAGACTGTCACTGTGCTAACGTTGCAGGAGACTGTCATTATGCTAACACAGCAGGAGACTGGCACTATGTTAATATTGCAGGAGTCTGTCACTTTGCTAACATTGCAGGAGACGGTTACTATGTTAACAATGCAAGAGACTGTCACTATATTAACATTACAGGAGAATGTCACCACGCTAATATTGCGGGAGACTGTCACTATGTTAACATTGCAGGAGACTGTCACTATGCTAACTTGCAGGAGAAAGTAAATATGTTAACAATGCAGGAGCCTCTCACTATTAACATTGCAGGAAGCGGTCACTATGCTAACAGAGGAGGAGACAGTCACTATGCTAACATTGCAGGAGACTGTCACAATGTTGACATTGCAGGAGATTGTCACTATGATAACTGGCAGGTGACTGCCACTATGTTAACATTCCAAGAGAATGTCAGTTTATTAACATTGTAGGTAAATGTCACTATGCTATCATTGCAGGAGACACACTTAACTAACATTGCAGGAGACTGTTACTATGCTAACATTTCAGGGATTGTCACTCTGTTAACATTGAAAGAGACTGTCACCATGCTAACATTGCAGGAAGCTGTCACTACACTAAGAGAGGAGGAGACTTTCTCTAAGGTAAAATTGCTGGAGACTTTCGCTATGCTAACATTGCAGGAGATTGTCACTATGCTAAAATTACAGGAGACTGTCACAATGCTAACTTGCAGGAGAAAGTCAATATGTTAACACAGCAGGAGCCTCTCACTATTTTAACATTGCAGGAGACTGTCACTATGCTAACAAAGGACGAGACAGTCACTATGCTAACATTGCAGGAGATTGTCACTAAGATAACATTGTAGGATGCTGTCATTATGTTAAAATTGCTGGAGACTGTGACTATATTAACATTGCAGGAGACTGTAACTAAGCTCATATTGTAGGAATCTGTCTCTATGTTAACATTGCAGGAGACTGTCACTATGTTAACATTGTACCAGTCTGTTACCATGTTAGCATTGCAGGAGACTGTTACTAAGCTAACATTGCAGGCAACTCTCACTATGCTAATATTGCAGGAGACTGTCACTATGTTAACATTGCAGGTGTCAGTAAGCTCATATTGCAGGAATCTGCCTCTATGTTAACTTTGCAGCAGACTGTCACTTTGCTAACTTGCAGGAGACTGTCACAATCTCAATACTGCAGAAGACTTTCTCTATGCTAACAGGGCAGATTAATGTCACTATGCTAACATTGCAGGAGACTGTCACTATGATAAAAATGTAGGAATCTGTCACTATGCTAACATGCAGGAGACTGTGCCTATGTTAACCATGCAAGAGATTGTCACTACATTAATATTTATAGGTGAATGTCACTATGCTAACATTGGAAAGGACTGTCACATAGCTAACATTGCAGGAGACTGTCACTATGCAAAATTGCAGTGGACTGTCACTATGTTAACATTGCAAGAAACTGTCACTCTATTAATATATATAGGTGAATGTCACTATTCTAACATTGCAGCGGACAGTAACTTAGCTAACATTGCAAGAGACTGCCACTACACTAACATTGCAGAGACTGTCAATCTTTTAACATTGCAGGAGACTGTCACTATGCTAACCAAGCATGAGACTGTCATTATGCTAAAAGGGCAGGAGACTGGCACTATGTTAATACAGCAGGAGTCTGTCACTTTGTTAACATTGCAGGAGACGGTCACCAAGTTAACAATGAAAGAGACTGTCACTATACTAACATTGCAGAGACTGTCACTCCGTTAACATTGCAGGAGACTGTCACTATGCTAATTTGTAGCAAACTGTCACTGTATTAACATTGCACATGAATGTCACCATGCTAACATTGCAGGAGACTGTCACTATGCTAAAATCACACGAGACTGTCACTATGCTAACATTGCAGGAGAATGTTACCATGCTAACAATGCAGGAGACTGTAACTTTGCTAACATTGCAGAGAAGGTCACTATGCTAGCATTGCAGGTGACTGTCAATATGCTAATATTGAAGGAGACAGTCACTATGTTAACAATGCAGGAGCTTGTTACTATTTTAACATTGCAGGAAGCTGTCACTATGCTAAGAGACGTGGAAACTTTCTCTAAGTTAAAATTGCTGGAGACTTTCACTATGCTAACATTACAGGAGATTGTCATTCTGTTAACATTGCAGGGACTGTCAGTATGATAACATTGTAGGAGACCGTCACTATGTTAAAATTGCAGGAGACTGTGACAATGTTAACTTTGCAGGAGACTGTGACAATGTTAACGTTGCAGGAGACTGTCACTATGACAACACTGCAATAGTCTGTCAGTTTATTAACATTGTAGGTAAATGTCACTATGCTAACATTTCAGGAGACTCACTTAGCTGACATTGCATGAGACTGTCACTATGCTAACATTGCAGGGACAGTCATTCTGTTAACATTGCAGGAGACTGTCACTATGCTAACATTGCAGGAAGCTGTCACCACACAAAGAGAGGAGGAGACTTTCTCTCAGGTAAAATTGCTGGAGACTTTCACGATGCTAACATTGCAGGAGATTGTCACTATATTAACATTGCAGGTGACTGTCACTAAGATAACATTGTAGGATGCTGTCATTATGTTAAAATTGTTGGAGACTGTGACTATGTTAACATTGCAGGAGACTGTGTATAAGCTCATATTGCAGGAAACTTTCTCTATGTTACCATGACACGTGACTGCCACTATGCAAAAAGAGAACGAGACTCTCACTAAGCATGCATGGAAGGAGACTGTCACTATGTTAACATTGCAGGAGACTGTCACTATGCTAAAATTACAGGAGACTGTCACTATGCTAACTTTCAGGAGGAAGTCAATATGTTAACAATGCTGGAGCCTCTCACTATTTTAACATTGCAGGAAGCGGTCACTATGCTAACAGAGGAGGAGACAGTCAATATGCTAACATTGCAGGAGACTGTCACAATGTTGACATTGCAGGAGATTGTCACTATGATAACTGGCAGGTGACTGCCACTATGTTAACATTCCAAGAGACTGTCAGTTTATTAACATTGTAGGTAAATGTCACTATGCTATCATTGCAGGAGACACACTTAACTAACATTGCAGGAGACTGTTACTATGCTAACATTTCAGGGATTGTCACTCTGTTAACATTGAAAGAGACTGTCACCATGCTAACATTGCAGGAAGCTTTCACTACACTAAGAGAGGAGGAGACTTTCTCTCAGGTAAAATTGCTGGAGACTTTCACTATGCTAACATTGCAGGAGACTGTTAGTATGCTAACATTGCAGGGACAGTCATTCTGTTAAAGTGCAGAACACTGTCACTATGCTAACATTGCAGGAAGCTTTCACTACAATAATAGGGGAGGAGACTTTCTCTAAGGTAAAATTGCTGGAGACTTTCACTATGCTAACATTGCAGGAGATTGTCACTATGTTAACATTGCAGGTGACTGTCACTAAGATAACATTGTAGGATGCTGTCATTATGTTAAAATTACTGGAGACTGTGACTATGTTAACATTGCAGGAGACTGTAAATACGCTCATATTGCAGGAATCTGTCTCTATGATACCATGACACGTGACTGTCACTATGCAAAAAGAGAATGAGAGTCTCACTAAGCATGCATGGAAGGAGACTGTCACTATGTTAACATTGCAGGAGACTGTCACTATGCTAACTTGCAGGAAAAGTAAATATGTTAACAATGCAGGAGCCTCTCACTATTAACATTGCAGGAAGCGGTCACTATGCTAACAGAGGAGGAGACAGTCACTATGCTAACATTGCAGGAGACTGTCACAATGTTGACATTGCAGGAGATTGTCACTATGATAACTGGCAGGTGACTGCCACTATGTTAACATTCCAAGAGAATGTCAGTTTATTAACATTGTAGGTAAATGTCACTATGCTATCATTGCAGGAGACACACTTAACTAACATTGCAGGAGACTGTTACTATGCTAACATTTCAGGGATTGTCACTCTGTTAACATTGAAAGAGACTGTCACCATGCTAACATTGCAGGAAGCTGTCACTACACTAAGAGAGGAGGAGACTTTCTCTAAGGTAAAATTGCTGGAGACTTTCGCTATGCTAACATTGCAGGAGATTGTCACTATGCTAAAATTACAGGAGACTGTCACAATGCTAACTTGCAGGAGAAAGTCAATATGTTAACACAGCAGGAGCCTCTCACTATTTTAACATTGCAGGAGACTGTCACTATGCTAACAAAGGACGAGACAGTCACTATGCTAACATTGCAGGAGATTGTCACTAAGATAACATTGTAGGATGCTGTCATTATGTTAAAATTGCTGGAGACTGTGACTATATTAACATTGCAGGAGACTGTAACTAAGCTCATATTGTAGGAATCTGTCTCTATGTTAACATTGCAGGAGACTGTCACTATGTTAACATTGTACCAGTCTGTTACCATGTTAGCATTGCAGGAGACTGTTACTAAGCTAACATTGCAGGCAACTCTCACTATGCTAATATTGCAGGAGACTGTCACTATGTTAACATTGCAGGTGTCAGTAAGCTCATATTGCAGGAATCTGCCTCTATGTTAACTTTGCAGCAGACTGTCACTTTGCTAACTTGCAGGAGACTGTCACAATCTCAATACTGCAGAAGACTTTCTCTATGCTAACAGGGCAGATTAATGTCACTATGCTAACATTGCAGGAGACTGTCACTATGATAAAAATGTAGGAATCTGTCACTATGCTAACATGCAGGAGACTGTGCCTATGTTAACCATGCAAGAGATTGTCACTACATTAATATTTATAGGTGAATGTCACTATGCTAACATTGGAAAGGACTGTCACATAGCTAACATTGCAGGAGACTGTCACTATGCAAAATTGCAGTAGACTGTCACTATGTTAACATTGCAAGAAACTGTCACTCTATTAATATATATAGGTGAATGTCACTATTCTAACATTGCAGCGGACAGTAACTTAGCTAACATTGCAAGAGACTGCCACTACACTAACATTGCAGAGACTGTCAATCTTTTAACATTGCAGGAGACTGTCACTATGCTAACCAAGCATGAGACTGTCATTATGCTAAAAGGGCAGGAGACTGGCACTATGTTAATACAGCAGGAGTCTGTCACTTTGTTAACATTGCAGGAGACGGTCACCAAGTTAACAATGAAAGAGACTGTCACTATACTAACATTGCAGAGACTGTCACTCCGTTAACATTGCAGGAGACTGTCACTATGCTAATTTGTAGCAAACTGTCACTGTATTAACATTGCACATGAATGTCACCATGCTAACATTGCAGGAGACTGTCACTATGCTAAAATCACACGAGACTGTCACTATGCTAACATTGCAGGAGAATGTTACCATGCTAACAATGCAGGAGACTGTAACTTTGCTAACATTGCAGAGAAGGTCACTATGCTAGCATTGCAGGTGACTGTCAATATGCTAATATTGAAGGAGACAGTCACTATGTTAACAATGCAGGAGCTTGTTACTATTTTAACATTGCAGGAAGCTGTCACTATGCTAAGAGACGTGGAAACTTTCTCTAAGTTAAAATTGCTGGAGACTTTCACTATGCTAACATTACAGGAGATTGTCATTCTGTTAACATTGCAGGGACTGTCAGTATGATAACATTGTAGGAGACCGTCACTATGTTAAAATTGCAGGAGACTGTGACAATGTTAACTTTGCAGGAGACTGTGACAATGTTAACGTTGCAGGAGACTGTCACTATGACAACACTGCAATAGTCTGTCAGTTTATTAACATTGTAGGTAAATGTCACTATGCTAACATTTCAGGAGACTCACTTAGCTGACATTGCATGAGACTGTCACTATGCTAACATTGCAGGGACAGTCATTCTGTTAACATTGCAGGAGACTGTCACTATGCTAACATTGCAGGAAGCTGTCACCACACAAAGAGAGGAGGAGACTTTCTCTCAGGTAAAATTGCTGGAGACTTTCACGATGCTAACATTGCAGGAGATTGTCACTATATTAACATTGCAGGTGACTGTCACTAAGATAACATTGTAGGATGCTGTCATTATGTTAAAATTGTTGGAGACTGTGACTATGTTAACATTGCAGGAGACTGTGTATAAGCTCATATTGCAGGAAACTTTCTCTATGTTACCATGACACGTGACTGCCACTATGCAAAAAGAGAACGAGACTCTCACTAAGCATGCATGGAAGGAGACTGTCACTATGTTAACATTGCAGGAGACTGTCACTATGCTAAAATTACAGGAGACTGTCACTATGCTAACTTTCAGGAGGAAGTCAATATGTTAACAATGCTGGAGCCTCTCACTATTTTAACATTGCAGGAAGCGGTCACTATGCTAACAGAGGAGGAGACAGTCAATATGCTAACATTGCAGGAGACTGTCACAATGTTGACATTGCAGGAGATTGTCACTATGATAACTGGCAGGTGACTGCCACTATGTTAACATTCCAAGAGACTGTCAGTTTATTAACATTGTAGGTAAATGTCACTATGCTATCATTGCAGGAGACACACTTAACTAACATTGCAGGAGACTGTTACTATGCTAACATTTCAGGGATTGTCACTCTGTTAACATTGAAAGAGACTGTCACCATGCTAACATTGCAGGAAGCTTTCACTACACTAAGAGAGGAGGAGACTTTCTCTCAGGTAAAATTGCTGGAGACTTTCACTATGCTAACATTGCAGGAGACTGTTAGTATGCTAACATTGCAGGGACAGTCATTCTGTTAAAGTGCAGAACACTGTCACTATGCTAACATTGCAGGAAGCTTTCACTACAATAATAGGGGAGGAGACTTTCTCTAAGGTAAAATTGCTGGAGACTTTCACTATGCTAACATTGCAGGAGATTGTCACTATGTTAACATTGCAGGTGACTGTCACTAAGATAACATTGTAGGATGCTGTCATTATGTTAAAATTACTGGAGACTGTGACTATGTTAACATTGCAGGAGACTGTAAATACGCTCATATTGCAGGAATCTGTCTCTATGATACCATGACACGTGACTGTCACTATGCAAAAAGAGAATGAGAGTCTCACTAAGCATGCATGGAAGGAGACTGTCACTATGTTAACATTGCAGGAGACTGTCACTATGCTAACTTGCAGGAAAAGTAAATATGTTAACAATGCAGGAGCCTCTCACTATTAACATTGCAGGAAGCGGTCACTATGCTAACAGAGGAGGAGACAGTCACTATGCTAACATTGCAGGAGACTGTCACAATGTTGACATTGCAGGAGATTGTCACTATGATAACTGGCAGGTGACTGCCACTATGTTAACATTCCAAGAGAATGTCAGTTTATTAACATTGTAGGTAAATGTCACTATGCTATCATTGCAGGAGACACACTTAACTAACATTGCAGGAGACTGTTACTATGCTAACATTTCAGGGATTGTCACTCTGTTAACATTGAAAGAGACTGTCACCATGCTAACATTGCAGGAAGCTGTCACTACACTAAGAGAGGAGGAGACTTTCTCTAAGGTAAAATTGCTGGAGACTTTCGCTATGCTAACATTGCAGGAGATTGTCACTATGCTAAAATTACAGGAGACTGTCACAATGCTAACTTGCAGGAGAAAGTCAATATGTTAACACAGCAGGAGCCTCTCACTATTTTAACATTGCAGGAGACTGTCACTATGCTAACAAAGGACGAGACAGTCACTATGCTAACATTGCAGGAGATTGTCACTAAGATAACATTGTAGGATGCTGTCATTATGTTAAAATTGCTGGAGACTGTGACTATATTAACATTGCAGGAGACTGTAACTAAGCTCATATTGTAGGAATCTGTCTCTATGTTAACATTGCAGGAGACTGTCACTATGTTAACATTGTACCAGTCTGTTACCATGTTAGCATTGCAGGAGACTGTTACTAAGCTAACATTGCAGGCAACTCTCACTATGCTAATATTGCAGGAGACTGTCACTATGTTAACATTGCAGGTGTCAGTAAGCTCATATTGCAGGAATCTGCCTCTATGTTAACTTTGCAGCAGACTGTCACTTTGCTAACTTGCAGGAGACTGTCACAATCTCAATACTGCAGAAGACTTTCTATGCTAACAGGGCAGATTAATGTCACTATGCTAACATTGCAGGAGACTGTCACTATGATAAAAATGTAGGAATCTGTCACTATGCTAACATGCAGGAGACTGTGCCTATGTTAACCATGCAAGAGATTGTCACTACATTAATATTTATAGGTGAATGTCACTATGCTAACATTGGAAAGGACTGTCACATAGCTAACATTGCAGGAGACTGTCACTATGCAAAATTGCAGTAGACTGTCACTATGTTAACATTGCAAGAAACTGTCACTCTATTAATATATATAGGTGAATGTCACTATTCTAACATTGCAGCGGACAGTAACTTAGCTAACATTGCAAGAGACTGCCACTACACTAACATTGCAGAGACTGTCAATCTTTTAACATTGCAGGAGACTGTCACTATGCTAACCAAGCATGAGACTGTCATTATGCTAAAAGGGCAGGAGACTGGCACTATGTTAATACAGCAGGAGTCTGTCACTTTGTTAACATTGCAGGAGACGGTCACCAAGTTAACAATGAAAGAGACTGTCACTATACTAACATTGCAGAGACTGTCACTCCGTTAACATTGCAGGAGACTGTCACTATGCTAACAAAGGACGAGACAGTCACTATGCTAACATTGCAGGAGATTGTCACTAAGATAACATTGTAGGATGCTGTCATTATGTTAAAATTGCTGGAGACTGTGACTATATTAAAATTGCAGGAGACTGTAACTAAGCTCATACTGCAGGAATCTGTCTCTATGTTAACATTGCAGGAGACTGTCACTATGTTAACATTGTACCAGTCTGTTACCATCTTAGCATTGCAGGAGACTGTTACTAAGCTAACATTGCAGGCAACTCTCACTATGCTAATATTGCAGGAGACTGTCACTATGTTAACATTGCAGGTGTCAGTAAGCTCATATTGCAGGAATCTGCCTCTATGTTAACTTTGCAGCAGACTGTCACTTTGCTAACTTGCAGGAGACTGTCACAATCTCAATACAGCAGAAGACTTTATGCTAACAGGGCAGATTAATGTCACTATGCTAACATTGCAGGAGACTGTCACTATGATAAAAATGTAGGAATCAGTCACTATGCTAACATGCAGGAGACTGTGCCTATGTTAACCATGCAAGAGATTGTCACTACATTAATATTTATAGGTGAATGTCACTATGCTAACATTGGAAAGGACTGTCACATAGCTAACATTGCAGGAGACTGTCACTATGCAAAATTGCAGTAGACTGTCACTATGTTAACATTGCAAGAAACTGTCACTCTATTAATATATATAGGTGAATGTCACTATTCTAACATTGCAGCGGACAGTAACTTAGCTAACATTGCAGGAGACTGCCACTACACTAACATTGCAGAGACTGTCAATCTTTTAACATTGCAGGAGACTGTCACTATGCTAACCAAACATGAGACTGTCATTATGCTAAAAGGGCAGGAGACTGGCACTATGTTAATACAGCAGGAGTCTGTCACTTTGCTAACATTGCAGGAGGCGGTCACCAAGTTAACAATGAAAGAGACTGTCACTATATTAACATTGCAGGAGAATGTCACTCTGCTAAAATTGCAGAAGACTGTCACTATGCAAACTCGCAGGAGACAGTCACTATGTTAACAATGCAGGAGCCTGTCACTGTTTTAACATTGCAGGAAGCAGTCACTATGCTAAAAGATTAGGAGATTTTCTCTAAGATAAAATTGTTGCAGACTATCACTATGCTAACATTGCAGGAGATTGTCAAGATGTTAACATTGCAGGAGTCTGTCACTATGCTAACATTGCAGGAGAATGTCACTAGTCTAACATTGCAGGAGACTGTCACGATGCTAAAATTGCAGGAGACTGTCACTATGCTAAAAATGCAGGAGATGGTCACTAAGTTAACATTGCAGGAGTCTGTCGCTATGCTAACTTGCAGGAGACAGTCACTATATTAACTCTGCAAGAGGCTGTCACTATATTAACCTTGGAGGTGAACGTCACCATGCTAACAATGCAGAAGACTATCACGATGTTAACATTTCTCGAGACTTTTATGATGTTAGCATTGCAAACGACTGTTACTAAGCTAATGTAGCAGGAAACTGTCACACTGTTAAAATTGCAAGTGTGTTTCACTATATCAACATTGCACGAGACTGTTATGATGTTAGCACAGACTGTCACTGTGCTAACATTGCAGGAGACTGTCATTATGCTAACAAAGCAGGATACTGGCACTATGTTAATATTGCAGGAGTCTGTCACTTTGGTAACATTGCAAGAGATGGTTACTATGTTAACAATGCAAGAGACTGTCACTATATTAACATTACAGGAGAATTTCACCACGCTAATATTGCAGGAGACTGTCACTATGTAAAGATTGCAGGAGACTGTCACTATGCTAAATTGCGGTAGATTGTGACAATATTAACATTGCAAGAAATTGTCACTATATAAATACCATAGGTGAATGTCACTATGCTAACACTGTAGAAGACTGTCACTATGCTAATTTGTAGGAGACTGTCACTATGCTAACATTGCAGAGACAGTCACTCTGTTAACATTGCAGGAGACTGTCACTAAGTTCAATAAGGAGACTGTAATTATGCTAACAGGGCAGGAGACTGGCTCTATGTTTACATTGCAGGAGTCTGTCACTTTGTTAACATTGCAGGAGATGGTCACTAAGTTCACAATGCAATAGACTGTCACTATATTAACATTGCAGGAGAATGTCACCACTAACGTTGCAGGAGACTTTCACTATGTTAACATTGCAAGTGAGAGTTACTATATCTACATTGCACGAGACTGTAAGGATGTTAGCATTGCAGGGGACTGTCACTACCCTAACATTGCAGGAGACTCTCAGTATGTTAACATTGCAGGAGACAGTCACTATGTTAACATTGCAGGAGACTGTCACTAAGCTAACATTGCAGGAGACTCTCAGTATGTTAACATTGCAGGAGACTGTCACAATGCATGCATTGCAGGAGACTATCACTATGTTAACATTGCAGTATACTGTCACTATGCTAACTATGCCAGAGACTGTCACTATGCTAACTTGCAGGAGAATTTCACAATGACAACACTGCAATATGCTAACTTTGCGGCAGACTGTCACTGTGCTAACATTGCAGGAGACCGTCACTATGCTAACCTTGCAGGAGACTGTCACTATGCTAAAAATGCAGGAGATGGTCACTAAGTTAACATTGCAGGAGTCTGTCACTATGCTAACCTGCAGGAGACAGTCACTATATTAACTCTGCAAGAGGCTGTCACTATATTAACCTTGGAGGTGAACGTCACCATGCTAACAATGCAGGAGACTGTCACGATGTTAACATTTCTCGAGATTTTATGATGTTAGCATTGCAAACGACTGTTACTAAGCTAATGTTGCAGGAAAATGTCACGCTGTTAAAATTGCTAGTGTGTTTCACTATATCAACATTGGACGAGACTGTTATGATGTTAGCAGCAGACTGTCACTGTGCTAACGTTGCAGGAGACTGTCATTGTGCTAACAAAACAGGAGACTGGCACTATGTTAATATTGCAGGAGTCTGTCACTTTGCTAACATTGCAGGAGACTGTCACTATGCTAATTTGTAGCAGACTGTCACTATATTAACATTGCACGTGAATGTCACCATGCTAACATTGCAGGAGACTGTCACTATGCTAAAATCGCAAGAAACTGTCAATACGTTAACATTGCAGGGGAATGTTACCATGCTAACAATGCATGAGACTGTAACTATGTTAACATTGCAGGTGACTGTCACTAAGCTCATATTGCAGGAATCTGACTCTATATGAACATTGCAGGAGACTGTCACTATGTTAACATTGAATTATACTGCCACTATGTTAACTTTGCAGCAGACTGTCACTGTGCTAACATTGGAGGAGACTGTCACTATGCTAACCTATAAGGAGACTGTAATTATGCTAACAGGGCAGGAGACAGGCACTATGTTTACATTGCAGGAGTCTGTCACTTTGCTTAACATTGCAGGAGACGGTCACTAAGTTCACAATGCATTAGACTGTCACTGTATTAACATTGCAGTAGAATGTCACCACACTAACATTGCAGGAGACTGCCACTATTCTAACTTGCAGGAGACTTTCACTATGTTAACATTGCAAGTGAGAGTTACTATATCGACATTGCACGAGACTGTTAGGATATTAGCATTGCAGGGGACTGTCACTACCCTAACATTGCAGGAGACTCTCAGTATGTTAACATTGCAGGAGACAGTCACTATGTTAACATTGCAGGAGACTGTCACTAAGCTAACATTGCAGGAGACTCTCAGTATGTTAACATTGCAGGAGACTGTCACAATGCAAAGAGTGGAGGAGACTCTCACTATGCATGCATTGCAGGAGACTGTCACAATGTTAACATTGCAGTATACTGTCACTATGCTAACTATGCCAGAGACTGTCACTAAATTAATCTTAAGGATATAGTCACTATGCTAACTTTGCAGCAGACTGTCACTGTGCTAACCTTGCAGGAGACTGTCATTATGCTAACAGAGCAGGCATCTGGCACTATCTTAACATTGCAAGAGTCTGTCAGTTTGTTAACATTGCAGAAGAAGGTCACTATGCTAACTTGCTGGAGACTGTACAATGTCTGCACTGCAGAAGAATGTCACTATGCTAACTTAGCAGGAGAATGTCACTATGCTAACATTGTAGGAGAATGACACTATGCTAACATTGCAGGAGACTGTCACTATTCTAAAATTGCAAGAATCTGTCATTGTGCTAACATGCAGGAGACTGAGCCTATGCTAAAAATGCAAGAGACTGTCACTATAAAAATATTTATAGATGAATGTCACTATGCTAACATTGCAGGGGACTGTCACTTAGCTAACATTGCATGGGACTGTCACTATGCTAACATTGAAGAGCCTGTCACTCTGTTAACATTGCAGGAGACTGTCACTATGCAAAATTGCATTACACTGTCACTATGTTAACCTTGCAATAAGCTGTCACTCTATTAATATTTTTAGGTGAAGGTCACTATTCTAACATTGTAGGGGACACTCACCTAGCTAACATTACAAGAGACTCACTAAGCGAACATTGCAGAGCCTGTCACTCTGTTAACATTGCAGGAGACTGTCACTATGTTAATTTGTAGCAGACTGTCACTATATTAACATTGCATGTGAATGTCACCATGCTAACATTGCAGGAGACTGTCACTATGCTAAAATCTCAAGAGACTGTCAATACACTAACATTGCAGGAGAATTTTACCATGCTAACAAAGCAGGAGACTGTAACTATGCTAACATTGTAGTGAATGTCACTATGCTAGCATTGCAGGTGACTGTCAATATGCTAATATTGCAGGAGACAGTCACTATGTTAACAATGGAGGAGCCTGTTACTATTTTAACATTGCAGGAAGCTGTCACTATGCTAAGAGACGCGGAAACTTTCTCTAAGTTAAAATTGTAGGAGACTTTCACTATGCTAACATTACAGGATATTGTCATTTTGTTAACATTACAGGTGACTGTCACTATGATAACATTGTAGGAGACCGTCACTACGTTAACATTGCAGGAGACTGTGACAATGTTAACATTGCAGGAGACTGTCACTATGCTAACTTGCAGGAGAATTTCACAATGACAACACTGCAATATGCTAACTTTGCGGCAGACTGTCACTGTGCTAACATTGCAGGAGACCGTCACTATGCTAACCTTGCAGGAAACTGTCATTATGCTAACAGAGCAGGAATCTGGCACTATCTTAACATTACAAGAGTCTGTCAGTTTGCTAACATTGCAGAAGACGGTCACTAATTAACATTGCTGCAGACTGTCACTATGCTAACTTGCTGCAGACTGTCACAATGTCAACACTGCAGAAGAATGTCACTATGCTAACAATGTAGGAGAATGTCACTATGCTAACATTGTAGGAGACTGTCACCATCCTAAAATTGCAAGAATCTGTCATTGTGCTAACATGCAGGAGACTGAGCCTATGCTAACAACGCAAGAGACTGTCACTATAAAAATATTTATACGTGAATGTCACTATGCTAACATTGCAGGGGACTGTCACTTAGCTAACATTGCATGGGACTGTCACTATGCTTACATTGAAGAGCCTGTCACTCTGTTAACAATGCAGGAGACTGTCACTATGCAAAATTGCATTACACTGTCACTATGTTAACCTTGCAATAAGCTGTCACTCTATTAATATTTTTAGGTGAAGGTCACTATTCTAACATTGTAGGGGACATTCACCTAGCTAACATTACAGGAGACTCACTAAGTGAACATTGCAGAGCCTGTCACTCTGTTAACAGTGCAGGAGACTGTCACTATGCTAATATGCAGGAGAATGTCACTATGCTAAAATTGCAGGAGACTGTCACTCTGTTAACATTGCAGGAGACTGTCACTATGTTAATTTGTAGCAGACTGTCACTATATTAACATTGCATGTGAATGTCACCATGCTAACATTGCAGGAGACTGTCACTATGCTAACTTGAAGGAGAATTTCTCAATGACAACACTGCAATAGGCTAACTTTGCGGCAGACTGTCACTGTGCTAACATTGCAGGAGACTGTCACTATGCTAACCTTGCAGGAGACTGTCATTATGCTAACAGAGCAGGAATCTGGCACTATCTTAACATTGCAAGAGTCTGTCAGTTTGCTAACATTGCAGAAGACGGTCGCTAAGTTAACATTGCAGCAGACTGTCACTATGCTAACTTGCTGGAGACTGTCACAATGTCAACACTGCAGAAGAATGTCACTATGCTAACTTAGCAGGAGAATGTCACTATGCTAACATTGTAGGAGACTGTCACTTTCCTAAAATTGCAAGAATCTGTCATTGTGCTAACATGCAGGAGACTGAGCCTATGCTAACAACGCAAGAGACTGTCACTATAAAAATATTTATAGGTGAATGTCACTATGCTAACATTGCAGGGGACTGTCACTTAGCTAACATTGCTGGAGACTGTCACAATGTTGACATTGTAGGAGATTGTCACTATGTAACTGGCAGGAGACTGGCACTATGTTTACATTTCAGGAGTCTGTCACTTTGCTAACATTGCAGGAGACGGTCACCAAGTTAACAATGAAAGAGACTGTCACTATATTAACATTGCAGGAGAATGTCAGCACGCTAACATTGCAGGAAACTGTCAATATGCTAATGTTGCGGCAGACTGTCACTATTCTAATTTGCAGGAGACTTACTCTATGTTAACATTGCAAATGAGTGTCACTATATCAACATTGCACGAGACTATTACGATGCTAGCATTGCAGGAGACTGTCACTATGTTAAAATTGCGGGTGACTGTAACTAAGCTCATAGTGCAGGAATCTGTCTCTATGTTAACATTGCAGGAGACTGTCACTCTGCAAAAAGTGCAGGTGACGCTGACTAAGCATGTATTGCAGGAGACTGTCACTATGTTAACATTGCAGGATACTGTCACTATGCAAACTATGCCAGAGACTGTCACTACATTAATCTTAAGAATACTGTCATTATGTTAACTTTGCAGCAGACTGTCACTGTGCTAACATTGCAGGAGAATGTCATTCTGCTAAAATTGCAGAAGACTGTCACTATGCCAACTTGCAGGAGACAGTCACTATGTTAACAATGCAGGAGCTTGTCACTATTTTAACATTGCAGGAAGCAGTCACTATGCTAAAAGATTAGGAGATTTTCTCTAAGATAAAATTGTTGCAGACTATCACTATGCTAACATTGCAGGAGATTGTCAAGATGTTAACATTGCAGGAGTCTGTCACTATGCTAACATTGCAGGAGAATGTCACTAGTCTAACATTGCAGAAGACTGTCACGATGCTAAAATTGCAGGAGACTGTCACTATGCTAAAAATGCAGGAGATGGTCACTAAGTTAACATTGCAGGCGTCTGTCACTATGCTAACTTGCAGGAGACAGTCACTATATTAACGCTGCAAGAGGCTGTCACTATATTAACCTTGGAGGTGAACGTCACCATGCTAACAATGCAGGAGACTGTCACGATGTTAACATTTCTCGAGACTTTTATGATGTTAGCATTGCAAACGACTGTTACTAAGCTAATGTTGCAGGAAACTGTCACGCTGTTAAAATTGCAAGTGTGTTTCACTATATCAACATTGCACGAGACTGTTATGATGTTAGCAGCAGACTGTCACTGTGCTAACATTGCAGGAGACTGTCATTATGCTAACAAAGCAGGAGACTGGCACTATGTTAATATTGCAGGAGTCTGTCACTTTGCTAACATTGCAGGAGATGGTTACTATGTTAACAATGCAAGAGACTGTCACTATATTAACATTACAGGAGAATGTCACCATGCTAATATTGCAGGAGACTGTCACTATGTAAACATTGCAGGAGACTGTCACTATGCTGAATTGCGGTAGATTGTGACAATATTAACATTGCAAGAAATTGTCACTATATAAATACCATAGGTGAACGTCACTATGCTAACACTGTAGAAGACTGTCACTATGCTAATTTGTAGGAGACTGTCACTATGCTAACATTGCAGAGACTGTCACTCTCTTAACATTGCAGGAGACTGTCACTATGCTAATTTGTAGCAGACTGTCACTATATTAACATTGCACGTGAATGTCACCATGCAAACATTGCAGGAGACTGTCACTATGCTAAAATCGCAAGAAACTGTCAATACGTTAACATTGCAGGAGAATGTTACCATGCTAACAATGCAGGAGACTGTAACTATGTTAACATTGCAGGTGACTGTCACTCAGCTCATATTGCAGGAATCTGACTCTATATGAACATTGCAGGAGACTGTCACTATGTTAACATTGAAGTATACTGCCACTATGTTAACTTTGCAGCAGACTGTCACTGTGCTAACATTGGAGGAGACTGTCACTATGCTAACCTATAAGGAGACTGTAATTATGCTAACAGGGCAGGAGACAGGCACTAAGTTCACAATGCATTAGACTGTCACTATATTAACATTGCAGGAGAATGTCACCACACTAACATTGCAGGAGACTGCCACTATTCTAACTTGCAGGAGACTTTCACTATGTTAACATTGCAAGTGAGAGTTACTATATCTACATTGCACGAGACTGTTAGGATATTAGCATTGCAGGGGACTGTCACTACCCTAACATTGCAGGAGACTCTCAGTATGTTAACATTGCAGGAGACTGTCACAATGCAAAGAGTGTAGGAGACTCTCACTATGCATGCATTGCAGGAGACTATCACTATATTAACATTGCAGTATACTGTCACTATGCTAACTATGCCAGAGACTGTCACTAAATTAATCTCAAGGATATAGTCACTATGCTAACTTTGCAGCAGACTGTCACTGTGCTAACCTTGCAGGAGACTGTCATTATGCTAACAGAGCAGGAATCTGGCACTATCTTAACATTGCAAGAGTCTGTCAGTTTGTTAACATTGCAGAAGACGGTCACTAAGTTAACATTGCTGCAGACTGTCACTATGCTAACTTGCCGGAGACTGTCACAATGTCGGCACTGCAGAAGAACGTCACTATGCTAACTTAGCAGGAGAATGTCACTATGCTAACATTGTAGGAGAATGACACAATGCTAACATTGCAGGAGACTGTCACTATTCTAAAATTGCAAGAATCTGTCATTGTGCTAACATGCAGGAGACTGAGCCTATGCTAACAATGCAAGAGACTGTCACTATAAAAATATTTATAGGTGAATGTCACTATGCTAACATTGCAGGGGAGTGTCACTTAGCTAACATTGCATGGGACTGTCACTATGCTAACATTGAAGAGCCTGTCACTCTGTTAACATTGCAGGAGACTGTCACTATGCAAAATTGCATTAAACTGTCACTATGTTAACCTTGCAAGAAACTGTCACTCTATTAATATTTTTAGGTGAAGGTCACTATTCTAACATTGTAGGGGACACTCACCTAGTTAACATTACAGGAGACTCACTAAGCGAACATTGCAGAGCCTGTCACTCTGTTAACAGTGCAGGAGACTGTCACTATGCTAATTTGTAGGAGACTGTCAGCATGCTAACATTGCAGAGACTGTCACTCTGTTAACATTGCAGGAGACTGTCACTATGTTAATTTGTAGCAGACTGTCACTATTTTAACATTGCATGTGAATGTCACCATGCTAACATTGCAGGAGACTGTCACTATGCTAAAATCGCAAGAGACTGTCAATACACTAACATTGCAGGAGAATGTTACCATGCTAACAAAGCAGGAGACTGTAACTATGCTAACATTGTAGAGAATGTCACTATGCTAGCATTGCAGGTGACTGTCAATATGCTAATATTGCAGGAGACAGTCACTATGTTAACAATGGAGGAGCCTGTTACTATTTTAACATTGCAGGAAGCTGTCACTATGCTAAGAGACGCGGAAACTTTCTCTAAGTTAAAATTGCAGGAGACTTTCACTATGCTAACATTACAGGATATTGTCATTTTGTTAACATTACAGGTGACTGTCACTATGATAACATTGTAGGAGACCGTCACTACGTTAACATTGCAGGAGACTGTGACAATGTTAACATTGCAGGAGACTGTCACTATGCTAACTTGCAGGAGAATTTCACAATGACAACACTGCAATATGCTAACTTTGCGGCAGACTGTCACTGTGCTAACATTGCAGGAGACCGTCACTATGCTAACCTTGCAGGAGACTGTCATTATGAGAGCAGGAATCTGGCACTATCTTAACATTGCAAGAGTCTGTCAGTTTGCTAACATTGCAGAAGACAGTCACTAAGTTAACATTGCTGCAGACAGTCACTATGCTAACTTGCTGGAGACTGTCACAATGTCAACACTGCAGAAGAATGTCACTATGCTAACTTAGCAGGAGAATGTCACTATGCTAACATTGTAGGAGACTGTGACTATCCTAAAATTGCAAGAATCTGTCATTGTGCTAACATGCAGGAGACTGAGCCTATGCTAACAACGCAAGAGACTGTCACTATAAAAATATTTATACGTGAATGTCACTATGCTAACATTGCAGGGGACTGTCACTTAGCTAACATTGCAGGAGACTGTCACAATGTTGACATTGTAGGAGATTGTCACTATAATAACTGGCAGGAGACTGGCACTATGTTTACATTTCAGGAGTCTGTCACTTTGCTAACATTGCAGGAGACGGTCACTAAGTTAACATTGCAAGAGACTGTCACTATATTAATATTTATAGGTGAATGTCACTATGCTAACATTGCAGAGATTGTCACTCTGTTAACATTGCAGGAGTCTGTCACTATGCAAAATTGCATTACACTGTCACTATGTTAACCTTGCAAGAAACTGTCACTCTATTAATATTTATAGGTGAAGGTCACTATTCTAACATTGCAGGGGACACTCACCTAACTAACATTGCAGGAGACTGTTACTATGCTAACATTGCAGAGCCTGTCACTCTGTTATCATTGCAGGAGACTGTCACTATGCTAATTTATAGGAGACTGTGACTATGCAAACATTGCAGAGACTGTCACTCTGTTAGCATTGCAGGAGACTGTCATATGCTAATTTGAGGCAGACTGTCACTATATTAACATTGCACGTGAATGTCACCATGCTAACATTGCAGGAGACTGTCACTATGCTAAAATCGCATGAGACTGTCACTACGCTAACATTGCAGGAGAATGTTACCATGCTAACAATGCAGGAGACTGTAACTATGCTAACATTGCAGAGAATGTCACTATGTTAGCATTGCAGGTGACTGTCAATATGCTAATATGGCAGGAGACAGTCACTATGTTAATAATTGCAGGAAGCTGTCACTATGCTAAGAGACTTGGAGACTTTCTCTAAGTTAAAATTGCTGGAGACTTTCACTATGCTAACATTACAGGAGATTGTCATTCTGTTAACATTGTGACTGTCAGTATGAAAACATCGTAGGAGACCGTCACTATGTTAAAATTGCTGGAGACTGTGACAATGTTAACATTGCAGGAGACTGTCACTATGCTAACTTGCAGGAGACTGTCACAATGACAACACTGCAATAGACTGTCACTTTATTAAAATTATTAAATCACTATTTTAACATTGCAGGAGATTGTCACTATGTTAACATTGCAGGTGACTGTCACTAAGATAACATTGTAGGATGCTGTCATTATGTTAAAATTGCTGGAGACTGTGACTATGTTAACATTGCAGGAGACTGTAACCAAGCTCATACTGCAGGAATCTGTCTCTATGTTAACATTGCAGGAGACTGTCACTATGTTAACATTGTACCAGACTGTTACCATGTTAGCATTGCAGGAGACTGTTACTAAGCTAACATTGCATGCAAAACTCTCACTATGCTAATATTGCAGGAGACTGTCACTATGTTAACATTGCAGGTGTCAGTAAGCTCATATTGCAGGAATCTGCCTCTATGTTAACATTGCAGGAGACTGTCTCTGTGTTAACATTGGAGTATACTGTCTCTAAGTTAACTTTGCAGCAGACTGTCACTATGCTAACTTGCAGGAGACTGTCACTATGTTAACATTGCAGGTGTCAGTAAGCTCATATTGCAGGAATCTGCCTCTATGCTAACTTGCAGGAGACTGTCACAATCTCAATACTGCAGAAGACTTTCTCTATGCTAACAGGGCAGATTAATGTCACTATGCTAACATTGCAGGAGACTGTCACTATGATAAAAATGTAGGAAACTGTCACTATGCTAACATGCAGGAGACTGTGCCTATGTTAATCATGCAAGAGACTGTAACTACGTTAATATTTATAGGCGTATGTCACTATGCTAACATTGCAGGGGACTGTCACATAGCTAACATTGCAGGAGACTGTCACTCTCAACATTGCAGGAGACCGTCACTATGCAAAATTGCAGTAGACTGTCACTATGTTAACATTGCAAGAAACAGTCACTCTATTAATATATATAGGTGAATGTCACTTTTCTAACATTGCAGCGGACAGTAACTTAGCTAACATTGCAGGAGACTGCCACTACACTAACATTGCAGAGACTGTCAATCTTTTAACATTGCAGGAGACTGTCACTAACCTAACATTGCAGGTGACTCTCAGTATGCTAACATTGCAGTATACTGTAACTATGCTAACTATGCCAGATACTGTCACTAAATTAATCTTAAGGATATAGTCACTATGCTAACTTTGCAGCAGACTGTCACTGTGCTAACATTGCAGGAGACTGTCACTATGCTAACCTTGCAGGACACTGTCATTATGCTAACAGAGCAGGAATCTGGCACTATCTTAACATTGCAAGAGTCTGTCAGTTTGCTAACATTGCAGAAGCGGTCACTAAGTTAACATTGCAGCGGACTCTCAGTATGCTAACTTGCTGGAGACTGTCACAATGTCAACACTGCAGAAGACTGTCACTATGCTAACTTAGCAGGAGAATGTCACTATGCTAACATTGTAGGAGAATGTCACTATGCTAACATTGCAGGAGACTGTCACTATTCTAACTTCCTGGAGACTGTCACAATGTCAACACTGCAGAAGACTGTCACTATGCTAACTTAGCAGGAGAATGTCACTATTCTAACATTGGAGGTGAATGTCACTATTCTAACATTGCAGGGGACTGTCACTTAGCTAACATTGCAGAGACTGTCACTCTTTTAACCTTGCAGGAGACTGTCACTATGCTAACCAAGCATGAGACAGTCATTATGCTAAAACGGCAGGGGAATCGCACTATGTTAATACAGCAGGAGTCTGTCACTTTGCTAACATTGCAGGAGATGGTCACCAAGTTAACAATGAAAGAGACTGTCACTATATTAACATTGCAGGAGAATGTCACCACGCTAACATTGCAGGAAACTGTCAATATGCTAATGTTGCGGCAGACTGTCACTAATCTAATTTGCAGGAGACTCACTCTATGCTAACATTGCAAGTGAGTGTCACTATATCAACATTGCACGAGACTTTTACAATGTTAGCATTGCAGGAGACTGTCACTAACCAACATTGCAGGAGACTCTCAGTATGTTAACATTGCAGGAGACTGTCACTATGTTAACATTGCAGGAGGCTGTCACTATGCTAACTATGCCAGAGACTGTCACTAAATTAATCTTAAGGATATAGTCACTATGCTAACTTTGCAGCAGACTGTCACTGTGCTAACATTGCAGGAGACTGTCACTATGCTAACCTTGCAGGAGACTGTCATTATGCTAACAGAGCAGGAATCTGGCACTATCTTAACATTGCAAGAGTCTGTCAGTTTGCTAACATTGCAGAAGACGGTCACTAAGTTAACATTGCAGCAGACTGTCACTATGCTAACTTGCTGGAGCCTGTCACAATGTCAACACTGCAGAAGAATGTCGCTATGCTAACTTAGCAGGAGAATGTCACTATGCTAACATTGTAGGAGAATGTCACTATGCTAACATTGCAGGAGACTGTCACTATTCTAAAATTGCAAGAATCTTTCATTGTGCTAACATGCAGGAAACTGAGCCTATGCTAACAATGCAAGAGACTGTCACTATAAAAATATTTATAGGTGAATGTCACTATGCTAACATTGCAGGGGACTGTCACTTAGCTAACATTGCATGGGACTGTCACTATGCTAACATTGAAGAGCCTGTCACTCTGTTAACATTGCAGGAGACTGTCACTATGCAGAATTGCATTAAACTGTCACTATGTTAACCTTGCAATAAGCTGTCACTCTAATAATATTTTTAGGTGAAGGTCACTATTCTAACATTGTAGGGGACACTCACCTAGCTAACATTACAGGAGACTCACTAAGCGAACATTGCAGAGCCTGTCACTCTGTTAACATTGCAGGAGACTGTCACTATGCTAATTTGTAGGAGACTGTCACTATGCTAACATTGCAGGAGACTGTCACTCTGTTAACATTGCAGGAGACTGTCACTATGCTAATTTGTAGCAGACTGTCACTATATTAACATTGCACGTGAATGTCACCATGCTAACATTGCAGGAGACTGTCACTATGCTAAAATCGCAAGAGACTGTCAATACGCTAACATTGCAGGAGAATGTTACCATGCTAACAATGTAGGAGACTGTAACTATGTTAACATTGCAGGTGACTGTCACTAAGCTCACATTGCAGGAATCTGACTCTATATGAACATTGCAGGAGACTGTCACTATGTTAACATTGAAGTATAGTGCCACTATGTTAACTTTGCAGCAGACTGTCACTGTGCCAACATTGGAGGAGACTGTCACTATGCTAACCTATAAGGAGACTGCAATTATGCTAACAGGGCAGGAGACTGGCACTATGTTTACATTGCAGGAGTCTGTCACTTGGCTAACATTGCAGGAGACGGTCACTAAGTTCACAATGCATTAGACTGTCACTATATTAACATTGCAGGAGAATGTCACCACACTAACATTGCAGGAGACTGCCACTATTCTAACTTGCAGGAGACTTTCACTATGTTAACATTGCAAGTGAGAGTTACTATATCGACATTGCACGAGACTGTTAGGATATTAGCATTGCAGGGGACTGTCACTACCCTAACATTGCAGGAGACTCTCAGTATGTTAACATTGCAGGAGACAGTCACTATGTTAACATTGCAGGAGACTGTCACTAAGCTAACATTGCAGGAGACTCTCAGTATGTTAACATTGCAGGAGACTGTCACAATGCAAAGAGTGGAGGAGACTCTCACTATGCATGCATTGCAGGAGACTATCACTATGTTAACATTGCAGTATACTGTCACTATGCTAACTATGCCAGAGACTGTCACTAAATTAATCTTAAGGATATAGTCACTATGCTAACTTTGCAGCAGACTGTCACTGTGCTAACCTTGCAGGAGACTGTCATTATGCTAACAGAGCAGGCATCTGGCACTATGTTAACATTGCAAGAGTCTGTCAGTTTGTTAACATTGCAGAAGACGGTCGCTAAGTTAACAGTGCTGCAGACTGTCACTATGCTAACTTGCTGGAGACTGTCACAATGTCTGCACTGCAGAAGAATGTCACTATGCTAACTTAGCAGGAGAATGTCACTATGCTAACATTGTAGGAGAATGACACTATGCTAACATTGCAGGAGACTGTCACTATTCTAAAATTGCAAGAATCTGTCATTGTGCTAACATGCAGGAGACTGAGCCTATGCTAACAATGCAAGAGACTGTCACTATAAAAATATTTATAGGTGAATGTCACTATGCTAACATTGCAGGGGACTGTCACTTAGCTAACATTGCATGGGACTGTCACTATGCTAACATTGAAGAGCCTGTCACTCTGTTAACATTGCAGGAGACTGTCACTATGCAAAATTGCATTACACTGTCACTATGTTAACTTTGCAAGAAACTGTCACTCTATTAATATTTTTAGGTGAAGGTCACTATTCTAACATTGTAGGGGACACTCACCTAGTTAACATTACAAGAGACTCACTAAGCGAACATTGCAGAACCTGTCTTTCTGTTAACATTGCAGGAGACTGTCACTATGTTAATTTGTAGCAGACTGTCACTATATTAACATTGCATGTGAATGTCACCATGCTAACATTGCAGGAGACTGTCACTATGCTAAAATCGCAAGAGACTGTCAATACACTAACATTGCAGGAGAATTTTACCATGCTAACAAAGCAGGAGACTGTAACTATGCTAACATTGTAGAGAATGTCACTATGCTAGCATTGCAGGTGACTGTCAATACGCTAATATTGCAGTAGACAGTCACTATGTTAACAATGGAGGAGCCTGTTACTATTTTAACATTGCAGGAAGCTGTCACTATGCTAAGAGACGCGGAAACTTTCTCTAAGTTAAAATTGTAGGAGACTTTCACTATGCTAACATTACAGGATATTGTCATTTTGTTAACATTACAGGTGACTGTCACTATGATAACATTGTAGGAGACCGTCACTACGTTAACATTGCAGGAGACTGTGACAATGTTAACATTGCAGGAGACTGTCACTATGCTAACTTGCAGGAGAATTTCACAATGACAACACTGCAATATGCTAACTTTGCGGCAGACTGTCACTGTGCTAACATTGCAGGAGACCGTCACTATGCTAACCTTGCAGGAGACTGTCATTATGCTAACAGAGCAGGAATCTGGCACTATCTTAACATTGCAAGAGTCTGTCAGTTTGCTAACATTGCAGAAGACGGTCACTAAGTTAACATTGCAGCAGACTGTCACTATGCTAACTTGCTGCAGACTGTCACAATGTCAACACTGCGGAAGAATGTCACTATGCTAACTTAGCAGGAGAATGTCACTATGCTAACATTGTAGGAGACTGTCACCATCCTAAAATTGCAAGAATCTGTCATTGTGCTAACATGCAGGAGACTGAGCCTATGCTAACAATGCAAGAGACTGTCACTATAAAAATATTTATAGCTGAATGTCACTATGCTAACATTGCAGGGGACTGTCACTTAGCTAACATTGCATGGGACTGTCACTATGCTTACATTGAAGAGCCTGTCACTCTGTTAACATTGCAGGAGACTGTCACTATGCAAAATTGCATTACACTGTCACTATGTTAACCTTGCAATAAGCTGTCACTCTATTAATATTTTTAGGTGAAGGTCACTATTCTAACATTGTAGAAAACATTCACCTAGCTAACATTACAGGAGACTCACTAAGTGAACATTGCAGAGCCTGTCACTCTGTTAACAGTGCAGGAGACTGTCACTATGCTAATATGCAGGAGACTGTCACTATGCTAATATTGCAGGAGACTGTCACTCTGTTAACATTGCAGGAGACTGTCACTATGTTAATTTGTAGCAGACTGTCACTATATTAACATTGCATGTGAATGTCACCATGCTTACATTGCAGGAGACTGTCACTATGCTAACTTGCAGGAGAATTTCACAATGACAACACTGCAATATGCTAACTTTGCGGCAGACTGTCACTGTGCTAACATTGCAGGAGACTGTCACTATGCTAACCTTGCAGGAGACTGTCATTATGCTAACAGAGCAGGAATCTGGCACTATCTTAACATTGCAAGAGTCTGTCAGTTTGCTAACATTGCAGAAGATGGTCGCTAAGTTAACATTGCTGCAGACTGTCACTATGCTAACTTGCTGGAGACTGTCACAATGTCAACACTGCAGAAGAATGTCACTATGCTAACTTAGCAGGAGAATGTCACTATGCTAACGTTGTAGGAGACTGTCACTATCCTAAAATTGCAAGAATCTGTCATTGTGCTAACATGCAGGAGACTGAGCCTATGCTAACAACGCAAGAGACTGTCACTATAAAAATATTTATACGTGAATGTCACTATGCTAACATTGCAAGGGACTGTCACTAAGCTAACATTGCAGGAGACTGTCACAATGTTGACATTGTAGGAGATTGTCACTATAATAACTGGCAGGAGACTGGCACTATGTTTACATTTCAGGAGTCTGTCACTTTGCTAACATTGCAGGAGACGGTCACTAAGTTAACATTGCAAGAGACTGTCACTATATTAATATTTATAGGTGAATGTCACTATGCTAACATTGCAGAGATTGTCACTCTGTTAACATTGCAGGAGACTGTCACTATGCAAAATTGCATTACACTGTCACTATGTTAACCTTGCAAGAAACTGTCACTCTATTAATATTTATAGGTGAAGGTCACTATTCTAACATTGCAGGGGACACTCACCTAACTAACATTGCAGGAGACTGTTACTATGCTAACATTGCAGAGCCTGTCACTCTGTTAACATTGCAGGAGACTGTCACTATGCTAATTTATAGGAGACTGTGACTATGCAAACATTGCAGAGACTGTCACTCTGTTAGCATTGCAGGAGACTGTCATATGCTAATTTGAGGCAGACTGTCACTATATTAACATTGCACGTGAATGTCACCATGCTAACATTGCAGGAGACTGTCACTATGCTAAAATCGCATGAGACTGTCACTACGCTAACATTGCAGGAGAATGTTACCATGCTAACAATGCAGGAGACTGTAACTATGCTAACATTGCAGAGAATGTCACTATGTTAGCATTGCAGGTGACTGTCAATATGCTAATATGGCAGGAGACAGTCACTATGTTAACAATTGCAGGAAGCTGTCACTATGCTAAGAGACTTAGAGACTTTCTCTAAGTTAAAATTGCTGGAGACTTTCACTATGCTAACATTACAGGAGATTGTCATTCTGTTAACATTGTGACTGTCAGTATGAAAACATCGTAGGAGACCGTCACTATGTTAAAATTGCTGGAGACTGTGACAATGTTAACATTGCAGGAGACTGTCACTATGCTAACTTGCAGGAGACTGTCACAATGACAACACTGCAATAGACTGTCACTTTATTAAAATTATTAAATCACTATTTTAACATTGCAGGAGATTGTCACTATGTTAACATTGCAGGTGACTGTCACTAAGATAACATTGTAGGATGCTGTCATTATGTTAAAATTGCTGGAGACTGTGACTATGTTAACATTGCAGGAGACTGTAACCAAGCTCATACTGCAGGAATCTGTCTCTATGTTAACATTGCAGGAGACTGTCACTATGTTAACATTGTACCAGACTGTTACCATGTTAGCATTGCAGGAGACTGTTACTAAGCTAACATTGCATGCAAAACTCTCACTATGCTAATATTGCAGGAGACTGTCACTATGTTAACATTGCAGGTGTCAGTAAGCTCATATTGCAGGAATCTGCCTCTATGTTAACATTGCAGGAGACTGTCTCTGTGTTAACATTGGAGTATACTGTCTCTATGTTAACTTTGCAGCAGACTGTCACTATGCTAACTTGCAGGAGACTGTCACAATCTCAATACTGCAGAAGACTTTCTCTATGCTAACAGGGCAGATTAATGTCACTATGCTAACATTGCAGGAGACTGTCACTATGATAAAAATGTAGGAAACTGTCACTATGCTAACATGCAGGAGACTGTGCCTATGTTAACCATGCAAGAGATTGTCACTACGTTAATATTTATAGGTGTATGTCACTATGCTAACATTGCAGGGGACTGTCACATAGCTAACATTGCAGGAGACTGTCACTCTCAACATTGCAGGAGACCGTCACTATGCAAAATTGCAGTAGACTGTCACTATGTTAACATTGCAAGAAACAGTCACTCTATTAATATATATAGGTGAATGTCACTATTCTAACATTGCAGCGGACAGTAACTTAGCTAATATTGCAGGAGACTGCCACTATACTAACATTGCAGAGACTGTCAATCTTTTAACATTGCAGGAGACTGTCACTAACCTAACATTGCAGGTGACTCTCAGTATGCTAACATTGCAGTATACTGTAACTATGCTAACTATGCCAGATACTGTCACTAAATTAATCTTAAGGATATAGTCACTATGCTAACTTTGCAGCAGACTGTCACTGTGCTAACATTGCAGGAGACTGTCAATATGCTAACCTTGCAGGAGACTGTCATTATGCTAACAGAGCAGGAATCTGGCACTATCTTAACATTGCAAGAGTCTGTCAGTTTGCTAACATTTCACAAGCGGTCACTAAGTTAACATTGCAGCGGACTCTCAGTATGCTAACTTGCTGGAGACTGTCACAATGTCAACACTGCAGAAGACTGTCACTATGCTAACTTAGCAGGAGAATGTCACTATGCTAACATTGTAGGAGAATGTCACTATGCTAACATTGCAGGAGATTGTCACTATTCTAACTTCCTGGAGACTGTCACAATGTCAACACTGCAGAAGACTGTCACTATGCTAACTTAGCAGGAGAATGTCACTATTCTAACATTGGAGGTGAATGTCACTATTCTAACATTGCAGGGGACTGTCACTTAGCTAACATTGCAGAGACTGTCACTCTTTTAACATTGCAGGAGACTGTCACTATGCTAACCAAGCATCAGACAGTCATTATGCTAAAACGGCAGGGGAATCGCACTATGTTAATACAGCAGGAGTCTGTCACTTTGCTAACATTGCAGGAGATGGTCACCAAGTTAACAATGAAAGAGACTGTCACTATATTAACATTGCAGGAGAATGTCACCACGCTAACATTGCAGGAAACTGTCAATATGCTAATGTTGCGGCAGACTGTCACTATTCTAATTTGCAGGAGACTCACTCTATGTTAACATTGCAAGTGAGTGTCACTATATCAACATTGCACGAGACTTTTACAATGTTAGCATTGCAGGAGACTGTCACTAACCTAACATTGCAGGAGACTCTCAGTATGTTAACATTGCAGGAGACTGTCACTATGTTAACATTGCAGGAGACTGTCACTATGCTAACTATGCCAGAGACTGTCACTAAATTAATCTTAAGGATATAGTCACTATGCTAACTTTGCAGCAGACTGTCACTGTGCTAACATTGCAGGAGACTGTCACTATGCTAACCTTGCAGGAGACTGTCATTATGCTAACAGAGCAGGAATCTGGCACTATCTTAACATTGCAAGAGTCTGTCAGTTTGCTAACATTGCAGAAGCGGTCACTAAGTTAACATTGCAGCGGACTCTCAGTATGCTAACTTGCTGGAGACTGTCACAATGTCAACACTGCAGAAGACTGTCACTATGCTAACTTAGCAGGAGAATGTCACAATGCTAACATTGTAGGAGAATGTCACTATGCTAACATTGCAGGAGACTGTCACTATTCTAACTTCCTGGAGACTGTCACAATGTCAACACTGCAGAAGACTGTCACTATGCTAACTTAGCAGGAGAATGTCACTATTCTAACATTGTAGGTGAATGTCACTATGCTAACTTTGCAGGGGACTGTCACTTAGCTAACATTGCAGGAGACTGTCACTATGCTAACCTTGCAGGAGACTGTCATTATGCTAACAGAGCAGGAATCTGACACTATCTTAACATTGCAAGAGTCTGTCAGTTTGCTAACATTGCAGAAGCGGTCACTAAGTTAACATTGCAGCGGACTCTCAGTATGCTAACTTGCTGGAGACTGTCACAATGTCAACACTGCAGAAGACTGTCACTATGCTAACTTAGCAGGAGAATGTCACTATGCTAACATTGCAGGAGACTGTCACTATTCTAACTTCCTGGAGACTGTCACAATGTCAACACTGCAGAAGACTGTCACTATGCTAACTTAGCAGGAGAATGTCACTATTCTAACATTGGAGGTGAATGTCACTATTCTAACATTGCAGGGGACTGTCACTTAGCTAACATTGCAGAGACTGTCACTCTTTTAACATTGCAGGAGACTGTCACTATGCTAACCAAGCATGAGACAGTCATTATGCTAAAACGGCAGGGGAATCGCACTATGTTAATACAGCAGGAGTCAGTCACTTTGCTAACATTGCAGGAGATGGTCACCAAGTTAACAATGAAAGAGACTGTCACTATATTAACATTGCAGGAGAATGTCACCACGCTAACATTGCAGGAAACTGTCAATATGCTAATGTTGCGGCAGACTGTCACTATTCTAATTTGCAGGAGACTCACTCTATGTTAACATTGCAAGTGAGTGTCACTATATCAACATTGCACGAGACTTTTACAATGTTAGCATTGCAGGAGACTGTCACTAACCTAACATTGCAGGAGACTCTCAGTATGTTAACATTGCAGGAGACTGTCACTATGTTAACATTGCAGGAGACTGTCACTATGCTAACTATGCCAGAGACTGTCACTAAATTAATCTTAAGGATATAGTCACTATGCTAACTTTGCAGCAGACTGTCACTGTGCTAACATTGCAGGAGACTGTCACTATGCTAACCTTGCAGGAGACTGTCATTATGCTAACAGAGCAGGAATCTGGCACTATCTTAACATTGCAAGAGTCTGTCAGTTTGCTAACATTGCAGAAGCGGTCACTAAGTTAACATTGCAGCGGACTCTCAGTATGCTAACTTGCTGGAGACTGTCACAATGTCAACACTGCAGAAGACTGTCACTATGCTAACTTAGCAGGAGAATGTCACAATGCTAACATTGTAGGAGAATGTCACTATGCTAACATTGCAGGAGACTGTCACTATTCTAACTTCCTGGAGACTGTCACAATGTCAACACTGCAGAAGACTGTCACTATGCTAACTTAGCAGGAGAATGTCACTATTCTAACATTGTAGGTGAATGTCACTATGCTAACTTTGCAGGGGACTGTCACTTAGCTAACATTGCAGGAGACTGTCACTATGCTAACCTTGCAGGAGACTGTCATTATGCTAACAGAGCAGGAATCTGACACTATCTTAACATTGCAAGAGTCTGTCAGTTTGCTAACATTGCAGAAGCGGTCACTAAGTTAACATTGCAGCGGACTCTCAGTATGCTAACTTGCTGGAGACTGTCACAATGTCAACACTGCAGAAGACTGTCACTATGCTAACTTAGCAGGAGAATGTCACTATGCTAACATTGCAGGAGACTGTCACTATTCTAACTTCCTGGAGACTGTCACAATGTCAACACTGCAGAAGACTGTCACTATGCTAACTTAGCAGGAGAATGTCACTATTCTAACATTGGAGGTGAATGTCACTATTCTAACATTGCAGGGGACTGTCACTTAGCTAACATTGCAGAGACTGTCACTCTTTTAACATTGCAGGAGACTGTCACTATGCTAACCAAGCATGAGACAGTCATTATGCTAAAACGGCAGGGGAATCGCACTATGTTAATACAGCAGGAGTCAGTCACTTTGCTAACATTGCAGGAGATGGTCACCAAGTTAACAATGAAAGAGACTGTCACTATATTAACATTGCAGGAGAATGTCACCACGCTAACATTGCAGGAAACTGTCAATATGCTAATGTTGCGGCAGACTGTCACTATTCTAATTTGCAGGAGACTCACTCTATGTTAACATTGCAAGTGAGTGTCACTATATCAACATTGCACGAGACTTTTACAATGTTAGCATTGCAGGAGACTGTCACTAACCTAACATTGCAGGAGACTCTCAGTATGTTAACATTGCAGGAGACTGTCACTATGTTAACATTGCAGGAGACTGTCACTATGCTAACTATGCCAGAGACTGTCACTAAATTAATCTTAAGGATATAGTCACTATGCTAACTTTGCAGCAGACTGTCACTGTGCTAACATTGCAGGAGACTGTCACTATGCTAACCTTGCAGGAGACTGTCATTATGCTAACAGAGCAGGAATCTGGCACTATCTTAACATTGCAAGAGTCTGTCAGTTTGCTAACATTGCAGAAGCGGTCACTAAGTTAACATTGCAGCGGACTCTCAGTATGCTAACTTGCTGGAGACTGTCACAATGTCAACACTGCAGAAGACTGTCACTATGCTAACTTAGCAGGAGAATGTCACAATGCTAACATTGTAGGAGAATGTCACTATGCTAACATTGCAGGAGACTGTCACTATTCTAACTTCCTGGAGACTGTCACAATGTCAACACTGCAGAAGACTGTCACTATGCTAACTTAGCAGGAGAATGTCACTATTCTAACATTGTAGGTGAATGTCACTATGCTAACTTTGCAGGGGACTGTCACTTAGCTAACATTGCAGGAGACTGTCACTATGCTAACCTTGCAGGAGACTGTCATTATGCTAACAGAGCAGGAATCTGACACTATCTTAACATTGCAAGAGTCTGTCAGTTTGCTAACATTGCAGAAGCGGTCACTAAGTTAACATTGCAGCGGACTCTCAGTATGCTAACTTGCTGGAGACTGTCACAATGTCAACACTGCAGAAGACTGTCACTATGCTAACTTAGCAGGAGAATGTCACTATGCTAACATTGCAGGAGACTGTCACTATTCTAACTTCCTGGAGACTGTCACAATGTCAACACTGCAGAAGACTGTCACTATGCTAACTTAGCAGGAGAATGTCACTATTCTAACATTGGAGGTGAATGTCACTATTCTAACATTGCAGGGGACTGTCACTTAGCTAACATTGCAGAGACTGTCACTCTTTTAACATTGCAGGAGACTGTCACTATGCTAACCAAGCATGAGACAGTCATTATGCTAAAACGGCAGGGGAATCGCACTATGTTAATACAGCAGGAGTCAGTCACTTTGCTAACATTGCAGGAGATGGTCACCAAGTTAACAATGAAAGAGACTGTCACTATATTAACATTGCAGGAGAATGTCACCACGCTAACATTGCAGGAAACTGTCAATATGCTAATGTTGCGGCAGACTGTCACTATTCTAATTTGCAGGAGACTCACTCTATGTTAACATTGCAAGTGAGTGTCACTATATCAACATTGCACGAGACTTTTACAATGTTAGCATTGCAGGAGACTGTCACTAACCTAACATTGCAGGAGACTCTCAGTATGTTAACATTGCAGGAGACTGTCACTATGTTAACATTGCAGGAGACTGTCACTATGCTAACTATGCCAGAGACTGTCACTAAATTAATCTTAAGGATATAGTCACTATGCTAACTTTGCAGCAGACTGTCACTGTGCTAACATTGCAGGAGACTGTCACTATGCTAACCTTGCAGGAGACTGTCATTATGCTAACAGAGCAGGAATCTGGCACTATCTTAACATTGCAAGAGTCTGTCAGTTTGCTAACATTGCAGAAGCGGTCACTAAGTTAACATTGCAGCGGACTCTCAGTATGCTAACTTGCTGGAGACTGTCACAATGTCAACACTGCAGAAGACTGTCACTATGCTAACTTAGCAGGAGAATGTCACAATGCTAACATTGTAGGAGAATGTCACTATGCTAACATTGCAGGAGACTGTCACTATTCTAACTTCCTGGAGACTGTCACAATGTCAACACTGCAGAAGACTGTCACTATGCTAACTTAGCAGGAGAATGTCACTATTCTAACATTGTAGGTGAATGTCACTATTCTAACATTGCAGGGGACTGTCACTTAGCTAACATTGCAGGAGACTGTCACTATGCTAACCTTGCAGGAGACTGTCATTATGCTAACAGAGCAGGAATCTGGCACTATCTTAACATTGCAAGAGTCTGTCAGTTTGTTAACATTGCAGAAGACGGTCACTAAGTTAACATTGCAGCAGACTGTCACTATGCTAACTTGCTGGAGCCTGTCACAATGTCAACACTGCAGAAGAATGTCGCTATGCTAACTTAGCAGGAGAATGTCACTATGCTAACATTGTAGGAGAATGTCACTATGCTAACATTGCAGGAGACTGTCACTATTCTAAAATTGCAAGAATCTGTCATTGTGCTAACATGCAGGAGACTGAGCCTATGCTAACAATGCAAGAGACTGTCACTATAAAAATATTTATAGGTGAATGTCACTATGCTAACATTGCAGGGGACTGTCACTTAGCTAACATTGCATGGGACTGTCACTATGCTAACATTGAAGAGCCTGTCACTCTGTTAACATTGCAGGAGACTGTCACTATGCAGAATTGCATTAAACTGTCACTATGTTAACCTTGCAATAAGCTGTCACTCTAATAATATTTTTAGGTGAAGGTCACTATTCTAACATTGTAGGGGACACTCACCTAGCTAACATTACAGGAGACTCACTAAGTGAACATTGCAGAGCCTGTCACTCTGTTAACAGTGCAGGAGATTGTCACTATGCTAATTTGTAGGAGACTGTCACTATGCTAACATTGCAGGAGACTGTCACTCTGTTAACATTGCAGGAGACTGTCACTATGCTAATTTGTAGCAGACTGTCACTGTATTAACATTGCACGTGAATGTCACCACGCTAACATTGCAGGAGACTGTCACTATGCTAAAATCACACGAGACTGTCACTACACTAACATTGCAGGAGAATGTTACCATGCCAACAATGCAGGAGACTGTAACTATGCTAAAATCACACGAGACTGTCACTACACTAACATTGCAGGAGAATGTTACCATGCTAACATTGCAGGAGACTGTCACAATGTTGACATTGCAGGAGATTGTCACTATGATAACTGGCAGGTGACTGCCACTATGTTAACATTCCAAGAGAATGTCAGTTTATTAACATTGTAGGTAAATGTCACTATGCTATCATTGCAGGAGACACACTTAACTAACATTGCAGGAGACTGTTACTATGCTAACATTTCAGGGATTGTCACTCTGTTAACATTGAAAGAGACTGTCACCATGCTAACATTGCAGGAAGCTTTCACTACACTAAGAGAGGAGGAGACTTTCTCTCAGGTAAAATTGCTGGAGACTTTCACTATGCTAACATTGCAGGAGACTGTTAGTATGCTAACATTGCAGGGACAGTCATTCTGTTAAAGTGCAGAACACTGTCACTATGCTAACATTGCAGGAAGCTTTCACTACACTAATAGGGGAGGAGACTTTCTCTAAGGTAAAATTGCTGGAGACTTTCACTATGCTAACATTGCAGGAGATTGTCACTATGTTAACATTGCAGGTGACTGTCACTAAGATAACATTGTAGGATGCTGTCATTATGTTAAAATTACTGGAGACTGTGACTATGTTAACATTGCAGGAGACTGTAAATACGCTCATATTGCAGGAATCTGTCTCTATGATACCATGACACGTGACTGTCACTATGCAAAAAGAGAATGAGAGTCTCACTAAGCATGCATGGAAGGAGACTGTCACTATGTTAACATTGCAGGAGACTGTCACTATGTTAACATTGCAGGTGACTGTCACTCAGCTCATATTGCAGGAGTCTGTCACTATGCTAACTTGCAGGAGACAGTCACTATATTAACTCTGCAAGAGGCTGTCACCATGCTAACAATGCAGGAGACGGTCACGATGTTAACATTTCTCAAGACTGTTGTGATGTTAGCATTGCAAACGACTGTTACTAAGCTAATTTTGCAGGAAACTGTCACGCTGTTAAAATTGCAAGTGTGTTTCACTATATCAACATTGCACGAGACTGTTATGATGTTAGCAGCAGACTGTCACTATGCTAACGTTGCAGGAGACTGTCATTATGCTAACACAGCAGGAGACTGGCACTATGTTAATATTGCAGGAGTCTGTCACTTTGCTAACATTGCAGGAGACGGTTACTATGTTAACAATGCAAGAGACTGTCACTATATTAACATTACAGGAGAATGTCACCACGCTAATATTGCAGGAGACTGTCACTATGTAAACATTGCAGGAGACTGTCACAATGCTAACTTGCAGGAGAAAGTAAATATGTTAACAATGCAGGAGCCTCTCACTATTAACATTGCAGGAAGCGGTCACTATGCTAACAGAGGAGGAGACAGTCACTATGCTAACATTGCAGGAGACTGTCACAATGTTGACATTGCAGGAGATTGTCACTATGATAACTGGCAGGTGACTGCCACTATGTTAACATTCCAAGAGAATGTCAGTTTATTAACATTGTAGGTAAATGTCACTATGCTATCATTGCAGGAGACACACTTAACTAACATTGCAGGAGACTGTTACTATGCTAACATTTCAGGGATTGTCACTCTGTTAACATTGAAAGAGACTGTCACCATGCTAACATTGCAGGAAGCTGTCACTACACTAAGAGAGGAGGAGACTTTCTCTAAGGTAAAATTGCTGGAGACTTTCGCTATGCTAACATTGCAGGAGATTGTCACTATGCTAAAATTACAGGAGACTGTCACAATGCTAACTTGCAGGAGAAAGTCAATATGTTAACACAGCAGGAGCCTCTCACTATTTTAACATTGCAGGAGACTGTCACTATGCTAACAAAGGACGAGACAGTCACTATGCTAACATTGCAGGAGATTGTCACTAAGATAACATTGTAGGATGCTGTCATTATGTTAAAATTGCTGGAGACTGTGACTATATTAACATTGCAGGAGACTGTAACTAAGCTCATATTGTAGGATCTGTCTCTATGTTAACATTGCAGGAGACTGTCACTATGTTAACATTGTACCAGTCTGTTACCATGTTAGCATTGCAGGAGACTGTTACTAAGCTAACATTGCAGGCAACTCTCACTATGCTAATATTGCAGGAGACTGTCACTATGTTAACATTGCAGGTGTCAGTAAGCTCATATTGCAGGAATCTGCCTCTATGTTAACTTTGCAGCAGACTGTCACTTTGCTAACTTGCAGGAGACTGTCACAATCTCAATACTGCAGAAGACTTTCTCTATGCTAACAGGGCAGATTAATGTCACTATGCTAACATTGCAGGAGACTGTCACTATGATAAAAATGTAGGAATCTGTCACTATGCTAACATGCAGGAGACTGTGCCTATGTTAACCATGCAAGAGATTGTCACTACATTAATATTTATAGGTGAATGTCACTATGCTAACATTGGAAAGGACTGTCACATAGCTAACATTGCAGGAGACTGTCACTATGCAAAATTGCAGTAGACTGTCACTATGTTAACATTGCAAGAAACTGTCACTCTATTAATATATATAGGTGAATGTCACTATTCTAACATTGCAGCGGACAGTAACTTAGCTAACATTGCAAGAGACTGCCACTACACTAACATTGCAGAGACTGTCAATCTTTTAACATTGCAGGAGACTGTCACTATGCTAACCAAGCATGAGACTGTCATTATGCTAAAAGGGCAGGAGACTGGCACTATGTTAATACAGCAGGAGTCTGTCACTTTGCTAACATTGCAGGAGACGGTCACCAAGTTAACAATGAAAGAGACTGTCACTATACTAACATTGCAGAGACTGTCACTCCGTTAACATTGCAGGAGACTGTCACTATGCTAATTTGTAGCAGACTGTCACTGTATTAACATTGCACGTGAATGTCACCATGCTAACATTGCAGGAGACTGTCACTATGCTAAAATCACACGAGACTGTCACTATGCTAACATTGCAGGAGAATGTTACCATGCTAACAATGCAGGAGACTGTAACTTTGCTAACATTGCAGAGAAGGTCACTATGCTAGCATTGCAGGGGACTGTCAATATGCTAATATTGAAGGAGACAGTCACTATGTTAACAATGCAGGAGCTTGTTACTATTTTAACATTGCAGGAAGCTGTCACTATGCTAAGAGACGTGGAAACTTTCTCTAAGTTAAAATTGCTGGAGACTTTCACTATGCTAACATTACAGGAGATTGTCATTCTGTTAACATTGCAGGGACTGTCAGTATGATAACATTGTAGGAGACCGTCACTATGTTAAAATTACAGGAGACTGTGACAATGTTAACTTTGCAGGAGACTGTCACTATGCTAACTTGCAGGAGACTTTCACTATGACAACACTGCAATAGTCTGTCAGTTTATTAACATTGTAGGTAAATGTCACTATGCTAACATTTCAGGAGACTCACTTAGCTGACATTGCATGAGACTGTCACTATGCTAACATTGCAGGGACAGTCATTCTGTTAACATTGCAGGAGACTGTCACCATGCTAACATTGCAGGAAGCTGTCACCACACAAAGAGAGGAGGAGACTTTCTCTCAGGTAAAAATGCTGGAGACTTTCACGATGCTAACATTGCAGGAGATTGTCACTATATTAACATTGCAGGGACAGTCATTCTGTTAAATTGCAGAACACTGTCACTATGCTAACATTGCAGGAAGCTTTCACTACACTAATAGAGGAGGAGACTTTCTCTAAGGTAAAATTGCTGGAGACTTTCACTATGCTAACATTGCAGGAGATTGTCACTATGTTAACATTGCAGATGACTGTCACTAAGATAACATTGTAGGATGCTGTCATTATGTTAAAATTACTGGAGACTGTGACTATGTTAACATTGCAGGAGACTGTAAATACGCTCATATTGCAGGAATCTGTCTCTATGATACCATGACACGTGACTGTCACTTTGCAAAAAGAGAATGAGAGTCTCACTAAGCATGCATGGAAGGAGACTGTCACTATGTTAACACTGCAGGAGACTGTCACTATGCTAACTTGCAGGAGAAAGTAAATATGTTAACAATGCAGGAGCCTCTCACTATTAACATTGCAGGAAGCGGTCACTATGCTAACAGAGGAGGAGACAGTCACTATGCTAACATTGCAGGAGACTGTCACAATGTTGACATTGCAGGAGATTGTCACTATGATAACTGGCAGGTGACTGCCACTATGTTAACATTCCAAGAGAATGTCAGTTTATTAACATTGTAGGTAAATGTCACTATGCTATCATTGCAGGAGACACACTTAACTAACATTGCAGGAGAATGTTACTATGCTAACATTTCAGGGATTGTCACTCTGTTAACATTGAAAGAGACTGTCACCATGCTAACATTGCAGGAAGCTGTCACTACACTAAGAGAGGAGGAGACTTTCTCTAAGGTAAAATTGCTGGAGACTTTCGCTATGCTAACATTGCAGGAGATTGTCACTATGCTAAAATTACAGGAGACTGTCACAATGCTAACTTGCAGGAGAAAGTCAATATGTTAACACAGCAGGAGCCTCTCACTATTTTAACATTGCAGAAGACTGTCACTGTGCTAACAAAGGAGGAGACAGTCACTATGCTAACATTGCAGGAGATTGTCACTAAGATAACATTGTAGGATGCTGTCATTATGTTAAAATTGCTGGAGACTGTGACTATATTAACATTGCAGGAGACCGTAACTAAGCTCATATTGTAGGAATCTGTCTCTATGTTAACATTGCAGGAGACTGTCACTATGTTAACATTGTACCAGTCTGTTACCATGTTAGCATTGCAGGAGACTGTTACTAAGCTAACATTGCAGGCAACTCTCACTATGCTAATATTGCAGGAGACTGTCACTCTGTTAACATTGCAGGTGTCAGTAAGCTCATATTGCAGGAATCTGCCTCTATGTTAACTTTGCAGCAGACTGTCACTTTGCTAACTTGCAGGAGACTGTCACAATCTCAATACTGCAGAAGACTTTCTCTATGCTAACAGGGCAGATTAATGTCACTATGCTAACATTGCAGGAGACTGTCACTATGATAAAAATGTAGGAATCTGTCACTATGCTAACATGCAGGAGACTGTGCCTATGTTAACCATGCAAGAGATTGTCACTACATTAATATTTATAGGTGAATGTCACTATGCTAACATTGGAAAGGACTGTCACATAGCTAACATTGCAGGAGACTGTCACTATGCAAAATTGCAGTGGACTGTCACTATGTTAACATTGCAAGAAACTGTCACTCTATTAATATATATAGGTGAATGTCACTATTCTAACATTGCAGCGGACAGTAACTTAGCTAACATTGCAGGAGACTGCCACTACACTAACATTGCAGAGACTGTCAATCTTTTAACATTGCAGGAGACTGTCACTATGCTAACCAAGCATGAGACTGTCATTATGCTAAAAGGGCAGGAGACTGGCACTATGTTAATACAGCAGGAGTCTGTCACTTTGCTAACATTGCAGGAGGCGGTCACCAAGTTAACAATGAAAGAGACTGTCACTATATTAACATTGCAGGAGAATGTCACTCTGCTAAAATTGCAGAAGACTGTCACTATGCAAACTCGCAGGAGACAGTCACTATGTTAACAATGCAGGAGCCTGTCACTATTTTAACATTGCAGGAAGCAGTCACTATGCTAAAAGATTAGGAGATTTTCTCTAAGATAAAATTGTTGCAGACTATCACTATGCTAACATTGCAGGAGATTGTCAAGATGTTAACATTGCAGGAGTCTGTCACTATGCTAACATTGCAGGAGAATGTCACTAGTCTAACATTGCAGGAGACTGTCACGATGCTAAAATTGCAGGAGACTGTCACTATGCTAAAAATGCAGGAGATGGTCACTAAGATAACATTGCAGGAGTCTGTCACTATGCTAACTTGCAGGAGACAGTCACTATATTAACTCTGCAAGAGGCTGTCACTATATTAACCTTGGAGGTGAATGTCACCATGCTAACAATGCAGAAGACTATCACGATGTTAACATTTCTCGAGACTTTTATGATGTTAGCATTGCAAACGACTGTTACTAAGCTAATGTAGCAGGAAACTGTCACACTGTTAAAATTGCAAGTGTGTTTCACTATATCAACATTGCATGAGACTGTTATGATGTTAGCACAGACTGTCACTGTGCTAACATTGCAGGAGACTGTCATTATGCTAACAAAGCAGGAGACTGGCACTATGTTAATATTACAGGAGTCTGTCACTTTGCTAACATTGCAAGAGATGGTTACTATGTTAACAATGCAAGAGACTGTCACTATATTAACATTACAGGAGAATGTCACCACGCTAATATTGCAGGAGACTGTCACTATGTAAAGATTGCAGGAGACTGTCACTATGCTAAATTGCGGTAGATTGTGACAATATTAACATTGCAAGAAATTGTCACTATATAAATACCATAGGTGAATGTCACTATGCTAACACTGTAGAAGACTGTCACTATGCTAATTTGTAGGAGACTGTCACTATGCTAACATTGCAGAGACTGTCACTCTGTTAACATTGCAGGAGACTGTCACTATGCTAATTTGTGGCAGACTGTCACTATATTAACATTGCACGTGAATGTCACCATGCAAACATTGCAGGAGAATGTCATTATGCTAAAATCGCAAGAGACTGTCAATACGTTAACATTGCAGGAGAATGTTACCATGCTAACAATGCAGGAGACTGTAACTATGTTAACATTGCAGGTGACTGTCACTCAGCTCATATTGCAGGAGTCTGTCACTATGCTAACTTGCAGGAGACAGTCACTATATTAACTCTGCAAGAGGCTGTCACCATGCTAACAATGCAGGAGACTGTCACGATGTTAACATTTCTCAAGACTGTTGTGATGTTAGCATTGCAAACGACTGTTACTAAGCTAATTTTGCAGGAAACTGTCACGCTGTTAAAATTGCAAGTGTGTTTCACTATATCAACATTGCACGAGACTGTTATGATGTTAGCAGCAGACTGTCACTGTGCTAACGTTGCAGGAGACTGTCATTATGCTAACACAGCAGGAGACTGGCACTATGTTAATATTGCAGGAGTCTGTCACTTTGCTAACATTGCAGGAGACGGTTACTATGTTAACAATGCAAGAGACTGTCACTATATTAACATTACAGGAGAATGTCACCACGCTAATATTGCGGGAGACTGTCACTATGTTAACATTGCAGGAGACTGTCACTATGCTAACTTGCAGGAGAAAGTAAATATGTTAACAATGCAGGAGCCTCTCACTATTAACATTGCAGGAAGCGGTCACTATGCTAACAGAGGAGGAGACAGTCACTATGCTAACATTGCAGGAGACTGTCACAATGTTGACATTGCAGGAGATTGTCACTATGATAACTGGCAGGTGACTGCCACTATGTTAACATTCCAAGAGAATGTCAGTTTATTAACATTGTAGGTAAATGTCACTATGCTATCATTGCAGGAGACACACTTAACTAACATTGCAGGAGAATGTTACTATGCTAACATTTCAGGGATTGTCACTCTGTTAACATTGAAAGAGACTGTCACCATGCTAACATTGCAGGAAGCTGTCACTACACTAAGAGAGGAGGAGACTTTCTCTAAGGTAAAATTGCTGGAGACTTTCGCTATGCTAACATTGCAGGAGATTGTCACTATGCTAAAATTACAGGAGACTGTCACAATGCTAACTTGCAGGAGAAAGTCAATATGTTAACACAGCAGGAGCCTCTCACTATTTTAACATTGCAGAAGACTGTCACTGTGCTAACAAAGGAGGAGACAGTCACTATGCTAACATTGCAGGAGATTGTCACTAAGATAACATTGTAGGATGCTGTCATTATGTTAAAATTGCTGGAGACTGTGACTATATTAACATTGCAGGAGACTGTAACTAAGCTCATATTGTAGGAATCTGTCTCTATGTTAACATTGCAGGAGACTGTCACTATGTTAACATTGTACCAGTCTGTTACCATGTTAGCATTGCAGGAGACTGTTACTAAGCTAACATTGCAGGCAACTCTCACTATGCTAATATTGCAGGAGACTGTCACTATGTTAACATTGCAGGTGTCAGTAAGCTCATATTGCAGGAATCTGCCTCTATGTTAACTTTGCAGCAGACTGTCACTTTGCTAACTTGCAGGAGACTGTCACAATCTCAATACTGCAGAAGACTTTCTCTATGCTAACAGGGCAGATTAATGTCACTATGCTAACATTGCAGGAGACTGTCACTATGATAAAAATGTAGGAATCTGTCACTATGCTAACATGCAGGAGACTGTGCCTATGTTAACCATGCAAGAGATTGTCACTACATTAATATTTATAGGTGAATGTCACTATGCTAACATTGGAAAGGACTGTCACATAGCTAACATTGCAGGAGACTGTCACTATGCAAAATTGCAGTGGACTGTCACTATGTTAACATTGCAAGAAACTGTCACTCTATTAATATATATAGGTGAATGTCACTATTCTAACATTGCAGCGGACAGTAACTTAGCTAACATTGCAGGAGACTGCCACTACACTAACATTGCAGAGACTGTCAATCTTTTAACATTGCAGGAGACTGTCACTATGCTAACCAAGCATGAGACTGTCATTATGCTAAAAGGGCAGGAGACTGGCACTATGTTAATACAGCAGGAGTCTGTCACTTTGCTAACATTGCAGGAGGCGGTCACCAAGTTAACAATGAAAGAGACTGTCACTATATTAACATTGCAGGAGAATGTCACTCTGCTAAAATTGCAGAAGACTGTCACTATGCAAACTCGCAGGAGACAGTCACTATGTTAACAATGCAGGAGCCTGTCACTATTTTAACATTGCAGGAAGCAGTCACTATGCTAAAAGATTAGGAGATTTTCTCTAAGATAAAATTGTTGCAGACTATCACTATGCTAACATTGCAGGAGATTGTCAAGATGTTAACATTGCAGGAGTCTGTCACTATGCTAACATTGCAGGAGAATGTCACTAGTCTAACATTGCAGGAGACTGTCACGATGCTAAAATTGCAGGAGACTGTCACTATGCTAAAAATGCAGGAGATGGTCACTAAGATAACATTGCAGGAGTCTGTCACTATGCTAACTTGCAGGAGACAGTCACTATATTAACTCTGCAAGAGGCTGTCACTATATTAACCTTGGAGGTGAATGTCACCATGCTAACAATGCAGAAGACTATCACGATGTTAACATTTCTCGAGACTTTTATGATGTTAGCATTGCAAACGACTGTTACTAAGCTAATGTAGCAGGAAACTGTCACACTGTTAAAATTGCAAGTGTGTTTCACTATATCAACATTGCATGAGACTGTTATGATGTTAGCACAGACTGTCACTGTGCTAACATTGCAGGAGACTGTCATTATGCTAACAAAGCAGGAGACTGGCACTATGTTAATATTACAGGAGTCTGTCACTTTGCTAACATTGCAAGAGATGGTTACTATGTTAACAATGCAAGAGACTGTCACTATATTAACATTACAGGAGAATGTCACCACGCTAATATTGCAGGAGACTGTCACTATGTAAAGATTGCAGGAGACTGTCACTATGCTAAATTGCGGTAGATTGTGACAATATTAACATTGCAAGAAATTGTCACTATATAAATACCATAGGTGAATGTCACTATGCTAACACTGTAGAAGACTGTCACTATGCTAATTTGTAGGAGACTGTCACTATGCTAACATTGCAGAGACTGTCACTCTGTTAACATTGCAGGAGACTGTCACTATGCTAATTTGTGGCAGACTGTCACTATATTAACATTGCACGTGAATGTCACCATGCAAACATTGCAGGAGAATGTCATTATGCTAAAATCGCAAGAGACTGTCAATACGTTAACATTGCAGGAGAATGTTACCATGCTAACAATGCAGGAGACTGTAACTATGTTAACATTGCAGGTGACTGTCACTCAGCTCATATTGCAGGAGTCTGTCACTATGCTAACTTGCAGGAGACAGTCACTATATTAACTCTGCAAGAGGCTGTCACCATGCTAACAATGCAGGAGACTGTCACGATGTTAACATTTCTCAAGACTGTTGTGATGTTAGCATTGCAAACGACTGTTACTAAGCTAATTTTGCAGGAAACTGTCACGCTGTTAAAATTGCAAGTGTGTTTCACTATATCAACATTGCACGAGACTGTTATGATGTTAGCAGCAGACTGTCACTGTGCTAACGTTGCAGGAGACTGTCATTATGCTAACACAGCAGGAGACTGGCACTATGTTAATATTGCAGGAGTCTGTCACTTTGCTAACATTGCAGGAGACAGTTACTATGTTAACAATGCAAGAGACTGTCACTATATTAACATTACAGGAGAATGTCACCACGCTAATATTGCAGGAGACTGTCACTATGTAAACATTGCAGGTGACTGTCACTATGCTAACTTGCAGGAGAAAGTAAATATGTTAACAATGCAGGAGCCTCTCACTATTAACATTGCAGGAAGCGGTCACTATGCTAACAGAGGAGGAGACAGTCACTATGCTAACATTGCAGGAGACTGTCACAATGTTGACATTGCAGGAGATTGTCACTATGATAACTGGCAGGTGACTGCCACTATGTTAACATTCCAAGAGAATGTCAGTTTATTAACATTGTAGGTAAATGTCACTATGCTATCATTGCAGGAGACACACTTAACTAACATTGCAGGAGAAAGTTACTATGCTAACATTTCAGGGATTGTCACTCTGTTAACATTGAAAGAGACTGTCACCATGCTAATATTGCAGGAAGCTGTCACTACACTAAGGAGGAGACTTTCTCTAAGGTAAAATTGCTGGAGACTTTCGCTATGCTAACATTGCAGGAGATTGTCACTATGCTAAAATTACAGGAGACTGTCACAATGCTAACTTGCAGGAGAAAGTCAATATGTTAACACAGCAGGAGCCTCTCACTATTTTAACATTGCAGAAGACTGTCACTGTGCTAACAAAGGAGGAGACAGTCACTATGCTAACATTGCAGGAGATTGTCACTAAGATAACATTGTAGGATGCTGTCATTATGTTAAAATTGCTGGAGACTGTGACTATATTAACATTGCAGGAGACTGTAACTAAGCTCATATTGTAGGAATCTGTCTCTATGTTAACATTGCAGGAGACTGTCACTATGTTAACATTGTACCAGTCTGTTACCATGTTAGCATTGCAGGAGACTGTTACTAAGCTAACATTGCAGGCAACTCTCACTATGCTAATATTGCAGGAGACTGTCACTATGTTAACATTGCAGGTGTCAGTAAGCTCATATTGCAGGAATCTGCCTCTATGTTAACTTTGCAGCAGACTGTCACTTTGCTAACTTGCAGGAGACTGTCACAATCTCAATACAGCAGAAGACTTTCTCTATGCTAACAGGGCAGATTAATGTCACTATGCTAACATTGCAGGAGACTGTCACTATGATAAAAATGTAGGAATCTGTCACTATGCTAACATGCAGGAGACTGTGCCTATGTTAACCATGCAAGAGATTGTCACTACATTAATATTTATAGGTGAATGTCACTATGCTAACATTGGAAAGGACTGTCACATAGCTAACATTGCAGGAGACTGTCACTATGCAAAATTGCAGTGGACTGTCACTATGTTAACATTGCAAGAAACTGTCACTCTATTAATATATATAGGTGAATGTCACTATTCTAACATTGCAGCGGACAGTAACTTAGCTAACATTGCAGGAGACTGCCACTACACTAACATTGCAGAGACTGTCAATCTTTTAACATTGCAGGAGACTGTCACTATGCTAACCAAGCATGAGACTGTCATTATGCTAAAAGGGCAGGAGACTGGCACTATGTTAATACAGCAGGAGTCTGTCATTTTGCTAACATTGCAGGAGGCGGTCACCAAGTTAACAATGAAAGAGACTGTCACTATATTAACATTGCAGGAGAATGTCACTCTGCTAAAATTGCAGAAGACTGTCACTATGCAAACTCGCAGGAGACAGTCACTATGTTAACAATGCAGGAGCCTGTCACTATTTTAACATTGCAGGAAGCAGTCACTATGCTAAAAGATTAGGAGATTTTCTCTAAGATAAAATTGTTGCAGACTATCACTATGCTAACATTGCAGGAGATTGTCAAGATGTTAACATTGCAGGAGTCTGTCACTATGCTAACATTGCAGGAGAATGTCACTAGTCTAACATTGCAGGAGACTGTCACGATGCTAAAATTGCAGGAGACTGTCACTATGCTAAAAATGCAGGAGATGGTCACTAAGATAACATTGCAGGAGTCTGTCACTATGCTAACTTGCAGGAGACAGTCACTATATTAACTCTGCAAGAGGCTGTCACTATATTAACCTTGGAGGTGAATGTCACCATGCTAACAATGCAGAAGACTATCACGATGTTAACATTTCTCGAGACTTTTATGATGTTAGCATTGCAAACGACTGTTACTAAGCTAATGTTGCAGGAAACTGTCACACTGTTAAAATTGCAAGTGTGTTTCACTATATCAACATTGCATGAGACTGTTATGATGTTAGCACAGACTGTCACTGTGCTAACATTGCAGGAGACTGTCATTATGCTAACAAAGCAGGAGACTGGCACTATGTTAATATTACAGGAGTCTGTCACTTTGGTAACATTGCAAGAGATGGTTACTATGTTAACAATGCAAGAGACTGTCACTATATTAACATTACAGGAGAATGTCACCACGCTAATATTGCAGGAGACTGTCACTATGTAAAGATTGCAGGAGACTGTCACTATGCTAAATTGCGGTAGATTGTGACAATATTAACATTGCAAGAAATTGTCACTATATAAATACCATAGGTGAATGTCACTATGCTAACACTGTAGAAGACTGTCACTATGCTAATTTGTAGGAGACTGTCACTATGCTAACATTGCAGAGACTGTCACTCTGTTAACATTGCAGGAGACTGTCACTATGCTAATTTGTGGCAGACTGTCACTATATTAACATTGCACGTGAATGTCACCATGCAAACATTGCAGGAGAATGTCATTATGCTAAAATCGCAAGAGACTGTCAATACGTTAACATTGCAGGAGAATGTTACCATGCTAACAATGCAGGAGACTGTAACTATGTTAACATTGCAGGTGACTGTCACTCAGCTCATATTGCAGGAGTCTGTCACTATGCTAACTTGCAGGAGACAGTCACTATATTAACTCTGCAAGAGGCTGTCACCATGCTAACAATGCAGGAGACTGTCACGATGTTAACATTTCTCAAGACTGTTGTGATGTTAGCATTGCAAACGACTGTTACTAAGCTAATTTTGCAGGAAACTGTCACGCTGTTAAAATTGCAAGTGTGTTTCACTCTATCAACATTGCACGAGACTGTTATGATGTTAGCAGCAGACTGTCACTGTGCTAACGTTGCAGGAGACTGTCATTATGCTAACATTGCAGGAGACGGTTACTATGTTAACAATGCAAGAGACTGTCACTATATTAACATTACAGGAGAATGTCACCACGCTAATATTGCAGGAGACTGTCACTATGTAAACATTGCAGGTGACTGTCACTATGCTAACTTGCAGGAGAAAGTAAATATGTTAACAATGCAGGAGCCTCTCACTATTAACATTGCAGGAAGCGGTCACTATGCTAACAGAGGAGGAGACAGTCACTATGCTAACATTGCAGGAGACTGTCACAATGTTGACATTGCAGGAGATTGTCACTATGATAACTGGCAGGTGACTGCCACTATGTTAACATTCCAAGAGAATGTCAGTTTATTAACATTGTAGGTAAATGTCACTATGCTATCATTGCAGGAGACACACTTAACTAACATTGCAGGAGACTGTTACTATGCTAACATTTCAGGGATTGTCACTCTGTTAACATTGAAAGAGACTGTCACCATGCTAACATTGCAGGAAGCTGTCACTACACTAAGAGAGGAGGAGACTTTCTCTAAGGTAAAATTGCTGGAGACTTTCGCTATGCTAACATTGCAGGAGATTGTCACTATGTTAAAATTACAGGAGACTGTCACAATGCTAACTTGCAGGAGAAAGTCAATATGTTAACACAGCAGGAGCCTCTCACTATTTTAACATTGCAGGAGACTGTCACTATGCTAACAAAGGACGAGACAGTCACTATGCTAACATTGCAGGAGATTGTCACTAAGATAACATTGTAGGATGCTGTCATTATGTTAAAATTGCTGGAGACTGTGACTATATTAACATTGCAGGAGACTGTAACTAAGCTCATATTGTAGGAATCTGTCTCTATGTTAACATTGCAGGAGACTGTCACTATGTTAACATTGTACCAGTCTGTTACCATGTTAGCATTGCAGGAGACTGTTACTAAGCTAACATTGCAGGCAACTCTCACTATGCTAATATTGCAGGAGACTGTCACTATGTTAACATTGCAGGTGTCAGTAAGCTCATATTGCAGGAATCTGCCTCTATGTTAACTTTGCAGCAGACTGTCACTTTGCTAACTTGCAGGAGACTGTCACAATCTCAATACAGCAGAAGACTTTCTCTATGCTAACAGGGCAGATTAATGTCACTATGCTAACATTGCAGGAGACTGTCACTATGATAAAAATGTAGGAATCTGTCACTATGCTAACATGCAGGAGACTGTGCCTATGTTAACCATGCAAGAGATTGTCACTACATTAATAGTTATAGGTGAATGTCACTATGCTAACATTGGAAAGGACTGTCACATAGCTAACATTGCAGGAGACTGTCACTATGCAAAATTGCAGTGGACTGTCACTATGTTAACATTGCAAGAAACTGTCACTCTATTAATATATATAGGTGAATGTCACTATTCTAACATTGCAGCGGACAGTAACTTAGCTAACATTGCAGGAGACTGCCACTACACTAACATTGCAGAGACTGTCAATCTTTTAACATTGCAGGAGACTGTCACTATGCTAACCAAGCATGAGACTGTCATTATGCTAAAAGGGCAGGAGACTGGCACTATGTTAATACAGCAGGAGTCTGTCACTTTGCTAACATTGCAGGAGGCGGTCACCAAGTTAACAATGAAAGAGACTGTCACTATATTAACATTGCAGGAGAATGTCACTCTGCTAAAATTGCAGAAGACTGTCACTATGCAAACTCGCAGGAGACAGTCACTATGTTAACAATGCAGGAGCCTGTCACTATTTTAACATTGCAGGAAGCAGTCACTATGCTAAAAGATTAGGAGATTTTCTCTAAGATAAAATTGTTGCAGACTATCACTATGCTAACATTGCAGGAGATTGTCAAGATGTTAACATTGCAGGAGTCTGTCACTATGCTAACATTGCAGGAGAATGTCACTAGTCTAACATTGCAGGAGACTGTCACGATGCTAAAATTGCAGGAGACTGTCACTATGCTAAAAATGCAGGAGATGGTCACTAAGATAACATTGCAGGAGTCTGTCACTATGCTAACTTGCAGGAGACAGTCACTATATTAACTCTGCAAGAGGCTGTCACTATATTAACCTTGGAGGTGAATGTCACCATGCTAACAATGCAGAAGACTATCACGATGTTAACATTTCTCGAGACTTTTATGATGTTAGCATTGCAAACGACTGTTACTAAGCTAATGTTGCAGGAAACTGTCACACTGTTAAAATTGCAAGTGTGTTTCACTATATCAACATTGCATGAGACTGTTATGATGTTAGCACAGACTGTCACTGTGCTAACATTGCAGGTGACTGTCATTATGCTAACAAAGCAGGAGACTGGCACTATGTTAATATTACAGGAGTCTGTCACTTTGGTAACATTGCAAGAGATGGTTACTATGTTAACAATGCAAGAGACTGTCACTATATTAACATTACAGGAGAATGTCACCACGCTAATATTGCAGGAGACTGTCACTATGTAAAGATTGCAGGAGACTGTCACTATGCTAAATTGCGGTAGATTGTGACAATATTAACATTGCAAGAAATTGTCACTATATAAATACCATAGGTGAATGTCACTATGCTAACACTGTAGAAGACTGTCACTATGCTAATTTGTAGGAGACTGTCACTATGCTAACATTGCAGAGACTGTCACTCTGTTAACATTGCAGGAGACTGTCACTATGCTAATTTGTGGCAGACTGTCACTATATTAACATTGCACGTGAATGTCACCATGCAAACATTGCAGGAGAATGTCATTATGCTAAAATCGCAAGAGACTGTCAATACGTTAACATTGCAGGAGAATGTTACCATGCTAACAATGCAGGAGACTGTAACTATGTTAACATTGCAGGTGACTGTCACTCAGCTCATATTGCAGGAGTCTGTCACTATGCTAACTTGCAGGAGACAGTCACTATATTAACTCTGCAAGAGGCTGTCACCATGCTAACAATGCAGGAGACTGTCACGATGTTAACATTTCTCAAGACTGTTGTGATGTTAGCATTGCAAACGACTGTTACTAAGCTAATTTTGCAGGAAACTGTCACGCTGTTAAAATTGCAAGTGTGTTTCACTATATCAACATTGCACGAGACTGTTATGATGTTAGCAGCAGACTGTCACTGTGCTAACGTTGCAGGAGACTGTCATTATGCTAACACAGCAGGAGACTGGCACTATGTTAATATTGCAGGAGTCTGTCACTTTGCTAACATTGCAGGAGACGGTTACTATGTTAACAATGCAAGAGACTGTCACTATATTAACATTACAGGAGAATGTCACCACGCTAATATTGCAGGAGACTGTCACTATGTAAACATTGCAGGTGACTGTCACTATGCTAACTTGCAGGAGAAAGTAAATATGTTAACAATGCAGGAGCCTCTCACTATTAACATTGCAGGAAGCGGTCACTATGCTAACAGAGGAGGAGACAGTCACTATGCTAACATTGCAGGAGACTGTCACAATGTTGACATTGCAGGAGATTGTCACTATGATAACTGGCAGGTGACTGCCACTATGTTAACATTCCAAGAGAATGTCAGTTTATTAACATTGTAGGTAAATGTCACTATGCTATCATTGCAGGAGACACACTTAACTAACATTGCAGGAGACTGTTACTATGCTAACATTTCAGGGATTGTCACTCTGTTAACATTGAAAGAGACTGTCACCATGCTAATATTGCAGGAAGCTGTCACTACACTAAGAGAGGAGGAGACTTTCTCTAAGGTAAAATTGCTGGAGACTTTCGCTATGCTAACATTGCAGGAGATTGTCACTATGCTAAAATTACAGGAGACTGTCACAATGCTAACTTGCAGGAGAAAGTCAATATGTTAACACAGCAGGAGCCTCTCACTATTTTAACATTGCAGGAGACTGTCACTATGCTAACAAAGGACGAGACAGTCACTATGCTAACATTGCAGGAGATTGTCACTAAGATAACATTGTAGGATGCTGTCATTATGTTAAAATTGCTGGAGACTGTGACTATATTAACATTGCAGGAGACTGTAACTAAGCTCATATTGTAGGAATCTGTCTCTATGTTAACATTGCAGGAGACTGTCACTATGTTAACATTGTACCAGTCTGTTACCATGTTAGCATTGCAGGAGACTGTTACTAAGCTAACATTGCAGGCAACTCTCACTATGCTAATATTGCAGGAGACTGTCACTATGTTAACATTGCAGGTGTCAGTAAGCTCATATTGCAGGAATCTGCCTCTATGTTAACTTTGCAGCAGACTGTCACTTTGCTAACTTGCAGGAGACTGTCACAATCTCAATACAGCAGAAGTCTTTCTCTATGCTAACAGGGCAGATTAATGTCACTATGCTAACATTGCAGGAGACTGTCACTATGATAAAAATGTAGGAATCTGTCACTATGCTAACATGCAGGAGACTGTGCCTATGTTAACCATGCAAGAGATTGTCACTACATTAATATTTATAGGTGAATGTCACTATGCTAACATTGGAAAGGACTGTCACATAGCTAACATTGCAGGAGACTGTCACTATGCAAAATTGCAGTGGACTGTCACTATGTTAACATTGCAAGAAACTGTCACTCTATTAATATATATAGGTGAATGTCACTATTCTAACATTGCAGCGGACAGTAACTTAGCTAACATTGCAGGAGACTGCCACTACACTAACATTGCAGAGACTGTCAATCTTTTAACATTGCAGGAGACTGTCACTATGCTAACCAAGCATGAGACTGTCATTATGCTAAAAGGGCAGGAGACTGGCACTATGTTAATACAGCAGGAGTCTGTCACTTTGCTAACATTGCAGGAGGCGGTCACCAAGTTAACAATGAAAGAGACTGTCACTATATTAACATTGCAGGAGAATGTCACTCTGCTAAAATTGCAGAAGACTGTCACTATGCAAACTCGCAGGAGACAGTCACTATGTTAACAATGCAGGAGTCTGTCACTATTTTAACATTGCAGGAAGCAGTCACTATGCTAAAAGATTAGGAGATTTTCTCTAAGATAAAATTGTTGCAGACTATCACTATGCTAACATTGCAGGAGATTGTCAAGATGTTAACATTGCAGGAGTCTGTCACTATGCTAACATTGCAGGAGAATGTCACTAGTCTAACATTGCAGGAGACTGTCACGATGCTAAAATTGCAGGAGACTGTCACTATGCTAAAAATGCAGGAGATGGTCACTAAGATAACATTGCAGGAGTCTGTCACTATGCTAACTTGCAGGAGACAGTCACTATATTAACTCTGCAAGAGGCTGTCACTATATTAACCTTGGAGGTGAATGTCACCATGCTAACAATGCAGAAGACTATCACGATGTTAACATTTCTCGAGACTTTTATGATGTTAGCATTGCAAACGACTGTTACTAAGCTAATGTTGCAGGAAACTGTCACACTGTTAAAATTGCAAGTGTGTTTCACTATATCAACATTGCATGAGACTGTTATGATGTTAGCACAGACTGTCACTGTGCTAACATTGCAGGAGACTGTCATTATGCTAACAAAGCAGGAGACTGGCACTATGTTAATATTACAGGAGTCTGTCACTTTGGTAACATTGCAAGAGATGGTTACTATGTTAACAATGCAAGAGACTGTCACTATATTAACATTACAGGAGAATGTCACCACGCTAATATTGCAGGAGACTGTCACTATGTAAAGATTGCAGGAGACTGTCACTATGCTAAATTGCGGTAGATTGTGACAATATTAACATTGCAAGAAATTGTCACTATATAAATACCATAGGTGAATGTCACTATGCTAACACTGTAGAAGACTGTCACTATGCTAATTTGTAGGAGACTGTCACTATGCTAACATTGCAGAGACTGTCACTCTGTTAACATTGCAGGAGACTGTCACTATGCTAATTTGTGGCAGACTGTCACTATATTAACATTGCACGTGAATGTCACCATGCAAACATTGCAGGAGAATGTCATTATGCTAAAATCGCAAGAGACTGTCAATACGTTAACATTGCAGGAGAATGTTACCATGCTAACAATGCAGGAGACTGTAACTATGTTAACATTGCAGGTGACTGTCACTCAGCTCATATTGCAGGAGTCTGTCACTATGCTAACTTGCAGGAGACAGTCACTATATTAACTCTGCAAGAGGCTGTCACCATGCTAACAATGCAGGAGACTGTCACGATGTTAACATTTCTCAAGACTGTTGTGATGTTAGCATTGCAAACGACTGTTACTAAGCTAATTTTGCAGGAAACTGTCACGCTGTTAAAATTGCAAGTGTGTTTCACTATATCAACATTGCACGAGACTGTTATGATGTTAGCAGCAGACTGTCACTGTGCTAACGTTGCAGGAGACTGTCATTATGCTAACACAGCAGGAGACTGGCACTATGTTAATATTGCAGGAGTCTGTCACTTTGCTAACATTGCAGGAGACGGTTACTATGTTAACAATGCAAGAGACTGTCACTATATTAACATTACAGGAGAATGTCACCACGCTAATATTGCAGGAGACTGTCACTATGTAAACATTGCAGGTGACTGTCACTATGCTAACTTGCAGGAGAAAGTAAATATGTTAACAATGCAGGAGCCTCTCACTATTAACATTGCAGGAAGCGGTCACTATGCTAACAGAGGAGGAGACAGTCACTATGCTAACATTGCAGGAGACTGTCACAATGTTGACATTGCAGGAGATTGTCACTATGATAACTGGCAGGTGACTGCCACTATGTTAACATTCCAAGAGAATGTCAGTTTATTAACATTGTAGGTAAATGTCACTATGCTATCATTGCAGGAGACACACTTAACTAACATTGCAGGAGACTGTTACTATGCTAACATTTCAGGGATTGTCACTCTGTTAACATTGAAAGAGACTGTCACCATGCTAACATTGCAGGAAGCTGTCACTACACTAAGAGAGGAGGAGACTTTCTCTAAGGTAAAATTGCTGGAGACTTTCGCTATGCTAACATTGCAGGAGATTGTCACTATGCTAAAATTACAGGAGACTGTCACAATGCTAACTTGCAGGAGAAAGTCAATATGTTAACACAGCAGGAGCCTCTCACTATTTTAACATTGCAGGAGACTGTCACTATGCTAACAAAGGACGAGACAGTCACTATGCTAACATTGCAGGAGATTGTCACTAAGATAACATTGTAGGATGCTGTCATTATGTTAAAATTGCTGGAGACTGTGACTATATTAACATTGCAGGAGACTGTAACTAAGCTCATATTGTAGGAATCTGTCTCTATGTTAACATTGCAGGAGACTGTCACTATGTTAACATTGTACCAGTCTGTTACCATGTTAGCATTGCAGGAGACTGTTACTAAGCTAACATTGCAGGCAACTCTCACTATGCTAATATTGCAGGAGACTGTCACTATGTTAACATTGCAGGTGTCAGTAAGCTCATATTGCAGGAATCTGCCTCTATGTTAACTTTGCAGCAGACTGTCACTTTGCTAACTTGCAGGAGACTGTCACAATCTCAATACAGCAGAAGACTTTCTCTATGCTAACAGGGCAGATTAATGTCACTATGCTAACATTGCAGGAGACTGTCACTATGATAAAAATGTAGGAATCTGTCACTATGCTAACATGCAGGAGACTGTGCCTATGTTAACCATGCAAGAGATTGTCACTACATTAATATTTATAGGTGAATGTCACTATGCTAACATTGGAAAGGACTGTCACATAGCTAACATTGCAGGAGACTGTCACTATGCAAAATTGCAGTGGACTGTCACTATGTTAACATTGCAAGAAACTGTCACTCTATTAATATATATAGGTGAATGTCACTATTCTAACATTGCAGCGGACAGTAACTTAGCTAACATTGCAGGAGACTGCCACTACACTAACATTGCAGAGACTGTCAATCTTTTAACATTGCAGGAGACTGTCACTATGCTAACCAAGCATGAGACTGTCATTATGCTAAAAGGGCAGGAGACTGGCACTATGTTAATACAGCAGGAGTCTGTCACTTTGCTAACATTGCAGGAGGCGGTCACCAAGTTAACAATGAAAGAGACTGTCACTATATTAACATTGCAGGAGAATGTCACTCTGCTAAAATTGCAGAAGACTGTCACTATGCAAACTCGCAGGAGACAGTCACTATGTTAACAATGCAGGAGCCTGTCACTATTTTAACATTGCAGGAAGCAGTCACTATGCTAAAAGATTAGGAGATTTTCTCTAAGATAAAATTGTTGCAGACTATCACTATGCTAACATTGCAGGAGATTGTCAAGATGTTAACATTGCAGGAGTCTGTCACTATGCTAACATTGCAGGAGAATGTCACTAGTCTAACATTGCAGGAGACTGTCACGATGCTAAAATTGCAGGAGACTGTCACTATGCTAAAAATGCAGGAGATGGTCACTAAGATAACATTGCAGGAGTCTGTCACTATGCTAACTTGCAGGAGACAGTCACTATATTAACTCTGCAAGAGGCTGTCACTATATTAACCTTGGAGGTGAATGTCACCATGCTAACAATGCAGAAGACTATCACGATGTTAACATTTCTCGAGACTTTTATGATGTTAGCATTGCAAACGACTGTTACTAAGCTAATGTTGCAGGAAACTGTCACACTGTTAAAATTGCAAGTGTGTTTCACTATATCAACATTGCATGAGACTGTTATGATGTTAGCACAGACTGTCACTGTGCTAACATTGCAGGAGACTGTCATTATGCTAACAAAGCAGGAGACTGGCACTATGTTAATATTACAGGAGTCTGTCACTTTGGTAACATTGCAAGAGATGGTTACTATGTTAACAATGCAAGAGACTGTCACTATATTAACATTACAGGAGAATGTCACCACGCTAATATTGCAGGAGACTGTCACTATGTAAAGATTGCAGGAGACTGTCACTATGCTAAATTGCGGTAGATTGTGACAATATTAACATTGCAAGAAATTGTCACTATATAAATACCATAGGTGAATGTCACTATGCTAACACTGTAGAAGACTGTCACTATGCTAATTTGTAGGAGACTGTCACTATGCTAACATTGCAGAGACTGTCACTCTGTTAACATTGCAGGAGACTGTCACTATGCTAATTTGTGGCAGACTGTCACTATATTAACATTGCACGTGAATGTCACCATGCAAACATTGCAGGAGAATGTCATTATGCTAAAATCGCAAGAGACTGTCAATACGTTAACATTGCAGGAGAATGTTACCATGCTAACAATGCAGGAGACTGTAACTATGTTAACATTGCAGGTGACTGTCACTCAGCTCATATTGCAGGAGTCTGTCACTATGCTAACTTGCAGGAGACAGTCACTATATTAACTCTGCAAGAGGCTGTCACCATGCTAACAATGCAGGAGACTGTCACGATGTTAACATTTCTCAAGACTGTTGTGATGTTAGCATTGCAAACGACTGTTACTAAGCTAATTTTGCAGGAAACTGTCACGCTGTTAAAATTGCAAGTGTGTTTCACTATATCAACATTGCACGAGACTGTTATGATGTTAGCAGCAGACTGTCACTGTGCTAACGTTGCAGGAGACTGTCATTATGCTAACACAGCAGGAGACTGGCACTATGTTAATATTGCAGGAGTCTGTCACTTTGCTAACATTGCAGGAGACGGTTACTATGTTAACAATGCAAGAGACTGTCACTATATTAACATTACAGGAGAATGTCACCACGCTAATATTGCAGGGGACTGTCACTATGTAAACATTGCAGGTGACTGTCACTATGCTAACTTGCAGGAGAAAGTAAATATGTTAACAATGCAGGAGCCTCTCACTATTAACATTGCAGGAAGCGGTCACTATGCTAACAGAGGAGGAGACAGTCACTATGCTAACATTGCAGGAGACTGTCACAATGTTGACATTGCAGGAGATTGTCACTATGATAACTGGCAGGTGACTGCCACTATGTTAACATTCCAAGAGAATGTCAGTTTATTAACATTGTAGGTAAATGTCACTATGCTATCATTGCAGGAGACACACTTAACTAACATTGCAGGAGACTGTTACTATGCTAACATTTCAGGGATTGTCACTCTGTTAACATTGAAAGAGACTGTCACCATGCTAACATTGCAGGAAGCTGTCACTACACTAAGAGAGGAGGAGACTTTCTCTAAGGTAAAATTGCTGGAGACTTTCGCTATGCTAACATTGCAGGAGATTGTCACTATGCTAAAATTACAGGAGACTGTCACAATGCTAACTTGCAGGAGAAAGTCAATATGTTAACACAGCAGGAGCCTCTCACTATTTTAACATTGCAGGAGACTGTCACTATGCTAACAAAGGACGAGACAGTCACTATGCTAACATTGCAGGAGATTGTCACTAAGATAACATTGTAGGATGCTGTCATTATGTTAAAATTGCTGGAGACTGTGACTATATTAACATTGCAGGAGACTGTAACTAAGCTCATATTGTAGGAATCTGTCTCTATGTTAACATTGCAGGAGACTGTCACTATGTTAACATTGTACCAGTCTGTTACCATGTTAGCATTGCAGGAGACTGTTACTAAGCTAACATTGCAGGCAACTCTCACTATGCTAATATTGCAGGAGACTGTCACTATGTTAACATTGCAGGTGTCAGTAAGCTCATATTGCAGGAATCTGCCTCTATGTTAACTTTGCAGCAGACTGTCACTTTGCTAACTTGCAGGAGACTGTCACAATCTCAATACAGCAGAAGACTTTCTCTATGCTAACAGGGCAGATTAATGTCACTATGCTAACATGCAGGAGACTGTGCCTATGTTAACCATGCAAGAGATTGTCACTACATTAATATTTATAGGTGAATGTCACTATGCTAACATTGGAAAGGACTGTCACATAGCTAACATTGCAGGAGACTGTCACTATGCAAAATTGCAGTGGACTGTCACTATGTTAACATTGCAAGAAACTGTCACTCTATTAATATATATAGGTGAATGTCACTATTCTAACATTGCAGCGGACAGTAACTTAGCTAACATTGCAAGAGACTGCCACTACACTAACATTGCAGAGACTGTCAATCTTTTAACATTGCAGGAGACTGTCACTATGCTAACCAAGCATGAGACTGTCATTATGCTAAAAGGGCAGGAGACTGGCACTATGTTAATACAGCAGGAGTCTGTCACTTTGCTAACATTGCAGGAGGCGGTCACCAAGTTAACAATGAAAGAGACTGTCACTATACTAACATTGCAGAGACTGTCACTCCGTTAACATTGCAGGAGACTGTCACTATGCTAATTTGTAGCAGACTGTCACTGTATTAACATTGCACGTGAATGTCACCATGCTAACATTGCAGGAGACTGTCACTATGCTAAAATCACACGAGACTGTCACTATGCTAACATTGCAGGAGAATGTTACCATGCTAACAATGCAGGAGACTGTAACTTTGCTAACATTGCAGAGAAGGTCACTATGCTAGCATTGCAGGGGACTGTCAATATGCTAATATTGAAGGAGACAGTCACTATGTTAACAATGCAGGAGCTTGTTACTATTTTAACATTGCAGGAAGCTGTCACTATGCTAAGAGACGTGGAAACTTTCTCTAAGTTAAAATTGCTGGAGACTTTCACTATGCTAACATTACAGGAGATTGTCATTCTGTTAACATTGCAGGGGCTGTCAGTATGATAACATTGTAGGAGACCGTCACTATGTTAAAATTGCAGGAGACTGTGACAATGTTAACTTTGCAGGAGACTGTCACTATGCTAACTTGCAGGAGACTTTCACTATGACAACACTGCAATAGTCTGTCAGTTTATTAACATTGTAGGTAAATGTCACTATGCTAACATTTCAGGAGACTCACTTAGCTGACATTGCATGAGACTGTCACTATGCCAACATTGCAGGGACAGTCATTCTGTTAACATTGCAGGAGACTGTCACCATGCTAACATTGCAGGAAGCTGTCACCACACAAAGAGAGGAGGAGACTTTCTCTAAGGTAAAATTGCTGGAGACTTTCACTATGCTAACATTGCAGGAGATTGTCACTATGTTAACATTGCAGGTGACTGTCACTAAGATAACATTGTAGGATGCTGTCATTATGTTAAAATTACTGGAGACTGTGACTATGTTAACATTGCAGGAGACTGTAAATATGCTCATATTGCAGGAATCTGTCTCTATGATACCATGACACGTGACTGTCACTATGCAAAAAGAGAATGAGAGTCTCACTAAGCATGCATGGAAGGAGACTGTCACTATGTTAACATTGCAGGAGACTGTCACTATGCTAACTTGCAGGAAAAGTAAATATGTTAACAATGCAGGAGCCTCTCACTATTAACATTGCAGGAAGCGGTCACTATGCTAACAGAGGAGGAGATAGTCACTATGCTAACATTGCAGGAGATTGTCACAATGTTGACATTGCAGGAGAAAGTCAATATGTTAACACAGCAGGAGCCTCTCACTATTTTAACATTGCAGGAGACTGTCACTGTGCTAACAAAGGAGGAGACAGTCACTATGCTAACATTGCAGGAGATTGTCACTAAGATAACATTGTAGGATACTGTCATTATGTTAAAATTGCTGGAGACTGTGACTATATTAACATTGCAGGAGACTGTAACTAAGCTCATATTGTAGGAATCTGTCTCTATGTTAACATTGCAGGAGACTGTCACTATGTTAACATTGTACCAGTCTGTTACCATGTTAGCATTGCAGGAGACTGTTACTAAGCTAACATTGCAGGCAACTCTCACTATGCTAATATTGCAGGAGATGTCACTATGTTAACATTGCAGGTGTCAGTAAGCTCATATTGCAGGAATCTGCCTCTATGTTAACTTTGCAGCAGACTGTCACTTTGCTAACTTGCAGGAGACTGTCACAATCTCAATACAGCAGAAGACTTTATGCTAACAGGGCAGATTAATGTCACTATGCTAACATTGCAGGAGACTGTCACTATGATAAAAATGTAGGAATCTGTCACTATGCTAACATGCAGGAGACTGTGCCTATGTTAACCATGCAAGAGATTGTCACTACATTAATATTTATAGGTGAATGTCACTATGCTAACATTGGAAAGGACTGTCACATAGCTAACATTGCAGGAGACTGTCACTATGCAAAATTGCAGTAGACTGTCACTATGTTAACATTGCAAGAAACTGTCACTCTATTAATAAATATAGGTGAATGTCACTATTCTAACATTGCAGCGGACAGTAACTTAGCTAACATTGCAGGAGACTGCCACTACACTAACATTGCAGAGACTGTCAATCTTTTAACATTGCAGGAGACTGTCACTATGCTAACCAAGCATGAGACTGTCATTATGCTAAAAGGGCAGGAGACTGGCACTATGTTAATACAGCAGGAGTCTGTCACTTTGCTAACATTGCAGGAGGCGGTCACCAAGTTAACAATGAAAGAGACTGTCACTATATTAACATTGCAGGAGAATGTCACTCTGCTAAAATTGCAGAAGACTGTCACTATGCCAACTCGCAGGAGACAGTCACTATGTTAACAATGCAGGAGCCTGTCACTGTTTTAACATTGCAGGAAGCAGTCACTATGCTAAAAGATTAGGAGATTTTCTCTAAGATAAAATTGTTGCAGACTATCACTATGCTAACATTGCAGGAGATTGTCAAGATGTTAACATTGCAGGAGTCTGTCACTATGCTAACATTGCAGGAGAATGTCACTAGTCTAACATTGCAGGAGACTGTCACGATGCTAAAATTGCAGGAGACTGTCACTATGCTAAAAATGCAGGAGATGGTCACTAAGTTAACATTGCAGGAGTCTGTCACTATGCTAACTTGCAGGAGACAGTCACTATATTAACTCTGCAAGAGGCTGTCACTATATTAACCTTGGAGGTGAACGTCACCATGCTAACAATGCAGAAGACTATCACGATGTTAACATTTCTCGAGACTTTTATGATGTTAGCATTGCAAACGACTGTTACTAAGCTAATGTTGCAGGAAACTGTCACACTGTTAAAATTGCAAGTGTGTTTCACTATATCAACATTGCACGAGACTGTTATGATGTTAGCACAGACTGTCACTGTGCTAACATTGCAGGAGACTGTCATTATGCTAACAAAGCAGGATACTGGCACTATGTTAATATTGCAGGAGTCTGTCACTTTGGTAACATTGCAAGAGATGGTTACTATGTTAACAATGCAAGAGACTGTCACTATATTAACATTACAGGAGAATGTCACCACGCTAATATTGCAGGAGACTGTCACTATGTAAAGATTGCAGGAGACTGTCACTATGCTAAATTGCGGTAGATTGTGACAATATTAACATTGCAAGAAATTGTCACTATATAAATACCATAGGTGAATGTCACTATGCTAACACTGTAGAAGACTGTCACTATGCTAATTTGTAGGAGACTGTCACAATGCTAACATTGCAGAGACTGTCACTCTGTTAACATTGCAGGAGACTGTCACTATGCTAATTTGTAGCAGACTGTCATTATATTAACATTGCACGTGAATGTCACCATGCAAACATTGCAGGAGAATGTCATTATGCTAAAATCGCAAGAGACTGTCAATACGTTAACATTGCAGGAGACTGTCACTGTGCTATCAAAGGAGGAGACAGTCACTATGCTAACATTGCAGGAGATTGTCACTAAGATAACATTGTAGGATGCTGTCATTATGTTAAAATTGCTGGAGACTGTGACTATATTAACATTGCAGGAGACTGTAACTAAGCTCATATTGTAGGAATCTGTCTCTATGTTAACATTGCAGGAGACTGTCACTATGTTAACATTGTACCAGTCTGTTACCATGTTAGCATTGCAGGAGACTGTTACTAAGCTAACATTGCAGGCAACTCTCACTATGCTAATATTGCAGGAGACTGTCACTATGTTAACATTGCAGGTGTCAGTAAGCTCATATTGCAGGAATCTGCCTCTATGTTAACTTTGCAGCAGACTGTCACTTTGCTAACTTGCAGGAGACTGTCACAATCTCAATACTGCAGAAGACTTTCTCTATGCTAACAGGGCAGATTAATGTCACTATGCTAACATTGCAGGAGACTGTCACTATGATAAAAATGTAGGAATCTGTCACTATGCTAACATGCAGGAGACTGTGCCTATGTTAACCATGCAAGAGATTGTCACTACATTAATATTTATAGGTGAATGTCACTATGCTAACATTGGAAAGGACTGTCACATAGCTAACATTGCAGGAGACTGTCACTATGCAAAATTGCAGTAGACTGTCACTATGTTAACATTGCAAGAAACTGTCACTCTATTAATAAATATAGGTGAATGTCACTATTCTAACATTGCAGCGGACAGTAACTTAGCTAACATTGCAGGAGACTGCCACTACACTAACATTGCAGAGACTGTCAATCTTTTAACATTGCAGGAGACTGTCACTATGCTAACCAAGCATGAGACTGTCATTATGCTAAAAGGGCAGGAGACTGGCACTATGTTAATACTGCAGGAGTCTGTCACTTTGCTAACATTGCAGGAGACGGTCACCAAGTTAACAATGAAAGAGACCGTCACTATATTAACATTGCAGGAGAATGTCACCACGCTAACATTGCATGAAACTGTCAATATGCTAATGTTGCGGCAGACTGTCACTATTCTAATTTGCAGGAGACTTACTCTATGTTAACATTGCAAGTGAGTGTCACTATATCAACATTGCATGAGACTATTACGATGTTAGCATTGCAGGAGAATGTCACTATGTTAAAATTGCGAGTGAATGTAACCAAGCTCATATTGCAGGAATCTGTCTCTATGTTAACATTGCAGGAGACTGTCGCTATGTTGACAGAGGAGGAGACTGTCACTCTGCAAAAAGAGCAGGTGACACTGACTAAGCATGTATTGCAGGAGACTGTTACTATGTTAACATTGCAGGATACTGTCACTATGCAAACTATGCCGGAGGCTGTCACTACATTAATCTTAAGAATACTGTCATTATGTTAACTTTGCAGCAGACTGTCACTGTGCTAACATTGCAGGAGAATGTCACTCTGCTAAAATTGCAGAAGACTGTCACTATGCCAACTCGCAGGAGACAGTCACTATGTTAACAATGCAGGAGCTTGTCACTATTTTAACATTGCAGGAAGCAGTCACTATGCTAAAAGATTAGGAGATTTTCTCTAAGATAAAATTGTTGCAGACTATCACTATGCTAACATTGCAGGAGATTGTCAAGATGTTAACATTGCAGGAGTCTGTCACTATGCTAACATTGCAGGAGAATGTCACTAGTCTAACATTGCAGGAGACTGTCACGATGCTAAAATTGCAGGAGACTGTCACTATGCTAAAAATGCAGGAGATGGTCACTAAGTTAACATTGCAGGAGTCTGTCACTATGCTAACTTGCAGGAGACAGTCACTATATTAACTCTGCAAGAGGCTGTCACTATATTAACCTTGGAGGTGAACGTCACCATGCTAACAATGCAGAAGACTATCACGATGTTAACATTTCTCGAGACTTTTATGATGTTAGCATTGCAAACGACTGTTACTAAGCTAATGTTGCAGGAAACTGTCACACTGTTAAAATTGCAAGTGTGTTTCACTATATCAACATTGCACGAGACTGTTATGATGTTAGCAGCAGACTGTCACTGTGCTAACGTTGCAGGAGGCTGTCATTATGCTAACAAAGCAGGATACTGGCACTATGTTAATATTGCAGGAGTCTGTCACTTTGGTAACATTGTAGGAGATGGTTACTATGTTAACAATGCAAGAGACTGTCACTATATTAACATTACAGGAGAATGTCTCCATGCTAACATTGCAGGAGACTGTCACTATGCTAACATTGCAGGAGACTCACTATGCTAACTTGCAGGAGACTGTCACTATGTTAACATTGCAAGTGAGTGTCACTATATCAACATTGCACGAGACAGTTACGATGTTAGCATTGTGGGATACTGTTACGAAGCTAACATTGCAGGAGACTCTCAGTATGCTATCATTGCAGGAGACTCACAGTATGCTAATATTGCAGGAGATTGTCACTACGTTAACATTTCAGGCGACTATCACTATGTTAACATGCAGTATACTGTCACTATATTAACATTGCTGTACACCGTTACTATGCTAACTATGCCAGAAACTGTCACTACATTAATGTTAAGGATTCTGTCACTATGTTAACTTTGCAGGAGACTGTCATCTAACAAGGCAGGAGACTGTCAATATGTTAACAATGCAAGTGACTGTCACTATATTAACCTTGGAGGAGAATGTCACCATGCTAATAATGCAGGAGACTGTTACAAATCTAACATTGCAGGAGACTGTCACTATGATAAATTAAAGGAGACTGTCACTATGTTAACATTACAGTAGACTGTCACTATGCTAACTATGCCAGAGACTGTCACTGCATTAATGTTAAGGATACTGTCACTATGTAGACTTTGCAGCAGACTGTCATTGCGCTAACCTTGCAGGAGACTGTCATTATGCTAACAGAGCAGGAGACTGGCTCTAGGTTAATAATGCAGCAGTTGTCACTTTGCTAACATTGCAGGAGACGGTCACTATGTTAACAATGCAAGTGACTGTAACTATATTAACATTGCAGGAGACTGTCACTATGCTAAAAATGCAGGAGACTGTCACTATGTTAACAATGCAAGAGACTGTCACTATATTAACATTGCAGGAGAATGTCACCTCACTAACATTGCAGGAGAATGTCACTATGCTAACGTTGCGGGAGACTGTCACTATGCTAACTTGCAGGAGACTCACTATTTTAACTTTGCTGTTACGATGTTAGCATTGCAGGGGATTGTCACTAACCTAACATTGCAGGATACTCTCAGTATGCTAACGTTGCAGGAGACAGTCACTATGTTAACATTGCAGGAGAATGTCACCATGCTAACATTGCATGAGCATGTTATGATGTTAGCACTGCAGGAGCCTGTTACTAAGCTAACATTGCAGGATACTCTCAGTATGCTAACATTGCAGGAGACAGTCACTATGTTAACATTGCAGGAGAATGTCACCATGCTAACATTGCATGAGCATGTTATGATGTTAGCACTGCAGGAGCCTGTTACTAAGCTAACATTGCAGGAGACTCTCAGTATGCTAACATTGCAGGCGACTGTCACTATGTTAACATTGCAGGAGACGGTCACAATGCAAAGAGTGGAGGAGACTCTCATTATGCAAGCATTGCAGGAGACTATCACTGTGTTAACATTGCAGTATATTGTCACTATGCTAACTATGCCAGAGACTGTCACTACATTAATCTTAAGGATACTACCACTATGTTAACTTTGCAGGAGACTGTCATTATGCTAACAGAGCAGGAGACTATCACTATGTTAACATTGCAGGAGACTGCACTATACAAACATTACAATATACTATATCTATGCTAACGATGCCGGAGACTGTCCCTACATTAATGTTGAGGATACTGTCACTATATTAAATTTGCAGCAGACAGTCACTGTGCTAACATTGCAGGAGACTGTCACTATGCTAACCTTGCAGGAGACTGTCATTATGCTAACAGAGCAGGAGAATGGCACTATGTTTATATTGCAGGAGTCTCTCACTTTGCTAACATTGCAGGAGATGGTCACTAAGTTAACAATGCAAGAGACGGTCACTATATTAATATTGCAGGAGAATGTCACCACGCTAACATTGCAGGAGACTGTCAGTATGCTAACGTAGTGGGAGACTGTCAGTATGTTAACATTGCAGGAGTTTGTCACTATACAAACAGAGCAGGTGACTCTCTCTATGCAAGCATTGCAGGAAATTATCACTATATTAACATTGCAGTATACTGTTACTATGCAAACTTGCAGGAGTCTGTCACTATATTAACTATGCAAGAGGCTGTCACCATATTAACCTTGGAGGAGAAGTCACCATGCTAACAATGCAGAAGACTATCATTATGTCAACATTTCACAAGTCTGTAATGATGTTAGCATTGCAAGCGACTGTTACTCAGATATCATTGCAGGAGACTGAAACTATGCTAAATTGAAGGAGACTGTCACTATGTTAATATTGGACGAGATCTTCACAAAACAAACAGAGCCGGTGACAGTCACTATGCAAGCATTGCAGGTGACTGTCACTATATTAACATTGCAGTATACCGTTACTATGCTAACTATGCCAAAGACTGTCACTACATTAATGTTAAGGATACTGTCACTATGTTAACTTTGCAGGAGACTGTCATTATGCTAACAGAGCAGGAGAGTGTCACTATGTTAACAATGAAAGAGACTGTCCCTATATTAACTTTGGAGGAAAATGTCACCATGCTAACAATGCAGTAGACTGTTACAAAGCTAACATTGCAGGAGACTGTCACTATGATAATTTAAAGGAGGCTGTCACTATGTTAACATTGCAGTAGACTGTCACTATACAAACAGAACAGGTGACTCTCACTATGCTAACTATGCAAGAAACAATCACTATATTAAAATTGCAGTATACTGTCACTATGCTAACTATGCCAGAGACAGTCACTACCTTAATGTTAAGGATACTGTCACTATGTTAACTTTGCAGCAGACTGTCATTGCTCTAACATTGGAGGAGACTGTCACTATGCCAACCTTGCAGGATACTGTCATTATGCTAACAGCGCAGGAGACTGGCTCTATGTTAATATTGCAGGAGACTGTCACTTTACTAACATTGCAGGAGACGGTCACTGAGTAAACAATGCAACTGACTGTAACTATATTAACATTGCAGGAGACTGTCACTATGCTAACAACGCAAGAGACTGTCACTATATTAACATTGCAGGAGAATGTCACCACGCTAACATTGCAGGAGACTGTCACTATGTTAACAATGCAAGAGACTGTCACTATATTAACATTGCAGGAGACTGTCACTACACTAACATTGCAGGAGACTGTCACTATGTTAACAATGCAAGAGACTGTCACTATATTAACATTGCAAGAGAATGTCACCACACTAACATTGCAGGAGACTGTCACCATGTTAACAATGCAAGAGACTGTCACTATATTAACATTGCAGGAGAATGTCACCACGCTAACATTGCAGGAGACTGTCACTATGTTAACAATGCGAGAGACTGTCACTATATTAACCCTGGAGGAGAATGTCACCATGCTAACAATGGAGAAGACTGTCACTATGTTAACATTTCATGAAACTGTTAATGTTAATATAGCAGGAGTCTGTCACTTTGTTAACATTGCAGGAGACGGTCACAAAGTTAACAATGCAAGAGACGGTCACTATATTAACATTGCAGGAGACTGTCACAACGCTAACATTGCTGGAGACTGTCCCGATGTTAACAATGGAAGAGACTGTCACTATATTAACTTGGCAGGAGAATGTCACCACGCTGACATTGCAGGAGACTGTCACTATGCTAATGTAGCGGGAGACTGTCAATATGTTAACATTGCAGGAGTCTGTCACTATAGAAATAGAGCAGGTGACTCTATGCAAGAATTGCAGGAAATTATCACTATGTTAACATTACAGTATACTGTCACTATGCTAACTTGCAGGAGATTGTCACTATGTTAACATTGCAAGTGAGTGTCACTACATCAACATTGCAGGAGACTGTTACGATATTAGCATGGCAGGACATTGTTACTAAGCTAAAATTGCAGGAGACTGTCACTAAACTAATATTGCAGGAGTCTCTCACTATGCATGCATTGCAGGAGACTATCACAATGTTAACATTGCAGTATACCACCAGTAACTATGCCAGAGATTGTCACTACATTAATCTTAAGGATATTGTCACTAAGTTAAATTTGCAGCAGACTGTCACTGTGCTAACATTGCAGGAGTCTGTCACTATGCTAACCTTGCAGGAGACTGTCATTATGCTTACAGAGCAGGAGACTGGCACTATGTTAACATTGCAGGAGTTTGTCAGTTTGCTAACCTTGCAAGAGACTGTCACTATGCTAACTTTGCAGGAGACTGTCACTACGCTAAAATTGCAGGAACCTGAAACTAAGCTAACCTTGCAGAAAACTGTCACTATGCTAACTGGCAGGAGACTATCACAATGTCAACACTGCAGGAGACCGTCACGATGCTAACATTGCAGGAGAATGTCACTATGCTGATATTGCAGGAGACTGTCACTATGCTAACATGCAGGAGACTGTCACTATGTTAACAATGCAAGAGAATGTCACTATATTAACCTTGGAGCAGATTGTCACCATGCTAACAATGCAGGGGACTGTCACTATGTTAACATTTCACGAAGCTAATACAATGTTAGCATTGCAGGCGACTGTTACTAAGCTAACATTGCAGTAGACTGTCACTATGCTAAATTGAAGGAGACTGTCACTATGTTAACATTGGAGGAGACTGTCACGATATCAACGGAGCAGGTGACACTCACCATGCAAGCATTGCAGGAGACTGTTACTATATTAACATTGCAGTATAATGTCACTATGCTAACTATGCCAGAGACTGTCACTACATTAATGGTAAGGATACTGTCAATATGTTAATTTTGCAGGAGACTGTCATTATGCTAACAGAGGTGGAGAAGATAACTCTGTTAACAATGCCAGAGACTGACATTACATTAATGTTAAGGATACTGTCACTATGTTAACTTTGCAGGAGACTGTCATTGCCAACAGAGCAGGAGAATGTCACTATGTTAACAATGCAAGAGACTGTCACTATATTAACGATGGAGGGAATGTTACCATTCTAACAAAGCAGGAGACCGTCACAAAGCTAACATTGCAGAAGACTGTAACTATGATAAATTATAGGAGACTGTCACTATGTTAACAATGCAAGTGACTGTCACTATATTAACCTTGGAGGAGACTGTCACCATGCTAATAATGCAGGAGACTGTTACAAAGCTAAAATTGCAGGAGACTGTCACTATGATAAATTAAAAGAGATTGTCACTATGTTAACATTGCAGGAGACTGTCACTATACAAACAGAGCAAGTGACTCTCACTATGCAAGCATTGCAGAGAACTATCACTATGTTAACATTGCAGTATACTGTCTCTATCTTGACTATGCCAGAGACTGTCACTACATTAATGTTAAGGATACTGTCTCTGTTAACATTGCAGCAGACTGTCACAGTGCTAAAATTGGAGGAGATGGTCACTATGCTAAACTTGCAGGAGACTGTCATTATGCTAACAGAGCAGGAGACTGGCTCTATGTTAATATAGCAGGAGACTGTCACTTTGCTAACATTGCAGGAGACGGTCACTATCTTAACAATACAAGAGACTGTCACTATATTAACATTGCAGGAGAATGTCACTATACAAACAGAGCTGGAGACTCGCACTATGCAAGCATTGCGGGAATGCATTGCAGAATGTTAACATTGCAGTATACTGTCACTATGATAATTATGCCGGCGACTGTCACTACATTAATGTTGAGGATACTGTCACTTTGTTAAGTTTGCAGCAGACCGTCCCTGTGCTAACATTGGAGGAGACTGTCACTATACTAAACTTGCAGGAGACTGTCATTATGCTAAGAGAGCAGGAGACTGGCACTCTGTTAATATTGCAGGAGTTGTTCACTTTGCTAACATTGCACGAGACGGTCACTAAGTTAACAATGTAAGACACTGTTACTATATTAGCATTGCAGGAGACTATCACCACTCCAATATTGCAGGAGACTGTCACTATGTTAACAATGCAAGAGACTGTCACTAAGCTAACATTGCAGGAGACTCTCAGTATGCTAACATTGCAGGAGACTGTCACTACGTTAACATTTCAGGTGACTATCACAATGTGAATATTGCAGTATACTGTCACTATATTAACATTGCTGTATACCGTTACTATGCTAACTATGCCAGAGACTGTCACTACATTAATGTTAAGGATTCTGTCACTAAGTTAACTTTGCAGTATACTGTCACTATATTAACAATGCTGTTACTATGCTAACTATGCCAGAGACTGTCACTACATTAATGTTAAGGATTCTGACACTAAGTTAAATTTGCAGGAGACTGTCATTATGCTAACAGAGCTGGAGACTGTCACTATGTTAACAATGCAAATGACTGTCACTATATTAACCTTGGAGGAGAATGTCACCATGCTAATAATGCAGGAGACTGTTACAAAGCTAAAATTACAGGAGACTGTCACTATGATAAATTAAGGGAGACTGTCACTATGTTAATATTACAGTAGACTGTCACCATGCTAACTATGCCGGAAGCTGTCACTACATTAATGTTAAGGATACTGTCACTATGCTAACTTGGCAGCAGACTGTCATTGCTCTAACATTGGAGGAGACATGTCACTATGCTAACCTTGCAGGAGACTGTCATTATGTAAACATAGCAGGAGACTGGCTCTATGTTTTTACTGCAGGAGAATGTCACCATGCTAACATTGCAGGAGACTGTCACTAAGCTAATGTTGCGGAAGACTGTCACTATGCCAAATTGCAGGAGACTGTCACTATGTTAACATTGGAAGTGAGTGTCACTATATCAACATTGCACGAGACTGTTAGGATGTTAGCATTGCAGGGGACTGTCACTAACCCAACATTGCAGGAGACTCTCAGTATGCTAACATTGCATGAGACAGTCAATATGTTAACAATGCTGGAGTATGTCACCATGCTAACATTGCATGAGTATGTTATGATGTTAGCATTGCAGGAGACTGTTACTAAGCTAACATTGCAGGAGACTCTCAGTATGATAACATTGCAGGAGACTGTCATGAAGTTAACATTGCAGGAGACTGTCACAAGGCAAAGAGTGCAGGAGACTCTCACTATGCATGCATTGCAGGAGACTATCACTATATTAACATTGCAGTATACTGTCACTATGCTAACTATGCCAGAGACTGTCACTACATTAATCTTTGGAATATAGTCACTATGCTAACTTTGCAGCAGACTGTCACTGTGCTAACATTGCATGAGACTGTCACTATGCTAACGTTGCAGGAGACTGTCATTATGCTAACAGAGCAGGAGACTGGCACAATATTAACATTGCTGGAGTCTGTCAGTTTGCTAACATTCCAGGAACTGTCACTATGCTAACTTGCAGAAGACGGTCACCATGCTAACATTACGAAGGATGTCATTATGCTAACATTGCAGGAACTGTCACTATGCTAAACTTGCAGGAAACTGTCACTATGCTATGATGCAGGAGACTCTGCTTATGTTAACAATGCAAGAGACTGTCACTATACTAACATTGTAGGAGAATGTCACCATGCTAACTTTGCAGGAGACTGTCACTATGCTAATATTACAGGAGACTGTCACTATGTTAACATTGCAGGAGACTGTCACCTTGTTAACATTGCAGTATATTGTCACTATGCTAATTATGCCGGATACTGTCACTACATTAATCATACGTATACTCTCACTATGTTAACTTTGTAGCAGACAGTCACTGTGGTAACATTGAAGGAGACTGTCACTATGCTAACTTGCAGGAGACTATAAGAATGTCAACACTGCAGAAGTCTGTCAATATGCTAACATTGCAGGAGAGTGTCACTATCCTAACTTTGCAGGAGACTGTCACTATGCTAAAATTGCAGTAAATTGTCACTAAGCCAACCTTGCAGGAGACTGTCACTATGCTAACTGGCAGGAGACTATCACAATGTCAACACTGCAGGAGACCGTCACTATGCTAACATTGCAGGAGAATGTCACTATGTTAACAATGCAAGAGACTGTCAGTATATTAACCTTGGAAGAGATTGTCACCATGCTAACAATGCAGGGGACTGTCACTATGTTAACATTTCATGAAACTGTTACAATGTTAGCATTGCAGGTGACTGTTACTAAGCTAACATTGCAGTAGACTGTCACTATGCTAAATTGAAGGAGACTGTCACTATGTTAACATTGGAGGAGAGTGTCACTATCCTAACTTTGCAGGAGTCTGTCACTATGCTAACATTTCAGGAGAGTGTCACTATCCTAACTTTGCAGGAGACTGTCACTATGCTAAAATTGTAGTAAACTGTCACTAAGCTAACCTTGCAGAAGACTGTCACTATGCTAACTGGCAGGAGACTATCACAATGTCAACACTGCAGGAGACCGTCACGATGCTAATATTGCAGGAGAATGTCACTATGCTGACATTTCAGGAGACTGTCACTAAGCTAACATGCAGGAGACTGTCACTATGTTAACAATGCAAGAGGCTGTCACTATGTTAACCTTGGAGGAGATTGTCACCATGCTAACAATGCAGGGGACTGTCACTATGTTAACATTTCACGAAACTGTTACAATGTTAGCATTGCAGGTGACTGTTACTAAGCTAACATTGCAGTAGACTGTCACTATGCTAAATTGATTGAGACTGTCACTATGTTAACATTGGAGGAGACTGTCACGAAACAAACAGAGCAGGTGACACTCAATTTCCAATCATTGCAGGAGACTGTTACTATATTAAAACTGCAGTATAATGTCACTATGCTAACTATGCAAGAGACTGTCACTACATTAATGGTAAGGATACTGTCACTATGTAAATTTTGAAGGAGACTCATTATGCTAACAGAGCTGCAGACTATCACTATGCTAACTATGCCAGAGACTGACAAGACATTAATGGTAAGGATACTGTCACTATGTTAACTTTGCAGGAGACTGTCATTATGCTAACAGAGCAGGAGACTATCACTATGTTAACATTGCAGGAGACTGGCACTATACAAACATTACAATATACTATATCTATGCTAACGATGCCGGAGACTGTCCCTACATTAATGTTGAGGATACTGTCACTATATTAACTTTACAGCAGACAGTCACTGTGCAAACATTGCAGGAGACTGTCACTATGTTAACCTTGCAGGAAACTGTCATTATGCTAACAGAGCAGGAGACTGTCACTATGTTTATATTGCAGGATTCTCTCACTTTGCTAACATTGCAGGAGATGGCCACTAAGTTAACAATGGAAGAAACTATCACTATATTAACATTGCAGGAGAATGTCACCACACTAACTTTGCAGCAGATTGTCACTATGTTAACAATGCAAGAGACTGTCACTATATTAACATTACAGAAGAATGGCACCACGCTAACATTGCAGGAGACTGTCACTATGCTAACATTGCAGGAGACTCACTATGCTAACTTGCAGGAGACTGTCACTATGTTAACATTGCAAGTGAGTGTCACTATATCAACATTGCACGAGACAGTTACGATGTTAGCATTGTGGGATACTGTTACGAAGCTAACATTGCAGGAGACTCTCAGTATGCTATCATTGCAGGAGACTCACAGTATGCTAATATTGCAGGAGATTGTCACTACGTTAACATTTCAGGCGACTATCACTATGTTAACATGCAGTATACTGTCACTATATTAACATTGCTGTACACCGTTACTATGCTAACTATGCCAGAAACTGTCACTACATTAATGTTAAGGATTCTGTCACTATGTTAACTTTGCAGGAGACTGTCATCTAACAAGGCAGGAGACTGTCAATATGTTAACAATGCAAGTGACTGTCACTATATTAACCTTGGAGGAGAATGTCACCATGCTAATAATGCAGGAGACTGTTACAAATCTAACATTGCAGGAGACTGTCACTATGATAAATTAAAGGAGACTGTCACTATGTTAACATTACAGTAGACTGTCACTATGCTAACTATGCCAGAGACTGTCACTGCATTAATGTTAAGGATACTGTCACTATGTAGACTTTGCAACAGACTGTCATTGCGCTAACCTTGCAGGAGACTGTCATTATGCTAACAGAGCAGGAGACTGGCTCTATGTTAATAATGCAGCAGTTGTCACTTTGCTAACATTGCAGGAGACGGTCACTATGTTAACAATGCAAGTGACTGTAACTATATTAACATTGCAGGAGACTGTCACTATGCTAAAAATGCAGGAGACTGTCACTATGTTAACAATGCAAGAGACTGTCACTATATTAACATTGCAGGAGAATGTCACCTCGCTAACATTGCAGGAGACTGTCACTATGCTAACATTGCGGGAGACTGTCACTATGCTAACTTGCAGGAGACAGTCACTATGTTAACAATGCAAGAGACTGTCACTATATTAACATTGCAGGAGAATGTCACCTCGCTAACATTGCAGGAGACTGTCACTATGCTAACGTTGCGGGAGACTGTCACTATGCTAACTTGCAGGAGACTCACTATTTTAACTTTGCTGTTACGATGTTAGCATTGCAGGGGATTGTCACTAACCTAACATTGCAGGATACTCTCAGTATGCTAACATTGCAGGAGACAGTCACTATGTTAACATTGCAGGAGAATGTCACCATGCTAACATTGCATGAGCATGTTATGATGTTAGCATTGCAGGGGATTGTCACTAACCTAACATTGCAGGATACTCTCAGTATGCTAACATTGCAGGAGACAGTCACTATGTTAACATTGCAGGAGAATGTCACCATGCTAACATTGCATGAGCATGTTATGATGTTAGCACTGCAGGAGCCTGTTACTAAGCTAACATTGCAGGAGACTCTCAGTATGCTAACATTGCAGGCGACTGTCACTATGTTAACATTGCAGGAGACGGTCACAATGCAAAGAGTGGAGGAGACTCTCATTATGCAAGCATTGCAGGAGACTATCACTGTGTTAACATTGCAGTATATTGTCACTATGCTAACTATGCCAGAGACTGTCACTACATTAATCTTAAGGATACTGTCACTATGTTAACTTTGCAGGAGACTGTCATTATGCTAACAGAGCAGGAGACTATCACTATGTTAACATTGCAGGAGACTGCACTATACAAACATTACAATATACTATATCTATGCTAACAATGCCGGAGACTGTCCCTACATTAATGTTGAGGATACTGTCACTATATTAACTTTGCAGCAGACAGTCACTGTGCTAACATTGCAGGAGACTGTCACTATGCTAACCTTGCAGGAGACTGTCATTATGCTAACAGAGCAGGAGACTGGCACTATGTTTATATTGCAGGAGTCTCTCACTTTGCTAACATTGCAGGAGATGGTCACTAAGTTAACAATGTAAGAAACTATCACTATATTAACATTGCAGTAGAATGTCATCACACTAACATTGCAGGAGACTGTCACTATGTTAACAATGCGAGAGACTGTCACTATATTAACATTACAGAAGAATGGCACCACGCTAACATTGCAGAAGACTGTCACTATGCTAACATTGCGGGAGATTGTCACTATGCTAACTTGCAGGAGACTGTCACTATGTTAACATTGCAAGTGAGTGTCACTATATCAACATTGCACGAGACAGTTATGATGTTAGCATTGCGGGATACTATTACGAAGCTAACATTGCAGGAGACTCACAGTATGCTAATATTGCAGGAGATTGTCACTACGTTAACATTACAGGTGACTATCACTATGTTAACATTGCAGTACACTGTCACTATATTAACATTGCTGTATACCGTTACTATGCTAACTATGCCAGAGACTGTCACTACATTAATGTTAAGGATTCTGTCACTATGTTAACTTTGCAGGAGACTGTCATGCTAACAAGGCAGGAGACTGTCACTATGTTAACAATGCAAGAGACTGTCACTATATTAACCTTGGAGGAGAATGTCACCATGCTAATAATGCAGGAGACTGTTACAAATCTAACACTGCAGTAGACTGTCACTATACAAACATAGCAGATGAGTCTCACTAAGCAAGCATTGCAGGAAACTATCACTATGTTAACATTGCAGTATACTGTCACTATGCTAACTATGCCGGAGACTGTCACTATATTAATGTTAAGGATACTGTCACTATATTAACTTTGCAGCGGGCTGTCATTGTGCTAACATTGGAGGAGATTGTCACTTTGCTAACCTTGCAGGAGACTGTCACTATGTTAACATTGGAGGAGACTGTTACTAAAGAAACAGAGCAGGTGACACTCACTTTGCAAGCATTGCAGGAGACTGTTACTATATTAACATTGCAGTATAATGTCACTATGCTAAATATGCCAGAGACTGTCACTACATTAATGGTAAGGATACTGTCACTAAGTTCATTTTACAGGAGACTGTCATTATGCTAACAGAGCTGAAGACTATCACAATGTTAACATAGCAGAAGACTGTCACTATACAAACTTAGCAAGTGACTCTCACTAAGCAAGCATTGCAGGAAACTATCACTATGTTAACATTACAGTATACTGTCACTATGCTAACTATGCCGGAGACTATCACTACATTAATGTTAAGGATACTGTCACTATGTTAACTTTGCAGCGGGCTGTCATTGTGCTAACATTGGAGGAGACTGTCACTATGCTAACCTTGGAAGAGACTGTCACTATGATACATTAAAAGAGACTGTCACTATGTTAACATTACAGTAGACTGTCACTATACAAACATAGCAGATAAGTCTCACTAAGCAAGCATTGCAGGAAACTATCACTATGTTAACATTGCAGTATACTGTCACTATGCTAACTATGCCGGAGACTATCACTACATTAATGTTAAGGATACTGTCACTATGTTAACTTTGCAGCGGGCTGTCATTGTGCTAACATTGGAGGAGACTGTCACTATGCTAAATTGAAGGAGACTGTCACTATGTTAACATTGAAGGAGACTGTTACGAAACGAACAGAGCAGATGACATTCACTTTGCAAGCATTGCAGGAGACTGTTACTATATTAACGTTGCAGTATAATGTCACTATGCTAAATATGCGAGAGATGTCACTACATTAATGGTAAGGATACTGTCGCTAAGTTAATTTTACAGGAGACTGTCATTATGCTAACAGAGCTGGAGACTATCACTATGTTAACAATGCCAGAGACTGACACTACATTAATGGTAAGGATACTGTCACAATGTTAACTTTGAAGGAGACTGTCAATATGCTAACAGAGCAGGAGATTATCACTATGTTAACATTGCAGGAGACTGTCACTATACAAACATTACAATATACTGTAACTATGCTAACAATGCCGCAGAATGTCAATACATTAATGTTGAGGATAATGTCACTATGTTAACTTTGCAGCAGACTGTCACTGTGCTAACATTGCAGGAAACTGTCATTAAGCTAACAGAGCAGGAGACTGGCTTAACTATGTTAAAATTGCAGGAGTCTCTCACTTTGCTAACATTGCAGGAGATGGTCACTAAGTTAACAATGGAAGAGACTGTCACTATGTTAACATTGCAGCAGAATGTCACCACAGTAACGTTGCAGGAGACTGTCACTATGTTAACAATGCAAGAGACTGTCACTATATTAACATTGCTGGAGAATTGCACCATGCTAACATTGCAGGAGACTGTCGCTATGCTAAAATTGCAGGATTCTATCACTATGTTAACAATGCAAGAGACTGTCACTATATTAACATTGCAGGAGAATGTCACCTCGCTAACATTGCAGGAGACTCTCACTATGCTAACATTGCGGGAGACTGTCACTATGCTAACTTGCAGGAGACTGTCACTATTTTAACTTTGCGAGTGAGTGTCACTATATTAACATTGCGCGAGACTGTTACGATGTTAGCATTGCAGGAGACTGTCACTAACCTAACATTGCAGGAGACTCTCAGTATGCTAACATTGCAGGAGACAGTCACTATGTTAACATTGCAGGAGAATGTCACCACGCTAACATTGCATGAGCATTTTATGATGTTAGCACTGCAGGAGACTGTTACTAAGTTAACATTGCAGGAGGCTCTCAGTATGCTAACATTGCAGGTGACTGTCACTATGTTAACATTGCAGGAGACGGTCACAATGCAAAGTGTGGAGGAGACTCTCCCTATGCATGCATTGCAGGAGACTATCACTGTGTTAACATTGCAGTATATTGTCACTATGCTAACTATGCCAGAGACTGCCACTACATTAATCTTAAGGATACTGTCACTATGTTAACTTTGCATGAGACTGTCATTATGCTAACAGAGCAGGAGACTATCACTATGTTAACATTGCAGGAGATTGCACTATACAAACATTACAATGTACTATATCTATGCTAACGATGCCGGAGACTGTCCCTACATTAATGTTGAGGATCCTGTCACTATATTAACTTTGCAGCAGACAGTCACTGTGCAAACATTGCAGGAGACTGTCACTTTGCTTACCTTGCAGGAGACTGTTATTATGCAAACAGAGCGGGAGACTGGCACTATGTTTATATTGCAGGAGTCTCTCACTTTGCTAACATTGCAGGAGATGGACACTAAGTTAACAATGGAAGAGACTATCACTATATTAACATTGCAGTAGAATGTCACCACACTAACGTTGCAGGAGACGGTCACTATGTTAACAATGCAAGAGACTGTCACTATGTTAACATTGCAAGTGAGTGTCACTATATCAACATTGCATGAGAAAGTTACGATGTTAGCATTGCGGGATACTGTTACGAAGCTAACATTGCAGGAGACTCACAGTATGCTAATATTGCAGGAGATTGTCACTACATTAACATTACAGGCAACTATCACTATGTTAATATTGCAGGTGTCGTTCACTATGCTAACATTGCACGAGATGGTCACTAAGTTAACAATGCAAGATACTGTTACTATATTAGAATTGCAGGAGAATATCACCACTCTAATATTGCAGGAGACTGTCACTATGTTAACAATGCAAGAGAATGCCACTATATTAACATTGCAGGAGAATGGCACCACGCTAACATTGCAGGAGACTGTCACTATGTTAACAATGCAAGAGAATGCCACTATATTAACATTGCAGGAGAATGACACCACGCTAACATTGCAGGAGACTGTCACTATGTTAACAATGCAAGAGAATGCCACTATATTAACATTGCAGGAGAATGGCACCACGCTAACATTGCAGGATACTGTCACTATGCGAACAATGCAGAAGACTGTCGCTATGTTAACAATGCAGGAGACTGTCACTATGCTAACATTGCGGGAGACTGTCACTTTGCTAACTTGCAGGAGACTTTCACTATGTTAACTTTGCAAGTGAGTGTCACTATATCAACATTGCAGGAGACTGTTATGATGTTAGCATTGCAGGGGACTGTCACTAACCTAACATTGCAGGAGTCTCTCAGTATGCTAACATTGCAGGAGAATGTCACCACGCTAACATTGCAGGAGACTGGCACTATGTTAACATTGCAGATGTCTGTCAGTTTGCTAACCTTGCAACAGACTGTCACTATGCTAACTTGCAGGAGACTGTCACTATGCTAACTTGAAGGAGACTATCACAATGTCAACACTGCAGCAGATGTTCACTATGCTAACATTGCAGGAGAATGTCACTATGCTTACATTGCAGGAGACTGTCACTATGCTAACTTGCAGGTGACTGTCACTACGTTAACTTTGCAAGTGAGTATCACTATATCAACATTGCAGGAGACTGTCATTATGCTAACAACGCAGGTGACTGTCACTATGTTAACAATGCAAGAGACTGTCACTTTATTAAACTTGGAGGAGAATGTCACCATGCTAATAATGCACGAGACTGTTACGATGTTAGCATTGCAGGAGACTGTCACTATGTTAACATTGCAACTGAGTGTTACTATATCTACATTGCACGAGACTGTTACGATGTTAGCATTGCAGGGGACTGTCACTAACCTAACATTGCAGGAGACTCTCAGTATGTTAACATAGCAGGAGACTGTCACTATGTTAACATTGCAGGAGACTGTCACTAAGCTAACATTGCAGGAGACTCTCAGTATGTTAACATTGCAAGAGACTCTCAGTATGTTAACATTGCAGGAGAATGTCACCACGCTAACATTGCAGGAGACTGGCACTATGTTAACATTGCAGATGTCTGTCAGTTTGCTAACCTTGCAAGAGACTGTCACTATGCTAACTTGCAGGAGACTGCAACTATGCTAACTTGAAGGAGACTATCACAATGTCAACACTGCAGCAGACGTTCACTATGCTAACATTGCAGGAGAATGTCACTATGCTTACATTGCAGAAGACTGTCACTATGTTAACTTTCAGGAGACTGTCACTATATTAGCCCTGGAGGAGAATGTCACCATGCTAATATTGCAGAAGGCTGTCACTATGTTAACATTTCATGAGACCGTTTCAATGTTAGTATTGCAGGTGACTGTTACTAAGCTAACATTGCTGTAGACTGTCACTATGCTAAATTGAAAAAGACTGTCACTATGTTAACGTTGGAGGAGACTGTCATGAACCAAACAGAGCAGGTGAATCTCACTATGCTAACAGTGCAGGAGACGGTCACTATATTAACATTGCAGTATAACGTCACTAAGCTAACTATGCCAGACTTTCACTGCATTAATGTTAAGGATACTGTCACTATGTTAACTTTGCAGGAGACTGTCATTATGCTAACAGAGCAGGAGAATGTCACTGTGTTAACAATGCAAGAGACTGTCACTATATTAACCTTGGAGGGAATGTCACCATTCTAACAATGCAGGAGACTGTCACAAAGCTAACATTGCAGAAGACTGTAACTATGATAAATTATAGGAGACTGTCACTATGTTAACATTGCAGGAGACTGTCACTATACAAACAGAGCAAGTGACTCGCACTATGCAAGCATTGCAGGAATGCATTGCAGTATGTTAACATTGCAGTATACTGTCACTATGATAACTATGCCGGTGACTGTCACAACATTAATGTTGAGGATACTTACACTTTGTTAACTTTGCAGCAGACTGTCCCTGTGCTAACATTGGAGGAGAATCTCACTATGCTAACCTTGCAGGAGACTGTCATTATGCTGACAGAGCAGGAGATTGGCATATGTTAATATTGCAGGTGTCGTTCACTATGCTAACATTGCACGAGATGGTCACTAAGTTAACAATGCAAGATTCAGTTACTATATTAGAATTGCAGGAGAATATCACCACTCTAATATTGCCTGTCAATATGTTAACAATGCAAGAGACTGCCACTATGTTAACATTGCAGGAGACTGTCACTAATCTAATATTGCAGGAGACTCTCAGTATGCTAACATTGCAAGAGAATGTCACCACGCTAACATTGCAGGAGACTGGCACTATGTTAACATTGCAGATGTCTGTCAGTTTGCTAATCTTGCAAGAGACTGTCACTATGCTAATCTTGCAAGAGACTGTCACTATGCTAACTTGCAGGAGACTGTCGCTCTGTTAACAATGCAAGAGACTGTCACTATGCTAACATTGCAGGAGAATGTCGCTATGCATGCATAGCAGGAGACTATAACTATGTAAACATTGCAGTGTACTGTCACTATGCTAATTATGCCAGAGACTGTCACTACATTAATCTTAAGGATATAGTCACTATGCTAACTTTGCAGCAGACTGTCACTGTGCTAACATTGCAGTATACTGTCACTATGCTAACTATGCCAGAGACTGTCACTACATTAATCTTTGGGATATAGTCACTATGCTAACTTTGCAGCAGACTGTCACTGTGCTAACATTGCAGTATACTGTCACTATGCTAAATATGCCAGAGACCGTCACTACATTAATCTTAAGCATACTGTCACTATGTTAACTTTGCAGCAGACTGTCACTGTGCTAACATTGCAGGAATCTGTCACTATGCTAACCTTGCAGGAGACTGTCAATATGTTAACAATGCAAGAGACTGTCAGTATGCTAATATTGCAGGAGAATGTCACTATGCTAACATTGCAGGAGAATGTCACTATGCAAGCATTGCAGGCGACTAAACTATGTTAACATTGCAGTATACTGTCACTATGCTAACTATGCCAGAGACTGTCACTACATTAATCTTTGGGATATAGTCGCTATGCTAACTTTGCAGCATACTGTCACTGTGCTAACATTGCAGTATACTTTCACAATGCTAAATATGCCAGAGACTGTCACTACATTAATCTTAAGGATACTGTCGCTATGTTAACTTTGCAGCAGACTGTCACTGTGCTAACATTGCAAGAATCTGTCACTATGCTCACCTTGCGAGAGACTGTCATTATGCTAACAGAGCAGGAGACTGGCACAATATTAACATTGCTGGAGTCTGTCAGTTTGCTAATATTGCAGGAGACTGTCACCAAGTTAACATTGCAGGAAACTGTCACTATGCTAACTTGCAGAAGACATTCACCATGCTAACATTAGGTAGAATTTCATTATGCTAACATTGCAGGAACTGGCACTATTCTAACATTGCAGGAAACTGTCACTATGCTAACATGCAGGAGACTGTGCTTCTGTTAACAATGCAAGAGACTGTCACCATACTAACATTGTAGGAGAATGTCACCATGCTAACTTTGCAGGAGACTGTCACTATGCTAACATTACAGGAAACGGTCACTTAGTTAACATTGCAGGAGACTGTCACCATGTTAACATTGCAGTATATTGTCACTATGCTACTTATGCCGGATACTGTCATTACATTAATCTTACGTATACTCTCACTATGTTAACTTTGCAGCAGACTGTCACTGTGGTAACTTTGCAGAAGACTGTCACTATGCTAACTTGCAGGAGACTGTCACTCTGTTAACAATGCAAGAGACTGTCACTATGCTAACATTGCAGGAGAATGTCACTATTCTAACATTGCTGGAGACTGTCACTATGCATGCATTGCTGGAGACTATAACTATGTTAACATTGCAGTATACTGTTACTATGCTAACTATGCCAGAGACTGTCACTGTGCTAACATTGCAGTATACTGTCACAATGCTAACAATGCCAGAGACTGTCGCTACATTAATCTTAAGGATACTGTCACTATGTTAACTTTGCAGCAGACTGTCACTGTGCTAACATTGCAGGAGAATGTCACCACGCTAACATTGCAGGAGACTGTCATTATGCTAACAGAGCAGGAGACTGGCACAATATTAACATTGCTGGAGTCTGTCAGTTTGCTAATATTGCAGGAGACTGTCACTAAGTTAACATTGCAGGAAACTGTCATTATGCTAACTTGCAGAAGACAGTCACCATGCTAACATTATGTAGAATGTCATTATGCTAACATTGCAGGAACTGGCACTAATCTAAAATTGCAGGAAACTGTCACTATGCTAACATGCAGGAGACGGTGCTTCTGTTAACAATGCAAGAGACTGTCACTATACTAACATTGTAGGAGAATGTCACCATGCTAACATTGCAGGAGACTGTCACTATGCTAACTTTGAAGGAGACTGTCACCATGTTAACATTGCATTACATTGTCACTATGCTAATTATGCCGGATACTGTCACTACATTAATCTTACATATACTCTCAGTATGTTAACTTTACAGCAGACTGTCACTGTGGTAACATTGCAGGAGACTGTCACTATGCTAACTTGCAGGAGACTATAATAATGTCAACACTGCAGGAGTCTGTCACTAAGCTAACATTGCAGGAGACTGTCATTATGCTGAAATTGCAGGAAACTGTCACTAAGCTAAGCGTGCAGGAGACTGTCACTATGCTAACTGGCAGGAGACTATCACAATGTCAACACTGCAGAAGACCGTAATAATGCTAACATTGCAGGACAATGTCACTATGCTGACATTGCAGGAGACTGTCACTAAGCTAACATTGCAGGAGTGTGTCTCTATTCTAACATTGCAGGAGACTGTCATTATGCTGAAATTGCAGGAAACTGTCACTAAGCTAAGCGTGCAGGAGACTGTCACTATGCTAACTGGCAGGAGACTATCACAATGTCAACACTGCAGAAGACCGTAATAATGCTAACATTGCAGGACAATGTCACTATGCTGACATTGCAGGAGACTGTCATTATGTTAACAACGCAAGAGACTGTCACTATATTAACATTGCAGGAGAATGTCACCACAATTACATTGCAGGAGACTGTCACTATGTTAACAATGCAAGAGACTGTCACTATATTAACATTGCAGGAGAATGGCACCACGCTAACATTGCAGGAGACTGTCACTATGCTAACCTTGCAGGAGACTGTCATTATGCTAACAGAGCAGGAGACTGGCACTATGTTTATATTGCAGGAGTCTCTCACTTTGCTAACATTGCAGGAGATGATCACTAAGTTAACAATGGAAGAGACTGTCACTATATTAACATTGCAGGAGAATGTCACCACACTAACATTGCAGGAGACTGTCACTATGTTAACAATGCCAGAGACTATCACTATATTAAAGTTGCAGGAGAATGGCACCACAGTAACATTGCAGGAGACTGTCACTATGCTATCATTGCGGGAGTCTCTCACTATTCTAACTTGCAGGAGACTGTAACTATGTTAACAATGCAAGAGACTGTCACTATATGTCATATGGAGGGAATGTCACCAATCGAACAATGCAGGAGACTGTTACAAAGCTAACAATGCAGAAGACTGTAACTGTGATAAATTATAGGAGACTGTCACTATGTTAACATTGCAGGAGACTGTCACTATACAAACAGAGCAAGTGACTCGCACTATGCAAGCATTGCAGGAATGCATTGCAGTATGTTAACATTGCAGCATACTGTCACTATGATAACTATGCCGGTGACTGTCACCACATTAATGTTGAGGATACTGTCACTTTGTTAACTTTGCAGCTGACTGTCCCTGTGCTAACATTGGAAGAGAATCTCACTATGCTAACCTTGCAGGAGACTGTCATTATGCTAAGAGAGCAGGAGACTGGCACTATGTTAATATTGCAGGTGTCGTTCACTATGCTAACATTGCACGAGATGGTCACTAAGTTAACAATGCAAGATACTATTACTATATTAGAATTGCAGGAGAATTTCACCACTCTAATATTGCAGTAGACTGTCACTATGTTAACAATGCAAGAGACTGCCACTATATTAACATTGCAGGAGAATGTCACCACGCTAACATTGCAGGAGACTCTCTCTATGCTAACGCTGCGGGACACTTTCCATACGCTAACTTGCAGGAGACTGTCACTATGTTAACAATGCAGGAGACTGTCACTATGCTAACGTTGCTGGAGACTGGCACTATGCTAACTTGCAGGAGACTGTCACTATGTTAACTTTGCAAGTGAGTGTCACTATATCAACGTTGCATGAGACTGTTATGATGTTAGCATTGCAGGGGACTGTCACTAACCCAACATTGCAGGAAACTCTCAGTCTGCTAACATTGCACGAGACTGTCATTATTTTAACATTGCAGGAGACTGTCACTACATTAATCTTAAGGATACTGTCACTATGCTAACTTTTCAGGAGACTGTCATGCTAACAGAGCAGGAGACTGTCACTATGTTAACAATGCAAGTCACTGTCACTATATTAAACTTGGAGGAGAATGTCACCATGCTAAAAATGCAGGAGACTGTTACAAAGCTAACAATGAAGGAGACTGTCACTATGATAAATTAAAGGAGACTGTCACTATGATAACATTACAGTATACTGTCACTATGCTAGCTATGCCGGAGACTCTCACTACATTAATGTTAAGGATACTGTCACTATGTTAACTTTGCAGCAGGCTATCATTGTGCTAACATTGGAGGAGACTGTCACTATGTTAACATTGCAGGAGACTGGCACTATATTAACATTGCAGGAGTCAGTCAGTTTGCTAACCTTGCAAGAGACTGTCACTATGCTAACTTGCAGGAGACTGTCACTATGCTAACTTGCAGGAGACTATCACAGTGTCAACACTGCAGGAGAATTTCACTGTGCTATCATTCCAGGAGAATGTCACTATGCTTACATTGTAGGAGACTGTCACTATGCTAAAATTGATGGTAACTGTCACTATGCTAACTTGCAGGAGACTGTCACTATGTTAACAATGCAAGAGACTGTCACTATACTAACCCTGGAGGAGAATGTCACCATGCTAAAACTGCAGAAGGCTGTCACTATATCAACATTGTACGAAACCGTTACGATGTTAGCATTGCAGGGGATTGTCACTAACCTAACATTGCAGGATACACTCAGTATGCTAACATTGCAGGAGACAGTCACTAAATTAACATTGCAGGAGAATGTCACCACGCTAACATTGCATGAGTATGTTATGATGTTAGCATTGCAGGAAACTGTTACTTAGGTAACATTGCAGGAGACTCTCAGTATGCTAACATTGGAGGAGACTCTCACTATGCTAACCATGCAGGAGACTGTCATTATGCTAACAGAGCAGGAGACTGGCACTATGTTAATATTGCAGGAGTCGTTCAGTTTGCTAACATTACACGAGACGGTCACTAAGTTAACAATGCAAGGGACTGTTACTATATTAGCATTGCAGGAGAATATCACCACTCTAATATTGCAGGAGACGGTCACTATGTTAACAATGCAAGAGACTGTCACTATATTAACATTGCAGGAGAATGTCACCACGCTAGCATTGCAGGACAGTGTCACTATGCTAACGTTGCGGGAGACTGTCACTATGCTAACTTGCAGGAGACTGTCACTATGTTAACTTTGCAAGTGACTGTAACTCTATTAACATTGCAGGAGACTGTCACTATGCTAACGTTGCGGGAGACTGTCACTATGCTAACTTGCAGGAGAATGTCACCATGCTAACATTGCAGGAGACTGGCACTATGTTAACATTGCAGGAGTCTGTCAGTTTGCTAACCTTGCAAGAGACTGTCACTATGCTAACTTGCAGGAGACTTTCACTATGCTAACTTGCAGGAGACTATCACAATGTCAACACTGCAGGAGACATTCAGTGTGCTATCATTGCAGGTGACTGACAGTATGCTAAAATAGAAGGAAACTGTCACTATGCTAACTTGCAGGAGACTGTCACTATGTTACCAATGCAAGAGACTGTCACTATATTAACCCTGGAGGAGAATGTCACCATGCTAACAATGCAGAAGGCTGTCACTATGTTAACATTTCATGAGACCATTACGATGTTAGTATTGCTGGTGACTGTTACTAAGCTAACATTGAAGGAGACTGTCACTATGATAAGTTAAAGGAGACTGTCACTATGATAACATTACAGTAGACTGTCACTATACAAACAGAGCAGGTGACTCTCGCTAAGCAAGCATTGCATGAAGCTATCACTATGTTAACATTGCAGTATAATGTCACTATGCTAACTATGCCGGAGACTCTCACTATATTAATGTTAAGGATACTGTCACTATGTTAACTTTGCAGCAGGCTATCATTGTGCTAACATTGGAGGAGACTGTCACTATGCTAATCTTGCAGGAGACTGTCATTACGCTAACAGAGCAGGAGACTGGCTCTATGTTAATATTGCAGGAGTCTGTCGCTTTGCTAACATTGCAGGAGACGGTCACTAAGTTAAAAATGCAAGTGACTGTAACTCTATTAACATTGCAGGAGACTGTCACTATGCTAACGTTGCGGCAGACTGTCACTATGCCAACTTGCAGGAGAATGTCACCATACTAACATTGCAGGAGACTGGCACAATGTTAAGATTGCAGGAGTCTGTCAGTTTGCTAACCTTGCAAGAGACTGTCACTATGCTAGCTTGCAGGAGACTATCACAATGTCAACACTGCAGGAGACTTTCACTATGCTAACATTGCAGCAGAATGTCACTATGCTTACATTGCAGGAGACTGTAACTATGCTAAAATTGCAGGAAACTGTCACTATGTTAACATTTTAAGAGACTGTCACTATATTAACCCTGGAGAAGAATGTCACCATGCTAACAATGCAGAAGGCTGTCACTATGTTAACATTTCATGAGACCGTTACGATGTTAGTATTGCAGGTGACTGTTACTAAGCTAACATTGAAGGAGACTGTCACTATGATAAGTTAAAGGAGACTGTCACTATGCTAAATTGAAAAAGACTGTCACTATGTTAACATTGGAGGAGACTGTCGTGAACCAAACAGAGCAAGTGAATCTCATTATGTTAACAGTGCAGGAGACTGTTACCATATTAACATTGCAGTATAACATCACTATGCTAACTATGCCAGACTTTCACTGCATTAATGTTAAGGATACTGTCACTATGTTAACTTTGCAGGAGACTGTCAATATGCTAACAGAGCAGGATTCTGTCACTATGTTAACAATGCAAGAGACTGTCACTATATTAACCTTGGAGGGAATGTCACCATTCTAACAATGCAGGAGACTGTTACAATTCTAACATTGCAGAAGACTGTAACTATGATAAATTATAGGAGACTGTCACTATGTTAACAATGCAGGGGACTGTCACTAACCTAACATTGCAGGAGACTCTCAGTATGCTAACAATGCAAGAGACTGTCACTATATTAACATTGCAGGAGAATGTCACCATGCTAACATTGCATGAGTATGTTATGATGTTAGCATTGCAGGAGACTGTTACTTAGCTAACATTGCAGGAGACTCTCAGTGTGCTAACATTGCAGGAGACTGTCACTATGTTAACATTGCAGGAGACTGTCACAATGCAAAGAGTGCTGGAGACTCTCACTATGCATGCATGGCAGGAGACTATCACTATGTTAACATTTCATGAGACCATTACGATGTTAGTATTGCAGATGACTGTTACTAAGCTAACATTGAAGGAGACTGTCACTATGATAAGTTAAAGGAGACTGTCACTATGCTAAATTGAAAAAGACTGTCACTATGTTAACATTGGAGGAGACTGTCATGAACCAAACAGAGCAAGTGAATCTCATTATGTTAACAGTGCAGGAGACTGTCACTATATTAACATTGCAGGAGAATGTCACCACGCTAACATTGCAGGAGACTGTCACTATGCTAACGTTGCTGGAGACTGGCACTATGCTAACTTGCAGGAGACTGTCACTATGTTAACATTGCAACTGAGTGTCACTATATCAACGTTGCATGAGACTGTTATGATGTTAGCATTGCAGGGGACTGTGACTAACCTAACATTGCAGGAGACTCTCAGTATACTAACATTGCAAGAGACTGTCATTATGTTAACATTGCAGGAGACTGTCACAATGCAAAGAGTGCAGGAGACTCTCACTATGCATGCATTGCAGGAGACTATAACTATGTAAACATTGCAGGATACTGCCACTATGCTAACGTTGCAGGAGACTGTCACTATGCTAACTTGCAAAAGACTGTCACTATGTTAAATTTCCAACTGTGTGTCACTATATCAACATTGCACAAGACTGTTACATAGTTAGAATTGCAATGGACTGTTACTAACCTAACATTGCAGGAGACTCTCAGTATGATAACATTGCAGGAGAATGTCACCAGGCTAATATTGCGGGAGACTGTCACTATGTTAACAATGGATGAGACTGTCACTATATTAACCCTGGAGGAGAATGTCACAATGCTAACAATGCAGAAGGCTGTCACTATGTTAACATTTCATGAGACCATTACGATGTTAGTATTTCAGGTGACTGTTACTAAGCTAACATTGAAGGAGACTGTCACTATGATAAGTTAAAGCAGACTGTCACTATGTTAACATTACAGTAGACTGTCACCATACAAACAGAGCAGGTGACTCTCACTAAGCAAGCATTGCATGAAGCTATCACTATGTTAACATTGCAGTATACTGTCACTATGCTAACTATGCCGGAGACTCTCACTACATTAATGTTAAGGATACTGTCACTATGTTAACTTTGCAGCAGGCTATCATTGTGCTAACATTGGAGGAGACTGTCACTATGCTAATCTTGCAGGAGACTGTCATTACGCTAACAGAGCTGGAGACTGGCTCTACGTTAATATTGCAGGAGTCTGTCACTTTGCTAACATTTCAGGAGACGGTCACTAAGTGAATAATGCAAGTGAATGTAAATATATTAACATTGCAGGAGACTGTCACTAGGCTAACTTGCAGGAGACTGTCACTATGTTAAAAATGCAAGAGACTGTCACTATATTAACATTGCAGGAGAATGTCACCGCGCTAACAATGCAGAAGGCTGTCTCTATGTTAACATTTCATGAGACCATTACGATGTTAGTATTGCAGATGACTGTTACTAAGCTAACATTGAAGGAGACTGTCACTATGATAAGTTAAAGCAGACTGTCACTATGTTAACATTACAGTAGACTGTCACGATACAAACAGAGCAGGTGACTCTCACTAAGCAAGCATTGCATGAACCTATCACTATGTTAACATTGCAGTATACTGTCACTATGCTAACTATGCCGGAGACTCTCATTACATTAATGTTACGGATACTGTCACTATGTTAACTCTGCAGCAGGCTATCATTGTGCTAACATTGGAGGAGACTGTCACTATGCTAATCTTGCAGGAGACTGTCATTACGCTAACAGAGCTGGAGACTGACTCTATGTTAATATTGCAGGAGTCTGTCACTTTGCAAACATTGTAGGAGACGTCACTAAGTTTACAATGCAAGTGACTGTAACTATGTTAACATTGCAAGAGACTGTCACTATGCTAACAATGCAGGAGGCTGTCACTATGTTAACAATGCAAGAGACTGTCACTATATTAAAATTGCAGGAGAATGTCACCACACTAACATTGCAGGAGACTGTCACTATGCTAACGTTACTGGAGACTGGCACTATGCTAACTTGCAGGAGACTGTCACTATGTTAACATTGCAACTGAGTGTCACTATATCAACGTTGCATGAGACTGTTACGATGTTAGCATTGCAGGGGACTGTCACTAACTCAACATTGCAGGAGACTCTCAGTATGCTAACATTGCAAGAGACTGTCATTATGTTAACATTGCAGGAGACTGTCACAATGCAAAGAGTGCAGGAGACTCTCACTATGCATGCATTGCAGGAGACTGCCATTATGCTAACGTTGCAGGAGACCGTCACTATGTTAACAATGCAAGAGACAGTCACAATATTAACCCTGGAGGAGAATGTCACAATGCTAACAATGCAGAAGGCTGTCACTATGTTAACATTTCATGAGACCATTACGATGTTAGTATTTCAGGTGACTGTTACTAAGCTAACATTGAAGGAGACTGTCACTATGATAAGTTAAAGCAGACTGTCACTATGTTAACATTACAGTAGACTGTCACGATACAAACAGAGCAGGTGACTCTCACTAAGCAAGCATTGCATGAAGCTATCACTATGTTAACATTGCAGTATACTGTCACTATACTAACTATGCCGGAGACTCTCACTACATTAATGTTAAGGATACTGTCACAATGTTAACTTTGCAGCAGGCTATCATTGTGCTAACATTGGAGGAGACTGTCACTATGCTAATCTTGCAGGAGACTGTCATTACGCTAACAGAGCTGGGGAACGGCTCTACGTTAATATTGCAGGAGTCTGTCACTTTGCTAACATTGCAGGAGAGGGTCACTAAGTGAATAATGCAAGTGACTGTAACTATATTAACATTGCAGGAGACTGTCACTATGCTAACTTGCAGGAGACTGTCACTATGTTAACAATGCAAGAGACTGTCACTATATTAACATTGCAGGAGAATGTCACCACGCTAACAATGCAGAAGGCTGTCTCTATGTTAACATTTCATGAGACCATTACGATGTTAGTATTGCAGGTGACAATTACTAAGCTAACATTGAAGGAGACTGTCACTATGACAAGTTAAAGCAGACTGTCACTATGTTAACATTACAGTAGACTGTCACGATACAAACAGAGCAGGTGACTCTCACCAAGCAAGCATTGTATGAACCTATCACTATGTTAACATTGCAGTATACTGTCACTATGCTAACTATGCCGGAGACTCTCACTACATTAATGTTAAGGATACTGTCACTATGATAACTTTGCAGCAGGCTATCGTTGTGCTAACATTGGAGGAGACTGTCACTATGCTAATCTTGCAGGAGACTGTCTTTACGCTAACAGAGCTGGAGACTTGCTCTATGTTAATATTGCAGGAGTCTGTCACTTTGCTAACATTGCAGGAGACGTCACTAAGTTAACAATGCAAGTGACTGTAACTATATTAACATTGCAGGAGACTGTCACTATGCTAACATGCAGGAGGCTGTCACTATGTTCAAAATGCAAGAGACTGTCACTATATTAACATTGCAGGAGAATGTCACCACGCTAACATTGCAGGAGAATGTCACTATGCTAACGTTGCTGGAGACTGTCACTATGCTAACTTGCAGGAGACTGTCACTATGTTAACATTGCAACTGAGTGTCACTATATCAACGTTGCATGAGACAGTTACGATGTTAGCATTGCAGGGGACTGTCACTAACCCAACATTGCAGGAGACTCTCAGTATGCTAACATTGCAAGAGACTGTCATTATGTTAACATTACAGGAGTCTGTCACAATGCAAAGAGTGCAGGAGACTATAACTATGTTAACATTGCAGTATACTGTCACTATGCTAACATGCAGGAGACTGTCACTATGTTACCAATGCAAGACATTGTCACTATATTAACCTTGGAGGAGACTGCCACTATGCTAACGTTGCGGGAGACTGTCACTATGCTAAGTTGCAAAAGAATGTCACTATGTTAAATTTGCGAGTGTGTGTCACTATATCAACATTGCACAAGACTGTTACAATGTTAGCATTGCAGGGGACTGTCACAACTTACATTGCAGGAGACTCTCAGTATGCTAACATTGCAGGAGAATATCACGAGGCTAACATTGCAGGAGACTGTCACTATGTTAACAATGCAAGAGACTGTCACAATATTAACCCTGGAGGAGAATGCCACCATGCTAACAATGCAGAAGGCTGTCACAATGTTAACATTTCATGAGAACATTACGATGTTAGTATTGCAGATGACTGTTACTAAGCTAACATTGAAGGAGACTGTCACTATGATAAGTTGAAGAAGACTGTCACTATGTTAACATTACAGTAGACTGTCACCATACAAACAGAGCAGGTGACTCTCACTAAGCAAACATTGCATGAACCTATCACTATGTTAACATTGCAGTATACTGTCACTATGCTAACTATGCCGGAGACTCTCACTACATTAATGTTAAGGATACTGTCACTATGTTAACTTTGCAGCAGGCTATCATTGTGCTAACATTGGAGGAGACTGTCACTATGCTAATCTTGCAGGAGACTGTCATTACGCTAACAGAGCAGGAGATTGGCTCTATGTTAATATTGCAGGAGTCTGTCAACTTGCTAACATTGCAGGAGACGGTCACTAAGCTAAAAATGCAAGTGACTGTAACTATATTAACATTGCAGGAGACTGTCACTATGCTAACGTTGCGGGAGACTGTCACTATGCTAAGATTGCAGGAGACAGTCACTGAATTAACATTGCAGGAGAATGTCACCACGCTAACATTGCATGAGTATGTTATGATGTTAGCATTGCAGGAGACTGTTACTTAGCTAACATTGCAGGAGACTCTCAGTATGCTAACATTGCAGGAGACTCTCACTATGCATGCATGGCAGGAGACTATCACTATGTTAACATTGCAGTATACTGTCACTATCCTAACTATGCCAGAGACTGTCACTACATTAATCTTAAGGATACTGTCACTATGCTAACTTTGCAGAAGACTGTCATGCTAACAGAGCAGGAGACTGTCACTATGTTAACAATGCAAGTGACTGTCACTTTATTAAACTTGGTGGAGAATGACACCTTGCTAATAATGCAGGATACTGTTACAAAGCTAGCATTGAAGGAGACTGTCACTATGATAAGTTAAACGAGACTGTCATTATGTTAACTTTGCAAGTGTGTGTCACTATATGAACATTGCGCGAGACTGTTACGATGTTAGCATTGCAGGGGACTGTCACTAACCTAACATTGCAGGAGACTCTCAGTATGCTAACATTGCAGGAGACTGTCACTATGTTAACATTGCAAGTGTGTGTCACTATATGAACATTGCGCGAGACTGTTACGATGTTAGCATTGCAGGGGACTGTCACTAACCTAACATTGCAGGAGAATGTCACCATGCTAACATTGCAGGAGACTGTCACTATGTTAACATTGCAGGAGTCTGTCAGTTTGCTAACCTTGCAAGAGACTGTCACTATGCTTATTTGCAGGAGACTGTCACTATGCTAACTTGCAGGAGACTATCACAATGTCAACACTGCAGGAGACTTTCACTATGCTAACATTGCAGCAGAATGTCACTATGCTTATATTGCAGGAGAGTGTAACTATGCTAAAATTGCAGGAAACTGTCACTAGGTTAACATTGCAAGAGACTATCACCATATTAACCCCGGAGAAGAATGTCACCATGCTAACAATGCAGAAGGCTGTCACTATGTTAACATTTCATGACACCGTTACAATGTTAGTATTGCAGGTGACTGTTACTAAGCTAACATTGCAGTAGACTGTCACTATGCTAAATTGAAAAAGACTGTCACTATGTTAACATTGGAGGAGACTGTCATTAACCAAACAGAGCAAGTGAATCTCATTATGCTAACATTGCAGGAGACTGTCACTATATTAACATTGCAGTATCAGGTCACTAATGCTAACTATGCCAGACTTTCACTGCATTAATGTTAAGGATACTGTCACTATGTTAACTTTGCAGGAGACTGTCACTATATTAACTTTGGAGGGAATGTCACCATTCTAACAATGCAGGAGACTGTTACAAAGCTAACATTGCAGAAGACTGTAACTATGATAAATTATTGGAGACTGTCACTATGTTAACATTGCAGGAGACTGTGACTATACAAACAGAGCAAGTGACTCGCACTATGCAAGCATTGCAGGAATGCATTGCAGTATGTTAACATTGCGGTATTCTGTCACTATGATAACTATGCCGCTGACTGTCACTACATTAATGTTGAGGATACTGTCACTATGTTAACTTTGCAGCAGGCTATCATTGTGCTAACATTGGAGGAGACTGTCACTATGCTAATCTTGCAGGAGACTGTCATTACGCTAACAGAGCTGGAGACTGGCTCTATGTTAATATTGCAGGAGTCTGTCACTTTGCTAACATTGCAGGAGACGGTCACTAAGTTAACAATGCAAGTGACTGTAACTATATTAACATTGCATGAGACTGTCACTATGCTAACAATGCAGGAGACTGCCACTATGTTAACAATGCAAGAGACTGTCACTATATTAACATTGCAGGAGAATGTCACCACGCTAACATTGCAGGAGACTGTCACTATGCTAACGCTGCTGGAGACTGGCACTATGCTAACTTGCAGGAGACTGTCACTATTTTAACATTGCAAGTGAGAGTCACTATATCAACATTGCACGAGACTGTTATGATGTTAATATTGCAGGGGACTGTCACTAACCTAATATTGCAGGAGACTCTCAGTATGCTAACATTGCAAGAGACTGTCACTATGTTAACATTGCAGGAGACTGTCACAGTGCAAAGAGAGCAGGAGACTCTCACTATGCATGCATTGCAGGAGAATATAAATATGTTAACATTGCAGGATACTGCCACTATGCTAACGTTGCGGGAGACTGTCACTATGATAACTTGCAAAGGACTGTCACTATGTTAAATTTCCAACTGTGTGTCACTATATCAACATTGCACAAGACTGTTACATAATTAGAATTGCAATGGACTGTCACTAACCTAACATTGCAGGAGACTCTCAGTATGATAACATTGCAGGAGAATGTCACCAGGCTAATATTGCGGGAGACTGTCACTATGTTAACAATGCAAGAGACTGTCACTATATTAACCCTGGAGGAGAATGTCACAATGCTAACAATGCAGAAGGCTGTCACTATGTTAACATTTCATGAGACCATTACGATGTTAGTATTTCAGGTGACTGATACTAAGCTAACATTGAAGGAGACTGTCACTATGATAAGTTAAAGCAGACTGTCACTATGTTAACATTACTGTAGCCTGTCACGATACAAACAGAGCAGGTGACTCTCACTAAGCAAGCATTGTATGAAGCCATCACTATGTTAACATTGCAGTATACTGTCACTATGCTAACTATGCCGGAGACTCTCACTACATTAATGTTAAGGATACTGTCACTATGTTAACTTTGCAGCAGGCTATCATTGTGCTAACATTGGAGGAGACTGTCACTGTGCTAATCTTGCAGGAGACTGTCATTACGCTAACAGAGCTGGAGACTGGCTCTACGTTAAGATTGCAGGAGTCTGTCACTTTGCTAACATTGCAGGTGACGGTCACTAATGAATAATGCAAGTGAATGTAACTATATTAACATTGAAGGTAACTGTCACTATGCTAACTTGCAGGAGACTGTCACTATGTTAACAATGCAAGAGACTGTCACTATATTAACATTGCAGGAGAATGTCACCACGCTAACAATGCAGAAGGCTGTCTCTATGTTAACATTTCATGAGACCATTACGATGTTAGTATTGCAGATGACTGTTACTAAGCTAACATTGAAGGAGACTGTCACTATGATAAGTTAAAGCAGACTGTCACTATGTTAACATTACAGTAGACTGTCACGATACAAACAGAGCAGGTGACTCTCACTTAGCAAGCATTGCATGAACCTATCACTATGTTAACATTGCAGTATACTGTCACTATGCTAACTATGCCGGAGACTCTCACTACATTAATGTTACGGATACTGTCACTATGTTAACTTTGCAGCAGGCTATCATTGTGCTAACATTGGAGGAGACTGTCACTATGCTAATCTTGCAGGAGACTGTCATTACGCCAAAGGAGCTGGAGACTGACTCTATGTTAATATTGCAGGAGTCTGTCACTTTGCTAACATTGCAGAAGACGGTCACTAAGTTAACAATGCAAGTGACTGTAATTATGTTAACATTGCAAGAGACTGTCACTATGCTAACAATGCAGGAGGCTGTCACTATGTTAAGAATGCAAGAGATTGTCACTATATTAACATTGCAGGAGAATGTCACCACGCTAACATTGCAGGAGACTGTCACTATGCTAACGTTGCTGGAGACTGGCACTATGCTAACTTGCAGGAGACTGTCACTATGTTAACATTGCAAGTGAGTGTCACTATATCAACGTTGCATGAGACTGTTACGATGTTAGCATTGCAGGGGACTGTCACTAACCTAACATTGCAGGAGACTCTCAGTATACTAACATTGCAAGAGACTGTCATTATGTTAACATTGCAGGAGACTGTCACAATGCAAAGAGTGCAGGAGACTCTCACTATGCATGCATTGCAGGAGACTATAACTATGTTAACATTGCAGGATATTGCCACTATGCTAACCTTGCGGGAGACTGTCACTATGCTAACTTGCAAAAGACTGTCACTATGTTAAATTTCCAACTGTGTGTCACTATATCAACATTGCACAAGACTGTTACATAGTTAGAATTGCAATGGACTGTCACTAACCTAACATTGCAGGAGACTCTCACTATGCATGCATTGCAGGAGACTGCCACTATGCTAACGTTGCAGGAGACTGTCACTATGTTAACAATGCAAGAGACTGTCACTATATTAACCCTGGAGGAGAATGCCACCATGCTAACAATGCAGAAGGCTGTCACTATGTTAACATTTCATGAGAACATTACGATGTTAGTATTGCAGATGACTGTTACTAAGCTAACATTGAAGGAGACTGTCACTATGATAAGTTGAAGGGGACTGTCACTATGTTAACATTACAGTAGACAGTCACCATACAAAGAGAGCAGGCGACTGTCACTATGCAAGCATTGCATGAAGCTATCACTATGTTAACATTGCAGTATACTGTCACTATGCTAACTATGCCGGAGACTCTCACTACATTAATGTTAAGGATACTGTCACTATGTTAACTTTGCAGCAGGCTATCATTGTGCTAACATTGGAGGAGACTGTCACTGTGGTAATCTTGCAGGAGACTGTCATTACGCTAACAGAGCTGGAGACTGGCTCTACGTTAATATTGCAGGAGTCTGTCACTATGCTAACTTGCAGGAGACTGTCACAATGTTAACAATGCATGAGACTGTCACTATATTAACATTGCAGGAGAATGTCACCACGCTAACAATGCAGAAGGCTGTCTCTATGTTAACATTTCATGAGACCATTACGATGTTAGTATTGCAGATGACTGTTACTAAGCTAACATTGAAGGAGACTGTCACTATGATAAGTTAAAGCAGACTGTCACTATGTTAACATTACAGTAGACTGTCACGATACAAACAGAGCAGGTGACTCTCACTAAGCAAGCATTGCATGAACCTATCACTATGCTAACATTGCAGTATACTGTCACTATGCTAACTATGCCGGAGACTCTCACTACATTAATGTTACGGATACTGTCACTATGTTAACTTTGCAGCAGGCTATCATTGTGCTAACATTGGAGGAGACTGTCACTATGCTAATCTTGCAGGAGACTGTCATTACGCTAACAGAGCTGGAGACTGACTCTATGTTAATATTGCAGGAGTCTGTCACTTTGCTAACATTGCAGGAGACGTCACTAAGTTAACAATGCAAGTGACTGTAACTATGTTAACAATGCAAGAGACTGTCACTATATTAACATTGCAGGAGAATGTCACCACGCTAACATTGCAGGAGACTGTCACTATGCTAACGTTGCTGGAGACTGGCACTATGCTAACTTGCAGGAGACTGTCACTATGTTAACATTGCAAATGAGTGTCACTATATCAACGTTGCATGAGACTGTTACGATGTTAGCATTGCAGGGGACTGTCACTAACCCAACATTGCAGGAGACTCTCAGTATGCTAACATTGCAAGAGACTGTCATTATGTTAACATTGCAGGAGACTGTCACAATGCAAAGAGTGCAGGAGACTCTCACTATGCATGCATTGCAGGATACTATAACTATGTTAACATTGCAGTATACTGTCACTATGCTAACATGCAGGAGACTGTCACTATGTTACCAATGCAAGACATTGTCACTATATTAACCTTGGAGGAGACTGCCACTATGCTTACATTGCGGGAGGCTGTCACTATGCTAACTTGCAAAAGAATGTCACTATGTTAAATTTGCAAGTGTGTGTCACTATATCAACATTGCACAAGACTGTTACAATGTTAGCATTGCAGGGGACTGTCACAACTTACATTGCAGGAGAATGTCACCAGGCTAACATTGCAGGAGACTGTCACTATGTTAACAATGCAAGAGACTGTCACAATATTAACCCTGGAGGAGAATGCCACCATGCTAACAATGCAGAAGGCTGTCACTATGTTAACATTTCACGAGACTATTACGATGTTAGTATTGCAGGTGACTGTTACTAAGCTAACATTGAAGGAGACTGTCACTATGATAAGTTGAAGGAGACTGTCACTATGTTAACATTACAGTAGACAGTCACCATACAAAGAGAGCAGGTGACTGTCACGATGCTAGCATTGCAGGAAACTATCACTATGTTAACATTGCAGTATACTGTCACTATGCTAACTATGCCGGAGACTCTCACTACATTAATGTTAAGGATACTGTCACTATGTTAACTTTGCAGCAGGCTATCATTGTGCTAACATTGGAGGAGACTGTCACTATGCTAATCTTGCAGGTGACTGTCATTACGCTAACATTGCAGGAGATTGGCTCTATGTTAATATTGCAGAAGTCTGTCAACTTGCTAACATTGCAGGAGACGGTCACCAAGCTAAAAATGCAAGTGACTGTAACTATATTAACATTGCAGGAGACTGTCACTATGCTAATTTTGCAGGAGACTGTCACTAAGCTAACTTGCAGGAGACTGTCACTATGTTAACTTTGCAAGTGAGTGTCACTATCTCATCATTGCACGAGACTGTTACGATGTTAGCATTGCAGGAGACTGTCACTATGCTAACTTGCAGGAGACTCACTATTTTAACTTTGCTGTTACGATGTTAGTATTGCAGGGGACTGTTACTTAGCTAACATTGCAGGAGACTCTCAGTATGCTAACATTGCAGGAGACTGTCACTATGTTAACTTTGCAGGAGACTGACATAATGCAAAGAGTGCTGGAGACTCTCAGTATGTAAGCATGGCAGGAGACTATCACTATGTTAACATTGCAGTATACTGTCACTATCCTAACTATGTCAGAGACTGTCACTACATTAATCTTAAGGATACTGTCACTATGCTAACTTTGCAGAAGACTGTCATGCTAACAGAGCAGGAGACTGTCACTATGTTAACATTTCATGAGACCATTACGATGTTAGTATTGCAGGTGACTGTTACTAAGCTAACATTGAAGGAGACTGTCACTATGATAACATTACAGTAGACTGTCACCATACAAAGAGAGCAGGTGACTCTCACTATGCAAGCATTGCAGGAAACTATCACTATGTTAACATTGCAGTATACTGTCACTACGCTAACTATGCCAGAGACTATCACTACATTAATGTTAAGGATACTGTGACTATGTTAACTTTGCAGCAGGCTGTCATTGTGCTAACATTGGAGGAGACTGTCACAATGCTAATCTTGCAGGAGACTGGCATTACACTAACAGAGCGGGAGACTGGCTCTATGTTAATATTGCAGGAGTCTGTCACTTGGCTAACATTGCAGGAGACAGTCAGTAAGTTAACAATGGAAGAGACCATCACTATATTAACATTACAGGAGAATGTCACCACGCTAGCATTGCAGGAGACTCTCTCTATGCTAACGCTGCGGGTCACTGTCACTATGCTAACTTGCAGGAGACTGTCACTATGTTAACTTTGCAAGTGAGTGTCACTATATCAACTTTTCACGAGACTGTTACGATGTTAGCGTTGCAGGGGACTGTCACTAACCTAACATTGCAGGAGACTCTCAGTATGTTAACATTGCAGGAGAAAGTCACCACGCTAACATTGCAGGAGACTGTCATTATGTTAACATTGCAGGAGACTCTCACTAGGCATGCATGGCAGGAGACTATCACTATGTTAACATTGCAGTATACTGTCACTATCCTAACAATGCCAGAGACTGTCACTACATTAATCTTAAGGATACTGTCACTATCTTAACTTTGCAGGAGACTGTCATGCTAACAGAGCAGGAGACTGCCACTATGTTAACAATGCATATTAAACTTGGAGGAGAATGTCACTGTGCTAATAATGCAGGATACTGTTACAAAGCTAGCATTGAAGGAGACTGTCACTATGATAAGTTAAATGAGACTGTCATTATGTTAACTTTGCAAGTGAGCGTCACTATATGAACATTGCACGAGACTGTTACGATGTTAGCATTGCAGGGGACTGTCACTAACCTAACATTGCAGGAGACTCTCAGTATGTTAACATAGCAGGAGACTGTCACTATGTTAACAATGCAGGAGACTGTCATTATGCTAACTGGAACGAGAATGTCACTATGTTAACATTGCAAGTGAGTGTCACTATATCAACATTGCACGAGACTGTTACGATGTTAGCATTGCAGGGGACTGTCACTAACCTAACATTGCAGGAGACTCTCAGTATGCTAACATTGCAGGAGACTGTCACTAACCCAACATTGCAGGAGAATGTCACCATGCTAACATTGCAGGAGACTGGCACTATGTTAACATTGCAGGAGTCTGTCAGTTTGCTAACCTTGCAAGAGACTGTCACTATGCTTATTTGCAGGAGACTGTCACTATGCTAACTTGCAGGAGACTATCACAATGTCAACACTGCAGGAGACTTTCACTATGCTAACATTGCAGCAGAATGTCACTATGCTTACATTGCAGGAGAGTGTAACTATGCTAAAATTGCAGGAAACTGTCACTAGGTTAACATTGCAAGAGACTGTCACCATATTAAACCTGAAGAAGAATGTCACCATGCTAACAATGCAGAAGGCTGTCACTATGTTAACATTTCATGAGACCGTTACGATGTTAGTATTGCAGGTGACTGTTACTAAGCTAACATTGAAGGAGACTGTCACTATGCTAAATTGAAAAAGACTGTCACTATGTTAACATTGGAGGAGACTGTCATGAACCAAACAGAGCAAGTGAATCTCATTATGTTAACATTGCAGGAGACTGTCACTATATTAACTTTGCAAGTGAGTGTCACTATATCAACATTGCACGAGACTGTTAGGATGTTAGCATTGCAGGGGACTGTCACTAACCTAACATTGCAGGAGACTCTCAGTATGCTAACATTGCAGGAGACTGTCACCACGCTAACATTGCAGGAGACTGTCACTAAGCTAACATTGCAGGAGACTCTCAGTATGCTAACAATGCAGGAGACTGTCATTATGTTAACATGGCAGGAGAATGTCACCATGCTAACATTGCAGGAGACTGTCACTATGTTAACAATGCAAGGCACTGTCAATATATTAACCCTGGAGGAGAATGCCACCATGCTAACAATGCAGAAGGCTGTCACTATGTTAACATTTCATGAGACCATTACGATGTTGGTATTGCAGGTGACTGTTACTAAGCTAACATTGAAGGAGCCTGTCACTATGATAAGTTGAAGGAGACTGTCACTATGTTAACATTACAGTAGACTGTCACTATACAAAGAGAGCAGGTGACTCTCACTGTGCAAGCACTGCAGGAAATTATCACTATGTTAACATTGCAGTATACTGTCACTATGCTGACATTACAGGAAACGGTCACTAAGTTAACATTGCAGGAGACTGTCACCATGTTAACATTGCAGTATATTGTCACTATGCTACTTATGCCGGATACTGTCATTACATTAATCTTACGTATACTCTCACTATGTTAACTTTGCAGCAGACTGTCACTGTGGTAACATTGCAGAAGACTGTCACTATGCTAACTTGCAGGAGACTGTCACTCTGTTAACAATGCAAGAGACTGTCACTATGCTAACATTGCAGGAGAATATCACTATTCTAACATTGCAGGAGACTGTCACTATGCATGCATTGCTGGAGACTATAACTATGTTAACATTGCAGTATACTGTTACTATGCTAACTATGCCAGAGACTGTCACTGTGCTAACATTGCAGTATACTGTCACAATGCTAACAATGCCAGAGACTGTCGCTACATTAATCTTAAGGATACTGTCACTATGTTAACTTTGCAGCAGACTGTCACTGTGCTAACATTGCAGGAGAATGTCACCACGCTAACATTGCAGGAGACTGTCATTATGCTAACAGAGCAGGAGACTGGCACAATATTAACATTGCTGGAGTCTGTCAGTTTGCTAATATTGCAGGAGACTGTCACTAAGTTAACATTGCAGGAAACTGTCATTATGCTAACTTGCAGAAGACAGTCACCATGCTAACATTATGTAGAATGTCATTATGCTAACATTGCAGGAACTGGCACTAATCTAAAATTGCAGGAAACTGTCACTATGCTAACATGCAGGAGACGGTGCTTCTGTTAACAATGCAAGAGACTGTCATTATACTAACATTGTAGGAGAATGTCACCATGCTAACATTGCAGGAGACTGTCACTATGCTAACTTTGAAGGAGACTGTCACCATGTTAACATTGCATTACATTGTCACTATGCTAATTATGCCGGATACTGTCACTACATTAATCTTACATATACTCTCAGTATGTTAACTTTACAGCAGACTGTCACTGTGGTAACATTGCAGGAGACTGTCACTATGCTAACTTGCAGGAGACTATAATAATGTCAACAGTGCAGGAGTCTGTCACTAAGCTAACATTGCAGGAGTGTGTCTCTATTCTAACATTGCAGGAGACTGTCATTATGCTGAAATTGCAGGAAACTGTCACTAAGCTAAGCGTGCAGGAGACTGTCACTATGCTAACTGGCAGGAGACTATCACAATGTCAACACTGCAGAAGACCGTAATAATGCTAACATTGCAGGACAATGTCACTACGCTGACATTGCAGGAGACTGTCATTATGTTAACAACGCAAGAGACTGTCACTATATTAACATTGCAGGAGAATGTCACCACAATTACGTTGCAGGAGACTGTCACTATGTTAACAATGCAAGAGACTGTCACTATATTAACATTGCAGGAGAATGGCACCACGCTAACATTGCAGGAGACTGTCACTATGCTAACCTTGCAGGAGACTGTCATTATGCTAACAGAGCAGGAGACTGGCACTATGTTTATATTGCAGGAGTCTCTCACTTTGCTAACATTGCAGGAGATGATCACTAAGTTAACCATGGAAGAGACTGTCACTATATTAACATTGCAGTAGAATGTCACCACACTAACATTGCAGGAGACTATCACTATGTTAACAATGCCAGAGACTATCACTATATTAACGTTGCAGGAGAATGGCACCACAGTAACATTGCAGGAGACTGTCACTATGCTATCATTGCGGGAGTCTCTCACTATTCTAACTTGCAGGAGACTGTAACTATGTTAACAATGCAAGAGACTGTCACTATATGTCATATGGAGGGAATGTCACCAATCGAACAATGCAGGAGACTGTTAAAAAGCTAACAATGCAGAAGACTGTAACTGTGATAAATTATAGAAGACTGTCACTATGTTAACATTGCAGGAGACTGTCACTATACAAACAGAGCAAGTGACTCGCACTATGCAAGCATTGCAGGAATGCATTGCAGTATGTTAACATTGCAGCATACTGTGACTATGATAACTATGCCGGTGACTGTCACCACATTAATGTTGAGGATACTGTCACTTTGTTAACTTTGCAGCTGACTGTCCCTGTGCTAACATTGGAAGAGAATCTCACTATGCTAATCTTGCAGGAGACTGTCATTATGCTAAGAGAGCAGGAGACTGGCACTATGTTAATATTGCAGGTGTCGTTCACTATGCTAACATTGCACGAGATGGTCACTAAGTAAACAATGCAAGATACTATTACTATATTAGAATTGCAGGAGAATTTCACCACTCTAATATTGCAGTAGACTGTCACTATGTTAACAATGCAAGAGACTGCCACTATATTAACATTGCAGGAGAATGTCACCACGCTAACATTGCAGGAGACTCTCTCTATGCTAACGCTGCGGGACACTTTCAATACGCTAACTTGCAGGAGACTGTCACTATGTTAACAATGCAGGAGACTGTCACTATGCTAACGTTGCTGGAGACTGGCACTATGCTAACTTGCAGGAGACTGTCACTATGTTAACTTTGCAAGTGAGTGTCACTATATCAACGTTGCATGAGACTGTTATGATGTTAGCATTGCAGGGGACTGTCACTAACCCAACATTGCAGGAAACTCTCAGTCTGCTAACATTGCACGAGACTGTCATTATTTTAACATTGCAGGAGACTGTCACTACATTAATCTTAAGGATACTGTCACTATGCTAACTTTTCAGGAGACTGTCATGCTAACAGAGCAGGAGACTGTCACTATGTTAACAATGCAAGTCACTGTCACTATATTAAACTTGGAGGAGAATGTCACCATGCTAAAAATGCAGGAGACTGTTACAAAGCTAACAATGAAGGAGACTGTCACTATGATAAATTAAAGGAGACTGTCACTATGATAACATTACAGTATACTGTCACTATGCTAGCTATGCCGGAGACTCTCACTACATTAATGTTAAGGATACTGTCACTATGTTAACTTTGCAGCAGGCTATCATTGTGCTAACATTGGAGGAGACTGTCACTATGTTAACATTGCAGGAGACTGGCACTATATTAACATTGCAGGAGTCAGTCAGTTTGCTAACCTTGCAAGAGACTGTCACTATGCTAACTTGCAGGAGACTGTCACTATGCTAACTTGCAGGAGACTATCACAGTGTCAACACTGCAGGAGACTTTCACTGTGCTATCATTCCAGGAGAATGTCACTATGCTTACATTGTAGGAGACTGTCACTATGCTAAAATTGATGGTAACTGTCACTATGCTAACTTGCAGGAGACTGTCACTATGTTAACAATGCAAGAGACTGTCACTATACTAACCCTGGAGGAGAATGTCACCATGCTAAAACTGCAGAAGGCTGTCACTATATCAACATTGCACGAAACCGTTACGATGTTAGCATTGCAGGGGATTGTCACTAACCTAACATTGCAGGATACTCTCAGTATGCTAACATTGCAGGAGACAGTCACTAAATTAACATTGCAGGAGAATGTCACCACGCTAACATTGCATGAGTATGTTATGATGTTAGCATTGCAGGAGACTGTTACTTAGGTAACATTGCAGGAGACTCTCAGTATGCTAACATTGGAGGAGACTCTCACTATGCTAACCATGCAGGAGACTGTCATTATGCTAACAGAGCAGGAGACTGGCACTATGTTAATATTGCAGGAGTCGTTCAGTTTGCTAACATTACACGAGACGGTCACTAAGTTAACAATGCAAGGGACTGTTACTATATTAGCATTGCAGGAGAATATCACCACTCTAATATTGCAGGAGACGGTCACTATGTTAACAATGCAAGAGACTGTCACTATATTAACATTGCAGGAGAATGTCACCACGCTAACATTGCAGGACAGTGTCACTATGCTAACGTTGCGGGAGACTGTCACTATGCTAACTTGCAGGAGACTGTCACTATGTTAACTTTGCAAGTGACTGTAACTCTATTAACATTGCAGGAGACTGTCACTATGCTAACGTTGCGGGAGACTGTCACTATGCTAACTTGCAGGAGAATGTCACCATGCTAACATTGCAGGAGACTGGCACTATGTTAACATTGCAGGAGTCTGTCAGTTTGCTAACCTTGCAAGAGACTGTCACTATGCTAACTTGCAGGAGACTGTCACTATGCTAACTTGCAGGAGACTATCACAATGTCAACACTGCAGGAGACATTCAGTGTGCTATCATTGCAGGAGACTGACAGTATGCAAAAATAGAAGGAAACTGTCACTATGCTAACTTGCAGGAGACTGTCACTATGTTACCAATGCAAGAGACTGTCACTATATTAACCCTGGAGGGGAATGTCACCATGCTAACAATGCAGAAGGCTGTCACTATGTTAACATTTCATGAGACCATTACGATGTTAGTATTTCTGGTGACTGTTACTAAGCTAACATTGAAGGAGACTGTCACTATGATAAGTTAAAGGAGACTGTCACTATGATAACATTACAGTAGACTGTCACTATACAAACAGAGCAGGTGACTCTCACTAAGCAAGCATTGCATGAAGCTATCACTATGTTAACATTGCAGTATAATGTCACTATGCTAACTATGCCGGAGACTCTCACTATATTAATGTTAAGGATACTGTCACTATGTTAACTTTCCAGCAGGCTATCATTGTGCTAACATTGGAGGAGACTGTCACTATGCTAATCTTGCAGGAGACTGTCATTACGCTAACAGAGCAGGAGACTGGCTCTATGTTAATATTGCAGGAGTCTGTCGCTTTGCTAACATTGCAGGAGACGGTCACTAAGTTAAAAATGCAAGTGACTGTAACTCTATTAACATTGCAGGAGACTGTCACTATGCTAACGTTGCGGCAGACTGTCACTATGCCATCTTGCAGGAGAATGTCACCATACTAACATTGCAGGAGACTGGCACAATGTTAAGATTGCAGGTGTCTGTCAGTTTGCTAACCTTGCAAGAGACTGTCACTATGCTAGCTTGCAGGAGACTATCACAATGTCAACACTGCAGGAGACTTTCACTATGCTAACATTGCAGCAGAATGTCACTATGCTTACATTGCAGGAGACTGTAACTATGCTAAAATTGCAGGAAACTGTCACTATGTTAACATTTTAAGAGACTGTCACTATATTAACCCTGGAGAAGAATGTCACCATGCTAACAATGCAGAAGGCTGTCACTATGTTAACATTTCATGAGACCGTTACGATGTTAGTATTGCAGGTGACTGTTACTAAGCTAACATTGAAGGAGACTGTCACTATGATAAGTTAAAGGAGACTGTCACTATGCTAAATTGAAAAAGACTGTCACTATGTTAACATTGGAAGAGACTGTCATGAACCAAACAGAGCAAGTGAATCTCATTATGTTAACAGTGCAGGAGACTGTCACTATATTAACATTGCAGTATAACATCACTATGCTAACTATGCCAGACTTTCACTGCATTAATGTTAAGGATACTGTCACTATGTTAACTTTGCAGGAGACTGTCAATATGCTAACAGAGCAGGATTCTGTCACTATGTTAACAATGCAAGAGACTGTCACTATATTAACCTTGGAGGGAATGTCACCATTCTAACAATGCAGGAGACTGTTACAATTCTAACATTGCAGAAGACTGTAACTATGATAAATTATAGGAGACTGTCACTATGTTAACATTGCAGGGGACTGTCACTAACCTAACATTGCAGGAGACTCTCAGTATGCTAACAATGCAAGAGACTGTCACTATATTAACATTGCAGGAGAATGTCACCATGCTAACATTGCATGAGTATGTTATGATGTTAGCATTGCAGGAGACTGTTACTTAGCTAACATTGCAGGAGACTCTCAGTATGCTAACATTGCAGGAGACTGTCACTATGTTAACATTGCAGGAGACTGTCACAATGCAAAGAGTGCTGGAGACTCTCACTATGCATGCATGGCAGGAGACTATCACTATGTTAACATTTCATGAGACCATTACGATGTTAGTATTGCAGATGACTGTTACTAAGCTAACACTGAAGGAGACTGTCACTATGATAAGTTAAAGGAGACTGTCACTATGCTAAATTGAAAAAGACTGTCACTATGTTAACATTGGAGGAGACTGTCATGAACCAAACAGAGCAAGTGAATCTCATTATGTTAACAGTGCAGGAGACTGTCACTATATTAACATTGCAGGAGAATGTCACCACGCTAACATTGCAGGAGACTGTCACTATGCTAACGTTGCTGGAGACTGGCACTATGCTAACTTGCAGGAGACTGTCACTATGTTAACATTGCAACTGAGTGTCACTATATCAACGTTGCATGAGACTGTTATGATGTTAGCATTGCAGGGGACTGTGACTAACCTAACATTGCAGGAGACTCTCAGTATACTAACATTGCAAGAGACTGTCATTATGTTAACATTGCAGGAGACTGTCACAATGCAAAGAGTGCAGGAGACTCTCACTATGCATGCATTGCAGGAGACTATAACTATGTAAACATTGCAGGATACTGCCACTATGCTAACGTTGCAGGAGACTGTCACTATGCTAACTTGCAAAAGACTGTCACTATGTTAAATTTCCAACTGTGTGTCACTATATCAACATTGCACAAGACTGTTACATAGTTAGAATTGCAATGGACTGTTACTAACCTAACATTGCAGGAGACTCTCAGTATGATAACATTGCAGGAGAATGTCACCAGGCTAATATTGCGGGAGACTGTCACTATGTTAACAATGGATGAGACTGTCACTATATTAACCCTGGAGGAGAATGTCACAATGCTAACAATGCAGAAGGCTGTCACTATGTTAACATTTCATGAGACCATTACGATGTTAGTATTTCAGGTGACTGTTACTAAGCTAACATTGAAGGAGACTGTCACTATGATAAGTTAAAGCAGACTGTCACTATGTTAACATTACAGTAGACTGTCACCATACAAACAGAGCAGGTGACTCTCACTAAGCAAGCATTGCATGAAGCTATCACTATGTTAACATTGCAGTATACTGTCACTATGCTAACTATGCCGGAGACTCTCACTACATTAATGTTAAGGATACTGTCACTATGTTAACTTTGCAGCAGGCTATCATTGTGCTAACATTGGAGGAGACTGTCACTATGCTAATCTTGCAGGAGACTGTCATTACGCTAACAGAGCTGGAGACTGGCTCTACGTTAATATTGCAGGAGTCTGTCACTTTGCTAACATTTCAGGAGACGGTCACTAAGTGAATAATGCAAGTGAATGTAAATATATTAACATTGCAGGAGACTGTCACTAGGCTAACTTGCAGGAGACTGTCACTATGTTAAAAATGCAAGAGACTGTCACTATATTAACATTGCAGGAGAATGTCACCACGCTAACAATGCAGAAGGCTGTCTCTGTGTTAACATTTCATGAGACCATTACGATGTTAGTATTGCAGATGACTGTTACTAAGCTAACATTGAAGGAGACTGTCACTATGATAAGTTAAAGCAGACTGTCACTATGTTAACATTACAGTAGACTGTCACGATACAAACAGAGCAGGTGACTCTCACTAAGCAAGCATTGCATGAACCTATCACTATGTTAACATTGCAGTATACTGTCACTATGCTAACTATGCCGGAGACTCTCATTACATTAATGTTACGGATACTGTCACTATGTTAACTCTGCAGCAGGCTATCATTGTGCTAACATTGGAGGAGACTGTCACTATGCTAATCTTGCAGGAGACTGTCATTACGCTAACAGAGCTGGAGACTGACTCTATGTTAATATTGCAGGAGTCTGTCACTTTGCAAACATTGTAGGAGACGTCACTAAGTTAACAATGCAAGTGACTGTAACTATGTTAACATTGCAAGAGACTGTCACTATGCTAACAATGCAGGAGGCTGTCACTATGTTAACAATGCAAGAGACTGTCACTATATTAAAATTGCAGGAGAATGTCACCACACTAACATTGCAGGAGACTGTCACTATGCTAACGTTACTGGAGACTGGCACTATGCTAACTTGCAGGAGACTGTCACTATGTTAACATTGCAACTGAGTGTCACTATATCAACGTTGCATGAGACTGTTACGATGTTAGCATTGCAGGGGACTGTCACTAACTCAACATTGCAGGAGACTCTCAGTATGCTAACATTGCAAGAGACTGTCATTATGTTAACATTGCAGGAGACTGTCACAATGCAAAGAGTGCAGGAGACTCTCACTATGCATGCATTGCAGGAGACTGCCACTATGCTAACGTTGCAGGAGACTGTCACTATGTTAACAATGCAAGAGACTGTCACTATATTAACCCTGGAGGAGAATGTCACAATGCTAACAATGCAGAAGGCTGTCACTATGTTAACATTTCATGAGACCATTACGATGTTAGTATTGCAAGTGACTGTTACTAAGCTAACATTGAAGGAGACTGTCACTATGATAAGTTAAAGCAGACTGTCACTATGTTAACATTACAGTAGACTGTCACCATACAAACAGAGCAGGTGACTCTCACTAAGCAAGCATTGCATGAAGCTATCACTATGTTAACATTGCAGTATACTGTCACTATGCTAACTATGCCGGAGACTCTCACTACATTAATGTTAAGGATACTGTCACAATGTTAACTTTGCAGCAGGCTATCATTGTGCTAACATTGGAGGAGACTGTCACTATGCTAATCTTGCAGGAGACTGTCATTACGCTAACAGAGCTGGGGAACGGCTCTACGTTAATATTGCAGGAGTCTGTCACTTTGCTAACATTGCAGGAGAGGGTCACTAAGTGAATAATGCAAGTGACTGTAACTATATTAACATTGCAGGAGACTGTCACTATGCTAACTTGCAGGAGACTGTCACTATGTTAACAATGCAAGAGACTGTCACTATATTAACATTGCAGGAGAATGTCACCACGCTAACAATGCAGAAGGCTGTCTCTATGTTAACATTTCATGAGACCATTACGATGTTAGTATTGCAGGTGACAATTACTAAGCTAACATTGAAGGAGACTGTCACTATGACAAGTTAAAGCAGACTGACTATGTTAACATTACAGTAGACTGTCACGATACAAACAGAGCAGGTGACTCTCACCAAGCAAGCATTGTATGAACCTATCACTATGTTAACATTGCAGTATACTGTCACTATGCTAACTATGCCGGAGACTCTCACTACATTAATGTTAAGGATACTGTCACTATGTTAACTTTGCAGCAGGCTATCGTTGTGCTAACATTGGAGGAGACTGTCACTATGCTAATCTTGCAGGAGACTGTCTTTACGCTAACAGAGCTGGAGACTTGCTCTATGTTAATATTGCAGGAGTCTGTCACTTTGCTAACATTGCAGGAGACGTCACTAAGTTAACAATGCAAGTGACTGTAACTATATTAACATTGCAGGAGACTGTCACTATGCTAACATGCAGGAGGCTGTCACTATGTTCAAAATGCAAGAGACTGTCACTATATTAACATTGCAGGAGAATGTCACCATGCTAACATTGCAGGAGAATGTCACTATGCTAACGTTGCTGGAGACTGTCACTATGCTAACTTGCAGGAGACTGTCACTATGTTAACATTGCAACTGAGTGTCACTATATCAACGTTGCATGAGACAGTTACGATGTTAGCATTGCAGGGGACTGTCACTAACCCAACATTGCAGGAGACTCTCAGTATGCTAACATTGCAAGAGACTGTCATTATGTTAACATTACAGGAGTCTGTCACAATGCAAAGAGTGCAGGAGACTATAACTATGTTAACATTGCAGTATACTGTCACTATGCTAACATGCAGGAGACTGTCACTATGTTACCAATGCAAGACATTGTCACTATATTAACCTTGGAGGAGACTGCCACTATGCTAACGTTGCGGGAGACTGTCACTATGCTAAGTTGCAAAAGAATGTCACTATGTTAAATTTGCGAGTGTGTGTCACTATATCAACATTGCACAAGACTGTTACAATGTTAGCATTGCAGGGGACTGTCACAACTTACATTGCAGGAGACTCTCAGTATGCTAACATTGCAGGAGAATATCACCAGGCTAACATTGCAGGAGACTGTCACTATGTTAACAATGCAAGAGACTGTCACAATATTAACCCTGGAGGAGAATGCCACCATGCTAACAATGCAGAAGGCTGTCACTATGTTAACATTTCATGAGAACATTACGATGTTAGTATTGCAGATGACTGTTACTAAGCTAACATTGAAGGAGACTGTCACTATGATAAGTTGAAGAAGACTGTCACTATGTTAACATTACAGTAGACTGTCACCATACAAAGAGAGCAGGTGACTCTCACTAAGCAAACATTGCAGAAAACTATCACTATGTTAACATTGCAGTATACTGTCACTATGCTAACTATGCCGGAGACTCTCACTACATTAATGTTAAGGATACTGTCACTATGTTAACTTTGCAGCAGGCTATCATTGTGCTAACATTGGAGGAGACTGTCACTATGCTAATCTTGCAGAAGACTGTCATTACGCTAACAGAGCAGGAGATTGGCTCTATGTTAATATTGCAGGAGTCTGTCAACTTGCTAACATTGCAGGAGATGGTCACTAAGCTAAAAATGCAAGTGACTGTAACTATATTAACATTGCAGGAGACTGTCACTATGCTAACGTTGCGGGAGACTGTCACTATGCTAAGATTGCAGGAGACAGTCACTGAATTAACATTGCAGGAGAATGTCACCACGCTAACATTGCATGAGTATGTTATGATGTTAGCATTGCAGGAGACTGTTACTTAGCTAACATTGCAGGAGACTCTCAGTATGCTAACATTGCAGGAGACTCTCACTATGCATGCATGGCAGGAGACTATCACTATATTAACATTGCAGTATACTGTCACTATCCTAACTATGCCAGAGACTGTCACTACATTAATCTTAAGGATACTGTCACTATGCTAACTTTGCAGGAGACTGTCATGCTAACAGAGCAGGAGACTGTCACTATGTTAACAATGCAAGTGACTGTCACTTTATTAAACTTGGTGGAGAATGACACCTTGCTAATAATGCAGGATACTGTTACAAAGCTAGCATTGAAGGAGACTGTCACTATGATAAGTTAAACGAGACTGTCATTATGTTAACTTTGCAAGTGTGTGTCACTATATGAACATTGCGCGAGACTGTTACGATGTTAGCATTGCAGGGGACTGTCACTAACATAACATTGCAGGAGACTCTCAGTATGCTAACATTGCAGGAGACTGTCACTATGTTAACATTGCAAGTGTGTGTCACTATATGAACATTGCGCGAGACTGTTACGATGTTAGCATTGCAGGGGACTGTCACTAACCTAACATTGCAGGAGAATGTCACCATGCTAACATTGCAGGAGACTGTCACTATGTTAACATTGCAGGAGTCTGTCAGTTTGCTAACCTTGCAAGAGACTGTCACTATGCTTATTTGCAGGAGACTGTCACTATGCTAACTTGCAGGAGACTATCACAATGTCAACACTGCAGGAGACTTTCACTATGCTAACATTGCAGCAGAATGTCACTATGCTTACATTGCAGGAGAGTGTAACTATGCTAAAATTGCAGGAAACTGTCACTAGGTTAACATTGTAAGAGACAATCACCATATTAACCCTGGAGAAGAATGTCACCATGCTAACAATGCAGAAGGCTGTCACTATGTTAACATTTCCTGAGACCGTTACGATGTTAGTATTGCAGGTGACTGTTACTAAGCTAACATTGCAGTAGACTGTCACTATGCTAAATTGAAAAGACTGTCACTATGTTAACATTGGAGGAGACTGTCATGAACCAAACAGAGCAAGTGAATCTCATTATGCTAACAGTGCAGGAGACTGTCACTATATTAACATTGCAGTATAACATCACTATGCTAACTATGCCAGACTTTCACTGCATTAATGTTAAGGATACTGTCACTATGTTAACTTTGCAGGAGACTGTCAATATGCTAACAGAGCAGGATTCTGTCACTATGTTAACAATGCAAGAGACTGTCACTATATTAACTTTGGAGGGAATGTCACCATTCTAACAATGCAGGAGACTGTTACAAAGCTAACATTGCAGAAGACTGTAACTATGATAAATTATAGGAGACTGTCACTATGTTAACATTGCAGGAGACTGTGACTATACAAACAGAGCAAGTGACTCGCACTATGCAAGCATTGCAGGAATGCATTGCAGTATGTTAACATTGCGGTATTCTGTCACTATGATAACTATGCCGCTGACTGTCACTACATTAATGTTGAGGATACTGTCACTATGTTAACTTTGCAGCAGGCTATCATTGTGCTAACATTGGAGGAGACTGTCACTATGCTAATCTTGCAGGAGACTGTCATTACGCTAACAGAGCTGGAGACTGGCTCTATGTTAATATTGCAGGAGTCTGTCACTTTGCTAACATTGCAGGAGACGGTCACTAAGTTAACAATGCAAGTGACTGTAACTATATTAACATTGCATGAGACTGTCACTATGCTAACAATGCAGGAGATTGCCACTATGTTAACAATGCAAGAGACTGTCACTATATTAACATTGCAGGAGAATGTCACCACGCTAACATTGCAGGAGACTGTCACTATGCTAACGCTGCTGGAGACTGGCACTATGCTAACTTGCAGGAGACTGTCACTATTTTAACATTGCAAGTGAGTATCACTATATCAACATTGCACGAGACTGTTATGATGTTAACATTGCAGGGGACTGTAACTAACCTAACATTGCAGGAGACTCTCAGTATGCTAACAGTGCAAGAGACTGTCACTATGTTAACATTGCAGGAGACTGTCACAGTGCAAAGAGTGCAGGAGACTCTCACTATGCATGCATTGCAGGAGAATATAAATATGTTAACACTGCAGGATACTGCCACTTTGCTAACGTTGCGGGAGACTGTCACTATGATAACTTGCAAAGGACTGTCACTATGTTAAATTTCCAACTGTGTGTCACTATATCAACATTGTACAAGACTGTTACATAATTAGTATTGCAATGGACTGTCACTAACCTAACATTGCAGGAGACTCTCAGTATGATAACATTGCAGGAGAATGTCACCAGGCTAATATTGCGGGAGACTGTCACTATGTTAACAATGCAAGAGACTGTCACTATATTAACCCTGGAGGAGAATGTCACAATGCTAACAATGCAGAAGGCTGTCTCTATGTTAACATTTCATGAGACCATTACGATGTTAGTATTTCAGGTGACTGTTACTAAGCTAACATTGAAGGAGACTGTCACTATGATAAGTTAAAGCAGACTGTCACTATGTTAACATTACAGTAGACTGTCACCATACAAACAGAGCAGGTGACTCTCACCAAGCAAGCATTGTATGAACCTATCACTATGTTAACATTGCAGTATACTGTCACTATGCTAACTATGCCGGAGACTCTCACTACATTAATGTTAAGGATACTGTCACTATGTTAACTTTGCAGCAGGCTATCGTTGTGCTAACATTGGAGGAGACTGTCACTATGCTAATCTTGCAGGAGACTGTCTTTACGCTAACAGAGCTGGAGACTTGCTCTATGTTAATATTGCAGGAGTCTGTCACTTTGCTAACATTGCAGGAGACGTCACTAAGTTAACAATGCAAGTGACTGTAACTATATTAACATTGCAAGAGACTGTCACTATGCTAACAATGCAGGAGGCTGTCACTATGTTAACAATGCAAGAGACTGTCACTATATTAAAATTGCAGGAGAATGTCACCACACTAACATTGCAGGAGACTGTCACTATGCTAACGTTACTGGAGACTGGCACTATGCTAACTTGCAGGAGACTGTCACTATGTTAACATTGCAACTGAGTGTCACTATATCAACGTTGCATGAGACTGTTACGATGTTAGCATTGCAGGGGACTGTCACTAACTCAACATTGCAGGAGACTCTCAGTATGCTAACATTGCAAGAGACTGTCATTATGTTAACATTGCAGGAGACTGTCACAATGCAAAGAGTGCAGGAGACTCTCACTATGCATGCATTGCAGGAGACTGCCACTATGCTAACGTTGCAGGAGACTGTCACTATGTTAACAATGCAAGAGACTGTCACTATATTAACCCTGGAGGAGAATGTCACAATGCTAACAATGCAGAAGGCTGTCACTATGTTAACATTTCATGAGACCATTACGATGTTAGTATTGCAAGTGACTGTTACTAAGCTAACATTGAAGGAGACTGTCACTATGATAAGTTAAAGCAGACTGTCACTATGTTAACATTACAGTAGACTGTCACCATACAAACAGAGCAGGTGACTCTCACTAAGCAAGCATTGCATGAAGCTATCACTATGTTAACATTGCAGTATACTGTCACTATGCTAACTATGCCGGAGACTCTCACTACATTAATGTTAAGGATACTGTCACAATGTTAACTTTGCAGCAGGCTATCATTGTGCTAACATTGGAGGAGACTGTCACTATGCTAATCTTGCAGGAGACTGTCATTACGCTAACAGAGCTGGGGAACGGCTCTACGTTAATATTGCAGGAGTCTGTCACTTTGCTAACATTGCAGGAGAGGGTCACTAAGTGAATAATGCAAGTGACTGTAACTATATTAACATTGCAGGAGACTGTCACTATGCTAACTTGCAGGAGACTGTCACTATGTTAACAATGCAAGAGACTGTCACTATATTAACATTGCAGGAGAATGTCACCACGCTAACAATGCAGAAGGCTGTCTCTATGTTAACATTTCATGAGACCATTACGATGTTAGTATTGCAGGTGACAATTACTAAGCTAACATTGAAGGAGACTGTCACTATGACAAGTTAAAGCAGACTGACTATGTTAACATTACAGTAGACTGTCACCATACAAACAGAGCAGGTGACTCTCACCAAGCAAGCATTGTATGAACCTATCACTATGTTAACATTGCAGTATACTGTCACTATGCTAACTATGCCGGAGACTCTCACTACATTAATGTTAAGGATACTGTCACTATGTTAACTTTGCAGCAGGCTATCGTTGTGCTAACATTGGAGGAGACTGTCACTATGCTAATCTTGCAGGAGACTGTCTTTACGCTAACAGAGCTGGAGACTTGCTCTATGTTAATATTGCAGGAGTCTGTCACTTTGCTAACATTGCAGGAGACGTCACTAAGTTAACAATGCAAGTGACTGTAACTATATTAACATTGCAGGAGACTGTCACTATGCTAACATGCAGGAGGCTGTCACTATGTTCAAAATGCAAGAGACTGTCACTATATTAACATTGCAGGAGAATGTCACCATGCTAACATTGCAGGAGAATGTCACTATGCTAACGTTGCTGGAGACTGTCACTATGCTAACTTGCAGGAGACTGTCACTATGTTAACATTGCAACTGAGTGTCACTATATCAACGTTGCATGAGACAGTTACGATGTTAGCATTGCAGGGGACTGTCACTAACCCAACATTGCAGGAGACTCTCAGTATGCTAACATTGCAAGAGACTGTCATTATGTTAACATTACAGGAGTCTGTCACAATGCAAAGAGTGCAGGAGACTATAACTATGTTAACATTGCAGTATACTGTCACTATGCTAACATGCAGGAGACTGTCACTATGTTACCAATGCAAGACATTGTCACTATATTAACCTTGGAGGAGACTGCCACTATGCTAACGTTGCGGGAGACTGTCACTATGCTAAGTTGCAAAAGAATGTCACTATGTTAAATTTGCGAGTGTGTGTCACTATATCAACATTGCACAAGACTGTTACAATGTTAGCATTGCAGGGGACTGTCACAACTTACATTGCAGGAGACTCTCAGTATGCTAACATTGCAGGAGAATATCACCAGGCTAACATTGCAGGAGACTGTCACTATGTTAACAATGCAAGAGACTGTCACAATATTAACCCTGGAGGAGAATGCCACCATGCTAACAATGCAGAAGGCTGTCACTATGTTAACATTTCATGAGAACATTACGATGTTAGTATTGCAGATGACTGTTACTAAGCTAACATTGAAGGAGACTGTCACTATGATAAGTTGAAGAAGACTGTCACTATGTTAACATTACAGTAGACTGTCACCATACAAACAGAGCAGGTGACTCTCACTAAGCAAACATTGCAGAAAACTATCACTATGTTAACATTGCAGTATACTGTCACTATGCTAACTATGCCGGAGACTCTCACTACATTAATGTTAAGGATACTGTCACTATGTTAACTTTGCAGCAGGCTATCATTGTGCTAACATTGGAGGAGACTGTCACTATGCTAATCTTGCAGAAGACTGTCATTACGCTAACAGAGCAGGAGATTGGCTCTATGTTAATATTGCAGGAGTCTGTCAACTTGCTAACATTGCAGGAGATGGTCACTAAGCTAAAAATGCAAGTGACTGTAACTATATTAACATTGCAGGAGACTGTCACTATGCTAACGTTGCGGGAGACTGTCACTATGCTAAGATTGCAGGAGACAGTCACTGAATTAACATTGCAGGAGAATGTCACCACGCTAACATTGCATGAGTATGTTATGATGTTAGCATTGCAGGAGACTGTTACTTAGCTAACATTGCAGGAGACTCTCAGTATGCTAACATTGCAGGAGACTCTCACTATGCATGCATGGCAGGAGACTATCACTATATTAACATTGCAGTATACTGTCACTATCCTAACTATGCCAGAGACTGTCACTACATTAATCTTAAGGATACTGTCACTATGCTAACTTTGCAGGAGACTGTCATGCTAACAGAGCAGGAGACTGTCACTATGTTAACAATGCAAGTGACTGTCACTTTATTAAACTTGGTGGAGAATGACACCTTGCTAATAATGCAGGATACTGTTACAAAGCTAGCATTGAAGGAGACTGTCACTATGATAAGTTAAACGAGACTGTCATTATGTTAACTTTGCAAGTGTGTGTCACTATATGAACATTGCGCGAGACTGTTACGATGTTAGCATTGCAGGGGACTGTCACTAACATAACATTGCAGGAGACTCTCAGTATGCTAACATTGCAGGAGACTGTCACTATGTTAACATTGCAAGTGTGTGTCACTATATGAACATTGCGCGAGACTGTTACGATGTTAGCATTGCAGGGGACTGTCACTAACCTAACATTGCAGGAGAATGTCACCATGCTAACATTGCAGGAGACTGTCACTATGTTAACATTGCAGGAGTCTGTCAGTTTGCTAACCTTGCAAGAGACTGTCACTATGCTTATTTGCAGGAGACTGTCACTATGCTAACTTGCAGGAGACTATCACAATGTCAACACTGCAGGAGACTTTCACTATGCTAACATTGCAGCAGAATGTCACTATGCTTACATTGCAGGAGAGTGTAACTATGCTAAAATTGCAGGAAACTGTCACTAGGTTAACATTGTAAGAGACAATCACCATATTAACCCTGGAGAAGAATGTCACCATGCTAACAATGCAGAAGGCTGTCACTATGTTAACATTTCCTGAGACCGTTACGATGTTAGTATTGCAGGTGACTGTTACTAAGCTAACATTGCAGTAGACTGTCACTATGCTAAATTGAAAAGACTGTCACTATGTTAACATTGGAGGAGACTGTCATGAACCAAACAGAGCAAGTGAATCTCATTATGCTAACAGTGCAGGAGACTGTCACTATATTAACATTGCAGTATAACATCACTATGCTAACTATGCCAGACTTTCACTGCATTAATGTTAAGGATACTGTCACTATGTTAACTTTGCAGGAGACTGTCAATATGCTAACAGAGCAGGATTCTGTCACTATGTTAACAATGCAAGAGACTGTCACTATATTAACTTTGGAGGGAATGTCACCATTCTAACAATGCAGGAGACTGTTACAAAGCTAACATTGCAGAAGACTGTAACTATGATAAATTATAGGAGACTGTCACTATGTTAACATTGCAGGAGACTGTGACTATACAAACAGAGCAAGTGACTCGCACTATGCAAGCATTGCAGGAATGCATTGCAGTATGTTAACATTGCGGTATTCTGTCACTATGATAACTATGCCGCTGACTGTCACTACATTAATGTTGAGGATACTGTCACTATGTTAACTTTGCAGCAGGCTATCATTGTGCTAACATTGGAGGAGACTGTCACTATGCTAATCTTGCAGGAGACTGTCATTACGCTAACAGAGCTGGAGACTGGCTCTATGTTAATATTGCAGGAGTCTGTCACTTTGCTAACATTGCAGGAGACGGTCACTAAGTTAACAATGCAAGTGACTGTAACTATATTAACATTGCATGAGACTGTCACTATGCTAACAATGCAGGAGATTGCCACTATGTTAACAATGCAAGAGACTGTCACTATATTAACATTGCAGGAGAATGTCACCACGCTAACATTGCAGGAGACTGTCACTATGCTAACGCTGCTGGAGACTGGCACTATGCTAACTTGCAGGAGACTGTCACTATTTTAACATTGCAAGTGAGTATCACTATATCAACATTGCACGAGACTGTTATGATGTTAACATTGCAGGGGACTGTAACTAACCTAACATTGCAGGAGACTCTCAGTATGCTAACAGTGCAAGAGACTGTCACTATGTTAACATTGCAGGAGACTGTCACAGTGCAAAGAGTGCAGGAGACTCTCACTATGCATGCATTGCAGGAGAATATAAATATGTTAACACTGCAGGATACTGCCACTTTGCTAACGTTGCGGGAGACTGTCACTATGATAACTTGCAAAGGACTGTCACTATGTTAAATTTCCAACTGTGTGTCACTATATCAACATTGTACAAGACTGTTACATAATTAGTATTGCAATGGACTGTCACTAACCTAACATTGCAGGAGACTCTCAGTATGATAACATTGCAGGAGAATGTCACCAGGCTAATATTGCGGGAGACTGTCACTATGTTAACAATGCAAGAGACTGTCACTATATTAACCCTGGAGGAGAATGTCACAATGCTAACAATGCAGAAGGCTGTCTCTATGTTAACATTTCATGAGACCATTACGATGTTAGTATTTCAGGTGACTGTTACTAAGCTAACATTGAAGGAGACTGTCACTATGATAAGTTAAAGCAGACTGTCACTATGTTAACATTACAGTAGACTGTCACCATACAAACAGAGCAGGTGACTCTCACCAAGCAAGCATTGTATGAACCTATCACTATGTTAACATTGCAGTATACTGTCACTATGCTAACTATGCCGGAGACTCTCACTACATTAATGTTAAGGATACTGTCACTATGTTAACTTTGCAGCAGGCTATCGTTGTGCTAACATTGGAGGAGACTGTCACTATGCTAATCTTGCAGGAGACTGTCTTTACGCTAACAGAGCTGGAGACTTGCTCTATGTTAATATTGCAGGAGTCTGTCACTTTGCTAACATTGCAGGAGACGTCACTAAGTTAACAATGCAAGTGACTGTAACTATATTAACATTGCAGGAGACTGTCACTATGCTAACATGCAGGAGGCTGTCACTATGTTCAAAATGCAAGAGACTGTCACTATATTAACATTGCAGGAGAATGTCACCACGCTAACATTGCAGGAGAATGTCACTATGCTAACGTTGCTGGAGACTGTCACTATGCTAACTTGCAGGAGACTGTCACTATGTTAACATTGCAACTGAGTGTCACTATATCAACGTTGCATGAGACAGTTACGATGTTAGCATTGCAGGGGACTGTCACTAACCCAACATTGCAGGAGACTCTCAGTATGCTAACATTGCAAGAGACTGTCATTATGTTAACATTACAGGAGTCTGTCACAATGCAAAGAGTGCAGGAGACTATAACTATGTTAACATTGCAGTATACTGTCACTATGCTAACATGCAGGAGACTGTCACTATGTTACCAATGCAAGACATTGTCACTATATTAACCTTGGAGGAGACTGCCACTATGCTAACGTTGCGGGAGACTGTCACTATGCTAAGTTGCAAAAGAATGTCACTATGTTAAATTTGCGAGTGTGTGTCACTATATCAACATTGCACAAGACTGTTACAATGTTAGCATTGCAGGGGACTGTCACAACTTACATTGCAGGAGACTCTCAGTATGCTAACATTGCAGGAGAATATCACCAGGCTAACATTGCAGGAGACTGTCACTATGTTAACAATGCAAGAGACTGTCACAATATTAACCCTGGAGGAGAATGCCACCATGCTAACAATGCAGAAGGCTGTCACTATGTTAACATTTCATGAGAACATTACGATGTTAGTATTGCAGATGACTGTTACTAAGCTAACATTGAAGGAGACTGTCACTATGATAAGTTGAAGAAGACTGTCACTATGTTAACATTACAGTAGACTGTCACCATACAAAGAGAGCAGGTGACTCTCACTAAGCAAACATTGCAGAAAACTATCACTATGTTAACATTGCAGTATACTGTCACTATGCTAACTATGCCGGAGACTCTCACTACATTAATGTTAAGGATACTGTCACTATGTTAACTTTGCAGCAGGCTATCATTGTGCTAACATTGGAGGAGACTGTCACTATGCTAATCTTGCAGGAGACTGTCATTACGCTAACAGAGCAGGAGATTGGCTCTATGTTAATATTGCAGGAGTCTGTCAACTTGCTAACATTGCAGGAGACGGTCACTAAGCTAAAAATGCAAGTGACTGTAACTATATTAACATTGCAGGAGACTGTCACTATGCTAACGTTGCGGGAGACTGTCACTATGCTAAGATTGCAGGAGACTGTCACCATACAAAGAGAGCAGGTGACTCTCACTAAGCAAACATTGCAGAAAACTATCACTATGTTAACATTGCAGTATACTGTCACTATGCTAACTATGCCGGAGACTCTCACTACATTAATGTTAAGGATACTGTCACTATGTTAACTTTGCAGCAGGCTATCATTGTGCTAACATTGGAGGAGACTGTCACTATGCTAATCTTGCAGGAGACTGTCATTACGCTAACAGAGCAGGAGATTGGCTCTATGTTAATATTGCAGGAGTCTGTCAACTTGCTAACATTGCAGGAGACGGTCACTAAGCTAAAAATGCAAGTGACTGTAACTATATTAACATTGCAGGAGAATGTCACCACGCTAACATTGCATGAGTATGTTATGATGTTAGCATTGCAGGAGACTGTTACTTAGCTAACATTGCAGGAGACTCTCAGTATGCTAACATTGCAGGAGACTCTCACTATGCATGCATGGCAGGAGACTATCACTATATTAACATTGCAGTATAATGTCACTATCCTAACTATGCCAGAGACTGTCACTACATTAATCTTAAGGATACTGTCACTATGCTAACTTTGCAGGAGACTGTCATGCTAACAGAGCAGGAGACTGTCACTATGTTAACAATGCAAGTGACTGTCACTTTATTAAACTTGGTAGAGAATGACACCTTGCTAATAATGCAGGATACTGTTACAAAGCTAGCATTGAAGGAGACTGTCACTATGATAAGTTAAACGAGACTGTCATTATGTTAACTTTGCAAGTGTGTGTCACTATATGAACATTGCGCGAGACTGTTACGATGTTAGCATTGCAGGGGACTGTCACTAACCTAACATTGCAGGAGACTCTCAGTATGCTAACATTGCAGGAGACTGTCACTTTGTTAACATTGCAAGTGTGTGTCACTATATGAACATTGCGCGAGACTGTTACGATGTTAGCATTGCAGGGGACTGTCACTAACCTAACATTGCAGGAGAATGTCACCATGCTAACATTGCAGGAGACTGTCACTATGTTAACATTGCAGGAGTCTGTCAGTTTGCTAACCTTGCAAGAGACTGTCACTATGCTTATTTGCAGGAGACTGTCACTATGCTAACTTGCAGGAGACTATCACAATGTCAACACTGCAGGAGACTTTCACTATGCTAACATTGCAGCAGAATGTCACTATGCTTACATTGCAGGAGAGTGTAACTATGCTAAAATTGCAGGAAACTGTCACTAGGTTAACATTGCAAGAGACAATCACCATATTAACCCTGGAGAAGAATGTCACCATGCTAACAATGCAGAAGGCTGTCACTATGTTAACATTTCCTGAGACCGTTACGATGTTAGTATTGCAGGTGACTGTTACTAAGCTAACATTGCAGTAGACTGTCACTATGCTAAATTGAAAAAGACTGTCACTATGTTAACATTGGAGGAGACTGTCATGAACCAAACAGAGCAAGTGAATCTCATTATGCTAACAGTGCAGGAGACTGTCACTATATTAACATTGCAGTATAACATCACTATGCTAACTATGCCAGACTTTCACTGCATTAATGTTAAGGATACTGTCACTATGTTAACTTTGCAGGAGACTGTCAATATGCTAACAGAGCAGGATTCTGTCACTATGTTAACAATGCAAGAGACTGTCACTATATTAACTTTGGAGGGAATGTCACCATTCTAACAATGCAGGAGACTGTTACAAAGCTAACATTGCAGAAGACTGTAACTATGATAAATTATAGGAGACTGTCACTATGTTAACATTGCAGGAGACTGTGACTATACAAACAGAGCAAGTGACTCGCACTATGCAAGCATTGCAGGAATGCATTGCAGTATGTTAACATTGCGGTATTCTGTCACTATGATAACTATGCCGCTGACTGTCACTACATTAATGTTGAGGATACTGTCACTATGTTAACTTTGCAGCAGGCTATCATTGTGCTAACATTGGAGGAGACTGTCACTATGCTAATCTTGCAGGAGACTGTCATTACGCTAACAGAGCTGGAGACTGGCTCTATGTTAATATAGCAGGAGTCTGTCACTTTGCTAACATTGCAGGAGACGGTCACTAAGTTAACAATGCAAGTGACTGTAACTATATTAACATTGCAGGAGAATGTCACCACGCTAACATTGCAGGAGACTGTCACTATGCTAATGCTGCTGGAGACTGGCACTATGCTAACTTGCAGGAGACTGTCACTATTTTAACATTGCAAGTGAGTGTCACTATATCAACATTGCACGAGACTGTTATGATGTTAACATTGCAGGGGACTGTCACTAACCTAACATTGCAGGAGACTCTCACTATGCATGCATTGCAGGAGACTCTCAGTATGATAACATTGCAGGAGAATGTCACCAGGCTAATATTGCGGGAGACTGTCACTATGTTAACAATGCAAGAGACTGTCACTATATTAACCCTGGAGGAGAATGTCACAATGCTAACAATGCAGAAGGCTGTCACTATGTTAACATTTCATGAGACCATTACGATGTTAGTATTTCAGGTGACTGATACTAAGCTAACATTGAAGGAGACTGTCACTATGATAAGTTAAAGCAGACTGTCACTATGTTAACATTACTGTAGACTGTCACGATACAAACAGAGCAGGTGACTCTCACTAAGCAAGCATTGCATGAAGCTATCACTATGTTAACATTGCAGTATACTGTCACTATGCTAACTATGCCGGAAACTCTCACTACATTAATGTTAAGGATACTGTCACTATGTTAACTTTGCAGCAGGCTATCATTGTGCTAACATTGGAGGAGACTGTCACTGTGCTAATCTTGCAGGAGACTGTCATTACGCTAACAGAGCTGGAGACTGGCTCTACGTTAATATTGCAGGAGTCTGTCACTTTGCTAACATTGCAGGAGACGGTCACTAATGAATAATGCAAGTGAATGTAACTATATTAACATTGAAGGTAACTGTCACTATGCTAACTTGCAGGAGACTGTCACTATGTTAACAATGCAAGAGACTGTCACTATATTAACATTGCAGGAGAATGTCACCACGCTAACAATGCAGAAGGCTGTCTCTATGTTAACATTTCATGAGACCATTACGATGTTAGTATTGCAGATGACTGTTACTAAGCTAACATTGAAGGAGACTGTCACTATGATAAGTTAAAGCAGACTGTCACTATGTTAACATTACAGTAGACTGTCACGATACAAACAGAGCAGGTGACTCTCACTAAGCAAGCATTGCATGAACCTATCACTATGTTAACATTGCAGTATACTGTCACTATGCTAACTATGCCGGAGACTCTCACTACATTAATGTTACGGATACTGTCACTATGTTAACTCTGCAGCAGGCTATCATTGTGCTAACATTGGAGGAGACTGTCACTATGCTAATCTTGCAGGAGACTGTCATTACGCCAACAGAGCTGGAGACTGACTCTATGTTAATATTGCAGGAGCCTGTCACTTTGCTAACATTGCAGGAGACGTCACTAAGTTAACAATGCAAGTGACTGTAACTATGTTAACATTGCAAGAGACTGTCACTATGCTAACAATGCAGGAGGCTGTCACTATGTTAAGAATGCAAGAGACTGTCACTATATTAACATTGCAGGAGAATGTCACCACGCTAACATTGCAGGAGACTGTCACTATGCTAACGTTGCTGGAGACTGGCACTATGCTAACTTGCAGGAGACTGTCACTATGTTAACATTGCAAGTGAGTGTCACTATATCAACGTTGCATGAGACAGTCACTATGTTAACATTGCAGGGGACTGTCACTAACCTAACATTGCAGGAGACTCTCAGTATACTAACATTGCAAGAGACTGTCATTATGTTAACAATGCTGGAGACTGTCACAATGCAAAGAGTGCAGGAGGCTCTCACTATGCATGCATTGCAGGAGACTATAACTATGTTAATATTGCAGGATATTGCCACTATGCTAACCTTGCGAGAGACTGTCACTATGCTAACTTGCAAAAGACTGTCACTATGTTAAATTTCCAACTGTGTGTCACTATATCAACATTGCACAAGACTGTTACATAGTTAGAATTGCAATGGACTGTCACTAACCTAACATTGCAGGAGACTCTCACTATGCATGCATTGCAGGAGACTCTCAGTATGATAACATTGCAGGAGAATGTCACCAGGCTAATATTGCGGGAGACTGTCACTATGTTAACAATGCAAGAGACTGTCACTATATTAACCCTGGAGGAGAATGTCACAATGCTAACAATGCAGAAGGCTGTCACTATGTTAACATTTCATGAGACCATTACGATGTTAGTATTTCAGGTGACTGATACTAAGCTAACATTGAAGGAGACTGTCACTATGATAAGTTAAAGCAGACTGTCACTATGTTAACATTACTGTAGACTGTCACCATACAAACAGAGCAGGTGACTCTCACTAAGCAAGCATTGCATGAAGCTATCACTATGTTAACATTGCAGTATACTGTCACTATGCTAACTATGCCGGAAACTCTCACTACATTAATGTTAAGGATACTGTCACTATGTTAACTTTGCAGCAGGCTATCATTGTGCTAACATTGGAGGAGACTGTCACTGTGCTAATCTTGCAGGAGACTGTCATTACGCTAACAGAGCTGGAGACTGGCTCTACGTTAATATTGCAGGAGTCTGTCACTTTGCTAACATTGCAGGAGACGGTCACTAATGAATAATGCAAGTGAATGTAATTATGTTAACATTGCAAGAGATTGTCACTATGCTAACAATGCAGGAGGCTGTCACTATGTTAAGAATGCAAGAGACTGTCACTATATTAACATTGCAGGAGAATGTCACCACGCTAACATTGCAGGAGACTGTCACTATGCTAACATTGCTGCAGACTGTCACTTTGCTAACTTGCAGGAGACTGTCACTATGTTAACATTGCAAGTGAGTGTCACTATATCAACGTTGCATGAGACTGTTACGATGTTAGCATTGCAGGGGACTGTCACTAACCCAACATTGCAGGAGACTCTCAGTATGCTAACATTGCAAGAGACTGTCATTATGTTAACATTGCAGGAGTCTGTCACAATGCAAAGAGTGCAGGAGACTCTCAGTATGCATGCATTGCAGGAGACTATAACTATGTTAACATTGCAGTATACTGTCACTATGCTAACATGCAGGAGACTGTCACTATGTTACCAATGCAAGACATTGTCACTATATTAACCTTGGAGGAGACTGCCACTATGCTAACGTTGCGGGAGACTGTCACTATGCTAAGTTGCAAAAGAATGTCACTATGTTAAATTTGCAAGTGTGTGTCACTATATCAACATTGCACAAGACTGTTACAATGTTAGCATTGCAGGGGACTGTCACTAACCTAACATTGCAGGAGACTCTCAGTATGCTAACATTGCAGGAGAATGTCACCAGGCTAACATTGCAGGAGACTGTCACTATGTTAACAATGCAAGAGACTGTCTCAATATTAACCCTGGAGGAGAATGCCACCATGCTAACAATGCAGAAGGCTGTCACTATGTTAACATTTCATGAGAACATTACGATGTTAGTATTGCAGGTGACTGTTACTAAGCTAACATTGAAGGAGACTGTCACTATGATAAGTTGAAGGAGACTGTCACTATGTTAACATTACTGTAGACTGTCACCATACAAAGAGAGCAGGTGACTCTCACTACGCAAGCATTGTAGGAAACTATCACTATGTTAACGTTGCTGTATACTGTCACTATGCTAACTATGCCGGAGACTCTCACTACATTAATGTTAAGGATACTGTCACTATGTTAACTTTGCAGCAGGCTATCATTGTGCTAACATTGGAGGAGACTGTCACTGTGCTAATCTTGCAGGAGACTGTCATTACGCTAACAGAGCAGGAGATTGGCTCTATGTTAATATTGCAGGAGTCTGTCAACTTGCTAACATTGCAGGAGACTGTCACTATGCTAACGTTGCGGGAGACTGTCATTATGTTAACTTTGCAAGTGAGTGTCACTATCTCATAATTGCACGAGACTGTTACGATGTTAGCGTTGCAGGGGACTGTCACTAACCTAACATTGCAGGATACTCTCAGTATGCTAACATTTCAGGAGACAGTCACTAAATTAACATGGCAGGAGAATGTCACCACTCTAACATTGCATGAGTATGTTATGATGTTAGCATTGCAGGAGACTGTTACTTAGCTAACATTGCAGGAGACTCTCAGTATGCTAACATTGCTGGAGACTGTCACTATGTTAACATTGCAGGAGACTGTCACAATGCAAAGAGTGCTGGAGACTCTCACTATGCATGCATGGCAGGAGACTATCACTATGTTAACATTGCAGTATACTGTCACTATCCTAACTATGCCAGAGACTATCACTACATTAATCTTAAGGATACTGTCACTATGCAAACTTTGCAGGAGACTGTTATGCTAACAGAGCAGGAGACTGTCACTATGTTAACAATGCAAGTGACTGTCACTTTATTAAACTTGGTGGAGAATGACACCATGCTAATAATGCAGGAGACTGTTACAAAGCTAACATTGAAGGAGACTCTCACTATGATAAGTTAAAGGAGACTGTCACTATGTTAACATTGCAGTATACTGTCACAATGCTAACTATGCCGGAGACTGTCACTACATTAATATTAAGGATACTGTGACTATGTTAACTTTGCAGCAGGCTGTCATTGTGCTAACATTGGAGGAGACTGTCAATATGCTAACCCTGCAGGAGACTGTCATTAAGCAAACAGAGCAGGAGACTGGCTCTATGTTAATATTGCAGGAGTCTGTCACTTGGCTAACATTGCAGGAGACGGTCACTAAGTTAACAATGGAAGAGACCGTCACTATATTAACATTGCAGGAGAATGTCACCACGCTAGCATTGCAGGAGACTCTCTCTATGCTAACGCTGCGGGTCACTGTCACTACGCTAACTTGCAGGAGACTGTCACTATGTTAACTTTGCAAGTGAGTGTCACTATATCAACGTTTCACGAGACTGTTACGATGTTAGCGTTGCAGGGGACTGTCACTAACCTAACAATGCAGGAGACTCTCTGTATGCTAACATTGCAGGAGAATGTCACCACGCTAACATTGCTGGAGACTGTCATTATGTTAACATTACAGGAGTCTGTCACAATGCAAAGAGTGCAGGAGACTATAACTATGTTAACATTGCAGTATACTGTCACTATGCTAACATGCAGGAGACTGTCACTATGTTACCAATGCAAGACATTGTCACTATATTAACCTTGGAGGAGACTGCCACTATGCTAACGTTGCGGGAGACTGTCACTATGCTAAGTTGCAAAAGAATGTCACTATGTTAAATTTGCGAGTGTGTGTCACTATATCAACATTGCACAAGACTGTTACAATGTTAGCATTGCAGGGGACTGTCACAACTTACATTGCAGGAGACTCTCAGTATGCTAACATTGCAGGAGAATATCACCAGGCTAACATTGCAGGAGACTGTCACTATGTTAACAATGCAAGAGACTGTCACAATATTAACCCTGGAGGAGAATGCCACCATGCTAACAATGCAGAAGGCTGTCACTATGTTAACATTTCATGAGAACATTACGATGTTAGTATTGCAGATGACTGTTACTAAGCTAACATTGAAGGAGACTGTCACTATGATAAGTTGAAGAAGACTGTCACTATGTTAACATTACAGTAGACTGTCACCATACAAAGAGAGCAGGTGACTCTCACTAAGCAAACATTGCAGAAAACTATCACTATGTTAACATTGCAGTATACTGTCACTATGCTAACTATGCCGGAGACTCTCACTACATTAATGTTAAGGATACTGTCACTATGTTAACTTTGCAGCAGGCTATCATTGTGCTAACATTGGAGGAGACTGTCACTATGCTAATCTTGCAGAAGACTGTCATTACGCTAACAGAGCAGGAGATTGGCTCTATGTTAATATTGCAGGAGTCTGTCAACTTGCTAACATTGCAGGAGATGGTCACTAAGCTAAAAATGCAAGTGACTGTAACTATATTAACATTGCAGGAGACTGTCACTATGCTAACATTGCGGGAGACTGTCACTATGCTAAGATTGCAGGAGACAGTCACTGAATTAACATTGCAGGAGAATGTCACCACGCTAACATTGCATGAGTATGTTATGATGTTAGCATTGCAGGAGACTGTTACTTAGCTAACATTGCAGGAGACTCTCAGTATGCTAACATTGCAGGAGACTCTCACTATGCATGCATGGCAGGAGACTATCACTATATTAACATTGCAGTATACTGTCACTATCCTAACTATGCCAGAGACTGTCACTACATTAATCTTAAGGATACTGTCACTATGCTAACTTTGCAGGAGACTGTCATGCTAACAGAGCAGGAGACTGTCACTATGTTAACAATGCAAGTGACTGTCACTTTATTAAACTTGGTGGAGAATGACACCTTGCTAATAATGCAGGATACTGTTACAAAGCTAGCATTGAAGGAGACTGTCACTATGATAAGTTAAACGAGACTGTCATTATGTTAACTTTGCAAGTGTGTGTCACTATATGAACATTGCGCGAGACTGTTACGATGTTAGCATTGCAGGGGACTGTCACTAACATAACATTGCAGGAGACTCTCAGTATGCTAACATTGCAGGAGACTGTCACTATGTTAACATTGCAAGTGTGTGTCACTATATGAACATTGCGCGAGACTGTTACGATGTTAGCATTGCAGGGGACTGTCACTAACCTAACATTGCAGGAGAATGTCACCATGCTAACATTGCAGGAGACTGTCACTATGTTAACATTGCAGGAGTCTGTCAGTTTGCTAACCTTGCAAGAGACTGTCACTATGCTTATTTGCAGGAGACTGTCACTATGCTAACTTGCAGGAGACTATCACAATGTCAACACTGCAGGAGACTTTCACTATGCTAACATTGCAGCAGAATGTCACTATGCTTACATTGCAGGAGAGTGTAACTATGCTAAAATTGCAGGAAACTGTCACTAGGTTAACATTGTAAGAGACAATCACCATATTAACCCTGGAGAAGAATGTCACCATGCTAACAATGCAGAAGGCTGTCACTATGTTAACATTTCCTGAGACCGTTACGATGTTAGTATTGCAGGTGACTGTTACTAAGCTAACATTGCAGTAGACTGTCACTATGCTAAATTGAAAAGACTGTCACTATGTTAACATTGGAGGAGACTGTCATGAACCAAACAGAGCAAGTGAATCTCATTATGCTAACAGTGCAGGAGACTGTCACTATATTAACATTGCAGTATAACATCACTATGCTAACTATGCCAGACTTTCACTGCATTAATGTTAAGGATACTGTCACTATGTTAACTTTGCAGGAAACTGTCAATATGCTAACAGAGCAGGATTCTGTCACTATGTTAACAATGCAAGAGACTGTCACTATATTAACTTTGGAGGGAATGTCACCATTCTAACAATGCAGGAGACTGTTACAAAGCTAACATTGCAGAAGACTGTAACTATGATAAATTATAGGAGACTGTCACTATGTTAACATTGCAGGAGACTGTGACTATACAAACAGAGCAAGTGACTCGCACTATGCAAGCATTGCAGGAATGCATTGCAGTATGTTAACATTGCGGTATTCTGTCACTATGATAACTATGCCGCTGACTGTCACTACATTAATGTTGAGGATACTGTCACTATGTTAAATTTGCAGCAGGCTATCATTGTGCTAACATTGGAGGAGACTGTCACTATGCTAATCTTGCAGGAGACTGTCATTACGCTAACAGAGCTGGAGACTGGCTCTATGTTAATATTGCAGGAGTCTGTCACTTTGCTAACATTGCAGGAGACGGTCACTAAGTTAACAATGCAAGTGACTGTAACTATATTAACATTGCATGAGACTGTCACTATGCTAACAATGCAGGAGATTGCCACTATGTTAACAATGCAAGAGACTGTCACTATATTAACATTGCAGGAGAATGTCACCACGCTAACATTGCAGGAGACTGTCACTATGCTAACGCTGCTGGAGACTGGCACTATGCTAACTTGCAGGAGACTGTCACTATTTTAACATTGCAAGTGAGTATCACTATATCAACATTGCACGAGACTGTTATGATGTTAACATTGCAGGGGACTGTAACTAACCTAACATTGCAGGAGACTCTCAGTATGCTAACAGTGCAAGAGACTGTCACTATGTTAACATTGCAGGAGACTGTCACAGTGCAAAGAGTGCAGGAGACTCTCACTATGCATGCATTGCAGGAGAATATAAATATGTTAACACTGCAGGATACTGCCACTATGCTAACGTTGCGGGAGACTGTCACTATGATAACTTGCAAAGGACTGTCACTATGTTAAATTTCCAACTGTGTGTCACTATATCAACATTGTACAAGACTGTTACATAATTAGTATTGCAATGGACTGTCACTAACCTAACATTGCAGGAGACTCTCAGTATGATAACATTGCAGGAGAATGTCACCAGGCTAATATTGCGGGAGACTGTCACTATGTTAACAATGCAAGAGACTGTCACTATATTAACCCTGGAGGAGAATGTCACAATGCTAACAATGCAGAAGGCTGTCTCTATGTTAACATTTCATGAGACCATTACGATGTTAGTATTTCAGGTGACTGTTACTAAGCTAACATTGAAGGAGACTGTCACTATGATAAGTTAAAGCAGACTGTCACTATGTTAACATTACAGTAGACTGTCACCATACAAACAGAGCAGGTGACTCTCACCAAGCAAGCATTGTATGAACCTATCACTATGTTAACATTGCAGTATACTGTCACTATGCTAACTATGCCGGAGACTCTCACTACATTAATGTTAAGGATACTGTCACTATGTTAACTTTGCAGCAGGCTATCGTTGTGCTAACATTGGAGGAGACTGTCACTATGCTAATCTTGCAGGAGACTGTCTTTACGCTAACAGAGCTGGAGACTTGCTCTATGTTAATATTGCAGGAGTCTGTCACTTTGCTAACATTGCAGGAGACGTCACTAAGTTAACAATGCAAGTGACTGTAACTATATTAACATTGCAGGAGACTGTCACTATGCTAACATGCAGGAGGCTGTCACTATGTTCAAAATGCAAGAGACTGTCACTATATTAACATTGCAGGAGAATGTCACCACGCTAACATTGCAGGAGAATGTCACTATGCTAACGTTGCTGGAGACTGTCACTATGCTAACTTGCAGGAGACTGTCACTATGTTAACATTGCAACTGAGTGTCACTATATCAACGTTGCATGAGACAGTTACGATGTTAGCATTGCAGGGGACTGTCACTAACCCAACATTGCAGGAGACTCTCAGTATGCTAACATTGCAAGAGACTGTCATTATGTTAACATTACAGGAGTCTGTCACAATGCAAAGAGTGCAGGAGACTATAACTATGTTAACATTGCAGTATACTGTCACTATGCTAACATGCAGGAGACTGTCACTATGTTACCAATGCAAGACATTGTCACTATATTAACCTTGGAGGAGACTGCCACTATGCTAACGTTGCGGGAGACTGTCACTATGCTAAGTTGCAAAAGAATGTCACTATGTTAAATTTGCGAGTGTGTGTCACTATATCAACATTGCACAAGACTGTTACAATGTTAGCATTGCAGGGGACTGTCACAACTTACATTGCAGGAGACTCTCAGTATGCTAACATTGCAGGAGAATATCACCAGGCTAACATTGCAGGAGACTGTCACTATGTTAACAATGCAAGAGACTGTCACAATATTAACCCTGGAGGAGAATGCCACCATGCTAACAATGCAGAAGGCTGTCACTATGTTAACATTTCATGAGAACATTACGATGTTAGTATTGCAGATGACTGTTACTAAGCTAACATTGAAGGAGACTGTCACTATGATAAGTTGAAGAAGACTGTCACTATGTTAACATTACAGTAGACTGTCACCATACAAAGAGAGCAGGTGACTCTCACTAAGCAAACATTGCAGAAAACTATCACTATGTTAACATTGCAGTATACTGTCACTATGCTAACTATGCCGGAGACTCTCACTACATTAATGTTAAGGATACTGTCACTATGTTAACTTTGCAGCAGGCTATCATTGTGCTAACATTGGAGGAGACTGTCACTATGCTAATCTTGCAGGAGACTGTCATTACGCTAACAGAGCAGGAGATTGGCTCTATGTTAATATTGCAGGAGTCTGTCAACTTGCTAACATTGCAGGAGACGGTCACTAAGCTAAAAATGCAAGTGACTGTAACTATATTAACATTGCAGGAGACTGTCACTATGCTAACGTTGCGGGAGACTGTCACTATGCTAAGATTGCAGGAGACAGTCACTGAATTAACATTGCAGGAGAATGTCACCACGCTAACATTGCATGAGTATGTTATGATGTTAGCATTGCAGGAGACTGTTACTTAGCTAACATTGCAGGAGACTCTCAGTATGCTAACATTGCAGGAGACTCTCACTATGCATGCATGGCAGGAGACTATCACTATATTAACATTGCAGTATAATGTCACTATCCTAACTATGCCAGAGACTGTCACTACATTAATCTTAAGGATACTGTCACTATGCTAACTTTGCAGGAGACTGTCATGCTAACAGAGCAGGAGACTGTCACTATGTTAACAATGCAAGTGACTGTCACTTTATTAAACTTGGTGGAGAATGACACCTTGCTAATAATGCAGGATACTGTTACAAAGCTAGCATTGAAGGAGACTGTCACTATGATAAGTTAAACGAGACTGTCATTATGTTAACTTTGCAAGTGTGTGTCACTATATGAACATTGCGCGAGACTGTTACGATGTTAGCATTGCAGGGGACTGTCACTAACCTAACATTGCAGGAGACTCTCAGTATGCTAACATTGCAGGAGACTGTCACTTTGTTAACATTGCAAGTGTGTGTCACTATATGAACATTGCGCGAGACTGTTACGATGTTAGCATTGCAGGGGACTGTCACTAACCTAACATTGCAGGAGAATGTCACCATGCTAACATTGCAGGAGACTGTCACTATGTTAACATTGCAGGAGTCTGTCAGTTTGCTAACCTTGCAAGAGACTGTCACTATGCTTATTTGCAGGAGACTGTCACTATGCTAACTTGCAGGAGACTATCACAATGTCAACACTGCAGGAGACTTTCACTATGCTAACATTGCAGCAGAATGTCACTATGCTTACATTGCAGGAGAGTGTAACTATGCTAAAATTGCAGGAAACTGTCACTAGGTTAACATTGCAAGAGACAATCACCATATTAACCCTGGAGAAGAATGTCACCATGCTAACAATGCAGAAGGCTGTCACTATGTTAACATTTCCTGAGACCGTTACGATGTTAGTATTGCAGGTGACTGTTACTAAGCTAACATTGCAGTAGACTGTCACTATGCTAAATTGAAAAAGACTGTCACTATGTTAACATTGGAGGAGACTGTCATGAACCAAACAGAGCAAGTGAATCTCATTATGCTAACAGTGCAGGAGACTGTCACTATATTAACATTGCAGTATAACATCACTATGCTAACTATGCCAGACTTTCACTGCATTAATGTTAAGGATACTGTCACTATGTTAACTTTGCAGGAGACTGTCAATATGCTAACAGAGCAGGATTCTGTCACTATGTTAACAATGCAAGAGACTGTCACTATATTAACTTTGGAGGGAATGTCACCATTCTAACAATGCAGGAGACTGTTACAAAGCTAACATTGCAGAAGACTGTAACTATGATAAATTATAGGAGACTGTCACTATGTTAACATTGCAGGAGACTGTGACTATACAAACAGAGCAAGTGACTCGCACTATGCAAGCATTGCAGGAATGCATTGCAGTATGTTAACATTGCGGTATTCTGTCACTATGATAACTATGCCGCTGACTGTCACTACATTAATGTTGAGGATACTGTCACTATGTTAACTTTGCAGCAGGCTATCATTGTGCTAACATTGGAGGAGACTGTCACTATGCTAATCTTGCAGGAGACTGTCATTACGCTAACAGAGCTGGAGACTGGCTCTATGTTAATATAGCAGGAGTCTGTCACTTTGCTAACATTGCAGGAGACGGTCACTAAGTTAACAATGCAAGTGACTGTAACTATATTAACATTGCAGGAGAATGTCACCACGCTAACATTGCAGGAGACTGTCACTATGCTAATGCTGCTGGAGACAGGCACTATGCTAACTTGCAGGAGACTGTCACTATTTTAACATTGCAAGTGAGTGTCACTATATCAACATTGCACGAGACTGTTATGATGTTAACATTGCAGGGGACTGTCACTAACCTAACATTGCAGGAGACTCTCACTATGCATGCATTGCAGGAGACTCTCAGTATGATAACATTGCACGAGAATGTCACCAGGCTAATATTGCGGGAGACTGTCACTATGTTAACAATGCAAGAGACTGTCACTATATTAACCCTGGAGGAGAATGTCACAATGCTAACAATGCAGAAGGCTGTCACTATGTTAACATTTCATGAGACCATTACGATGTTAGTATTTCAGGTGACTGATACTAAGCTAACATTGAAGGAGACTGTCACTATGATAAGTTAAAGCAGACTGTCACTATGTTAACATTACTGTAGACTGTCACGATACAAACAGAGCAGGTGACTCTCACTAAGCAAGCATTGCATGAAGCTATCACTATGTTAACATTGCAGTATACTGTCACTATGCTAACTATGCCGGAAACTCTCACTACATTAATGTTAAGGATACTGTCACTATGTTAACTTTGCAGCAGGCTATCATTGTGCTAACATTGGAGGAGACTGTCACTGTGCTAATCTTGCAGGAGACTGTCATTACGCTAACAGAGCTGGAGACTGGCTCTACGTTAATATTGCAGGAGTCTGTCACTTTGCTAACATTGCAGGAGACGGTCACTAATGAATAATGCAAGTGAATGTAACTATATTAACATTGAAGGTAACTGTCACTATGCTAACTTGCAGGAGACTGTCACTATGTTAACAATGCAAGAGACTGTCACTATATTAACATTGCAGGAGAATGTCACCACGCTAACAATGCAGAAGGCTGTCTCTATGTTAACATTTCATGAGACCATTACGATGTTAGTATTGCAGATGACTGTTACTAAGCTAACATTGAAGGAGACTGTCACTATGATAAGTTAAAGCAGACTGTCACTATGTTAACATTACAGTAGACTGTCACGATACAAACAGAGCAGGTGACTCTCACTAAGCAAGCATTGCATGAACCTATCACTATGTTAACATTGCAGTATACTGTCACTATGCTAACTATGCCGGAGACTCTCACTACATTAATGTTACGGATACTGTCACTATGTTAACTCTGCAGCAGGCTATCATTGTGCTAACATTGGAGGAGACTGTCACTATGCTAATCTTGCAGGAGACTGTCATTACGCCAACAGAGCTGGAGACTGACTCTATGTTAATATTGCAGGAGCCTGTCACTTTGCTAACATTGCAGGAGACGTCACTAAGTTAACAATGCAAGTGACTGTAACTATGTTAACATTGCAAGAGACTGTCACTATGCTAACAATGCAGGAGGCTGTCACTATGTTAAGAATGCAAGAGACTGTCACTATATTAACATTGCAGGAGAATGTCACCACGCTAACATTGCAGGAGACTGTCACTATGCTAACGTTGCTGGAGACTGGCACTATGCTAACTTGCAGGAGACTGTCACTATGTTAACATTGCAAGTGAGTGTCACTATATCAACGTTGCATGAGACAGTCACTATGTTAACATTGCAGGGGACTGTCACTAACCTAACATTGCAGGAGACTCTCAGTATACTAACATTGCAAGAGACTGTCATTATGTTAACAATGCTGGAGACTGTCACAATGCAAAGAGTGCAGGAGGCTCTCACTATGCATGCATTGCAGGAGACTATAACTATGTTAATATTGCAGGATATTACCACTATGCTAACCTTGCGAGAGACTGTCACTATGCTAACTTGCAAAAGACTGTCACTATGTTAAATTTCCAACTGTGTGTCACTATATCAACATTGCACAAGACTGTTACATAGTTAGAATTGCAATGGACTGTCACTAACCTAACATTGCAGGAGACTCTCACTATGCATGCATTGCAGGAGACTCTCAGTATGATAACATTGCAGGAGAATGTCACCAGGCTAATATTGCGGGAGACTGTCACTATGTTAACAATGCAAGAGACTGTCACTATATTAACCCTGGAGGAGAATGTCACAATGCTAACAATGCAGAAGGCTGTCACTATGTTAACATTTCATGAGACCATTACGATGTTAGTATTTCAGGTGACTGATACTAAGCTAACATTGAAGGAGACTGTCACTATGATAAGTTAAAGCAGACTGTCACTATGTTAACATTACTGTAGACTGTCACCATACAAACAGAGCAGGTGACTCTCACTAAGCAAGCATTGCATGAAGCTATCACTATGTTAACATTGCAGTATACTGTCACTATGCTAACTATGCCGGAAACTCTCACTACATTAATGTTAAGGATACTGTCACTATGTTAACTTTGCAGCAGGCTATCATTGTGCTAACATTGGAGGAGACTGTCACTGTGCTAATCTTGCAGGAGACTGTCATTACGCTAACAGAGCTGGAGACTGGCTCTACGTTAATATTGCAGGAGTCTGTCACTTTGCTAACATTGCAGGAGACGGTCACTAATGAATAATGCAAGTGAATGTAACTATATTAACATTGAAGGTAACTGTCACTATGCTAACTTGCAGGAGATTGTCACTATGTTAACAATGCAAGAGACTGTCACTATATTAACATTGCAGGAGAATGTCACCACGCTAACAATGCAGAAGGCTGTCTCTATGTTAACATTTCATGAGACCATTACGATGTTAGTATTGCAGATGACTGTTACTAAGCTAACATTGAAGGAGACTGTCACTATGATAAGTTAAAGCAGACTGTCACTATGTTAACATTACAGTAGACTGTCACGATACAAACAGAGCAGGTGACTCTCACTAAGCAAGCATTGCATGAACCTATCACTATGTTAACATTGCAGTATACTGTCACTATGCTAACTATGCCGGAGACTCTCACTACTTTAATGTTACGGATACTCTCACTATGTTAACTTTGCAGCAGGCTATCATTGTGCTAACATTGGAGGAGACTGTCACTATGCTAATCTTGCAGGAGACTGTCATTACGCCAAAGGAGCTGGAGACTGACTCTATGTTAATATTGCAGGAGTCTGTCACTTTGCTAACATTGCAGGAGACGTCACTAAGTTAACAATGCAAGTGACTGTAATTATGTTAACATTGCAAGAGATTGTCACTATGCTAACAATGCAGGAGGCTGTCACTATGTTAAGAATGCAAGAGACTGTCACTATATTAACATTGCAGGAGAATGTCACCACGCTAACATTGCAGGAGAATGTCACTATGCTAACGTTGCTGGAGACTGTCACTATGCTAACTTGCAGGAGACTGTCACTATGTTAACATTGCAACTGAGTGTCACTATATCAACGTTGCATGAGACAGTTACGATGTTAGCATTGCAGGGGACTGTCACTAACCCAACATTGCAGGAGACTCTCAGTATGCTAACATTGCAAGAGACTGTCATTATGTTAACATTACAGGAGTCTGTCACAATGCAAAGAGTGCAGGAGACTATAACTATGTTAACATTGCAGTATACTGTCACTATGCTAACATGCAGGAGACTGTCACTATGTTACCAATGCAAGACATTGTCACTATATTAACCTTGGAGGAGACTGCCACTATGCTAACGTTGCGGGAGACTGTCACTATGCTAAGTTGCAAAAGAATGTCACTATGTTAAATTTGCGAGTGTGTGTCACTATATCAACATTGCACAAGACTGTTACAATGTTAGCATTGCAGGGGACTGTCACAACTTACATTGCAGGAGACTCTCAGTATGCTAACATTGCAGGAGAATATCACCAGGCTAACATTGCAGGAGACTGTCACTATGTTAACAATGCAAGAGACTGTCACAATATTAACCCTGGAGGAGAATGCCACCATGCTAACAATGCAGAAGGCTGTCACTATGTTAACATTTCATGAGAACATTACGATGTTAGTATTGCAGATGACTGTTACTAAGCTAACATTGAAGGAGACTGTCACTATGATAAGTTGAAGAAGACTGTCACTATGTTAACATTACAGTAGACTGTCACCATACAAAGAGAGCAGGTGACTCTCACTAAGCAAACATTGCAGAAAACTATCACTATGTTAACATTGCAGTATACTGTCACTATGCTAACTATGCCGGAGACTCTCACTACATTAATGTTAAGGATACTGTCACTATGTTAACTTTGCAGCAGGCTATCATTGTGCTAACATTGGAGGAGACTGTCACTATGCTAATCTTGCAGGAGACTGTCATTACGCTAACAGAGCAGGAGATTGGCTCTATGTTAATATTGCAGGAGTCTGTCAACTTGCTAACATTGCAGGAGACGGTCACTAAGCTAAAAATGCAAGTGACTGTAACTATATTAACATTGCAGGAGACTGTCACTATGCTAACGTTGCGGGAGACTGTCACTATGCTAAGATTGCAGGAGACAGTCACTGAATTAACATTGCAGGAGAATGTCACCACGCTAACATTGCATGAGTATGTTATGATGTTAGCATTGCAGGAGACTGTTACTTAGCTAACATTGCAGGAGACTCTCAGTATGCTAACATTGCAGGAGACTCTCACTATGCATGCATGGCAGGAGACTATCACTATATTAACATTGCAGTATAATGTCACTATCCTAACTATGCCAGAGACTGTCACTACATTAATCTTAAGGATACTGTCACTATGCTAACTTTGCAGGAGACTGTCATGCTAACAGAGCAGGAGACTGTCACTATGTTAACAATGCAAGTGACTGTCACTTTATTAAACTTGGTGGAGAATGACACCTTGCTAATAATGCAGGATACTGTTACAAAGCTAGCATTGAAGGAGACTGTCACTATGATAAGTTAAACGAGACTGTCATTATGTTAACTTTGCAAGTGTGTGTCACTATATGAACATTGCGCGAGACTGTTACGATGTTAGCATTGCAGGGGACTGTCACTAACCTAACATTGCAGGAGACTCTCAGTATGCTAACATTGCAGGAGACTGTCACTTTGTTAACATTGCAAGTGTGTGTCACTATATGAACATTGCGCGAGACTGTTACGATGTTAGCATTGCAGGGGACTGTCACTAACCTAACATTGCAGGAGAATGTCACCATGCTAACATTGCAGGAGACTGTCACTATGTTAACATTGCAGGAGTCTGTCAGTTTGCTAACCTTGCAAGAGACTGTCACTATGCTTATTTGCAGGAGACTGTCACTATGCTAACTTGCAGGAGACTATCACAATGTCAACACTGCAGGAGACTTTCACTATGCTAACATTGCAGCAGAATGTCACTATGCTTACATTGCAGGAGAGTGTAACTATGCTAAAATTGCAGGAAACTGTCACTAGGTTAACATTGCAAGAGACAATCACCATATTAACCCTGGAGAAGAATGTCACCATGCTAACAATGCAGAAGGCTGTCACTATGTTAACATTTCCTGAGACCGTTACGATGTTAGTATTGCAGGTGACTGTTACTAAGCTAACATTGCAGTAGACTGTCACTATGCTAAATTGAAAAAGACTGTCACTATGTTAACATTGGAGGAGACTGTCATGAACCAAACAGAGCAAGTGAATCTCATTATGCTAACAGTGCAGGAGACTGTCACTATATTAACATTGCAGTATAACATCACTATGCTAACTATGCCAGACTTTCACTGCATTAATGTTAAGGATACTGTCACTATGTTAACTTTGCAGGAGACTGTCAATATGCTAACAGAGCAGGATTCTGTCACTATGTTAACAATGCAAGAGACTGTCACTATATTAACTTTGGAGGGAATGTCACCATTCTAACAATGCAGGAGACTGTTACAAAGCTAACATTGCAGAAGACTGTAACTATGATAAATTATAGGAGACTGTCACTATGTTAACATTGCAGGAGACTGTGACTATACAAACAGAGCAAGTGACTCGCACTATGCAAGCATTGCAGGAATGCATTGCAGTATGTTAACATTGCGGTATTCTGTCACTATGATAACTATGCCGCTGACTGTCACTACATTAATGTTGAGGATACTGTCACTATGTTAACTTTGCAGCAGGCTATCATTGTGCTAACATTGGAGGAGACTGTCACTATGCTAATCTTGCAGGAGACTGTCATTACGCTAACAGAGCTGGAGACTGGCTCTATGTTAATATTGCAGGAGTCTGTCACTTTGCTAACATTGCAGGAGACGGTCACTAAGTTAACAATGCAAGTGACTGTAACTATATTAACATTGCAGGAGAATGTCACCACGCTAACATTGCAGGAGACTGTCACTATGCTAATGCTGCTGGAGACAGGCACTATGCTAACTTGCAGGAGACTGTCACTATTTTAACATTGCAAGTGAGTGTCACTATATCAACATTGCACGAGACTGTTATGATGTTAACATTGCAGGGGACTGTCACTAACCTAACATTGCAGGAGACTCTCACTATGCATGCATTGCAGGAGACTCTCAGTATGATAACATTGCACGAGAATGTCACCAGGCTAATATTGCGGGAGACTGTCACTATGTTAACAATGCAAGAGACTGTCACTATATTAACCCTGGAGGAGAATGTCACAATGCTAACAATGCAGAAGGCTGTCACTATGTTAACATTTCATGAGACCATTACGATGTTAGTATTTCAGGTGACTGATACTAAGCTAACATTGAAGGAGACTGTCACTATGATAAGTTAAAGCAGACTGTCACTATGTTAACATTACTGTAGACTGTCACGATACAAACAGAGCAGGTGACTCTCACTAAGCAAGCATTGCATGAAGCTATCACTATGTTAACATTGCAGTATACTGTCACTATGCTAACTATGCCGGAAACTCTCACTACATTAATGTTAAGGATACTGTCACTATGTTAACTTTGCAGCAGGCTATCATTGTGCTAACATTGGAGGAGACTGTCACTGTGCTAATCTTGCAGGAGACTGTCATTACGCTAACAGAGCTGGAGACAGGCTCTACGTTAATATTGCAGGAGTCTGTCACTTTGCTAACATTGCAGGAGACGGTCACTAATGAATAATGCAAGTGAATGTAACTATATTAACATTGAAGGTAACTGTCACTATGCTAACTTGCAGGAGACTGTCACTATGTTAACAATGCAAGAGACTGTCACTATATTAACATTGCAGGAGAATGTCACCACGCTAACAATGCAGAAGGCTGTCTCTATGTTAACATTTCATGAGACCATTACGATGTTAGTATTGCAGATGACTGTTACTAAGCTAACATTGAAGGAGACTGTCACTATGATAAGTTAAAGCAGACTGTCACTATGTTAACATTACAGTAGACTGTCACGATACAAACAGAGCAGGTGACTCTCACTAAGCAAGCATTGCATGAACCTATCACTATGTTAACATTGCAGTATACTGTCACTATGCTAACTATGCCGGAGACTCTCACTACATTAATGTTACGGATACTGTCACTATGTTAACTCTGCAGCAGGCTATCATTGTGCTAACATTGGAGGAGACTGTCACTATGCTAATCTTGCAGGAGACTGTCATTACGCCAACAGAGCTGGAGACTGACTCTATGTTAATATTGCAGGAGCCTGTCACTTTGCTAACATTGCAGGAGACGTCACTAAGTTAACAATGCAAGTGACTGTAACTATGTTAACATTGCAAGAGACTGTCACTATGCTAACAATGCAGGAGGCTGTCACTATGTTAAGAATGCAAGAGACTGTCACTATATTAACATTGCAGGAGAATGTCACCACGCTAACATTGCAGGAGACTGTCACTATGCTAACGTTGCTGGAGACTGGCACTATGCTAACTTGCAGGAGACTGTCACTATGTTAACATTGCAAGTGAGTGTCACTATATCAACGTTGCATGAGACAGTCACTATGTTAACATTGCAGGGGACTGTCACTAACCTAACATTGCAGGAGACTCTCAGTATACTAACATTGCAAGAGACTGTCATTATGTTAACAATGCTGGAGACTGTCACAATGCAAAGAGTGCAGGAGGCTCTCACTATGCATGCATTGCAGGAGACTATAACTATGTTAATATTGCAGGATATTACCACTATGCTAACCTTGCGAGAGACTGTCACTATGCTAACTTGCAAAAGACTGTCACTATGTTAAATTTCCAACTGTGTGTCACTATATCAACATTGCACAAGACTGTTACATAGTTAGAATTGCAATGGACTGTCACTAACCTAACATTGCAGGAGACTCTCACTATGCATGCATTGCAGGAGACTCTCAGTATGATAACATTGCAGGAGAATGTCACCAGGCTAATATTGCGGGAGACTGTCACTATGTTAACAATGCAAGAGACTGTCACTATATTAACCCTGGAGGAGAATGTCACAATGCTAACAATGCAGAAGGCTGTCACTATGTTAACATTTCATGAGACCATAACGATGTTAGTATTTCAGGTGACTGATACTAAGCTAACATTGAAGGAGACTGTCACTATGATAAGTTAAAGCAGACTGTCACTATGTTAACATTACTGTAGACTGTCACCATACAAACAGAGCAGGTGACTCTCACTAAGCAAGCATTGCATGAAGCTATCACTATGTTAACATTGCAGTATACTGTCACTATGCTAACTATGCCGGAAACTCTCACTACATTAATGTTAAGGATACTGTCACTATGTTAACTTTGCAGCAGGCTATCATTGTGCTAACATTGGAGGAGACTGTCACTGTGCTAATCTTGCAGGAGACTGTCATTACGCTAACAGAGCTGGAGACTGGCTCTACGTTAATATTGCAGGAGTCTGTCACTTTGCTAACATTGCAGGAGACGGTCACTAATGAATAATGCAAGTGAATGTAACTATATTAACATTGAAGGTAACTGTCACTATGCTAACTTGCAGGAGATTGTCACTATGTTAACAATGCAAGAGACTGTCACTATATTAACATTGCAGGAGAATGTCACCACGCTAACAATGCAGAAGGCTGTCTCTATGTTAACATTTCATGAGACCATTACGATGTTAGTATTGCAGATGACTGTTACTAAGCTAACATTGAAGGAGACTGTCACTATGATAAGTTAAAGCAGACTGTCACTATGTTAACATTACAGTAGACTGTCACGATACAAACAGAGCAGGTGACTCTCACTAAGCAAGCATTGCATGAACCTATCACTATGTTAACATTGCAGTATACTGTCACTATGCTAACTATGCCGGAGACTCTCACTACTTTAATGTTACGGATACTCTCACTATGTTAACTTTGCAGCAGGCTATCATTGTGCTAACATTGGAGGAGACTGTCACTATGCTAATCTTGCAGGAGACTGTCATTACGCCAAAGGAGCTGGAGACTGACTCTATGTTAATATTGCAGGAGTCTGTCACTTTGCTAACATTGCAGGAGACGTCACTAAGTTAACAATGCAAGTGACTGTAATTATGTTAACATTGCAAGAGATTGTCACTATGCTAACAATGCAGGAGGCTGTCACTATGTTAAGAATGCAAGAGACTGTCACTATATTAACATTGCAGGAGAATGTCACCAAGCTAACATTGCGGGAGACTGTCACTATGCTAACATTGCTGCAGACTGTCACTTTGCTAACTTGCAGGAGACTGTCACTATGTTAACATTGCAAGTGAGTGTCACTATATCAACGTTGCATGAGACTGTTACGATGTTAGCATTGCAGGGGACTGTCACTAACCCAACATTGCAGGAGACTCTCAGTATGCTAACATTGCAAGAGACTGTCATTATGTTAACATTGCAGGAGACTGTCACAATGCAAAGAGTGCAGGAGACTCTCAGTATGCATGCATTGCAGGAGACTATAACTATGTTAACATTGCAGTATACTGTCACTATGCTAACATGCAGGAGACTGTCACTATGTTACCAATGCAAGACATTGTCACTATATTAACCTTGGAGGAGACTGCCACTATGCTAACGTTGCGGGAGACTGTCACTATGCTAAGTTGCAAAAGAATGTCACTATGTTAAATTTGCAAGTGTGTGTCACTATATCAACATTGCACAAGACTGTTACAATGTTAGCATTGCAGGGGACTGTCACTAACCTAACATTGCAGGAGACTCTCAGTATGCTAACATTGCAGGAGAATGTCACCAGGCTAACATTGCAGGAGACTGTCACTATGTTAACAATGCAAGAGACTGTCTCAATATTAACCCTGGAGGAGAATGCCACCATGCTAACAATGCAGAAGGCTGTCACTATGTTAACATTTCATGAGAACATTACGATGTTAGTATTGCAGGTGACTGTTACTAAGCTAACATTGAAGGAGACTGTCACTATGATAAGTTGAAGGAGACTGTCACTATGTTAACATTACTGTAGACTGTCACCATACAAAGAGAGCAGGTGACTCTCACTACGCAAGCATTGTAGGAAACTATCACTATGTTAACGTTGCTGTATACTGTCACTATGCTAACTATGCCGGAGACTCTCACTACATTAATGTTAAGGATACTGTCACTATGTTAACTTTGCAGCAGGCTATCATTGTGCTAACATTGGAGGAGACTGTCACTATGCTAATCTTGCAGGAGACTGTCATTACGCTAACAGAGCAGGAGATTGGCTCTATGTTAATATTGCAGGAGTCTGTCAACTTGCTAACATTGCAGGAGACTGTCACTATGCTAACGTTGCGGGAGACTGTCATTATGTTAACTTTGCAAGTGAGTGTCACTATCTCATAATTGCACGAGACTGTTACGATGTTAGCGTTGCAGGGGACTGTCACTAACCTAACATTGCAGGATACTCTCAGTATGCTAACATTTCAGGAGACAGTCACTAAATTAACATGGCAGGAGAATGTCACCACGCTAACATTGCATGAGTATGTTATGATGTTAGCATTGCAGGAGACTGTTACTTAGCTAACATTGCAGGAGACTCTCAGTATGCTAACATTGCTGGAGACTGTCACTATGTTAACATTGCAGGAGACTGTCACAATGCAAAGAGTGCTGGAGACTCTCACTATGCATGCATGGCAGGAGACTATCACTATGTTAACATTGCAGTATACTGTCACTATCCTAACTATGCCAGAGACTATCACTACATTAATCTTAAGGATACTGTCACTATGCTAACTTTGCAGGAGACTGTTATGCTAACAGAGCAGGAGACTGTCACTATGTTAACAATGCAAGTGACTGTCACTTTATTAAACTTGGTGGAGAATGACACCATGCTAATAATGCAGGAGACTGTTACAAAGCTAACATTGAAGGAGACTCTCACTATGATAAGTTAAAGGAGACTGTCACTATGTTAACATTGCAGTATACTGTCACAATGCTAACTATGCCGGAGACTGTCACTACATTAATATTAAGGATACTGTGACTATGTTAACTTTGCAGCAGGCTGTCATTGTGCTAACATTGGAGGAGACTGTCAATATGCTAACCCTGCAGGAGACTGTCATTAAGCTAACAGAGCAGGAGACTGGCTCTATGTTAATATTGCAGGAGTCTGTCACTTGGCTAACATTGCAGGAGACGGTCACTAAGTTAACAATGGAAGAGACCGTCACTATATTAACATTGCAGGAGAATGTCACCACGCTAGCATTGCAGGAGACTCTCTCTATGCTAACGCTGCGGGTCACTGTCACTACGCTAACTTGCAGGAGACTGTCACTATGTTAACTTTGCAAGTGAGTGTCACTATATCAACGTTTCACGAGACTGTTACGATGTTAGCGTTGCAGGGGACTGTCACTAACCTAACAATGCAGGAGACTCTCTGTATGCTAACATTGCAGGAGAATGTCACCACGCTAACATTGCTGGAGACTGTCATTATGTTAACATTGCAGGAGGCTGTCACTATGCAAAGAGTGCAGGAGACTCTCACTATGCATGCATTGCAGGAGACTATCACTATGTTAACATTGCAGTATACTCTCACTATCCTAACTATGCCAGAGACTGTCACTACATTAATCTTAAGGATACTGTCACTATCTTAACTTTGCAGGAGACTGTCATGCTAACAGAGCAGGAGACTGCCACTATGTTAACAATGCAAGTGACTGTCAGTATATTAAACTTGGAGGAGAATGTCACCGTGCTAATAATGCAGGATACTGTTACAAAGCTAGCATTGAAGGAGACTGTCACTATGATAACTTTAATGAGACTGTCATTATGTTAACATTGCAAGTGAGTGTCACTATATCAACGTTGCATGAGACTGTTACGATGTTAGCATTGCAGGGGACTGTCACTAACCTAACTTTGCAGGAGACTCTCAGTATGCTAACATTGCAGGAGACTGTCACTATGTTAACATTGCAGGAGTCTGTCAGTTTGCTAACCTTGCAAGAGACTGTCACTATGCTTATTTGCAGGAGACTGTCACTATGCTAACTTGCAGGAGACTATCACAATGTCAACACTGCAGGAGACTTTCACTATGCTAACATTGCAGCAGAATGTCACTATGCTTACATTGCAGGAGAGTGTAACTATGCTAAAATTGCAGGAAACTGTCACTAGGTTAACATTGCAAGAGACTATCACCATATTAACCCCGGAGAAGAATGTCACCATGCTAACAATGCAGAAGGCTGTCACTATGTTAACATTTCATGACACCGTTACGATGTTAGTATTGCAGGTGACTGTTACTAAGCTAACATTGCAGTAGACTGTCACTATGCTAAATTGAAAAAGACTGTCACTATGTTAACATTGGAGGAGACTGTCATTAACCAAACAGAGCAAGTGAATCTCATTATGCTAACATTGCAGGAGACTGTCACTATATTAACATTGCAGTATCAGGTCACTAATGCTAACTATGCCAGACTTTCATTGCATTAATGTTAAGGATACTCTCATTATGTTAACTTTGCAGGAGACTTTCAATATGCTAACAGAGCAGGATTCTGTCACTACGTAAACAATGCAAGAGACTGTCACTATATTAACCTTGGAGGGAATGTCACCATTCTAACAATGCAGGAGACTGTTACAAATCTAACATTGCAGAAGACTGTAACTATGATAAATTATAGGAGACTGTCACTATGTTAACATTGCAGGAGACTGTCACTATACAAATAAAGCAAGTGACTCGCACTATGCAAGAATTGCAGGAATGCATTGCAGTATATTAACATTGCAGCATTCTGACAGTTTGATAACTATGCCTCTGTCTGTCACTACATTAATGTTGAGGATACTGTCACTTTGTTAACTTTGCAGCAGACTGTCCCTGTGCTAACATTGGAGGAGACTCTCACTATACTAACCTTGCAGCAGAGTGTCATTATGCTAAGAGAGCAGGAGACTGGCACTATGTTAATACTGCAGGAGTCGTTCACTTTGCTAACATTGCACGAGACGGTCACTAAGTTAACAATGCAAGAGACTGTTACTATATTAGCATTGCAGGAGAATATCACCACTCTAACATTGCAGGAGACTGTCACTATGTTAACTTTGCAAGTGAGTGACACTATATTAAAGTTGCACGAGACTGTTATGATGTTAGCATTGCAGGGTACTGTCACTAACCTAACATTGCAGGATACTCTCAGTATGCTAACATGCAGGAGACTGTCACTATGTTACCAATACAAGACATTGTCACTATATTAACCATGGTGGAGACTGTCACTAAGCTAACATTGCGGGAGACTGTCATTATGCTAACTTGCAAAGACTGTCACTATGTTAAATTTCCAACTGTGTGTCACTATATCAACATTGCACAAGACTGTTACAATGTTAGCATTGCAAGGGACTGTCACTAACCTAACATTGCAGGAGACTCTCAGTATGCTAACACTGCAGGAGAATGTCACCAGGCTAACATTGCAGGAGACTGTCACTATGTTAACAATGCAAGAGACTGTCACAATATTAACCCTGGACGAGAATGTCACCATGCTAACAATGCAGAAGGCTGTCACTACGTTAACATTTTCTGAGACCGTTACGATGTTAGTATTGCAGATGACTGTTACTAAGCTAACATTGCAGTAGACTGTCACTATGCTAAATTGACAAAGACTGTCACTATGTAAACATTGGAGGATACTGTCATGAACCAAACAGAGCTGGTGAATCTCACTATGCTAACAGTGCAGGAGACTGTCATTATATTAACATTGCAGTATAACGTCACTAAGTTAACTAAGCCAGACTTTCACTGCATTAATGTTAAGGATACTGTCACTATATTAACTTTGCAGGACACTGTCATTGTGCTAACAGAGCAGGATTCTATCACTATGTTAACAATGCAAGAGACTGTCACTATATTAAACATGGAGGGAACGTAACCATTCAAAAAATGCAGGAGACTGTTACAAAGCAAACATTGCAGAAGACTGTAATTATGATAAATTATAGGAGACTGTCACTATATTCACAATGCAAGAGACTGTCACTATATTAACCCTGGAGGAGAATGTCACCATGCTAACAATGCAGAAGGCTGTCACTATGTTAACATTTCTTGAGTCCGTTACGATGTTAGTATTGCAGGTGACTGTTACTAAGCTAACATTGCTGTAGACTGTCACTATGCTAAATTGAAAAAGACTGTCACTATGTTAACATTGGAGGAGACTGACAGGAACCAAAGAAAGCAGGTGAAATCACTATGCTAACAGTGCAGGAGACAGTCACTATACTAACATTGCTGTATAACATCACTATGCTAAATATGCCAGACTTTCACTGCATTAATGTTAAGGATACTCTCACTATGTTAACTTTGCAGGAAACTGTCATTATGCTAACAGAGCAGGATTCTGTCACTATGTTAACAATGCAAGAGACTGTCACAATATTAACCTTGGAGGGAATGTCACCATGCTAACAATGCAGGAGACTGTTACAAAGCTAACATTGCAGAAGACTGTAACTATGATAAATTATAGGAGACTGTCACAATGTTAACATTGCAGGAGACTGTCACTATACAAACAGAGCAAGTGACTCGCAATATGCAATCATTGCAGGAATGCATTGCAGTATGTTAACATTGCAGCATTCTGACAGTTTGATAACTATGCCGGTGACTGTCACTACATTAATGTTGAGGATACTGTCACTTTGTTAACTTTGCAGCAGTCTGTCCCTGTGCTAACATTGGAGGAGACTCTCACTATGCTAACCTTGCAGGAGACTGTCATTATGCAAACAGAGCAGGAGACTGGCACAATGTTAATATTGCAGGAGTCATTCACTTTGCTAACATTGCACAAGACGGTCACTAAGTTAACAATGCAAGAGACTGTTACTATATTAGAATTGCAGGAGAATTTCACCACTCTAATATTGCAGGAGACTGTCACTAAGTTAACAATGCAAGAGACTGTTACTATATTAGCATTGCAGGAGACTATCACCACTCTAACATTGCAGGAGACTGTCACTATATTAACAATGCAAGAGAATGTCACTATATTAACATTGCAAGAGAATGTCACCACACTAAAATCACAGGAGACTGTCACTACGCTAATGTTGCGGGAGACTGTCACTATGCTAACTTGCAGGAGACTGACACTATATTAACTTTGCAAGTGAGTGTCACTATATCAACATTGCACGAGTCTGTTACGATGTTAGCATTGCAGGGGACTGTCACAAACCTAATATTGCAGGAGACTCTCAGTATGCTAACAATGCAGGAGACTGTCACTATGTTAACATGGCAGGAGAATGTCACTACGCTAACATTGCAGGAGACTGTCACTATGTTAACAATACAAGGCACTGTCACTATATTAACCCTGGAGGAGAATGTCACCATGCTAACAATGCAGAAGGCTGTCACTATGTTAACATTTCATGAGACCATTACGATGTTGGTATTGCAGGTGACTGTTACTAAGCTAACATTGAAGGAGCCTGTCACTATGATAAGTTGAAGGAGACTGTCACTATGTTAACATTACAGTAGACTGTCACCATACAAAGAGAGCAGGTGACTCTCACTATGCAAGCATTGCAGGAAACTATCACTATGTTAACATTGCAGTATACTGTCACTATGCTAACTATGCTGGAGACTCTCACTACATAAATGTTAAGGATACTATCACTATGTTAACTTTGCAGCAGGCTATCATTGTGCTAAAATTGGAGGAGACTGTCACTATGCTAATCTTGCAGGAGACTGGCATTACGCTAACAGAGCAGGAGACTGCCTCTATGCTAATATTGCAGGAGTCTGTCAACTTGCTATCATTGCAGGAGACGGTCACTAAGTTAATAATGCAAGTGACTGTAACTATATTAACATTGCAGGAGACTGTCACTATGCTAACGTTGCGGGAGACTGTCACTAAGCTAACTTGCAGGAGACCGTCACTATGTTAACTTTGCAAGTGAGTGTCACTATCTCAACATTGCATGAGACTGCTAAGATGTTAGCGTTGCAGGGGACTGTCACTAACCTAACATTGCAGGTTACTCTCAGTATGCTATCACTGCAGGAGACAGTCACTAAATTAACATTGCAGGAGAATGTCACCACGCTAACATTGCAGGAGACTGTCACTATGCTAACGTTGCTGGAGACTGGCACTATGCTAACTTGCAGGAGACTGTCACTATGTTAACATTGCAAGTGAGTGTCACTATATCAATGTTGCATGAGACTGTTACGATGTTAGCATTGCAGGGCACTGTCACTAACCTAACATTGCAGGAGACTCTCAGTATGTTAATATTGCAAGAGACTGTCATTATTTTAACATTGCAGGAGACTCTCACAATGCAAAGAGTGCAGGAGACTCTCACTATGCATGCATTGCAGGAGACTATAACTATGCTAACGTTGCAGGATATTGCCACTATGCTAACATGCAGGAGACTGTCACTATGTTACCAATGCAAGACATTGTCACTATATTAACCTTGGAGGAGACTGCCACTATGCTAACGTTGCGGTAGACTGTCACTATGCTAAGTTGCAAAAGAATGTCACTATGTTAAATTTGCAAGTGTATGTCACTATATCAACATTGCACAAGACTGTTACAATGTTAGCATTGCAGGGGACTGTCACTAACCTAACATTGCAGGAAACTCTCAGTATGCTAACATTGCAGGAGACTGTCACTATGTTACCAATGCAAGAGACTGTCACAATATTAACCCTGGAGGAGAATGCCACCATGCTAACAATGCAGAAGGCTGTCACTATGTTAACATTTCATGAGACCATTACGATGTTAGTATTGCAGGTGACTGTTACTAAGCTAACATTGAAGGAGACTGTCACTATGATAAGTTGAAGGAGACTGTCACTATGTTAACATTACAGTAGACAGTCACCATACAAAGAGAGCAGGTGACTGTCACTATGCAAGCATTGCAGGAAACTATCACTATGTTAACATTGCAGTATACTGTCACAATGCTAACTATGCCGGAGACTCTCACTACATTAATGTTAAGGATACTGTCACTATGTTAACTTTGCAGCAGGCTATCATTGTGCTAACATTGGAGGAGACTGTCACTATGCTAATCTTGCAGGAGACTGTCATTACGCTAACAGAGCTGGAGATTGGCTCTATGTTAATATTGCAGGAGTCTGTCAACTTGCTAACATTGCAGGAGACGGTCACTAAGCTAAAAATGCAAGTGACTGTAACTATATTAACATTGCAGGAGACTGTCACTATGCTAACGTTGCGGGAGACTGTCACTAAGCTAACTTGCAGGAGACTGTCACTATGTTAACTTTGCAAGTAAGTGTCACTATCTCATCATTGCACGAGACTGTTACGATGTTAGCGTTGCAGGGGACTATCACTAACCTAACATTGCAGGTTACTCAGTATGTTAACATTGCAGGAGACAGTCACTAAATTAACATTGCAGGAGAATGTCACCATGCTAACATTGCATGAGTATGTTATGATGTTAGCATTGCAGGAGACTGTTACTTAGCTAACATTGCAGGAGACTCTCAGTATGCTAACATTGCAGGAGACTGTCACTATGTTAACATTGCAGGAGACTGTCACAATGCAAAGAGTGCTGGAGACTCTCACTATGCATGCATGGCAGGAGACTATCACTATGTTAACATTGCAGTATACTGTCACTATCCTAACTATGCCAGAGACTGTCACTACATTAATCTTAAGGATACTGTCACTATGCTAACTTTGCAGGAGGCTGTCATGCTAACAGAGCAGGAGACTGTCACTATGTTAACAATGCAAGTTACTGTCACTTTATTAAACTTGGTGGAGAATGACACCATGCTAATAATGCAGGAGACTGTTACAAAGCTAACATTGAAGGAGACTGTCACTATGATAAGTTAAAGGAGACTGTCATTATGTTAACATTACAGTATACTGTCACTATGCTAACTATGCCGGAGACTGTCACTACATTAATATTAAGGATACTGTGACTATGTTAACTTTGCAGCAGGCTGTCATTGTGCTAACATTGGAGGAGACTGTCACAATGCTAACCTTGCAGGAGACTGGCATTACACTAACAGAGCAGGAGACTGGCTCTATGTTAATATTGCAGGAGTCTGTCACTTGGCTAACATTGCAGGAGACGGTCACTAAGTTAATAATGCAAGTGACTGTAACTATATTAACATTGCAGGAGACTGTCACTATGCTAAAGTTGCGGGAGACTGTCACTAAGCTAACTTGCAGGAGTCTGTCACTATGTTAACTTTGCAAGTGAGTGTCACTATCTCATCATTGCACGAGACTGTTATGATGTTAGCGTTGCAGGGGACTGTCACTAACCTAACATTGCAGGATACTCTCAGTATGCTAACACTGCAGGAGACAGTCACTAAATTAACATTGCAGGAGAATGTCACCATGCTAACATTGCATGAGTATGTTATGATGTTAGCATTGCAGGAGACTGTTACTTAGCTAACATTGCAGGAGACTCTCAGTATGCTACCATTGCAGGAGACTGTCACTATGTTAACTTTGCAAGTGAGTGTCACTATATCAACGTTTCACGAGAATGTTACGATGTTAGCTTTGCAGGGGACTGTCACTAACCTAACAATGCAGGAGACTCTCAGTATACTAACATTGCAGGAGAATGTCACCACACTAACATTGCAGGAGACTGTCATTATGTTAACATTGCAAGAGACTGTCACTATGCAAAGAGTGCAGGAGACTTTCACTATGCATGCATTGCAGGAGACTATCACTATGTTAACATTGCAGTATACTGTCACTATCCTAACTATGCCAGAGACTGTCAATACATTAATCTTAAGGATACTGTCACTATCTTAACTTTGCAGGAGACTGTCATGCTAACAGAGCAGGAGACTGTCACTATGTTAACAGTGCAAGTGACTGTCACTTTATTAAACTTGGTGGAGAATATCAGCATGCTAATAACGCAGGTGACTGTTACAAAGCTAACATTGAAGGAGACTGTCACTATGATAAGGTAAAGGAGACTGTCATTATGTTAACATTACAGTAGACTGTCACTATACAAACAGAGCAGGTGACTCTCACTAAGCAAGCATTGCAGGAAACTATCACTATGTTAACATTGCAGTATACTGTCACTATGCTAACTATGCCGGAGACTGTCACTACATTAATGTTAAGGATACTGTGACTATGTTAACTTTGCAGCAGGATGTCATTGTGCTAAGATTGGAGGTGACTGTCACTATGCTAACCTTGGAGGAGACTGTCATTACACTAACAGAGCTGGAGACTGGCTCGATGTTAATATTGCAAGAGCCTGTCACTTTGCTCACATTGCAGGAGACGGTCACTAAGTTAACAATGCAACTCACTGTAACTATATTAACATTGCAGGAAACTGTCACTACACTAACAATGCAGGAGACTGTCACTATGCTAACGTTGCGGGAGACTGTCACTATGTTAACATTGCAAGTGTGTGTCACTATATCAACATTGCACGAAATTGTTACGATGTTAGCATTGCAGGAGACTGTCACTAACCTAACATTGCAGGAGACTCTCAGTATGCTAACATTGCAGGAGAATGTCACCACGCTAACATTGCAGGCGAATGTCACTATGTTAACATTGCAGGAGTCTGTCAGTTTGCTAACCTTGCAAGAGACTGTCACTATGCTAACATGCAAGGGGACTGTCACTATGCTAACTTGCAGGAGACTATGACAATGTTAACACTGCAGGAGTCTTTCACTATGATAAAATTGCAGGAAACTGTCACTATGCTAACTTTCAGGAGACTGTCACTATGTTAACAATGCAAGAGACTGTCACTATATTAACCCTGGAGGAGAATGTCACCATGCTAACAATGCAGAAGGCTGTCACTATGTTAACATTTCATGAGACCGTTTCGATGTTAGTATTGCAGATGACTGTTACTAAGCTAACATTGCAGTAGACTGTCGCTATGCTAAATTGACAAAGACTGTCACTACGTTAACATTGGAGTAGACTGTCATGAACCAAATAGAGCAGGTGAATCTCATTATGCTAACAGTGCAGGAGACTGTCACTACATTACCATTGCAGTATCAGGTCACTAATGCTAACTATGCCAGACTTTCATTGCATTAATGTTAAGGATACTCTCACTATGTTAACTTTGCAGGAGACTGTCATTATGCTAACAGAGCAATTTCTGTCACTATGTTAACAATGCAAGAGACTGTCACATTATTAACCTTGGAGGGAATGTCACCATTCTAACAATGCAGGAGACTGTTACAAAGCTAACATTGCAGAAGACTGTAACTATGATAAATTATAGGAGACTGTCACTATGTTAACATTGCAGGAGACTGCCACTATACAAACAGAGCAAGTGACTCGCACTATGCAAGCATTTCAGGAATGCATTGCAGTATGTTAACATTGCGGTATTCTGTCACTATGATAACTATGCCGCTGACTGTCACTACATTAATGTTAAGGATACTGTCACTATGTTAACATTGCAGCAGGCTATCATTGTGCTAACATTGGAGGAGACTGTCACTATGCTAATCTTGCAGGAGACTGTCATTACGCTAACAGAGCTGGAGACTGGCTCTATGTTAATATTGCAGGAGTCTGTCACTTTGCTAACATTGCAGGAGACGGTCACTAAGTTAACAATGCAAGTGACTGTAACTATATTAACATTGAAGGAGACTGTCACTATGCTAACAATGCAGGAGACTGCCACTATGTTAACAATGCAAGAGACAGTCACTATACTAACATTGCTGTATAACATCACTATGCTAAATATGCCAGACTTTCACTGCATTAATGTTAAGGATACTCTCACTATGTTAACTTTGCAGGAGACTGTTATTATGCTAACAGAGCAGGATTCTGTCATTATGTTAACAATGCAAGAGACTGTCACAATATTAACCTTGGAGGGAATGTCACCGTTCTAACAATGCAGGAGACTGTTACAAAGCTAACATTGCAGAAGACTGTAACTCTGATAAATTATAGGAGACTGTCACAATGTTAACATTGCAGGAGACTGTCACTATACAAACAGAGCAAGTGACTCGCAATATGCAATCATTGCAGGAATGCATTGCAGTATGTTAACATTGCAGCATTCTGACAGTTTGATTACTATGCCGGTGACTGTCACTACATTAATGTTGAGGATACTGTCACTTTGTTAACTTTGCAGCAGGCTATCATTGTGCTAACATTGGAGGAGAATCTCACTATACTAACCTTGCAGCAGAGTGTCATTATACTAAGAGAGCAGGAGACTGGCACTATGTTAATATTGCAGGAGTCGTTCATTTTGCTAACATTGCATGAGACGGTTACTAAGTTAACAATGCAAGAGACTGTTACTATATTAGCATTGCAGGAGAATATCACCACTCTAATATTGCAGAAGACTGTCACTATGTTAACAATGCAAGAGATTGTCACTATATTAACGTTGCAGGAGACTGGCACCACACTAACATTGCAGGAGACTGTCACTATGCTAACTTGCAGGAGACTGTCACTATGTTAACATTGCAAGTGTGTGTCACTATATCAACATTGCACGAGACTGTTACGACGTTAGCATTGCAGGGGACTGTCACTAACCTAACATTGCAGGAGACTCTCAGTATGCTAACATTGCAAGAGACTGTCACTATATTAACATTGCAGGAGAATGTCACCACGCTAACATTGCAGGAGACTGTCACTATGTTAACTTGCAGGAGACTGGCACTATGCTAACTTGCAGGAGACTTTCACTATGTTAACATTGCAAGTGAGTGTCACTATATTAACATTGCAAGAGTATGTCACCACACTAACATCACAGGAGACTGTCACTACGCTAATGTTGCGGGAGACTTTCACTATGCTAACTTGCAGGAGACTGACACTATATTAACTTTGCAAGTGAGTGTCACTATATCAACATTGCACGAGACTGTTACGATGTTGGCATTGCAGGGGACTGTCACTAACCTAACATTGCAGGAGACTCTCAGTATGTTAACATTGCAGGAGACTGTCATTATGCTAACATTGCAGGAGACAGTCACAAAGCAAAGAGTGCAGGAGACTCTCACTATGCATGCATTGCAGGAGACTATCACTATGTTATCATTGCTGTATACTGTCACTATGCTAACTATTCCAGAGACTGTCACTAAATTAATCTTAAGGATACTGTCACTATCTTAACTTTGCAGGAGACTGTCATGCTAACAGAGCAGGAGACTGTCACTATGTTAACAATGCAAGGCACTGTCACTATATTAAACTTGGAGGAGAATGTCACCATGGTAATAATGCAGGAGAGTGTTACAAAGCTAACATTGAAGCAGACTGTCACTATGATAAGTTAAAGCAGACTGTCACTATGTTAACATTACAGTAGACTGTCACTATACAAACAGAGCAGGTGACCCTCATTAAGCAAGCATTGCAGCAAACTATCACTATGTTAACATTGCAGTATACTGTCACTATGCTAGCTATGCCGGAGACTCTCACTACATTAATATTAAGGTTACTGTCACTATGTTAACTTTGCAGCAAGCTATCATTGTGCTAACATTGGAGGAGACTGTCACTGTGCTAATCTTGCAGGAGACTGTCATTAGGCTAACAGAGCAGGGTACTGGCTCTATGTTAACAGTGCAGGATTCTGTCACTTTGCTAACATTGCAGGAGACGGTCACTAAGTTAACAATGCAAGTGACTGTAACTATATTAACATTGCAGGAGACTGTCACTATGCTAAAAATGCAGGAGACTGTCACTATGTTAACAATGGACGAGACTGTCACTATATTAACATTGCAGCAGAATGTCACCACGCTAACATTGCAGGAGACTGTCACTATGCTAACGTTGCTGGAGACTGTCACTATGCTAACTGGAACGAGACTGTCACTATGTTAACATTGCAAGTGAGTGTCACTATATCAACATTGCACGAGTCTGTTACGATGTTAGCATTGTGGGGGACTGTCACTAACCCAACATTGCAGGATACTCTCAGTATGCTAACATTGCAGGAGACAGTCACTATGTTAACATTGCAGGAGACTGGCACTATGTTAACATTGCAGGTGACTGGCACTATGTTAACATTGCAGGAGTCTGTCAGTTTGCTAACCTTGCAAAAGACTGTCACTATGCTAACTTGCAGGAGACTGTCACTATGTAAGTTGCAGGAGACTATCACTGTATCAACACTGCAAGAGTCTTTCACTGTGCTATCATTGCAGGAGAATATCACTATGCTTACATTATAGGAGACTGTCACTATGCTAAAATTGATGGTAACTGTCACTATGCTAACTTGCAGGAGACTGTCACTATGTTAACAATGCAAGAGACTGTCACTATATTAACCCTGGAGGAGAATGTCACCATGCTAAAACTGCAGAAGGCTGTCACTATGTTAACATGTCATGAGACCATTACGATGTTAGTATTGCAGGTGACTGTTACAAAGCTAACATTCAAGGAGACTGTCACTATGATAAGTTAAAGGAGACTGTCACTATGTTAACATTACAGTGGACTGTCACTATACAAACAGAGCAGGTGACTCTCACTAAGCAAGCATTGCAGGAACCTATCACTATGTTAACATTGCAGTATACTGTCACTATGCTAACTATGCCGGAGACTCTCACTACATTAATGTTAAGGATACTGTCACTATGTTAACTTTGCTGCAGGCTATCATTGTGCTAACATTGGAGGAGACTGTCACTATGCTAATCTTGCAGGAGACTTTCATTACACTAATAGAGCAAGAGACTGGCTGTATGTTAATATTGCAGGAGTCCGTCACTTTGCTAACATTGCAGGAGATGGTCACTAAGTTAACAATGCAAGAGACTGTAACTATATTAATATTGCAGGATACTGTCAGTATGCTAAAAATTCAGGAGACTGTCACTATGTTAACAAGAGACCATCACTATATTAACATTGCAGGAGAATGTCACCACGCTAACATTGCAGGAGACTCTCACTATGTTAACAATGGAAGAGACCATCACTATATTAACATTGCAGGAGAATGTCACCACGCTAACATTGCAGGAGACTCTCTCTATGCTAACGTTGCACGAGACTGTCACTACGCTAACTTGCAGGAGACTGTCTCTATGTTAACATTGTAGGAGAATGTCACCACGCTAACATTGCAGGAGAATGTCACCATGCTAACATTGCAGGAGACTGTCTTATGTTAACATTGCAGGAGACTGTCACAATGCAAAGAGTGCAGGAGACTCTCAGTATGCATGCATTGCAGGAGACTATCGCTATGTTAACATTGCAGTATACTGACACGATTCTAACTTTGCCAGAGACTGTCACTACATTAATCTTAAGAATACTGTCACTATCTTAACTTTGCAGGAGACTGTCATGCTAACAGAGCAGGAGACTGTCACTATATTAACAATGCAAGTGACTGTCGCTATATAAACTTGGAGGAGAATGTCACCGTGCTAATAATGCAGGATACTGTTACAAAGCTAACATTGAAGGAGTCTGTCACTATGATAAGGTAAAGGAGATGGTCACTATGTTAACTTTGCAAGTGAGTGTCACTATATGAACATTGCACGAGACTGTTAGGATGTTAGCATTGCAGGGGAAAGTCACTAACCTAACATTGCAGGAGAATGTCACCACGCTAACATTGCAGGAGACTTGCACTATGTTAACATTGCAGGAGTCTGTCAGTTTGCTAACCTTGCAAGAGACTGTCACTATGCTAACTTGCAGGAGACTATCACAATATCAACACCGCAGGAGACTTTCACTATGCTAACATTGCAGGAGAATGTCACTATGCTTACATTGCAGGAGACTGTCACTATGCTAAAATTGCAGGAAACTGTCACTATGCTAACTTTCAGGAGACTGAACTATGTTAACATTGCAAGAGACTGTCACTATATTAACCCTGGAGAAGAATGTCACCATGCTAACAATGCAGAAGGCTGTCACTATGTTAACATTTCATGAGACCGTTACGATGTTAGTATTGCAGGTGACATTGTATCATTGCAGGAGACAGTAACTGTGTTAAAAGAGCAGGAGGCTGTCACTAAACAAACTTGCAGGGGTCATTCACTATGTTAACATTGCTGGAGACAGTCAGTAAGTTAACATGGCAGGAGACTGTCGCAATGTTAACATTGCAGGAGACTGTCACTATGTTAACATTGCAGGAGACTGTCACTATGTTAAAGAGGAGGAGACAGTCACTATGTTAACATTGCAGGGGACTGTCACTATGTTAACATCACAGGAGACTGTCAATAGGCTAACATTGCAGGAAACTGTCACTATGTTAACATTGCAGGAGAATGTCTCTATTGTAACATTGCAGGAAACTGTCACTATGTTAAATGTGCAGGAGACTGTCAGAATGTTAACAATGCAGTAGACTGTCACGATGTTAACATTGCATGAGATTGTATCTATGCTAATAGTTCAGGAGTCTGCCACTATTTTAAAAATGCAGCAGACTGTCACTATGCTAACATTGCAGGAGACTGTCACTAATCCAACATTGCAGGAGAATGTCTCCATTGTATCATTGCAGGAGTCAGTAACTGTGTTAAAAGAGCAGGAGGCTGTCACTAAACAAACTTGCAGGGGTCATTCACTATGTTAACATTGCTGGAGACAGTCAGTAAGTTAACATGGCAGGAGACTGTCGCAATGTTAACATTGCAGGAGACTGTCACTATGTTAACATTGCTGGATTCTGTCACTGTGTTAACATTGTAAGAGACTGTCACTATACTAACATTGCAGTAGACTTTGATTATGTTAACATCGGAGGAGACAGTCACAATGCTAACATTGCAGGACACTGTCACTATGTTAACATTGCACAAGACTGTCACTATGCTAACATTGCAGCTTACTGACAATGTGCTAAGAGGGCATAAGACTGTCGCTAGGTACAAGAGCAGCAGACCATAACCCTGCTAATGGGCAGCAGATTGACAATCAATACGACAGCAGGAATTTGTCAATATAGCAACAGAGCATGTGAAATTCATAATGCTAACAATCTGGAGAATGTCACCAGGTAAAGAGCAGGGGACTGTCACTGTGCCAATATTGTAGGAGACTATCAGAAGGAACCAGAGCAAGGGACAGTTATTATGCTAACATAGCAGGAGAATGTCACTAGGTACCAAAGCACGAGGCTATCACTGGGTACCAGAACAGGATAATGATGCAAGATACCAGAGCAGGAGGCAGCCAATATGCTAACACAGGAAGTGATTTTTGCTATGTACCAGTTCAGGAGACAATCACTTTTGTGACAGCGCAAGGGACTGTCATTCTACTAATAGTACAGTGGACTATCTCACTGCTAACAGACTTTTTCTAGGTTAAAATTGCAGCAGACTGTCACTAGATATAAAAGCAGGAGACTGTCATTCTGCTAACAAGACTGACACTTGAAACCCCAATAGAAGGCTGACACTATGCTAACAGAGCTGGGGACAGTTAACCTGCTAACAGGGCAAGAGACAGTCCCTAGGTGTAAAACCAGCAGACCTACACTCAGCTAACGGTCAGGAGACTGACATTTGATGCCACAGCAGGAGACTGTTACCATGCTCAAATGGCAGAGACCGTCATGATGGCAACACCATAGGGGACTTTCAATATGCCAAATTTGCAGGAGACTGTCACTATGTTAACATTGCAGGAGACTGTCCCTATGCTAACATTGCAGGACACCGTCACTAAGCTAATATAGGAGGATACTGTCACTATGTTAACATTGCAGGAGAATGTCTCTAATGTAACATTGAAGGAGACTGTCACTATGTTAACATTGCATGAGATTGTAACTATGCTAATATGGCACGAGACTGTCACTATGTTATCATTGCAGGAGACTGTCACTATGCTAACATTGCAGGAGACTAACACAATGCTAACATTGCAGGAGAATGTCTCCATTATATCATTGCAGGAGACAGTAACTGGGAACTGTGTTAAAAGAGCAGGAGACTGTCACTAAACAAACTTGCAGGGGTCATTCACTATGTTAACATTGCAGGAGACAGTCAGTAAGTTAACATGGCAGGAGACTGTCGCAATGTTAACATTGCAGCAGACTGTCGCTGTTCTAACATTGAAGGTGACTGTCACTATGTTAACATTGCAGGAGACAGTCACTATGTAAACATTGCAGGAGTCTGTCACTATGCTAACATTGCCGGCTTCTGTCACTATGTTAACACTGTAAGAGACTGTCACTATGCTAACATTGCAAAAGACTGTCACCCAGCTAACATTGCAGGAGACTGTCATTATGTTAACGTTGCTGGAGACTGTCATTATGTTAACATTAATGGAGACTGTCAATATGTTAACATTGCAGGCAACTGTCGCTATACTAACATTGCAGGACACCGTCACTAAGCTAATATAGGAGGATACTGTCACTATGTTAACATTGCAGGAGACTGTCACTATGCTAACATTGCAGAAGACTGTCACTAATCCAACATTGCAGGAGAATGTCTCCATTGTATCATTGCTGGAGACAGTAACTGTGTTAAAAGAGCAGGAGGCTGTCACTAAACAAACTTGCAGGGGTCATTCACTATGTTAACATTGCTGGAGACAGTCAGTAAGTTAACACGGCAGGAGACTGTCGCAATGTTAACATTGCAGGAGACTGTCACTATGTTAACATTGCCGGATTCTGTCACTGTGTTAACATTGTAAGAGACTGTCACTATACTAACATTGCAGTAGACTTTGATTATGTTAACATCGGAGGAGACAGTCACAATGCTAACATTGCAGGACACTGTCACTATGTTAACATTGCACAAGACTGTCACTATGCTAACATTGCAGGACACTATCACTAAGCTAACATTGCAGGCGATTGTCAGCATGCTAAAAGAGCAGGAGACTGTCACTATGCTAACATTGCAGGAGACTGTCACAATGTTAAAATTACAGGACACTGTCACTAAGCTAACATTGCAGGAGACGGTCACTATGCTAAGATTGCAGGCGATTGTCACTATGCTAAAAGAGCAGGAGAATGTCACTATGCTAACAGAGCAGGAGACTGTCACTATGCTAACATTGCAGGACACTATCACTAAGCGAACATTGCAGGACACTATCACTAAGCTAACATTGCAGGCGACTGTCACCATGCTAAAAGAGCAGGAGACTGTCACTATGCTAACATAGCAGGAGACTATCACTATGCTAACATTGCAGGCGATTGTCACCATGCTAAAAGAGCAGGAGACTGTCACTATGCTAAAAGAGCAGGAGACTGTCACTATGCTAAAATTGCAGGCGATTGTCACCATGCTAAAAGAGCAGGAGACTGTCACTATGCTAACATTGCAGGAGACTGTCACCATGCTAAAAGAGCTGGAGACTGTCACTATGCTAACATTGCAGGCGATTGTCACCATGCTAAAAGAGCAGCAGACTGTCGCTATGCTAACATTGCAGGCGATTGTTGGCATGCTAAAAGCGCAGGAGACTGTCACTATGCTAACATTGCAGGAGATTGTCACTATGCTAAAAGAGCAGGAGAGTGTCACTAAGCTAACATTGCAGGATCTATCACTAAGCTAACATTGCAGGAGACTGTTACCATGCTAAAAGAGCACGAGACTGTCACTATGCTAAAAGAGCAGGTGACTGTCACTATGCTAACATTACAGGAGACTGTCACTATGCTAACATTGCAGGACACTATCACTAAGCTAACATTGCAGGAAACAATCACTTAGCTAACATTGCAGGCGATTGTCACCATGCTAAAAGAGCAGGAGACTGTCACTATGCTAAAATTGCAGGAGACTATCACTATGCTAACATTGCAAGCGATTGTCACCATGCTAAAATAACAGGAGACTTTCACTATGCTAAAAGAGCAGGAGACTGTCACTATGCTAAAAGAGCAGGAGACTGTCACTATGCTAACATTGCAGGAGACTGTCACTATGCTAAAAGAGCAGGAGACTGTCACTATGCTAAAAGAGCAGGAGACTGTCACTATGCTAAAAGAGCAGGAGACTGTCACCATGCTAAAAGAGCAGGAGACTGTCGCTATGCTATAAGAGCAGGAGACTGTCACTATGCTAAAAGAGCAGGAGACTGTCACTAAGCTAACATTGCAGGAGACTGTCACCATGCTAAAAGAGCAGGAGACTGTCACTATGCTAACCGTGCAGGACACTATCACTAAGCTAAATTTGCAGGCGATTGTCACTATGCTAAAAGAGCAGGAGACTGTCACTAAGCTAACATTGCAGGAGACTGTCACTATGCTAACATTGCAGGAGACTGTCACCATGCTAAAAGAGCAGGAGACTGTCACTATGCTAACATTTCAGGCGATTGTCACCATGCTAAAAGAGCAGGAGACTGTCGTTATGCTAACATTGCAGGCCATTGTCACCATGCTAAAAGAGCGGGAGACTCGCCATGCTAACATTGCAGGTGTTTGTCACCATGCTAAAAGAGTAGGAGACTGTCACTATGCTAACATTGCAGGAGGCTGTCACTATGCTAACATTGTAGGAGACTGTCACTATGCTAAAAGAGCAGGAGACTGTCAATATGCTAAAAGAGCAGGTGACTGTCACCATGTTAAAAGAGCAGGAGACTGTCGCTATGCTAACATTGCAGGCGATTGTCAACCATGCTAAAAGAGCAGGAGACTATCACTAAGCTAACATTGCAGGCGATTGTCACTATGCTAACAGAGCAGGAGACTGTCACTATGCAAACATTGCAGGCGATTATCACCATGCTAAAAGAGCAGGAGACGTCGCTATGCTAACATTGCAGGAGACAGTCACTATGCTAACATTGCAGGAGACTGTCACTATGCTAACATTGCAGGACACTATCACTAAGCTAACATTGCAGGAAACTGTCACCATTCTAAAAGAGCAGGAGACTGTCACTATGCTAACACTACAGGAGACTGTCACTATGCTAACATTGCAGGACACTATCACTAAGCTAACATTGCAGGACACTATCACTAAGCTAACATTGCAGGCGATTGTCACCATGCTAAAAGAGCAGGAGACTGTCGCTATGCTAACATTGCAGGAGACTGTCACTATGCTAACATTGCAGGAAACTGTCACTATGCTAAAAGAGCAGGAGACTGTCGCTATGCTAACATTGCAGGAGACTTTCACTATGCTAACATTGCAGGCGATTGTCACCATGCTAACATTGCAGGACACTGTCACTAAGCTAACATTGCAGGAGACTGTCACTATGCTAAAAGAGCAGGAGACTGTCACCATGCTAAAAGAGCAGGAGACTCTCACTATGCTAACATTGCAGGAGACTGTCACTATGCGAACATTACAGGAGACTGTCACTATGCTAACATTGCAGGACACTATCACTATGCTAACATTGCAGGACACTATCTCTAAGCTAACATTGCAGGCGATTGTCACCATGCTATCATTGCAGGCGATTGTCACCAAGCTAAAAGAGCAGGAGACTGTCACTATGCTAAAAGAGCAGGAGACTGTCACTATGCTAACATTGCAGGAGACTGTCACTATGCTAAAAGAGCAGGAGACTGTCACTATGCTAAAAGAGCAGGAGACTGTCACTATGCTAAAAGAGCAGGAGACTGTCACCATGCTAAAAGAGCAGGAGTCTGTCACTATGCTAAAAGAGCAGGAGACTGTCACTAAGCGAACATTGCAGGAGACTGTCACCATGCTAAAAGAGCAGGAGACTGTCACTATGCTAACCGTGCAGGACATTATCACTAAGCTAACATTGCAGGCGATTGTCAGTATGCTAAAAGAGCAGGAGACGGTCACTCAGCTAACATTGCAGGAGACTGTCACTATTCTAACATTGCAGGAGACTGTCACCATGCCAAAAGAGCAGGAGACTGTCGCTATGCTAACATTGCAGGCGATTGTCACCAAGCTAAAAGAGCCGGAGACTGTCACTATGCTAACATTGCAGGCGATTGTCACCATGCTAAAAGAGCAGGAGACTGTCACTAAGCTAACATTGCAGGATCTATCACTAAGCTAACATTGCAGGAGACAGTCACCATGCTAAAAGAGCAGGAGACTGTCACTATGATAAAAGAGCAGGAGACTGTCACTATGCTAACATTGCAGGCGATTGTCACCATGCTAAAAGAGCAGGAGACTGTCGCTATGCTAACATTGCAGGCGATTGTCACCATGCTAAAAGAGCAGGAGACTGTCGCTATGCTAACATTGCAGGCGATTGTCACCATGCTAAAAGAGCAGGAGACTGTCGCTATGCTAACATTGCAGGTGACTGTCACTATGCTAACATTGCAGGAGACTGTCACTATGCTAACATTGTAGGCGACTGTCACTATGCTAAAAGAGCAGGAGACTGTCACTATGCTAAAAGAGCAGGAGACTGTCACCATGCTAAAAGAGCAGGAGAGTGTCGCTATGCTAACATTGCAAGACACTATCACTAAGCCAAAATTGCAGGCGATTGTCACCATGCTAAAAGAGCAGGTGACTGTCGCTATGCTAACATTGCAGGCGATTGTCACCATTCTAAAAGAGCAGGACACTATCACTAAGCTAACATTGCAGGCGATTGTCACTATGCTAAAAGAGCAGGAGACTGTCACTATGCTAACATTGCAGGCCATTGTCACCATGCTAAAAGAGCAGTAGACTGTCACTATGCTAACATTGCAGGAGACTGTCACCATGCTAAAAGAGCAGGAGACTGTCACTATGCTAACATTGCAGGTCACTGTCACTAAGCAAACATTGCAGGAGACTGTCACTATGCTAAAAGAGCAGGAGACTGTCACTATGCTAACATTACAGGAGACTGTCACTATGCTAACATTGCAGGACACTATCACTAAGCGAACATTGCAGGACACTATCACTAAGCTAACATTGCAGGCGACTGTCACCATGCTAAAAGAGCAGGAGACTGTCACTATGCTAACATAGCAGGAGACTATCACTATGCTAACATTGCAGGCGATTGTCACCATGCTAAAAGAGCAGGAGACTGTCACTATGCTAAAAGAGCAGGAGACTGTCACTATGCTAAAATTGCAGGCGATTGTCACCATGCTAAAAGAGCAGGAGACTGTCACTATGCTAACATTGCAGGAGACTGTCACCATGCTAAAAGAGCTGGAGACTGTCACTATGCTAACATTGCAGGCGATTGTCACCATGCTAAAAGAGCAGCAGACTGTCGCTATGCTAACATTGCAGGCGATTGTTGGCATGCTAAAAGCGCAGGAGACTGTCACTATGCTAACATTGCAGGAGATTGTCACTATGCTAAAAGAGCAGGAGAGTGTCACTAAGCTAACATTGCAGGATCTATCACTAAGCTAACATTGCAGGAGACTGTTACCATGCTAAAAGAGCACGAGACTGTCACTATGCTAAAAGAGCAGGTGACTGTCACTATGCTAACATTACAGGAGACTGTCACTATGCTAACATTGCAGGACACTATCACTAAGCTAACATTGCAGGAAACTATCACTTAGCTAACATTGCAGGCGATTGTCACCATGCTAAAAGAGCAGGAGACTGTCACTATGCTAAAATTGCAGGAGACTATCACTATGCTAACATTGCAAGCGATTGTCACCATGCTAAAATAACAGGAGACTTTCACTATGCTAAAAGAGCAGGAGACTGTCACTATGCTAAAAGAGCAGGAGACTGTCACTATGCTAACATTGCAGGAGACTGTCACTATGCTAAAAGAGCAGGAGACTGTCACTATGCTAAAAGAGCAGGAGACTGTCACTATGCTAAAAGAGCAGGAGACTGTCACCATGCTAAAAGAGCAGGAGACTGTCGCTATGCTATAAGAGCAGGAGACTGTCACTATGCTAAAAGAGCAGGAGACTGTCACTAAGCTAACATTGCAGGAGACTGCCACCATGCTAAAAGAGCAGGAGACTGTCACTATGCTAACCGTGCAGGACACTATCACTAAGCTAAATTTGCAGGCGATTGTCACTATGCTAAAAGAGCAGGAGACTGTCACTAAGCTAACATTGCAGGAGACTGTCACTATGCTAACATTGCAGGAGACTGTCACCATGCTAAAAGAGCAGGAGACTGTCACTATGCTAACATTTCAGGCGATTGTCACCATGCTAAAAGAGCAGGAGACTGTCGTTATGCTAACATTGCAGGCCATTGTCACCATGCTAAAAGAGCGGGAGACTCGCCATGCTAACATTGCAGGTGTTTGTCACCATGCTAAAAGAGTAGGAGACTGTCACTATGCTAACATTGCAGGAGGCTGTCACTATGCTAACATTGTAGGAGACTGTCACTATGCTAAAAGAGCAGGAGACTGTCAATATGCTAAAAGAGCAGGTGACTGTCACCATGCTAAAAGAGCAGGAGACTGTCGCTATGCTAACATTGCAGGCGATTGTCAACCATGCTAAAAGAGCAGGAGACTATCACTAAGCTAACATTGCAGGCGATTGTCACTATGCTAACAGAGCAGGAGACTGTCACTATGCAAACATTGCAGGCGATTATCACCATGCTAAAAGAGCAGGAGACGTCGCTATGCTAACATTGCAGGAGACAGTCACTATGCTAACATTGCAGGAGACTGTCACTATGCTAACATTGCAGGACACTATCACTAAGCTAACATTGCAGGAAACTGTCACCATTCTAAAAGAGCAGGAGACTGTCACTATGCTAACACTACAGGAGACTGTCACTATGCTAACATTGCAGGACACTATCACTAAGCTAACATTGCAGGACACTATCACTAAGCTAACATTGCAGGCGATTGTCACCATGCTAAAAGAGCAGGAGACTGTCGCTATGCTAACATTGCAGGAGACTGTCACTATGCTAACATTGCAGGAAACTGTCACTATGCTAAAAGAGCAGGAGATTGTCGCTATGCTAACATTGCAGGAGACTTTCACTATGCTAACATTGCAGGCGATTGTCACCATGCTAACATTGCAGGACACTGTCACTAAGCTAACATTGCAGGAGACTGTCACTATGCTAAAAGAGCAGGAGACTGTCACCATGCTAAAAGAGCAGGAGACTCTCACTATGCTAACATTGCAGGAGACTGTCACTATGCGAACATTACAGGAGACTGTCACTATGCTAACATTGCAGGACACTATCACTATGCTAACATTGCAGGACACTATCTCTAAGCTAACATTGCAGGCGATTGTCACCATGCTATCATTGCAGGCGATTGTCACCAAGCTAAAAGAGCAGGAGACTGTCACTATGCTAAAAGAGCAGGAGACTGTCACTATGCTAACATTGCAGGAGACTGTCACTATGCTAAAAGAGCAGGAGACTGTCACTATGCCAAAAGAGCAGGAGACTGTCACTATGCTAAAAGAGCAGGAGACTGTCACCATGCTAAAAGAGCAGGAGTCTGTCACTATGCTAAAAGAGCAGGAGACTGTCACTAAGCGAACATTGCAGGAGACTGTCACCATGCTAAAAGAGCAGGAGACTGTCACTATGCTAACCGTGCAGGACATTATCACTAAGCTAACATTGCAGGCGATTGTCAGTATGCTAAAAGAGCAGGAGACGGTCACTCAGCTAACATTGCAGGAGACTGTCACTATTCTAACATTGCAGGAGACTGTCACCATGCCAAAAGAGCAGGAGACTGTCGCTATGCTAACATTGCAGGCGATTGTCACCAAGCTAAAAGAGCCGGAGACTGTCACTATGCTAACATTGCAGGCGATTGTCACCATGCTAAAAGAGCAGGAGACTGTCACTAAGCTAACATTGCAGGATCTATCACTAAGCTAACATTGCAGGAGACAGTCACCATGCTAAAAGAGCAGGAGACTGTCACTATGATAAAAGAGCAGGAGACTGTCACTATGCTAACATTGCAGGCGATTGTCACCATGCTAAAAGAGCAGGAGACTGTCGCTATGCTAACATTGCAGGCGATTGTCACCATGCTAAAAGAGCAGGAGACTGTCGCTATGCTAACATTGCAGGCGATTGTCACCATGCTAAAAGAGCAGGAGACTGTCGCTATGCTAACATTGCAGGTGACTGTCACTATGCTAACATTGCAGGAGACTGTCACTATGCTAACATTGTAGGCGACTGTCACTATGCTAAAAGAGCAGGAGACTGTCACTATGCTAAAAGAGCAGGAGACTGTCACCATGCTAAAAGAGCAGGAGAGTGTCGCTATGCTAACATTGCAAGACACTATCACTAAGCCAAAATTGCAGGCGATTGTCACCATGCTAAAAGAGCAGGTGACTGTCGCTATGCTAACATTGCAGGCGATTGTCACCATTCTAAAAGAGCAGGACACTATCACTAAGCTAACATTGCAGGCGATTGTCACTATGCTAAAAGAGCAGGAGACTGTCACTATGCTAACATTGCAGGCCATTGTCACCATGCTAAAAGAGCAGTAGACTGTCACTATGCTAACATTGCAGGAGACTGTAACCATGCTAAAAGAGCAGGAGACTGTCACTATGCTAACATTGCAGGTCACTGTCACTAAGCAAACATTGCAGGAGACTGTCACCATGCTAAAAGAGCAGGAGACTGTCACTAGGCTAACATTGCAGAAGACTGTCACAAAGCTAACATTGCAGGAGACTATCACTATGTAAAAGAGCAGGAGACAGTCACTATGCTAACATTGCAGGAGACTATCACTAACCTAACATTGCAGGCGATTGTCACCATGCTAAAAGAGCAGGAGACTGTCACTAAGCGAACATTGCAGGAGACTGTCACCATGCTAAAAGAGCAGGAGACTGTCACTATGCTAACCGTGCAGGAGATTATCACTAAGCTAACATTGCAGGCGATTGTCAGTATGCTAAAAGAGCAGGAGACGGTCACTCAGCTAACATTGCAGGAGACTGTCACTATTCTAACATTGCAGGAGACTGTCACCATGCTAAAAGAGCAGGAGACTGTCGCTATGCTAACATTGCAGGCGATTGTCACCAAGCTAAAAGAGCCGGAGACTGTCACTATGCTAACATTGCAGGCGATTGTCACCATGCTAAAAGAGCAGGAGACTGTCACTAAGCTAACATTGCAGGATCTATCACTAAGCTAACATTGCAGGAGACAGTCACCATGCTAAAAGAGCAGGAGACTGTCACTATGATAAAAGAGCAGGAGACTGTCACTATGCTAACATTGCAGGCGATTGTCACCATGCTAAAAGAGCAGGAGACTGTCGCTATGCTAACATTGCAGGCGATTGTCACCATGCTAAAAGAGCAGGAGACTGTCGCTATGCTAACATTGCAGGCGATTGTCACCATGCTAAAAGAGCAGGAGACTGTCGCTATGCTAACATTGCAGGTGACTGTCACTATGCTAACATTGCAGGAGACTGTCACTATGCTAACATTGTAGGCGACTGTCACTATGCTAAAAGAGCAGGAGACTGTCACTATGCTAAAAGAGCAGGAGACTGTCACCATGCTAAAAGAGCAGGAGACTGTCGCGATGCTAACATTGCAGGACACTATCACTAAGCCAAAATTGCAGGCGATTGTCACCATGCTAAAAGAGCAGGTGACTGTCGCTATGCTAACATTGCAGGCGATTGTCACCATGCTAAAAGAGCAGGACACTATCACTAAGCTAACATTGCAGGCGATTGTCACTATGCTAAAAGAGCAGGAGACTGTCACTATGCTAACATTGCAGGCCATTGTCACCATGCTAAAAGAGCAGTAGACTGTCACTATGCTAACATTGCAGGAGACTGTCACCATGCTAAAAGAGCAGGAGACTGTCACTATGCTAACATTGCAGGTCACTGTCACTAAGCAAACATTGCAGGAGACTGTCACCATGCTAAAAGAGCAGGAGACTGTCACTATGCTAACATTGCAGAAGACTGTCACAAAGCTAACATTGCAGGAGACTATCACTATGCTAAAAGAGCAGGAGACAGTCACTATGCTAACATTGCAGGAGACTATCACTAAGCTAACATAGCAGGCGATTGTCACCATGCTAAAAGAGCAGGAGACTGTCGCTATGCTAACATTGCAGGAGACTGTCACTATGCTAACATTGCAGGAGACTGTCACTATGCTAAAAGAGTAGGAGACTGTCACTATGCTAACATTGCAGGAGACTGTCACTATGCTAACATTGCAGGCGATTATCACCATGCTAAAAGAGCAGGAGACTGTCACTATGCTAAAAGAGCAGGAGACTGTCACTATGCTAAAAGAGCAGGAGACTGTCACTAAGCTAACATTGCATGAGACTGTCACCATGCTAAAAGAGCAGGAGACTGTCACTATGCTAACATTGCAGGACACTATCACTAAGCTAACATTGCAGGCGATTGTCACTATGCTAAAAGAGCAGGAGACTGTCACTAAGCTAACATTGCAGGAGACTGTCACTATGCTAACATTGCAGGAGACTGTCACCATGCTAAAAGAGCAGGAGACTGTCACTATGCTAACATTGCAGGACACCATCACTAAGCTAATATTGCAGGCGATTGTCGCCATGCTAAAAGAGCAGGAGACTATCACTATGCTAACATTGCAGGAGACTGTCACTATGCTATAGGAGCAGGAGACTGTCACTATGCTAACATTGCAGGAGACTGTCACTATGCTAAAAGAGCAGGAGACTGTCACCATGCTAAAAGAGCAGGAGACTGTCACTATGCTAACACTACAGGAGACTGTCACTATGCTAACATTGCAGGACACTATCACTAAGCTAACATTGCAGGACACTATCACTAAGCTAACATTGCAGGCGATTGTCACCATGCTAAAAGAGCAGGAGACTGTCGCTATGCTAACATTGCAGGAGACTGTCACTATGCTAACATTGCAGGAAACTGTCACTATGCTAAAAGAGCAGGAGACTGTCGCTATGCTAACATTGCAGGAGACTTTCACTATGCTAACATTGCAGGCGATTGTCACCATGCTAACATTGCAGGACACTGTCACTAAACTAACATTGCAGGAGACTGTCACTATGCTAAAAGAGCAGGAGACTGTCACCATGCTAAAAGAGCAGGAGACTGTCACTATGCTAACATTGCAGGAGACTGTCACTATGCGAACATTACAGGAGACTGTCACTATGCTAACATTGCAGGACACTATCACTATGCTAACATTGCAGGACACTATCTCTAAGCTAACATTGCAGGCGATTGTCACCATGCTAACATTGCAGGCGATTGTCACCAAGCTAAAAGAGCAGGAGACTGTCACTATGCTAAAAGAGCAGGAGACTGTCACTATGCTAACATTGCAGGAGACTGTCACTATGCTAAAAGAGCAGGAGACTGTCACTATGCTAAAAGAGCAGGAGACTGTCACTATGCTAAAAGAGCAGGAGACTGTCACCATGCTAAAAGAGCAGGAGTCTGTCACTATGCTAAAAGAGCAGGAGACTGTCACTAAGCGAACATTGCAGGAGACTGTCACCATGCTAAAAGAGCAGGAGACTGTCACTATGCTAACCGTGCAGGACATTATCACTAAGCTAACATTGCAGGCGATTGTCAGTATGCTAAAAGAGCAGGAGACGGTCACTCAGCTAACATTGCAGGAGACTGTCACTATTCTAACATTGCAGGAGACTGTCACCATGCTAAAAGAGCAGGAGACTGTCGCTATGCTAACATTGCAGGCGATTGTCACCAAGCTAAAAGAGCCGGAGACTGTCACTATGCTAACATTGCAGGCGATTGTCACCATGCTAAAAGAGCAGGAGACTGTCACTAAGCTAACATTGCAGGATCTATCACTAAGCTAACATTGCAGGAGACAGTCACCATGCTAAAAGAGCAGGAGACTGTCACTATGATAAAAGAGCAGGAGACTGTCACTATGCTAACATTGCAGGCGATTGTCACCATGCTAAAAGAGCAGGAGACTGTCGCTATGCTAACATTGCAGGCGATTGTCACCATGCTAAAAGAGCAGGAGACTGTCACTATGCTAACATTGCAGGCGATTGTCACCATGCTAAAAGAGCAGGAGACTGTCGCTATGCTAACATTGCAGGTGACTGTCACGATGCTAACATTGCAGGAGACTGTCACTATGCTAACATTGTAGGCGACTGTCACTCTGCTGAAAGAGCAGGAGACTTTCACTATGCTAAAAGAGCAGGAGACTGTCACCATGCTAAAAGAGCAGGAGACTGTCGCTATGCTAACATTGCAGGACACTATCACTAAGCCAAAATTGCAGGCGATTGTCACCATGCTAAAAGAGCAGGTGACTGTCGTTATGCTAACATTGCAGGCGATTGTCACCATGCTAAAAGAGCAGGACACTATCACTAAGCTAACATTGCAGGCGATTGTCACTACGCTAAAAGAGCAGGAGACTGTCACTATGCTAACATTGCAGGCCATTGTCACCATGCTAAAAGAGCAGTAGACTGTCACTATGCTAACATTGCAGGAGACAGTCACCATGCTAAAAGAGCAGGAGACTGTCACTATGCTAACATTGCAGGTCACTGTCACTAAGCAAACATTGCAGGAGACTGTCACCATGCTAAAAGAGCTGGAGACTGTCACTATGCTAACATTGCAGAAGACTGTCACAAAGCTAACATTGCAGGAGACTATCACTATGCTAAAAGAGCAGGAGACAGTCACTATGCTAACATTGCAGGAGACTATCACTAAGCTAACATTGCAGGCGATTGTCACCATGCTAAAAGAGCAGGAGACTGTCGCTATGCTAACATTGCAGGAGACTGTCACTATGCTAACATTGCAGGAGACTGTCACTATGGTAAAAGAGTAGGAGACTGTCACTATGCTAACATTGCAGGAGACTGTCACTATGCTAACATTGCAGGCGATTATCACCATGCTAACATTGCAGGACACTATCACTAAGCTAACATTGCAGGAGACTGTCACTATGCTAAAAGAGCAGGAGACTGTCACCATGCTAAAAGAGCAGGAGACTGTCACTATGCTAACATTGCAGGAGACTGTCACTATGCTAACATTGCAGGAGACTGTCACTATGCTAACATTGCAGGAGACTGTCACTATGCTAAAAGAGAAGGAGACTGTCGCTATGCTAACATTGCAGGAGACTGTTACTATGCTAACATTGCAGGCGATTGTCACCATGCCAAAAAAGCAGGAGACTGTCACTATCCTAACATTGCAGGTGATTGTCACCATGCTAAAAGAGCAGGAGACAGTGACTATGCTAACATTGCAGGACACTATCACTAAGCTAATATTGCAGGCAATTGTCGCCATGCTAAAAGAGCAGGAGACTATCACTATGCTAACATTGCAGGAGACTGTCACTATGCTATAGGAGCAGGAGACTGTCACTATGCTAACATTGCAGGAGACTGTCACTATGCTAACATTGCAGGACACTATCACTAAGCTAACATTGCAGGACACTATCACTAAGCTAACATTGCAGGCGATTGTCACCATGCTAAAAGAGCAGGAGACTGTCACTATGCTAACATTGCAGGAGACTATCACTATGCTAAAATTGCAGGCGATTGTCACCATGCTAAAAGAGCAGGAGACTGTCACTATGCTAAAAGAGCAGGAGACTGTCACTATGCTAAAATTGCAGGCGATTGTCACCATGCTAAAAATGCAGGAGACTGTCACTATGCTAAAAGAGCAGGAGACTGTCACTATGCTAAAAGAGCAGGAGACTGTCACTATGCTAACATTGCAGGAGACTGTCACTATGCTAAAAGAGCAGGAGACTGTCACTATGCTAAAAGAGCAGGAGACTGTCACTATGCTAAAAGAGCAGGAGACTGTCACTATGCTAAAAGAGCAGGAGACTGTCACCATGCTAAAAGAGCAGGAGACTGTCACTATGCTAAAAGAGCAGGAGACTGTCACTAAGCTAACATTGCAGGAGACTGTCACCATGCTAAAAGAGCAGGAGACTGTCACTATGCTAACATTGCAGGACACTATCACTAAGCTAACATTGCAGGCGATTGTCACTATGCTAAAAGAGCAGGAGACTGTCACTAAGCTAACATTGCTGGAGACTGTCACTATGCTAACAATGCAGGAGACTGTCACCATGCTAAAAGAGCAGGAGACTGTCAATATGCTAACATTGCAGGACACTATCACTAAGCTAATATTGCAGGCGATTGTCGCCATGCTAAAAGAGCAGGAGACTATCACTATGCTAACTTTGCAGGAGACTGTCACTATGCTATAGGAGCAGGAGACTGTCACTATGCTAACATTGCAGGAGACTGTCACTATGCTAAAAGAGCAGGAGACTGTCACCATGCTAAAAGAGCAGGAGACTGTCACTATGCTAACACTACAGAAGACTGTCACTATGCTAACATTGCAGGACACTATCACTAAGCGAACATTGCAGGACACTGTCACTAAGCTAACATTGCAGGCGACTGTCACCATGCTAAAAGAGCAGGAGACTGTCACTATGCTAACATAGCAGGAGACTATCATTATGCTAACATTGCAGGCGATTGTCACCATGCTAAAAGAGCAGGAGACTGTCACTATGCTAAAAGAGCAGGAGACTGTCACTATGCTAAAATTGCAGGCGATTGTCACCATGCTAAAAGAGCAGGAGACTGTCACTATGCTAAAAGAGCAGGAGACTGTCACTATGCTAAAAGAGCAGGAGACTGTCACTAAGCTAACATTGCATGAGACTGTCACCATGCTAAAAGAGCAGGAGACTGTCACTATGCTAACATTGCAGGACACTATCACTAAGCTAACATTGCAGGCGATTGTCACTATGCTAAAAGAGCAGGAGACTGTCACTAAGCTAACATTGCAGGAGACTGTCACTATGCTAACATTGCAGGAGACTGTCACCATGCTAAAAGAGCAGGAGACTGTCACTATGCTAACATTGCAGGACACCATCACTAAGCTAATATTGCAGGCGATTGTCGCCATGCTAAAAGAGCAGGAGACTATCACTATGCTAACATTGCAGGAGACTGTCACTATGCTATAGGAGCAGGAGACTGTCACTATGCTAACATTGCAGGAGACTGTCACTATGCTAAAAGAGCAGGAGACTGTCACCATGCTAAAAGAGCAGGAGACTGTCACTATGCTAACACTACAGGAGACTGTCACTATGCTAACATTGCAGGACACTATCACTAAGCTAACATTGCAGGACACTATCACTAAGCTAACATTGCAGGCGATTGTCACCATGCTAAAAGAGCAGGAGACTGTCGCTATGCTAACATTGCAGGAGACTGTCACTATGCTAACATTGCAGGAAACTGTCACTATGCTAAAAGAGCAGGAGACTGTCGCTATGCTAACATTGCAGGAGACTTTCACTATGCTAACATTGCAGGCGATTGTCACCATGCTAACATTGCAGGACACTGTCACTAAACTAACATTGCAGGAGACTGTCACTATGCTAAAAGAGCAGGAGACTGTCACCATGCTAAAAGAGCAGGAGACTGTCACTATGCTAACATTGCAGGAGACTGTCACTATGCGAACATTACAGGAGACTGTCACTATGCTAACATTGCAGGACACTATCACTATGCTAACATTGCAGGACACTATCTCTAAGCTAACATTGCAGGCGATTGTCACCATGCTAACATTGCAGGCGATTGTCACCAAGCTAAAAGAGCAGGAGACTGTCACTATGCTAAAAGAGCAGGAGACTGTCACTATGCTAACATTGCAGGAGACTGTCACTATGCTAAAAGAGCAGGAGACTGTCACTATGCTAAAAGAGCAGGAGACTGTCACTATGCTAAAAGAGCAGGAGACTGTCACCATGCTAAAAGAGCAGGAGTCTGTCACTATGCTAAAAGAGCAGGAGACTGTCACTAAGCGAACATTGCAGGAGACTGTCACCATGCTAAAAGAGCAGGAGACTGTCACTATGCTAACCGTGCAGGACATTATCACTAAGCTAACATTGCAGGCGATTGTCAGTATGCTAAAAGAGCAGGAGACGGTCACTCAGCTAACATTGCAGGAGACTGTCACTATTCTAACATTGCAGGAGACTGTCACCATGCTAAAAGAGCAGGAGACTGTCGCTATGCTAACATTGCAGGCGATTGTCACCAAGCTAAAAGAGCCGGAGACTGTCACTATGCTAACATTGCAGGCGATTGTCACCATGCTAAAAGAGCAGGAGACTGTCACTAAGCTAACATTGCAGGATCTATCACTAAGCTAACATTGCAGGAGACAGTCACCATGCTAAAAGAGCAGGAGACTGTCACTATGATAAAAGAGCAGGAGACTGTCACTATGCTAACATTGCAGGCGATTGTCACCATGCTAAAAGAGCAGGAGACTGTCGCTATGCTAACATTGCAGGCGATTGTCACCATGCTAAAAGAGCAGGAGACTGTCACTATGCTAACATTGCAGGCGATTGTCACCATTCTAAAAGAGCAGGAGACTGTCGCTATGCTAACATTGCAGGTGACTGTCACGATGCTAACATTGCAGGAGACTGTCACTATGCTAACATTGTAGGCGACTGTCACTCTGCTGAAAGAGCAGGAGACTTTCACTATGCTAAAAGAGCAGGAGACTGTCACCATGCTAAAAGAGCAGGAGACTGTCGCTATGCTAACATTGCAGGACACTATCACTAAGCCAAAATTGCAGGCGATTGTCACCATGCTAAAAGAGCAGGTGACTGTCGTTATGCTAACATTGCAGGCGATTGTCACCATGCTAAAAGAGCAGGACACTATCACTAAGCTAACATTGCAGGCGATTGTCACTATGCTAAAAGAGCAGGAGACTGTCACTATGCTAACATTGCAGGCCATTGTCACCATGCTAAAAGAGCAGTAGACTGTCACTATGCTAACATTGCAGGAGACAGTCACCATGCTAAAAGAGCAGGAGACTGTCACTATGCTAACATTGCAGGTCACTGTCACTAAGCAAACATTGCAGGAGACTGTCACCATGCTAAAAGAGCTGGAGACTGTCACTATGCTAACATTGCAGAAGACTGTCACAAAGCTAACATTGCAGGAGACTATCACTATGCTAAAAGAGCAGGAGACAGTCACTATGCTAACATTGCAGGAGACTATCACTAAGCTAACATTGCAGGCGATTGTCACCATGCTAAAAGAGCAGGAGACTGTCGCTATGCTAACATTGCAGGAGACTGTCACTATGCTAACATTGCAGGAGACTGTCACTATGGTAAAAGAGTAGGAGACTGTCACTATGCTAACATTGCAGGAGACTGTCACTATGCTAACATTGCAGGCGATTATCACCATGCTAACATTGCAGGACACTATCACTAAGCTAACATTGCAGGAGACTGTCACTATGCTAAAAGAGCAGGAGACTGTCACCATGCTAAAAGAGCAGGAGACTGTCACTATGCTAACATTGCAGGAGACTGTCACTATGCTAACATTGCAGGAGACTGTCACTATGCTAACATTGCAGGAGACTGTCACTATGCTAAAAGAGAAGGAGACTGTCGCTATGCTAACATTGCAGGAGACTGTTACTATGCTAACATTGCAGGCGATTGTCACCATGCCAAAAAAGCAGGAGACTGTCACTATCCTAACATTGCAGGTGATTGTCACCATGCTAAAAGAGCAGGAGACAGTGACTATGCTAACATTGCAGGACACTATCACTAAGCTAATATTGCAGGCAATTGTCGCCATGCTAAAAGAGCAGGAGACTATCACTATGCTAACATTGCAGGAGACTGTCACTATGCTATAGGAGCAGGAGACTGTCACTATGCTAACATTGCAGGAGACTGTCACTATGCTAACATTGCAGGACACTATCACTAAGCTAACATTGCAGGACACTATCACTAAGCTAACATTGCAGGCGATTGTCACCATGCTAAAAGAGCAGGAGACTGTCACTATGCTAACATTGCAGGAGACTATCACTATGCTAAAATTGCAGGCGATTGTCACCATGCTAAAAGAGCAGGAGACTGTCACTATGCTAAAAGAGCAGGAGACTGTCACTATGCTAAAATTGCAGGCGATTGTCACCATGCTAAAAATGCAGGAGACTGTCACTATGCTAAAAGAGCAGGAGACTGTCACTATGCTAAAAGAGCAGGAGACTGTCACTATGCTAACATTGCAGGAGACTGTCACTATGCTAAAAGAGCAGGAGACTGTCACTATGCTAAAAGAGCAGGAGACTGTCACTATGCTAAAAGAGCAGGAGACTGTCACTATGCTAAAAGAGCAGGAGACTGTCACCATGCTAAAAGAGCAGGAGACTGTCACTATGCTAAAAGAGCAGGAGACTGTCACTAAGCTAACATTGCAGGAGACTGTCACCATGCTAAAAGAGCAGGAGACTGTCACTATGCTAACATTGCAGGACACTATCACTAAGCTAACATTGCAGGCGATTGTCACTATGCTAAAAGAGCAGGAGACTGTCACTAAGCTAACATTGCTGGAGACTGTCACTATGCTAACAATGCAGGAGACTGTCACCATGCTAAAAGAGCAGGAGACTGTCAATATGCTAACATTGCAGGACACTATCACTAAGCTAATATTGCAGGCGATTGTCGCCATGCTAAAAGAGCAGGAGACTATCACTATGCTAACTTTGCAGGAGACTGTCACTATGCTATAGGAGCAGGAGACTGTCACTATGCTAACATTGCAGGAGACTGTCACTATGCTAAAAGAGCAGGAGACTGTCACCATGCTAAAAGAGCAGGAGACTGTCACTATGCTAACACTACAGAAGACTGTCACTATGCTAACATTGCAGGACACTATCACTAAGCGAACATTGCAGGACACTGTCACTAAGCTAACATTGCAGGCGACTGTCACCATGCTAAAAGAGCAGGAGACTGTCACTATGCTAACATAGCAGGAGACTATCATTATGCTAACATTGCAGGCGATTGTCACCATGCTAAAAGAGCAGGAGACTGTCACTATGCTAAAAGAGCAGGAGACTGTCACTATGCTAAAATTGCAGGCGATTGTCACCATGCTAAAAGAGCAGGAGACTGTCACTATGCTAACATTGCAGGAGACTGTCACCATGCTAAAAGAGCTGGAGACTGTCACTATGCTAACATTGCAGGCGATTGTCACCATGCTAAAAGAGCCGCAGACTGTCGCTATGCTAACATTGCAGGCGATTGTTGGCATGCTAAAAGCGCAGGAGTCTGTCACTATGCTAACATTGCAGGAGATTGTCACTATGCTAAAAGAGCAGGAGAGTGTCACTAAGCTAACATTGCAGGATCTATCACTAAGCTAACATTGCAGGAGACTGTTACCATGCTAAAAGAGCACGAGACTGTCACTATGCTAAAAGAGCAGGTGACTGTCACTATGCTAACATTACAGGAGACTGTCACTATGCTAACATTGCAGGACACTATCACTAAGCTAACATTGCAGGAAACTATCACTTAGCTAACATTGCAGGCGATTGTCACCATGCTAAAAGAGCAGGAGACTGTCACTATGCTAAAATTGCAGGAGACTATCACTATGCTAACATTGCAAGCGATTGTCACCATGCTAAAATAACAGGAGACTTTCACTATGCTAAAAGAGCAGGAGACTGTCACTATGCTAAAAGAGCAGGAGACTGTCACTATGCTAACATTGCAGGAGACTGTCACTATGCTAAAAGAGCAGGAGACTGTCACTATGCTAAAAGAGCAGGAGACTGTCACTATGCTAAAAGAGCAGGAGACTGTCACCATGCTAAAAGAGCAGGAGACTGTCGCTATGCTATAAGAGCAGGAGACTGTCACTATGCTAAAAGAGCAGGAGACTGTCACTAAGCTAACATTGCAGGAGACTGTCACCATGCTAAAAGAGCAGGAGACTGTCACTATGCTAACCGTGCAGGACACTATCACTAAGCTAAATTTGCAGGCGATTGTCACTATGCTAAAAGAGAAGGAGACTGTCACTAAGCTAACATTGCAGGAGACTGTCACTATGCTAACATTGCAGGAGACTGTCACCAGGCTAAAAGAGCAGGAGACTGTCACTATGCTAACATTTCAGGCGATTGTCACCATGCTAAAAGAGCAGGAGACTGTCGTTATGCTAACATTGCAGGCCATTGTCACCATGCTAAAAGAGCGGGAGACTCGCCATGCTAACATTGCAGGTGTTTGTCACCATGCTAAAAGAGTAGGAGACTGTCACTATGCTAACATTGCAGGAGGCTGTCACTATGCTAACATTGTAGGAGACTGTCACTATGCTAAAAGAGCAGGAGACTGTCAATATGCTAAAAGAGCAGGAGACTGTCACCATGCTAAAAGAGCAGGAGACTGTCGCTATGCTAACATTGCAGGACACTATCACTAAGCTAACATTGCAGGCGATTGTCACCATGCTAAAAGAGCAGGAGACTGTCGCTATGCTAACATTGCAGGCGATTGTCAACCATGCTAAAAGAGCAGGAGACTATCACTAAGCTAACATTGCAGGCGATTGTCACTATGCTAACAGAGCAGGAGACTGTCACTATGCAAACATTGCAGGCGATTATCACCATGCTAAAAGAGCAGGAGACGTCGCTATGCTAACATTGCAGGAGACAGTCACTATGCTAACATTGCAGGAGACTGTCACTATGCTAACATTGCAGGACACTATCACTAAGCTAACATTGCAGGAAACTGTCACCATTCTAAAAGAGCAGGAGACTATCACTATGCTAACATTGCAGGAGACTATCACTAAGCTAACATTGCAGGCGATTGTCACCATGCTAAAAGAGCAGGAGACTGTCACTAAGCGAACATTGCAGGAGACTGTCACCATGCTAAAAGAGCAGGAGACTGTCACTATGCTAACCGTGCAGGAGATTATCACTAAGCTAACATTGCAGGCGATTGTCAGTATGCTAAAAGAGCAGGAGACGGTCACTCAGCTAACATTGCAGGAGACTGTCACTATTCTAACATTGCAGGAGACTGTCACCATGCTAAAAGAGCAGGAGACTGTCGCTATGCTAACATTGCAGGCGATTGTCACCAAGCTAAAAGAGCCGGAGACTGTCACTATGCTAACATTGCAGGCGATTGTCACCATGCTAAAAGAGCAGGAGACTGTCACTAAGCTAACATTGCAGGATCTATCGCTAAGCTAACATTGCAGGAGACAGTCACCATGCTAAAAGAGCAGGAGACTGTCACTATGATAAAAGAGCAGGAGACTGTCACTATGCTAACATTGCAGGCGATTGTCACCATGCTAAAAGAGCAGGAGACTGTCGCTATGCTAACATTGCAGGCGATTGTCACTATGCTAAAAGAGCAGGAGACTGTCGCTATGCTAACATTGCAGGCGATTGTCACCATGCTAAAAGAGCAGGAGACTGTCGCTATGCTAACATTGCAGGTGACTGTCACTATGCTAACATTGCAGGAGACTGTCACTATGCTAACATTGTAGGCGACTGTCACTATGCTAAAAGAGCAGGAGACTGTCACTATGCTAAAAGAGCAGGAGACTGTCACCATGCTAAAAGAGCAGGAGACTGTCGCTATGCTAACATTGCAGGACACTATCACTAAGCCAAAATTGCAGGCGATTGTCACCATGCTAAAAGAGCAGGTGACTGTCGCTATGCTAACATTGCAGGCGATTGTCACCATGCTAAAAGAGCAGGACACTATCACTAAGCTAACATTGCAGGCGATTGTCACTATGCTAAAAGAGCAGGAGACTGTCACTATGCTAACATTGCAGGCCATTGTCACCATGCTAAAAGAGCAGTAGACTGTCACTATGCTATCATTGCAGGAGACTGTCACCATGCTAAAAGAGCAGGAGACTGTCACTATGCTAACATTGCAGGACACTGTCACTAAGCAAACATTGCAGGAGACTGTCACCATGCTAAAGGAGCAGGAGACTGTCACTATGCTAACATTGCAGAAGACTGTCACAAAGCTAACATTGCAGGAGACTATCACTATGCTAAAAGAGCAGGAGACAGTCACTATGCTAACATTGCAGGAGACTATCACTAAGCTAACATTGCAGGCGATTGTCACCATGCTAAAAGAGCAGGAGACTGTCGCTATGCTAACATTGCAGGAGACTGTCACTATGCTAACATTGCAGGAGACTGTCACTATGCTAAAAGAGTAGGAGACTGTCACTATGCTAACATTGCAGGAGACTGTCACTATGCTAACATTGCAGGCGATAATCACCATGCTAAAAGAGCAGGAGACTGTCACTATGCTAAAAGAGCAGGAGACTGTCACTATGCTAAAAGAGCAGGAGACTGTCACTAAGCTAACATTGCATGAGACTGTCACCATGCTAAAAGAGCAGGAGACTGTCACTATGCTAACATTGCAGGACACTATCACTAAGCTAACATTGCAGGCGATTGTCACTATGCTAAAAGAGCAGGAGACTGTCACTAAGCTAACATTGCAGGAGACTGTCACTATGCTAACATTGCAGGAGACTGTCACCATGCTAAAAGAGCAGGAGACTGTCACTATTCTAACATTGCAGGACACCATCACTAAGCTAATATTGCAGGCGATTGTCGCCATGCTAAAAGAGCAGGAGACTATCACTATGCTAACATTGCAGGAGACTGTCACTATGCCATAGGAGCAGGAGACTGTCACTATGCTAACATTGCAGGAGACTGTCACTATGCTAAAAGAGCAGGAGACTGTCACCATGCTAAAAGAGCAGGAGACTGTCACTATGCTAACACTACAGGAGACTGTCACTATGCTAACATTGCAGGACACTATCACTAAGCTAACATTGCAGGACACTATCACTAAGCTAACATTGCAGGCGATTGTCACCATGCTAAAAGAGCAGGAGACTGTCGCTATGCTAACATTGCAGGAGACTGTCACTATGCTAACATTGCAGGAAACTGTCACTATGCTAAAAGAGCAGGAGACTGTCGCTATGCTAACATTGCAGGAGACTTTCACTATGCTAACATTGCAGGCGATTGTCACCATGCTAACATTGCAGGACACTGTCACTAAGCTAACATTGCAGGAGACTGTCACTATGCTAAAAGAGCAGGAGACTGTCACCATGCTAAAAGAGCAGGAGACTGTCACTATGCTAACATTGCAGGAGACTGTCACTATGCGAACATTACAGGAGACTGTCACTATGCTAACATTGCAGGACACTATCACTATGCTAACATTGCAGGACACTATCTCTAAGCTAACATTGCAGGCGATTGTCACCATGCTAACATTGCAGGCGATTGTCACCAAGCTAAAAGAGCAGGAGACTGTCACTATGCTAACATTGCAGGAGACTGTCACTATGCTAACATTGCAGGACACTATCACTAAGCGAACATTGCAGGACACTGTCACTAAGCTAACATTGCAGGCGACTGTCACCATGCTAAAAGAGCAGGAGACTTTCACTATGCTAACATAGCAGGAGACTATCATTATGCTAACATTGCAGGCGATTGTCACCATGTTAAAAGAGCAGGAGACTGTCACTATGCTAAAAGAGCAGGAGACTGTCACTATGCTAAAATTGCAGGCGATTGTCACCATGCTAAAAGAGCAGGAGACTGTCACTATGCTAACATTGCAGGAGACTGTCACCATGCTAAAAGAGCTGGAGACTGTCACTATGCTAACATTGCAGGCGATTGTCACCATGCTAAAAGAGCAGCAGACTGTCGCTATGCTAACATTGCAGGCGATTGTTGGCATGCTAAAAGCGCAGGAGTCTGTCACTATGCTAACATTGCAGGAGATTGTCACTATGCTAAAAGAGCAGGAGAGTGTCACTAAGCTAACATTGCAGGATCTATCACTAAGCTAACATTGCAGGAGACTGTTACCATGCTAAAAGAGCACGAGACTGTCACTATGCTAAAAGAGCAGGTGACTGTCACTATGCTAACATTACAGGAGACTGTCACTATGCTAACATTGCAGGACACTATCACTAAGCTAACATTGCAGGAAACTATCACTTAGCTAACATTGCAGGCGATTGTCACCATGCTAAAAGAGCAGGAGACTGTCACTATGCTAAAATTGCAGGAGACTATCACTATGCTAACATTGCAAGCGATTGTCACCATGCTAAAATAACAGGAGACTTTCACTATGCTAAAAGAGCAGGAGACTGTCACTATGCTAAAAGAGCAGGAGACTGTCACTATGCTAACATTGCAGGAGACTGTCACTATGCTAAAAGAGCAGGAGACTGTCACTATGCTAAAAGAGCAGGAGACTGTCACTATGCTAAAAGAGCAGGAGACTGTCACCATGCTAAAAGAGCAGGAGACTGTCGCTATGCTATAAGAGCAGGAGACTGTCACTATGCTAAAAGAGCAGGAGACTGTCACTAAGCTAACATTGCAGGAGACTGTCACCATGCTAAAAGAGCAGGAGACTGTCACTATGCTAACCGTGCAGGACACTATCACTAAGCTAAATTTGCAGGCGATTGTCACTATGCTAAAAGAGCAGGAGACTGTCACTAAGCTAACATTGCAGGAGACTGTCACTATGCTAACATTGCAGGAGACTGTCACCAGGCTAAAAGAGCAGGAGACTGTCACTATGCTAACATTTCAGGCGATTGTCACCATGCTAAAAGAGCAGGAGACTGTCGTTATGCTAACATTGCAGGCCATTGTCACCATGCTAAAAGAGCGGGAGACTCGCCATGCTAACATTGCAGGTGTTTGTCACCATGCTAAAAGAGTAGGAGACTGTCACTATGCTAACATTGCAGGAGGCTGTCACTATGCTAACATTGTAGGAGACTGTCACTATGCTAAAAGAGCAGGAGACTGTCAATATGCTAAAAGAGCAGGAGACTGTCACCATGCTAAAAGAGCAGGAGACTGTCGCTATGCTAACATTGCAGGACACTATCACTAAGCTAACATTGCAGGCGATTGTCACCATGCTAAAAGAGCAGGAGACTGTCGCTATGGTAACATTGCAGGCGATTGTCAACCATGCTAAAAGAGCAGGAGACTATCACTAAGCTAACATTGCAGGCGATTGTCACTATGCTAACAGAGCAGGAGACTGTCACTATGCAAACATTGCAGGCGATTATCACCATGCTAAAAGAGCAGGAGACGTCGCTATGCTAACATTGCAGGAGACAGTCACTATGCTAACATTGCAGGAGACTGTCACTATGCTAACATTGCAGGACACTATCACTAAGCTAACATTGCAGGAAACTGTCACCATTCTAAAAGAGCAGGAGACTATCACTATGCTAACATTGCAGGAGACTATCACTAAGCTAACATTGCAGGCGATTGTCACCATGCTAAAAGAGCAGGAGACTGTCACTAAGCGAACATTGCAGGAGACTGTCACCATGCTAAAAGAGCAGGAGACTGTCACTATGCTAACCGTGCAGGAGATTATCACTAAGCTAACATTGCAGGCGATTGTCAGTATGCTAAAAGAGCAGGAGACGGTCACTCAGCTAACATTGCAGGAGACTGTCACTATTCTAACATTGCAGGAGACTGTCACCATGCTAAAAGAGCAGGAGACTGTCGCTATGCTAACATTGCAGGCGATTGTCACCAAGCTAAAAGAGCCGGAGACTGTCACTATGCTAACATTGCAGGCGATTGTCACCATGCTAAAAGAGCAGGAGACTGTCACTAAGCTAACATTGCAGGATCTATCGCTAAGCTAACATTGCAGGAGACAGTCACCATGCTAAAAGAGCAGGAGACTGTCACTATGATAAAAGAGCAGGAGACTGTCACTATGCTAACATTGCAGGCGATTGTCACCATGCTAAAAGAGCAGGAGACTGTCGCTATGCTAACATTGCAGGCGATTGTCACTATGCTAAAAGAGCAGGAGACTGTCGCTATGCTAACATTGCAGGCGATTGTCACCATGCTAAAAGAGCAGGAGACTGTCGCTATGCTAACATTGCAGGTGACTGTCACTATGCTAACATTGCAGGAGACTGTCACTATGCTAACATTGTAGGCGACTGTCACTATGCTAAAAGAGCAGGAGACTGTCACTATGCTAAAAGAGCAGGAGACTGTCACCATGCTAAAAGAGCAGGAGACTGTCGCTATGCTAACATTGCAGGACACTATCACTAAGCCAAAATTGCAGGCGATTGTCACCATGCTAAAAGAGCAGGTGACTGTCGCTATGCTAACATTGCAGGCGATTGTCACCATGCTAAAAGAGCAGGACACTATCACTAAGCTAACATTGCAGGCGATTGTCACTATGCTAAAAGAGCAGGAGACTGTCACTATGCTAACATTGCAGGCCATTGTCACCATGCTAAAAGAGCAGTAGACTGTCACTATGCTAACATTGCAGGAGACTGTCACCATGCTAAAAGAGCAGGAGACTGTCACTATGCTAACATTGCAGGACACTGTCACTAAGCAAACATTGCAGGAGACTGTCACCATGCTAAAAGAGCAGGAGACTGTCACTATGCTAACATTGCAGAAGACTGTCACAAAGCTAACATTGCAGGAGACTATCACTATGCTAAAAGAGCAGGAGACAGTCACTATGCTAACATTGCAGGAGACTATCACTAAGCTAACATTGCAGGCGATTGTCACCATGCTAAAAGAGCAGGAGACTGTCGCTATGCTAACATTGCAGGAGACTGTCACTATGCTAACATTGCAGGAGACTGTCACTATGCTAAAAGAGTAGGAGACTGTCACTATGCTAACATTGCAGGAGACTGTCACTATGCTAACATTGCAGGCGATAATCACCATGCTAAAAGAGCAGGAGACTGTCACTATGCTAAAAGAGCAGGAGACTGTCACTATGCTAAAAGAGCAGGAGACTGTCACTAAGCTAACATTGCATGAGACTGTCACCATGCTAAAAGAGCAGGAGACTGTCACTATGCTAACATTGCAGGACACTATCACTAAGCTAACATTGCAGGCGATTGTCACTATGCTAAAAGAGCAGGAGACTGTCACTAAGCTAACATTGCAGGAGACTGTCACTATGCTAACATTGCAGGAGACTGTCACCATGCTAAAAGAGCAGGAGACTGTCACTATGCTAACATTGCAGGACACCATCACTAAGCTAATATTGCAGGCGATTGTCGCCATGCTAAAAGAGCAGGAGACTATCACTATGCTAACATTGCAGGAGACTGTCACTATGCCATAGGAGCAGGAGACTGTCACTATGCTAACATTGCAGGAGACTGTCACTATGCTAAAAGAGCAGGAGACTGTCACCATGCTAAAAGAGCAGGAGACTGTCACTATGCTAACACTACAGGAGACTGTCACTATGCTAACATTGCAGGACACTATCACTAAGCTAACATTGCAGGACACTATCACTAAGCTAACATTGCAGGCGATTGTCACCATGCTAAAAGAGCAGGAGACTGTCGCTATGCTAACATTGCAGGAGACTGTCACTATGCTAACATTGCAGGAAACTGTCACTATGCTAAAAGAGCAGGAGACTGTCGCTATGCTAACATTGCAGGAGACTTTCACTATGCTAACATTGCAGGCGATTGTCACCATGCTAACATTGCAGGACACTGTCACTAAGCTAACACTGCAGGAGACTGTCACTATGCTAAAAGAGCAGGAGACTGTCACCATGCTAAAAGAGCAGGAGACTGTCACTATGCTAACATTGCAGGAGACTGTCACTATGCGAACATTACAGGAGACTGTCACTATGCTAACATTGCAGGACACTATCACTATGCTAACATTGCAGGACACTATCTCTAAGCTAACATTGCAGGCGATTGTCACCATGCTAACATTGCAGGCGATTGTCACCAAGCTAAAAGAGCAGGAGACTGTCACTATGCTAACATTGCAGGAGACTGTCACTATGCTAAAAGAGCAGGAGACTGTCACTATGCTAAAAGAGCAGGAGACTGTCACTATGCTAAAAGAGCAGGAGACTGTCACCATGCTAAAAGAGCAGGAGTCTGTCACTATGCTAAAAGAGCAGGAGACTGTCACTAAGCGAACATTGCAGGAGACTGTCACCATGCTAAAAGAACAGGAGACTGTCACTATGCTAACCGTGCAGGACATTATCACTAAGCTAACATTGCAGGCGATTGTCAGTATGCTAAAAGAGCAGGAGACGGTCACTCAGCTAACATTGCAGGAGACTGTCACTATTCTAACATTGCAGGAGACTGTCACCATGCTAAAAGAGCAGGAGACTGTCGCTATGCTAACATTGCAGGCGATTGTCACCAAGCTAAAAGAGCCGGAGACTGTCACTATGCTAACATTGCAGCCGATTGTCACCATGCTAAAAGAGCAGGAGACTGTCACTAAGCTAACATTGCAGGATCTATCACTAAGCTAACATTGCAGGAGACAGTCACCATGCTAAAAGAGCAGGAGACTGTCACTATGATAAAAGAGCAGGAGACTGTCACTATGCTAACATTGCAGGCGATTGTCACCATGCTAAAAGAGCAGGAGACTGTCGCTATGCTAACTTTGCAGGCGATTGTCACCATGCTAAAAGAGCAGGAGACTGTCGCTATGCTAACATTGCAGGCGATTGTCACCATGCAAAAAGAGCCGGAGACTGTCGCTATGCTAACATTGCAGGTGACTGTCACTATGCTAACATTGCAGGAGACTGTCACTATGCTAACATTGTAGGCGACTGTCACTATGCTAAAAGAGCAGGAGACTGTCACTATGCTAAAAGAGCAGGAGACTGTCACCATGCTAAAAGAGCAGGAGACTGTCGCTATGCTAACATTGCAGGACACTATCACTAAGCCAAAATTGCAGGCGATTGTCACCATGCTAAAAGAGCAGGTGACTGTCGTTATGCTAACATTGCAGGCGATTGTCACCATGCTAAAAGAGCAGGACACTATCACTAAGCTAACATTGCAGGCGATTGTCACTATGCTAAAAGAGCAGGAGACTGTCACTATGCTAACATTGCAGGCCATTGTCACCATGCTAAAAGAGCAGTACACTGTCACTATGCTAACATTGCAGGAGACTGTCACCATGCTAAAAGAGCAGGAGACTGTCACTATGCTAACATTGCAGGTCACTGTCACTAAGCAAGCATTGCAGGAGACTGTCACCATGCTAAAAGAGCTGGAGACTGTCACTATGCTAACATTGCAGAAGACTGTCACAAAGCGAACATTGCAGGAGACTATCACTATGCTAAAAGAGCAGGAGACAGTCACTATGCTAACATTGCAGGAGACTATCACTAAGCTAACATTGCAGGCGATTGTCACCATGCTAAAAGAGCAGGAGACTGTCGCTATGCTAACATTGCAGGAGACTGTCACTATGCTAACATTGCAGGAGACTGTCACTATGCTAAAAGAGTAGGAGACTGTCACTATGCTAACATTGCAGGAGACTGTCACTATGCTAACATTGCAGGCGATTATCACCATGCTAACATTGCAGGACACTATCACTAAGCTAACATTGCAGGAGACTGTCACTATGCTAAAAGAGCAGGAGACTGTCACCATGCTAAAAGAGCAGGAGACTGTCACTATGCTAACATTGCAGGAGACTGTCACTATGCTAACATTGCAGGAGACTGTCACTATGCTAACATTGCAGGAGACTGTCACTATGCTAAAAGAGAAGGAGACTGTCGCTATGCTAACATTGCAGGAGACTGTTACTATGCTAACATTGCAGGCGATTGTCACCATGCCAAAAAAGCAGGAGACTGTCACTATCCTAACATTGCAGGTGATTGTCACCATGCTAAAAGAGCAGGAGACAGTGACTATGCTAACATTGCAGGACACTATCACTAAGCTAATATTGCAGGCAATTGTCGCCATGCTAAAAGAGCAGGAGACTATCACTATGCTAACATTGCAGGAGACTGTCACTATGCTATAGGAGCAGGAGACTGTCACTATGCTAACATTGCAGGAGACTGTCACTATGCTAACATTGCAGGACACTATCACTAAGCTAACATTGCAGGACACTATCACTAAGCTAACATTGCAGGCGATTGTCACCATGCTAAAAGAGCAGGAGACTGTCACTATGCTAACATTGCAGGAGACTATCACTATGCTAAAATTGCAGGCGATTGTCACCATGCTAAAAGAGCAGGAGACTGTCACTATGCTAAAAGAGCAGGAAACTGTCACTATGCTAAAATTGCAGGCGATTGTCACCATGCTAAAAGAGCAGGAGACTGTCACTATGCTAAAAGAGCAGGAGACTGTCACTATGCTAAAAGAGCAGGAGACTGTCACTATGCTAACATTGCAGGAGACTGTCACTATGCTAAAAGAGCAGGAGACTGTCACTATGCTAAAAGAGCAGGAGACTGTCACTATGCTAAAAGAGCAGGAGACTGTCACCATGCTAAAAGAGCAGGAGACTGTCACTATGCTAAAAGAGCAGGAGACTGTCACTAAGCTAACATTGCAGGAGACTGTCACCATGCTAAAAGAGCAGGAGACTGTCACTATGCTAACATTGCAGGACACTATCACTAAGCTAACATTGCAGGCGATTGTCACTATGCTAAAAGAGCAGGAGACTGTCACTAAGCTAACATTGCTGGAGACTGTCACTATGCTAACAATGCAGGAGACTGTCACCATGCTAAAAGAGCAGGAGACTGTCAATATGCTAACATTGCAGGACACTATCACTAAGCTAATATTGCAGGCGATTGTCGCCATGCTAAAAGAGCAGGAGACTATCACTATGCTAACTTTGCAGGAGACTGTCACTATGCTATAGGAGCAGGAGACTGTCACTATGCTAACATTGCAGGAGACTGTCACTATGCTAAAAGAGCAGGAGACTGTCACCATGCTAAAAGAGCAGGAGACTGTCACTATGCTAACGTTACAGAAGACTGTCACTATGCTAACATTGCAGGACACTATCACTAAGCGAACATTGCAGGACACTATCACTAAGCTAACATTGCAGGCGACTGTCACCATGCTAAAAGAGCAGGAGACTGTCACTATGCTAACATAGCAGGAGACTATCACTATGCTAACATTGCAGGCGATTGTCACCATGCTAAAAGAGCAGGAGACTGTCACTATGCTAAAAGAGCAGGAGACTGTCACTATGCTAAAATTGCAGGCGATTGTCACCATGCTAAAAGAGCAGGAGACTGTCACTATGCTAACATTGCAGGAGACTGTCACCATGCTAAAAGAGCTGGAGACTGTCACTATGCTAAAATTGCAGGCGATTGTCACCATGCTAAAAGAGCAGCAGACTGTCGCTATGCTAACATTGCAGGCGATTGTTGGCATGCTAAAAGCGCAGGAGACTGTCACTATGCTAACATTGCAGGAGATTGTCACTATGCTAAAAGAGCAGGAGAGTGTCACTAAGCTAACATTGCAGGATCTATCACTAAGCTAACATTGCAGGAGACTGTTACCATGCTAAAAGAGCACGAGACTGTCACTATGCTAAAAGAGCAGGTGACTGTCACTATGCTAACATTACAGGAGACTGTCACTATGCTAACATTGCAGGACACTATCACTAAGCTAACATTGCAGGAAACTATCACTTAGCTAACATTGCAGGCGATTGTCACCATGCTAAAAGAGCAGGAGACTGTCACTATGCTAACATTGCAGGAGACTATCACTATGCTAACATTGCAAGCGATTGTCACCATGCTAAAAGAGCAGGAGACTGTCACTATGCTAAAAGAGCAGGAGACTGTCACTATGCTAACATTGCAGGAGACTGTCACTATGCTAAAAGAGCAGGAGACTGTCACTATGCTAAAAGAGCAGGAGACTGTCACTATGCTAAAAGAGCAGGAGACTGTCACCATGCTAAAAGAGCAGGAGACTGTCGCTATGCTATAAGAGCAGGAGACTGTCACTATGCTAAAAGAGCAGGAGACTGTCACTATGCTAACCGTGCAGGACACTATCACTAAGCTAAATTTGCAGGCGATTGTCACTATGCTAAAAGAGCAGGAGACTGTCACTAAGCTAACATTGCAGGAGACTGTCACTATGCTAACATTGCAGGAGACTGTCACCATGCTAAAAGAGCAGGAGACTGTCACTATGCTAACATTTCAGGCGATTGTCACCATGCTAAAAGAGCAGGAGACTGTCGTTATGCTAACATTGCAGGCCATTTTCACCATGCTAAAAGAGCGGGAGACTCGCTATGCTAACATTGCAGGTGTTTGTCACCATGCTAAAAGAGTAGGAGACTGTCACTATGCTAACATTGCAGGAGGCTGTCACTATGCTAACATTGTAGGAGACTGTCACTATGCTAAAAGAGCAGGAGACTGTCAATATGCTAAAAGAGCAGGAGACTGTCACCATGCTAAAAGAGCAGGAGACTGTCGCTATGCTAACATTGCAGGACACTATCACTAAGCTAACATTGCAGGCGATTGTCACCATGCTAAAAGAGCAGGAGACTGTCGCTATGGTAACATTGCAGGCGAGTGTCCACCATGCTAAAAGAGCAGGAGACTATCACTAAGCTAACATTGCAGGCGATTGTCACTATGCTAACAGAGCAGGAGACTGTCACTATGCAAACATTGCAGGCGATTATCACCATGCTAAAAGAGCAGGAGACGTCGCTATGCTAACATTGCAGGAGACAGTCACTATGCTAACATTGCAGGAGACTGTCACTATGCTAACATTGCAGGACACTATCACTAAGCTAACATTGCAGGAAACTGTCACGATTCTAAAAGAGCAGGAGACTGTCACTATGCTAACATTGAAGGAGACTATCACAAAGCAAACATTGCAGGAGACTATCACTATGCTAAAAGAGCAGGAGACAGTCACTATGCTAACATTGCAGGAGACTATCACTAAGCTAACATTGCAGGCGATTGTCACCATGCTAAAAGAGCAGGAGACTGTCGCTATGCTAACATTGCAGGAGACTGTCACTATGCTAACATTGCAGGAAACTGTCACTATGCTAAAAGAGCAGGAGACTGTCGCTATGCTAACATTGCAGGAGACTGTCACTATGCTAACATTGCAGGACACTATCACTATGCTAACATTGCAGGACACTATCTCTAAGCTAACATTGCAGGCGATTGTCACCATGCTAAAATTGCAGGAGACTATCACTATGCTAAAAGAGCAGGAGACTGTCACTATGCTAACATTGCAGGCGATTGTCACCATGCTAAAAGAGCAGGAGACTGTCACTATGCTAAAAGAGCAGGAGACTGTCACTATGCTAACATTGCAGGAGACTGTCACTATGCTAAAAGAGCAGGAGACTGTCACTATGCTAAAAGAGCAGAAGTCTGTCACCATGCTAAAAGAGCAGGAGACTGTCACTATGCTATAAGAGCAGGAGACTGTCACTATACTAAAACAGCAGGAGACTGTCACTAAGCGAACATTGCAGGAGACTGTCACCATGCTAAAAGAGCAGGAGACTGTCACTATTCTAACCGTGCAGGACATTATCACTAAGCTAACATTGCAGGCGATTGTCAGTATGCTAAAAGAGCAAGAGACTGTCACTCAGCTAACATTGCAGGAGACTGTCACTATTCTAACATTGCAGGAGACTGTCACCATGCTAAAAGAGCAGGAGACTGTCACTATGCTAAAAGAGCAGGAGACTGTCACTATGCTAACATTGCAGGCGATTGTCACCATGCTAAAAGAGCAGGATACTGTCGCTATGCTAACATTGCAGGCGATTGTCACCATGCTAAAAGAGCAGGAGACTGTCGCTATGCTAACATTGCAGGCGATTGTCACCATGCTAAAAGAGCAGGAGACTGTCGCTATGCTAACATTGCAGGTGACTGTCACTATGCTAACATTGCAGGAGACTGTCACTATGCTAACATTGTAGGCGACTGTCACTATGCTAAAAGAGCAGGAGACTGTCACTATGCTAAAAGAGCAGGAGACTGTCACCATGCTAAAAGAGCAGGAGACTGTTGCTATGCTAACATCGCAGGACACTATCACTAAGCCAAAATTGCAGGCGATTGTCACCATGCTAAAAGAGCAGGAGACTGTCACTATGCTAAAAGAGCAGGAGAATGTCACTATGCTAAAAGAGCAGGACACTATCACTAAGCTAACATTGCAGGCGATTGTCACTATGCTAAAAGAGCAGGAGACTGTCACTATGCTAACATTGCAGGCCATTGTCACCATGCTAAAAGAGCAGGAGACTGTCGCTATGCTAACATTGCAGGAGACAGTCTCTATGCTAACATTGCAGGAGACTATCACTATGCTAAAAGAGCAGGACACTGTCACCATGCTAAAAGAGCAGGAGACTGTCACTATGCTAACATTGCAGGTCACTATCACTAAGCAAACATTGCAGGAGACTGTCACCATTCTAAAAGAGCTGGAGACTGTCACTATGCTAACATTGCAGGAGACTGTCACAAAGCTAACATTGCAGGAGACTATCACTATGCTAAAAGAGCAGGAGACAGTCACTAAGCTAACATTGCAGGAGACTATCACTAAGCTAACATTGCAGGCGATTGTCACCATGCTAAAAGAGCAGGAGACTGTCGCTATGCTAACATTGCAGGAGACTGTCACTATGCTAACATTGCAGGAGACTGTCACTATGCTAAAAGAGCAGGAGACTGTCACTATGCTAACATTGCAGGAGACTGTCACTATGCTAACATTGCAGGCGATTGTCACCATGCTAACATTGCAGGACACTATCACTAATCTAACATTGCAGGAGACTGTCACTATGCTAAAAGAGCAGGAGACTGTCACCATGCTAAAAGAGCAGGAGACTGTCACTATGCTAACATTGCAGGAGACTGTCACTATGCTAACATTGCAGGAGACTGTCACTATGCTAACATTGCAGGAGACTGTCACTATGCTAAAAGAGCAGGAGACTGTCGCTATGCTAACATTGCAGGAGACTGTTACTATGCTAACATTGCAGGCGATTGTCACCATGCTAAAAGAGCAGGAGACAGTGACTATGCTAACATTGCAGGACACTATCACTAAGCTAATATTGCAGGCGATTGTCGCCATGCTAAAAGAGCAGGAGACTATCACTATGCTAACATTGCAGGAGACTGTCACTATGCTATAGGAGCAGGAGACTGTCACTATGCTAACATTGCAGGAGACTGTCACTATGCTAAAAGAGCAGGAGACTATCACCATGCTAAAAGAGCAGGGGACTGTCACTATGCTAACATTACAGGAGACTGTCACTATGCTAACATTGCAGGACACTATCACTAAGCTAACATTGCAGGACACTATCACTAAGCTAACATTGCAGGCGATTGTCACCATGCTAAAAGAGCAGGAGACTGTCACTATGCTAACACTGCAGGAGACTATCACTATGCTAACATTGCAGGCGATTGTCACCATGCTAAAAGAGCAGGAGACTGTCACTATGCTAAAAGAGCAGGAGACTGTCACTATGCTAAAATTGCAGGCGATTGACACCATGCTAAAAGAGCAGGAGACTGTCACTATGCTAAAAGAGCAGGAGACTGTCACTATGCTAAAAGAGCAGGAGACTGTCACTATGCTAACATTGCAGGAGACTGTCACTATGCTAAAAGAGCAGGAGACTGTCACTATGCTAAAAGAGCGGGAGACGGTCACTATGCTAAAAGAGCAGGAGACTGTCACCATGCTAAAAGAGCAGGAGACTGTCACTATGCTAAAAGAGCAGGAGACTGTCACTATGCTAAAAGAGCAGGAGACTGTCACTAAGCTAACATTGCAGGAGACTGTCACCATGCTAAAAGAGCAGGAGACTGCCACTAAGCTAACATTGCAGGACGCTATCACTAAGCTAACATTGCAGGCGATTGTCACTATGCTAAAAGAGCAGGAGACTGTCACTAAGCTAACATTGCAGGAGACTGTCACTATGCTAACATTGCAGGAGACTGTCACTATGCTAAAAGAGCAGGAGACTGTCACTATGCTAAAAGAGCAGAAGTCTGTCACCATGCTAAAAGAGCAGGAGACTGTCACTATGCTATAAGAGCAGGAGACTGTCACTATACTAAAACAGCAGGAGACTGTCACTAAGCGAACATTGCAGGAGACTGTCACCATGCTAAAAGAGCAGGAGACTGTCACTATGCTAACCGTGCAGGACATTATCACTAAGCTAACATTGCAGGCGATTGTCAGTATGCTAAAAGAGCAAGAGACTGTCACTCAGCTAACATTGCAGGAGACTGTCACTATTCTAACATTGCAGGAGACTGTCACCATGCTAAAAGAGCAGGAGACTGTCACTATGCTAAAAGAGCAGGAGACTGTCACTATGCTAACATTGCAGGCGATTGTCACCATGCTAAAAGAGCAGGATACTGTCGCTATGCTAACATTGCAGGCGATTGTCACCATGCTAAAAGAGCAGGAGACTGTCGCTATGCTAACATTGCAGGCGATTGTCACCATGCTAAAAGAGCAGGAGACTGTCGCTATGCTAACATTGCAGGTGACTGTCACTATGCTAACATTGCAGGAGACTGTCACTATGCTAACATTGTAGGCGACTGTCACTATGCTAAAAGAGCAGGAGACTGTCACTATGCTAAAAGAGCAGGAGACTGTCACCATGCTAAAAGAGCAGGAGACTGTTGCTATGCTAACATCGCAGGACACTATCACTAAGCCAAAATTGCAGGCGATTGTCACCATGCTAAAAGAGCAGGAGACTGTCACTATGCTAAAAGAGCAGGAGAATGTCACTATGCTAAAAGAGCAGGACACTATCACTAAGCTAACATTGCAGGCGATTGTCACTATGCTAAAAGAGCAGGAGACTGTCACTATGCTAACATTGCAGGCCATTGTCACCATGCTAAAAGAGCAGGAGACTGTCGCTATGCTAACATTGCAGGAGACAGTCTCTATGCTAACATTGCAGGAGACTATCACTATGCTAAAAGAGCAGGACACTGTCACCATGCTAAAAGAGCAGGAGACTGTCACTATGCTAACATTGCAGGTCACTATCACTAAGCAAACATTGCAGGAGACTGTCACCATTCTAAAAGAGCTGGAGACTGTCACTATGCTAACATTGCAGGAGACTGTCACAAAGCTAACATTGCAGGAGACTATCACTATGCTAAAAGAGCAGGAGACAGTCACTAAGCTAACATTGCAGGAGACTATCACTAAGCTAACATTGCAGGCGATTGTCACCATGCTAAAAGAGCAGGAGACTGTCGCTATGCTAACATTGCAGGAGACTGTCACTATGCTAACATTGCAGGAGACTGTCACTATGCTAAAAGAGCAGGAGACTGTCACTATGCTAACATTGCAGGAGACTGTCACTATGCTAACATTGCAGGCGATTGTCACCATGCTAACATTGCAGGACACTATCACTAATCTAACATTGCAGGAGACTGTCACTATGCTAAAAGAGCAGGAGACTGTCACCATGCTAAAAGAGCAGGAGACTGTCACTATGCTAACATTGCAGGAGACTGTCACTATGCTAACATTGCAGGAGACTGTCACTATGCTAACATTGCAGGAGACTGTCACTATGCTAAAAGAGCAGGAGACTGTCGCTATGCTAACATTGCAGGAGACTGTTACTATGCTAACATTGCAGGCGATTGTCACCATGCTAAAAGAGCAGGAGACAGTGACTATGCTAACATTGCAGGACACTATCACTAAGCTAATATTGCAGGCGATTGTCGCCATGCTAAAAGAGCAGGAGACTATCACTATGCTAACATTGCAGGAGACTGTCACTATGCTATAGGAGCAGGAGACTGTCACTATGCTAACATTGCAGGAGACTGTCACTATGCTAAAAGAGCAGGAGACTATCACCATGCTAAAAGAGCAGGGGACTGTCACTATGCTAACATTACAGGAGACTGTCACTATGCTAACATTGCAGGACACTATCACTAAGCTAACATTGCAGGACACTATCACTAAGCTAACATTGCAGGCGATTGTCACCATGCTAAAAGAGCAGGAGACTGTCACTATGCTAACACTGCAGGAGACTATCACTATGCTAACATTGCAGGCGATTGTCACCATGCTAAAAGAGCAGGAGACTGTCACTATGCTAAAAGAGCAGGAGACTGTCACTATGCTAAAATTGCAGGCGATTGACACCATGCTAAAAGAGCAGGAGACTGTCACTATGCTAAAAGAGCAGGAGACTGTCACTATGCTAAAAGAGCAGGAGACTGTCACTATGCTAACATTGCAGGAGACTGTCACTATGCTAAAAGAGCAGGAGACTGTCACTATGCTAAAAGAGCGGGAGACGGTCACTATGCTAAAAGAGCAGGAGACTGTCACCATGCTAAAAGAGCAGGAGACTGTCACTATGCTAAAAGAGCAGGAGACTGTCACTATGCTAAAAGAGCAGGAGACTGTCACTAAGCTAACATTGCAGGAGACTGTCACCATGCTAAAAGAGCAGGAGACTGCCACTAAGCTAACATTGCAGGACGCTATCACTAAGCAAACATTGCAGGCGATTGTCACTATGCTAAAAGAGCAGGAGACTGTCACTAAGCTAACATTGCAGGAGACTGTCACTATGCTAACATTGCAGGAGACTGTCACCATGCTAAAAGAGCAGGAGACTGTCACTATGCTAACATTGCAGGACACTATCACTAAGCTAATATTGCAGGCGATTGTCGCCATGCTAAAAGAGCAGGAAATTATCACTATGCTAACATTGCAGGAGACTGTCACTATGCTATAGGAGCAGGAGACTGTCACTATGCTAACATTGCAGGAGACTGTCACTATGCTAAAAGAGCAGGAGATTGTCACCATGCTAAAAGAGCAGGAGACTGTCACTATGCTAACACTACAGGAGACTGTCACTATGCTAACATTGCAGGACACTATCACTAAGCTAACATTGCAGGACACTATCACTAAGCTAACATTGCAGGCGATTGTCACCATGCTAAAAGAGCAGGAGACTGTCACTATGCTAACATTGCAGGAGACTATCACTATGCTAACATTGCAGGCGATTGTCACCATGCTAAAAGAGCAGGAGACTGTCACTATGCTAAAAGAGCAGGAGACTGTCACTATGCTAAAATTGCAGGCGATTGTCACCATGCTAAAAGAGCAGGAGACTGTCACTATGCTAAAAGAGCAGGAGACTGTCACTTTGCTAAAAGAGCAGGAGACTGTCACCATGCTAAAAGAGCAGGAGACTGTCACTAAGCTAACATTGCAGGAGACTGTCAATATGCTAAAAGAGCAGGAGACTGTCACTATGCTAAAAGAGCAGGAGACTGTCACTATGCTAAAATAGCAGGAGACTGTCACCATGCTAAAAGAGCAGGAGACTGTCACTATGCTAAAAGAGCAGGAGATTGTCACTATGCTAAAAGAGCAGGAGACTGTCACTAAGCTAACATTGCAGGAGACTGTCACCATGCTAAAAGAGCAGGAGACTGTCACTATGCTAACACTGCAGGACACTATCACTAAGCTAACATTGCACGCGATTGTCACTATGCTAAAAGAGCAGGAGACTGTCACTAAGCTAACATTGCAGGAGACTGTCACCATGCTAAAAGAGCAGGAGACCGTCACTATGCTAACATTGCAGGCGATTGTCACCATGCTAAAAGAGCAGGAGACGGTCGCTATGCTAACATTGCAGGCGATTGTCACCATGCTAAAAGAGCAGGAGACAGTCACTATGCTAACATTGCAGGAGACTGTCACTATGCTAACATTGCAGGAGACTGTCACTATGCTAAAAGAGCAGGAGACTGTCACTATGCTAACATTGCAGGAGACTGTCACTATGCTAACATTGCAGGCGATTGTCACCATGCTAACATTGCAGGACACTATCACTAATCTAACATTGCAGGAGACTGTCACTATGCTAAAAGAGCAGGAGACTGTCACCATGCTAAAAGAGCAGGAGACTGTCACTATGCTAACATTGCAGGAGACTGTCACTATGCTAACATTGCAGGAGACTGTCACTATGCTAACATTGCAGGAGACTGTCACTATGCTAAAAGAGCAGGAGACTGTCGCTATGCTAACATTGCAGGAGACTGTTACTATGCTAACATTGCAGGCGATTGTCACCATGCTAAAAGAGCAGGAGACAGTGACTATGCTAACATTGCAGGACACTATCACTAAGCTAATATTGCAGGCGATTGTCGCCATGCTAAAAGAGCAGGAGACTATCACTATGCTAACATTGCAGGAGACTGTCACTATGCTATAGGAGCAGGAGACTGTCACTATGCTAACATTGCAGGAGACTGTCACTATGCTAAAAGAGCAGGAGACTATCACCATGCTAAAAGAGCAGGGGACTGTCACTATGCTAACATTACAGGAGACTGTCACTATGCTAACATTGCAGGACACTATCACTAAGCTAACATTGCAGGACACTATCACTAAGCTAACATTGCAGGCGATTGTCACCATGCTAAAAGAGCAGGAGACTGTCACTATGCTAACACTGCAGGAGACTATCACTATGCTAACATTGCAGGCGATTGTCACCATGCTAAAAGAGCAGGAGACTGTCACTATGCTAAAAGAGCAGGAGACTGTCACTATGCTAAAATTGCAGGCGATTGACACCATGCTAAAAGAGCAGGAGACTGTCACTATGCTAAAAGAGCAGGAGACTGTCACTATGCTAAAAGAGCAGGAGACTGTCACTATGCTAACATTGCAGGAGACTGTCACTATGCTAAAAGAGCAGGAGACTGTCACTATGCTAAAAGAGCGGGAGACGGTCACTATGCTAAAAGAGCAGGAGACTGTCACCATGCTAAAAGAGCAGGAGACTGTCACTATGCTAAAAGAGCAGGAGACTGTCACTATGCTAAAAGAGCAGGAGACTGTCACTAAGCTAACATTGCAGGAGACTGTCACCATGCTAAAAGAGCAGGAGACTGCCACTAAGCTAACATTGCAGGACGCTATCACTAAGCAAACATTGCAGGCGATTGTCACTATGCTAAAAGAGCAGGAGACTGTCACTAAGCTAACATTGCAGGAGACTGTCACTATGCTAACATTGCAGGAGACTGTCACCATGCTAAAAGAGCAGGAGACTGTCACTATGCTAACATTGCAGGACACTATCACTAAGCTAATATTGCAGGCGATTGTCGCCATGCTAAAAGAGCAGGAAATTATCACTATGCTAACATTGCAGGAGACTGTCACTATGCTATAGGAGCAGGAGACTGTCACTATGCTAACATTGCAGGAGACTGTCACTATGCTAAAAGAGCAGGAGATTGTCACCATGCTAAAAGAGCAGGAGACTGTCACTATGCTAACACTACAGGAGACTGTCACTATGCTAACATTGCAGGACACTATCACTAAGCTAACATTGCAGGACACTATCACTAAGCTAACATTGCAGGCGATTGTCACCATGCTAAAAGAGCAGGAGACTGTCACTATGCTAACATTGCAGGAGACTATCACTATGCTAACATTGCAGGCGATTGTCACCATGCTAAAAGAGCAGGAGACTGTCACTATGCTAAAAGAGCAGGAGACTGTCACTATGCTAAAATTGCAGGCGATTGTCACCATGCTAAAAGAGCAGGAGACTGTCACTATGCTAAAAGAGCAGGAGACTGTCACTTTGCTAAAAGAGCAGGAGACTGTCACCATGCTAAAAGAGCAGGAGACTGTCACTAAGCTAACATTGCAGGAGACTGTCAATATGCTAAAAGAGCAGGAGACTGTCACTATGCTAAAAGAGCAGGAGACTGTCACTATGCTAAAATAGCAGGAGACTGTCACCATGCTAAAAGAGCAGGAGACTGTCACTATGCTAAAAGAGCAGGAGATTGTCACTATGCTAAAAGAGCAGGAGACTGTCACTAAGCTAACATTGCAGGAGACTGTCACCATGCTAAAAGAGCAGGAGACTGTCACTATGCTAACACTGCAGGACACTATCACTAAGCTAACATTGCACGCGATTGTCACTATGCTAAAAGAGCAGGAGACTGTCACTAAGCTAACATTGCAGGAGACTGTCACCATGCTAAAAGAGCAGGAGACCGTCACTATGCTAACATTGCAGGCGATTGTCACCATGCTAAAAGAGCAGGAGACGGTCGCTATGCTAACATTGCAGGCGATTGTCACCATGCTAAAAGAGCAGGAGACAGTCACTAAGCTAACATTGCAGGAGACTGTCACTATGCTATAGGAGCAGGAGACTGTCACTATGCTAACATTGCAGGAGACTGTCACTATGCTAAAAGAGCAGGAGATTGTCACCATGCTAAAAGAGCAGGAGACTGTCACTATGCTAACACTACAGGAGACTGTCACTATGCTAACATTGCAGGACACTATCACTAAGCTAACATTGCAGGACACTATCACTAAGCTAACATTGCAGGCGATTGTCACCATGCTAAAAGAGCAGGAGACTGTCACTATGCTAACATTGCAGGAGACTATCACTATGCTAACATTGCAGGCGATTGTCACCATGCTAAAAGAGCAGGAGACTGTCACTATGCTAAAAGAGCAGGAGACTGTCACTATGCTAAAATTGCAGGCGATTGTCACCATGCTAAAAGAGCAGGAGACTGTCACTATGCTAAAAGAGCAGGAGACTGTCACTTTGCTAAAAGAGCAGGAGACTGTCACCATGCTAAAAGAGCAGGAGACTGTCACTATGCTAACATTGCAGGAGACTGTCAATATGCTAAAAGAGCAGGAGACTGTCACTATGCTAAAAGAGCAGGAGACTGTCACTATGCTAAAATAGCAGGAGACTGTCACCATGCTAAAAGAGCAGGAGACTGTCACTATGCTAAAAGAGCAGGAGATTGTCACTATGCTAAAAGAGCAGGAGACTGTCACTAAGCTAACATTGCAGGAGACTGTCACCATGCTAAAAGAGCAGGAGACTGTCACTATGCTAACACTGCAGGACACTATCACTAAGCTAACATTGCACGCGATTGTCACTATGCTAAAAGAGCAGGAGACTGTCACTAAGCTAACATTGCAGGAGACTGTCACTATGCTAACATTGCAGGAGACTGTCACCATGCTAAAAGAGCAGGAGACTGTCACTATGCTAACATTGCAGGCGATTGTCACCATGTTAAAAGAGCAGGAGACGGTCGCTATGCTAACATTGCAGGCGATTGTCACCATGCTAAAAGAGCAGGAGACTGTCACTATGCTAACATTGCAGGCGATTGTCACCATGCTAAAAGAGCAGGAGACTGTCACTGTGCTAACATTGCAGGAGACTGTCACTATGCTAACATTGCAGGAGACTGTCACTATGCTAAAAGAGCAGGAGACTGTCACTATGCTAACATTACAGGAGACTGTCACTATGCTAACATTGCAGGACACTATCACTAAGCTAACATTGCAGGACACTATCACTAAGCTAACATTGCAGGCGATTGTCACCATGCTAAAAGAGCAGGAGACTGTCACTATGGTAACATTGCAGGAGACTATCACTATGCTAACATTGCAGGCGATTGTCACCATGCTAAAAGAGCAGGAGACTGTCACTAAGCTAACATTTCAGGATCTATCACTAAGCTAACATTGCAGGAGACTGTGACTATGCTAAAAGAGCAGGAGACTGTCACTATGTTAACCGTGCAGGACACTATCACTAAGCTAACATTGCAGGCGATTGTCACTATGCTAAATGAGCAGGAGACTGTCACTAAGCTAACATTGAAGGAGACTGCCACTATGCTAACATTGCAGGAGACTGTCACCATGCTAAAAGAGCAGGAGACTGTCGCTATGCTAACATTGCAGGCGATTGTCACCATGCTAAAAGAGCAGGAGACTGTCACTATGGTAACATTGCAGGCGATTGTCACCATGCTAAAAGAGCAGGAGACTTGTCACTAAGCTAACATTGCAGGATCTATCACTAAGCTAACATTGCAGGAGACTGTCACCATGCTAAAAGAGCAGGAGGCTGTCACTATGCTAAAAGAGCAGGAGACTGTCACTACGCTAACATTGCAGGCGATTGTCAACATGCTAAAAGAGCAGGAGACTGTCGCTATGCGAACATTTCAGGCGATTGTCACCATTCTAAAAGAGCAGGAGACTGTCGCTATGCTAACATTGCAGGCGTTTGCCACCATGCTAAAAGAGTAGGAGACTGTTGCTATGCTAACATTGCAGGTGACTGTCACTATGCTAACATTGCAGGAGACTGTCACTATGCTAACATTGTAGGATACTGTCACTATGCTAAAAGAGCAGGAGACTGTACTATGCTAAAAGAGCAGGAGACTGTCACCATGCTAAAAGAGCAGGAGACTGTCGCTATGCTAACATTGCAGGACACTATCACTAAGCTAACATTGCAGGCGATTGTCACCATACTAAAAGAGCAGGAGACTGTCGCTATGCTAACATAGCAGGCGATTGTCACCATGCTAAAATAGCAGGAGACTATCACTAAGCAAACATTGCAGGCGATTGTCACTATGCTAAAAGAGCAGGAGACTGTCACTATGCTAACATTGCAGGAGACTATCACAAAGCTAACATTGCAGGAGACTATCACTATGCTAAAAGAGCAGGAGACAGTCACTATGCTAACATTGCAGGAGACTATCACTAAGCTAACATTGCAGGCGATTGTCACCATGCTAAAAGAGCAGGAGACTGTCGCTATGCTAACATTGCAGGAGACTTTCACTATGCTAACATTGCAGGAGACTGTCACTATGCTAAAAGAGCAGGAGACTGTCGCTATTCTAACATTGCAGGAGACTGTCACTATGCTAACATTGCAGGCGATTGTCACCATGCTAACATTGCAGGACACTATCACTAAGCTAACATTGCAGGAGACTGTCACTATGCTAAAAGAGCAGGAGACTGTCACCATGCTAAAAGAGCAGGAGAGTCACTATGCTAAAAGTGCAGGAGACAGTCACTATGCTAACATTGCAGGAGACTGTCACTATGCGAACATTGCAGGAGACTGTCACTATGCTAACATTGCAGGAGAGTGTCACTATGCTAAAAGAGCAGGAGACTGTCGCTATGCTAACATTGCAGGAGACTGTCACTATGCTAACATTGCAGGCGATTGTCACCATGCCAAAAAAGCAGGAGACTGTCACTATGCTAACATTGCAGGCGATTGTCACCATGCTAAAAGAGCAGGAGACAGTGACTATGCTGACATTGCAGGACACTGTCACTAAGCTAATATTGCAGGCGATTGTCACCATGCTAAAAGAGCAGGAGACTATCACTATGCTAACATTGCAGGAGACTGTCACTATGCTAAAAGAGCAGCAGACTGTCACTATGCTAACATTGCAGGAGACTGTCACTATGCTAAAAGTGCAGGAGACTGTCACCATGCTAAAACAGCAGGAGACTGTCACTATGCTAACATTACAGGAGACTGTCACTATGCTAACATTGCAGGACACTATCACTAAGCTAACATTGCAGGACACTATCACTAAGCTAACATTGCAGGCGATTGTCACCATGCTAAAAGAGCAGGAGACTGTCACTATGCTAACATTGCAGGAGACTATCACTATGCTAACATTGCAGGCGATTGTCACCATGCTAAAAGAGCAGGAGACTGTCACTACGCTAAAAGAGCAGGAGACTGTCACTATGCTAAAAGAGCAGGAGACTGTCACTATGCTAACATTGCAGGAGACTGTCACTATGCTAAAAGAGCAGGAGACTGTCACTATGCTAAAAGAGCAGGAGACTGTAACTATGCTAAAAGAGCAGGAGACTGTCACCATGCTAAAAGAGCAGGAGACTGTCACTATGCTAAAAGAGCAGGAGACTGTCACTATGCTAAAAGAGCAGGAGACTGTCACGAAGCTAACATTGCAGGAGACTGTCACTATGCTAACATTGCAGGAGACTGTCACCATTCTAAAAGAGCAGGAGACTGTCACTATGCTAACATTGCAGGCGATTGTCACCATGCCAAAAGAGCAGGAGACTGTCACTATGCTAAAAGGGCAGGAGACTGTCACTATGCTAACATTACAGGAGACTGTCACTATGCTAACATTGCAGGACACTATCACTAAGCTAACATTGCAGGACACTATTACTAAGCTAACATTGCAGGTGATTGTCACCATGCTAAAAGAGCAGGAGACTGTCACTATGCTAACATTGCAGGCGATTGTCACCATGCTAAAAGAGCAGGAGACTGTCACTAAGCTAACATTGCAGGATCTATCACTAAGCTAACATTGCAGGAGACTGTCACCATGCTAAAAGAGCAGGAGACTGTCACTATGCTAAAAGAGCAGGAGACTGTAACTATGCTAACATTGCAGGCGATTGTCACCATGCTAAAAGAGCAGGAGACTGTCACTATGCTAAAAGAGCAGGAGACTGTCACTATGCTAACATTGCAGGAGACTGTCACTATGCTAAAAGAGCAGGAGACTGTCACTACGCTAAAAGAGCAGGAGAGTGTCACTATGCTAAAAGAGCAGGAGACTGTCACCATGCTAAAAGGGCAGGAGACTGTCACTATGCTATAAGAGCAGGAGACTGTCACTATGCTAAAAGAGCAGGAGACTGTCACTAAGCTAAAATTGCAGGAGACTGTCACTATGCTAAAAGAGCAGGAGACTGTCACGATGCTAACCGTGCAGGACACTATCACTAAGCTAACATTGCAGGCGATTGTCACTATGCTAAAAGAGCCGGAGACTGTCACTAAGCTAACATTGAAAGAGACTGTCACTATGCTAACATTGCAGGAGACTGTCACCATGCTAAAAGAGCAGGAGACTGTCGCTATGCTAACATTGCAGGCGATTGTCACCATGCTAAAAGAGCAGGAGACAGTCACTATGCTAACATTGCAGGCGATTGTCACCATGCTAAAAGAGCAGGAGACTTGTCACTAAGCTAAAATTGCAGGATCTATCACTAAGCTAACATTGCAGGAGACTGTCACGATGCTAAAAGAGCAGGAGACTGTACTATGCTAAAAGAGCAGGAGACTGTCACCATGCTAAAAGAGCAGGAGACTGTCGCTATGCTAACATTGCAGGACACTATCACTAAGCTAACATTGCAGGCGATTGTTACCATACTGAAAGAGCAGGAGACTGTCGCTATGGTAACATTGCAGGCGATTGTCACCATGCTAAAAGAGCAGGAGACTATCACTAAGCAAACATTGCAGGCGATTGTCACTATGCTAAAAGAGCAGGAGACTGTCACTATGCTAACATTGCAGGCGATTATCACCATGCTAAAAGAGCAGGACACTGTCACCATGCTAAAAGAGCAGGAGACTGTCACTATGCTAACATTGCAGGACACTATCACTAAGCTAACATTGCAGGAGACTGTCACCATGCCAAAAGAGCAGGAGACTGTCACTATGCTAACATTGCAGGAGACTATCACAAAGCTAACATTGCAGGAGACTATCACTATGCTAAAAGAGCAGGACACTGTCACCATGCTAAAAGAGCAGGAGACTGTCACTATGCTAGCATTGCAGGACACTATCACTAAGCTAACATTGCAGGCGATTGTCACCATGCTAAAAGAGCAGGAGACAGTCACTATGGTAACATTGCAGGAGACTATCACTAAGCTAACATTGCAGGAGACTATCACTATGCTAAAAGAGCAGGACACTGTCACCATGCTAAAAGAGCAGGAGACTGTCACTATGCTAACATTGCAGGACTCTATCACTAAGCTAACATTGCAGGCGATTGTCACCATGCTAAAAGAGCAGGAGACAGTCACTATGCTAACATTGCAGGAGACTATCACTAAGCTAACATTGCAGGCGATTGTCACCATGCTAAAAGAGCAGGAGACTGTCGCTATGCTAACATTGCAGGAGACTGTCACTATGCTAACATTGCAGGAGACTGTCACTATGCTAAAAGAGCAGGAGACTGTCGCTATGCTAACATTGCAGGAGACTGTCACTATGCTAACATTGCAGGCGATTGTCACCATGCCAAAAAAGCAGGAGACTGTCACTATGCTAACATTGCAGGCGATTGTCACCATGCTAAAAGAGCAGGAGACAGTCACTATGCTGACATTGCAGGACACTGTCACTAAGCTAATATTGCAGGCGATTGTCACCATGCTAAAAGAGCAGGAGACTATCACTATGCTAACATTGCAGGAGACTGTCACTATGCTAAAAGAGCAGGAGACTGTCACTATGCTAACATTGCAGGAGACTGTCACTATGCTAAAAGTGCAGGAGACTGTCACCATGCTAAAAGAGCAGGAGGCTGTCACTATGCTAACATTACAGGAGACTGTCACTATGCTAACATTGCAGGACACTATCACCAAGCAAACATTGCAGGACACTATCACTAAGCTAACATGGCAGGCGATTGTCACCATGCTAAAAGAGCAGGAGACTGTCACTATGCTAACATTGCAGGAGACTATCACTATGCTAACATTGCAGGCGATTGTCACCATGCTAAAAGAGCAGGAGACTGTCACTATGCTAAAAGAGCAGGAGACTGTCACTATGCTAAAAGAGCAGGAGACTGTCACCATGCTAAAAGAGCAGGAGACTGTCACTATGCCAAAATAGCAGGTGACTGTCACTATGCTAAAAGAGCAGGAGACTGTCACTAAGCTAACATTGCAGGAGACTGTCACCATGCTAAAAGAGCAGGAGATTGTCACTATGCTAACATTGCAGGACACGATCACTAAGCTAACATTGCACACGATTGTCACTATGCTAAAAGAGCAGGAGACTGTCACTAAGCTAACATTGCAGGAGACTGTCACTATGCTAACATTGCAGGAGACTGTCACCATTCTAAAAGAGCAGGAGACTGTCACTATGCTAACATTGCAGGCGATTGTCACCATGCTAAAAGAGCAGGAGACTGTCGCTATGCTAACATTGTAGGCGATTGTCACCATGCTGAAAGAGCAGGAGACTGTCACTAAGCTAACATTGCAGGATCTATCACTAAGCTAACATTGCAGGAGACTGTCACCATGCTACAAGAGCAGGAGACTGTCACTGTGCTAAAAGAGCAGGAGACTGTCACTATGCTAACATTGCAGGCGATTGTCACCATGCTAAAAGAGCAGGAGACTGTCGCTATGCTAACATTGCAGGCGATTCTCACCATGCTAAAAGAGCAGGAGACTGTCGCTATGCTAACATTGCAGGCGATTGTCACCATGCTAAAAGAGCAGGAGACTGTCGCTATGCTAACATTGCAGGTGACTGTCACTATGCTAACATTGCAGGAGACTATCACAATGCTAACATTGCAGGCGATTGTCACCATGCTAAAAGAGCAGGAGACTGTCACAACGCTAAAAGAGCAGGAGACTGTCACTATGCTAACATTGCAGGAGACTGTCACTATGCTAAAAGAGCAGGAGACTGTCACCATGCTAAAAGAGCAGGAGAGTCACTATGCTAAAAGTGCAGGAGACAGTCACTATGCTAACATTGCAGGAGACTGTCACTATGCGAACATTGCAGGAGACTGTCACTATGCTAACATTGCAGGAGAGTGTCACTATGCTAAAAGAGCAGGAGACTGTCGCTATGCTAACATTGCAGGAGACTGTCACTATGCTAACATTGCAGGCGATTGTCACCATGCCAAAAAAGCAGGAGACTGTCACTATGCTAACATTGCAGGCGATTGTCACCATGCTAAAAGAGCAGGAGACAGTGACTATGCTGACATTGCAGGACACTGTCACTAAGCTAATATTGCAGGCGATTGTCACCATGCTAAAAGAGCAGGAGACTATCACTATGCTAACATTGCAGGAGACTGTCACTATGCTAAAAGAGCAGCAGACTGTCACTATGCTAACATTGCAGGAGACTGTCACTATGCTAAAAGTGCAGGAGACTGTCACCATGCTAAAACAGCAGGAGACTGTCACTATGCTAACATTACAGGAGACTGTCACTATGCTAACATTGCAGGACACTATCACTAAGCTAACATTGCAGGACACTATCACTAAGCTAACATTGCAGGCGATTGTCACCATGCTAAAAGAGCAGGAGACTGTCACTATGCTAACATTGCAGGAGACTATCACTATGCTAACATTGCAGGCGATTGTCACCATGCTAAAAGAGCAGGAGACTGTCACTACGCTAAAAGAGCAGGAGACTGTCACTATGCTAAAAGAGCAGGAGACTGTCACTATGCTAACATTGCAGGAGACTGTCACTATGCTAAAAGAGCAGGAGACTGTCACTATGCTAAAAGAGCAGGAGACTGTAACTATGCTAAAAGAGCAGGAGACTGTCACCATGCTAAAAGAGCAGGAGACTGTCACTATGCTAAAAGAGCAGGAGACTGTCACTATGCTAAAAGAGCAGGAGACTGTCACGAAGCTAACATTGCAGGAGACTGTCACTATGCTAACATTGCAGGAGACTGTCACCATTCTAAAAGAGCAGGAGACTGTCACTATGCTAACATTGCAGGCGATTGTCACCATGCCAAAAGAGCAGGAGACTGTCACTATGCTAAAAGGGCAGGAGACTGTCACTATGCTAACATTACAGGAGACTGTCACTATGCTAACATTGCAGGACACTATCACTAAGCTAACATTGCAGGACACTATTACTAAGCTAACATTGCAGGTGATTGTCACCATGCTAAAAGAGCAGGAGACTGTCACTATGCTAACATTGCAGGCGATTGTCACCATGCTAAAAGAGCAGGAGACTGTCACTAAGCTAACATTGCAGGATCTATCACTAAGCTAACATTGCAGGAGACTGTCACCATGCTAAAAGAGCAGGAGACTGTCACTATGCTAAAAGAGCAGGAGACTGTAACTATGCTAACATTGCAGGCGATTGTCACCATGCTAAAAGAGCAGGAGACTGTCACTATGCTAAAAGAGCAGGAGACTGTCACTATGCTAACATTGCAGGAGACTGTCACTATGCTAAAAGAGCAGGAGACTGTCACTACGCTAAAAGAGCAGGAGAGTGTCACTATGCTAAAAGAGCAGGAGACTGTCACCATGCTAAAAGGGCAGGAGACTGTCACTATGCTATAAGAGCAGGAGACTGTCACTATGCTAAAAGAGCAGGAGACTGTCACTAAGCTAAAATTGCAGGAGACTGTCACTATGCTAAAAGAGCAGGAGACTGTCACGATGCTAACCGTGCAGGACACTATCACTAAGCTAACATTGCAGGCGATTGTCACTATGCTAAAAGAGCCGGAGACTGTCACTAAGCTAACATTGAAAGAGACTGTCACTATGCTAACATTGCAGGAGACTGTCACCATGCTAAAAGAGCAGGAGACTGTCGCTATGCTAACATTGCAGGCGATTGTCACCATGCTAAAAGAGCAGGAGACAGTCACTATGCTAACATTGCAGGCGATTGTCACCATGCTAAAAGAGCAGGAGACTTGTCACTAAGCTAAAATTGCAGGATCTATCACTAAGCTAACATTGCAGGAGACTGTCACGATGCTAAAAGAGCAGGAGACTGTACTATGCTAAAAGAGCAGGAGACTGTCACCATGCTAAAAGAGCAGGAGACTGTCGCTATGCTAACATTGCAGGACACTATCACTAAGCTAACATTGCAGGCGATTGTTACCATACTGAAAGAGCAGGAGACTGTCGCTATGGTAACATTGCAGGCGATTGTCACCATGCTAAAAGAGCAGGAGACTATCACTAAGCAAACATTGCAGGCGATTGTCACTATGCTAAAAGAGCAGGAGACTGTCACTATGCTAACATTGCAGGCGATTATCACCATGCTAAAAGAGCAGGACACTGTCACCATGCTAAAAGAGCAGGAGACTGTCACTATGCTAACATTGCAGGACACTATCACTAAGCTAACATTGCAGGAGACTGTCACCATGCCAAAAGAGCAGGAGACTGTCACTATGCTAACATTGCAGGAGACTATCACAAAGCTAACATTGCAGGAGACTATCACTATGCTAAAAGAGCAGGACACTGTCACCATGCTAAAAGAGCAGGAGACTGTCACTATGCTAGCATTGCAGGACACTATCACTAAGCTAACATTGCAGGCGATTGTCACCATGCTAAAAGAGCAGGAGACAGTCACTATGGTAACATTGCAGGAGACTATCACTAAGCTAACATTGCAGGAGACTATCACTATGCTAAAAGAGCAGGACACTGTCACCATGCTAAAAGAGCAGGAGACTGTCACTATGCTAACATTGCAGGACTCTATCACTAAGCTAACATTGCAGGCGATTGTCACCATGCTAAAAGAGCAGGAGACAGTCACTATGCTAACATTGCAGGAGACTATCACTAAGCTAACATTGCAGGCGATTGTCACCATGCTAAAAGAGCAGGAGACTGTCGCTATGCTAACATTGCAGGAGACTGTCACTATGCTAACATTGCAGGAGACTGTCACTATGCTAAAAGAGCAGGAGACTGTCGCTATGCTAACATTGCAGGAGACTGTCACTATGCTAACATTGCAGGCGATTGTCACCATGCCAAAAAAGCAGGAGACTGTCACTATGCTAACATTGCAGGCGATTGTCACCATGCTAAAAGAGCAGGAGACAGTCACTATGCTGACATTGCAGGACACTGTCACTAAGCTAATATTGCAGGCGATTGTCACCATGCTAAAAGAGCAGGAGACTATCACTATGCTAACATTGCAGGAGACTGTCACTATGCTAAAAGAGCAGGAGACTGTCACTATGCTAACATTGCAGGAGACTGTCACTATGCTAAAAGTGCAGGAGACTGTCACCATGCTAAAAGAGCAGGAGGCTGTCACTATGCTAACATTACAGGAGACTGTCACTATGCTAACATTGCAGGACACTATCACCAAGCAAACATTGCAGGACACTATCACTAAGCTAACATGGCAGGCGATTGTCACCATGCTAAAAGAGCAGGAGACTGTCACTATGCTAACATTGCAGGAGACTATCACTATGCTAACATTGCAGGCGATTGTCACCATGCTAAAAGAGCAGGAGACTGTCACTATGCTAAAAGAGCAGGAGACTGTCACTATGCTAAAAGAGCAGGAGACTGTCACCATGCTAAAAGAGCAGGAGACTGTCACTATGCCAAAATAGCAGGTGACTGTCACTATGCTAAAAGAGCAGGAGACTGTCACTAAGCTAACATTGCAGGAGACTGTCACCATGCTAAAAGAGCAGGAGATTGTCACTATGCTAACATTGCAGGACACGATCACTAAGCTAACATTGCACACGATTGTCACTATGCTAAAAGAGCAGGAGACTGTCACTAAGCTAACATTGCAGGAGACTGTCACTATGCTAACATTGCAGGAGACTGTCACCATTCTAAAAGAGCAGGAGACTGTCACTATGCTAACATTGCAGGCGATTGTCACCATGCTAAAAGAGCAGGAGACTGTCGCTATGCTAACATTGTAGGCGATTGTCACCATGCTGAAAGAGCAGGAGACTGTCACTAAGCTAACATTGCAGGATCTATCACTAAGCTAACATTGCAGGAGACTGTCACCATGCTACAAGAGCAGGAGACTGTCACTGTGCTAAAAGAGCAGGAGACTGTCACTATGCTAACATTGCAGGCGATTGTCACCATGCTAAAAGAGCAGGAGACTGTCGCTATGCTAACATTGCAGGCGATTCTCACCATGCTAAAAGAGCAGGAGACTGTCGCTATGCTAACATTGCAGGCGATTGTCACCATGCTAAAAGAGCAGGAGACTGTCGCTATGCTAACATTGCAGGTGACTGTCACTATGCTAACATTGCAGGAGACTATCACAATGCTAACATTGCAGGCGATTGTCACCATGCTAAAAGAGCAGGAGACTGTCACAACGCTAAAAGAGCAGGAGACTGTCACTATGCTAACATTGCAGGAGACTGTCACTATGCTAAAAGAGCAGGAGACTGTCACTATGCTAAAAGAGCAGGAGACTGCAGCTATGCTAAAAGAGCAGGAGACTGTCACCATGCTAAAAGAGCAGGAGACTGTCACTATGCTAAAAGAGCAGGAGACTGTCACTATGCTAAAAGAGCAGGAGACTGTCACTAAGCTAAAATTGCAGGAGACTGTCACCATGCTAAAAGAGCAGGAGATTGTCACTATGCTAACATTGCAGGACACGATCACTAAGCTAACATTGCACGTGATTGTCACTATGCTAAAAGAGCAGGAGACTGTCACTAAGCTAACATTGCAGGAGACTGTCACTATGCTAACATTGCAGGAGACTGTCACCATTCTAAAAGAGCAGGAGACTGTCACTATGCTAACATTGCAGGCGATTGTCACCATGCTAAAAGAGCAGGAGACTGTCACTATGCTAAAAGAGCAGGAGACTGTCACTATGCTAACATTACAGGCGATTGTCACCATGCTAAAAGAGCAGGAGACTGTCGCTATGCTAACATTGCAGGACACTATCACTAAGCTAACATTGCAGGAGACTGTCACTATGCTAAAAGAGCAGGAGACTGTCACTATGCTAAAAGAGCAGGAGACTGTCACCATGCTAAAAGAGCAGGAGACTGTCACTATGCCAAAATAGCAGGAGACTGTCTCTATGCTAAAAGAGCAGGAGACTGTCACTAAGCTAACATTGCAGGAGACTGTCACCATGCTAAAAGAGCAGGAGATTGTCACTATGCTAACATTGCAGGACATGATCACTAAGCTAACATTGCACGCGATTGTCACTATGCTAAAAGAGCAGGAGACTGTCACTAAGCCAACATTGCAGGAGACTGTCACTATGCTAACATTGCAGGAGACTGTCACATTTCTAAAAGAGCAGGAGACTGTCACTATGCTAACATTGCAGGCGATTGTCACCATGGTAAAAGAGCAGGAGACTGTCGCTATGCTAACATTGGAGGCGATTTTCACCATGCTAAAAGAGCAGGAGACTGTCACTATGCTAACATTGTAGGCGATTGTCACCATGCTAAAAGAGCAGGAGACTGTCACTAAGCTAACATTGCAGGATCTATCACTAAGCTAACATTGCAGGAGTCTGTCACCATGCTAAAAGAGCAGGAGACTGTCACTATGCTAAAAGAGCAGGAGACTGTCACTATGCTAACATTGCAGGCGATTGTCACCATGCTAAAAGAGCAGGAGACTGTCGCTAAGCTAACATTGAGGCGATTCTCACCATGCTAAAAGAGCAGGAGACTGTCGCTATGCTAACATTGCAGGCGATTGTCATCATGCTAAAAGAGCAGGAGACTGTCGCTATGCTAACATTGCAGGTGACTGTCACTATGCTAAAATTGCAGGAGACTGTCACTATGCTAAAAGAGCAGGAGACTGTCACTATGCTAAAGGAGCAGGAGACTGTCACCATGCTAAAAGAGCAGGAGACTGTCACTATGCTAACATTGCAGGACACTATCACTAAGCTAACATTGCAGGCGATTGTCACCATGCTAAAAGAGTAGGAGACTGTCGCTATGCTAACATAGCAGGCGATTGTCACCATGCTAAAAGAGCAGGACACTATCACTAAGCTAACATTGCAGGCGATTGTCACTATGCTGAAAGAGCAGCAGACTGTCACTATGCTAACATTGCAGGCGATTGTCACCATGCTAACAGAGCAGGCGACTGTCGCTATTCTAACATTGCAGGACACTATCACTAACCTAACATTGCAGGCGGTTGTCACCATGCTAAAAGAGCAGTAGACTGTCACTATGCTAAAGGAGCAGGAGACTGTCACTATGCTAACATTGCAGGCGATTGTCACTATGCTAAAAGAGCAGGAAACTGTCACTATGCTAACATTGCAGGAGACTGTCACCATGCTAAAATGCAGGAGACTGTCACTGTGCTAACATTGCAGTCGATTGTCACTATGCTAAAAGAGCAGGAGACTGTCACTATGCTAACATTGCAGGAGACAGTCACTATGCTTATATTGAAGGAGACTGTCACAATGCTAACATTGCAGGCGATTGTCACCATGCTAAAAGAGCAGGAGACTGTCACTATGCTAAATGAGCAGGAGACTGTCACTAAGCTAACATTGCAGGAGAATGTCACTATGCTAAAAGAGCAGGAGACTGTCACTATGCTAACATTGCGGGAGAATGTCACTATGCTAACATTACAGGAGACTGTCACTATGCTAACATTGCAGGACAATATCACTAAGCTAACATTGCAGGACACTATCACTAAGCTAACATTGCAGGCGATTGTCACCATGCTAAAAGAGCAGCAGACTGTCACTATGCTAACATTGCAGGAGGCTATCACTATGCTAACATTGCAAGCGATTGTCACCATGCTAAAAGAGCAGGAGAATGTCACTATGCTAAAAGAGCAGGAGACTGTCACTATGCTAAAAGAGCAGGACACTATCACTAAGCTAACATTGCAGGCGATTGTCACTATGCTAAAAGAGGAGGGACTGTCACTATGCTAACATGGCAGGCGATTGTCACCATGCTAACAGAGCCGGAGACTGTCGCTATGCTAACATTGCAGGAGACAGTCACTATGCTAACATTGCAGGAGACTATTACTATGCTAAAAGAGCAGGAGACTGTCACTATGCTAACATTGCAGGCGACTGTCGCTATTCTAACATTGCTGGACATTATCACTAACCTAACATTGCAGGCGATTGTCACCATGCTAAAAGAGCAGAAGACTGTCAGTATGCTAAAAGAGCAGGAGACTGTCACTATGCTAACATTGCAGGCGATTGTCACTATGCAAAAAGAGCAGCAGACTGTCACTATGCTAACATTGCAGGAGACTGCCACCATGCTAAAAGAGCCGGAGACTGTCACTATGCTAACATTGCAGGCGATTGTCACAATGCTAAAAGAGCAGGAGACTGTCACTATGCTAACATTGCAGGAGACTGTCACTATGCTTATATTGAAGGAGACTGTCACAATGCTAACATTGCAGGCGATTGTCACCATGCTAAAAGAGCAGGAGACTGTCACTATGCTAACATTGCAGGCGATTGTCACTATGCTAAAAGAGCAGGAGACTGTCACTATGCTAAAAGAGCAGGAGACTGTCACTATTCTAACATTGAAGGAGACTGTCACTATGCTAACATTGCAGGAGACTGTCACTATGCTAACATTGCAGGAGACTGTCACCATGCTAAAAGAGCAGGCGATTGTCACTATGCTAACATTGTAGGCGATTGTCACTATGCTAAAGAGCAGGAGACTGTCACTAAGCTAACATTGCAGGCGATTGTCACCATGCTAAAAGAGCAGGAGACTTTCACTATGCTAACATTGCAGGACACTATCACTAAGCTAACATTGCAGGCGATTGTCACCATGCTAAAAGAGCAGGAGACTGTCAATATGCTAAAAGAGCAGGAGACTGTCACTATGCTAACATTGCAGGAGATTGTCACCATGCTAAAAGAGCAGGAGACTGTCACTATGCTAACATTGCAGGCGATTGTCACCATGCTAAAAGAGCAGGAGACTGTCACTATGCTAACATTGCAGGAGACTGTCACCATGTTAAAAGAGCAGGAGACTGTCACTATGCTAAAAGAGCAGGAGACTGTCACTATGCTAACATTGAAGGAGACTGTCACTATGCTAACATTGCAGGAGACTGTCACCATGCTGAAAGAGCAGGAGACTGTCACTTTGGTAACATTGCAGGCGATTGTCACTATGCTAAAAGAGCAGGAGACTGTCGCTATGCTAACATTGCAGGCGTTTGTCACCATGCTAAAAGAGCAGGAGACTGTCACTAAGCTAACATTGCAGGAGACTGTCACCATGCTAAAAGAGCAGGAGATTGTCACTATGCTAACATTGCAGGACATGATCACTAAGCTAACATTGCACGCGATTGTCACTATGCTAAAAGAGCAGGAGACTGTCACTAAGCCAACATTGCAGGAGACTGTCACTATGCTAACATTGCAGGAGACTGTCACATTTCTAAAAGAGCAGGAGACTGTCACTATGCTAACATTGCAGGCGATTGTCACCATGGTAAAAGAGCAGGAGACTGTCGCTATGCTAACATTGGAGGCGATTTTCACCATGCTAAAAGAGCAGGAGACTGTCACTATGCTAACATTGTAGGCGATTGTCACCATGCTAAAAGAGCAGGAGACTGTCACTAAGCTAACATTGCAGGATCTATCACTAAGCTAACATTGCAGGAGTCTGTCACCATGCTAAAAGAGCAGGAGACTGTCACTATGCTAAAAGAGCAGGAGACTGTCACTATGCTAACATTGCAGGCGATTGTCACCATGCTAAAAGAGCAGGAGACTGTCGCTAAGCTAACATTGAGGCGATTCTCACCATGCTAAAAGAGCGGGAGACTGTCGCTATGCTAACATTGCAGGCGATTGTCACCATGCTAAAAGAGCAGGAGACTGTCGCTATGCTAACATTGCAGGTGACTGTCACTATGCTAAAATTGCAGGAGACTGTCACTATGCTAAAAGAGCAGGAGACTGTCACTATGCTAAAGGAGCAGGAGACTGTCACCATGCTAAAAGAGCAGGAGACTGTCACTATGCTAACATTGCAGGACACTATCACTAAGCTAACATTGCAGGCGATTGTCACCATGCTAAAAGAGTAGGAGACTGTCGCTATGCTAACATAGCAGGCGATTGTCACCATGCTAAAAGAGCAGGACACTATCACTAAGCTAACATTGCAGGCGATTGTCACTATGCTGAAAGAGCAGCAGACTGTCACTATGCTAACATTGCAGGCGATTGTCACCATGCTAACAGAGCAGGCGACTGTCGCTATTCTAACATTGCAGGACACTATCACTAACCTAACATTGCAGGCGGTTGTCACCATGCTAAAAGAGCAGTAGACTGTCACTATGCTAAAGGAGCAGGAGACTGTCACTATGCTAACATTGCAGGCGATTGTCACTATGCTAAAAGAGCAGGAAACTGTCACTATGCTAACATTGCAGGAGACTGTCACCATGCTAAAATGCAGGAGACTGTCACTGTGCTAACATTGCAGTCGATTGTCACTATGCTAAAAGAGCAGGAGACTGTCACTATGCTAACATTGCAGGAGACAGTCACTATGCTTATATTGAAGGAGACTGTCACAATGCTAACATTGCAGGCGATTGTCACCATGCTAAAAGAGCAGGAGACTGTCACTATGCTAAATGAGCAGGAGACTGTCACTAAGCTAACATTGCAGGAGAATGTCACTATGCTAAAAGAGCAGGAGACTGTCACTATGCTAACATTGCGGGAGAATGTCACTATGCTAACATTACAGGAGACTGTCACTATGCTAACATTGCAGGACAATATCACTAAGCTAACATTGCAGGACACTATCACTAAGCTAACATTGCAGGCGATTGTCACCATGCTAAAAGAGCAGCAGACTGTCACTATGCTAACATTGCAGGAGGCTATCACTATGCTAACATTGCAAGCGATTGTCACCATGCTAAAAGAGCAGGAGAATGTCACTATGCTAAAAGAGCAGGAGACTGTCACTATGCTAAAAGAGCAGGACACTATCACTAAGCTAACATTGCAGGCGATTGTCACTATGCTAAAAGAGGAGGGACTGTCACTATGCTAACATGGCAGGCGATTGTCACCATGCTAACAGAGCCGGAGACTGTCGCTATGCTAACATTGCAGGAGACAGTCACTATGCTAACATTGCAGGAGACTATTACTATGCTAAAAGAGCAGGAGACTGTCACTATGCTAACATTGCAGGCGACTGTCGCTATTCTAACATTGCTGGACATTATCACTAACCTAACATTGCAGGCGATTGTCACCATGCTAAAAGAGCAGAAGACTGTCAGTATGCTAAAAGAGCAGGAGACTGTCACTATGCTAACATTGCAGGCGATTGTCACTATGCAAAAAGAGCAGCAGACTGTCACTATGCTAACATTGCAGGAGACTGCCACCATGCTAAAAGAGCCGGAGACTGTCACTATGCTAACATTGCAGGCGATTGTCACAATGCTAAAAGAGCAGGAGACTGTCACTATGCTAACATTGCAGGAGACTGTCACTATGCTTATATTGAAGGAGACTGTCACAATGCTAACATTGCAGGCGATTGTCACCATGCTAAAAGAGCAGGAGACTGTCACTATGCTAACATTGCAGGCGATTGTCACTATGCTAAAAGAGCAGGAGACTGTCACTATGCTAAAAGAGCAGGAGACTGTCACTATTCTAACATTGAAGGAGACTGTCACTATGCTAACATTGCAGGAGACTGTCACTATGCTAACATTGCAGGAGACTGTCACCATGCTAAAAGAGCAGGCGATTGTCACTATGCTAACATTGTAGGCGATTGTCACTATGCTAAAGAGCAGGAGACTGTCACTAAGCTAACATTGCAGGCGATTGTCACCATGCTAAAAGAGCAGGAGACTTTCACTATGCTAACATTGCAGGACACTATCACTAAGCTAACATTGCAGGCGATTGTCACCATGCTAAAAGAGCAGGAGACTGTCAATATGCTAAAAGAGCAGGAGACTGTCACTATGCTAACATTGCAGGAGATTGTCACCATGCTAAAAGAGCAGGAGACTGTCACTATGCTAACATTGCAGGCGATTGTCACCATGCTAAAAGAGCAGGAGACTGTCACTATGCTAACATTGCAGGAGACTGTCACCATGTTAAAAGAGCAGGAGACTGTCACTATGCTAAAAGAGCAGGAGACTGTCACTATGCTAACATTGAAGGAGACTGTCACTATGCTAACATTGCAGGAGACTGTCACCATGCTGAAAGAGCAGGAGACTGTCACTTTGGTAACATTGCAGGCGATTGTCACTATGCTAAAAGAGCAGGAGACTGTCGCTATGCTAACATTGCAGGCGTTTGTCACCATGCTAAAAGAGCAGGAGACTGTCACTAAGCTAACATTGCAGGAGACTGTCACCATGCTAAAAGAGCAGGAGATTGTCACTATGCTAACATTGCAGGACATGATCACTAAGCTAACATTGCACGCGATTGTCACTATGCTAAAAGAGCAGGAGACTGTCACTAAGCCAACATTGCAGGAGACTGTCACTATGCTAACATTGCAGGAGACTGTCACATTTCTAAAAGAGCAGGAGACTGTCACTATGCTAACATTGCAGGCGATTGTCACCATGGTAAAAGAGCAGGAGACTGTCGCTATGCTAACATTGGAGGCGATTTTCACCATGCTAAAAGAGCAGGAGACTGTCACTATGCTAACATTGTAGGCGATTGTCACCATGCTAAAAGAGCAGGAGACTGTCACTAAGCTAACATTGCAGGATCTATCACTAAGCTAACATTGCAGGAGTCTGTCACCATGCTAAAAGAGCAGGAGACTGTCACTATGCTAAAAGAGCAGGAGACTGTCACTATGCTAACATTGCAGGCGATTGTCACCATGCTAAAAGAGCAGGAGACTGTCGCTAAGCTAACATTGAGGCGATTCTCACCATGCTAAAAGAGCGGGAGACTGTCGCTATGCTAACATTGCAGGCGATTGTCACCATGCTAAAAGAGCAGGAGACTGTCGCTATGCTAACATTGCAGGTGACTGTCACTATGCTAAAATTGCAGGAGACTGTCACTATGCTAAAAGAGCAGGAGACTGTCACTATGCTAAAGGAGCAGGAGACTGTCACCATGCTAAAAGAGCAGGAGACTGTCACTATGCTAACATTGCAGGACACTATCACTAAGCTAACATTGCAGGCGATTGTCACCATGCTAAAAGAGTAGGAGACTGTCGCTATGCTAACATAGCAGGCGATTGTCACCATGCTAAAAGAGCAGGACACTATCACTAAGCTAACATTGCAGGCGATTGTCACTATGCTGAAAGAGCAGCAGACTGTCACTATGCTAACATTGCAGGCGATTGTCACCATGCTAACAGAGCAGGCGACTGTCGCTATTCTAACATTGCAGGACACTATCACTAACCTAACATTGCAGGCGGTTGTCACCATGCTAAAAGAGCAGTAGACTGTCACTATGCTAAAGGAGCAGGAGACTGTCACTATGCTAACATTGCAGGCGATTGTCACTATGCTAAAAGAGCAGGAAACTGTCACTATGCTAACATTGCAGGAGACTGTCACCATGCTAAAATGCAGGAGACTGTCACTGTGCTAACATTGCAGTCGATTGTCACTATGCTAAAAGAGCAGGAGACTGTCACTATGCTAACATTGCAGGAGACAGTCACTATGCTTATATTGAAGGAGACTGTCACAATGCTAACATTGCAGGCGATTGTCACCATGCTAAAAGAGCAGGAGACTGTCACTATGCTAAATGAGCAGGAGACTGTCACTAAGCTAACATTGCAGGAGAATGTCACTATGCTAAAAGAGCAGGAGACTGTCACTATGCTAACATTGCGGGAGAATGTCACTATGCTAACATTACAGGAGACTGTCACTATGCTAACATTGCAGGACAATATCACTAAGCTAACATTGCAGGACACTATCACTAAGCTAACATTGCAGGCGATTGTCACCATGCTAAAAGAGCAGCAGACTGTCACTATGCTAACATTGCAGGAGGCTATCACTATGCTAACATTGCAAGCGATTGTCACCATGCTAAAAGAGCAGGAGAATGTCACTATGCTAAAAGAGCAGGAGACTGTCACTATGCTAAAAGAGCAGGACACTATCACTAAGCTAACATTGCAGGCGATTGTCACTATGCTAAAAGAGGAGGGACTGTCACTATGCTAACATGGCAGGCGATTGTCACCATGCTAACAGAGCCGGAGACTGTCGCTATGCTAACATTGCAGGAGACAGTCACTATGCTAACATTGCAGGAGACTATTACTATGCTAAAAGAGCAGGAGACTGTCACTATGCTAACATTGCAGGCGACTGTCGCTATTCTAACATTGCTGGACATTATCACTAACCTAACATTGCAGGCGATTGTCACCATGCTAAAAGAGCAGAAGACTGTCAGTATGCTAAAAGAGCAGGAGACTGTCACTATGCTAACATTGCAGGCGATTGTCACTATGCAAAAAGAGCAGCAGACTGTCACTATGCTAACATTGCAGGAGACTGCCACCATGCTAAAAGAGCCGGAGACTGTCACTATGCTAACATTGCAGGCGATTGTCACAATGCTAAAAGAGCAGGAGACTGTCACTATGCTAACATTGCAGGAGACTGTCACTATGCTTATATTGAAGGAGACTGTCACAATGCTAACATTGCAGGCGATTGTCACCATGCTAAAAGAGCAGGAGACTGTCACTATGCTAACATTGCAGGCGATTGTCACTATGCTAAAAGAGCAGGAGACTGTCACTATGCTAAAAGAGCAGGAGACTGTCACTATTCTAACATTGAAGGAGACTGTCACTATGCTAACATTGCAGGAGACTGTCACTATGCTAACATTGCAGGAGACTGTCACCATGCTAAAAGAGCAGGCGATTGTCACTATGCTAACATTGTAGGCGATTGTCACTATGCTAAAGAGCAGGAGACTGTCACTAAGCTAACATTGCAGGCGATTGTCACCATGCTAAAAGAGCAGGAGACTTTCACTATGCTAACATTGCAGGACACTATCACTAAGCTAACATTGCAGGCGATTGTCACCATGCTAAAAGAGCAGGAGACTGTCAATATGCTAAAAGAGCAGGAGACTGTCACTATGCTAACATTGCAGGAGATTGTCACCATGCTAAAAGAGCAGGAGACTGTCACTATGCTAACATTGCAGGCGATTGTCACCATGCTAAAAGAGCAGGAGACTGTCACTATGCTAACATTGCAGGAGACTGTCACCATGTTAAAAGAGCAGGAGACTGTCACTATGCTAAAAGAGCAGGAGACTGTCACTATGCTAACATTGAAGGAGACTGTCACTATGCTAACATTGCAGGAGACTGTCACCATGCTGAAAGAGCAGGAGACTGTCACTTTGGTAACATTGCAGGCGATTGTCACTATGCTAAAAGAGCAGGAGACTGTCGCTATGCTAACATTGCAGGCGTTTGTCACCATGCTAAAAGAGCAGGAGACTGTCACTAAGCTAACATTGCAGGAGACTGTCACTATGCTAACATTGCAGGACACTACCACTAAGCTAACATTGCAGGCGATTGTCACCATGCTAAAAGAGCAGCAGACTGTCACTATGCTAACATTGAAGCGATTGTCACCATGCTAAAAGAGCAGGAGACTGTCAATATGCTAACATTGCAGGAGACCGTCGCTATGCTAACATTGCAGGCGATTGTCACCATGCTAAAAGAGCAGGAGACTGTCACCATGCTAAAAGAGCAGGAGACTGTCACTATGCTAAAAGAGCAGGAGACTGTCACCATGCTAAAAGAGCAGTAGACTGTCGCTATGCTAACAGAACAGGGGACTGTCACAATGCAAACATTGCAGGCGATTGTCACCATGCTAAAAGAGCAGGAGACTGTCACTATGCGAACATTGCAGGAGACTGTCGCTATGCTAACATTGCAGGAGACTGTCACTATGCTAAAAGAGCAGGAGACTGTCACTATGCTAAAAGAGCAGGAGACTGTCACTATGCTAACATTGCAGGAGACTATCACTAAGCTAACATTGCAGGAGACTGTCACCATGCTAAAAGAGCAGGAGACTGTCACTATGCTAAAAGAGCAGGAGACTGTCACCATGCTAAAAGAGCAGTAGACTGTCGCTATGCTAATAGAACAGGGGACTGTCACAATGCTAACATTGCAGGAGACTGTAACTATGCTAAAAGAGCAGGAGACAGTCACTATGCTAAAAGGCAGGAGACTGTCACTATGCTAATATTGCAGGAGACTGTCGCTATGCTAACATTGCAGGAGACTGTCACTATGCTAAAAGAGCAGGAGACTGTCACTATGCTAAAAGAGCAGGAGACTGTCAGTATGCTAACATTGCTGGCGAATGTCACTTTGCTAAAAGAGCAGGAGACTGTCACCATGCTAACATTGCAGGAGACTGTCACTAAGCTAAAATTGCAGGCGATTGTCAGCATACTAAAAGAGCCGGAGACTGTTTCCATGCTAAAAGAGCAGGAGACTGTCACTATGCTGAAAGAGCATGAGACTGTCACTATGCTAACATTGCAGGAGACTGTCACTATGCTAACATTGCAGGAGACTGTCACTATGGTAACATTGCAGGCGATTGTCACCATGCTCAAAGAGCAGGAGACTGTCACTATGCTAACATTGCAGGGGATTGTCACCATGCTAAAAGAGCAGGAGACTGTCACCATGCTAAAAGAGCAGGAGACTGTCACTATGCTAAAAGAGCAGGAGACTGTCACTAAGCTAATATTGCAGGCGATTGCCACCATACTATCAGAGCAGGAGACTGTCGCTATGCTAACATTGCAGGTGACTGTCACTATGCTAACATTGCAGGAGACTGTCACTATGCCAACATTGCATGCTATTGTCACCATGCTAAAAGAGCAGGAGACTGTCACTATGCTAAAAGAGCAGGAGACTGTCACTATGCTAAAATTGCTGGCGATTGTCACCATGCTAAAAGAGCAGGAGACTGTCACCATGCTAACATTGCAGGACACTGTCACCATTCTAAAAGAGCAGGAGACTGTCACTATGCTAACATTGCAGGAGACTGTCACTATGCTAACATTGCAGAGACTGTCACTAAGCAAACATTGCAGGAGACTGTCACTATGCCAAAATAGCAGGAGACTGTCACTATGCTAAAAGAGCAGGAGACTGTCACTAAGCTAACATTGCAGGAGACTGTCACCATGCTAAAAGAGCAGGAGATTGTCACTATGCTAACATTGCAGGACACAATCACTAAGCTAACATTGCACGCGATTGTCACTATGCTAAAAGAGCAGGAGACTGTCACTAAGCTAACATTGCAGGAGACTGTCACTATGCTAACATTGCAGGAGACTGTCACCATTCTAAAAGAGCAGGAGACTGTCACTATGCTAACATTGCAGGCGATTGTCACCATGCTAAAAGAGCAGGAGACTGTCGCTATGCTAACATTGGAGGCGATTTTCACCATGCTAAAAGAGCAGGAGACTGTCACTATGCTAACATTGTAGGCGATTGTCACCATGCTAAAAGAGCAGGAGACTGTCAATATGCTAACATTGCAGGATCTATCACTAAGCTAACATTGCAGGAGACTGTCACCATGCTAAAAGAGCAGGAGACTGTCACTATGCTAAAAGAGCAGGAGACTGTCACTATGCTAACATTGCAGGCGATTGTCACCATGCTAAAAGAGCAGGAGACTGTCGCTATGCTAACATTGCAGGCGATTGTCACCATGCTAAAAGAGGAGGAGACTGTCGCTATGCTAACATTGCAGGTGACTGTCACTATGCTAACATGGCAGGAGACTGTCACTATGCTAAAATTGTAGGAGACTGTCACTATGCTAAAAGAGCAGGAGACTGTCACTATGCTAAAAGAGCAGGAGACTGTCACCATGCTAAAAGAGCAGGAGACTGTCGCTATGCTAACATTGCAGGACAATATCACTAAACTAACATTGCAGGCGATTGTCACCATGCTAAAAGAGTAGGAGACTGTCGCTATGCTAACATAGCAGGCGATTGTCACCATGCTAAAAGAGCAGGACACTATCACTAAGCTAACATTGCAGGCGATTGTCACTATGCTGAAAGAGCAGCAGACTGTCACTATGCTAACATTGCAGGCGATTGTCACCATGCTAACAGAGCAGGAGACTGTCGCTATGCTAACATTGCAGGAGACAGTCACTATGCTAACATTGCAGGAGACTATCACTATGCTAAAAGAGCAGGAGACTGTCACTATGCTAACATTGCAGGCGACTGTCGCTATTCTAACATTTCAGGACACTATCAATAACCTAACATTGCAGGCGATTGTCACCATGCTAAAAGAGCAGGAGACTGTCACTATGCTAAAGGAGCAGGAGACTGTCACTATGCTAACATTGCAGGCGATTGTCACTATGCTAAAAGAGCAGGAGACTGTCACTATGCTAACATTGCAGGAGACTGTCACCATGCTAAAATGCAGGAGACTGTCACTATGCTAACATTGCAGTCGATTGTCACTATGCTAAAAGAGCAGGAGACTGTCACTATGCTAACATTGCAGGAGACAGTCACTATGCTTATATTGAAGGAGACTGTCACAATGCTAACATTGCAGGCGATTGTCACCATGCTAAAAGAGCAGGAGACTGTCACTATGCTAAATGAGCAGGAGACTGTCACTAAGCTAACATTGCAGGAGAATGTCACTATGCTAACATTGCAGGACACTATCACTAAGCTAACATTGCAGGCGATTGTCACCATGCTAAAAGAGCAGGAGACTGTCACTATGCTAACATTGAAGCGATTGTCACCATGCTAAAAGAGCAGGAGACTGTCAATATGCTAACATTGCAGGAGACTGTCGCTATGCTAACATTGCAGGCGATTGTCACCATGCTAAAAGAGCAGGAGACTGTCACTATGCTAACATTGAAGGAGACTGTCACTATGCTAACATTGCAGGAGAATGTCACTATGCTAACATTACAGGAGACTGTCACTATGCTGACATTGCAGGACACTATCACTAAGCTAACATTGCAGGACACTATCACTAAGCTAACATTGCAGTCGATTGTCGCTATGCTAAAAGAGCAGGAGACTGTCACTATGCTAACATTGCAGGAGGCTATCACTATGCTAACATTGCAAGCGATTGTCACCATGCTAAAAGAGCAGGAGACTGTCACTATGCTAAAAGAGCAGGAGACTGTCACTATGCTAAAAGAGCAGGACACTATCACTAAGCTAACATTGCAGGCGATTGTCACTATGCTAAAAGAGCAGGAGACTGTCACTATGCTAACATTGCAGGCGATTGTCACCATGCTAACAGAGCCGGAGACTGTCGCTATGCTAACATTGCAGGAGACAGTCACTATGCTAACATTGTAGGAGACTATCACTATGCTTAAAGAGCAGGAGACTGTCACTATGCTAACATTGCAGGCGACTGTCGCTATTCTAACATTGCTGGACATTATCACTAACCTAACATTGCAGGCGATTGTCACCATGCTAAAAGAGCAGGAGACTGTCACTATGCAAAAAGAGCAGGAGACTGTCACTATGCTAACATTGCAGGCGACTGTCACTATGCAAAAAGAGCAGGAGACTGTCACTATGCTAACATTGCAGGAGACTGTCACCATGCTAAAAGAGCAGGAGACTGTCACTATGCTAACATTGCAGGCGATTGTCACAATGCTAAAAGAGCAGGAGACTGTCACTATGCTAACATTGCAGGAGACTGTCACTATGCTTATATTGAAGGAGACTGTCACAATGCTAACATTGCAGGCGATTGTCACCATGCTAAAAGAGCAGGAGACTGTCACTATGCTAACATTGCAGGCGATTGTCACTATGCTAAAAGAGCAGGAGACTGTCACTATGCTAAATGAGCAGGAGACTGTCACTAAGCTAACATTGCAGGAGAACGTCACTATGCTAAAAGAGCAGGAGACTGTCACTATTCTAACATTGAAGGAGACTGTCACTATGCTAACATTGTAGGAGACTGTCACTATGCAAACATTGCAGGAGACTGTCACCATGCTAAAAGAGCATGCGATTGTCACTATGCTAACATTGCAGGCGATTGTCACTATGCTAAAGAGCAGGAGACTGTCACTAAGCTAACATTGCAGGCGATTGTCACCATGCTAAAAGAGCAGGAGACTTTCACTATGCTAACATTGCAGGACACTATCACTAAGCTAACATTGCAGGCGATTGTCACCATGCTAAAAGAGCAGGAGACTGTCACTATGCTAAAAGAGCAGGAGACTGTCACTATGCTAACATTGCAGGCGATTGTCACCATGCTAAAAGAGCAGGAGACTGTCACTATGCTAACATTGCAGGCGATTGTCACCATGCTAAAAGAGCAGGAGACTGTCACTATGCTAACATTGCAGGAGACTGTCACCATGTTAAAAGAGCAGGAGACTGTCACCATGCTAAAAGAGCAGGAGACTGTCACTATGTTAACATTGCAGGAGACTGTCACCATGCTAAAAGAGCAGGAGATTGTCACCATGCTTAAAGAGCAGGAGACTGTCACTATGCTAAAAGAGCAGGAGACTGTCACTAAGCTAACATTGCAGGAGACTTTCACTATGCTAAAAGAGCAGGAGACTGTCGCTATGCTAACATTGCAGGAGACTGTCACCATGCTAACATTGCAGGAGAACGTCACTATGCTAAAAGAGCAGGAGACTGTCACTATTCTAACATTGAAGGAGACTGTCACTATGCTAACATTGCAGGAGACTGTCACTATGCAAACATTGCAGGAGACTGTCACCATGCTAAAAGAGCATGCGATTGTCACTATGCTAACATTGCAGGCGATTGTCACTATGCTAAAGAGCAGGAGACTGTCACTAAGCTAACATTGCAGGCGATTGTCACCATGCTAAAAGAGCAGGAGACTTTCACTATGCTAACATTGCAGGACACTATCACTAAGCTAACATTGCAGGCGATTGTCACCATGCTATAAGAGCAGGAGACTGTCACTATGCTAAAAGAGCAGGAGACTGTCACTATGCAAACATTGCAGGCGATTGTCACCATGCCAAAAGAGCAGGAGACTGTCACTATGCTACCATTGCAGGCGATTGTCACCATGCTAAAAGAGCAGGAGACTGTCACTATGCTAACATTGCAGGAGACTGTCACCATGTTAAAAGAGCAGGAGACTGTCACCATGCTAAAAGAGCAGGAGACTGTCACTATGTTAACATTGCAGGAGACTGTCACCATGCTAAAAGAGCAGGAGATTGTCACCATGCTTAAAGAGCAGGAGACTGTCACTATGCTAAAAGAGCAGGAGACTGTCACTAAGCTAACATTGCAGGAGACTTTCACTATGCTAAAAGAGCAGGAGACTGTCGCTATGCTAACATTGCAGGAGACTGTCACCATGCTAACATTGCAGGAGACTGTCACCATGCTAAAAGAGCAGGAGACTGTCACCATGCTAAAAGAGCAGGAGACTGTCACCATGCTAAAAGAGCAGTAGACTGTCGCAATGCTAACATTGCAGGCGATTGTCACCATGCTAAAAGAGCAGGAGACTGTCACTATGCGAACATTGCAGGAGACTGTCGCTATGCTAACATTGCAGGACACTGTCACTATGCTAAAAGAGCAGGAGACTGTCACTATGCTAACATTGAAGGAGACTGTCACTATGCTAACATTGCAGGAGACTGTCACCATGCTGAAAGAGCAGGAGACTGTCACTTTGGTAACATTGCAGGCGATTGTCACCATGCTAAAAGAGCAGGAGACTGTCACTAAGCTAACATTGCAGGAGACTGTCACTATGCTAACATTGCAGGACACTACCACTAAGCTAACATTGCAGGCGATTGTCACCATGCTAAAAGAGCAGCAGACTGTCACTATGCTAACATTGAAGCGATTGTCACCATGCTAAAAGAGCAGGAGACTGTCAATATGCTAACATTGCAGGCGATTGTCACCATGCAAAAAGAGCAGGAGACTGTCACTATGTTAACATTGCAGGAGACTGTCACCATGCTAAAAGAGCAGGAGATTGTCACCATGCTAAAAGAGCATGAGACTGTCACTATGCTAACATTGCAGGAGACTGTCACCATGCTAACATTGCAGGAGACTGTCACCATGCTAAAAGAGCAGGAGACTGTCACCATGCTAAAAGAGCAGGAGACTGTCACCATGATAAAAGAGCAGTAGACTGTTGCTATGCTAACATTGCAGTCGATTGTCACTATGCTAAAAGAGCAGGAGACTGTCACTATGCTAACATTGCAGGAGACAGTCACTATGCTTATATTGAAGGAGACTGTCACAATGCTAACATTGCAGGCGATTGTCACCATGCTAAAAGAGCAGGAGACTGTCACTATGCTAAATGAGCAGGAGACTGTCACTAAGCTAACATTGCAGGAGAATGTCACTATGCTAAAAGAGCAGGAGACTGTCACTATGCTAACATTGCGGGAGAATGTCACTATGCTAACATTACAGGAGACTGTCACTATGCTAACATTGCAGGACAATATCACTAAGCTAACATTGCAGGACACTATCACTAAGCTAACATTGCAGGCGATTGTCACCATGCTAAAAGAGCAGCAGACTGTCACTATGCTAACATTGCAGGAGGCTATCACTATGCTAACATTGCAAGCGATTGTCACCATGCTAAAAGAGCAGGAGAATGTCACTATGCTAAAAGAGCAGGAGACTGTCACTATGCTAAAAGAGCAGGACACTATCACTAAGCTAACATTGCAGGCGATTGTCACTATGCTAAAAGAGGAGGAGACTGTCACTATGCTAACATGGAAGGCGATTGTCACCATGCTAACAGAGCCGGAGTCTGTCACTATGCTAACATTGCAGGAGACAGTCACTATGCTAACATTGCAGGAGACTATTACTATGCTAAAAGAGCAGGAGACTGTCACTATGCTAACATTGCAGGTGACTGTCGCTATTCTAACATTGCTGGACATTATCACTAACCTAACATTGCAGGCGATTGTCACCATGCTAAAAGAGCAGAAGACTGTCAGTATGCTAAAAGAGCAGGAGACTGTCACTATGCTAACATTGCAGGAGACTGTCACCATGCTAACATTGCAGGAGACTGTCACCATGCTAAAAGAGCAGGAGACTGTCACCATGCTAAAAGAGCAGGAGACTGTCACCATGATAAAAGAGCAGTAGACTGTTGCTATGCTAACATTGCAGTCGATTGTCACTATGCTAAAAGAGCAGGAGACTGTCACTATGCTAACATTGCAGGAGACAGTCACTATGCTTATATTGAAGGAGACTGTCACAATGCTAACATTGCAGGCGATTGTCACCATGCTAAAAGAGCAGGAGACTGTCACTATGCTAAATGAGCAGGAGACTGTCACTAAGCTAACATTGCAGGAGAATGTCACTATGATAAAAGAGCAGGAGACTGTCACTATGCTAACATTGCGGGAGAATGTCACTATGCTAACATTACAAAAGACTGTCACTATGCTAACATTGCAGGACAATATCACTAAGCTAACATTGCAGGACACTATCACTAAGCTAACATTGCAGGCGATTGTCACCATGCTAAAAGAGCAGCAGACTGTCACTATGCTAACATTGCAGGAGGCTATCACTATGCTAACATTGCAAGCGATTGTCACCATGCTAAAAGAGCAGGAGAATGTCACTATGCTAAAAGAGCAGGAGACTGTCACTATGCTAAAAGAGCAGGACACTATCACTAAGCTAACATTGCAGGCGATTGTCACTATGCTAAAAGAGGAGGAGACTGTCACTATGCTAACATGGAAGGCGATTGTCACCATGCTAACAGAGCCGGAGTCTGTCGCTATGCTAACATTGCAGGAGACAGTCACTATGCTAACATTGCAGGAGACTATTACTATGCTAAAAGAGCAGGAGACTGTCACTATGCTAACATTGCAGGCGACTGTCGCTATTCTAACATTGCTGGACATTATCACTAACCTAACATTGCAGGCGATTGTCACCATGCTAAAAGAGCAGAAGACTGTCAGTATGCTAAAAGAGCAGGAGACTGTCACTATGCTAACATTGCAGGCGATTGTCACTATGCAAAAAGAGCAGCAGACTGTCACTATGCTAACATTGCAGGAGACTGCCACCATGCTAAAAGAGCCGGAGACTGTCACTATGCTAACATTGCAGGCGATTGTCACAATGCTAAAAGAGCAGGAGACTGTCACTATGCTAACATTGCAGGAGACTGTCACTATGCTTATATTGAAGGAGACTGTCACAATGCTAACATTGCAGGCGATTGTCACCATGCTAAAAGAGCAGGAGACTGTCACTATGCTAACATTGCAGGCGATTGTCACTATGCTAAAAGAGCAGGAGACTGTCACTATGCTAAAAGAGCAGGAGACTGTCACTATTCTAACATTGAAGGAGACTGTCACTATGCTAACATTGCAGGAGACTGTCACTATGCTAACATTGCAGGAGACTGTCACCATGCTAAAAGAGCTGGCGATTGTCACTATGCTAACATTGTAGGCGATTGTCACTATGCTAAAGAGCAGGAGACTGTCACTAAGCTAACATTGCAGGCGATTGTCACCATGCTAAAAGAGCAGGAGACTTTCACTATGCTAACATTGCAGGACACTATCACTAAGCTAACATTGCAGGCGATTGTCACCATGCTAAAAGAGCAGGAGACTGTCAATATGCTAAAAGGGCAGGAGACTGTCACTATGCTAACATTGCAGGAGATTGTCACCATGCTAAAAGAGCAGGAGACTGTCACTATGCTAACATTGCAGGCGATTGTCACCATGCTAAAAGAGCAGGAGACTGACACTATGCTAACATTGCAGGAGACTGTCACCATGTTAAAAGAGCAGGAGACTGTCACTATGCTAAAAGAGCAGGAGACTGTCACTATGCTAACATTGAAGGAGACTGTCACTATGCTAACATTGCAGGAGACTGTCACCATGCTGAAAGAGCAGGAGACTGTCACTTTGGTAACATTGCAGGCGATTGTCAATATGCAAAAAGAGCAGGAGACTGTCGCTATGCTAACATTGCAGGCGATTGTCACCATGCTAAAAGAGCAGCAGACTGTCACTATGCTAACATTGAAGCGATTGTCACCATGCTAAAAGAGCAGGAGACTGTCAATATGCTAACATTGCAGGAGACCGTCGCTATGCTAACATTGCAGGCGATTGTCACCATGCTAAAAGAGCAGGAGACTGTCACCATGCTAAAAGAGCAGGAGACTGTCACTATGCTAAAAGAGCAGGAGACTGTCACCATGCTAAAAGAGCAGTAGACTGTCGCTATGCTAACAGAACAGGGGACTGTCACAATGCAAACATTGCAGGCGATTGTCACCATGCTAAAAGAGCAGGAGACTGTCACTATGCGAACATTGCAGGAGACTGTCGCTATGCTAACATTGCAGGAGACTGTCACTATGCTAAAAGAGCAGGAGACTGTCACTATGCTAAAAGAGCAGGAGACTGTCACTATGCTAACATTGCAGGAGACTATCACTAAGCTAACATTGCAGGAGACTGTCACCATGCTAAAAGAGCAGGAGACTGTCACTATGCTAAAAGAGCAGGAGACTGTCACCATGCTAAAAGAGCAGTAGACTGTCGCTATGCTAATAGAACAGGGGACTGTCACAATGCTAACATTGCAGGAGACTGTAACTATGCTAAAAGAGCAGGAGACTGTCACTATGCTAAAAGGCAGGAGACTGTCACTATGCTGACATTGCAGGAGACTGTCGCTATGCTAACATTGCAGGAGACTGTCACTATGCTAAAAGAGCAGGAGACTGTCACTATGCTAAAAGAGCAGGAGACTGTCAGTATGCTAACACTGCAGGAGACTGTCACTAAGCTAACATTGCAGGCTATTGTCACCATGCTAAAAGTGCAGGAGACTGTCACTATGCTAAAAGAGCAGGAGACTGTCACTATGCTAACATTGCTGGCGCTTGTCACTTTGCTAAAAGAGCAGGAGACTGTCACCATGCTAACATTGCAGGAGACTGTCACTAAGCTAAAATTGCACGCGATTGTCAGCATACTAAAAGAGCCGGAGACTGTCACCATGCTAAAAGAGCAGGAGACTGTCACTATGCTGAAAGAGCATGAGACTGTCACTATGCTAACATTGCAGGAGACTGTCACTATGCTAACATTGCAGGAGACTGTAACTATGGTAACATTGCAGGCGATTGTCACCATGCTCAAAGAGCAGGAGACTGTCACTATGCTAACATTGCAGGGGATTGTCACCATGCTAAAAGAGCAGGAGACTGTCACCATGCTAAAAGAGCAGGAGACTGTCACTATGCTAAAAGAGCAGGAGACTGTCACTATGCTAACATTGCTGGCGATTGTCACCATGCTAAAAGAGCAGGAGACTGTCACCATGCTAACATTGCAGGAGACTGTCACCATTCTAAAAGAGCAGGAGACTGTCACTATGCTAACATTGCAGGAGACTGTCACTATGCTAACATTGCAGAGACTGTCACTAAGCTAACATTGCAGGAGACTGTCACTATGCTAACATTGCAGGCGATTGTCACCATGCTAAAAGAGCAGGAGAATGTCACTAGGCTAACATTGCAGGCGATTGTCACCGTGCTAAAAGAGCAGGAGACTGTCACGATGCTAACATTGCAGGACACTATCACTAAGCTAACATTGCAGGAGACTGTCACCATGCTAAAAGAGCAGGAGACTGTCACTATGTTAACATTGCAGGACACTATCACTAAGCTAACATTGCAGGCGATTGTCACCATGCTAAAAGAGCAGGAGACTCTCACTATGCTAACATTGCAGGCAATTGTCACCATGCTAAAAGAGCAGGAGAATGTCACTAGGCTAACATTGCAGGCGAATGTCACCGTGCTAAAAGAGCAGGAGACTGTCACGATGCTAACATTGCAGGACACTATCAAAAAGCTAAAATTGCAGGAGACAGACACCATGCTAAAAGAGCAGGAGACTGTCACTATGTGAACATTGCAGGCGATTGTCACTGTGCTAAAAGAGCAGGAGACTGTCACTATGCTAACATTGCAGGAGACTGTCACCATGGTAACATTGCAGGACACAATCATGAAGCGAACATTGCAGCCGATTGTCACTATGCTAAAAGAGCAGGAGAATGTCGCTATGCTAACATTGCAGGACACTATCACTAAGCTAACATTGCAGGAGACTGTCATTATGCTAAAAGAGCAGGAGACTGTCACTATGCTAAAAGAGCAGGAGACTGTCACTATGCGAACATTGCAGGAGATTGTCACCATGCTAAAAGAGCAGGAGACTGTCGCTATGCTAACATTGCAGGAGACTGTCACTATGCTAAAAGAGCAGGAGACTGTCACTATGCTAAAAGAGCAGGAGACTGTCACTATGCTAACATTGCTGGAGACTGTTACTATGCTAAAAGAGCAGGAGACTGTCACCATGCTAAAAGAGCAGGAGACTGTCACTATGCTAAAAGAGCAGGAGACTGTCACTAAGCTAACATTGCAGGAGATTGTCACCATGCTAAAAGAGCAGGAGACTGTCACTATGCTAAAAGAGCAGGAGACTGTCACTATGCTAAAAGAGCAGGAGACTGTCACTATGCTAACATTGCTGGAGACTGTTACTATGCTAAAAGAGCAGGAGACTGTCACTATGCTAAAAGAGCAGGAGACTGTCACTATGCTAACATTGCAGGAGACTGTCACCATGCTAAAAGAGCAGGAGATTGTCACCATGCTAACAATGCAGGCGATTTTCACTATGCTAAAAGAGCAGGAGACTGTCGCTATGCTAACATTGCTGGACACTATCACTAAGCTAACATTGCAGGAGACTGTCACTATGCTAAAAGAGCAGGAGACTGTCACTACGCTAAAAGAGCAGGAGACTGTCACTATGCTAACATTGCAGGCGATTCTCAGCATGCTAAAAGAGCAGGAGACTGTCACTATGCTAACATTTCAGGAGACTGTCACCATGCTAACATTGCAGGAGACTGTCACCATGCTAAAAGAGCAGGAGACTGTCACCATGCTAAAAGAGCAGGAGACTGTCACAATGCTAAAAGAGCAGTAGACTGTCGCTATGCTAACATTGCAGGCGATTGTCACCATGCTAAAAGAGCAGGAGACTGTCACTATGCTAACTTTGCAGGAGTCTGTCGCTATGCTAACATTGCAGGAGACTGTCACTATGCTAAAAGAGCAGGAGACTGTCACTATGCTAAAAGAGCAGGAGACTGTCACTATGCTAACATTGCAGGAGACAATCACTAAGCTAACATTGCAGGAGACTGTCACCATGCTAAAAGAGCAGGAGACTGTCACTATGCTAAAAGAGCAGGAGACTGTCACCATGCTAAAAGAGCAGTAGACTGTCGCTATGCTAAGAGAACAGGGGACTGTCACAATGCTAACATTGCAGGAGACTGTAACTATGCTAAAAGAGCAGGAGACTGTCACTATGCTAAAAGGCAGGAGACTGTCACTATGCTAACATTGCAGGAGACTGTCGCTATGCTAACATTGCAGGAGACTGTCACTATGCTAAAAGAGCAGGAGACTGTCACTATGCTAAAAGAGCTGGAGACTGTCAGTATGCTAACATTGCAGGAGACTGTCACTAAGCTAACATTGCAGGCTATTGTCACCATGCTAAAAGAGCAGGAGACTGTCACTATGCTAAAAGAGCAGGAGCCTGTCACTATGCTAACATTGCTGGCGATTGTCACCATGCTAAAAGAGCAGGAGACTGTCACCATGCTAACATTGCAGGAGACTGTCACTAAGCTAAAATTGCATGCGATTGTCAGCATACTAAAAGAGCCGGAGACTGTCACCATGCTAAAAGAGCAGGAGACTGTCACTATGCGAAAAGAGCAGGAGACTGTCACTATGCTAACATTGCAGGAGACTGTCACTATGCTAACATTGCAGGAGATTGTCACCATGCTAAAAGAGCAGGAGACTGTCACCATGCTAAAAGAGCAGGAGACTGTCACTATGCTAAAAGAGCAGGAGACTGTCACTAAGCTAACATTGCAGGCGATTGCCGCCATGCTATCAGAGCAGGAGACTGTCGCTATGCTAACATTGCAGGTGACTGTCACTATGCTAACATTGCAGGAGACTGTCTCTATGCCAACATTGCAGGCTATTGTCACCATGCTAAAAGAGCAGGAGACTGTCACTATGCTAAAAGAGCAGGAGACTGTCACTATGCTAACATTGCTGGCGATTGTCACCATGCTAAAAGAGCAGAAGACTGTCACCATGCTAACATTGCAGGAGACTGTCACCATTCTAAAAGAGCAGGAGACTGTCACTATGCTAACATTGCAGGAGACTGTCACTATGCTAACATTGCAGAGACTGTCACTAAGCTAACATTGCAGGAGACTGTCACTATGCTAACATTGCAGGCGATTGTCACCATGCTAAAAGAGCAGGAGAATGTCACTATGCTAACATTGCAGGCGATTGTCACCGTGCTAAAAGAGCAGGAGACTGTCACGATGCTAACATTGCAGGACACTATCACTAAGCTAACATTGCAGGAGACTGTCACCATGCTAAAAGAGCAGGAGACTGTCACTATGTTAACATTGCAGGACACTATCACTATGCGAACATTGCAGGGGATTGTCACCATGCTAAAAGAGCTGGAGACTGTCACTATGCTAACATTGCAGGACACTATCACTAAGCTAACATTGCAGGAGACAGTCACCATGCTAAAAGAGCAGGAGACTGTCACTATGTTAACATTGCAGGCGATTGTCACTGTGCTAAAAGAGCAGGAGACTGTCACTATGCTAACATTGCAGGAGACTGTCACCATGGTAACATTGCAGGACACAATCACTAAGCTGACATTGCAGGCGATTGTCACTATGCTAAAAGAGCAGAAGAATGTCGCTATGCTAACATTGCAGGACACTATCACTAAGCTAACATTGCAGGAGACTGTCGTTATGATAAAAGAGCAGGAGACTGTCACTATGCCAGAAGAGCAGGAGACTGTCACTATGCTAACATTGCAGGAGATTGTCACCATGCTAAAAGAGCAGGGGACTGTCGCTATGCTAAAAGAGCAGGAGACTGTCACTATGCTAACATTGCAGGCGACTGTCACTAAGCTAACATTGCTGGAGACTGTTACTATGCTAAAAGAGCAGGAGACTGTCACTATGCTAAAAGAGCAGGAGACTGTCACTATGCTAACATTGCAGGAGACTGTCACCATGCTAAAAGAGCAGGAGATTGTCACCATGCTAACATTGCAGGAGATTGTCACTATGCTAAAAGAGCAGAAGACTGTCAGTATGCTAAATGAGCAGGAGACTGTCACTAAGCTAACATTGCAGGAGAATGTCACTATGCGAACATTGCAGGAGACTGTCACTATGCTAACATTGCAGGAGACTGTCACCATGCTAACATTGCAGGAGACTGTCACCATGCTAAAAGAGCAGCCGATTGTCACTATGCTAACATTGCATGCGATTGTCACTATGCGAAAGAGCAGGAGACTGTCACTAAGCTGACATTGCAGGCGATTGTCACCATGCTAAAAGAGCAGGAGACTTTCACTATACTAACATTGCAGGACACTATCACTAAGCTAACATTGCAGGCGATTGTCACCATGCTAAAAGAGCAGGAGACTGTCACTATACAAAAAGAGCAGGAGACTGTCACTATGCTAACATTGCAGGCGATTGTCACCATGCTAAAAGAGCAGGAGACTGTCACTATGCTAACATTGCAGGAGACTGTCACCATGCTGAAAGAGCAGGAGACTGTCACTTTGCTAACATTGCAGGCGATTGTCACTATGCTAAAAGAGCAGGAGACTGTCGCTATGCTAACATTGCAGGCGATTGTCACCATGCTAAAAGAGCAGGAGACTGTCACTAAGCTAACATTGCAGGAGACTGTCACTATGCTAACATTGCAGGACACTATCACTAAGCTAACATTGCAGGCGATTGTCACCATGCTAAAAGAGCAGCAGACTGTCACTATGCTAACATTGAAGCGATTGTCACCATGCTAAAAGAGCAGGAGACTGTCAATATGCTAACATTGCAGGAGACTGTGGCTATGCTAACATTGCAGGCGATTGTCACCATGCTAAAAGAGCAGGAGCCTGTCACCATGCTAAAAGAGCAGGAGACTGTCACTATGCTAAAAGAGCAGGAGACTGTCACCATGCTAAAAGAGCAGTAGATTGTCGCTATGCTAACAGAACAGGGGACTGTCACAATGCTAACATTGCAGGCGATTGTCACCATGCTAAAAGAGCAGGAGACTGTCACTATGCTAACATTGCAGGAGACTGTCGCTATGCTAACATTGCAGGAGACTGTCACTATGCTAAAAGAGCAGGAGACTGTCACTATGCTAAAAGAGCAGGAGACTGTCACTATGCTAACATTGCAGGAGACTATCACTAAGCTAACATTGCAGGAGACTGTCACCATGCTTAAAGAGCAGGAGACTGTCACTATGCTAAAAGAGCAGGAGACTGTCACCATGCTAAAAGTGCAGTAGACTGTCGCTATGCTAACAGAACAGGGGACTGTCACAATGCTAACATTGCAGGAGACTGTAACTATGCTAAAAGAGCAGGAGACTGTCACTATGCTAAAAGGGCAGGAGACTGTCACTATGCAAACATTGCAGGAGATTGTCGCTATGCTAAAAGAGCAGGAGACTGTCACTAAGCTAACATTGCAGGCTATTGTCACCATGCTAAAAGAGCAGGAGACTGTCACTATGCTAAAAGAGCAGGAGACTGTCACTATGCTAACATTGCTGGCGATTGTCACCATGCTAAAAGAGCAGGAGACTGTCACCATGCTAACATTGCAGGAGAATGTCACTAACCTAAAATTGCAGGCGATTGTCAGCATACTAAAAGAGCCGGAGACTGTCACCATGCTAAAAGAGCAGGAGACTGTCACTATGCTAAAAGAGCAGGAGACTGTCACTATGCTAACATTGCAGGAGACTGTCACTATGCTAACATTGCAGGAGACTGTCACTATGCTAACATTGCAGGAGATTGTCACCATGCTAAAAGAGCAGGAGACTGTCACCATGCTAAAAGAGCAGGAGACTGTCACTATGCTGAAAGAGCAGGAGACTGTCACTAAGCTAACATTGAAGGGATTGCCCCCATGCTATCAGAGCAGGAGACTGTTGCTATGCTAACATTGCAGGTGACTGTCACCATGCTAAAAGAGCAGGAGACTGTCACTATGTTAACATTGCAGGACACTATCACTAAGCTAACATTGCAGGCGATTGTCACCATGCTAAAAGAGCAGGAGACTGTCACTATGCTAACATTGCAGGCGATTGTCACCATGCTAAAAGAGCAGGAGAATGTCACTAGGCTAACATTGCAGGCGATTGTCACCGTGCTAAAAGAGCAGGAGACTGTCACGATGCTAACATTGCAGGACACTATCACTAAGCTAACATTGCAGGAGACAGACACCATGCTAAAAGAGCAGGAGACTGTCACTATGTTAACATTGCAGGCGATTGTCACTGTGCTAAAAGAGCAGGAGACTGTCACTATGCTAACATTGCAGGAGACTGTCACCATGGTAACATTGCAGGACACAATCACGAAGCGAACATTGCAGGCGATTGTCACTATGCTAAAAGAGCAGGAGAATGTCGCTATGCTAACATTGCAGGACACTATCACTAAGCTAACATTGCAGGAGACTGTCATTATGCTAAAAGAGCAGGAGACTGTCACTATGCTAACATTGCAGGAGATTGTCACCATACTAAAAGAGCAGGAGACTGTCACTATGCTTAAAGAGCAGGAGACTGTCCCTATGCTAAAAGAGCAGGAGACTGTCACTATGCTAACATTGCTGGAGACTGTTACTATGCTAAAAGAGCAGGAGACTGTCACCATGCTAAAAGAGCAGGAGACTGTCACTATGCTAAAAGAGCAGGAGACTGTCACTAAGCTAACATTGCAGGAGATTGTCACCATGCTAAAAGAGCAGGAGACTGTCACTATGCTAAAAGAGCAGGAGACTGTCACTATGCTAAAAGAGCAGGAGACTGTCACTATGCTAACATTGCAGGCGATTGTCACTATGCTAAAAGAGCAGGAGACTGTCACTATGCTAACATTGCTGGAGACTGTTACTATGCTAAAAGAGCAGGAGACTGTCACTATGCTAAAAGAGCAGGAGACTGTCACTATGCTAACATTGCAGGAGACTCTCACCATGCTAAAAGAGCAGGAGATTGTCACCATGCTAACAATGCAGGCGATTTTCACTATGCTAAAAGAGCAGGAGACTGTCGCTATGCTAACATTGCAGGACACTATCACTAAGCTAACATTGCAGGAGACTGTCACTATGCTAAAAGAGCAGGAGACTGTCACTACGCTAAAAGAGCAGGAGACTGTCACTATGCTAACATTGCAGGCGATTCTCACCATGCTAAAAGAGCAGGAGACTGTCACTATGCTAACATTGCAGGACACTATCACTAAGCTAACATTGCAGCGATTGTCACCATGCTAAAAGAGCAGGAGACTGTCACTATGCTAACATTGCAGGCGATTGACACCATGCTAAAAGAGCAGGAGACTGTCACTATGCTAACATTGCAGGAGACTGTCACTATGCTAAAAGAGCAGGAGACTGTCAATATGCTAACATTGCAGGCGATTGTCACCATGCTAAAAGTGCAGGAGATTGTCACTATGCTAACATTGCAGGAGACTGTCACTATGCTAAAAGAGCAGGAGACTGTCGCTATGCTAACATTGCAGGTGACTGTCACTATGCTAACGTTGCAGGAGACTGTCACTATGCTAACATTGCAGGAGACTGTCACTAAGCTAAAAGAGCAGGAGACTGTACTATGCTAAAAGAGCAGGAGACTGTCACCATGCTAAAAGAGCAGGAGACTGTCGCTATGCTAACATTGCAGGACACTATCACTAAGCTAACATTGCTGGCGATTGTCACCATACTAAAAGAGCAGGAGACTGTCGCTATGGTAACATAGCAGGCGATTGTCACCATGCTAAAACAGCAGGAGACTATCACTAAGCAAACATTGCAGGCGATTGTCACTATGCTAATAGAGCAGGAGACTGTCACTATGCTAACATTGCAGGCGATTGTCACCATGCTAAAAGAGCAGGAGACTGTCGCTATGCTAACATTGCAGGAGACAGTCACTATGCTAACATTGCAGGAGTCTGTCACCATGCTAAAAGAGCAGGAGACTGTCACTATGCTAACATTGCAGGACACTATCACTAAGCTAACATTGCAGGAGACTGTCACCATGCTAAAAGAGCAGGAGACTGTCACTATGCTAAAAGAGCAGGAGACTGTACTATGCTAAAAGAGCAGGAGACTGTCACCATGCTAAAAGAGCAGGAAACTGTCGCTATGCTAACATTGCAGGACACTATCACTAAGCTAACATTGCAGGCGATTGTCACCATACTAAAAGAGCAGGAGACTGTCGCTATGGTAACATTGCAGGCGATTGTCACCATGCTAAAAGAGCAGGAGACTATCACTAAGCAAACATTGCAGGCGATTGTCACTATGCTAAAAGAGCAGGAGACTGTCACTATGCTAACATTGCAGGCGATTATCACCATGCTAAAAGAGCAGGAGACTGTCGCTATGCTAACATTGCAGGAGACAGTCACTATGCTAACATTGCAGAAGACTATCACTATGCTAAAAGAGCAGGACACTGTCACCATGCTAAAAGAGCAGGAGACTGTCACTATGCTAACATTGCAGGACACTATCACTAAGCTAACATTGCAGGAGACTATCACCATGCTAAAAGAGCAGGAGACTGTCACTATGCTAACATTGCAGGAGACTATCACAAAGCTAACATTGCAGGAGACTATCACTATGCTAAAAGAGCAGGAGACAGTCACTATGCTAACATTGCAGGAGACTATCACTAAGCTAACATTGCAGGCGATTGTCACCATGCTAAAAGAGCAGGAGACTGTCGCTATGCTAACATTGCAGGAGACTGTCACTATGCTAACATTGCAGGAGACTGTCACTATGCTAAAAGAGCAGGAGACTGTCGCTATGCTAAAATTGCAGGAGACTGTCACTATGCTAACATTGCAGGCGATTGTCACCATGCTAAGATTGCAGGACACTATCACTAAGCTAACATTGCAGGAGACTGTCACTATGCTAAAAGAGCAGGAGACTGTCACCATGCTAAAAGAGCAGGAGAGTCACTATGCTAAAAGTGCAGGAGACAGTCACTATGCTAACATTGCAGGAGACTGTCACTATGCGAACATTGCAGGAGACTGTCACTATGCTAACATTGCAGGAGACTGTCACAATGCTAAAAGAGCAGGAGACTGTCACTATGCTAACATTGCAGGAGACTGTTACTATGCTAACATTGCAGGCGATTGTCACCATGCCAAAAAAGCAGGAGACTGACACTATGCTAACATTGCAGGCGATTGTCACCATGCTAAAAGAGCAGGAGACAGTCACTATGCTGACATTGCAGGACACTGTCACTAAGCTAATATTGCAGGCGATTGTCACCATGCTAAAAGTGCAGGAGACTATCACTATGCTAACATTGCAGGAGACTGTCACTATGCTAAAAGAGCAGGAGACTGTCACTATGCTAACATTGCAGGAGACTGTCACTATGCTAAAAGTGCAGGAGACTGTCACCATGCTAAAAGAGCAGGAGACTGTCACTATGCTAACATTACAGGAGACTGTCACTATGCAAACATTGCAGGACACTATCACTAAGCTAACATTGCAGGACACTATTACTAAGCTAACATTGCAGGCGATTGTCACCATGCTAAAAGAGCAGGAGACTGTCACTATGCTAACATTGCAGGAGACTATCACTATGCTAACATTGCTGGCGATTGTCACCATGCTAAAAGAGCAGGAGACTGTCACTATGCTAAAAGAGCAGGAGACTGTCACTATGCTCAAAGAGCAGGAGACTGTCACTATGCTAACATTGCAGGAGACTGTCACCATGCTAAAAGAGCAGGAGACTGTCACTATGCTAAAAGAGCAGGAGACTGTCACTATGCTAAAAGAGCAGGAGACTGTCACCATGCTAAAAGAGCAGGAGACTGTCACTATGCTAAAAGAGCAGGAGACTGTCACTATGCTAAAAGAGCAGGAGACTGTCAGTAAGCTAACATTGCAGGAGACTGTCACCAAGCTAAAAGAGCAGGAGATTGTCACTATGCTAACATTGCGGGACACGATCACTAAGCTAACATTGCACACGATTGTCACTATGCTAAAAGAGCAGGAGACTGTCACTAAGCTAACATTGCAGGAGACTGTCACTATGCTAACATTGCAGGACACTATCACTAAGCTAACATTGCAGAAGACTGTCATTATGCTAAAAGAGCAGGAGACTGTCACTATGCTAACATTGCAGGAGATTGTCACCATACTAAAAGAGCAGGAGACTGTCACTATGCTTAAAGAGCAGGAGACTGTCCCTATGCTAAAAGAGCAGGAGACTGTCACTATGCTAACATTGCTGGAGACTGTTACTATGCTAAAAGAGCAGGAGACTGTCACCATGCTAAAAGAGCAGGTGACTGTCACTATGCTAAAAGAGCAGGAGACTGTCACTAAGCTAACATTGCAGGAGATTGTCACCATGCTAAAAGAGCAGGAGACTGTCACTATGCTAAAAGAGCAGGAGACTGTCACTATGCTAAAAGAGCAGGAGACTGTCACTATGCTAACATTGCAGGCGATTGTCACTATGCTAAAAGAGCAGGAGACTGTCACTATGCTAACATTGCTGGAGACTGTTACTATGCTAAAAGAGCAGGAGACTGTCACTATGCTAAAAGAGCAGGAGACTGTCACTATGCTAACATTGCAGGAGACTCTCACCATGCTAAAAGAGCAGGAGATTGTCACCATGCTAACAATGCAGGCGATTTTCACTATGCTAAAAGAGCAGGAGACTGTCGCTATGCTAACATTGCAGGACACTATCACTAAGCTAACATTGCAGGAGACTGTCACTATGCTAAAAGAGCAGGAGACTGTCACTACGCTAAAAGAGCAGGAGACTGTCACTATGCTAACATTGCAGGCGATTCTCACCATGCTAAAAGAGCAGGAGACTGTCACTATGCTAACATTGCAGGACACTATCACTAAGCTAACATTGCAGCGATTGTCACCATGCTAAAAGAGCAGGAGACTGTCACTATGCTAACATTGCAGGCGATTGACACCATGCTAAAAGAGCAGGAGACTGTCACTATGCTAACATTGCAGGAGACTGTCACTATGCTAAAAGAGCAGGAGACTGTCAATATGCTAACATTGCAGGCGATTGTCACCATGCTAAAAGTGCAGGAGATTGTCACTATGCTAACATTGCAGGAGACTGTCACTATGCTAAAAGAGCAGGAGACTGTCGCTATGCTAACATTGCAGGTGACTGTCACTATGCTAACGTTGCAGGAGACTGTCACTATGCTAACATTGCAGGAGACTGTCACTAAGCTAAAAGAGCAGGAGACTGTACTATGCTAAAAGAGCAGGAGACTGTCACCATGCTAAAAGAGCAGGAGACTGTCGCTATGCTAACATTGCAGGACACTATCACTAAGCTAACATTGCTGGCGATTGTCACCATACTAAAAGAGCAGGAGACTGTCGCTATGGTAACATAGCAGGCGATTGTCACCATGCTAAAACAGCAGGAGACTATCACTAAGCAAACATTGCAGGCGATTGTCACTATGCTAATAGAGCAGGAGACTGTCACTATGCTAACATTGCAGGCGATTGTCACCATGCTAAAAGAGCAGGAGACTGTCGCTATGCTAACATTGCAGGAGACAGTCACTATGCTAACATTGCAGGAGTCTGTCACCATGCTAAAAGAGCAGGAGACTGTCACTATGCTAACATTGCAGGACACTATCACTAAGCTAACATTGCAGGAGACTGTCACCATGCTAAAAGAGCAGGAGACTGTCACTATGCTAAAAGAGCAGGAGACTGTACTATGCTAAAAGAGCAGGAGACTGTCACCATGCTAAAAGAGCAGGAGACTGTCGCTATGCTAACATTGCAGGACACTATCACTAAGCTAACATTGCAGGCGATTGTCACCATACTAAAAGAGCAGGAGACTGTCGCTATGGTAACATTGCAGGCGATTGTCACCATGCTAAAAGAGCAGGAGACTATCACTAAGCAAACATTGCAGGCGATTGTCACTATGCTAAAAGAGCAGGAGACTGTCACTATGCTAACATTGCAGGCGATTATCACCATGCTAAAAGAGCAGGAGACTGTCGCTATGCTAACATTGCAGGAGACAGTCACTATGCTAACATTGCAGAAGACTATCACTATGCTAAAAGAGCAGGACACTGTCACCATGCTAAAAGAGCAGGAGACTGTCACTATGCTAACATTGCAGGACACTATCACTAAGCTAACATTGCAGGAGACTATCACCATGCTAAAAGAGCAGGAGACTGTCACTATGCTAACATTGCAGGAGACTATCACAAAGCTAACATTGCAGGAGACTATCACTATGCTAAAAGAGCAGGAGACAGTCACTATGCTAACATTGCAGGAGACTATCACTAAGCTAACATTGCAGGCGATTGTCACCATGCTAAAAGAGCAGGAGACTGTCGCTATGCTAACATTGCATGAGACTGTCACTATGCTAACATTGCAGGAGACTGTCACTATGCTAAAAGAGCAGGAGACTGTCGCTATGCTAAAATTGCAGGAGACTGTCACTATGCTAACATTGCAGGCGATTGTCACCATGCTAAGATTGCAGGACACTATCACTAAGCTAACATTGCAGGAGACTGTCACTATGCTAAAAGAGCAGGAGACTGTCACCATGCTAAAAGAGCAGGAGAGTCACTATGCTAAAAGTGCAGGAGACAGTCACTATGCTAACATTGCAGGAGACTGTCACTATGCGAACATTGCAGGAGACTGTCACTATGCTAACATTGCAGGAGACTGTCACAATGCTAAAAGAGCAGGAGACTGTCACTATGCTAACATTGCAGGAGACTGTTACTATGCTAACATTGCAGGCGATTGTCACCATGCCAAAAAAGCAGGAGACTGACACTATGCTAACATTGCAGGCGATTGTCACCATGCTAAAAGAGCAGGAGACAGTCACTATGCTGACATTGCAGGACACTGTCACTAAGCTAATATTGCAGGCGATTGTCACCATGCTAAAAGTGCAGGAGACTATCACTATGCTAACATTGCAGGAGACTGTCACTATGCTAAAAGAGCAGGAGACTGTCACTATGCTAACATTGCAGGAGACTGTCACTATGCTAAAAGTGCAGGAGACTGTCACCATGCTAAAAGAGCAGGAGACTGTCACTATGCTAACATTACAGGAGACTGTCACTATGCAAACATTGCAGGACACTATCACTAAGCTAACATTGCAGGACACTATTACTAAGCTAACATTGCAGGCGATTGTCACCATGCTAAAAGAGCAGGAGACTGTCACTATGCTAACATTGCAGGAGACTATCACTATGCTAACATTGCTGGCGATTGTCACCATGCTAAAAGAGCAGGAGACTGTCACTATGCTAAAAGAGCAGGAGACTGTCACTATGCTCAAAGAGCAGGAGACTGTCACTATGCTAACATTGCAGGAGACTGTCACCATGCTAAAAGAGCAGGAGACTGTCACTATGCTAAAAGAGCAGGAGACTGTCACTATGCTAAAAGAGCAGGAGACTGTCACCATGCTAAAAGAGCAGGAGACTGTCACTATGCTAAAAGAGCAGGAGACTGTCACTATGCTAAAAGAGCAGGAGACTGTCAGTAAGCTAACATTGCAGGAGACTGTCACCAAGCTAAAAGAGCAGGAGATTGTCACTATGCTAACATTGCGGGACACGATCACTAAGCTAACATTGCACACGATTGTCACTATGCTAAAAGAGCAGGAGACTGTCACTAAGCTAACATTGCAGGAGACTGTCACTATGCTAACATTGCAGGAGACTGTCACCATTCTAAAAGAGCAGGAGACTGTGACTATGCTAACATTGCAGGCGTTTGTCACCATGCTAAAAGAGCAGGAGACTGTCACTATGCTAAAAGAGCAGGAGACTGTCACTATGCTAACATTACAGGAGACTGTCACTATGCTAACATTGCAGGACACTATCACTAAGCTAACATTGCAGCACACTATCACTAAGCTAACATTGCAGGCGATTGTCACCATGCTAAAAGAGCAGGAGACTGTCACTATGCTAACATTGCAGGAGACTATCACTATGCTAACATTGCAGGCGATTGTCACCATGCTAAAAGAGCAGGAGACTGTCACTAAGCTAACATTGCAGGATCTATCACTAAGCTAACATTGCAGGAGACTGTCACCATGCTAAAAGAGCAGGAGACTGTCACTATGCAAAAAAAGCAGGAGACTGTCACTATGCTAACATTGCAGGCGATTGTCACCATGCTAAAAGAGCAGGAGACTGTCACTATGCTAAAAGAGCAGGAGACTGTCACTATGCTAACATTGCAGGAGATTGTCACTATGCTAAAAGAGCAGGAGACTGTCACTATGCTAAAAGAGCAGGAGACTGTCACTATGCTAAAAGAGCAGGAGACTGTCACTAAGCTTACATTGCAGGAGACTGTCACTATGCTAAAAGAGCAGGAGACTGTCACTATGCTAACCGTGCAGGACACTATCACTAAGCTAGCATTGCAGGCGATTGTCACTATGCTAAAAGAGCAGGAGACTGTCACTAAGCTAACATTGAAGGAGACTGTCACTATGCTAACATTGCAGGATACTGCCACCATGCTAAAAGAGCAGGAGACTGTCGCTATGCTAAAATTGCAGGCGATTGTCACCATGCTAAAAGAGCAGGAGACTGTCACTATGCTAACATTGCAGGCGATTGCTACCATGCTAAAAGAGCAGGAGACTTGTCACTAAGCTAACATTGCAGGATCTATCACTAAGCTAACATTGCAGGACACTGTCACCTTGCTAACATTGTAGGAGACTGTCACTATGCTAAAAGAGCAGGAGACTGTACTATGCTAAAAGAGCAGGAGACTGTCACCATGTTAAAAGAGCAGGAGACTGTCGCTATGCTAACATTGCAGGACACTATCACAAAGCTAACATTGCAGGTGATTGTCACCATACTAAAAGAGCAGGAGACTGTCGCTATGGTAACATTGCAGGCGATTGTCACCATGCTAAAAGAGCAGGAGACTATCACTAAGCAAACATTGCAGGCGATTGTCACTATGCTAAAAGAGCAGGAGACTGTCACTATGCTAACATTGCAGGCGATTATCACCATGCTAAAAGAGCAGGAGACTGTCGCTATGCTAAAATTGCAGGAGACAGTCACTATGCTAACATTGCAGGAGACTATCACTATGCTAAAAGAGCAGGACACTGTCACCATGCTAAAAGAGCAGGAGACTGTCACTATGCTAACATTGCAGGACACTATCACTAAGCTAACATTGCAGGAGACTATCACTATGCTAAAAGAGCAGGAGACAGTCACTATGCTAACATTGCAGGAGACTATCACTTAGCTAACATTGCAGGCGATTGTCACCATGCTAAAAGAGCAGGAGACTGTCGCTATGCTAACATTGCAGGAGACTGTCACTATGCTAACATTGCAGGAGACTGTCACTATGCTAAAAGAGCAGGAGACTGTCGCTATGCTAACATTGCAGGAGACTGTCACTATGCTAACATTGCAGGCGATTGTCACTATGCTAAAAGAGCAGGAGACTGTCACTATGCTAACATTGCAGGAGACTGTCACTATGCTAAAAGTGCAGGAGACTGTCACCATGCTAAAAGAGCAGGAGACTGTCACTATGCTAACATTACAGGAGACTGTCACTATGCAAACATTGCAGGACACTATCACTAAGCTAACATTGCAGGACACTATTACTAAGCTAACATTGCAGGCGATTGTCACCATGCTAAAAGAGCAGGAGACTGTCACTATGCTAACATTGCAGGAGACTATCACTATGCTAACATTGCTGGCGAATGTCACCATGCTAAAAGAGCAGGAGACTGTCACTATGCTAAAAGAGCAGGAGTCTGTCACTATGCTCAAAGAGCAGGAGACTGTCACTATGCTAACATTGCAGGAGACTGTCACCATGCTAAAAGAGCAGGAGACTGTCACTATGCTAAAAGAGCAGGAGACTGTCACTATGCTAAAAGAGCAGGAGACTGTCACCATGCTAAAAGAGCAGGAGACTGTCACTATGCTAAAAGAGCAGGAGACTGTCACTATGCTAAAAGAGCAGGAGACTGTCAGTAAGCTAACATTGCAGGAGACTGTCACCATGCTAAAAGAGCAGGAGATTGTCACTATGCTAACATTGCAGGACACGATCACTAAGCTAACATTGCACACGATTGTCACTATGCTAAAAGAGCAGGAGACTGTCACTAAGCTAACATTGCAGGAGACTGTCACTATGCTAACATTGCTGGCGATTGTCACCATGCTAAAAGAGCAGGAGACTGTCACTATGCTAAAAGAGCAGGAGACTGTCACTATGCTAACATTACAGGAGACTGTCACTATGCTAACATTGCAGGACACTATCACTAAGCTAACATTGCAGCACACTATAACTAAGCTAACATTGCAGGCGATTGTCACCATGCTAAAAGAGCAGGAGACTGTCACTATGCTAACATTGCAGGAGACTATCACTATGCTAACATTGCAGGCGATTGTCACCATGCTAAAAGAGCAGGAGACTGTCGCTATGCTAACATTGCAGGCGATTGTCACCATGCTAAAAGAGCAGGAGACTGTCACTATGCTAACATTGCAGGCGATTGCTACCATGCTAAAAGAGCAGGAGACTTGTCACTAAGCTAACATTGCAGGATCTATCACTAAGCTAACATTGCAGGAAACTGTCACCATGCTAACATTGTAGGAGACTGTCACTATGCTAAAAGAGCAGGAGACTGTACTATGCTAAAAGAGCAGGAGACTGTCACCATGCTAAAAGAGCAGGAGACTGTCGCTATGCTAACATTGCAGGACACTATCACTAAGCTAACATTGCAGGCGATTGTCACCATACTAAAAGAGCAGGAGACTGTCGCTATGGTAACATTGCAGGCGATAGTCACCATGCTAAAAGAGCAGGAGACTATCACTAAGCAAACATTGCAGGCAATTGTCACTATGCTAAAAGAGCAGGAGACTGTCACTATGCTAACATTGCAGGCGATTATCACCATGCTAAAAGAGCAGGAGACTGTCGCTATGCTAAAATTGCAGGAGACAGTCACTATGCTAACATTGCAGGAGACTATCACTATGCTAAAAGAGCAGGACACTGTCACCATGCTAAAAGAGCTGGAGACTGTCACTATGCTAACATTGCAGGACACTATCACTAAGCTAACATTGCAGGAGACTGTCACCATTCTAAAAGAGCAGGAGACTGTCACTATGCTAACATTGCAGGAGACTATCACAAAGCTAACATTGCAGGAGACTATCACTATGCTAAAAGAGCAGGAGACAGTCACTATGCTAACATTGCAGGAGACTATCACTAAGCTAACATTGCAGGCGATTGTCACCATGCTAAAACAGCAGGAGACTGTCGCTATGCTAACATTGCAGGAGACTGTCACTATGCTAACATTGCAGGAGACTGTCACTATGCTAAAAGAGCAGGAGACTGTCGCTATGCTAACATTGCAGGAGACTGTCACTATGCTAACATTGCAGGAGACTGTCACTATGCTAAAAGAGCAGGAGACTGTCACTATGCTAACCGTGCAGGGCACTATCACTAAGCTAACATTGCAGGCGATTGTCACTATGCTAAAAGAGCAGGAGACTGTCACTAAGCTAACATTGAAGGAGACTGTCACTATGATAACATTGCAGGAGACTGTCACCATGCTAAAAGAGCAGGAGACTGTCGCTATGCTAACATTGCAGGCGATTGTCACCATGCTAAAAGAGCAGGAGACTGTCACTATGCTAACATTGCAGGCGATTGCTACCATGCTAAAAGAGCAGGAGACTGTCACTAAGCTAACATTGAAGGAGACTGTCACTATGCTAACATTGCAGGAGACTGTCACTAAGCTAAAAGAGCAGGAGACTGTACTATGCTAAAAGAGCAGGAGACTGTCACCATGCTAAAAGAGCAGGAGACTGTCGCTATGCTAACATTGCAGGACACTATCACTAAGCTAACATTGCAGGCGATTGTCACCATACTAAAAGAGCAGGAGACTGTCGCTATGGTAACATTGCAGGCGATTGTCACCATGCTAAAAGAGCAGGAGACTATCACTAAGCAAACATTGCAGGCGATTGTCACTATGCTAAAAGAGCAGGAGACTGTCACTATGCTAACATTGCAGGCGATTATCACCATGCTAAAAGAGCAGGAGACTGTCGCTATGCTAAAATTGCAGGAGACTGTCACTATGCTAACATTGCAGGACACTATCACTAAGCTAACATTGCAGGAGACTGTCACCATTCTAAAAGAGCAGGAGACTGTCACTATGCAAACATTGCAGGAGACTATCACAAAGCTAACATTGCAGGAGACTATCACTATGCTAAAAGAGCAGGAGACAGTCACAATGCTAACATTGCAGGAGACTATCACTAAGCTAACATTGCAGGCGATTGGCACCATGCTAAAAGAGCAGGAGACTGTCGCTATGCTAACATTGCAGGAGACTGTCACTATGGTAACATTGCAGGAGACTGTCACTATGCTAAAGGAGCAGGAGACTGTCGCTATGCTAACATTGCAGGAGACTTTCACTATGCTAACATTGCAGGCGATTGTCACCATGCTAACATTGCAGGACACTATCACTAAGCTAACATTGCAGGAGACTGTCACTATGCTAAAAGAGCAGGAGTCTGTCACCATGCTAAAAGAGCAGGAGAGTCACTATGCTAAAAGTGCAGGAGACAGTCACTATGCTAACATTGCAGGAGACTGTCACTATGCGAACATTGCAGGAGACTGTCACTATGCTAACATTGCAGGAGACTGTCAGTATGCTAAAAGAGCAGGAGACTGTAACTATGCTAACATTGCAGGAGACTGTTACTATGCTAACATTGCAGGCGATTGTCACCATGCCAAAAAAGCAGGAGACTGTCACTATGCTAACATTGCAGGCGATTGTCACCATGCTAAAAGAGCAGGAGACAGTCACTATGCTGACATTGCAGGACACTGTCACTAAGCTAATATTGCAGGCGATTGTCACCATGCTAAAAGAGCAGGAGACTATCACTATGCTAACATTGCAGGAGACTGTCACTATGCTAAAAGAGCAGGAGACTGTCACTATGCTAACATTGCAGGAGACTGGCACTATTCTAAAAGTGCAGGAGACTGTCACCATGCTAAAAGAGCAGGAGACTGTCACTATGCTAACATTACAGGAGACTGTCACTATGCTAACATTGCAGGACACTATCACTAAGCTAACATTGCAGGACACTATCACTAAGCTAACATTGCAGGCGATTGTCACCATGCTGAAAGAGCAGGAGACTGTCACTATGCGAAAAGAGCAGGAGACTGTCACTATGCTAACATAGCAGGAGACTGTCACTATGCTAAAAGAGCAGGAGACTGTCTCTATGCTCAAAGAGCAGGAGACTGTCACTAAGCTAAAAGAACAGGAGACTGTCACTATGCTAACATTGCAGGAGACTGTCACCATGCTAAAAGAGCAGGAGACTGTCACTATGCTAACATTGCAGGAGACTGTCACCATGCTAACAGAGCAGGAGACTGTCGCTATGCTAAAAGAGCAGGAGACTGTCACTATGCTAAAAGAGCAGGAGACTGTCACTATGCTAAAAGAGCAGGAGACTGTCACCATGCTAAAAGAGCAGGAGACTATCACTATGCTAAAAGAGCAGGAGACTGTCACTATGCTAAAAGAGCAGGAGACTGTCACTACGCTAACATTGCAGGAGACTGTCACCATGCTAAAAGAGCAGGAGACTGTCACTATGCTAACATTGCAGGACACGATCACTAAGCTAACATTGCACGCGATTGTCACTATGCTAAAAGAGCAGGAGACTGTCACTAAGCTAACATTGCAGGAGACTGTCACTATGCTAACATTGCAGGAGACTGTCACCATTCTAAAAGAGCGGGAGACTGTCACTATGCTAACATTGCAGGAGACTGTCACCATGCTAAAAGAGCAGGAGATTGTCACTATGCTAACATTGCAGGACACGATCACTAAGCTAACATTGCACGCGATTGTCACTATGCTAAAAGAGCAGGAGACTGTCACTAAGCTAACATTGCAGGAGACTGTCACTATGCTAACATTGCAGGAGACTGTCACCATTCTAAAAGAGCAGGAGACTGTCACTATGCTAACATTGCAGGCGATTGACACCATGCTAAAAGAGCAGGAGACTGTCACCATGCTAAAAGAGCAGTAGAGTCACTATGCTAAAAGTGCAGGAGACAGTCACTATGCTAACATTGCAGGAGACTGTCAGTATGCGAACATTGCAGGAGACTGTCACTATGCTAACATTGCAGGAGACTGTCACTATGCTAAAAGAGCAGGAGACTGTCACTATGCTAACATTGCAGGAGACTGTTACTATGCTAACATTGCAGGCGATTGTCACCATGCCAAAAAAGCAGGAGACTGTCACTATGCTAACATTGCAGACGATTGTCACCATGCTAAAAGAGCAGGAGACACTCACTATGCTGACATTGCAGGACACTGTCACTAAGCTAATATTGCAGGCGATTGTCACCATGCAAAAAGAGCAGGAGACTATCACTATGCTAACATTGCAGGAGACTGTCACTATGCTAAAAGAGCAGGAGACTGTCACTATGCTAACATTGCAAGAGACTGTCACTATGCTAAAAGTGCAGGAGACTGTCACCATGCTAAAAGAGCAGGAGACTGTCACTATGCTAACATTACAGGAGACTGTCACTATGCTAACATTGCAGGACACTATCACTATGCTAACATTGCAGGACACTATTACTAAGCTAACATTGCAGGCGATTGTCACCATGCTAAAAGAGCAGGAGACTGTCACTATGCTAACATTGCAGGAGACTATCACTATGCTAACATTGCAGGCGATTGTCACCATGCTAAAAGAGCAGGAGACTGTCACTATGCTAAAAGAGCAGGAGACTGTCACTATGCTCAAAGAGCAGAAGACTGTCACTATGCTAACATTGCAGGAGACTGTCACCAAGCTAAAAGAGCAGGAGACTGTCACTATGCTAAAATTGCAGGAGACAGTCACTATGCTAACATTGCAGGAGACTATCACTATGCTAAAAGAGCAGGACACTGTCACCATGCTAAAAGAGCAGGAGACTGTCACTATGCTAACATTGCAGGACACTATCACTAAGCTAACATTGCAGGAGACTGTCACCATTCTAAAAGAGCAGGAGACTGTCACTATGCTAACATTGCAGGAGACTATCACAAAGCTAACATTGCAGGAGACTATCACTATGCTAAAAGAGCAGGAAACAGTCACTATGCTAACATTGCAGGAGACTATCACTAAGCTAACATTGCAGGCGATTGTCACCATGCTAAAAGAGCAGGAGAATGTCGCTATGCTAACATTGCAGGAGACTGTCACTATGCTAACATTGCAGGAGACTGTCACTATGCTTAAAGAGCAGGAGACTGTCGCTATGCTAACATTGCAGGAGACTGTCACTATGCTAACATTGCAGGCGATTGTCACCATGCTAACATTGCAGGACACTATCACTAAGCTAACATTGCAGGAGACTGTCACTATGCTAAAAGAGCAGGAGACTGTCACCATGCTAAAAGAGCAGGAGATTCACTATGCTAAAAGAGCAGGAGACTGTAACTATGCTAACATTGCAGGAGACTGTTACTATGCTAACATTGCAGGCGATTGTCACCATGCCAAAAAAGCAGGAGACTGTCACTATGCTAACATTGCAGGCGATTGTCACCATGCTAAAAGAGCAGGAGACAGTCACTATGCTGACATTGCAGGACACTGTCACTAAGCTAATATTGCAGGCGATTGTCACCATGCTAAAAGAGCAGGAGACTATCACTATGCTAACATTGCAGGAGACTGTCACTATGCTAAAAGAGCAGGAGACTGTCACTATGCTAACATTGCAGGAGACTGTCACTATGCTAAAAGTGCAGGAGACTGTCACCATGCTAAAAGAGCAGGAGACTGTCACTATGCTAACATTACAGGAGACTATCACTAAGCTAACATTGCAGGACACTATCACTAAGCTAACATTGCAGGCGATTGTCACCATGCTAAAAGAGCAGGAGACTGTCACTATGCGAAAAGAGCAGGAGACTGTCACTATGCTAACATAGCAGGGGACTGTCACTATGCTAAAAGAGCAGGAGACTGTCACTATGCTCAAAGAGCAGGAGACTGTCACTAAGCTAAAAGAGCAGGAGACTGTCACTATGCTAACATTGCAGGAGACTGTCACCATGCTAAAAGAGCAGGAGACTATCACTATGGTAACATTGCAGGAGACTGTCACTATGCTAACATTGCAGGAGACTGTCACTATGCTAAAAGAGCAGGAGACTGTCACTATGCTAACATTGCAGGAGACTGTCACCATGCTAAAAGAGCAGGAGACTGTCACTATGGTAACATTGCAGGAGACTGTCACCATGCTAAAAGAGCAGGAGACTGTCGCTATGCTAAAAGAGCAGGAGACTGTCACTATGCTAAAAGAGCAGGAGACTGTCACCATGCTAAAAGAGCAGGAGATTGTCACCATGCTAAAAGAGCAGGAGACTGTCACTATGCTAAAAGAGCAGGAGACTGTCACTATGCTAAAAGAGCAGGAGACTGTCACTAAGCTAACATTGCAGGAGACTGTCACCATGCTAAAAGAGCAGGAGACTGTCACTATGCTAACATTGCAGGACACGATCACTAAGCTAACATTGCACGCGATTGTCACTATGCTAAAAGAGCAGGAGACTGTCACTAAGCTAACATTGCAGGAGACTGTCACTATGCTAACATTGCAGGAGACTGTCACCATTCTAAAAGACCAGGAGACTGTCACTATGCTAACATTGCAGGCGATTGACACCATGCTAAAAGAGCAGGAGACTGTCACCATGCTAAAAGAGCAGGAGAGTCACTATGCTAACATTGCAGGAGACTGTCACTATGCTAAAAGTGCAGGAGACAGTCACTATGCTAACATTGCAGGAGACTGTCAGTATGCGAACATTGCAGGAGACTGTCACTATGCTAACATTGCAGGAGACTGTCACTATGCTAAAAGAGCAGGAGACTGTCACTATGCTAACATTGCAGGAGACTGTTACTATGCTAACATTGCAGGCGATTGTCACCATGCCAAAAAAGCAGGAGACTGTCACTATGCTAACATTGCAGCCGATTGTCACCATGCTAAAAGAGCAGGAGACAGTCACTATGCTGACATTGCAGGACACTGTCACTAAGCTAATATTGCAGGCGATTGTCACCATGCTAAAAGAGCAGGAGACTATCACTATGCTAACATTGCAGGAGACTGTCACTATGCTAAAAGAGTAGGAGACTGTCGCTATGCTAACATTGCAGGAGACTGTCACTATGCTAAAAGTGCAGGAGACTGTCACCATGCTAAAAGAGCAGGAGACTGTCACTATGCTAACATTACAGGAGACTGTCACTATGCTAACATTGCAGGACACTATCACTAAGCTAACATTGCAGGACACTATCACTAAGCTAACATTGCAGGCGATTGTCACCATGCTAAAAGAGCAGGAGACTGTCACTATGCTAACATTGCAGGAGACTATCACTATGCTAACATTGCAGGCGATTGTCACCATGCTAAAAGAGCAGGAGACTGTCACTATGCTAAAAGAGCAGGAGACTGTCACTATGCTCAAAGAGCAGGAGACTGTCCCTATGCTAACATTGCAGGAGACTGTCACCATGCTAAAAGAGCAGGAGACTGTCACTATGCTAAAAGAGCAGGAGACTGTCACTATGCTAAAAGAGCAGGAGACTGTCACCATGCTAAAAGAGCAGGAGACTGTCACTATGCTAAAAGAGCAGGAGACTGTCACTATGCTAAAAGAGCCGAGACTGTCAGTAAGCTAACATTGCAGGAGACTGTCACTATGCTAACATTGCAGCAGACTGTCACCATGCTAAAAGAGCAGGAGATTGTCACTATGCTAACATTGCAGGACACGATCACTAAGCTAACATTGCACACGATTGTCACTATGCTAAAAGAGCAGGAGACTGTCACTAAGCTAACATTGCAGGAGACTGTCACTATGCTAACATTGCAGGAGACTGTCACCATTCTAAAAGATCAGGAGACTGTCACTATGCTAACATTGCAGGTGATTGTCACCATGCTAAAAGAGCAGGAGACTGTCACTATGCTAAAAGAGCAGGAGACTGTCACTATGCTAACATTACAGGAGACTGTCACTATGCTAACATTGCAGGACACTATCACTAAGCTAACATTGCAGCACACTATCACTAAGCTAACATTGCAGGCGATTGTCACCATGCTACAAGAGCAGGAGACTGTCACTATGCTAACATTGCAGGAGACTATCACTATGCTAACATTGCAGGCGATTGTCACCATGCTAAAAGAGCAGGAGACTGTCACTAAGCTAACATTGCAGGATCTATCACTAAGCTAACATTGCAGGAGACTGTCACCATGCTAAAAGAGCAGGAGACTGTCACTATGCTAAAAAAGCAGGAGACTGTCACTATGCTAACATTGCAGGCGATTGTCACCATGCTAAAAGAGCAGGAGACTGTCACTATGCTAAAAGAGCAGGAGACTGTCACTATGCTAAAAGAGCAGGAGACTGTCACTATGCTAACATTGCAGGAGATTGTCACTATGCTAAAAGAGCAGGAGACTGTCACTATGCTAAAAGAGCAGGAGACTGTCACCATGCTAAAAGAGCAGGAGACTGTCACTATGCTATAAGAGCTGGAGACTGTCACTATGCTAAAAGAGCAGGAGACTGTCACTAAGCTAACATTGCAGGAGACTGTCACTATGCTAAAAGAGCAGGAGACTGTCACCATGCTAAAAGAGCAGGAGACTGTCACTATGCTATAAGAGCAGGAAACTGTCACTATGCTAAAAGAGCAGGAGACTGTCACTAAGCTAACATTGCAGGAGACTGTCACTATGCTAAAAGAGCAGGAGACTGTCACTATGCTAACCGTGCAGGACACTATCACTAAGCTAACATTGCAGGCGATTGTCACTATGCTAAAAGAGCAGGAGACTGTCACTAAGCTAACATTGAAGGAGACTGTCACTATGCTAACATTGCAGGAGACTGTCACCATGCTAAAAGAGCAGGAGACTGTCGCTATGCTAACATTGCAGGCGATTGTCACCATGCTAAAAGAGCAGGAGACTGTCACTATGCTAACATTGCAGGCGATTGTCACCATGCTAAAAGAGCAGGAGACTTGTCACTAAGCTAACATTGCAGGATCTATCACTAAGCTAACATTGCAGGACACTGTCACCATGCTAACATTGTAGGAGACTGTCACTATGCTAAAAGAGCAGGAGACTGTACTATGCTAAAAGAGCAGGAGATTGTCACCATGCTAAAACAGCAGGAGACTGTCGCTATGGTAACATTGCAGGCGATTGCCACCATGCTAAAAGAGCAGGAGACTATCACTAAGCAAACATTGCAGGCGATTGTCACTAAGCTAAAAGAGCAGGAGACTGTCACTATGCTAACATTGCAGGCGATTATCACCATGCTAAAAGAGCAGGAGACTGTCGCTATGCTAAAATTGCAGGAGACAGTCACTATGCTAACATTGCAGGAGACTATCACTATGCTAACATTGCAGGAGACTGTCACCATTCTAAAAGAGCAGGAGACTGTCACTATGCTAACATTGCAGGAGACTATCACAAAGCTAACATTGCAGGAGACTGTCACTATGCTAAAAGAGCAGGAGACTGTCGCTATGCTAACATTGCAGGAGACTGTCACTATGCTAACATTGCAGGCGATTGTCACCATGCTAACATTGCAGGACACTATCACTAAGCTAACATTGCAGGAGACTGTCACTATGCTAAAAGAGCAGGAGACTGTCACCATGCTAAAAGAGCAGGAGAGTCACTATGCTAAAAGTGCAGGAGACAGTCACTATGCTAACATTGCAGGAGACTGTCACTATGCGAACATTGCAGGAGACTGTCACTATGCTAACATTGCAGGAGACTGTCACTATGCTAAAAGAGCAGGAGACTGTCACTATGCTAACATTGCAGGAGATTGTTACTATGCTAACATAGCAGGCGATTGTCACCATGCCAAAAAAGCAGGAGACTGTCACTATGCTAACATTGCAGGCGATTGTCACCATGCAAAAGAGCAGGAGACAGTCACTATGCTGACATTGCAGGACACTGTCACTAAGCTAATATTGCAGGCGATTGTCACCATGCTAAAAGAGCAGGAGACTATCACTATGCTAACATTGCAGGAGACTGTCACTATGCTAAAAGAGTAGGAGACTGTCGCTATGCTAACATTGCAGGAGACTGTCACTATGCTAAAAGTGCAGGAGACTGTCACCATGCTAAAAGAGCAGGAGACTGTCACTATGCTAACATTACAGGAGACTGTCACTATGCTAACATTGCAGGACACTATCACTAAGCTAACATTGCAGGACACTATCACTAAGCTAACATTGCAGGCGATTGTCACCATGCTAAAAGAGCAGGAGACTGTCACTATGCTAACATTGCAGGAGACTATCACTATGCTAACATTGCAGGCGATTGTCACCATGCTAAAAGAGCAGGAGAATGTCACTATGCTAAAAGAGCAGGAGACTGTCACTATGCTCAAAGAGCAGGAGACTGTCACTATGCTAACATTGCAGGAGACTGTCACCATGCTAAAAGAGCAGGAGACTGTCACTATGCTAAAAGAGCAGGAGACTGTCACTATGCTAAAAGAGCAGGAGACTGTCACCATGCTAAAAGAGCAGGAGACTGTCACTATGCTAAAAGAGCAGGAGACTGTCACTATGCTAAAAGAGCCGAGACTGTCAGTAAGCTAACATTGCAGGAGACTGTCACTGTGCTAACATTGCAGGAGACTGTCACCATGCTAAAAGAGCAGGAGATTGTCACTATGCTAACATTGCAGGACACGATCACTAAGCTAACATTGCACACGATTGTCACTATGCTAAAAGAGCAGGAGACTGTCACTAAGCTAACATTGCAGGAGACTGTCACTATGCTAACATTGCAGGAGACTGTCACCATTCTAAAAGATCAGGAGACTGTCACTATGCTAACATTGCAGGCGATTGTCACCATGCTAAAAGAGCAGGAGACTGTCACTATTCTAAAAGAGCAGGAGACTGTCACTATGCTAACATTACAGGAGACTGTCACTATGCTAACATTGCAGGACACTATCACTAAGCTAACATTGCAGCACACTATCACTAAGCTAACATTGCAGGCGATTGTCACCATGCTAAAAGAGCAGGAGACTGTCACTATGCTAACATTGCAGGAGACTATCACTATGCTAACATTGCAGGCGATTGTCACCATGCTAAAAGAGCAGGAGACTGTCACTAAGCTAACATTGCAGGATCTATCACTAAGCTAACATTGCAGGAGACTGTCACCATGCTAAAAGAGCAGGAGACTGTCACTATGCTAAAAAAGCAGGAGACTGTCACAATGCTAACATTGCAGGCGATTGTCACCATGCTAAAAGAGCAGGAGACTGTCACTATGCTAAAAGAGCAGGAGACTGTCACTATGCTAAAAGAGCAGGAGACTGTCACTATGCTAACATTGCAGGAGATTGTCACTATGCTAAAAGAGCAGGAGACTGTCACTATGCTAAAAGAGCAGGAGACTGTCACCATGCTAAAAGAGCAGGAGACTGTCACTATGCTATAAGAGCTGGAGACTGTCACTATGCTAAAAGAGCAGGAGACTGTCACTAAGCTAACATTGCAGGAGACTGTCACTATGCTAAAAGAGCAGGAGACTGTCACCATGCTAAAAGAGCAGGAGACTGTCACTATTCTATAAGAGCAGGAAACTGTCACTATGCTAAAAGAGCAGGAGACTGTCACTAAGCTAACATTGCAGGAGACTGTCACTATGCTAAAAGAGCAGGAGACTGTCACTATGCTAACCGTGCAGGACACTATCACTAAGCAAACATTGCAGGCGATTGTCACTATGCTAAAAGAGCAGGAGACTGTCACTAAGCTAACATTGAAGGAGACTGTCACTATGCTAACATTGCAGGAGACTGTCACCATGCTAAAAGAGCAGGAGACTGTCGCTATGCTAACATTGCAGGCGATTGTCACCATGCTAAAAGAGCAGGAGACTGTCACTATGCTAAAAGAGCAGGAGACTGTCACTATGCTAACATTGCAGGAGATTGTCACTATGCTAAAAGAGCAGGAGACTGTCACTATGCTAAAAGAGCAGGAGACTGTCACCATGCTAAAAGAGCAGGAGACTGTCACTATGCTATAAGAGCTGGAGACTGTCACTATGCTAAAAGAGCAGGAGACTGTCACTAAGCTAACATTGCAGGAGACTGTCACTATGCTAAAAGAGCAGGAGACTGTCACCATGCTAAAAGAGCAGGAGACTGTCACTATGCTATAAGAGCAGGAAACTGTCACTATGCTAAAAGAGCAGGAGACTGTCACTAAGCTAACATTGCAGGAGACTGTCACTATGCTAAAAGAGCAGGAGACTGTCACTATGCTAACCGTGCAGGACACTATCACTAAGCTAACATTGCAGGCGATTGTCACTATGCTAAAAGAGCAGGAGACTGTCACTAAGCTAACATTGAAGGAGACTGTCACTATGCTAACATTGCAGGAGACTGTCACCATGCTAAAAGAGCAGGAGACTGTCGCTATGCTAACATTGCAGGCGATTGTCACCATGCTAAAAGAGCAGGAGACTGTCACTATGCTAACATTGCAGGCGATTGTCACCATGCTAAAAGAGCAGGAGACTTGTCACTAAGCTAACATTGCAGGATCTATCACTAAGCTAACATTGCAGGACACTGTCACCATGCTAACATTGTAGGAGACTGTCACTATGCTAAAAGAGCAGGAGACTGTACTATGCTAAAAGAGCAGGAGATTGTCACCATGCTAAAAGAGCAGGAGACTGTCGCTATGTTAACATTGCAGGACACTATCACTAAGCTAACATTGCAGGCGATTGTCACCATACTAAAAGAGCAGGAGACTGTCGCTATGGTAACATTGCAGGCGATTGCCACCATGCTAAAAGAGCAGGAGACTATCACTAAGCAAACATTGCAGGCGATTGTCACTAAGCTAAAAGAGCAGGAGACTGTCACTATGCTAACATTGCAGGTGATTATCACCATGCTAAAAGAGCAGGAGACTGTCGCTATGCTAAAATTGCAGGAGACAGTCACTATGCTAACATTGCAGGAGACTATCACTATGCTAACATTGCAGGAGACTGTCACCATTCTAAAAGAGCAGGAGACTGTCACTATGCTAACATTGCAGGAGACTATCACAAAGCTAACATTGCAGGAGACTATCACTATGCTAAAAGAGCAGGAGACAGTCACTATGCTAACATTGCAGGAGACTATCACTAAGCTAACATTGCAGGCGATTGTCACCATGCTAAAAGAGCAGGAGACTGTCGCTATGCTAACATTGCAGGAGACTGTCACTATGCTAACATTGCAGGAGACTGTCACTATGCTAAAAGAGCAGGAGACTGTCGCTATGCTAACATTGCAGGAGACTGTCACTATGCTAACATTGCAGGCGATTGTCACCATGCTAACATTGCAGGACACTATCACTAAGCTAACATTGCAGGAGACTGTCACTATGCTAAAAGAGCAGGAGACTGTCACCATGCTAAAAGAGCAGGAGAGTCACTATGCTAAAAGTGCAGGAGACAGTCACTATGCTAACATTGCAGGAGACTGTCACTATGCGAACATTGCAGGAGACTGTCACTATGCTAACATTGCAGGAGACTGTCACTATGCTAAAAGAGCAGGAGACTGTCACTATGCTAACATTGCAGGAGATTGTTACTATGCTAACATAGCAGGCGATTGTCACCATGCCAAAAAAGCAGGAGACTGTCACTATGCTAACATTGCAGGCGATTGTCACCATGCAAAAGAGCAGGAGACAGTCACTATGCTGACATTGCAGGACACTGTCACTAAGCTAATATTGCAGGCGATTGTCACCATGCTAAAAGAGCAGGAGACTATCACTATGCTAACATTGCAGGAGACTGTCACTATGCTAAAAGAGCAGGAGACTGTCACTATGCTAACATTGCAGGAGACTGTCACTATGCTAAAAGTGCAGGAGACTGTCACTATGCTAAAAGAGCAGGCGATTGTCACTATGCTAAATTTACAGGAGACTGTCACTATGCTAACATTGCAGGACACTATCACTAAGCTAACATTGCAGGCGATTGTCACCATGCTAAAAGAACAGGAGACTGTCACTATGCGAAAAGAGCAGGAGACTGTCACTATGCTAACATTGCAGGCGATTGTCACCATGCTAAAAGAGCAGGAGACTGTCGCTATGCTAACATTGCAGGCGATTGTCACCATGCTAACAGAGCAGGAGACTGTCACTATGCTAACATTGCAGGAGACTATCACTATGCTAAAAGAGCAGGAGACTGTCACTAAGCTAAAAGAGCAGGAGACTGTCACTAAGCTAAAAGAGCAGGTGACTGTCACTATGCTAAAAGAGCAGGAGACTGTCACTATGCTAACATTGCAGGAGACTGTCACCATACTAAAAGAGCAGGAGACTGTCGCTATGCTAAAAGAGCAGGAGACTGTCACTATGCTAAAAGAGCAGGAGACTATCACTATGCTAAAAGAGCAGGAGACTGTCACCATGCTTAAAGAGCAGGAGACTATCACTATGCTAAAAGAGCAGGAGACTGTCACTATGCTAAAAGAGCAGGAGACTGTCACTAAGCAAACATTGCAGGAGACTGTCACCATGCTAAAAGAGCAGGAGACTGTCACTATGCTAACATTGCAGGACACGATCACTAAGCTAACATTGCACGCGATTGTCACTATGCTAAAAGAGCAGGAGACTGTCTCTAAGCTAACATTGCAGGAGACTGTCACTATGCTAACATTGCAGGAGACTGTCACCATTCTAAAAGAGCAGGAGACTGTCACTATGCTAACATTGCAGGCGATTGACACCATGCTAAAAGAGCAGGAGACTGTCGCTATGCTAACATTGCAGGCGATTTTCACCATGCTAAATGAGCAGGAGACTGTCACTATGCTAACATTGCAGGCGATTGTCACCATGCTAAAAGAGCAGGAGACTGTCACTAAGCTAACATTGCAGGATCTATCACTAAGCTAACATTGCAGGAGACTGTCACCATGCTAAAAGAGCAGGAGACTGTCACTATGCTAAAAGAGCAGGAGACTGTCACTATGCTAACATTGCAGGCGATTGTCACCATGCTAAAAGTGCAGGAGACTGTCGCTATGCTAACATTGCAGGCGATTCTCACCATGCTAAAAGAGCAGGAGACTGTCGCTATGCTAACATTGCAGGCGATTGTCACCATGCTAAAAGAGCAGGAGACTGTCGCTATGCTAACATTGCAGGTGACTGTCACTATGCTAACATTGCAGGAGACTGTCACTATGCTAACATTGTAGGAGACTCTCACTATGCTAAAAGAGCAGGAGACTGTCACTATGCTAAAAGAGCAGGAGACTGTCACCATGCTAAAAGAGCAGGAGACTGTCGCTATGCTAACATTGCAGGACACTATCACTAAGCTAACATTGCAGGCGATTTTCATCATGCTAAAAGAGTAGGAGACTGTCGCTATGCTAACATAGCAGGCGATTGTCACCATGCTAAAAGAGCAGGAGACTGTCGCTATGCTAACATTGCAGGAGACAGTCACTATGCTAACATTGCAGGAGACTATCACTATGCTAAAAGAGCAGGAGACTGTCACTATGCTAACATTGCAGGAGATTGTCACCATGCTAAAAGAGCAGGAGACTGTCGCTATGGTAACATTGCAGGCGATTGTCACCATGCTAAAATTGCAGGAGACGGTCACTATGCTAACATTGCAGGCTATTGTCACTATGCTGAAAGAGCAGGAGACTGTCACTATGCTAAAAGAGCAGGACACTATCACTAAGCTAACATTGCAGGCTATTGTCACTATGCTGAAAGAGCAGGAGACTGTCACTATGCTAACATTGCAGGCGATTGTCACCATGCTAACAGAGCAGGAGACTGTCGCTATGCTAACATTGCAGGAGACAGTCACTATGCTAACATTGCAGGAGACTATCACTATGCTAAAAGAGCAGGAGACTGTCACTATGCTAACATTGCAGGCGACTGTCGCTATTCTAACATTGCAGGACACTATCACTAACCTAACATTGCAGGCGATTGTCACCATGCTAAAAGAGCAGGAGACTGTCACTATGCTAAAAGAGCAGGAGACTGTCACTATGCTAACATTGCAGGCGATTGTCACTATGCTAAAAGAGCAGGAGACTGTCACTATGCTAACATTGCAGGCGATTGTCACTATGCTAAAAGAGCAGGAGACTGTCACTATGCTAACATTGCAGGAGACAGTCACTATGCTTATATTGAAGGAGACTGTCACTATGCTAACATTGCAGGCGATTGTCACCATGCTAAAAGAGCAGGAGACTGTCACTATGCTAAATGAGCAGGAGACTGTCACTAAGCTAACATTGCAGGAGAATGTCACTATGCTAAAAGAGCAGGAGACTGTCACTATGCTAACATTGAAGGAGACTGTCACTATGCTAACATTGCAGGAGACTGTCACTATGCTAACATTACAGGAGACTGTCACTATGCAAACATTGCAGGACTCTATCACTAAGCTAACATTGCAGGACACTATCACTAAGCTAACATTGCAGGCGACTGTCGCCATGCTGAAAGAGCAGGAGACTGTCACTATGCTAACATTGCAGGAGGCTATCACTATGCTAACATTGCAAGCGATTTTCACCTTGCTAAAAGAGCAGGAGACTGTCACTATGCTAAAAGAGCAGGAGACTGTCACTATGCAAAAAGAGCAGGACACTATCACTAAGCTAACATTGCAGGCGATTGTCACTATGCTAAAAGAGCAGGAGACTGTCACTATGCTAACATTGCAGGCGATTGTCACCATGCTAACAGAGCAGGAGACTGTCGCCATGCTAACATTGCAGGAGACAGTCACTATGCTAACATTGCAGGAGACTATCACTATGCTAAAAGAGCAGGAGACTGTCACTATGATAACATTGCAGGCGACTGTCCTATTCTAACATTGCAGGACACTATCACTAACCTAACATTGCAGGCGATTGTCACCATGCTAAAAGAGCAGGAGACTGTCACTGTGCTAAAAGAGCAGGAGACTGCCACTATGCTAACATTGCAGGCGATTGTCACTATGCTAAAAGAGCAGGAGACTGTCACTATGCTAACATTGCAGGAGACTGTCACCATGCTAAAAGAGCAGGAGACTGTCACTATGCTAACATTGCAGGCGATTGTCACTATGCTAAAAGAGCAGGAGACTGTCACTATGCTAACATTGCAGGAGACTGTCACTATGCTTATATTGAAGGAGACTGTCACAATGCTAACATTGCAGGCGATTGTCACCATGCTAAAAGAGCAGGAGACTGTCACTATGCTAACATTGCAGGCGATTGTCACTATGCTAAAAGAGCAGGAGACTGTCACTATGCTAAATGAGCAGGAGACTGTCACTAAGCTAACATTGCACGAGAATGCCACTATGCTAAAAGAGCAGGCGAATGTCACTATGCTAACATTGAAGGAGACTGTCACTATGCTAACATTGCAGGAGACTGTCACTATGCTAACATTGCAGGAGACTGTCACCATGCTAAAAGAGCAGGAGACTGTCACTATGCTAAAGAGCAGGAGACTGTCACTTAGCTAACATTGCAGGCGATTGTCACAATGCTAAAAGAGCAGGAGACTGTCACTATGCTAACATTGCAGGACACTATCACTAAGCTAACATTGCAGGCGATTGTCACCATGCTAAAAGAGCAGGAGACTGTCACTATGCTAAAAGAGCAGGAGACTGTCACTATGCTAACATTGCAGGCGATTGTCACCATGCTAAATGAGCAGGAGACTGTCACTATGCTAACATTGCAGGCGATTGTCACCATGCTAAAAGAGCAGGAGACTGTCACTATGCTAACATTGCAGGAGACTGTCACCATGTTAAAAGAGCAGGAGACTGTCACTATGCTAAAAGAGCAGGAGACTGTCACTATGCTAACATTGAAGGAGACTGTCACTATGCTAACATTGCAGGAGACTGTCACTATGCTAACATTGCAGGAGACTGTCACCATGCTAAAAGAGCAGGAGACTGTCACTATGCTAACATTGCAGGCGATTGTCACTATGCTAAAAGAGCAGGAGACTGTCGCTATGCTAACATTGCAGGCGATTGTCACCATGCTAAAAGAGCAGGAGACTGTCACTAAGCTAACATTGCAGGAGACTGTCACTATGCTAACATTGCAGGACACTATCACTAATCTAACATTGCAGGCGATTGTCACCATGCTAAAAGAGCAGGAGACTGTCACTATGCCAACATGGAAGCGATTGTCACCATGCTAAAAGAGCAGGAGACTGTCAATATGCTAACAATGCAGGAGATTGTCGCTATGTAACATTGCGGGCGATTGTCACCATGCTAAAAGAGCAGGAGACTGTCACCATGCTAAAAGAGCAGGAGACTGTCACTATGCTAAAAGAGCAGGAGACTGTCACCATGCTAAAAGAGCAGTAGACTGTCGCTATGCTAACAGAACAGGGGACTGTCACAATGCTAACATTGCAGGCGATTGTCACCATGCTAAAAGAGCAGGAGACTGTCACTATGCTAACATTGCAGGAGACTGTCGCTATGCTAACATTGCAGGAGACTGTCACTATGCTAACATTGCAGGAGACTGTCACCATGCTAAAAGAGCAGGAGACTGTCGCTATGCTAACATTGCAGGCGATTGTCACCATGCTAAAAGAGCAGGAGACTGTCACTATGCTAACATTGCAGGCGATTGTCACCATGCTAAAAGAGCAGGAGACTTGTCACTAAGCTAACATTGCAGGATCTATCACTAAGCTAAGATTGCAGGACACTGTCACCATGCTAACATTGTAGTAGACTGTCACTATGCTAAAAGAGCAGGAGACTGTACTATGCTAAAAGAGCAGGAGATTGTCACCATGCTAAAAGAGCAGGAGACTGTCGCTATGCTAACATTGCAGGACACTATCACTAAGCTAACATTGCAGGCGATTGTCACCATACTAAAAGAGCAGGAGACTGTCGCTATGGTAACATTGCAGGCGATTGCCACCATGCTAAAAGAGCAGGAGACTATCACTAAGCAAACATTGCAGGCGATTGTCACTAAGCTAAAAGAGCAGGAGACTGTCACTATGCTAACATTGCAGGCGATTATCACCATGCTAAAAGAGCAGGAGACTGTCGCTATGCTAAAATTGCAGGAGACAGTCACTATGCTAACATTGCAGGAGACTATCACTATGCTAACATTGCAGGAGACTGTCACCATTCTAAAAGAGCAGGAGACTGTCACTATGCTAACATTGCAGGAGACTATCACAAAGCTAACATTGCAGGAGACTATCACTATGCTAAAAGAGCAGGAGACAGTCACTATGCTAACATTGCAGGAGACTATCACTAAGCTAACATTGCAGGCGATTGTCACCATGCTAAAAGAGCAGGAGACTGTCGCTATGCTAACATTGCAGGAGACTGTCACTATGCTAACATTGCAGGAGACTGTCACTATGCTAAAAGAGCAGGAGACTGTCGCTATGCTAACATTGCAGGAGACTGTCACTATGCTAACATTGCAGGCGATTGTCACCATGCTAACATTGCAGGACACTATCACTAAGCTAACATTGCAGGAGACTGTCACTATGCTAAAAGAGCAGGAGACTGTCACCATGCTAAAAGAGCAGGAGAGTCACTATGCTAAAAGTGCAGGAGACAGTCACTATGCTAACATTGCAGGAGACTGTCACTATGCGAACATTGCAGGAGACTGTCACTATGCTAACATTGCAGGAGACTGTCACTATGCTAAAAGAGCAGGAGACTGTCACTATGCTAACATTGCAGGAGATTGTTACTATGCTAACATAGCAGGCGATTGTCACCATGCCAAAAAAGCAGGAGACTGTCACTATGCTAACATTGCAGGCGATTGTCACCATGCAAAAGAGCAGGAGACAGTCACTATGCTGACATTGCAGGACACTGTCACTAAGCTAATATTGCAGGCGATTGTCACCATGCTAAAAGAGCAGGAGACTATCACTATGCTAACATTGCAGGAGACTGTCACTATGCTAAAAGAGCAGGAGACTGTCACTATGCTAACATTGCAGGAGACTGTCACTATGCTAAAAGTGCAGGAGACTGTCACTATGCTAAAAGAGCAGGAGACTGTCACTATGCTAAATTTACAGGAGACTGTCACTATGCTAACATTGCAGGACACTATCACTAAGCTAACATTGCAGGCGATTGTCACCATGCTAAAAGAACAGGAGACTGTCACTATGCGAAAAGAGCAGGAGACTGTCACTATGCTAACATTGCAGGCGATTGTCACCATGCTAAAAGAGCAGGAGACTGTCGCTATGCTAACATTGCAGGCGATTGTCACCATGCTAACAGAGCAGGAGACTGTCACTATGCTAACATTGCAGGAGACTATCACTATGCTAAAAGAGCAGGAGACTGTCACTAAGCTAAAAGAGCAGGAGACTGTCACTAAGCTAAAAGAGCAGGTGACTGTCACTATGCTAAAAGAGCAGGAGACTGTCACTATGCTAACATTGCAGGAGACTGTCACCATACTAAAAGAGCAGGAGACTGTCGCTATGCTAAAAGAGCAGGAGACTGTCACTATGCTAAAAGAGCAGGAGACTGTCACTATGCTAAAAGAGCAGGAGACTGTCACCATGCTTAAAGAGCAGGAGACTATCACTATGCTAAAAGAGCAGGAGACTGTCACTATGCTAAAAGAGCAGGAGACTGTCACTAAGCAAACATTGCAGGAGACTGTCACCATGCTAAAAGAGCAGGAGACTGTCACTATGCTAACATTGCAGGACACGATCACTAAGCTAACATTGCACGCGATTGTCACTATGCTAAAAGAGCAGGAGACTGTCTCTAAGCTAACATTGCAGGAGACTGTCACTATGCTAACATTGCAGGAGACTGTCACCATTCTAAAAGAGCAGGAGACTGTCACTATGCTAACATTGCAGGCGATTGACACCATGCTAAAAGAGCAGGAGACTGTCGCTATGCTAACATTGCAGGCGATTTTCACCATGCTAAATGAGCAGGAGACTGTCACTATGCTAACATTGCAGGCGATTGTCACCATGCTAAAAGAGCAGGAGACTGTCACTAAGCTAACATTGCAGGATCTATCACTAAGCTAACATTGCAGGAGACTGTCACCATGCTAAAAGAGCAGGAGACTGTCACTATGCTAAAAGAGCAGGAGACTGTCACTATGCTAACATTGCAGGCGATTGTCACCATGCTAAAAGTGCAGGAGACTGTCGCTATGCTAACATTGCAGGCGATTCTCACCATGCTAAAAGAGCAGGAGACTGTCGCTATGCTAACATTGCAGGCGATTGTCACCATGCTAAAAGAGCAGGAGACTGTCGCTATGCTAACATTGCAGGTGACTGTCACTATGCTAACATTGCAGGAGACTGTCACTATGCTAACATTGTAGGAGACTCTCACTATGCTAAAAGAGCAGGAGACTGTCACTATGCTAAAAGAGCAGGAGACTGTCACCATGCTAAAAGAGCAGGAGACTGTCGCTATGCTAACATTGCAGGACACTATCACTAAGCTAACATTGCAGGCGATTTTCATCATGCTAAAAGAGTAGGAGACTGTCGCTATGCTAACATAGCAGGCGATTGTCACCATGCTAAAAGAGCAGGAGACTGTCGCTATGCTAACATTGCAGGAGACAGTCACTATGCTAACATTGCAGGAGACTATCACTATGCTAAAAGAGCAGGAGACTGTCACTATGCTAACATTGCAGGAGATTGTAACCATGCTAAAAGAGCAGGAGACTGTCGCTATGGTAACATTGCAGGCGATTGTCACCATGCTAAAATTGCAGGAGACGGTCACTATGCTAACATTGCAGGCTATTGTCACTATGCTGAAAGAGCAGGAGACTGTCACTATGCTAAAAGAGCAGGACACTATCACTAAGCTAACATTGCAGGCTATTGTCACTATGCTGAAAGAGCAGGAGACTGTCACTATGCTAACATTGCAGGCGATTGTCACCATGCTAACAGAGCAGGAGACTGTCGCTATGCTAACATTGCAGGAGACAGTCACTATGCTAACATTGCAGGAGACTATCACTATGCTAAAAGAGCAGGAGACTGTCACTATGCTAACATTGCAGGCGACTGTCGCTATTCTAACATTGCAGGACACTATCACTAACCTAACATTGCAGGCGATTGTCACCATGCTAAAAGAGCAGGAGACTGTCACTATGCTAAAAGAGCAGGAGACTGTCACTATGCTAACATTGCAGGCGATTGTCACTATGCTAAAAGAGCAGGAGACTGTCACTATGCTAACATTGCAGGCGATTGTCACTATGCTAAAAGAGCAGGAGACTGTCACTATGCTAACATTGCAGGAGACAGTCACTATGCTTATATTGAAGGAGACTGTCACTATGCTAACATTGCAGGCGATTGTCACCATGCTAAAAGAGCAGGCGATTGTCACCATGCTAAAAGAGCAGGAGACTGTCACTGTGCTAAAAGAGCAGGAGACTGCCACTATGCTAACATTGCAGGCGATTGTCACTATGCTAAAAGAGCAGGAGACTGTCACTATGCTAACATTGCAGGAGACTGTCACCATGCTAAAAGAGCAGGAGACTGTCACTATGCTAACATTGCAGGCGATTGTCACTATGCTAAAAGAGCAGGAGACTGTCACTATGCTAACATTGCAGGAGACTGTCACTATGCTTATATTGAAGGAGACTGTCACAATGCTAACATTGCAGGCGATTGTCACCATGCTAAAAGAGCAGGAGACTGTCACTATGCTAACATTGCAGGCGATTGTCACTATGCTAAAAGAGCAGGAGATTGTCACTATGCTAAATGAGCAGGAGACTGTCACTAAGCTAACATTGCAGGAGAATGCCACTATGCTAAAAGAGCAGGCGAATGTCACTATGCTAACATTGAAGGAGACTGTCACTATGCTAACATTGCAGGAGACTGTCACTATGCTAACATTGCAGGAGACTGTCACCATGCTAAAAGAGCAGGAGACTGTCACTATGCTAAAGAGCAGGAGACTGTCACTTAGCTAACATTGCAGGCGATTGTCACAATGCTAAAAGAGCAGGAGACTGTCACTATGCTAACATTGCAGGACACTATCACTAAGCTAACATTGCAGGCGATTGTCACCATGCTAAAAGAGCAGGAGACTGTCACTATGCTAAAAGAGAAGGAGACTGTCACTATGCTAACATTGCAGGCGATTGTCACCATGCTAAATGAGCAGGAGACTGTCACTATGCTAACATTGCAGGCGATTGTCACCATGCTAAAAGAGCAGGAGACTGTCACTATGCTAACATTGCAGGAGACTGTCACCATGTTAAAAGAGCAGGAGACTGTCACTATGCTAAAAGAGCAGGAGACTGTCACTATGCTAACATTGAAGGAGACTGTCACTATGCTAACATTGCAGGAGACTGTCACTATGCTAACATTGCAGGAGACTGTCACCATGCTAAAAGAGCAGGAGACTGTCACTATGCTAACATTGCAGGCGATTGTCACTATGCTAAAAGAGCAGGAGACTGTCGCTATGCTAACATTGCAGGCGATTGTCACCATGCTAAAAGAGCAGGAGACTGTCACTAAGCTAACATTGCAGGAGACTGTCACTATGCTAACATTGCAGGACACTATCACTAATCTAACATTGCAGGCGATTGTCACCATGCTAAAAGAGCAGGAGACTGTCACTATGCCAACATGGAAGCGATTGTCACCATGCTAAAAGAGCAGGAGACTGTCAATATGCTAACATTGCAGGAGATTGTCGCTATGTAACATTGCGGGCGATTGTCACCATGCTAAAAGAGCAGGAGACTGACACCATGCTAAAAGAGCAGGAGACTGTCACTATGCTAAAAGAGCAGGAGACTGTCACCATGCTAAAAGAGCAGTAGACTGTCGCTATGCTAACAGAACAGGGGACTGTCACAATGCTAACATTGCAGGCGATTGTCACCATGCTAAAAGAGCAGGAGACTGTCACTATGCTAACATTGCAGGAGACTGTCGCTATGCTAACATTGCAGGAGACTGTCACTATGCTAAAAGAGCAGGAGACTGTCACTATGCTAAAAGAGCAGGAGACTGTCACTATGCTAACATTGCAGGAGACTGTAACTAAGCTAACATTGCAGGAGACTGTCACCATGCTAAAACAGCAGGAGACTGTCACTATGCTAACATTGCAGGACACTATCACTAAGCTAACATTGCAGGAGACTGTCGCTATGCTAACATTGCAGGAGACTAACTATGCTAAAAGAGCAGGAGACTATCACTATGCTAAAAGGGCAGGAGACTTTCACTATGCTAACATTGCAGGAGACTGTCGCTATGCTAACATTGCAGGAGACTGTCACCATGCTAAAAGAGCAGGAGACTGTCACTATTCTAAAAGAGCAGGAGACTGTCACTATGCTAAAAGAGCAGGAGACTGTCACTATGCTAAAAGAGCAGGAGACCGTCACTATGCTAACATTGCAGGAGACTGTCACCATGCTAAAAGAGCAGGAGACTGTCACCATGCTAACATTGCAGGCGATTGTCACCATGCTAACATTGCAGGACACTATCACTATGCTAACATTGCAGGAGACTGTCACTATGCTAAAAGAGCAGGAGACTGTCACTATGCTAAAAGAGCAGCAGACTGTCACTATGCTAAAAGAGCAGGAGACTGTCACTATGCTAAAAGAGCAGGAGACTGTCACCATGCTAACATTGCAGGAGACTGTCACCATGCTAAAAGAGCAGGAGATTGTCAGTATGCTAACATTGCAGGACACGATCACTAAGCTAACATTGCAAGCGATTGTCACTATGCTAAAAGAGCAGGAGACTGTCACTAAGCTAACATTGCAGGAGACTGTCACTATGCTAACATTGCAGGCGATTGTCACCATGCTAAAAGAGCAGGAGACTGTCGCTATGCTAACATTGCAGGCGATTGTCACCATGCTAACAGAGCAGGAGACTGTCACTATGCTAACATTGCAGGAGACTATCACTATGCTAAAAGAGCAGGAGACTGTCACTAAGCTAAAAGAGCAGGAGACTGTCACTAAGCTAAAAGAGCAGGTGACTGTCACTATGCTAAAAGAGCAGGAGACTGTCACTATGCTAACATTGCAGGAGACTGTCACCATACTAAAAGAGCAGGAGACTGTCGCTATGCTAAAAGAGCAGGAGACTGTCACTATGCTAAAAGAGCAGGAGACTGTCACTATGCTAAAAGAGCAGGAGACTGTCACCATGCTTAAAGAGCAGGAGACTGTCACTAAGCAAACATGGCAGGAGACTGTCACCATGCTAAAAGAGCAGGAGACTGTCACTATGCTAACATTGCAGGACACGATCACTAAGCTAACATTGCACGCGATTGTCACTATGCTAAAAAGCAGGAGACTGTCTCTAAGCTAACATTGCAGGAGACTGTCACTATGCTAACATTGCAGGAGACTGTCACCATTCTAAAAGAGCAGGAGACTGTCACTATGCTAACATTGCAGGCGATTGACACCATGCTAAAAGAGCAGGAGACTGTCGCTATGCTAACATTGCAGGCGATTTTCACCATGCTAAATGAGCAGGAGACTGTCACTATGCTAACATTGCAGGCGATTGTCACCATGCTAAAAGAGCAGGAGACTGTCACTAAGCTAACATTGCAGGATCTATCACTAAGCTAACATTGCAGGAGACTGTCACCATGCTAAAAGAGCAGGAGACTGTCACTATGCTAAAAGAGCAGGAGACTGTCACTATGCTAACATTGCAGGCGATTGTCACCATGCTAAAAGTGCAGGAGACTGTCGCTATGCTAACATTGCAGGCGATTCTCACCATGCTAAAAGAGCAGGAGACTGTCGCTATGCTAACATTGCAGGCGATTGTCACCATGCTAAAAGAGCAGGAGACTGTCGCTATGCTAACATTGCAGGTGACTGTCACTATGCTAACATTGCAGGAGACTGTCACTATGCTAACATTGTAGGAGACTCTCACTATGCTAAAAGAGCAGGAGACTGTCACTATGCTAAAAGAGCAGGAGACTGTCACCATGCAAAAAGAGCAGGAGACTGTCGCTAAGCTAACATTGCAGGACACTATCACTAAGCTAACATTGCAGGCGATTTTCATCATGCTAAAAGAGTAGGAGACTGTCGCTATGCTAACATAGCAGGCGATTGTCACCATGCTAAAAGAGCAGGAGACTGTCGCTATGCTAACATTGCAGGAGACAGTCACTATGCTAACATTGCAGGAGACTATCACTATGCTAAAAGAGCAGGAGACTGTCACTATGCTAACATTGCAGGAGATTGTCACCATGCTAAAAGAGCAGGAGACTGTCGCTATGGTAACATTGCAGGCGATTGTCACCATGCTAAAAGAGCAGGAGACGGTCACTATGCTAACATTGCAGGCTATTGTCACTATGCTGAAAGAGCAGGAGACTGTCACTATGCTAAAAGAGCAGGACACTATCACTAAGCTAACATTGCAGGCTATTGTCACTATGCTGAAAGAGCAGGAGACTGTCACGATGCTAACATTGCAGGCGATTGTCACCATGCTAACAGAGCAGGAGACTGTCGCTATGCTAACATTGCAGGAGACAGTCACTATGCTAACATTGCAGGAGACTATCACTATGCTAAAAGAGCAGGAGACTGTCACTATGCTAACATTGCAGGCGACTGTCGCTATTCTAACATTGCAGGACACTATCACTAACCTAACATTGCAGGCGATTGTCACCATGCTAAAAGAGCAGGAGACTGTCACTATGCTAAAAGAGCAGGAGACTGTCACTATGCTAACATTGCAGGCGATTGTCACTATGCTAAAAGAGCAGGAGACTGTCACTATGCTAACATTGCAGGCGATTGTCGCTATGCTAAAAGAGCAGGAGACTGTCAATATGCTAACATTGCAGGAGACAGTCACTATGCTTATATTGAAGGAGACTGTCACTATGCTAACATTGCAGGCGATTGTCACCATGCTAAAAGAGCAGGAGACTGTCACTATGCTAAATGAGCAGGAGACTGTCACTAAGCTAACATTGCAGGAGAATGTCACTATGCTAAAAGAGCAGGAGACTGTCACTATGCTAACATTGAAGGAGACTGTCACTATGCTAACATTGCAGGAGACTGTCACTATGCTAACATTACAGGAGACTGTCACTATGCAAACATTGCAGGACTCTATCACTAAGCTAACATTGCAGGACACTATCACTAAGCTAACATTGCAGGCGACTGTCGCCATGCTGAAAGAGCAGGAGACTGTCACTATGCTAACATTGCAGGAGGCTATCACTATGCTAACATTGCAAGCGATTTTCACCTTGCTAAAAGAGCAGGAGACTGTCACTATGCTAAAAGAGCAGGAGACTGTCACTATGCAAAAAGAGCAGGACACTATCACTAAGCTAACATTGCAGGCGATTGTCACTATGCTAAAAGAGCAGGAGACTGTCACTATGCTAACATTGCAGGCGATTGTCACCATGCTAACAGAGCAGGAGACTGTCGCCATGCTAACATTGCAGGAGACAGTCACTATGCTAACATTGCAGGAGACTATCACTATGCTAAAAGAGCAGGAGACTGTCACTATGATAACATTGCAGGCGACTGTCCTATTCTAACATTGCAGGACACTATCACTAACCTAACATTGCAGGCGATTGTCACCATGCTAAAAGAGCAGGAGACTGTCACTGTGCTAAAAGAGCAGGAGACTGCCACTATGCTAACATTGCAGGCGATTGTCACTATGCTAAAAGAGCAGGAGACTGTCACTATGCTAACATTGCAGGAGACTGTCACCATGCTAAAAGAGCAGGAGACTGTCACTATGCTAACATTGCAGGCGATTGTCACTATGCTAAAAGAGCAGGAGACTGTCACTATGCTAACATTGCAGGAGACTGTCACTATGCTTATATTGAAGGAGACTGTCACAATGCTAACATTGCAGGCGATTGTCACCATGCTAAAAGAGCAGGAGACTGTCACTATGCTAACATTGCAGGCGATTGTCACTATGCTAAAAGAGCAGGAGATTGTCACTATGCTAAATGAGCAGGAGACTGTCACTAAGCTAACATTGCAGGAGAATGCCACTATGCTAAAAGAGCAGGCGAATGTCACTATGCTAACATTGAAGGAGACTGTCACTATGCTAACATTGCAGGAGACTGTCACTATGCTAACATTGCAGGAGACTGTCACCATGCTAAAAGAGCAGGAGACTGTCACTATGCTAAAGAGCAGGAGACTGTCACTTAGCTAACATTGCAGGCGATTGTCACAATGCTAAAAGAGCAGGAGACTGTCACTATGCTAACATTGCAGGACACTATCACTAAGCTAACATTGCAGGCGATTGTCACCATGCTAAAAGAGCAGGAGACTGTCACTATGCTAAAAGAGCAGGAGACTGTCACTATGCTAACATTGCAGGCGATTGTCACCATGCTAAATGAGCAGGAGACTGTCACTATGCTAACATTGCAGGCGATTGTCACCATGCTAAAAGAGCAGGAGACTGTCACTATGCTAACATTGCAGGAGACTGTCACCATGTTAAAAGAGCAGGAGACTGTCACTATGCTAAAAGAGCAGGAGACTGTCACTATGCTAACATTGAAGGAGACTGTCACTATGCGAACATTGCAGGAGACTGTCACTATGCTAACATTGCAGGAGACTGTCACCATGCTAAAAGAGCAGGAGACTGTCACTATGCTAACATTGCAGGCGATTGTCACTATGCTAAAAGAGCAGGAGACTGTCGCTATGCTAACATTGCAGGCGATTGTCACCATGCTAAAAGAGCAGGAGACTGTCACTAAGCTAACATTGCAGGAGACTGTCACTATGCTAACATTGCAGGACACTATCACTAATCTAACATTGCAGGCGATTGTCACCATGCTAAAAGAGCAGGAGACTGTCACTATGCCAACATGGAAGCGATTGTCACCATGCTAAAAGAGCAGGAGACTGTCAATATGCTAACATTGCAGGAGATTGTCGCTATGTAACATTGCGGGCGATTGTCACCATGCTAAAAGAGCAGGAGACTGTCACCATGCTAAAAGAGCAGGAGACTGTCACTATGCTAAAAGAGCAGGAGACTGTCACCATGCTAAAAGAGCAGTAGACTGTCGCTATGCTAACAGAACAGGGGACTGTCACAATGCTAACATTGCAGGCGATTGTCACCATGCTAAAAGAGCAGGAGACTGTCACTATGCTAACATTGCAGGAGACTGTCGCTATGCTAACATTGCAGGAGACTGTCACTATGCTAAAAGAGCAGGAGACTGTCACTATGCTAAAAGAGCAGGAGACTGTCACTATGCTAACATTGCAGGAGACTGTAACTAAGCTAACATTGCAGGAGACTGTCACCATGCTAAAACAGCAGGAGACTGTCACTATGCTAACATTGCAGGACACTATCACTAAGCTAACATTGCAGGAGACTGTCGCTATGCTAACATTGCAGGAGACTAACTATGCTAAAAGAGCAGGAGACTATCACTATGCTAAAAGGGCAGGAGACTTTCACTATGCTAACATTGCAGGAGACTGTCGCTATGCTAACATTGCAGGAGACTGTCACCATGCTAAAAGAGCAGGAGACTGTCACTATTCTAAAAGAGCAGGAGACTGTCACTATGCTAAAAGAGCAGGAGACTGTCACTATGCTAAAAGAGCAGGAGACCGTCACTATGCTAACATTGCAGGAGACTGTCACCATGCTAAAAGAGCAGGAGACTGTCACCATGCTAACATTGCAGGCGATTGTCACCATGCTAACATTGCAGGACACTATCACTATGCTAACATTGCAGGAGACTGTCACTATGCTAAAAGAGCAGGAGACTGTCACTATGCTAAAAGAGCAGCAGACTGTCACTATGCTAAAAGAGCAGGAGACTGTCACTATGCTAAAAGAGCAGGAGACTGTCACTAAGCTAACATTGCAGGAGACTGTCACCATGCTAAAAGAGCAGGAGATTGTCAGTATGCTAACATTGCAGGACACGATCACTAAGCTAACATTGCACGCGATTGTCACTATGCTAAAAGAGCAGGAGACTGTCACTAAGCTAACATTGCAGGAGACTGTCACTATGCTAACATTGCAGGAGACTGTCACCATTCTCAAAGAGCAGGAGACTGTCACTATGCTAACATTGCAGGCGATTGTCACCATGCTAAATGAGCAGGAGACTGTCGCTATGCTAACATTGCAGGCGATTTTCACCATGCTAAAAGAGCAGGCGACTGTCACTATGCTAACCTTGCAGGCGATTGTCACCATGCTAAAAGAGCAGGAGACTGTCACTAAGCTAACATTGCAGGATCTATCACTAAGCTAACATTGCAGGAGACTGTCACCATGCTAAAAGAGCAGGAGACTGTCACTATGTTAAAAGAGCAGGAGACTGTCACCATGCTAACATTGCAGGCGATTGTCACCATGCTAAAAGAGCAGGAGACTGTCGCTATGCTAACATTGCAGGCGATTCTCACCATGCTAAAAGAGCAGGAGACTGTCGCTATGCTAACATTGCAGGCGATTGTCACCATGCTAAAAGAGCAGGAGACTGTCGCTATGCTAACATTGCAGGTGACTGTCACTATGCTAACATTGCAGGAGACTGTCACCATGCTAAAAGAGCAGGAGACTGTCACTATGCTAACATTGCAGGCGATTGTCACTATGCTAAAAGAGCAGGAGACTGTCGCTATGCTAACATTGCAGGCGATTGTCACTATGCTAAAAGAGCAGGAGACTGTCACTAAGCTAACATTGCAGGAGACTGTCACTATGCTAACATTGCAGGACACTATCACTAATCTAACATTGCAGGCGATTGTCACCATGCTAAAAGAGCAGGAGACTGTCACTATGCCAACATGGAAGCGATTGTCACCATGCTAAAAGAGCAGGAGACTGTCAATATGCTAACAATGCAGGAGATTGTCGCTATGTAACATTGCGGGCGATTGTCACCATGCTAAAAGAGCAGGAGACTGTCACCATGCTAAAAGAGCAGGAGACTGTCACTATGCTAAAAGAGCAGGAGACTGTCACCATGCTAAAAGAGCAGTAGACTGTCGCTATGCTAACAGAACAGGGGACTGTCACAATGCTAACATTGCAGGCGATTGTCACCATGCTAAAAGAGCAGGAGACTGTCACTATGCTAACATTGCAGGAGACTGTCGCTATGCTAACATTGCAGGAGACTGTCACTATGCTAACATTGCAGGAGACTGTCACCATGCTAAAAGAGCAGGAGACTGTCGCTATGCTAACATTGCAGGCGATTGTCACCATGCTAAAAGAGCAGGAGACTGTCACTATGCTAACATTGCAGGCGATTGTCACCATGCTAAAAGAGCAGGAGACTTGTCACTAAGCTAACATTGCAGGATCTATCACTAAGCTAACATTGCAGGACACTGTCACCATGCTAACATTGTAGTAGACTGTCACTATGCTAAAAGAGCAGGAGACTGTACTATGCTAAAAGAGCAGGAGATTGTCACCATGCTAAAAGAGCAGGAGACTGTCGCTATGCTAACATTGCAGGACACTATCACTAAGCTAACATTGCAGGCGATTGTCACCATACTAAAAGAGCAGGAGACTGTCGCTATGGTAACATTGCAGGCGATTGCCACCATGCTAAAAGAGCAGGAGACTATCACTAAGCAAACATTGCAGGCGATTGTCACTAAGCTAAAAGAGCAGGAGACTGTCACTATGCTAACATTGCAGGCGATTATCACCATGCTAAAATAGCAGGAGACTGTCGCTATGCTAAAATTGCAGGAGACAGTCACTATGCTAACATTGCAGGAGACTATCACTATGCTAACATTGCAGGAGACTGTCACCATTCTAAAAGAGCAGGAGACTGTCACTATGCTAACATTGCAGGAGACTATCACAAAGCTAACATTGCAGGAGACTATCACTATGCTAAAAGAGCAGGAGACAGTCACTATGCTAACATTGCAGGAGACTATCACTAAGCTAACATTGCAGGCGATTGTCACCATGCTAAAAGAGCAGGAGACTGTCGCTATGCTAACATTGCAGGAGACTGTCACTATGCTAACATTGCAGGAGACTGTCACTATGCTAAAAGAGCAGGAGACTGTCGCTATGCTAACATTGCAGGAGACTGTCACTATGCTAACATTGCAGGCGATTGTCACCATGCTAACATTGCAGGACACTATCACTAAGCTAACATTGCAGGAGACTGTCACTATGCTAAAAGAGCAGGAGACTGTCACCATGCTAAAAGAGCAGGAGAGTCACTATGCTAAAAGTGCAGGAGACAGTCACTATGCTAACATTGCAGGAGACTGTCACTATGCGAACATTGCAGGAGACTGTCACTATGCTAACATTGCAGGAGACTGTCACTATGCTAAAAGAGCAGGAGACTGTCACTATGCTAACATTGCAGGAGATTGTTACTATGCTAACATAGCAGGCGATTGTCACCATGCCAAAAAAGCAGGAGACTGTCACTATGCTAACATTGCAGGCGATTGTCACCATGCAAAAGAGCAGGAGACAGTCACTATGCTGACATTGCAGGACACTGTCACTAAGCTAATATTGCAGGCGATTGTCACCATGCTAAAAGAGCAGGAGACTATCACTATGCTAACATTGCAGGAGACTGTCACTATGCTAAAAGAGCAGGAGACTGTCACTATGCTAACATTGCAGGAGACTGTCACTATGCTAAAAGTGCAGGAGACTGTCACTATGCTAAAAGAGCAGGAGACTGTCACTATGCTAAATTTACAGGAGACTGTCACTATGCTAACATTGCAGGACACTATCACTAAGCTAACATTGCAGGCGATTGTCACCATGCTAAAAGAACAGGAGACAGTCACTATGCGAAAAGAGCAGGAGACTGTCACTATGCTAACATTGCAGGCGATTGTCACCATGCTAAAAGAGCAGGAGACTGTCGCTATGCTAACATTGCAGGCGATTGTCACCATGCTAACAGAGCAGGAGACTGTCACTATGCTAACATTGCAGGAGACTATCACTATGCTAAAAGAGCAGGAGACTGTCACTAAGCTAAAAGAGCAGGAGACTGTCACTAAGCTAAAAGAGCAGGTGACTGTCACTATGCTAAAAGAGCAGGAGACTGTCACTATGCTAACATTGCAGGAGACTGTCACCATACTAAAAGAGCAGGAGACTGTCGCTATGCTAAAAGAGCAGGAGACTGTCACTATGCTAAAAGAGCAGGAGACTGTCACTATGCTAAAAGAGCAGGAGACTGTCACCATGCTTAAAGAGCAGGAGACTATCACTATGCTAAAAGAGCAGGAGACTGTCACTATGCTAAAAGAGCAGGAGACTGTCACTAAGCAAACATTGCAGGAGACTGTCACCATGCTAAAAGAGCAGGAGACTGTCACTATGCTAACATTGCAGGACACGATCACTAAGCTAACATTGCACGCGATTGTCACTATGCTAAAAGAGCAGGAGACTGTCTCTAAGCTAACATTGCAGGAGACTGTCACTATGCTAACATTGCAGGAGACTGTCACCATTCTAAAAGAGCAGGAGACTGTCACTATGCTAACATTGCAGGCGATTGACACCATGCTAAAAGAGCAGGAGACTGTCGCTATGCTAACATTGCAGGCGATTTTCACCATGCTAAATGAGCAGGAGACTGTCACTATGCTAACATTGCAGGCGATTGTCACCATGCTAAAAGAGCAGGAGACTGTCACTAAGCTAACATTGCAGGATCTATCACTAAGCTAACATTGCAGGAGACTGTCACCATGCTAAAAGAGCAGGAGACTGTCACTATGCTAAAAGAGCAGGAGACTGTCACTATGCTAACATTGCAGGCGATTGTCACCATGCTAAAAGTGCAGGAGACTGTCGCTATGCTAACATTGCAGGCGATTCTCACCATGCTAAAAGAGCAGGAGACTGTCGCTATGCTAACATTGCAGGCGATTGTCACCATGCTAAAAGAGCAGGAGACTGTCGCTATGCTAACATTGCAGGTGACTGTCACTATGCTAACATTGCAGGAGACTGTCACTATGCTAACATTGTAGGAGACTCTCACTATGCTAAAAGAGCAGGAGACTGTCACTATGCTAAAAGAGCAGGAGACTGTCACCATGCTAAAAGAGCAGGAGACTGTCGCTATGCTAACATTGCAGGACACTATCACTAAGCTAACATTGCAGGCGATTTTCATCATGCTAAAAGAGTAGGAGACTGTCGCTATGCTAACATAGCAGGCGATTGTCACCATGCTAAAAGAGCAGGAGACTGTCGCTATGCTAACATTGCAGGAGACAGTCACTATGCTAACATTGCAGGAGACTATCACTATGCTAAAAGAGCAGGAGACTGTCACTATGCTAACATTGCAGGAGATTGTCACCATGCTAAAAGAGCAGGAGACTGTCGCTATGGTAACATTGCAGGCGATTGTCACCATGCTAAAATTGCAGGAGACGGTCACTATGCTAACATTGCAGGCTATTGTCACTATGCTGAAAGAGCAGGAGACTGTCACTATGCTAAAAGAGCAGGACACTATCACTAAGCTAACATTGCAGGCTATTGTCACTATGCTGAAAGAGCAGGAGACTGTCACTATGCTAACATTGCAGGCGATTGTCACCATGCTAACAGAGCAGGAGACTGTCGCTATGCTAACATTGCAGGAGACAGTCACTATGCTAACATTGCAGGAGACTATCACTATGCTAAAAGAGCAGGAGACTGTCACTATGCTAACATTGCAGGCGACTGTCGCTATTCTAACATTGCAGGACACTATCACTAACCTAACATTGCAGGCGATTGTCACCATGCTAAAAGAGCAGGAGACTGTCACTATGCTAAAAGAGCAGGAGACTGTCACTATGCTAACATTGCAGGCGATTGTCACTATGCTAAAAGAGCAGGAGACTGTCACTATGCTAACATTGCAGGCGATTGTCACTATGCTAAAAGAGCAGGAGACTGTCACTATGCTAACATTGCAGGAGACAGTCACTATGCTTATATTGAAGGAGACTGTCACTATGCTAACATTGCAGGCGATTGTCACCATGCTAAAAGAGCAGGAGACTGTCACTATGCTAAATGAGCAGGAGACTGTCACTAAGCTAACATTGCAGGAGAATGTCACTATGCTAAAAGAGCAGGAGACTGTCACTATGCTAACATTGAAGGAGACTGTCACTATGCTAACATTGCAGGAGACTGTCACTATGCTAACATTACAGGAGACTGTCACTATGCAAACATTGCAGGACTCTATCACTAAGCTAACATTGCAGGACACTATCACTAAGCTAACATTGCAGGCGACTGTCGCCATGCTGAAAGAGCAGGAGACTGTCACTATGCTAACATTGCAGGAGGCTATCACTATGCTAACATTGCAAGCGATTTTCACCTTGCTAAAAGAGCAGGAGACTGTCACTATGCTAAAAGAGCAGGAGACTGTCACTATGCAAAAAGAGCAGGACACTATCACTAAGCTAACATTGCAGGCGATTGTCACTATGCTAAAAGAGCAGGAGACTGTCACTATGCTAACATTGCAGGCGATTGTCACCATGCTAACAGAGCAGGAGACTGTCGCCATGCTAACATTGCAGGAGACAGTCACTATGCTAACATTGCAGGAGACTATCACTATGCTAAAAGAGCAGGAGACTGTCACTATGATAACATTGCAGGCGACTGTCCTATTCTAACATTGCAGGACACTATCACTAACCTAACATTGCAGGCGATTGTCACCATGCTAAAAGAGCAGGAGACTGTCACTGTGCTAAAAGAGCAGGAGACTGCCACTATGCTAACATTGCAGGCGATTGTCACTATGCTAAAAGAGCAGGAGACTGTCACTATGCTAACATTGCAGGAGACTGTCACCATGCTAAAAGAGCAGGAGACTGTCACTATGCTAACATTGCAGGCGATTGTCACTATGCTAAAAGAGCAGGAGACTGTCACTATGCTAACATTGCAGGAGACTGTCACTATGCTTATATTGAAGGAGACTGTCACAATGCTAACATTGCAGGCGATTGTCACCATGCTAAAAGAGCAGGAGACTGTCACTATGCTAACATTGCAGGCGATTGTCACTATGCTAAAAGAGCAGGAGACTGTCACTATGCTAAATGAGCAGGAGACTGTCACTAAGCTAACATTGCAGGAGAATGCCACTATGCTAAAAGAGCAGGCGAATGTCACTATGCTAACATTGAAGGAGACTGTCACTATGCTAACATTGCAGGAGACTGTCACTATGCTAACATTGCAGGAGACTGTCACCATGCTAAAAGAGCAGGAGACTGTCACTATGCTAAAGAGCAGGAGACTGTCACTTAGCTAACATTGCAGGCGATTGTCACAATGCTAAAAGAGCAGGAGACTGTCACTATGCTAACATTGCAGGACACTATCACTAAGCTAACATTGCAGGCGATTGTCACCATGCTAAAAGAGCAGGAGACTGTCACTATGCTAAAAGAGCAGGAGACTGTCACTATGCTAACATTGCAGGCGATTGTCACCATGCTAAATGAGCAGGAGACTGTCACTATGCTAACATTGCAGGCGATTGTCACCATGCTAAAAGAGCAGGAGACTGTCACTATGCTAACATTGCAGGAGACTGTCACCATGTTAAAAGAGCAGGAGACTGTCACTATGCTAAAAGAGCAGGAGACTGTCACTATGCTAACATTGAAGGAGACTGTCACTATGCTAACATTGCAGGAGACTGTCACTATGCTAACATTGCAGGAGACTGTCACCATGCTAAAAGAGCAGGAGACTGTCACTATGCTAACATTGCAGGCGATTGTCACTATGCTAAAAGAGCAGGAGACTGTCGCTATGCTAACATTGCAGGCGATTGTCACCATGCTAAAAGAGCAGGAGACTGTCACTAAGCTAACATTGCAGGAGACTGTCACTATGCTAACATTGCAGGACACTATCACTAATCTAACATTGCAGGCGATTGTCACCATGCTAAAAGAGCAGGAGACTGTCACTATGCCAACATGGAAGCGATTGTCACCATGCTAAAAGAGCAGGAGACTGTCAATATGCTAACATTGCAGGAGATTGTCGCTATGTAACATTGCGGGCGATTGTCACCATGCTAAAAGAGCAGGAGACTGTCACCATGCTAAAAGAGCAGGAGACTGTCACTATGCTAAAAGAGCAGGAGACTGTCACCATGCTAAAAGAGCAGTAGACTGTCGCTATGCTAACAGAACAGGGGACTGTCACAATGCTAACATTGCAGGCGATTGTCACCATGCTAAAAGAGCAGGAGACTGTCACTATGCTAACATTGCAGGAGACTGTCGCTATGCTAACATTGCAGGAGACTGTCACTATGCTAAAAGAGCAGGAGACTGTCACTATGCTAAAAGAGCAGGAGACTGTCACTATGCTAACATTGCAGGAGACTGTAACTAAGCTAACATTGCAGGAGACTGTCACCATGCTAAAACAGCAGGAGACTGTCACTATGCTAACATTGCAGGACACTATCACTAAGCTAACATTGCAGGAGACTGTCGCTATGCTAACATTGCAGGAGACTAACTATGCTAAAAGAGCAGGAGACTATCACCATGCTGAAAGAGCAGGAGACTGTCACTTTGGTAACATTGCAGGCGATTGTCACTATGCTAAAAGAGCAGGAGACTGTCGCTATGCTAACATTGCAGGCGTTTGTCACCATGCTAAAAGAGCAGGAGACTGTCACTAAGCTAACATTGCAGGAGACTGTCACTATGCTAACATTGCAGGACACTACCACTAAGCTAACATTGCAGGCGATTGTCACCATGCTAAAAGAGCAGCAGACTGTCACTATGCTAACATTGAAGCGATTGTCACCATGCTAAAAGAGCAGGAGACTGTCAATATGCTAACATTGCAGGAGACCGTCGCTATGCTAACATTGCAGGCGATTGTCACCATGCTAAAAGAGCAGGAGACTGTCACCATGCTAAAAGAGCAGGAGACTGTCACTATGCTAAAAGAGCAGGAGACTGTCACCATGCTAAAAGAGCAGTAGACTGTCGCTATGCTAACAGAACAGGGGACTGTCACAATGCAAACATTGCAGGCGATTGTCACCATGCTAAAAGAGCAGGAGACTGTCACTATGCGAACATTGCAGGAGACTGTCGCTATGCTAACATTGCAGGAGACTGTCACTATGCTAAAAGAGCAGGAGACTGTCACTATGCTAAAAGAGCAGGAGACTGTCACTATGCTAACATTGCAGGAGACTATCACTAAGCTAACATTGCAGGAGACTGTCACCATGCTAAAAGAGCAGGAGACTGTCACTATGCTAAAAGAGCAGGAGACTGTCACCATGCTAAAAGAGCAGTAGACTGTCGCTATGCTAATAGAACAGGGGACTGTCACAATGCTAACATTGCAGGAGACTGTAACTATGCTAAAAGAGCAGGAGACAGTCACTATGCTAAAAGGCAGGAGACTGTCACTATGCTAATATTGCAGGAGACTGTCGCTATGCTAATATTGCAGGAGACTGTCACTATGCTAAAAGAGCAGGAGACTGTCACTATGCTAAAAGAGCAGGAGACTGTCAGTATGCTAACACTGCAGGAGACTGTCACTAAGCTAACATTGCAGGCTTTTGTCACCATGCTAAAAGTGCAGGAGACTGTCACTATGCTAAAAGAGCAGGAGACTGTCACTATGCTAACATTGCTGGCGAATGTCACTTTGCTAAAAGAGCAGGAGACTGTCACCATGCTAACATTGCAGGAGACTGTCACTAAGCTAAAATTGCAGGCGATTGTCAGCATACTAAAAGAGCCGGAGACTGTCACCATGCTAAAAGAGCAGGAGACTGTCACTATGCTGAAAGAGCATGAGACTGTCACTATGCTAACATTGCAGGAGACTGTCACTATGCTAACATTGCAGGAGACTGTCACTATGGTAACATTGCAGGCGATTGTCACCATGCTCAAAGAGCAGGAGACTGTCACTATGCTAACATTGCAGGGGATTGTCACCATGCTAAAAGAGCAGGAGACTGTCACCATGCTAAAAGAGCAGGAGACTGTCACTATGCTAAAAGAGCAGGAGACTGTCACTAAGCTAATATTGCAGGCGATTGCCACCATGCTATCAGAGCAGGAGACTGTCGCTATGCTAACATTGCAGGTGACTGTCACTATGCTAACATTGCAGGAGACTGTCACTATGCCAACATTGCATGCTATTGTCACCATGCTGAAAGAGCAGGAGACTGTCACTATGCTAAAAGAGCAGGAGACTGTCACTATGCTAAAATTGCTGGCGATTGTCACCATGCTAAAAGAGCAGGAGACTGTCACCATGCTAACATTGCAGGACACTGTCACCATTCTAAAAGAGCAGGAGACTGTCACTATGCTAACATTGCAGGAGACTGTCACTATGCTAACATTGCAGAGACTGTCACTAAGCAAACATTGCAGGAGACTGTCACTATGCCAAAATAGCAGGAGACTGTCACTATGCTAAAAGAGCAGGAGACTGTCACTAAGCTAACATTGCAGGAGACTGTCACCATGCTAAAAGAGCAGGAGATTGTCACTATGCTAACATTGCAGGACACAATCACTAAGCTAACATTGCACGCGATTGTCACTATGCTAAAAGAGCAGGAGACTGTCACTAAGCTAACATTGCAGGAGACTGTCACTATGCTAACATTGCAGGAGACTGTCACCATTCTAAAAGAGCAGGAGACTGTCACTATGCTAACATTGCAGGCGATTGTCACCATGCTAAAAGAGCAGGAGACTGTCGCTATGCTAACATTGGAGGCGATTTTCACCATGCTAAAAGAGCAGCAGACTGTCACTATGCTAACATTGTAGGCGATTGTCACCATGCTAAAAGAGCAGGAGACTGTCAATATGCTAACATTGCAGGATCTATCACTAAGCTAACATTGCAGGAGACTGTCACCATGCTAAAAGAGCAGGAGACTGTCACTATGCTAAAAGAGCAGGAGACTGTCACTATGCTAACATTGCAGGCGATTGTCACCATGCTAAAAGAGCAGGAGACTGTCGCTATGCTAACATTGCAGGCGATTCTCACCATGCTAAAAGAGCAGGAGACTGTCGCTATGCTAACATTGCAGGCGATTGTCACCATGCTAAAAGAGGAGGAGACTGTCGCTATGCTAACATTGCAGGTGACTGTCACTATGCTAACATGGCAGGAGACTGTCACTATGCTAAAATTGTAGGAGACTGTCACTATGCTAAAAGAGCAGGAGACTGTCACTATGCAAAAAGAGCAGGAGACTGTCACCATGCTAAAAGAGCAGGAGACTGTCGCTATGCTAACATTGCAGGACAATATCACTAAACTAACATTGCAGGCGATTGTCACCATGCTAAAAGAGTAGGAGACTGTCGCTATGCTAACATAGCAGGCGATTGTCACCATGCTAAAAGAGCAGGACACTATCACTAAGCTAACATTGCAGGCGATTGTCACTATGCTGAAAGAGCAGCAGACTGTCACTATGCTAACATTGCAGGCGATTGTCACCATGCTAACAGAGCAGGAGACTGTCGCTATGCTAACATTGCAGGAGACAGTCACTATGCTAACATTGCAGGAGACTATCACTATGCTAAAAGAGCAGGAGACTGTCACTATGCTAACATTGCAGGCGACTGTCGCTATTCTAACATTTCAGGACACTATCAATAACCTAACATTGCAGGCGATTGTCACCATGCTAAAAGAGCAGGAGACTGTCACTATGCTAAAGGAGCAGGAGACTGTCACTATGCTAACATTGCAGGCGATTGTCACTATGCTAAAAGAGCAGGAGACTGTCACTATGCTAACATTGCAGGAGACTGTCACCATGCTAAAATGCAGGAGACTGTCACTATGCTAACATTGCAGTCGATTGTCACTATGCTAAAAGAGCAGGAGACTGTCACTATGCTAACATTGCAGGAGACAGTCACTATGCTTATATTGAAGGAGACTGTCACAATGCTAACATTGCAGGCGATTGTCACCATGCTAAAAGAGCAGGAGACTGTCACTATGCTAAATGAGCAGGAGACTGTCACTAAGCTAACATTGCAGGAGAATGTCACTATGCTAACATTGCAGGACACTATCACTAAGCTAACATTGCAGGCGATTGTCACCATGCTAAAAGAGCAGGAGACTGTCACTATGCTAACATTGAAGCGATTGTCACCATGCTAAAAGAGCAGGAGACTGTCAATATGCTAACATTGCAGGAGACTGTCGCTATGCTAACATTGCAGGCGATTGTCACCATGCTAAAAGAGCAGGAGACTGTCACTATGCTAACATTGAAGGAGACTGTCACTATGCTAACATTGCAGGAGAATGTCACTATGCTAACATTACAGGAGACTGTCACTATGCTGACATTGCAGGACACTATCACTAAGCTAACATTGCAGGACACTATCACTAAGCTAACATTGCAGTCGATTGTCGCTATGCTAAAAGAGCAGGAGACTGTCACTATGCTAACATTGCAGGAGGCTATCACTATGCTAACATTGCAAGCGATTGTCACCATGCTAAAAGAGCAGGAGACTGTCACTATGCTAAAAGAGCAGGAGACTGTCACTATGCTAAAAGAGCAGGACACTATCACTAAGCTAACATTGCAGGCGATTGTCACTATGCTAAAAGAGCAGGAGACTGTCACTATGCTAACATTGCAGGCGATTGTCACCATGCTAACAGAGCCGGAGACTGTCGCTATGCTAACATTGCAGGAGACAGTCACTATGCTAACATTGTAGGAGACTATCACTATGCTTAAAGAGCAGGAGACTGTCACTATGCTAACATTGCAGGCGACTGTCGCTATTCTAACATTGCTGGACATTATCACTAACCTAACATTGCAGGCGATTGTCACCATGCTAAAAGAGCAGGAGACTGTCACTATGCAAAAAGAGCAGGAGACTGTCACTATGCTAACATTGCAGGCGACTGTCACTATGCAAAAAGAGCAGGAGACTGTCACTATGCTAACATTGCAGGAGACTGTCACCATGCTAAAAGAGCAGGAGACTGTCACTATGCTAACATTGCAGGCGATTGTCACAATGCTAAAAGAGCAGGAGACTGTCACTATGCTAACATTGCAGGAGACTGTCACTATGCTTATATTGAAGGAGACTGTCACAATGCTAACATTGCAGGCGATTGTCACCATGCTAAAAGAGCAGGAGACTGTCACTATGCTAACATTGCAGGCGATTGTCACTATGCTAAAAGAGCAGGAGACTGTCACTATGCTAAATGAGCAGGAGACTGTCACTAAGCTAACATTGCAGGAGAACGTCACTATGCTAAAAGAGCAGGAGACTGTCACTATTCTAACATTGAAGGAGACTGTCACTATGCTAACATTGCAGGAGACTGTCACTATGCAAACATTGCAGGAGACTGTCACCATGCTAAAAGAGCATGCGATTGTCACTATGCTAACATTGCAGGCGATTGTCACTATGCTAAAGAGCAGGAGACTGTCACTAAGCTAACATTGCAGGCGATTGTCACCATGCTAAAAGAGCAGGAGACTTTCACTATGCTAACATTGCAGGACACTATCACTAAGCTAACATTGCAGGCGATTGTCACCATGCTAAAAGAGCAGGAGACTGTCACTATGCTAAAAGAGCAGGAGACTGTCACTATGCTAACATTGCAGGCGATTGTCACCATGCTAAAAGAGCAGGAGACTGTCACTATGCTAACATTGCAGGCGATTGTCACCATGCTAAAAGAGCAGGAGACTGTCACTATGCTAACATTGCAGGAGACTGTCACCATGTTAAAAGAGCAGGAGACTGTCACCATGCTAAAAGAGCAGGAGACTGTCACTATGTTAACATTGCAGGAGACTGTCACCATGCTAAAAGAGCAGGAGATTGTCACCATGCTTAAAGAGCAGGAGACTGTCACTATGCTAAAAGAGCAGGAGACTGTCACTAAGCTAACATTGCAGGAGACTTTCACTATGCTAAAAGAGCAGGAGACTGTCGCTATGCTAACATTGCAGGAGACTGTCACCATGCTAACATTGCAGGAGAACGTCACTATGCTAAAAGAGCAGGAGACTGTCACTATTCTAACATTGAAGGAGACTGTCACTATGCTAACATTGCAGGAGACTGTCACTATGCAAACATTGCAGGAGACTGTCACCATGCTAAAAGAGCATGCGATTGTCACTATGCTAACATTGCAGGCGATTGTCACTATGCTAAAGAGCAGGAGACTGTCACTAAGCTAACATTGCAGGCGATTGTCACCATGCTAAAAGAGCAGGAGACTTTCACTATGCTAACATTGCAGGACACTATCACTAAGCTAACATTGCAGGCGATTGTCACCATGCTATAAGAGCAGGAGACTGTCACTATGCTAAAAGAGCAGGAGACTGTCACTATGCAAACATTGCAGGCGATTGTCACCATGCCAAAAGAGCAGGAGACTGTCACTATGCTAACATTGCAGGCGATTGTCACCATGCTAAAAGAGCAGGAGACTGTCACTATGCTAACATTGCAGGAGACTGTCACCATGTTAAAAGAGCAGGAGACTGTCACCATGCTAAAAGAGCAGGAGACTGTCACTATGTTAACATTGCAGGAGACTGTCACCATGCTAAAAGAGCAGGAGATTGTCACCATGCTTAAAGAGCAGGAGACTGTCACTATGCTAAAAGAGCAGGAGACTGTCACTAAGCTAACATTGCAGGAGACTTTCACTATGCTAAAAGAGCAGGAGACTGTCGCTATGCTAACATTGCAGGAGACTGTCACCATGCTAACATTGCAGGAGACTGTCACCATGCTAAAAGAGCAGGAGACTGTCACCATGCTAAAAGAGCAGGAGACTGTCACCATGCTAAAAGAGCAGTAGACTGTCGCAATGCTAACATTGCAGGCGATTGTCACCATGCTAAAAGAGCAGGAGACTGTCACTATGCGAACATTGCAGGAGACTGTCGCTATGCTAACATTGCAGGAGACTGTCACTATGCTAAAAGAGCAGGAGACTGTCACTATGCTAACATTGAAGGAGACTGTCACTATGCTAACATTGCAGGAGACTGTCACCATGCTGAAAGAGCAGGAGACTGTCACTTTGGTAACATTGCAGGCGATTGTCACCATGCTAAAAGAGCAGGAGACTGTCACTAAGCTAACATTGCAGGAGACTGTCACTATGCTAACATTGCAGGACACTACCACTAAGCTAACATTGCAGGCGATTGTCACCATGCTAAAAGAGCAGCAGACTGTCACTATGCTAACATTGAAGCGATTGTCACCATGCTAAAAGAGCAGGAGACTGTCAATATGCTAACATTGCAGGCGATTGTCACCATGCAAAAAGAGCAGGAGACTGTCACTATGTTAACATTGCAGGAGACTGTCACCATGCTAAAAGAGCAGGAGATTGTCACCATGCTAAAAGAGCATGAGACTGTCACTATGCTAACATTGCAGGAGACTGTCACCATGCTAACATTGCAGGAGACTGTCACCATGCTAAAAGAGCAGGAGACTGTCACCATGCTAAAAGAGCAGGAGACTGTCACCATGATAAAAGAGCAGTAGACTGTTGCTATGCTAACATTGCAGTCGATTGTCACTATGCTAAAAGAGCAGGAGACTGTCACTATGCTAACATTGCAGGAGACAGTCACTATGCTTATATTGAAGGAGACTGTCACAATGCTAACATTGCAGGCGATTGTCACCATGCTAAAAGAGCAGGAGACTGTCACTATGCTAAATGAGCAGGAGACTGTCACTAAGCTAACATTGCAGGAGAATGTCACTATGCTAAAAGAGCAGGAGACTGTCACTATGCTAACATTGCGGGAGAATGTCACTATGCTAACATTACAGGAGACTGTCACTATGCTAACATTGCAGGACAATATCACTAAGCTAACATTGCAGGACACTATCACTAAGCTAACATTGCAGGCGATTGTCACCATGCTAAAAGAGCAGCAGACTGTCACTATGCTAACATTGCAGGAGGCTATCACTATGCTAACATTGCAAGCGATTGTCACCATGCTAAAAGAGCAGGAGAATGTCACTATGCTAAAAGAGCAGGAGACTGTCACTATGCTAAAAGAGCAGGACACTATCACTAAGCTAACATTGCAGGCGATTGTCACTATGCTAAAAGAGGAGGAGACTGTCACTATGCTAACATGGAAGGCGATTGTCACCATGCTAACAGAGCCGGAGTCTGTCACTATGCTAACATTGCAGGAGACAGTCACTATGCTAACATTGCAGGAGACTATTACTATGCTAAAAGAGCAGGAGACTGTCACTATGCTAACATTGCAGGCGACTGTCGCTATTCTAACATTGCTGGACATTATCACTAACCTAACATTGCAGGCGATTGTCACCATGCTAAAAGAGCAGAAGACTGTCAGTATGCTAAAAGAGCAGGAGACTGTCACTATGCTAACATTGCAGGAGACTGTCACCATGCTAACATTGCAGGAGACTGTCACCATGCTAAAAGAGCAGGAGACTGTCACCATGCTAAAAGAGCAGGAGACTGTCACCATGATAAAAGAGCAGTAGACTGTTGCTATGCTAACATTGCAGTCGATTGTCACTATGCTAAAAGAGCAGGAGACTGTCACTATGCTAACATTGCAGGAGACAGTCACTATGCTTATATTGAAGGAGACTGTCACAATGCTAACATTGCAGGCGATTGTCACCATGCTAAAAGAGCAGGAGACTGTCACTATGCTAAATGAGCAGGAGACTGTCACTAAGCTAACATTGCAGGAGAATGTCACTATGATAAAAGAGCAGGAGACTGTCACTATGCTAACATTGCGGGAGAATGTCACTATGCTAACATTACAAAAGACTGTCACTATGCTAACATTGCAGGACAATATCACTAAGCTAACATTGCAGGACACTATCACTAAGCTAACATTGCAGGCGATTGTCACCATGCTAAAAGAGCAGCAGACTGTCACTATGCTAACATTGCAGGAGGCTATCACTATGCTAACATTGCAAGCGATTGTCACCATGCTAAAAGAGCAGGAGAATGTCACTATGCTAAAAGAGCAGGAGACTGTCACTATGCTAAAAGAGCAGGACACTATCACTAAGCTAACATTGCAGGCGATTGTCACTATGCTAAAAGAGGAGGAGACTGTCACTATGCTAACATGGAAGGCGATTGTCACCATGCTAACAGAGCCGGAGTCTGTCGCTATGCTAACATTGCAGGAGACAGTCACTATGCTAACATTGCAGGAGACTATTACTATGCTAAAAGAGCAGGAGACTGTCACTATGCTAACATTGCAGGCGACTGTCGCTATTCTAACATTGCTGGACATTATCACTAACCTAACATTGCAGGCGATTGTCACCATGCTAAAAGAGCAGAAGACTGTCAGTATGCTAAAAGAGCAGGAGACTGTCACTATGCTAACATTGCAGGCGATTGTCACTATGCAAAAAGAGCAGCAGACTGTCACTATGCTAACATTGCAGGAGACTGCCACCATGCTAAAAGAGCCGGAGACTGTCACTATGCTAACATTGCAGGCGATTGTCACAATGCTAAAAGAGCAGGAGACTGTCACTATGCTAACATTGCAGGAGACTGTCACTATGCTTATATTGAAGGAGACTGTCACAATGCTAACATTGCAGGCGATTGTCACCATGCTAAAAGAGCAGGAGACTGTCACTATGCTAACATTGCAGGCGATTGTCACTATGCTAAAAGAGCAGGAGACTGTCACTATGCTAAAAGAGCAGGAGACTGTCACTATTCTAACATTGAAGGAGACTGTCACTATGCTAACATTGCAGGAGACTGTCACTATGCTAACATTGCAGGAGACTGTCACCATGCTAAAAGAGCTGGCGATTGTCACTATGCTAACATTGTAGGCGATTGTCACTATGCTAAAGAGCAGGAGACTGTCACTAAGCTAACATTGCAGGCGATTGTCACCATGCTAAAAGAGCAGGAGACTTTCACTATGCTAACATTGCAGGACACTATCACTAAGCTAACATTGCAGGCGATTGTCACCATGCTAAAAGAGCAGGAGACTGTCAATATGCTAAAAGGGCAGGAGACTGTCACTATGCTAACATTGCAGGAGATTGTCACCATGCTAAAAGAGCAGGAGACTGTCACTATGCTAACATTGCAGGCGATTGTCACCATGCTAAAAGAGCAGGAGACTGTCACTATGCTAACATTGCAGGAGACTGTCACCATGTTAAAAGAGCAGGAGACTGTCACTATGCTAAAAGAGCAGGAGACTGTCACTATGCTAACATTGAAGGAGACTGTCACTATGCTAACATTGCAGGAGACTGTCACCATGCTGAAAGAGCAGGAGACTGTCACTTTGGTAACATTGCAGGCGATTGTCAATATTGAAAAAGAGCAGGAGACTGTCGCTATGCTAACATTGCAGGCGATTGTCACCATGCTAAAAGAGCAGCAGACTGTCACTATGCTAACATTGAAGCGATTGTCACCATGCTAAAAGAGCAGGAGACTGTCAATATGCTAACATTGCAGGAGACCGTCGCTATGCTAACATTGCAGGCGATTGTCACCATGCTAAAAGAGCAGGAGACTGTCACCATGCTAAAAGAGCAGGAGACTGTCACTATGCTAAAAGAGCAGGAGACTGTCACCATGCTAAAAGAGCAGTAGACTGTCGCTATGCTAACAGAACAGGGGACTGTCACAATGCAAACATTGCAGGCGATTGTCACCATGCTAAAAGAGCAGGAGACTGTCACTATGCGAACATTGCAGGAGACTGTCGCTATGCTAACATTGCAGGAGACTGTCACTATGCTAAAAGAGCAGGAGACTGTCACTATGCTAAAAGAGCAGGAGACTGTCACTATGCTAACATTGCAGGAGACTATCACTAAGCTAACATTGCAGGAGACTGTCACCATGCTAAAAGAGCAGGAGACTGTCACTATGCTAAAAGAGCAGGAGACTGTCACCATGCTAAAAGAGCAGTAGACTGTCGCTATGCTAATAGAACAGGGGACTGTCACAATGCTAACATTGCAGGAGACTGTAACTATGCTAAAAGAGCAGGAGACTGTCACTATGCTAAACGGCAGGAGACTGTCACTATGCTGACATTGCAGGAGACTGTCGCTATGCTAACATTGCAGGAGACTGTCACTATGCTAAAAGAGCAGGAGACTGTCACTATGCTAAAAGAGCAGGAGACTGTCAGTATGCTAACACTGCAGGAGACTGTCACTAAGCTAACATTGCAGGCTATTGTCACCATGCTAAAAGTGCAGGAGACTGTCACTATGCTAAAAGAGCAGGAGACTGTCACTATGCTAACATTGCTGGCGATTGTCACTTTGCTAAAAGAGCAGGAGACTGTCACCATGCTAACATTGCAGGAGACTGTCACTAAGCTAAAATTGCACGCGATTGTCAGCATACTAAAAGAGCCGGAGACTGTCACCATGCTAAAAGAGCAGGAGACTGTCACTATGCTGAAAGAGCATGAGACTGTCACTATGCTAACATTGCAGGAGACTGTCACTATGCTAACATTGCAGGAGACTGTAACTATGGTAACATTGCAGGCGATTGTCACCATGCTCAAAGAGCAGGAGACTGTCACTATGCTAACATTGCAGGGGATTGTCACCATGCTAAAAGAGCAGGAGACTGTCACCATGCTAAAAGAGCAGGAGACTGTCACTATGCTAAAAGAGCAGGAGACTGTCACTATGCTAACATTGCTGGCGATTGTCACCATGCTAAAAGAGCAGGAGACTGTCACCATGCTAACATTGCAGGAGACTGTCACCATTCTAAAAGAGCAGGAGACTGTCACTATGCTAACATTGCAGGAGACTGTCACTATGCTAACATTGCAGAGACTGTCACTAAGCTAACATTGCAGGAGACTGTCACTATGCTAACATTGCAGGCGATTGTCACCATGCTAAAAGAGCAGGAGAATGTCACTAGGCTAACATTGCAGGCGATTGTCACCGTGCTAAAAGAGCAGGAGACTGTCACGATGCTAACATTGCAGGACACTATCACTAAGCTAACATTGCAGGAGACTGTCACCATGCTAAAAGAGCAGGAGACTGTCACTATGTTAACATTGCAGGACACTATCACTAAGCTAACATTGCAGGCGATTGTCACCATGCTAAAAGAGCAGGAGACTCTCACTATGCTAACATTGCAGGCAATTGTCACCATGCTAAAAGAGCAGGAGAATGTCACTAGGCTAACATTGCAGGCGAATGTCACCGTGCTAAAAGAGCAGGAGACTGTCACGATGCTAACATTGCAGGACACTATCAAAAAGCTAAAATTGCAGGAGACAGACACCATGCTAAAAGAGCAGGAGACTGTCACTATGTGAACATTGCAGGCGATTGTCACTGTGCTAAAAGAGCAGGAGACTGTCACTATGCTAACATTGCAGGAGACTGTCACCATGGTAACATTGCAGGACACAATCACGAAGCGAACATTGCAGCCGATTGTCACTATGCTAAAAGAGCAGGAGAATGTCGCTATGCTAACATTGCAGGACACTATCACTAAGCTAACATTGCAGGAGAATGTCATTATGCTAAAAGAGCAGGAGACTGTCACTATGCTAAAAGAGCAGGAGACTGTCACTATGCGAACATTGCAGGAGATTGTCACCATGCTAAAAGAGCAGGAGACTGTCGCTATGCTAACATTGCAGGAGACTGTCACTATGCTAAAAGAGCAGGAGACTGTCACTATGCTAAAAGAGCAGGAGACTGTCACTATGCTAACATTGCTGGAGACTGTTACTATGCTAAAAGAGCAGGAGACTGTCACCATGCTAAAAGAGCAGGAGACTGTCACTATGCTAAAAGAGCAGGAGACTGTCACTAAGCTAACATTGCAGGAGATTGTCACCATGCTAAAAGAGCAGGAGACTGTCACTATGCTAAAAGAGCAGGAGACTGTCACTATGCTAAAAGAGCAGGAGACTGTCACTATGCTAACATTGCTGGAGACTGTTACTATGCTAAAAGAGCAGGAGACTGTCACTATGCTAAAAGAGCAGGAGACTGTCACTATGCTAACATTGCAGGAGACTGTCACCATGCTAAAAGAGCAGGAGATTGTCACCATGCTAACAATGCAGGCGATTTTCACTATGCTAAAAGAGCAGGAGACTGTCGCTATGCTAACATTGCTGGACACTATCACTAAGCTAACATTGCAGGAGACTGTCACTATGCTAAAAGAGCAGGAGACTGTCACTACGCTAAAAGAGCAGGAGACTGTCACTATGCTAACATTGCAGGCGATTCTCAGCATGCTAAAAGAGCAGGAGACTGTCACTATGCTAACATTTCAGGAGACTGTCACCATGCTAACATTGCAGGAGACTGTCACCATGCTAAAAGAGCAGGAGACTGTCACCCTGCTAAAAGAGCAGGAGACTGTCACAATGCTAAAAGAGCAGTAGACTGTCGCTATGCTAACATTGCAGGCGATTGTCACCATGCTAAAAGAGCAGGAGACTGTCACTATGCTAACTTTGCAGGAGTCTGTCGCTATGCTAACATTGCAGGAGACTGTCACTATGCTAAAAGAGCAGGAGACTGTCACTATGCTAAAAGAGCAGGAGACTGTCACTATGCTAACATTGCAGGAGACAATCACTAAGCTAACATTGCAGGAGACTGTCACCATGCTAAAAGAGCAGGAGACTATCACTATGCTAAAAGAGCAGGAGACTGTCACCATGCTAAAAGAGCAGTAGACTGTCGCTATGCTAAGAGAACAGGGGACTGTCACAATGCTAACATTGCAGGAGACTGTAACTATGCTAAAAGAGCAGGAGACTGTCACTATGCTAAAAGGCAGGAGACTGTCACTATGCTAACATTGCAGGAGACTGTCGCTATGCTAACATTGCAGGAGACTGTCACTATGCTAAAAGAGCAGGAGACTGTCACTATGCTAAAAGAGCAGGAGACTGTCAGTATGCTAACATTGCAGGAGACTGTCACTAAGCTAACATTGCAGGCTATTGTCACCATGCTAAAAGAGCAGGAGACTGTCACTATGCTAAAAGAGCAGGAGACTGTCACTATGCTAACATTGCAGGCGATTGTCACCATGCTAAAAGAGCAGGAGACTGTCACCATGCTAACATTGCAGGAGACTGTCACTAAGCTAAAATTGCATGCGGTTGTCAGCATACTAAAAGAGCCGGAGACTGTCACCATGCTAAAAGAGCAGGAGACTGTCACTATGCGAAAAGAGCAGGAGACTGTCACTATGCTAACATTGCAGGAGACTGTCACTATGCTAACATTGCAGGAGATTGTCACCATGCTAAAAGAGCAGGAGACTGTCACCATGCTAAAAGAGCAGGAGACTGTCACTATGCTAAAAGAGCAGGAGACTGTCACTAAGCTAACATTGCAGGCGATTGCCGCCATGCTATCAGAGCAGGAGACTGTCGCTATGCTAACATTGCAGGTGACTGTCACTATGCTAACATTGCAGGAGACTGTCTCTATGCCAACATTGCAGGCTATTGTCACCATGCTAAAAGAGCAGGAGACTGTCACTATGCTAAAAGAGCAGGAGACTGTCACTATGCTAACATTGCTGGCGATTGTCACCATGCTAAAAGAGCAGAAGACTGTCACCATGCTAACATTGCAGGAGACTGTCACCATTCTAAAAGAGCAGGAGACTGTCACTATGCTAACATTGCAGGAGACTGTCACTATGCTAACATTGCAGAGACTGTCACTAAGCTAACATTGCAGGAGACTGTCACTATGCTAACATTGCAGGCGATTGTCACCATGCTAAAAGAGCAGGAGAATGTCACTATGCTAACATTGCAGGCGATTGTCACCGTGCTAAAAGAGCAGGAGACTGTCACGATGCTAACATTGCAGGACACTATCACTAAGCTAACATTGCAGGAGACTGTCACCATGCTAAAAGAGCAGGAGACTGTCACTATGTTAACATTGCAGGACACTATCACTATGCGAACATTGCAGGGGATTGTCACCATGCTAAAAGAGCTGGAGACTGTCACTATGCTAACATTGCAGGACACTATCACTAAGCTAACATTGCAGGAGACAGTCACCATGCTAAAAGAGCAGGAGACTGTCACTATGTTAACATTGCAGGCGATTGTCACTGTGCTAAAAGAGCAGGAGACTGTCACTATGCTAACATTGCAGGAGACTGTCACCATGGTAACATTGCAGGACACAATCACTAAGCTGACATTGCTGGCGATTGTCACTATGCTAAAAGAGCAGGAGAATGTCGCTATGCTAACATTGCAGGACACTATCACTAAGCTAACATTGCAGGAGACTGTCGTTATGATAAAAGAGCAGGAGACTGTCACTATGCCAGAAGAGCAGGAGACTGTCACTATGCTAACATTGCAGGAGATTGTCACCATGCTAAAAGAGCAGGGGACTGTCGCTATGCTAAAAGAGCAGGAGACTGTCACTATGCTAACATTGCAGGCGACTGTCACTAAGCTAACATTGCTGGAGACTGTTACTATGCTAAAAGAGCAGGAGACTGTCACTATGCTAAAAGAGCAGGAGACTGTCACTATGCTAACATTGCAGGAGACTGTCACCATGCTAAAAGAGCAGGAGATTGTCACCATGCTAACATTGCAGGAGATTGTCACTATGCTAAAAGAGCAGAAGACTGTCAGTATGCTAAATGAGCAGGAGACTGTCACTAAGCTAACATTGCAGGAGAATGTCACTATGCGAACATTGCAGGAGACTGTCACTATGCTAACATTGCAGGAGACTGTCACCATGCTAACATTGCAGGAGACTGTCACCATGCTAAAAGAGCAGCCGATTGTCACTATGCTAACATTGCATGCGATTGTCACTATGCGAAAGAGCAGGAGACTGTCACTAAGCTGACATTGCAGGCGATTGTCACCATGCTAAAAGAGCAGGAGACTTTCACTATACTAACATTGCAGGACACTATCACTAAGCTAACATTGCAGGCGATTGTCACCATGCTAAAAGAGCAGGAGACTGTCACTATACAAAAAGAGCAGGAGACTGTCACTATGCTAACATTGCAGGCGATTGTCACCATGCTAAAAGAGCAGGAGACTGTCACTATGCTAACATTGCAGGAGACTGTCACCATGCTGAAAGAGCAGGAGACTGTCACTTTGCTAACATTGCAGGCGATTGTCACTATGCTAAAAGAGCAGGAGACTGTCGCTATGCTAACATTGCAGGCGATTGTCACCATGCTAAAAGAGCAGGAGACTGTCACTAAGCTAACATTGCAGGAGACTGTCACTATGCTAACATTGCAGGACACTATCACTAAGCTAACATTGCAGGCGATTGTCACCATGCTAAAAGAGCAGCAGACTGTCACTATGCCAACATTGAAGCGATTGTCACCATGCTAAAAGAGCAGGAGACTGTCAATATGCTAACATTGCAGGAGACTGTGGCTATGCTAACATTGCAGGCGATTGTCACCATGCTAAAAGAGCAGGAGACTGTCACCATGCTAAAAGAGCAGGAGACTGTCACTATGCTAAAAGAGCAGGAGACTGTCACCATGCTAAAAGAGCAGTAGATTGTCGCTATGCTAACAGAACAGGGGACTGTCACAATGCTAACATTGCAGGCGATTGTCACCATGCTAAAAGAGCAGGAGACGGTCACTATGCTAACATTGCAGGAGACTGTCGCTATGCTAACATTGCAGGAGACTGTCACTATGCTAAAAGAGCAGGAGACTGTCACTATGCTAAAAGAGCAGGAGACTGTCACTATGCTAACATTGCAGGAGACTATCACTAAGCTAACATTGCAGGAGACTGTCACCATGCTTAAAGAGCAGGAGACTGTCACTATGCTAAAAGAGCAGGAGACTGTCACCATGCTAAAAGTGCAGTAGACTGTCGCTATGCTAACAGAACAGGGGACTGTCACAATGCTAACATTGCAGGAGACTGTAACTATGCTAAAAGAGCAGGAGACTGTCACTATGCTAAAAGGGCAGGAGACTGTCACTATGCTAACATTGCAGGAGATTGTCGCTATGCTAAAAGAGCAGGAGACTGTCACTAAGCTAACATTGCAGGCTATTGTCACCATGCTAAAAGAGCAGGAGACTGTCACTATGCTAAAAGAGCAGGAGACTGTCACTATGCTAACATTGCTGGCGATTGTCACCATGCTAAAAGAGCAGGAGACTGTCACCATGCTAACATTGCAGGAGAATGTCACTAACCTAAAATTGCAGGCGATTGTCAGCATACTAAAAGAGCCGGAGACTGTCACCATGCTAAAAGAGCAGGAGACTGTCTCTATGCTAAAAGAGCAGGAGACTGTCACTATGCTAACATTGCAGGGGACTGTCACTATGCTAACATTGCAGGAGACTGTCACTATGCTAACATTGCAGGAGATTGTCACCATGCTAAAAGAGCAGGAGACTGTCACCATGCTAAAAGAGCAGGAGACTGTCACTATGCTGAAAGAGCAGGAGACTGTCACTAAGCTAACATTGAAGGGATTGCCCCCATGCTATCAGAGCAGGAGACTGTTGCTATGCTAACATTGCAGGTGACTGTCACCATGCTAAAAGAGCAGGAGACTGTCACTATGTTAACATTGCAGGACACTATCACTAAGCTAACATTGCAGGCGATTGTCACCATGCTAAAAGAGCAGGAGACTGTCACTATGCTAACATTGCAGGCGATTGTCACCATGCTAAAAGAGCAGGAGAACGTCACTAGGCTAACATTGCAGGCGATTGTCACCGTGCTAAAAGAGCAGGAGACTGTCACGATGCTAACATTGCAGGACACTATCACTAAGCTAACATTGCAGGAGACAGACACCATGCTAAAAGAGCAGGAGACTGTCACTATGTTAACATTGCAGGCGATTGTCACTGTGCTAAAAGAGCAGGAGACTGTCACTATGCTAACATTGCAGGAGACTGTCACCATGGTAACATTGCAGGACACAATCACGAAGCGAACATTGCAGGCGATTGTCACTATGCTAAAAGAGCAGGAGAATGTCGCTATGCTAACATTGCAGGACACTATCACTAAGCTAACATTGCAGGAGACTGTCATTATGCTAAAAGAGCAGGAGACTGTCACTATGCTAACATTGCAGGAGATTGTCACCATACTAAAAGAGCAGGAGACTGTCACTATGCTTAAAGAGCAGGAGACTGTCCCTATGCTAAAAGAGCAGGAGACTGTCACTATGCTAACATTGCTGGAGACTGTTACTATGCTAAAAGAGCAGGAGACTGTCACCATGCTAAAAGAGCAGGAGACTGTCACTATGCTAAAAGAGCAGGAGACTGTCACTAAGCTAACATTGCAGGAGATTGTCACCATGCTAAAAGAGCAGGAGACTGTCACTATGCTAAAAGAGCAGGAGACTGTCACTATGCTAAAAGAGCAGGAGACTGTCACTATGCTAACATTGCAGGCGATTGTCACTATGCTAAAAGAGCAGGAGACTGTCACTATGCTAACATTGCTGGAGACTGTTACTATGCTAAAAGAGCAGGAGACTGTCACTATGCTAAAAGAGCAGGAGACTGTCACTATGCTAACATTGCAGGAGACTCTCACCATGCTAAAAGAGCAGGAGATTGTCACCATGCTAACAATGCAGGCGATTTTCACTATGCTAAAAGAGCAGGAGACTGTCGCTATGCTAACATTGCAGGACACTATCACTAAGCTAACATTGCAGGAGAGTGTCACTATGCTAAAAGAGCAGGAGACTGTCACTACGCTAAAAGAGCAGGAGACTGTCACTATGCTAACATTGCAGGCGATTCTCACCATGCTAAAAGAGCAGGAGACTGTCACTATGCTAACATTGCAGGACACTATCACTAAGCTAACATTGCAGCGATTGTCACCATGCTAAAAGAGCAGGAGACTGTCACTATGCTAACATTGCAGGCGATTGACACCATGCTAAAAGAGCAGGAGACTGTCACTATGCTAACATTGCAGGAGACTGTCACTATGCTAAAAGAGCAGGAGACTGTCAGTATGCTAACATTGCAGGCGATTGTCACCATGCTAAAAGTGCAGGAGATTGTCACTATGCTAACATTGCAGGAGACTGTCACTATGCTAAAAGAGCAGGAGACTGTCGCTATGCTAACATTGCAGGTGACTGTCACTATGCTAACGTTGCAGGAGACTGTCACTATGCTAACATTGCAGGAGACTGTCACTAAGCTAAAAGAGCAGGAGACTGTACTATGCTAAAAGAGCAGGAGACTGTCACCATGCTAAAAGAGCAGGAGACTGTCGCTATGCTAACATTGCAGGACACTATCACTAAGCTAACATTGCTGGCGATTGTCACCATACTAAAAGAGCAGGAGACTGTCGCTATGGTAACATAGCAGGCGATTGTCACCATGCTAAAACAGCAGGAGACTATCACTAAGCAAACATTGCAGGCGATTGTCACTATGCTAATAGAGCAGGAGACTGTCACTATGCTAACATTGCAGGCGATTGTCACCATGCTAAAAGAGCAGGAGACTGTCGCTATGCTAACATTGCAGGAGACAGTCACTATGCTAACATTGCAGGAGTCTGTCACAATGCTAAAAGAGCAGGAGACTGTCACTATGCTAACATTGCAGGACACTATCACTAAGCTAACATTGCAGGAGACTGTCACCATGCTAAAAGAGCAGGAGACTGTCACTATGCTAAAAGAGCAGGAGACTGTACTATGCTAAAAGAGCAGGAGACTGTCACCATGCTAAAAGAGCAGGAGACTGTCGCTATGCTAACATTGCAGGACACTATCACTAAGCTAACATTGCAGGCGATTGTCACCATACTAAAAGAGCAGGAGACTGTCGCTATGGTAACATTGCAGGCGATTGTCACCATGCTAAAAGAGCAGGAGACTATCACTAAGCCAACATTGCAGGCGATTGTCACTATGCTAAAAGAGCAGGAGACTGTCACTATGCTAACATTGCAGGCGATTATCACCATGCTAAAAGAGCAGGAGACTGTCGCTATGCTAACATTGCAGGAGACAGTCACTATGCTAACATTGCAGAAGACTATCACTATGCTAAAAGAGCAGGACACTGTCACCATGCTAAAAGAGCAGGAGACTGTCACTATGCTAACATTGCAGGACACTATCACTAAGCTAACATTGCAGGAGACTATCACCATGCTAAAAGAGCAGGAGACTGTCACTATGCTAACATTGCAGGAGACTATCACAAAGCTAACATTGCAGGAGACTATCACTATGCTAAAAGAGCAGGAGACAGTCACTATGCTAACATTGCAGGAGACTATCACTAAGCTAACATTGCAGGCGATTGTCACCATGCTAAAAGAGCAGGAGACTGTCGCTATGCTAACATTGCAGGAGACTGTCACTATGCTAACATTGCAGGAGACTGTCACTATGCTAAAAGAGCAGGAGACTGTCGCTATGCTAAAATTGCAGGAGACTGTCACTATGCTAACATTGCAGGCGATTGTCACCATGCTAAGATTGCAGGACACTATCACTAAGCTAACATTGCAGGAGACTGTCACTATGCTAAAAGAGCAGGAGACTGTCACCATGCTAAAAGAGCAGGAGAGTCACTATGCTAAAAGTGCAGGAGACAGTCACTATGCTAACATTGCAGGAGACTGTCACTATGCGAACATTGCAGGAGACTGTCACTATGCTAACATTGCAGGAGACTGTCACAATGCTAAAAGAGCAGGAGACTGTCACTATGCTAACATTGCAGGAGACTGTTACTATGCTAACATTGCAGGCGATTGTCACCATGCCAAAAAAGCAGGAGACTGACACTATGCTAACATTGCAGGCGATTGTCACCATGCTAAAAGAGCAGGAGACAGTCACTATGCTGACATTGCAGGACACTGTCACTAAGCTAATATTGCAGGCGATTGTCACCATGCTAAAAGTGCAGGAGACTATCACTATGCTAACATTGCAGGAGACTGTCACTATGCTAAAAGAGCAGGAGACTGTCACTATGCTAACATTGCAGGAGACTGTCACTATGCTAAAAGTGCAGGAGACTGTCACCATGCTAAAAGAGCAGGAGACTGTCACTATGCTAACATTACAGGAGACTGTCACTATGCAAACATTGCAGGACACTATCACTAAGCTAACATTGCAGGACACTATTACAAAGCTAACATTGCAGGCGATTGTCACCATGCTAAAAGAGCAGGAGACTGTCACTATGCTAACATTGCAGGAGACTATCACTATGCTAACATTGCTGGCGATTGTCACCATGCTAAAAGAGCAGGAGACTGTCACTATGCTAAAAGAGCAGGAGACTGTCACTATGCTCAAAGAGCAGGAGACTGTCACTATGCTAACATTGCAGGAGACTGTCACCATGCTAAAAGAGCAGGAGACTGTCACTATGCTAAAAGAGCAGGAGACTGTCACTATGCTAAAAGAGCAGGAGACTGTCACCATGCTAAAAGAGCAGGAGACTGTCACTATGCTAAAAGAGCAGGAGACTGTCACTATGCTAAAAGAGCAGGAGACTGTCAGTAAGCTAACATTGCAGGAGACTGTCACCAAGCTAAAAGAGCAGGAGATTGTCACTATGCTAACATTGCGGGACACGATCACTAAGCTAACATTGCACACGATTGTCACTATGCTAAAAGAGCAGGAGACTGTCACTAAGCTAACATTGCAGGAGACTGTCACTATGCTAACATTGCAGGAGACTGTCACCATTCTAAAAGAGCAGGAGACTGTGACTATGCTAACATTGCAGGCGTTTGTCACCATGCTAAAAGAGCAGGAGACTGTCACTATGCTAAAAGAGCAGGAGACTGTCACTATGCTAACATTACAGGAGACTGTCACTATGCTAACATTGCAGGACACTATCACTAAGCTAACATTGCAGCACACTATCACTAAGCTAACATTGCAGGCGATTGTCACCATGCTAAAAGAGCAGGAGACTGTCACTATGCTAACATTGCAGCAGACTATCACTATGCTAACATTGCAGGCGATTGTCACCATGCTAAAAGAGCAGGAGACTGTCACTAAGCTAACATTGCAGGATCTATCACTAAGCTAACATTGCAGGAGACTGTCACCATGCTAAAAGAGCAGGAGACTGTCACTATGCAAAAAAAGCAGGAGACTGTCACTATGCTAACATTGCAGGCGATTGTCACCATGCTAAAAGAGCAGGAGACTGTCACTATGCTAAAAGAGCAGGAGACTGTCACTATGCTAACATTGCATGAGATTGTCACTATGCTAAAAGAGCAGGAGACTGTCACTATTCTAAAAGAGCAGGAGACTGTCACTATGCTAAAAGAGCAGGAGACTGTCACTATGCTAACCGTGCAGGACACTATCACTAAGCTAACATTGCAGGCGATTGTCACTATGCTAAAAGAGCAGGAGACTGTCACTAAGCTAACATTGAAGGAGACTGTCACTATGCTAACATTGCAGGATACTGCCACCATGCTAAAAGAGCAGGAGACTGTCGCTATGCTAAAATTGCAGGCGATTGTCACCATGCTAAAAGAGCAGGAGACTGTCACTATGCTAACATTGCAGGCGATTGCTACCATGCTAAAAGAGCAGGAGACTTGTCACTAAGCTAACATTGCAGGATCTATCACTAAGCTAACATTGCAGGACACTGTCACCATGCTAACATTGTAGGAGACTGTCACTATGCTAAAAGAGCAGGAGACTGTACTATGCTAAAAGAGCAGGAGACTGTCACCATGTTAAAAGAGCAGGAGACTGTCGCTATGCTAACATTGCAGGACACTATCACTAAGCTAACATTGCAGGTGATTGTCACCATACTAAAAGAGCAGGAGACTGTCGCTATGGTAACATTGCAGGCGATTGTCACCATGCTAAAAGAGCAGGAGACTATCACTAAGCAAACATTGCAGGCGATTGTCACTATGCTAAAAGAGCAGGAGACTGTCACTATGCTAACATTGCAGGCGATTATCACCATGCTAAAAGAGCAGGAGACTGTCGCTATGCTAAAATTGCAGGAGACAGTCACTATGCTAACATTGCAGGAGACTATCACTATGCTAAAAGAGCAGGACACTGTCACCATGCTAAAAGAGCAGGAGACTGTCACTATGCTAACATTGCAGGACACTATCACTAAGCTAACATTGCAGGAGACTATCACTATGCTAAAAGAGCAGGAGACAGTCACTATGCTAACATTGCAGGAGACTATCACTTAGCTAACATTGCAGGCGATTGTCACCATGCTAAAAGAGCAGGAGACTGTCGCTATGCTAACATTGCAGGAGACTGTCACTATGCTAACATTGCAGGAGACTGTCACTATGCTAAAAGAGTAGGAGACTGTCGCTATGCTAACATTGCAGGAGACTGTCACTATGCTAACATTGCAGGCGATTGTCACTATGCTAAAAGAGCAGGAGACTGTCACTATGCTAACATTGCAGGAGACTGTCACTATGCTAAAAGTGCAGGAGACTGTCACCATGCTAAAAGAGCAGGAGACTGTCACTATGCTAACATTACAGGAGACTGTCACTATGCAAACATTGCAGGACACTATCACTAAGCTAACATTGCAGGACACTATTACTAAGCTAACATTGCAGGCGATTGTCACCATGCTAAAAGAGCAGGAGACTGTCACTATGCTAACATTGCAGGAGACTATCACTATGCTAACATTGCTGGCGAATGTCACCATGCTAAAAGAGCAGGAGACTGTCACTATGCTAAAAGAGCAGGAGTCTGTCACTATGCTCAAAGAGCAGGAGACTGTCACTATGCTAACATTGCAGGAGACTGTCACCATGCTAAAAGAGCAGGAGACTGTCACTATGCTAAAAGAGCAGGAGACTGTCACTATGCTAAAAGAGCAGGAGACTGTCACCATGCTAAAAGAGCAGGAGACTGTCACTATGCTAAAAGAGCAGGAGACTGTCACTATGCTAAAAGAGCAGGAGACTGTCAGTCAGCTAACATTGCAGGAGACTGTCACCATGCTAAAAGAGCAGGAGATTGTCACTATGCTAACATTGCAGGACACGATCACTAAGCTAACATTGCACACGATTGTCACTATGCTAAAAGAGCAGGAGACTGTCACTAAGCTAACATTGCAGGAGACTGTCACTATGCTAACATTGCTGGCGATTGTCACCATGCTAAAAGAGCAGGAGACTGTCACTATGCTAAAAGAGCAGGAGACTGTCACTATGCTAACATTACAGGAGACTGTCACTATGCTAACATTGCAGGACACTATCACTAAGCTAACATTGCAGCACACTATAACTAAGCTAACATTGCAGGCGATTGTCACCATGCTAAAAGAGCAGGAGACTGTCACTATGCTAACATTGCAGGAGACTATCACTATGCTAACATTGCAGGCGATTGTCACCATGCTAAAAGAGCAGGAGACTGTCGCTATGCTAACATTGCAGGCGATTGTCACCATGCTAAAAGAGCAGGAGACTGTCACTATGCTAACATTGCAGGCGATTGCTACCATGCTAAAAGAGCAGGAGACTTGTCACTAAGCTAACATTGCAGGATCTATCACTAAGCTAACATTGCAGGAAACTGTCACCATGCTAACATTGTAGGAGACTGTCACTATGCTAAAAGAGCAGGAGACTGTACTATGCTAAAAGAGCAGGAGACTGTCACCATGCTAAAAGAGCAGGAGACTGTCGCTATGCTAACATTGCAGGACACTATCACTAAGCTAACATTGCAGGCGATTGTCACCATACTAAAAGAGCAGGAGACTGTCGCTATGGTAACATTGCAGGCGATAGTCACCATGCTAAAAGAGCAGGAGACTATCACTAAGCAAACATTGCAGGCGATTGTCACTATGCTAAAAGAGCAGGAGACTGTCACTATGCTAACATTGCAGGCGATTATCACCATGCTAAAAGAGCAGGAGACTGTCGCTATGCTAAAATTGCAGGAGACAGTCACTATGCTAACATTGCAGGAGACTATCACTATGCTAAAAGAGCAGGACACTGTCACCATGCTAAAAGAGCTGGAGACTGTCACTATGCTAACATTGCAGGACACTATCACTAAGCTAACATTGCAGGAGACTGTCACCATTCTAAAAGAGCAGGAGACTGTCACTATGCTAACATTGCAGGAGACTATCACAAAGCTAACATTGCAGGAGACTATCACTATGCTAAAAGAGCAGGAGACAGTCACTATGCTAACATTGCAGGAGACTATCACTAAGCTAACATTGCAGGCGATTGTCACCATGCTAAAACAGCAGGAGACTGTCGCTATGCTAACATTGCAGGAGACTGTCACTATGCTAACATTGCAGGAGACTGTCACTATGCTAAAAGAGCAGGAGACTGTCGCTATGCTAACATTGCAGGAGACTGTCACTATGCTAACATTGCAGGAGACTGTCACTATGCTAAAAGAGCAGGAGACTGTCACTATGCTAACCGTGCAGGGCACTATCACTAAGCTAACATTGCAGGCGATTGTCACTATGCTAAAAGAGCAGGAGACTGTCACTAAGCTAACATTGAAGGAGACTGTCACTATGATAACATTGCAGGAGACTGTCACCATGCTAAAAGAGCAGGAGACTGTCGCTATGCTAACATTGCAGGCGATAGTCACCATGCTAAAAGAGCAGGAGACTGTCACTATGCTAACATTGCAGGCGATTGCTACCATGCTAAAAGAGCAGGAGACTGTCACTAAGCTAACATTGAAGGAGACTGTCACTATGCTAACATTGCAGGAGACTGTCACTAAGCTAAAAGAGCAGGAGACTGTACTATGCTAAAAGAGCAGGAGACTGTCACCATGCTAAAAGAGCAGGAGACTGTCGCTATGCTAACATTGCAGGACACTATCACTAAGCTAACATTGCAGGCGATTGTCACCATACTAAAAGAGCAGGAGACTGTCGCTATGGTAACATTGCAGGCGATTGTCACCATGCTAAAAGAGCAGGAGACTATCACTAAGCAAACATTGCAGGCGATTGTCACTATGCTAAAAGAGCAGGAGACTGTCACTATGCTAACATTGCAGGCGATTATCACCATGCTAAAAGAGCAGGAGACTGTCGCTATGCTAAAATTGCAGGAGACTGTCACTATGCTAACATTGCAGGACACTATCACTAAGCTAACATTGCAGGAGACTGTCACCATTCTAAAAGAGCAGGAGACTGTCACTATGCTAACATTGCAGGAGACTATCACAAAGCTAACATTGCAGGAGACTATCACTATGCTAAAAGAGCAGGAGACAGTCACAATGCTAACATTGCAGGAGACTATCACTAAGCTAACATTGCAGGCGATTGGCACCATGCTAAAAGAGCAGGAGACTGTCGCTATGCTAACATTGCAGGAGACTGTCACTATGGTAACATTGCAGGAGACTGTCACTATGCTAAAGGAGCAGGAGACTGTCGCTATGCTAACATTGCAGGAGACTGTCACTATGCTAACATTGCAGGCGATTGTCACCATGCTAACATTGCAGGACACTATCACTAAGCTAACATTGCAGGAGACTGTCACTATGCTAAAAGAGCAGGAGTCTGTCACCATGCTAAAAGAGCAGGAGAGTCTCTATGCTAAAAGTGCAGGAGACAGTCACTATGCTAACATTGCAGGAGACTGTCACTATGCGAACATTGCAGGAGACTGTCACTATGCTAACATTGCAGGAGACTGTCAGTATGCTAAAAGAGCAGGAGACTGTAACTATGCTAACATTGCAGGAGACTGTTACTATGCAAACATTGCAGGCGATTGTCACCATGCCAAAAAAGCAGGAGACTGTCACTATGCTAACATTGCAGGCGATTGTCACCATGCTAAAAGAGCAGGAGACAGTCACTATGCTGACATTGCAGGACACTGTCACTAAGCTAATATTGCAGGCGATTGTCACCATGCTAAAAGAGCAGGAGACTATCACTATGCTAACATTGCAGGAGACTGTCACTATGCTAAAAGAGCAGGAGACTGTCACTATGCTAACATTGCAGGAGACTGGCACTATGCTAAAAGTGCAGGAGACTGTCACCATGCTAAAAGAGCAGGAGACTGTCACTATGCTAACATTACAGGAGACTGTCACTATGCTAACATTGCAGGACACTATCACTAAGCTAACATTGCAGGACACTATCACTAAGCTAACATTGCAGGCGATTGTCACCATGCTGAAAGAGCAGGAGACTGTCACTATGCGAAAAGAGCAGGAGACTGTCACTATGCTAACATAGCAGGAGACTGTCACTATGCTAAAAGAGCAGGAGACTGTCTCTATGCTCAAAGAGCAGGAGACTGTCACTAAGCTAAAAGAACAGGAGACTGTCACTATGCTAACATTGCAGGAGACTGTCACCATGCTAAAAGAGCAGGAGACTGTCACTATGCTAACATTGCAGGAGACTGTCACCATGCTAACAGAGCAGGAGACTGTCGCTATGCTAAAAGAGCAGGAGACTGTCACTATGCTAAAAGAGCAGGAGACTGTCACTATGCTAAAAGAGCAGGAGACTGTCACCATGCTAAAAGAGCAGGAGACTATCACTATGCTAAAAGAGCAGGAGACTGTCACTATGCTAAAAGAGCAGGAGACTGTCACTACGCTAACATTGCAGGAGACTGTCACCATGCTAAAAGAGCAGGAGACTGTCACTATGCTAACATTGCAGGACACGATCACTAAGCTAACATTGCACGCGATTGTCACTATGCTAAAAGAGCAGGAGACTGTCACTAAGCTAACATTGCAGGAGACTGTCACTATGCTAACATTGCAGGAGACTGTCACCATTCTAAAAGAGCGGGAGACTGTCACTATGCTAACATTGCAGGAGACTGTCACCATGCTAAAAGAGCAGGAGATTGTCACTATGCTAACATTGCAGGACACGATCACTAAGCTAACATTGCACGCGATTGTCACTATGCTAAAAGAGCAGGAGACTGTCACTAAGCTAACATTGCAGGAGACTGTCACTATGCTAACATTGCAGGAGACTGTCACCATTCTAAAAGAGCAGGAGACTGTCACTATGCTAACATTGCAGGCGATTGACACCATGCTAAAAGAGCAGGAGACTGTCACCATGCTAAAAGAGCAGTAGAGTCACTATGCTAAAAGTGCAGGAGACAGTCACTATGCTAACATTGCAGGAGACTGTCAGTATGCGAATATTGCAGGAGACTGTCACTATGCTAACATTGCAGGAGACTGTCACTATGCTAAAAGAGCAGGAGACTGTCACTATGCTAACATTGCAGGAGACTGTTACTATGCTAACATTGCAGGCGATTGTCACCATGCCAAAAAAGCAGGAGACTGTCACTATGCTAACATTGCAGACGATTGTCACCATGCTAAAAGAGCAGGAGACAGTCACTATGCTGACATTGCAGGACACTGTCACTAAGCTAATATTGCAGGCGATTGTCACCATGCAAAAAGAGCAGGAGACTATCACTATGCTAACATTGCAGGAGACTGTCACTATGCTAAAAGAGCAGGAGACTGTCACTATGCTAACATTGCAAGAGACTGTCACTATGCTAAAAGTGCAGGAGACTGTCACCATGCTAAAAGAGCAGGAGACTGTCACTATGCTAACATTACAGGAGACTGTCACTATGCTAACATTGCAGGACACTATCACTATGCTAACATTGCAGGACACTATTACTAAGCTAACATTGCAGGCGATTGTCACCATGCTAAAAGAGCAGGAGACTGTCACTATGCTAACATTGCAGGAGACTATCACTATGCTAACATTGCAGGCGATTGTCACCATGCTAAAAGAGCAGGAGACTGTCACTATGCTAAAAGAGCAGGAGACTGTCACTATGCTCAAAGAGCAGAAGACTGTCACTATGCTAACATTGCAGGAGACTGTCACCAAGCTAAAAGAGCAGGAGACTGTCACTATGCTAAAATTGCAGGAGACAGTCACTATGCTAACATTGCAGGAGACTATCACTATGCTAAAAGAGCAGGACACTGTCACCATGCTAAAAGAGCAGGAGACTGTCACTATGCTAACATTGCAGGACACTATCACTAAGCTAACATTGCAGGAGACTGTCACCATTCTAAAAGAGCAGGAGACTGTCACTATGCTAACATTGCAGGAGACTATCACAAAGCTAACATTGCAGGAGACTATCACTATGCTAAAAGAGCAGGAAACAGTCACTATGCTAACATTGCAGGAGACTATCACTAAGCTAACATTGCAGGCGATTGTCACCATGCTAAAAGAGCAGGAGAATGTCGCTATGCTAACATTGCAGGAGACTGTCACTATGCTAACATTGCAGGAGACTGTCACTATGCTTAAAGAGCAGGAGACTGTCGCTATGCTAACATTGCAGGAGACTGTCACTATGCTAACATTGCAGGCGATTGTCACCATGCTAACATTGCAGGACACTATCACTAAGCTAACATTGCAGGAGACTGTCACTATGCTAAAAGAGCAGGAGACTGTCACCATGCTAAAAGAGCAGGAGATTCACTATGCTAAAAGAGCAGGAGACTGTAACTATGCTAACATTGCAGGAGACTGTTACTATGCTAACATTGCAGGCGATTGTCACCATGCCAAAAAAGCAGGAGACTGTCACTATGCTAACATTGCAGGCGATTGTCACCATGCTAAAAGAGCAGGAGACAGTCACTATGCTGACATTGCAGGACACTGTCACTAAGCTAATATTGCAGGCGATTGTCACCATGCTAAAAGAGCAGGAGACTATCACTATGCTAACATTGCAGGAGACTGTCACTATGCTAAAAGAGCAGGAGACTGTCACTATGCTAACATTGCAGGAGACTGTCACTATGCTAAAAGTGCAGGAGACTGTCACCATGCTAAAAGAGCAGGAGACTGTCACTATGCTAACATTACAGGAGACTATCACTAAGCTAACATTGCAGGACACTATCACTAAGCTAACATTGCAGGCGATTGTCACCATGCTAAAAGAGCAGGAGACTGTCACTATGCGAAAAGAGCAGGAGACTGTCACTATGCTAACATAGCAGGGGACTGTCACTATGCTAAAAGAGCAGGAGACTGTCACTATGCTCAAAGAGCAGGAGACTGTCACTAAGCTAAAAGAGCAGGAGACTGTCACTATGCTAACATTGCAGGAGACTGTCACCATGCTAAAAGAGCAGGAGACTATCACTATGGTAACATTGCAGGAGACTGTCACTATGCTAACATTGCAGGAGACTGTCACTATGCTAAAAGAGCAGGAGACTGTCACTATGCTAACATTGCAGGAGACTGTCACCATGCTAAAAGAGCAGGAGACTGTCACTATGGTAACATTGCAGGAGACTGTCACCATGGTAAAAGAGCAGGAGACTGTCGCTATGCTAAAAGAGCAGGAGACTGTCACTATGCTAAAAGAGCAGGAGACTGTCACCATGCTAAAAGAGCAGGAGATTGTCACCATGCTAAAAGAGCAGGAGACTGTCACTATGCTAAAAGAGCAGGAGACTGTCACTATGCTAAAAGAGCAGGAGACTGTCACTAAGCTAACATTGCAGGAGACTGTCACCATGCTAAAAGAGCAGGAGACTGTCACTATGCTAACATTGCAGGACACGATCACTAAGCTAACATTGCACGCGATTGTCACTATGCTAAAAGAGCAGGAGACTGTCACTAAGCTAACATTGCAGGAGACTGTCACTATGCTAACATTGCAGGAGACTGTCACCATTCTAAAAGACCAGGAGACTGTCACTATGCTAACATTGCAGGCGATTGACACCATGCTAAAAGAGCAGGAGACTGTCACCATGCTAAAAGAGCAGGAGAGTCACTATGCTAACATTGCAGGAGACTGTCACTATGCTAAAAGTGCAGGAGACAGTCACTATGCTAACATTGCAGGAGACTGTCAGTATGCGAACATTGCAGGAGACTGTCACTATGCTAACATTGCAGGAGACTGTCACTATGCTAAAAGAGCAGGAGACTGTCACTATGCTAACATTGCAGGAGACTGTTACTATGCTAACATTGCAGGCGATTGTCACCATGCCAAAAAAGCAGGAGACTGTCACTATGCTAACATTGCAGCCGATTGTCACCATGCTAAAAGAGCAGGAGACAGTCACTATGCTGACATTGCAGGACACTGTCACTAAGCTAATATTGCAGGCGATTGTCACCATGCTAAAAGAGCAGGAGACTATCACTATGCTAACATTGCAGGAGACTGTCACTATGCTAAAAGAGTAGGAGACTGTCGCTATGCTAACATTGCAGGAGACTGTCACTATGCTAAAAGTGCAGGAGACTGTCACCATGCTAAAAGAGCAGGAGACTGTCACTATGCTAACATTACAGGAGACTGTCACTATGCTAACATTGCAGGACACTATCACTAAGCTAACATTGCAGGACACTATCACTAAGCTAACATTGCAGGCGATTGTCACCATGCTAAAAGAGCAGGAGACTGTCACTATGCTAACATTGCAGGAGACTATCACTATGCTAACATTGCAGGCGATTGTCACCATGCTAAAAGAGCAGGAGACTGTCACTATGCTAAAAGAGCAGGAGACTGTCACTATGCTCAAAGAGCAGGAGACTGTCACTATGCTAACATTGCAGGAGACTGTCACCATGCTAAAAGAGCAGGAGACTGTCACTATGCTAAAAGAGCAGGAGACTGTCACTATGCTAAAAGAGCAGGAGACTGTCACCATGCTAAAAGAGCAGGAGACTGTCACTATGCTAAAAGAGCAGGAGACTGTCACTATGCTAAAAGAGCCGAGACTGTCAGTAAGCTAACATTGCAGGAGACTGTCACTATGCTAACATTGCAGGAGACTGTCACCATGCTAAAAGAGCAGGAGATTGTCACTATGCTAACATTGCAGGACACGATCACTAAGCTAACATTGCACACGATTGTCACTATGCTAAAAGAGCAGGAGACTGTCACTAAGCTAACATTGCAGGAGACTGTCACTATGCTAACATTGCAGGAGACTGTCACCATTCTAAAAGATCAGGAGAATGTCACTATGCTAACATTGCAGGCGATTGTCACCATGCTAAAAGAGCAGGAGACTGTCACTATGCTAAAAGAGCAGGAGACTGTCACTATGCTAACATTACAGGAGACTGTCACTATGCTAACATTGCAGGACACTATCACTAAGCTAACATTGCAGCACACTATCACTAAGCTAACATTGCAGGCGATTGTCACCATGCTACAAGAGCAGGAGACTGTCACTATGCTAACATTGCAGGAGACTATCACTATGCTAACATTGCAGGCGATTGTCACCATGCTAAAAGAGCAGGATACTGTCACTAAGCTAACATTGCAGGATCTATCACTAAGCTAACATTGCAGGAGACTGTCACCATGCTAAAAGAGCAGGAGACTGTCACTATGCTAAAAAAGCAGGAGACTGTCACTATGCTAACATTGCAGGCGATTGTCACCATGCTAAAAGAGCAGGAGACTGTCACTATGCTAAAAGAGCAGGAGACTGTCACTATGCTAAAAGAGCAGGAGACTGTCACTATGCTAACATTGCAGGAGATTGTCACTATGCTAAAAGAGCAGGAGACTGTCACTATGCTAAAAGAGCAGGAGACTGTCACCATGCTAAAAGAGCAGGAGACTGTCACTATGCTATAAGAGCTGGAGACTGTCACTATGCTAAAAGAGCAGGAGACTGTCACTAAGCTAACATTGCAGGAGACTGTCACTATGCTAAAAGAGCAGGAGACTGTCACCATGCTAAAAGAGCAGGAGACTGTCACTATGCTATAAGAGCAGGAAACTGTCACTATGCTAAAAGAGCAGGAGACTGTCACTAAGCTAACATTGCAGGAGACTGTCACTATGCTAAAAGAGCAGGAGACTGTCACTATGCTAACCGTGCAGGACACTATCACTAAGCTAACATTGCAGGCGATTGTCACTATGCTAAAAGAGCAGGAGACTGTCACTAAGCTAACATTGAAGGAGACTGTCACTATGCTAACATTGCAGGAGACTGTCACCATGCTAAAAGAGCAGGAGACTGTCGCTATGCTAACATTGCAGGCGATTGTCACCATGCTAAAAGAGCAGGAGACTGTCACTATGCTAACATTGCAGGCGATTGTCACCATGCTAAAAGAGCAGGAGACTTGTCACTAAGCTAACATTGCAGGATCTATCACTAAGCTAACATTGCAGGACACTGTCACCATGCTAACATTGTAGGAGACTGTCACTATGCTAAAAGAGCAGGAGACTGTACTATGCTAAAAGAGCAGGAGATTGTCACCATGCTAAAACAGCAGGAGACTGTCGCTATGGTAACATTGCAGGCGATTGCCACCATGCTAAAAGAGCAGGAGACTATCACTAAGCAAACATTGCAGGCGATTGTCACTAAGCTAAAAGAGCAGGAGACTGTCACTATGCTAACATTGCAGGCGATTATCACCATGCTAAAAGAGCAGGAGACTGTCGCTATGCTAAAATTGCAGGAGACAGTCACTATGCTAACATTGCAGGAGACTATCACTATGCTAACATTGCAGGAGACTGTCACCATTCTAAAAGAGCAGGAGACTGTCACTATGCTAACATTGCAGGAGACTATCACAAAGCTAACATTGCAGGAGACTGTCACTATGCTAAAAGAGCAGGAGACTGTCGCTATGCTAACATTGCAGGAGACTGTCACTATGCTAACATTGCAGGCGATTGTCACCATGCTAACATTGCAGGACACTATCACTAAGCTAACATTGCAGGAGACTGTCACTATGCTAAAAGAGCAGGAGACTGTCACCATGCTAAAAGAGCAGGAGAGTCACTATGCTAAAAGTGCAGGAGACAGTCACTATGCTAACATTGCAGGAGACTGTCACTATGCGAACATTGCAGGAGACTGTCACTATGCTAACATTGCAGGAGACTGTCACTATGCTAAAAGAGCAGGAGACTGTCACTATGCTAACATTGCAGGAGATTGTTACTATGCTAACATAGCAGGCGATTGTCACCATGCCAAAAAAGCAGGAGACTGTCACTATGCTAACATTGCAGGCGATTGTCACCATGCAAAAGAGCAGGAGACAGTCACTATGCTGACATTGCAGGACACTGTCACTAAGCTAATATTGCAGGCGATTGTCACCATGCTAAAAGAGCAGGAGACTATCACTATGCTAACATTGCAGGAGACTGTCACTATGCTAAAAGAGTAGGAGACTGTCGCTATGCTAACATTGCAGGAGACTGTCACTATGCTAAAAGTGCAGGAGACTGTCACCATGCTAAAAGAGCAGGAGACTGTCACTATGCTAACATTACAGGAGACTGTCACTATGCTAACATTGCAGGACACTATCACTAAGCTAACATTGCAGGACACTATCACTAAGCTAACATTGCAGGCGATTGTCACCATGCTAAAAGAGCAGGAGACTGTCACTATGCTAACATTGCAGGAGACTATCACTATGCTAACATTGCAGGCGATTGTCACCATGCTAAAAGAGCAGGAGAATGTCACTATGCTAAAAGAGCAGGAGACTGTCACTATGCTCAAAGAGCAGGAGACTGTCACTATGCTAACATTGCAGGAGACTGTCACCATGCTAAAAGAGCAGGAGACTGTCACTATGCTAAAAGAGCAGGAGACTGTCACTATGCTAAAAGAGCAGGAGACTGTCACCATGCTAAAAGAGCAGGAGACTGTCACTATGCTAAAAGAGCAGGAGACTGTCACTATGCTAAAAGAGCCGAGACTGTCAGTAAGCTAACATTGCAGGAGACTGTCACTGTGCTAACATTGCAGGAGACTGTCACCATGCTAAAAGAGCAGGAGATTGTCACTATGCTAACATTGCAGGACACGATCACTAAGCTAACATTGCACACGATTGTCACTATGCTAAAAGAGCAGGAGACTGTCACTAAGCTAACATTGCAGGAGACTGTCACTATGCTAACATTGCAGGAGACTGTCACCATTCTAAAAGATCAGGAGACTGTCACTATGCTAACATTGCAGGCGATTGTCACCATGCTAAAAGAGCAGGAGACTGTCACTATTCTAAAAGAGCAGGAGACTGTCACTATGCTAACATTACAGGAGACTGTCACTATGCTAACATTGCAGGACACTATCACTAAGCTAACATTGCAGCACACTATCACTAAGCTAACATTGCAGGCGATTGTCACCATGCTAAAAGAGCAGGAGACTGTCACTATGCTAACATTGCAGGAGACTATCACTATGCTAACATTGCAGGCGATTGTCACCATGCTAAAAGAGCAGGAGACTGTCACTAAGCTAACATTGCAGGATCTATCACTAAGCTAACATTGCAGGAGACTGTCACCATGCTAAAAGAGCAGGAGACTGTCACTATGCTAAAAAAGCAGGAGACTGTCACAATGCTAACATTGCAGGCGATTGTCACCATGCTAAAAGAGCAGGAGACTGTCACTATGCTAAAAGAGCAGGAGACTGTCACTATGCTAAAAGAGCAGGAGACTGTCACTATGCTAACATTGCAGGAGATTGTCACTATGCTAAAAGAGCAGGAGACTGTCACTATGCTAAAAGAGCAGGAGACTGTCACCATGCTAAAAGAGCAGGAGACTGTCACTATGCTATAAGAGCTGGAGACTGTCACTATGCTAAAAGAGCAGGAGACTGTCACTAAGCTAACATTGCAGGAGACTGTCACTATGCTAAAAGAGCAGGAGACTGTCACCATGCTAAAAGAGCAGGAGACTGTCACTATGCTATAAGAGCAGGAAACTGTCACTATGCTAAAAGAGCAGGAGACTGTCACTAAGCTAACATTGCAGGAGACTGTCACTATGCTAAAAGAGCAGGAGACTGTCACTATGCTAACCGTGCAGGACACTATCACTAAGCTAACATTGCAGGCGATTGTCACTATGCTAAAAGAGCAGGAGACTGTCACTAAGCTAACATTGAAGGAGACTGTCACTATGCTAACATTGCAGGAGACTGTCACCATGCTAAAAGAGCAGGAGACTGTCGCTATGCTAACATTGCAGGCGATTGTCACCATGCTAAAAGAGCAGGAGACTGTCACTATGCTAAAAGAGCAGGAGACTGTCACTATGCTAACATTGCAGGAGATTGTCACTATGCTAAAAGAGCAGGAGACTGTCACTATGCTAAAAGAGCAGGAGACTGTCACCATGCTAAAAGAGCAGGAGACTGTCACTATGCTATAAGAGCTGGAGACTGTCACTATGCTAAAAGAGCAGGAGACTGTCACTAAGCTAACATTGCAGGAGACTGTCACTATGCTAAAAGAGCAGGAGACTGTCACCATGCTAAAAGAGCAGGAGACTGTCACTATGCTATAAGAGCAGGAAACTGTCACTATGCTAAAAGAGCAGGAGACTGTCACTAAGCTAACATTGCAGGAGACTGTCACTATGCTAAAAGAGCAGGAGACTGTCACTATGCTAACCGTGCAGGACACTATCACTAAGCTAACATTGCAGGCGATTGTCACTATGCTAAAAGAGCAGGAGACTGTCACTAAGCTAACATTGAAGGAGACTGTCACTATGCTAACATTGCAGGAGACTGTCACCATGCTAAAAGAGCAGGAGACTGTCGCTATGCTAACATTGCAGGCGATTGTCACCATGCTAAAAGAGCAGGAGACTGTCACTATGCTAACATTGCAGGCGATTGTCACCATGCTAAAAGAGCAGGAGACTTGTCACTAAGCTAACATTGCAGGATCTATCACTAAGCTAACATTGCAGGACACTGTCACCATGCTAAAAGAGCAGGAGACTGTCGCTATGCTAACATTGCAGGCGATTGACACCATGCTAAAAGAGCAGGAGACTGTCACCATGCTAAAAGAGCAGTAGAGTCACTATGCTAAAAGTGCAGGAGACAGTCACTATGCTAACATTGCAGGAGACTGTCAGTATGCGAACATTGCAGGAGACTGTCACTATGCTAACATTGCAGGAGACTGTCACTATGCTAAAAGAGCAGGAGACTGTCACTATGCTAACATTGCAGGAGACTGTTACTATGCTAACATTGCAGGCGATTGTCACCATGCCAAAAAAGCAGGAGACTGTCACTATGCTAACATTGCAGACGATTGTCACCATGCTAAAAGAGCAGGAGACAGTCACTATGCTGACATTGCAGGACACTGTCACTAAGCTAATATTGCAGGCGATTGTCACCATGCAAAAAGAGCAGGAGACTATCACTATGCTAACATTGCAGGAGACTGTCACTATGCTAAAAGAGCAGGAGACTGTCACTATGCTAACATTGCAAGAGACTGTCACTATGCTAAAAGTGCAGGAGACTGTCACCATGCTAAAAGAGCAGGAGACTGTCACTATGCTAACATTACAGGAGACTGTCACTATGCTAACATTGCAGGACACTATCACTATGCTAACATTGCAGGACACTATTACTAAGCTAACATTGCAGGCGATTGTCACCATGCTAAAAGAGCAGGAGACTGTCACTATGCTAACATTGCAGGAGACTATCACTATGCTAACATTGCAGGCGATTGTCACCATGCTAAAAGAGCAGGAGACTGTCACTATGCTAAAAGAGCAGGAGACTGTCACTATGCTCAAAGAGCAGAAGACTGTCACTATGCTAACATTGCAGGAGACTGTCACCAAGCTAAAAGAGCAGGAGACTGTCACTATGCTAAAATTGCAGGAGACAGTCACTATGCTAACATTGCAGGAGACTATCACTATGCTAAAAGAGCAGGACACTGTCACCATGCTAAAAGAGCAGGAGACTGTCACTATGCTAACATTGCAGGACACTATCACTAAGCTAACATTGCAGGAGACTGTCACCATTCTAAAAGAGCAGGAGACTGTCACTATGCTAACATTGCAGGAGACTATCACAAAGCTAACATTGCAGGAGACTATCACTATGCTAAAAGAGCAGGAAACAGTCACTATGCTAACATTGCAGGAGACTATCACTAAGCTAACATTGCAGGCGATTGTCACCATGCTAAAAGAGCAGGAGAATGTCGCTATGCTAACATTGCAGGAGACTGTCACTATGCTAACATTGCAGGAGACTGTCACTATGCTTAAAGAGCAGGAGACTGTCGCTATGCTAACATTGCAGGAGACTGTCACTATGCTAACATTGCAGGCGATTGTCACCATGCTAACATTGCAGGACACTATCACTAAGCTAACATTGCAGGAGACTGTCACTATGCTAAAAGAGCAGGAGACTGTCACCATGCTAAAAGAGCAGGAGATTCACTATGCTAAAAGAGCAGGAGACTGTAACTATGCTAACATTGCAGGAGACTGTTACTATGCTAACATTGCAGGCGATTGTCACCATGCCAAAAAAGCAGGAGACTGTCACTATGCTAACATTGCAGGCGATTGTCACCATGCTAAAAGAGCAGGAGACAGTCACTATGCTGACATTGCAGGACACTGTCACTAAGCTAATATTGCAGGCGATTGTCACCATGCTAAAAGAGCAGGAGACTATCACTATGCTAACATTGCAGGAGACTGTCACTATGCTAAAAGAGCAGGAGACTGTCACTATGCTAACATTGCAGGAGACTGTCACTATGCTAAAAGTGCAGGAGACTGTCACCATGCTAAAAGAGCAGGAGACTGTCACTATGCTAACATTACAGGAGACTATCACTAAGCTAACATTGCAGGACACTATCACTAAGCTAACATTGCAGGCGATTGTCACCATGCTAAAAGAGCAGGAGACTGTCACTATGCGAAAAGAGCAGGAGACTGTCACTATGCTAACATAGCAGGGGACTGTCACTATGCTAAAAGAGCAGGAGACTGTCACTATGCTCAAAGAGCAGGAGACTGTCACTAAGCTAAAAGAGCAGGAGACTGTCACTATGCTAACATTGCAGGAGACTGTCACCATGCTAAAAGAGCAGGAGACTATCACTATGGTAACATTGCAGGAGACTGTCACTATGCTAACATTGCAGGAGACTGTCACTATGCTAAAAGAGCAGGAGACTGTCACTATGCTAACATTGCAGGAGACTGTCACCATGCTAAAAGAGCAGGAGACTGTCACTATGGTAACATTGCAGGAGACTGTCACCATGGTAAAAGAGCAGGAGACTGTCGCTATGCTAAAAGAGCAGGAGACTGTCACTATGCTAAAAGAGCAGGAGACTGTCACCATGCTAAAAGAGCAGGAGATTGTCACCATGCTAAAAGAGCAGGAGACTGTCACTATGCTAAAAGAGCAGGAGACTGTCACTATGCTAAAAGAGCAGGAGACTGTCACTAAGCTAACATTGCAGGAGACTGTCACCATGCTAAAAGAGCAGGAGACTGTCACTATGCTAACATTGCAGGACACGATCACTAAGCTAACATTGCACGCGATTGTCACTATGCTAAAAGAGCAGGAGACTGTCACTAAGCTAACATTGCAGGAGACTGTCACTATGCTAACATTGCAGGAGACTGTCACCATTCTAAAAGACCAGGAGACTGTCACTATGCTAACATTGCAGGCGATTGACACCATGCTAAAAGAGCAGGAGACTGTCACCATGCTAAAAGAGCAGGAGAGTCACTATGCTAACATTGCAGGAGACTGTCACTATGCTAAAAGTGCAGGAGACAGTCACTATGCTAACATTGCAGGAGACTGTCAGTATGCGAACATTGCAGGAGACTGTCACTATGCTAACATTGCAGGAGACTGTCACTATGCTAAAAGAGCAGGAGACTGTCACTATGCTAACATTGCAGGAGACTGTTACTATGCTAACATTGCAGGCGATTGTCACCATGCCAAAAAAGCAGGAGACTGTCACTATGCTAACATTGCAGCCGATTGTCACCATGCTAAAAGAGCAGGAGACAGTCACTATGCTGACATTGCAGGACACTGTCACTAAGCTAATATTGCAGGCGATTGTCACCATGCTAAAAGAGCAGGAGACTATCACTATGCTAACATTGCAGGAGACTGTCACTATGCTAAAAGAGTAGGAGACTGTCGCTATGCTAACATTGCAGGAGACTGTCACTATGCTAAAAGTGCAGGAGACTGTCACCATGCTAAAAGAGCAGGAGACTGTCACTATGCTAACATTACAGGAGACTGTCACTATGCTAACATTGCAGGACACTATCACTAAGCTAACATTGCAGGACACTATCACTAAGCTAACATTGCAGGCGATTGTCACCATGCTAAAAGAGCAGGAGACTGTCACTATGCTAACATTGCAGGAGACTATCACTATGCTAACATTGCAGGCGATTGTCACCATGCTAAAAGAGCAGGAGACTGTCACTATGCTAAAAGAGCAGGAGACTGTCACTATGCTCAAAGAGCAGGAGACTGTCACTATGCTAACATTGCAGGAGACTGTCACCATGCTAAAAGAGCAGGAGACTGTCACTATGCTAAAAGAGCAGGAGACTGTCACTATGCTAAAAGAGCAGGAGACTGTCACCATGCTAAAAGAGCAGGAGACTGTCACTATGCTAAAAGAGCAGGAGACTGTCACTATGCTAAAAGAGCCGAGACTGTCAGTAAGCTAACATTGCAGGAGACTGTCACTATGCTAACATTGCAGGAGACTGTCACCATGCTAAAAGAGCAGGAGATTGTCACTATGCTAACATTGCAGGACACGATCACTAAGCTAACATTGCACACGATTGTCACTATGCTAAAAGAGCAGGAGACTGTCACTAAGCTAACATTGCAGGAGACTGTCACTATGCTAACATTGCAGGAGACTGTCACCATTCTAAAAGATCAGGAGACTGTCACTATGCTAACATTGCAGGCGATTGTCACCATGCTAAAAGAGCAGGAGACTGTCACTATGCTAAAAGAGCAGGAGACTGTCACTATGCTAACATTACAGGAGACTGTCACTATGCTAACATTGCAGGACACTATCACTAAGCTAACATTGCAGCACACTATCACTAAGCTAACATTGCAGGCGATTGTCACCATGCTACAAGAGCAGGAGACTGTCACTATGCTAACATTGCAGGAGACTATCACTATGCTAACATTGCAGGCGATTGTCACCATGCTAAAAGAGCAGGAGACTGTCACTAAGCTAACATTGCAGGATCTATCACTAAGCTAACATTGCAGGAGACTGTCACCATGCTAAAAGAGCAGGAGACTGTCACTATGCTAAAAAAGCAGGAGACTGTCACTATGCTAACATTGCAGGCGATTGTCACCATGCTAAAAGAGCAGGAGACTGTCACTATGCTAAAAGAGCAGGAGACTGTCACTATGCTAAAAGAGCAGGAGACTGTCACTATGCTAACATTGCAGGAGATTGTCACTATGCTAAAAGAGCAGGAGACTGTCACTATGCTAAAAGAGCAGGAGACTGTCACCATGCTAAAAGAGCAGGAGACTGTCACTATGCTATAAGAGCTGGAGACTGTCACTATGCTAAAAGAGCAGGAGACTGTCACTAAGCTAACATTGCAGGAGACTGTCACTATGCTAAAAGAGCAGGAGACTGTCACCATGCTAAAAGAGCAGGAGACTGTCACTATGCTATAAGAGCAGGAAACTGTCACTATGCTAAAAGAGCAGGAGACTGTCACTAAGCTAACATTGCAGGAGACTGTCACTATGCTAAAAGAGCAGGAGACTGTCACTATGCTAACCGTGCAGGACACTATCACTAAGCTAACATTGCAGGCGATTGTCACTATGCTAAAAGAGCAGGAGACTGTCACTAAGCTAACATTGAAGGAGACTGTCACTATGCTAACATTGCAGGAGACTGTCACCATGCTAAAAGAGCAGGAGACTGTCGCTATGCTAACATTGCAGGCGATTGTCACCATGCTAAAAGAGCAGGAGACTGTCACTATGCTAACATTGCAGGCGATTGTCACCATGCTAAAAGAGCAGGAGACTTGTCACTAAGCTAACATTGCAGGATCTATCACTAAGCTAACATTGCAGGACACTGTCACCATGCTAACATTGTAGGAGACTGTCACTATGCTAAAAGAGCAGGAGACTGTACTATGCTAAAAGAGCAGGAGATTGTCACCATGCTAAAACAGCAGGAGACTGTCGCTATGGTAACATTGCAGGCGATTGCCACCATGCTAAAAGAGCAGGAGACTATCACTAAGCAAACATTGCAGGCGATTGTCACTAAGCTAAAAGAGCAGGAGACTGTCACTATGCTAACATTGCAGGCGATTATCACCATGCTAAAAGAGCAGGAGACTGTCGCTATGCTAAAATTGCAGGAGACAGTCACTATGCTAACATTGCAGGAGACTATCACTATGCTAACATTGCAGGAGACTGTCACCATTCTAAAAGAGCAGGAGACTGTCACTATGCTAACATTGCAGGAGACTATCACAAAGCTAACATTGCAGGAGACTGTCACTATGCTAAAAGAGCAGGAGACTGTCGCTATGCTAACATTGCAGGAGACTGTCACTATGCTAACATTGCAGGCGATTGTCACCATGCTAACATTGCAGGACACTATCACTAAGCTAACATTGCAGGAGACTGTCACTATGCTAAAAGAGCAGGAGACTGTCACCATGCTAAAAGAGCAGGAGAGTCACTATGCTAAAAGTGCAGGAGACAGTCACTATGCTAACATTGCAGGAGACTGTCACTATGCGAACATTGCAGGAGACTGTCACTATGCTAACATTGCAGGAGACTGTCACTATGCTAAAAGAGCAGGAGACTGTCACTATGCTAACATTGCAGGAGATTGTTACTATGCTAACATAGCAGGCGATTGTCACCATGCCAAAAAAGCAGGAGACTGTCACTATGCTAACATTGCAGGCGATTGTCACCATGCAAAAGAGCAGGAGACAGTCACTATGCTGACATTGCAGGACACTGTCACTAAGCTAATATTGCAGGCGATTGTCACCATGCTAAAAGAGCAGGAGACTATCACTATGCTAACATTGCAGGAGACTGTCACTATGCTAAAAGAGTAGGAGACTGTCGCTATGCTAACATTGCAGGAGACTGTCACTATGCTAAAAGTGCAGGAGACTGTCACCATGCTAAAAGAGCAGGAGACTGTCACTATGCTAACATTACAGGAGACTGTCACTATGCTAACATTGCAGGACACTATCACTAAGCTAACATTGCAGGACACTATCACTAAGCTAACATTGCAGGCGATTGTCACCATGCTAAAAGAGCAGGAGACTGTCACTATGCTAACATTGCAGGAGACTATCACTATGCTAACATTGCAGGCGATTGTCACCATGCTAAAAGAGCAGGAGAATGTCACTATGCTAAAAGAGCAGGAGACTGTCACTATGCTCAAAGAGCAGGAGACTGTCACTATGCTAACATTGCAGGAGACTGTCACCATGCTAAAAGAGCAGGAGACTGTCACTATGCTAAAAGAGCAGGAGACTGTCACTATGCTAAAAGAGCAGGAGACTGTCACCATGCTAAAAGAGCAGGAGACTGTCACTATGCTAAAAGAGCAGGAGACTGTCACTATGCTAAAAGAGCCGAGACTGTCAGTAAGCTAACATTGCAGGAGACTGTCACTGTGCTAACATTGCAGGAGACTGTCACCATGCTAAAAGAGCAGGAGATTGTCACTATGCTAACATTGCAGGACACGATCACTAAGCTAACATTGCACACGATTGTCACTATGCTAAAAGAGCAGGAGACTGTCACTAAGCTAACATTGCAGGAGACTGTCACTATGCTAACATTGCAGGAGACTGTCACCATTCTAAAAGATCAGGAGACTGTCACTATGCTAACATTGCAGGCGATTGTCACCATGCTAAAAGAGCAGGAGACTGTCACTATTCTAAAAGAGCAGGAGACTGTCACTATGCTAACATTACAGGAGACTGTCACTATGCTAACATTGCAGGACACTATCACTAAGCTAACATTGCAGCACACTATCACTAAGCTAACATTGCAGGCGATTGTCACCATGCTAAAAGAGCAGGAGACTGTCACTATGCTAACATTGCAGGAGACTATCACTATGCTAACATTGCAGGCGATTGTCACCATGCTAAAAGAGCAGGAGACTGTCACTAAGCTAACATTGCAGGATCTATCACTAAGCTAACATTGCAGGAGACTGTCACCATGCTAAAAGAGCAGGAGACTGTCACTATGCTAAAAAAGCAGGAGACTGTCACAATGCTAACATTGCAGGCGATTGTCACCATGCTAAAAGAGCAGGAGACTGTCACTATGCTAAAAGAGCAGGAGACTGTCACTATGCTAAAAGAGCAGGAGACTGTCACTATGCTAACATTGCAGGAGATTGTCACTATGCTAAAAGAGCAGGAGACTGTCACTATGCTAAAAGAGCAGGAGACTGTCACCATGCTAAAAGAGCAGGAGACTGTCACTATGCTATAAGAGCTGGAGACTGTCACTATGCTAAAAGAGCAGGAGACTGTCACTAAGCTAACATTGCAGGAGACTGTCACTATGCTAAAAGAGCAGGAGACTGTCACCATGCTAAAAGAGCAGGAGACTGTCACTATGCTATAAGAGCAGGAAACTGTCACTATGCTAAAAGAGCAGGAGACTGTCACTAAGCTAACATTGCAGGAGACTGTCACTATGCTAAAAGAGCAGGAGACTGTCACTATGCTAACCGTGCAGGACACTATCACTAAGCTAACATTGCAGGCGATTGTCACTATGCTAAAAGAGCAGGAGACTGTCACTAAGCTAACATTGAAGGAGACTGTCACTATGCTAACATTGCAGGAGACTGTCACCATGCTAAAAGAGCAGGAGACTGTCGCTATGCTAACATTGCAGGCGATTGTCACCATGCTAAAAGAGCAGGAGACTGTCACTATGCTAAAAGAGCAGGAGACTGTCACTATGCTAACATTGCAGGAGATTGTCACTATGCTAAAAGAGCAGGAGACTATCACTATGCTAAAAGAGCAGGAGACTGTCACCATGCTAAAAGAGCAGGAGACTGTCACTATGCTATAAGAGCTGGAGACTGTCACTATGCTAAAAGAGCAGGAGACTGTCACTAAGCTAACATTGCAGGAGACTGTCACTATGCTAAAAGAGCAGGAGACTGTCACCATGCTAAAAGAGCAGGAGACTGTCACTATGCTATAAGAGCAGGAAACTGTCACTATGCTAAAAGAGCAGGAGACTGTCACTAAGCTAACATTGCAGGAGACTGTCACTATGCTAAAAGAGCAGGAGACTGTCACTATGCTAACCGTGCAGGACACTATCACTAAGCTAACATTGCAGGCGATTGTCACTATGCTAAAAGAGCAGGAGACTGTCACTAAGCTAACATTGAAGGAGACTGTCACTATGCTAACATTGCAGGAGACTGTCACCATGCTAAAAGAGCAGAAGACTGTCGCTATGCTAACATTGCAGGCGATTGTATCCATGCTAAAAGAGCAGGAGACTGTCACTATGCTAACATTGCAGGCGATTGTCACCATGCTAAAAGAGCAGGAGACTTGTCACTAAGCTAACATTGCAGGATCTATCACTAAGCTAACATTGCAGGACACTGTCACCATGCTAACATTGTAGGAGACTGTCACTATGCTAAAAGAGCAGGAGACTGTACTATGCTAAAAGAGCAGGAGATTGTCACCATGCTAAAAGAGCAGGAGACTGTCGCTATGCTAACATTGCAGGACACTATCACTAAGCTAACATTGCAGGCGATTGTCACCATACTAAAAGAGCAGGAGACTGTCGCTATGGTAACATTGCAGGCGATTGCCACCATGCTAAAAGAGCAGGAGACTATCACTAAGCAAACATTGCAGGCGATTGTCACTAAGCTAAAAGAGCAGGAGACTGTCACTATGCTAACATTGCAGGCGATTATCACCATGCTAAAAGAGCAGGAGACTGTCGCTATGCTAAAATTGCAGGAGACAGTCACTATGCTAACATTGCAGGAGACTATCACTATGCTAACATTGCAGGAGACTGTCACCATTCTAAAAGAGCAGGAGACTGTCACTATGCTAACATTGCAGGAGACTATCACAAAGCTAACATTGCAGGAGACTATCACTATGCTAAAAGAGCAGGAGACAGTCACTATGCTAACATTGCAGGAGACTATCACTAAGCTAACATTGCAGGCGATTGTCACCATGCTAAAAGAGCAGGAGACTGTCGCTATGCTAACATTGCAGGAGACTGTCACTATGCTAACATTGCAGGAGACTGTCACTATGCTAAAAGAGCAGGAGACTGTCGCTATGCTAACATTGCAGGAGACTGTCACTATGCTAACATTGCAGGCGATTGTCACCATGCTAACATTGCAGGACACTATCACTAAGCTAACATTGCAGGAGACTGTCACTATGCTAAAAGAGCAGGAGACTGTCACCATGCTAAAAGAGCAGGAGAGTCACTATGCTAAAAGTGCAGGAGACAGTCACTATGCTAACATTGCAGGAGACTGTCACTATGCGAACATTGCAGGAGACTGTCACTATGCTAACATTGCAGGAGACTGTCACTATGCTAAAAGAGCAGGAGACTGTCACTATGCTAACATTGCAGGAGATTGTTACTATGCTAACATAGCAGGCGATTGTCACCATGCCAAAAAAGCAGGAGACTGTCACTATGCTAACATTGCAGGCGATTGTCACCATGCAAAAGAGCAGGAGACAGTCACTATGCTGACATTGCAGGACACTGTCACTAAGCTAATATTGCAGGCGATTGTCACCATGCTAAAAGAGCAGGAGACTATCACTATGCTAACATTGCAGGAGACTGTCACTATGCTAAAAGAGCAGGAGACTGTCACTATGCTAACATTGCAGGAGACTGTCACTATGCTAAAAGTGCAGGAGACTGTCACTATGCTAAAAGAGCAGGCGATTGTCACTATGCTAAATTTACAGGAGACTGTCACTATGCTAACATTGCAGGACACTATCACTAAGCTAACATTGCAGGCGATTGTCACCATGCTAAAAGAACAGGAGACTGTCACTATGCGAAAAGAGCAGGAGACTGTCACTATGCTAACATTGCAGGCGATTGTCACCATGCTAAAAGAGCAGGAGACTGTCGCTATGCTAACATTGCAGGCGATTGTCACCATGCTAACAGAGCAGGAGACTGTCACTATGCTAACATTGCAGGAGACTATCACTATGCTAAAAGAGCAGGAGACTGTCACTAAGCTAAAAGAGCAGGAGACTGTCACTAAGCTAAAAGAGCAGGTGACTGTCACTATGCTAAAAGAGCAGGAGACTGTCACTATGCTAACATTGCAGGAGACTGTCACCATACTAAAAGAGCAGGAGACTGTCGCTATGCTAAAAGAGCAGGAGACTGTCACTATGCTAAAAGAGCAGGAGACTGTCACTATGCTAAAAGAGCAGGAGACTGTCACCATGCTTAAAGAGCAGGAGACTATCACTATGCTAAAAGAGCAGGAGACTGTCACTATGCTAAAAGAGCAGGAGACTGTCACTAAGCAAACATTGCAGGAGACTGTCACCATGCTAAAAGAGCAGGAGACTGTCACTATGCTAACATTGCAGGACACGATCACTAAGCTAACATTGCACGCGATTGTCACTATGCTAAAAGAGCAGGAGACTGTCTCTAAGCTAACATTGCAGGAGACTGTCACTATGCTAACATTGCAGGAGACTGTCACCATTCTAAAAGAGCAGGAGACTGTCACTATGCTAACATTGCAGGCGATTGACACCATGCTAAAAGAGCAGGAGACTGTCGCTATGCTAACATTGCAGGCGATTTTCACCATGCTAAATGAGCAGGAGACTGTCACTATGCTAACATTGCAGGCGATTGTCACCATGCTAAAAGAGCAGGAGACTGTCACTAAGCTAACATTGCAGGATCTATCACTAAGCTAACATTGCAGGAGACTGTCACCATGCTAAAAGAGCAGGAGACTGTCACTATGCTAAAAGAGCAGGAGACTGTCACTATGCTAACATTGCAGGCGATTGTCACCATGCTAAAAGTGCAGGAGACTGTCGCTATGCTAACATTGCAGGCGATTCTCACCATGCTAAAAGAGCAGGAGACTGTCGCTATGCTAACATTGCAGGCGATTGTCACCATGCTAAAAGAGCAGGAGACTGTCGCTATGCTAACATTGCAGGTGACTGTCACTATGCTAACATTGCAGGAGACTGTCACTATGCTAACATTGTAGGAGACTCTCACTATGCTAAAAGAGCAGGAGACTGTCACTATGCTAAAAGAGCAGGAGACTGTCACCATGCTAAAAGAGCAGGAGACTGTCGCTATGCTAACATTGCAGGACACTATCACTAAGCTAACATTGCAGGCGATTTTCATCATGCTAAAAGAGTAGGAGACTGTCGCTATGCTAACATAGCAGGCGATTGTCACCATGCTAAAAGAGCAGGAGACTGTCGCTATGCTAACATTGCAGGAGACAGTCACTATGCTAACATTGCAGGAGACTATCACTATGCTAAAAGAGCAGGAGACTGTCACTATGCTAACATTGCAGGAGATTGTCACCATGCTAAAAGAGCAGGAGACTGTCACCATGCTAAAAGAGCAGGAGACTGTCGCTATGGTAACATTGCAGGCGATTGTCACCATGCTAAAATTGCAGGAGACGGTCACTATGCTAACATTGCAGGCTATTGTCACTATGCTGAAAGAGCAGGAGACTGTCACTATGCTAAAAGAGCAGGACACTATCACTAATCTAACATTGCAGGCTATTGTCACTATGCTGAAAGAGCAGGAGACTGTCACTATGCTAACATTGCAGGCGATTGTCACCATGCTAACAGAGCAGGAGACTGTCGCTATGCTAACATTGCAGGAGACAGTCACTATGCTAACATTGCAGGAGACTATCACTATGCTAAAAGAGCAGGAGACTGTCACTATGCTAACATTGCAGGCGACTGTCGCTATTCTAACATTGCAGGACACTATCACTAACCTAACATTGCAGGCGATTGTCACCATGCCAAAAGAGCAGGAGACTGTCACTATGCTAAAAGAGCAGGAGACTGTCACTATGCTAACATTGCAGGCGATTGTCACTATGCTAAAAGAGCAGGAGACTGTCACTATGCTAACATTGCAGGCGATTGTCACTATGCTAAAAGAGCAGGAGACTGTCACTATGCTAACATTGCAGGAGACAGTCACTATGCTTATATTGAAGGAGACTGTCACTATGCTAACATTGCAGGCGATTGTCACCATGCTAAAAGAGCAGGAGACTGTCACTATGCTAAATGAGCAGGAGACTGTCACTAAGCTAACATTGCAGGAGAATGTCACTATGCTAAAAGAGCAGGAGACTGTCACTATGCTAACATTGAAGGAGACTGTCACTATGCTAACATTGCAGGAGACTGTCACTATGCTAACATTACAGGAGACTGTCACTATGCAAACATTGCAGGACTCTATCACTAAGCTAACATTGCAGGACACTATCACTAAGCTAACATTGCAGGCGACTGTCGCCATGCTGAAAGAGCAGGAGACTGTCACTATGCTAACATTGCAGGAGGCTATCACTATGCTAACATTGCAAGCGATTTTCACCTTGCTAAAAGAGCAGGAGACTGTCACTATGCTAAAAGAGCAGGAGACTGTCACTATGCAAAAAGAGCAGGACACTATCACTAAGCTAACATTGCAGGCGATTGTCACTATGCTAAAAGAGCAGGAGACTGTCACTATGCTAACATTGCAGGCGATTGTCACCATGCTAACAGAGCAGGAGACTGTCGCCATGCTAACATTGCAGGAGACAGTCACTATGCTAACATTGCAGGAGACTATCACTATGCTAAAAGAGCAGGAGACTGTCACTATGATAACATTGCAGGCGACTGTCCTATTCTAACATTGCAGGACACTATCACTAACCTAACATTGCAGGCGATTGTCACCATGCTAAAAGAGCAGGAGACTGTCACTGTGCTAAAAGAGCAGGAGACTGCCACTATGCTAACATTGCAGGCGATTGTCACTATGCTAAAAGAGCAGGAGACTGTCACTATGCTAACATTGCAGGAGACTGTCACCATGCTAAAAGAGCAGGAGACTGTCACTATGCTAACATTGCAGGCGATTGTCACTATGCTAAAAGAGCAGGAGACTGTCACTATGCTAACATTGCAGGAGACTGTCACTATGCTTATATTGAAGGAGACTGTCACAATGCTAACATTGCAGGCGATTGTCACCATGCTAAAAGAGCAGGAGACTGTCACTATGCTAACATTGCAGGCGATTGTCACTATGCTAAAAGAGCAGGAGACTGTCACTATGCTAAATGAGCAGGAGACTGTCACTAAGCTAACATTGCAGGAGAATGCCACTATGCTAAAAGAGCAGGCGAATGTCACTATGCTAACATTGAAGGAGACTGTCACTATGCTAACATTGCAGGAGACTGTCACTATGCTAACATTGCAGGAGACTGTCACCATGCTAAAAGAGCAGGAGACTGTCACTATGCTAAAGAGCAGGAGACTGTCACTTAGCTAACATTGCAGGCGATTGTCACAATGCTAAAAGAGCAGGAGACTGTCACTATGCTAACATTGCAGGACACTATCACTAAGCTAACATTGCAGGCGATTGTCACCATGCTAAAAGAGCAGGAGACTGTCACTATGCTAAAAGAGCAGGAGACTGTCACTATGCTAACATTGCAGGCGATTGTCACCATGCTAAATGAGCAGGATACTGTCACTATGCTAACATTGCAGGCGATTGTCACCATGCTAAAAGAGCAGGAGACTGTCACTATGCTAACATTGCAGGAGACTGTCACCATGTTAAAAGAGCAGGAGACTGTCACTATGCTAAAAGAGCAGGAGACTGTCACTATGCTAACATTGAAGGAGACTGTCACTATGCTAACATTGCAGGAGACTGTCACTATGCTAACATTGCAGGAGACTGTCACCATGCTAAAAGAGCAGGAGACTGTCACTATGCTAACATTGCAGGCGATTGTCACTATGCTAAAAGAGCAGGAGACTGTCGCTATGCTAACATTGCAGGCGATTGTCACCATGCTAAAAGAGCAGGAGACTGTCACTAAGCTAACATTGCAGGAGACTGTCACTATGCTAACATTGCAGGACACTATCACTAATCTAACATTGCAGGCGATTGTCACCATGCTAAAAGAGCAGGAGACTGTCACTATGCCAACATGGAAGCGATTGTCACCATGCTAAAAGAGCAGGAGACTGTCAATATGCTAACAATGCAGGAGATTGTCGCTATGTAACATTGCGGGCGATTGTCACCATGCTAAAAGAGCAGGAGACTGTCACCATGCTAAAAGAGCAGGAGACTGTCACTATGCTAAAAGAGCAGGAGACTGTCACCATGCTAAAAGAGCAGTAGACTGTCGCTATGCTAACAGAACAGGGGACTGTCACAATGCTAACATTGCAGGCGATTGTCACCATGCTAAAAGAGCAGGAGACTGTCACTATGCTAACATTGCAGGAGACTGTCGCTATGCTAACATTGCAGGAGACTGTCACTATGCTAACATTGCAGGAGACTGTCACCATGCTAAAAGAGCAGGAGACTGTCGCTATGCTAACATTGCAGGCGATTGTCACCATGCTAAAAGAGCAGGAGACTGTCACTATGCTAACATTGCAGGCGATTGTCACCATGCTAAAAGAGCAGGAGACTTGTCACTAAGCTAACATTGCAGGATCTATCACTAAGCTAACATTGCAGGACACTGTCACCATGCTAACATTGTAGTAGACTGTCACTATGCTAAAAGAGCAGGAGACTGTACTATGCTAAAAGAGCAGGAGATTGTCACCATGCTAAAAGAGCAGGAGACTGTCGCTATGCTAACATTGCAGGACACTATCACTAAGCTAACATTGCAGGCGATTGTCACCATACTAAAAGAGCAGGAGACTGTCGCTATGGTAACATTGCAGGCGATTGCCACCATGCTAAAAGAGCAGGAGACTATCACTAAGCAAACATTGCAGGCGATTGTCACTAAGCTAAAAGAGCAGGAGACTGTCACTATGCGAACATTGCAGGCGATTATCACCATGCTAAAAGAGCAGGAGACTGTCGCTATGCTAAAATTGCAGGAGACAGTCACTATGCTAACATTGCAGGAGACTATCACTATGCTAACATTGCAGGAGACTGTCACCATTCTAAAAGAGCAGGAGACTGTCACTATGCTAACATTGCAGGAGACTATCACAAAGCTAACATTGCAGGAGACTATCACTATGCTAAAAGAGCAGGAGACAGTCACTATGCTAACATTGCAGGAGACTATCACTAAGCTAACATTGCAGGCGATTGTCACCATGCTAAAAGAGCAGGAGACTGTCGCTATGCTAACATTGCAGGAGACTGTCACTATGCTAACATTGCAGGAGACTGTCACTATGCTAAAAGAGCAGGAGACTGTCGCTATGCTAACATTGCAGGAGACTGTCACTATGCTAACATTGCAGGCGATTGTCACCATGCTAACATTGCAGGACACTATCACTAAGCTAACATTGCAGGAGACTGTCACTATGCTAAAAGAGCAGGAGACTGTCACCATGCTAAAAGAGCAGGAGAGTCACTATGCTAAAAGTGCAGGAGACAGTCACTATGCTAACATTGCAGGAGACTGTCACTATGCGAACATTGCAGGAGACTGTCACTATGCTAACATTGCAGGAGACTGTCACTATGCTAAAAGAGCAGGAGACTGTCACTATGCTAACATTGCAGGAGATTGTTACTATGCTAACATAGCAGGCGATTGTCACCATGCCAAAAAAGCAGGAGACTGTCACTATGCTAACATTGCAGGCGATTGTCACCATGCAAAAGAGCAGGAGACAGTCACTATGCTGACATTGCAGGACACTGTCACTAAGCTAATATTGCAGGCGATTGTCACCATGCTAAAAGAGCAGGAGACTATCACTATGCTAACATTGCAGGAGACTGTCACTATGCTAAAAGAGCAGGAGACTGTCACTATGCTAACATTGCAGGAGACTGTCACTATGCTAAAAGTGCAGGAGACTGTCACTATGCTAAAAGAGCAGGAGACTGTCACTATGCTAAATTTACAGGAGACTGTCACTATGCTAACATTGCAGGACACTATCACTAAGCTAACATTGCAGGCGATTGTCACCATGCTAAAAGAACAGGAGACTGTCACTATGCGAAAAGAGCAGGAGACTGTCACTATGCTAACATTGCAGGCGATTGTCACCATGCTAAAAGAGCAGGAGACTGTCGCTATGCTAACATTGCAGGCGATTGTCACCATGCTAACAGAGCAGGAGACTGTCACTATGCTAACATTGCAGGAGACTATCACTATGCTAAAAGAGCAGGAGACTGTCACTAAGCTAAAAGAGCAGGAGACTGTCACTAAGCTAAAAGAGCAGGTGACTGTCACTATGCTAAAAGAGCAGGAGACTGTCACTATGCTAACATTGCAGGAGACTGTCACCATACTAAAAGAGCAGGAGACTGTCGCTATGCTAAAAGAGCAGGAGACTGTCACTATGCTAAAAGAGCAGGAGACTGTCACTATGCTAAAAGAGCAGGAGACTGTCACCATGCTTAAAGAGCAGGAGACTATCACTATGCTAAAAGAGCAGGAGACGGTCACTATGCTAAAAGAGCAGGAGACTGTCACTAAGCAAACATTGCAGGAGACTGTCACCATGCTAAAAGAGCAGGAGACTGTCACTATGCTAACATTGCAGGACACGATCACTAAGCTAACATTGCACGCGATTGTCACTATGCTAAAAGAGCAGGAGACTGTCTCTAAGCTAACATTGCAGGAGACTGTCACTATGCTAACATTGCAGGAGACTGTCACCATTCTAAAAGAGCAGGAGACTGTCACTATGCTAACATTGCAGGCGATTGACACCATGCTAAAAGAGCAGGAGACTGTCGCTATGCTAACATTGCAGGCGATTTTCACCATGCTAAATGAGCAGGAGACTGTCACTATGCTAACATTGCAGGCGATTGTCACCATGCTAAAAGAGCAGGAGACTGTCACTAAGCTAACATTGCAGGATCTATCACTAAGCTAACATTGCAGGAGACTGTCACCATGCTAAAAGAGCAGGAGACTGTCACTATGCTAAAAGAGCAGGAGACTGTCACTATGCTAACATTGCAGGCGATTGTCACCATGCTAAAAGTGCAGGAGACTGTCGCTATGCTAACATTGCAGGCGATTCTCACCATGCTAAAAGAGCAGGAGACTGTCGCTATGCTAACATTGCAGGCGATTGTCACCATGCTAAAAGAGCAGGAGACTGTCGCTATGCTAACATTGCAGGTGACTGTCACTATGCTAACATTGCAGGAGACTGTCACTATGCTAACATTGTAGGAGACTCTCACTATGCTAAAAGAGCAGGAGACTGTCACTATGCTAAAAGAGCAGGAGACTGTCACCATGCTAAAAGAGCAGGAGACTGTCGCTATGCTAACATTGCAGGACACTATCACTAAGCTAACATTGCAGGCGATTTTCATCATGCTAAAAGAGTAGGAGACTGTCGCTATGCTAACATAGCAGGCGATTGTCACCATGCTAAAAGAGCAGGAGACTGTCGCTATGCTAACATTGCAGGAGACAGTCACTATGCTAACATTGCAGGAGACTATCACTATGCTAAAAGAGCAGGAGACTGTCACTATGCTAACATTGCAGGAGATTGTCACCATGCTAAAAGAGCAGGAGACTGTCGCTATGGTAACATTGCAGGCGATTGTCACCATGCTAAAATTGCAGGAGACGGTCACTATGCTAACATTGCAGGCTATTGTCACTATGCTGAAAGAGCAGGAGACTGTCACTATGCTAAAAGAGCAGGACACTATCACTAAGCTAACATTGCAGGCTATTGTCACTATGCTGAAAGAGCAGGAGACTGTCACTATGCTAACATTGCAGGCGATTGTCACCATGCTAACAGAGCAGGAGACTGTCGCTATGCTAACATTGCAGGAGACAGTCACTATGCTAACATTGCAGGAGACTATCACTATGCTAAAAGAGCAGGAGACTGTCACTATGCTAACATTGCAGGCGACTGTCGCTATTCTAACATTGCAGGACACTATCACTAACCTAACATTGCAGGCGATTGTCACCATGCTAAAAGAGCAGGAGACTGTCACTATGCTAAAAGAGCAGGAGACTGTCACTATGCTAACATTGCAGGCGATTGTCACTATGCTAAAAGAGCAGGAGACTGTCACTATGCTAACATTGCAGGCGATTGTCACTATGCTAAAAGAGCAGGAGACTGTCACTATGCTAACATTGCAGGAGACAGTCACTATGCTTATATTGAAGGAGACTGTCACTATGCTAACATTGCAGGCGATTGTCACCATGCTAAAAGAGCAGGAGACTGTCACTATGCTAAATGAGCAGGAGACTGTCACTAAGCTAACATTGCAGGAGAATGTCACTATGCTAAAAGAGCAGGAGACTGTCACTATGCTAACATTGAAGGAGACTGTCACTATGCTAACATTGCAGGAGACTGTCACTATGCTAACATTACAGGAGACTGTCACTATGCAAACATTGCAGGACTCTATCACTAAGCTAACATTGCAGGACACTATCACTAAGCTAACATTGCAGGCGACTGTCGCCATGCTGAAAGAGCAGGAGACTGTCACTATGCTAACATTGCAGGAGGCTATCACTATGCTAACATTGCAAGCGATTTTCACCTTGCTAAAAGAGCAGGAGACTGTCACTATGCTAAAAGAGCAGGAGACTGTCACTATGCAAAAAGAGCAGGACACTATCACTAAGCTAACATTGCAGGCGATTGTCACTATGCTAAAAGAGCAGGAGACTGTCACTATGCTAACATTGCAGGCGATTGTCACCATGCTAACAGAGCAGGAGACTGTCGCCATGCTAACATTGCAGGAGACAGTCACTATGCTAACATTGCAGGAGACTATCACTATGCTAAAAGAGCAGGAGACTGTCACTATGATAACATTGCAGGCGACTGTCCTATTCTAACATTGCAGGACACTATCACTAACCTAACATTGCAGGCGATTGTCACCATGCTAAAAGAGCAGGAGACTGTCACTGTGCTAAAAGAGCAGGAGACTGCCACTATGCTAACATTGCAGGCGATTGTCACTATGCTAAAAGAGCAGGAGACTGTCACTATGCTAACATTGCAGGAGACTGTCACCATGCTAAAAGAGCAGGAGACTGTCACTATGCTAACATTGCAGGCGATTGTCACTATGCTAAAAGAGCAGGAGACTGTCACTATGCTAACATTGCAGGAGACTGTCACTATGCTTATATTGAAGGAGACTGTCACAATGCTAACATTGCAGGCGATTGTCACCATGCTAAAAGAGCAGGAGACTGTCACTATGCTAACATTGCAGGCGATTGTCACTATGCTAAAAGAGCAGGAGACTGTCACTATGCTAAATGAGCAGGAGACTGTCACTAAGCTAACATTGCAGGAGAATGCCACTATGCTAAAAGAGCAGGCGAATGTCACTATGCTAACATTGAAGGAGACTGTCACTATGCTAACATTGCAGGAGACTGTCACTATGCTAACATTGCAGGAGACTGTCACCATGGTAAAGGAGCAGGAGACTGTCACTATGCTAAAGAGCAGGAGACTGTCACTTAGCTAACATTGCAGGCGATTGTCACAATGCTAAAAGAGCAGGAGACTGTCACTATGCTAACATTGCAGGACACTATCACTAAGCTAACATTGCAGGCGATTGTCACCATGCTAAAAGAGCAGGAGACTGTCACTATGCTAAAAGAGCAGGAGACTGTCACTATGCTAACATTGCAGGCGATTGTCACCATGCTAAATGAGCAGGAGACTGTCACTATGCTAACATTGCAGGCGATTGTCACCATGCTAAAAGAGCAGGAGACTGTCACTATGCTAACATTGCAGGAGACTGTCACCATGTTAAAAGAGCAGGAGACTGTCACTATGCTAAAAGAGCAGGAGACTGTCACTATGCTAACATTGAAGGAGACTGTCACTATGCTAACATTGCAGGAGACTGTCACTATGCTAACATTGCAGGAGACTGTCACCATGCTAAAAGAGCAGGAGACTGTCACTATGCTAACATTGCAGGCGATTGTCACTATGCTAAAAGAGCAGGAGACTGTCGCTATGCTAACATTGCAGGCGATTGTCACCATGCTAAAAGAGCAGGAGACTGTCACTAAGCTAACATTGCAGGAGACTGTCACTATGCTAACATTGCAGGACACTATCACTAATCTAACATTGCAGGCGATTGTCACCATGCTAAAAGAGCAGGAGACTGTCACTATGCCAACATGGAAGCGATTGTCACCATGCTAAAAGAGCAGGAGACTGTCAATATGCTAACATTGCAGGAGATTGTCGCTATGTAACATTGCGGGCGATTGTCACCATGCTAAAAGAGCAGGAGACTGTCACCATGCTAAAAGAGCAGGAGACTGTCACTATGCTAAAAGAGCAGGAGACTGTCACCATGCTAAAAGAGCAGTAGACTGTCGCTATGCTAACAGAACAGGGGACTGTCACAATGCTAACATTGCAGGCGATTGTCACCATGCTAAAAGAGCAGGAGACTGTCACTATGCTAACATTGCAGGAGACTGTCGCTATGCTAACATTGCAGGAGACTGTCACTATGCTAAAAGAGCAGGAGACTGTCACTATGCTAAAAGAGCAGGAGACTGTCACTATGCTAACATTGCAGGAGACTGTAACTAAGCTAACATTGCAGGAGACTGTCACCATGCTAAAACAGCAGGAGACTGTCACTATGCTAACATTGCAGGACACTATCACTAAGCTAACATTGCAGGAGACTGTCGCTATGCTAACATTGCAGGAGACTAACTATGCTAAAAGAGCAGGAGACTATCACTATGCTAAAAGGGCAGGAGACTTTCACTATGCTAACATTGCAGGAGACTGTCGCTATGCTAACATTGCAGGAGACTGTCACCATGCTAAAAGAGCAGGAGACTGTCACTATTCTAAAAGAGCAGGAGACTGTCACTATGCTAAAAGAGCAGGAGACTGTCACTATGCTAAAAGAGCAGGAGACCGTCACTATGCTAACATTGCAGGAGACTGTCACCATGCTAAAAGAGCAGGAGACTGTCACCATGCTAACATTGCAGGCGATTGTCACCATGCTAACATTGCAGGACACTATCACTATGCTAACATTGCAGGAGACTGTCACTATGCTAAAAGAGCAGGAGACTGTCACTATGCTAAAAGAGCAGCAGACTGTCACTATGCTAAAAGAGCAGGAGACTGTCACTATGCTAAAAGAGCAGGAGACTGTCACTAAGCTAACATTGCAGGAGACTGTCACCAGGCTAAAAGAGCAGGAGATTGTCAGTATGCTAACATTGCAGGACACGATCACTAAGCTAACATTGCACGCGATTGTCACTATGCTAAAAGAGCAGGAGACTGTCACTAAGCTAACATTGCAGGAGACTGTCACTATGCTAACATTGCAGGCGATTGTCACCATGCTAAAAGAGCAGGAGACTGTCGCTATGCTAACATTGCAGGCGATTGTCACCATGCTAACAGAGCAGGAGACTGTCACTATGCTAACATTGCAGGAGACTATCACTATGCTAAAAGAGCAGGAGACTGTCACTAAGCTAAAAGAGCAGGAGACTGTCACTAAGCTAAAAGAGCAGGTGACTGTCACTATGCTAAAAGAGCAGGAGACTGTCACTATGCTAACATTGCAGGAGACTGTCACCATACTAAAAGAGCAGGAGACTGTCGCTATGCTAAAAGAGCAGGAGACTGTCACTATGCTAAAAGAGCAGGAGACTGTCACTATGCTAAAAGAGCAGGAGACTGTCACCATGCTTAAAGAGCAGGAGACTATCACTCTGCTAAAAGAGCAGGAGACTGTCACTATGCTAAAAGAGCAGGAGACTGTCACTAAGCAAACATTGCAGGAGACTGTCACCATGCTAAAAGAGCAGGAGACTGTCACTATGCTAACATTGCAGGACACGATCACTAAGCTAACATTGCACGCGATTGTCACTATGCTAAAAGAGCAGGAGACTGTCTCTAAGCTAACATTGCAGGAGACTGTCACTATGCTAACATTGCAGGAGACTGTCACCATTCTAAAAGAGCAGGAGACTGTCACTATGCTAACATTGCAGGCGATTGACACCATGCTAAAAGAGCAGGAGACTGTCGCTATGCTAACATTGCAGGCGATTTTCACCATGCTAAATGAGCAGGAGACTGTCACTATGCTAACATTGCAGGCGATTGTCACCATGCTAAAAGAGCAGGAGACTGTCACTAAGCTAACATTGCAGGATCTATCACTAAGCTAACATTGCAGGAGACTGTCACCATGCTAAAAGAGCAGGAGACTGTCACTATGCTAAAAGAGCAGGAGACTGTCACTATGCTAACATTGCAGGCGATTGTCACCATGCTAAAAGTGCAGGAGACTGTCGCTATGCTAACATTGCAGGCGATTCTCACCATGCTAAAAGAGCAGGAGACTGTCGCTATGCTAACATTGCAGGCGATTGTCACCATGCTAAAAGAGCAGGAGACTGTCGCTATGCTAACATTGCAGGTGACTGTCACTATGCTAACATTGCAGGAGACTGTCACTATGCTAACATTGTAGGAGACTCTCACTATGCTAAAAGAGCAGGAGACTGTCACTATGCTAAAAGAGCAGGAGACTGTCACCATGCAAAAAGAGCAGGAGACTGTCGCTATGCTAACATTGCAGGACACTATCACTAAGCTAACATTGCAGGCGATTTTCATCATGCTAAAAGAGTAGGAGACTGTCGCTATGCTAACATAGCAGGCGATTGTCACCATGCTAAAAGAGCAGGAGACTGTCGCTATGCTAACATTGCAGGAGACAGTCACTATGCTAACATTGCAGGAGACTATCACTATGCTAAAAGAGCAGGAGACTGTCACTATGCTAACATTGCAGGAGATTGTCACCATGCTAAAAGAGCAGGAGACTGTCGCTATGGTAACATTGCAGGCGATTGTCACCATGCTAAAAGAGCAGGAGACGGTCACTATGCTAACATTGCAGGCTATTGTCACTATGCTGAAAGAGCAGGAGACTGTCACTATGCTAAAAGAGCAGGACACTATCACTAAGCTAACATTGCAGGCTATTGTCACTATGCTGAAAGAGCAGGAGACTGTCACTATGCTAACATTGCAGGCGATTGTCACCATGCTAACAGAGCAGGAGACTGTCGCTATGCTAACATTGCAGGAGACAGTCACTATGCTAACATTGCAGGAGACTATCACTATGCTAAAAGAGCAGGAGACTGTCACTATGCTAACATTGCAGGCGACTGTCGCTATTCTAACATTGCAGGACACTATCACTAACCTAACATTGCAGGCGATTGTCACCATGCTAAAAGAGCAGGAGACTGTCACTATGCTAAAAGAGCAGGAGACTGTCACTATGCTAACATTGCAGGCGATTGTCACTATGCTAAAAGAGCAGGAGACTGTCACTATGCTAACATTGCAGGCGATTGTCACTATGCTAAAAGAGCAGGAGACTGTCAATATGCTAACATTGCAGGAGACAGTCACTATGCTTATATTGAAGGAGACTGTCACTATGCTAACATTGCAGGCGATTGTCACCATGCTAAAAGAGCAGGAGACTGTCACTATGCTAAATGAGCAGGAGACTGTCACTAAGCTAACATTGCAGGAGAATGTCACTATGCTAAAAGAGCAGGAGACTGTCACTATGCTAACATTGAAGGAGACTGTCACTATGCTAACATTGCAGGAAACTGTCACTATGCTAACATTACAGGAGACTGTCACTATGCAAACATTGCAGGACTCTATCACTAAGCTAACATTGCAGGACACTATCACTAAGCTAACATTGCAGGCGACTGTCGCCATGCTGAAAGAGCAGGAGACTGTCACTATGCTAACATTGCAGGAGGCTATCACTATGCTAACATTGCAAGCGATTTTCACCTTGCTAAAAGAGCAGGAGACTGTCACTATGCTAAAAGAGCAGGAGACTGTCACTATGCAAAAAGAGCAGGACACTATCACTAAGCTAACATTGCAGGCGATTGTCACTATGCTAAAAGAGCAGGAGACTGTCACTATGCTAACATTGCAGGCGATTGTCACCATGCTAACAGAGCAGGAGACTGTCGCCATGCTAACATTGCAGGAGACAGTCACTATGCTAACATTGCAGGAGACTATCACTATGCTAAAAGAGCAGGAGACTGTCACTATGATAACATTGCAGGCGACTGTCCTATTCTAACATTGCAGGACACTATCACTAACCTAACATTGCAGGCGATTGTCACCATGCTAAAAGAGCAGGAGACTGTCACTGTGCTAAAAGAGCAGGAGACTGCCACTATGCTAACATTGCAGGCGATTGTCACTATGCTAAAAGAGCAGGAGACTGTCACTATGCTAACATTGCAGGAGACTGTCACCATGCTAAAAGAGCAGGAGACTGTCACTATGCTAACATTGCAGGCGATTGTCACTATGCTAAAAGAGCAGGAGACTGTCACTATGCTAACATTGCAGGAGACTGTCACTATGCTTATATTGAAGGAGACTGTCACAATGCTAACATTGCAGGCGATTGTCACCATGCTAAAAGAGCAGGAGACTGTCACTATGCTAACATTGCAGGCGATTGTCACTATGCTAAAAGAGCAGGAGACTGTCACTATGCTAAATGAGCAGGAGACTGTCACTAAGCTAACATTGCAGGAGAATGCCACTATGCTAAAAGAGCAGGCGAATGTCACTATGCTAACATTGAAGGAGACTGTCACTATGCTAACATTGCAGGAGACTGTCACTATGCTAACATTGCAGGAGACTGTCACCATGCTAAAAGAGCAGGAGACTGTCACTATGCTAAAGAGCAGGAGACTGTCACTTAGCTAACATTGCAGGCGATTGTCACAATGCTAAAAGAGCAGGAGACTGTCACTATGCTAACATTGCAGGACACTATCACTAAGCTAACATTGCAGGCGATTGTCACCATGCTAAAAGAGCAGGAGACTGTCACTATGCTAAAAGAGCAGGAGACTGTCACTATGCTAACATTGCAGGCGATTGTCACCATGCTAAATGAGCAGGAGACTGTCACTATGCTAACATTGCAGGCGATTGTCACCATGCTAAAAGAGCAGGAGACTGTCACTATGCTAACATTGCAGGAGACTGTCACCATGTTAAAAGAGCAGGAGACTGTCACTATGCTAAAAGAGCAGGAGACTGTCACTATGCTAACATTGAAGGAGACTGTCACTATGCTAACATTGCAGGAGACTGTCACTATGCTAACATTGCAGGAGACTGTCACCATGCTAAAAGAGCAGGAGACTGTCACTATGCTAACATTGCAGGCGATTGTCACTATGCTAAAAGAGCAGGAGACTGTCGCTATGCTAACATTGCAGGCGATTGTCACCATGCTAAAAGAGCAGGAGACTGTCACTAAGCTAACATTGCAGGAGACTGTCACTATGCTAACATTGCAGGACACTATCACTAATCTAACATTGCAGGCGATTGTCACCATGCTAAAAGAGCAGGAGACTGTCACTATGCCAACATGGAAGCGATTGTCACCATGCTAAAAGAGCAGGAGACTGTCAATATGCTAACATTGCAGGAGATTGTCGCTATGTAACATTGCGGGCGATTGTCACCATGCTAAAAGAGCAGGAGACTGTCACCATGCTAAAAGAGCAGGAGACTGTCACTATGCTAAAAGAGCAGGAGACTGTCACCATGCTAAAAGAGCAGTAGACTGTCGCTATGCTAACAGAACAGGGGACTGTCACAATGCTAACATTGCAGGCGATTGTCACCATGCTAAAAGAGCAGGAGACTGTCACTATGCTAAAAGAGCAGGAGACTGTCACTATGCTAACATTGCAGGAGACTGTAACTAAGCTAACATTGCAGGAGACTGTCACCATGCTAAAACAGCAGGAGACTGTCACTATGCTAACATTGCAGGACACTATCACTAAGCTAACATTGCAGGAGACTGTCGCTATGCTAACATTGCAGGAGACTAACTATGCTAAAAGAGCAGGAGACTATCACTATGCTAAAAGGGCAGGAGACTTTCACTATGCTAACATTGCAGGAGACTGTCGCTATGCTAACATTGCAGGAGACTGTCACCATGCTAAAAGAGCAGGAGACTGTCACTATTCTAAAAGAGCAGGAGACTGTCACTATGCTAAAAGAGCAGGAGACTGTCACTATGCTAAAAGAGCAGGAGACCGTCACTATGCTAACATTGCAGGAGACTGTCACCATGCTAAAAGAGCAGGAGACTGTCACCATGCTAACATTGCAGGCGATTGTCACCATGCTAACATTGCAGGACACTATCACTATGCTAACATTGCAGGAGACTGTCACTATGCTAAAAGAGCAGGAGACTGTCACTATGCTAAAAGAGCAGCAGACTGTCACTATGCTAAAAGAGCAGGAGACTGTCACTATGCTAAAAGAGCAGGAGACTGTCACTAAGCTAACATTGCAGGAGACTGTCACCATGCTAAAAGAGCAGGAGATTGTCAGTATGCTAACATTGCAGGACACGATCACTAAGCTAACATTGCACGCGATTGTCACTATGCTAAAAGAGCAGGAGACTGTCACTAAGCTAACATTGCAGGAGACTGTCACTATGCTAACATTGCAGGAGACTGTCACCATTCTCAAAGAGCAGGAGACTGTCACTATGCTAACATTGCAGGCGATTGTCACCATGCTAAATGAGCAGGAGACTGTCGCTATGCTAACATTGCAGGCGATTTTCACCATGCTAAAAGAGCAGCCGACTGTCACTATGCTAACCTTGCAGGCGATTGTCACCATGCTAAAAGAGCAGGAGACTGTCACTAAGCTAACATTGCAGGATCTATCACTAAGCTAACATTGCAGGAGACTATCACCATGCTAAAAGAGCAGGAGACTGTCACTATGTTAAAAGAGCAGGAGACTGTCACCATGCTAACATTGCAGGCGATTGTCACCATGCTAAAAGAGCAGGAGACTGTCGCTATGCTAACATTGCAGGCGATTCTCACCATGCTAAAAGAGCAGGAGACTGTCGCTATGCTAACATTGCAGGCGATTGTCACCATGCTAAAAGAGCAGGAGACTGTCGCTATGCTAACATTGCAGGTGACTGTCACTATGCTAACATTGCAGGAGACTGTCACCATGCTAAAAGAGCAGGAGACTGTCACTATGCTAACATTGCAGGCGATTGTCACTATGCTAAAAGAGCAGGAGACTGTCGCTATGCTAACATTGCAGGCGATTGTCACCATGCTAAAAGAGCAGGAGACTGTCACTAAGCTAACATTGCAGGAGACTGTCACTATGCTAACATTGCAGGACACTATCACTAATCTAACATTGCAGGCGATTGTCACCATGCTAAAAGAGCAGGAGACTGTCACTATGCCAACATGGAAGCGATTGTCACCATGCTAAAAGAGCAGGAGACTGTCAATATGCTAACAATGCAGGAGATTGTCGCTATGTAACATTGCGGGCGATTGTCACCATGCTAAAAGAGCAGGAGACTGTCACCATGCTAAAAGAGCAGGAGACTGTCACTATGCTAAAAGAGCAGGAGACTGTCACCATGCTAAAAGAGCAGTAGACTGTCGCTATGCTAACAGAACAGGGGACTGTCACAATGCTAACATTGCAGGCGATTGTCACCATGCTAAAAGAGCAGGAGACTGTCACTATGCTAACATTGCAGGAGACTGTCGCTATGCTAACATTGCAGGAGACTGTCACTATGCTAACATTGCAGGAGACTGTCACCATGCTAAAAGAGCAGGAGACTGTCGCTATGCTAACATTGCAGGCGATTGTCACCATGCTAAAAGAGCAGGAGACTGTCACTATGCTAACATTGCAGGCGATTGTCACCATGCTAAAAGAGCAGGAGACTTGTCACTAAGCTAACATTGCAGGATCTATCACTAAGCTAACATTGCAGGACACTGTCACCATGCTAACATTGTAGTAGACTGTCACTATGCTAAAAGAGCAGGAGACTGTACTATGCTAAAAGAGCAGGAGATTGTCACCATGCTAAAAGAGCAGGAGACTGTCGCTATGCTAACATTGCAGGACACTATCACTAAGCTAACATTGCAGGCGATTGTCACCATACTAAAAGAGCAGGAGACTGTCGCTATGGTAACATTGCAGGCGATTGCCACCATGCTAAAAGAGCAGGAGACTATCACTAAGCAAACATTGCAGGCGATTGTCACTAAGCTAAAAGAGCAGGAGACTGTCACTATGCTAACATTGCAGGCGATTATCACCATGCTAAAAGAGCAGGAGACTGTCGCTATGCTAAAATTGCAGGAGACAGTCACTATGCTAACATTGCAGGAGACTATCACTATGCTAACATTGCAGGAGACTGTCACCATTCTAAAAGAGCAGGAGACTGTCACTATGCTAACATTGCAGGAGACTATCACAAAGCTAACATTGCAGGAGACTATCACTATGCTAAAAGAGCAGGAGACAGTCACTATGCTAACATTGCAGGAGACTATCACTAAGCTAACATTGCAGGCGATTGTCACCATGCTAAAAGAGCAGGAGACTGTCGCTATGCTAACATTGCAGGAGACTGTCACTATGCTAACATTGCAGGAGACTGTCACTATGCTAAAAGAGCAGGAGACTGTCGCTATGCTAACATTGCAGGAGACTGTCACTATGCTAACATTGCAGGCGATTGTCACCATGCTAACATTGCAGGACACTATCACTAAGCTAACATTGCAGGAGACTGTCACTATGCTAAAAGAGCAGGAGACTGTCACCATGCTAAAAGAGCAGGAGAGTCACTATGCTAAAAGTGCAGGAGACAGTCACTATGCTAACATTGCAGGAGACTGTCACTATGCGAACATTGCAGGAGACTGTCACTATGCTAACATTGCAGGAGACTGTCACTATGCTAAAAGAGCAGGAGACTGTCACTATGCTAACATTGCAGGAGATTGTTACTATGCTAACATAGCAGGCGATTGTCACCATGCCAAAAAAGCAGGAGACTGTCACTATGCTAACATTGCAGGCGATTGTCACCATGCAAAAGAGCAGGAGACAGTCACTATGCTGACATTGCAGGACACTGTCACTAAGCTAATATTGCAGGCGATTGTCACCATGCTAAAAGAGCAGGAGACTATCACTATGCTAACATTGCAGGAGACTGTCACTATGCTAAAAGAGCAGGAGACTGTCACTATGCTAACATTGCAGGAGACTGTCACTATGCTAAAAGTGCAGGAGACTGTCACTATGCTAAAAGAGCAGGAGACTGTCACTATGCTAAATTTACAGGAGACTGTCACTATGCTAACATTGCAGGACACTATCACTAAGCTAACATTGCAGGCGATTGTCACCATGCTAAAAGAACAGGAGACTGTCACTATGCGAAAAGAGCAGGAGACTGTCACTATGCTAACATTGCAGGCGATTGTCACCATGCTAAAAGAGCAGGAGACTGTCGCTATGCTAACATTGCAGGCGATTGTCACCATGCTAACAGAGCAGGAGACTGTCACTATGCTAACATTGCAGGAGACTATCACTATGCTAAAAGAGCAGGAGACTGTCACTAAGCTAAAAGAGCAGGAGACTGTCACTAAGCTAAACGAGCAGGTGACTGTCACTATGCTAAAAGAGCAGGAGACTGTCACTATGCTAACATTGCAGGAGACTGTCACCATACTAAAAGAGCAGGAGACTGTCGCTATGCTAAAAGAGCAGGAGACTGTCACTATGCTAAAAGAGCAGGAGACTGTCACTATGCTAAAAGAGCAGGAGACTGTCACCATGCTTAAAGAGCAGGAGACTATCACTATGCTAAAAGAGCAGGAGACTGTCACTATGCTAAAAGAGCAGGAGACTGTCACTAAGCAAACATTGCAGGAGACTGTCACCATGCTAAAAGAGCAGGAGACTGTCACTATGCTAACATTGCAGGACACGATCACTAAGCTAACATTGCACGCGATTGTCACTATGCTAAAAGAGCAGGAGACTGTCTCTAAGCTAACATTGCAGGAGACTGTCACTATGCTAACATTGCAGGAGACTGTCACCATTCTAAAAGAGCAGGAGACTGTCACTATGCTAACATTGCAGGCGATTGACACCATGCTAAAAGAGCAGGAGACTGTCGCTATGCTAACATTGCAGGCGATTTTCACCATGCTAAATGAGCAGGAGACTGTCACTATGCTAACATTGCAGGCGATTGTCACCATGCTAAAAGAGCAGGAGACTGTCACTAAGCTAACATTGCAGGATCTATCACTAAGCTAACATTGCAGGAGACTGTCACCATGCTAAAAGAGCAGGAGACTGTCACTATGCTAAAAGAGCAGGAGACTGTCACTATGCTAACATTGCAGGCGATTGTCACCATGCTAAAAGTGCAGGAGACTGTCGCTATGCTAACATTGCAGGCGATTCTCACCATGCTAAAAGAGCAGGAGACTGTCGCTATGCTAACATTGCAGGCGATTGTCACCATGCTAAAAGAGCAGGAGACTGTCGCTATGCTAACATTGCAGGTGACTGTCACTATGCTAACATTGCAGGAGACTGTCACTATGCGAACATTGTAGGAGACTCTCACTATGCTAAAAGAGCAGGAGACTGTCACCATGCTAAAAGAGCAGGAGACTGTCGCTATGCTAACATTGCAGGACACTATCACTAAGCTAACATTGCAGGCGATTTTCATCATGCTAAAAGAGTAGGAGACTGTCGCTATGCTAACATAGCAGGCGATTGTCACCATGCTAAAAGAGCAGGAGACTGTCGCTATGCTAACATTGCAGGAGACAGTCACTATGCTAACATTGCAGGAGACTATCACTATGCTAAAAGAGCAGGAGACTGTCACTATGCTAACATTGCAGGAGATTGTCACCATGCTAAAAGAGCAGGAGACTGTCGCTATGGTAACATTGCAGGCGATTGTCACCATGCTAAAATTGCAGGAGACGGTCACTATGCTAACATTGCAGGCTATTGTCACTATGCTGAAAGAGCAGGAGACTGTCACTATGCTAAAAGAGCAGGACACTATCACTAAGCTAACATTGCAGGCTTTTGTCACTATGCTGAAAGAGCAGGAGACTGTCACTATGCTAACATTGCAGGCGATTGTCACCATGCTAACAGAGCAGGAGACTGTCGCTATGCTAACATTGCAGGAGACAGTCACTATGCTAACATTGCAGGAGACTATCACTATGCTAAAAGAGCAGGAGACTGTCACTATGCTAACATTGCAGGCGACTGTCGCTATTCTAACATTGCAGGACACTATCACTAACCTAACATTGCAGGCGATTGTCACCATGCTAAAAGAGCAGGAGACTGTCACTATGCTAAAAGAGCAGGAGACTGTCACTATGCTAACATTGCAGGCGATTGTCACTATGCTAAAAGAGCAGGAGACTGTCACTATGCTAACATTGCAGGCGATTGTCACTATGCTAAAAGAGCAGGAGACTGTCACTATGCTAACATTGCAGGAGACAGTCACTATGCTTATATTGAAGGAGACTGTCACTATGCTAACATTGCAGGCGATTGTCACCATGCTAAAAGAGCAGGAGACTGTCACTATGCTAAATGAGCAGGAGACTGTCACTAAGCTAACATTGAAGGAGAATGTCACTATGCTAAAAGAGCAGGAGACTGTCACTATGCTAACATTGAAGGAGACTGTCACTATGCTAACATTGCAGGAGACTGTCACTATGCTAACATTACAGGAGACTGTCACTATGCAAACATTGCAGGACTCTATCACTAAGCTAACATTGCAGGACACTATCACTAAGCTAACATTGCAGGCGACTGTCGCCATGCTGAAAGAGCAGGAGACTGTCACTATGCTAACATTGCAGGAGGCTATCACTATGCTAACATTGCAAGCGATTTTCACCTTGCTAAAAGAGCAGGAGACTGTCACTATGCTAAAAGAGCAGGAGACTGTCACTATGCAAAAAGAGCAGGACACTATCACTAAGCTAACATTGCAGGCGATTGTCACTATGCTAAAAGAGCAGGAGACTGTCACTATGCTAACATTGCAGGCGATTGTCACCATGCTAACAGAGCAGGAGACTGTCGCCATGCTAACATTGCAGGAGACAGTCACTATGCTAACATTGCAGGAGACTATCACTATGCTAAAAGAGCAGGAGACTGTCACTATGATAACATTGCAGGCGACTGTCCTATTCTAACATTGCAGGACACTATCACTAACCTAACATTGCAGGCGATTGTCACCATGCTAAAAGAGCAGGAGACTGTCACTGTGCTAAAAGAGCAGGAGACTGCCACTATGCTAACATTGCAGGCGATTGTCACTATGCTAAAAGAGCAGGAGACTGTCACTATGCTAACATTGCAGGAGACTGTCACCATGCTAAAAGAGCAGGAGACTGTCACTATGCTAACATTGCAGGCGATTGTCACTATGCTAAAAGAGCAGGAGACTGTCACTATGCTAACATTGCAGGAGACTGTCACTATGCTTATATTGAAGGAGACTGTCACAATGCTAACATTGCAGGCGATTGTCACCATGCTAAAAGAGCAGGAGACTGTCACTATGCTAACATTGCAGGCGATTGTCACTATGCTAAAAGAGCAGGAGACTGTCACTATGCTAAATGAGCAGGAGACTGTCACTAAGCTAACATTGCAGGAGAATGCCACTATGCTAAAAGAGCAGGCGAATGTCACTATGCTAACATTGAAGGAGACTGTCACTATGCTAACATTGCAGGAGACTGTCACTATGCTAACATTGCAGGAGACTGTCACCATGCTAAAAGAGCAGGAGACTGTCACTATGCTAAAGAGCAGGAGACTGTCACTTAGCTAACATTGCAGGCGATTGTCACAATGCTAAAAGAGCAGGAGACTGTCACTATGCTAACATTGCAGAACACTATCACTAAGCTAACATTGCAGGCGATTGTCACCATGCTAAAAGAGCAGGAGACTGTCACTATGCTAAAAGAGCAGGAGACTGTCACTATGCTAACATTGCAGGCGATTGTAACCATGCTAAATGAGCAGGAGACTGTCACTATGCTAACATTGCAGGCGATTGTCACCATGCTAAAAGAGCAGGAGACTGTCACTATGCTAACATTGCAGGAGACTGTCACCATGTTAAAAGAGCAGGAGACTGTCACTATGCTAAAAGAGCAGGAGACTGTCACTATGCTAACATTGAAGGAGACTGTCACTATGCTAACATTGCAGGAGACTGTCACTATGCTAACATTGCAGGAGACTGTCACCATGCTAAAAGAGCAGGAGACTGTCACTATGCTAACATTGCAGGCGATTGTCACTATGCTAAAAGAGCAGGAGACTGTCGCTATGCTAACATTGCAGGCGATTGTCACCATGCTAAAAGAGCAGGAGACTGTCACTAAGTTAACATTGCAGGAGACTGTCACTATGCTAACATTGCAGGACACTATCACTAATCTAACATTGCAGGCGATTGTCACCATGCTAAAAGAGCAGGAGACTGTCACTATGCCAACATGGAAGCGATTGTCACCATGCTAAAAGAGCAGGAGACTGCCAATATGCTAACATTGCAGGAGATTGTCGCTATGTAACATTGCGGGCGATTGTCACCATGCTAAAAGAGCAGGAGACTGTCACCATGCTAAAAGAGCAGGAGACTGTCACTATGCTAAAAGAGCAGGAGACTGTCACCATGCTAAAAGAGCAGTAGACTGTCGCTATGCTAACAGAACAGGGGACTGTCACAATGCTAACATTGCAGGCGATTGTCACCATGCTAAAAGAGCAGGAGACTGTCACTATGCTAACATTGCAGGAGACTGTCGCTATGCTAACATTGCAGGAGACTGTCACTATGCTAAAAGAGCAGGAGACTGTCACTATGCTAAAAGAGCAGGAGACTGTCACTATGCTAACATTGCAGGAGACTGTAACTAAGCTAACATTGCAGGAGACTGTCACCATGCTAAAACAGCAGGAGACTGTCACTATGCTAACATTGCAGGACACTATCACTAAGCTAACATTGCAGGAGACTGTCGCTATGCTAACATTGCAGGAGACTAACTATGCTAAAAGAGCAGGAGACTGTCACTATGCTAACATTGCAGGCGATTGTCACCATGCTAACAGAGCAGGAGACTGTCGCCATGCTAACATTGCAGGAGACAGTCACTATGCTAACATTGCAGGAGACTATCACTATGCTAAAAGAGCAGGAGACTGTCACTATGATAACATTGCAGGCGACTGTCCTATTCTAACATTGCAGGACACTATCACTAACCTAACATTGCAGGCGATTGTCACCATGCTAAAAGAGCAGGAGACTGTCACTGTGCTAAAAGAGCAGGAGACTGCCACTATGCTAACATTGCAGGCGATTGTCACTATGCTAAAAGAGCAGGAGACTGTCACTATGCTAACATTGCAGGAGACTGTCACCATGCTAAAAGAGCAGGAGACTGTCACTATGCTAACATTGCAGGCGATTGTCACTATGCTAAAAGAGCAGGAGACTGTCACTATGCTAACATTGCAGGAGACTGTCACTATGCTTACATTGAAGGAGACTGTCACAATGCTAACATTGCAGGCGATTGTCACCATGCTAAAAGAGCAGGAGACTGTCACTATGCTAACATTGCAGGCGATTGTCACAATGCTAAAAGAGCAGGAGACTGTCACTATGCTAAATGAGCAGGAGACTGTCACTAAGCTAACATTGCAGGAGAATGCCACTATGCTAAAAGAGCAGGCGAATGTCACTATGCTAACATTGAAGGAGACTGTCACTATGCTAACATTGCAGGAGACTGTCACTATGCTAACATTGCAGGAGACTGTCACCATGCTAAAAGAGCAGGAGACTGTCACTATGCTAAAGAGCAGGAGACTGTCACTTAGCTAACATTGCAGGCGATTGTCACAATGCTAAAAGAGCAGGAGACTGTCACTATGCTAACATTGCAGAACACTATCACTAAGCTAACATTGCAGGCGATTGTCACCATGCTAAAAGAGCAGGAGACTGTCACTATGCTAAAAGAGCAGGAGACTGTCACTATGCTAACATTGCAGGCGATTGTCACCATGCTAAATGAGCAGGAGACTGTCACTATGCTAACATTGCAGGCGATTGTCACCATGCTAAAAGAGCAGGAGACTGTCACTATGCTAACATTGCAGGAGACTGTCACCATGTTAAAAGAGCAGGAGACTGTCACTATGCTAAAAGAGCAGGAGACTGTCACTATGCTAACATTGAAGGAGACTGTCACTATGCTAACATTGCAGGAGACTGTCACTATGCTAACATTGCAGGAGACTGTCACCATGCTAAAAGAGCAGGAGACTGTCACTATGCTAACATTGCAGGCGATTGTCACTATGCTAAAAGAGCAGGAGACTGTCGCTATGCTAACATTGCAGGCGATTGTCACCATGCTAAAAGAGCAGGAGACTGTCACTAAGCTAACATTGCAGGAGACTGTCACTATGCTAACATTGCAGGACACTATCACTAATCTAACATTGCAGGCGATTGTCACCATGCTAAAAGAGCAGGAGACTGTCACTATGCCAACATGGAAGCGATTGTCACCATGCTAAAAGAGCAGGAGACTGCCAATATGCTAACATTGCAGGAGATTGTCGCTATGTAACATTGCGGGCGATTGTCACCATGCTAAAAGAGCAGGAGACTGTCACCATGCTAAAAGAGCAGGAGACTGTCACTATGCTAAAAGAGCAGGAGACTGTCACCATGCTAAAAGAGCAGTAGACTGTCGCTATGCTAACAGAACAGGGGACTGTCACAATGCTAACATTGCAGGCGATTGTCACCATGCTAAAAGAGCAGGAGACTGTCACTATGCTAACATTGCAGGAGACTGTCGCTATGCTAACATTGCAGGAGACTGTCACTATGCTAAAAGAGCAGGAGACTGTCACTATGCTAAAAGAGCAGGAGACTGTCACTATGCTAACATTGCAGGAGACTGTAACTAAGCTAACATTGCAGGAGACTGTCACCATGCTAAAACAGCAGGAGACTGTCACTATGCTAACATTGCAGGACACTATCACTAAGCTAACATTGCAGGAGACTGTCGCTATGCTAACATTGCAGGAGACTAACTATGCTAAAAGAGCAGGAGACTATCACTATGCTAAAAGGGCAGGAGACTTTCACTATGCTAACATTGCAGGAGACTGTCGCTATGCTAACATTGCAGGAGACTGTCACCATGCTAAAAGAGCAGGAGACTGTCACTATTCTAAAAGAGCAGGAGACTGTCACTATGCTAAAAGAGCAGGAGACTGTCACTATGCTAAAAGAGCAGGAGACCGTCACTATGCTAACATTGCAGGAGACTGTCACCATGCTAAAAGAGCAGGAGACTGTCACCATGCTAACATTGCAGGCGATTGTCACCATGCTAACATTGCAGGACACTATCACTATGCTAACATTGCAGGAGACTGTCACTATGCTAAAAGAGCAGGAGACTGTCACTATGCTAAAAGAGCAGCAGACTGTCACTATGCTAAAAGAGCAGGAGACTGTCACTATGCTAAAAGAGCAGGAGACTGTCACTAAGCTAACATTGCAGGAGACTGTCACCATGCTAAAAGAGCAGGAGATTGTCAGTATGCTAACATTGCAGGACACGATCACTAAGCTAACATTGCACGCGATTGTCACTATGCTAAAAGAGCAGGAGACTGTCACTAAGCTAACATTGCAGGAGACTGTCACTATGCTAACATTGCAGGCGATTGTCACCATGCTAAAAGAGCAGGAGACTGTCGCTATGCTAACATTGCAGGCGATTGTCACCATGCTAACAGAGCAGGAGACTATCACTATGCTAACATTGCAGGAGACTATCACTATGCTAAAAGAGCAGGAGACTGTCACTAAGCTAAAAGAGCAGGAGACTGTCACTAAGCTAAAAGAGCAGGTGACTGTCACTATGCTAAAAGAGCAGGAGACTGTCACTATGCTAACATTGCAGGAGACTGTCACCATACTAAAAGAGCAGGAGACTGTCGCTATGCTAAAAGAGCAGGAGACTGTCACTATGCTAAAAGAGCAGGAGACTGTCACTATGCTAAAAGAGCAGGAGACTGTCACCATGCTTAAAGAGCAGGAGACTATCACTATGCTAAAAGAGCAGGAGACTGTCACTATGCTAAAAGAGCAGGAGACTGTCACTAAGCAAACATTGCAGGAGACTGTCACCATGCTAAAAGAGCAGGAGACTGTCACTATGCTAACATTGCAGGACACGATCACTAAGCTAACATTGCACGCGATTGTCACTATGCTAAAAGAGCAGGAGACTGTCTCTAAGCTAACATTGCAGGAGACTGTCACTATGCTAACATTGCAGGAGACTGTCACCATTCTAAAAGAGCAGGAGACTGTCACTATGCTAACATTGCAGGCGATTGACACCATGCTAAAAGAGCAGGAGACTGTCGCTATGCTAACATTGCAGGCGATTTTCACCATGCTAAATGAGCAGGAGACTGTCACTATGCTAACATTGCAGGCGATTGTCACCATGCTAAAAGAGCAGGAGACTGTCACTAAGCTAACATTGCAGGATCTATCACTAAGCTAACATTGCAGGAGACTGTCACCATGCTAAAAGAGCAGGAGACTGTCACTATGCTAAAAGAGCAGGAGACTGTCACTATGCTAACATTGCAGGCGATTGTCACCATGCTAAAAGTGCAGGAGACTGTCGCTATGCTAACATTGCAGGCGATTCTCACCATGCTAAAAGAGCAGGAGACTGTCGCTATGCTAACATTGCAGGCGATTGTCACCATGCTAAAAGAGCAGGAGACTGTCGCTATGCTAACATTGCAGGTGACTGTCACTATGCTAACATTGCAGGAGACTGTCACTATGCTAACATTGTAGGAGACTCTCACTATGCTAAAAGAGCAGGAGACTGTCACTATGCTAAAAGAGCAGGAGACTGTCACCATGCAAAAAGAGCAGGAGACTGTCGCTATGCTAACATTGCAGGACACTATCACTAAGCTAACATTGCAGGCGATTTTCATCATGCTAAAAGAGTAGGAGACTGTCGCTATGCTAACATAGCAGGCGATTGTCACCATGCTAAAAGAGCAGGAGACTGTCGCTATGCTAACATTGCAGGAGACAGTCACTATGCTAACATTGCAGGAGACTATCACTATGCTAAAAGAGCAGGAGACTGTCACTATGCTAACATTGCAGGAGATTGTCACCATGCTAAAAGAGCAGGAGACTGTCGCTATGGTAACATTGCAGGCGATTGTCACCATGCTAAAAGAGCAGGAGACGGTCACTATGCTAACATTGCAGGCTATTGTCACTATGCTGAAAGAGCAGGAGACTGTCACTATGCTAAAAGAGCAGGACACTATCACTAAGCTAACATTGCAGGCTATTGTCACTATGCTGAAAGAGCAGGAGACTGTCACTATGCTAACATTGCAGGCGATTGTCACCATGCTAACAGAGCAGGAGACTGTCGCTATGCTAACATTGCAGGAGACAGTCACTATGCTAACATTGCAGGAGACTATCACTATGCTAAAAGAGCAGGAGACTGTCACTATGCTAACATTGCAGGCGACTGTCGCTATTCTAACATTGCAGGACACTATCACTAACCTAACATTGCAGGCGATTGTCACCATGCTAAAAGAGCAGGAGACTGTCACTATGCTAAAAGAGCAGGAGACTGTCACTATGCTAACATTGCAGGCGATTGTCACTATGCTAAAAGAGCAGGAGACTGTCACTATGCTAACATTGCAGGCGATTGTCACTATGCTAAAAGAGCAGGAGACTGTCAATATGCTAACATTGCAGGAGACAGTCACTATGCTTATATTGAAGGAGACTGTCACTATGCTAACATTGCAGGCGATTGTCACTATGCTAAATGAGCAGGAGACTGTCACTAAGCTAACATTGCAGGAGAATGTCACTATGCTAAAAGAGCAGGAGACTGTCACTATGCTAACATTGAAGGAGACTGTCACTATGCTAACATTGCAGGAGACTGTCACTATGCTAACATTACAGGAGACTGTCACTATGCAAACATTGCAGGACTCTATCACTAAGCTAACATTGCAGGACACTATCACTAAGCTAACATTGCAGGCGACTGTCGCCATGCTGAAAGAGCAGGAGACTGTCACTATGCTAACATTGCAGGAGGCTATCACTATGCTAACATTGCAAGCGATTTTCACCTTGCTAAAAGAGCAGGAGACTGTCACTATGCTAAAAGAGCAGGAGACTGTCACTATGCAAAAAGAGCAGGACACTATCACTAAGCTAACATTGCAGGCGATTGTCACTATGCTAAAAGAGCAGGAGACTGTCACTATGCTAACATTGCAGGCGATTGTCACCATGCTAACAGAGCAGGAGACTGTCGCCATGCTAACATTGCAGGAGACAGTCACTATGCTAACATTGCAGGAGACTATCACTATGCTAAAAGAGCAGGAGACTGTCACTATGATAACATTGCAGGCGACTGTCCTATTCTAACATTGCAGGACACTATCACTAACCTAACATTGCAGGCGATTGTCACCATGCTAAAAGAGCAGGAGACTGTCACTGTGCTAAAAGAGCAGGAGACTGCCACTATGCTAACATTGCAGGCGATTGTCACTATGCTAAAAGAGCAGGAGACTGTCACTATGCTAACATTGCAGGAGACTGTCACCATGCTAAAAGAGCAGGAGACTGTCACTATGCTAACATTGCAGGCGATTGTCACTATGCTAAAAGAGCAGGAGACTGTCACTATGCTAACATTGCAGGAGACTGTCACTATGCTTATATTGAAGGAGACTGTCACAATGCTAACATTGCAGGCGATTGTCACCATGCTAAAAGAGCAGGAGACTGTCACTATGCTAACATTGCAGGCGATTGTCACTATGCTAAAAGAGCAGGAGACTGTCACTATGCTAAATGAGCAGGAGACTGTCACTAAGCTAACATTGCAGGAGAATGCCACTATGCTAAAAGAGCAGGCGAATGTCACTATGCTAACATTGAAGGAGACTGTCACTATGCTAACATTGCAGGAGACTGTCACTATGCTAACATTGCAGGAGACTGTCACCATGCTAAAAGAGCAGGAGACTGTCACTATGCTAAAGAGCAGGAGACTGTCACTTAGCTAACATTGCAGGCGATTGTCACAATGCTAAAAGAGCAGGAGACTGTCACTATGCTAACATTGCAGGACACTATCACTAAGCTAACATTGCAGGCGATTGTCACCATGCTAAAAGAGCAGGAGACTGTCACTATGCTAAAAGAGCAGGAGACTGTCACTATGCTAACATTGCAGGCGATTGTCACCATGCTAAATGAGCAGGAGACTGTCACTATGCTAACATTGCAGGCGATTGTCACCATGCTAAAAGAGCAGGAGACTGTCACTATGCTAACATTGCAGGAGACTGTCACCATGTTAAAAGAGCAGGAGACTGTCACTATGCTAAAAGAGCAGGAGACTGTCACTATGCTAACATTGAAGGAGACTGTCACTATGCTAACATTGCAGGAGACTGTCACTATGCTAACATTGCAGGAGACTGTCACCATGCTAAAAGAGCAGGAGACTGTCACTATGCTAACATTGCAGGCGATTGTCACTATGCTAAAAGAGCAGGAGACTGTCGCTATGCTAACATTGCAGGCGATTGTCACCATGCTAAAAGAGCAGGAGACTGTCACTAAGCTAACATTGCAGGAGACTGTCACTATGCTAACATTGCAGGACACTATCACTAATCTAACATTGCAGGCGATTGTCACCATGCTAAAAGAGCAGGAGACTGTCACTATGCCAACAAGGAAGCGATTGTCACCATGCTAAAAGAGCAGGAGACTGTCAATATGCTAACATTGCAGGAGATTGTCGCTATGTAACATTGCGGGCGATTGTCACCATGCTAAAAGAGCAGGAGACTGTCACCATGCTAAAAGAGCAGGAGACTGTCACTATGCTAAAAGAGCAGGAGACTGTCACCATGCTAAAAGAGCAGTAGACTGTCGCTATGCTAACAGAACAGGGGACTGTCACAATGCTAACATTGCAGGCGATTGTCACCATGCTAAAAGAGCAGGAGACTGTCACTATGCTAACATTGCAGGAGACTGTCGCTATGCTAACATTGCAGGAGACTGTCACTATGCTAAAAGAGCAGGAGACTGTCACTATGCTAAAAGAGCAGGAGACTGTCACTATGCTAACATTGCAGGAGACTGTAACTAAGCTAACATTGCAGGAGACTGTCACCATGCTAAAACAGCAGGAGACTGTCACTATGCTAACATTGCAGGACACTATCACTAAGCTAACATTGCAGGAGACTGTCGCTATGCTAACATTGCAGGAGACTAACTATGCTAAAAGAGCAGGAGACTATCACTATGCTAAAAGGGCAGGAGACTTTCACTATGCTAACATTGCAGGAGACTGTCGCTATGCTAACATTGCAGGAGACTGTCACCATGCTAAAAGAGCAGGAGACTGTCACTATTCTAAAAGAGCAGGAGACTGTCACTATGCTAAAAGAGCAGGAGACTGTCACTATGCTAAAAGAGCAGGAGACCGTCACTATGCTAACATTGCAGGAGACTGTCACCATGCTAAAAGAGCAGGAGACTGTCACCATGCTAACATTGCAGGCGATTGTCACCATGCTAACATTGCAGGACACTATCACTATGCTAACATTGCAGGAGACTGTCACTATGCTAAAAGAGCAGGAGACGGTCACTATGCTAAAAGAGCAGCAGACTGTCACTATGCTAAAAGAGCAGGAGACTGTCACTATGCTAAAAGAGCAGGAGACTGTCACTAAGCTAACATTGCAGGAGACTGTCACCATGCTAAAAGAGCAGGAGATTGTCAGTATGCTAACATTGCAGGACACGATCACTAAGCTAACATTGCACGCGATTGTCACTATGCTAAAAGAGCAGGAGACTGTCACTAAGCTAACATTGCAGGAGACTGTCACTATGCTAACATTGCAGGAGACTGTCACCATTCTCAAAGAGCAGGAGACTGTCACTATGCTAACATTGCAGGCGATTGTCACCATGCTAAATGAGCAGGAGACTGTCGCTATGCTAACATTGCAGGCGATTTTCACCATGCTAAAAGAGCAGGCGACTGTCACTATGCTAGCCTTGCAGGCGATTGTCACCATGCTAAAAGAGCAGGAGACTGTCACTAAGCTAACATTGCAGGATCTATCACTAAGCTAACATTGCAGGAGACTGTCACCATGCTAAAAGAGCAGGAGACTGTCACTATGTTAAAAGAGCAGGAGACTGTCACCATGCTAACATTGCAGGCGATTGTCACCATGCTAAAAGAGCAGGAGACTGTCGCTATGCTAACATTGCAGGCGATTCTCACCATGCTAAAAGAGCAGGAGACTGTCGCTATGCTAACATTGCAGGCGATTGTCACCATGCTAAAAGAGCAGGAGACTGTCGCTATGCTAACATTGCAGGTGACTGTCACTATGCTAACATTGCAGGAGACTGTCACTATGCTAACATTGTAGGAGACTGTCACTATGCTAAAAGAGCAGGACACTATCACTAAGCTAACATTGCAGGCGATTGTCACCATGCTAAAAGAGTAGGAGACTGTCGATATGCTAACATAGCAGGCGATTGTCACCATGCTAACAGAGCAGGAGACCGTCGCTATGCTAACATTGCAGGAGACAGTCACTATGCTAACATTGCAGGAGACTATCACTGTGCTAAAAGAGCAGGAGACTGTCACTATGCTAACATTGCAGGCGACTGTCGCTATTCTAACAATTCAGGACACTATCACTAACCTAACATTGCAGGCGATTGTCACCATGCTAAAAGAGCAGGAGACTGTCACTATGCTAAAAGAGCAGGAGACTGTCACTATGCTAACATTGCAGGCAATTGTCACTATGCTAAAAGAGCAGGAGACAGTCACTATGCTAACATTGCAGGAGACTGTCACCATGCTAAAAGAGCAGGAGACTGTCACTATGCTAACATTGCAGGAGACTGTCACCATGGTAACATTGCAGGACACAATCACTAAGCTAACATTGCAGGCGATTGTCACTATGCTAAAAGAGCAGGAGAATGTCGCTATGCTAACATTGCAGGACAGTATCACTAAGCTAACATTGCAGGAGACTGTCATTATGCTAAAAGAGCAGGAGATTGTCACTATGCTAAAAGAGCAGGAGACTGTCACTATGCTAACATTGCAGGTGATTGTCACCATGCTAAAAGAGCAGGAGACTGTCACTATGCTAAATGAGCAGGAGACTGTCACTAAGCTAACATTGCAGGAGAATGTCACTATGCTAAAAGAGCAGGAGACTGTCACTATGCTAACATTGCAGGAGACAGTCACTATGCTTATATTGAAGGAGACTGTCACTATGCTAACATTGCAGGCGATTGTCACCATGCTAAAAGAGCAGGAGACTGTCACTATGCTAAATGAGCAGGAGACTGTCACTAAGCTAACATTGCAGGAGAATGTCACTATGCTAAAAGAGCAGGAGACTGTCACTATGCTAACATTGAAGGAGACTGTCACTATGCTAACATTGCAGGAGACTGTCACTATGCTAACATTACAGGAGACTGTCACTATGCAAACATTGCAGGACACTATCACTAAGCTAACATTGCAGGACACTATCACTAAGCTAACATTGCAGGCGACTGTCGCCATGCTGAAAGAGCAGGAGACTGTCACTATGCTAACATTGCAGGAGGCTATCACTATGCTAACATTGCAAGCGATTTTCACCTTGCTAAAAGAGCAGGAGACTGTCACTATGCTAAAAGAGCAGGAGACTGTCACTATGCAAAAAGAGCAGGACACTATCACTAAGCTAACATTGCAGGCGATTGTCACTATGCTAAAAGAGCAGGAGACTGTCACTATGCTAACATTGCAGGCGATTGTCACCATGCTAACAGAGCAGGAGACTGTCGCCATGCTAACATTGCAGGAGACAGTCACTATGCTAACATTGAGGAGACTATCGCTATGCTAAAAGAGCAGGAGACTGTCACTATGCTAACATTGCAGGCGACTGTCGCTATTCTAACATTGCAGGACACTATCACTAACCTAACATTGCAGGCGATTGTCACCATGCTAAAAGAGCAGGAGACTGTCACTGTGCTAAAAGAGCAGGAGACTGCCACTATGCTAACATTGCAGGCGATTGTCACTATGCTAAAAGAGCAGGAGACTGTCACTATGCTAACATTGCAGGAGACTGTCACCATGCTAAAAGAGCAGGAGACTGTCACTATGCTAACATTGCAGGCGATTGTCACTATGCTAAAAGAGCAGGAGACTGTCACTATGCTAACATTGCAGGAGACTGTCACTATGCTTATATTGAAGGAGACTGTCACAATGCTAACATTGCAGGCGATTGTCACCATGCTAAAAGAGCAGGAGACTGTCACTATGCTAACATTGCAGGCGATTGTCACTATGCTAAAAGAGCAGGAGACTGTCACTATGCTAAATGAGCAGGAGACTGTCACTAAGCTAACATTGCAGGAGAATTCCACTATGCTAAAAGAGCAGGCGAATGTCACTATGCTAACATTGAAGGAGACTCTCACTATGCTAACATTGCAGGAGACTGTCACTATGCTAACATTGCAGGAGACTGTCACCATGCTAAAAGAGCAGGAGACTGTCACTATGCTAAAGAGCAGGAGACTGTCACTTAGCTAACATTGCAGGCGATTGTCACAATGCAAAAAGAGCAGGAGACTGTCACTATGCTAACATTGCAGGACACTATCACTAAGCTAACATTGCAGGCGATTGTCACCATGCTAAAAGAGCAGGAGACTGTCACTATGCTAAAAGAGCAGGAGACTGTCACTATGCTAACATTGCAGGCGATTGTCACCATGCTAAATGAGCAGGAGACTCTCACTATGCTAACATTGCAGGCGATTGTCACCATGCTAAAAGAGCAGGAGACTGTCACTATGCTAACATTGCAGGAGACTGTCACCATGTTAAAAGAGCAGGAGACTGTCACTATGCTAAAAGAGCAGGAGACTGTCACTATGCTAACATTGAAGGAGACTGTCACTATGCTAACATTGCAGGAGACTGTCACTATGCTAACATTGCAGGAGACTGTCACCATGCTAAAAGAGCAGGAGACTGTCACTTTGCTAACATTGCAGGCGATTGTCACTATGCTAAAAGAGCAGGAGACTGTCGCTATGCTAACATTGCAGGCGATTGTCACCATGCTAAAAGAGCAGGAGACTGTCACTAAGCTAACATTGCAGGAGACTGTCACTATGCTAACATTGCAGGACACTATCACTAATCTAACATTGCAGGCGATTGTCACCATGCTAAAAGAGCAGGAGACTGTCACTATGCCAACATGGAAGCGATTGTCACCATGCTAAAAGAGCAGGAGACTGTCAATATGCTAACATTGCAGGAGATTGTCGCTATGTAACATTGCGGGCGATTGTCACCATGCTAAAAGAGCAGGAGACTGTCACCATGCTAAAAGAGCAGGAGACTGTCACTATGCTAAAAGAGCAGGAGACTGTCACCATGCTAAAAGAGCAGTAGACTGTCGCTATGCTAACAGAACAGGGGACTGTCACAATGCTAACATTGCAGGCGATTGTCACCATGCTAAAAGAGCAGGAGACTGTCACTATGCTAACATTGCAGGAGACTGTCGCTATGCTAACATTGCAGGAGACTGTCACTATGCTAAAAGAGCAGGAGACTGTCACTATGCTAAAAGAGCAGGAGACTGTCACTATGCTAACATTGCAGGAGACTGTAACTAAGCTAACATTGCAGGAGACTGTCACCATGCTAAAACAGCAGGAGACTGTCACTATGCTAACATTGCAGGACACTATCACTAAGCTAACATTGCAGGAGACTGTCGCTATGCTAACATTGCAGGAGACTAACTATGCTAAAAGAGCAGGAGACTGTCACTATGCTAAAAGGGCAGGAGACTTTCACTATGCTAACATTGCAGGAGACTGTCGCTATGCTAACATTGCAGGAGACTGTCACCATGCTAAAAGAGCAGGAGACTGTCACTATTCTAAAAGAGCAGGAGACTGTCACTATGCTAAAAGAGCAGGAGACTGTCACTATGCTAAAAGAGCAGGAGACCGTCACTATGCTAACATTGCAGGAGACTGTCACCATGCTAAAAGAGCAGGAGACTGTCACCATGCTAACATTGCAGGCGATTGTCACCATGCTAACATTGCAGGACACTATCACTATGCTAACATTGCAGGAGACTGTCACTATGCTAAAAGAGCAGGAGACTGTCACTATGCTAAAAGAGCAGCAGACTGTCACTATGCTAAAAGAGCAGGAGACTGTCACTATGCTAAAAGAGCAGGAGACTGTCACTAAGCTAACATTGCAGGAGACTGTCACCATGCTAAAAGAGCAGGAGATTGTCAGTATGCTAACATTGCAGGACACGATCACTAAGCTAACATTGCACGCGATTGTCACTATGCTAAAAGAGCAGGAGACTGTCACTAAGCTAACATTGCAGGAGACTGTCACTATGCTAACATTGCAGGAGACTGTCACCATTCTCAAAGAGCAGGAGACTGTCACTATGCTAACATTGCAGACGATTGTCACCATGCTAAATGAGCAGGAGACTGTCGCTATGCTAACATTGCAGGCGATTTTCACCATGCTAAAAGAGCAGGCGACTGTCACTATGCTAACCTTGCAGGCGATTGTCACCATGCTAAAAGAGCAGGAGACTGTCACTAAGCTAACATTGCAGGATCTATCACTAAGCTAACATTGCAGGAGACTGTCACCATGCTAAAAGAGCAGGAGACTGTCACTATGTTAAAAGAGCAGGAGACTGTCACCATGCTAACATTGCAGGCGATTGTCACCATGCTAAAAGAGCAGGAGACTGTCGCTATGCTAACATTGCAGGCGATTCTCACCATGCTAAAAGAGCAGGAGTCTGTCGCTATGCTAACATTGCAGGCGATTGTCACCATGCTAAAAGAGCAGGAGACTGTCGCTATGCTAACATTGCAGGTGACTGTCACTATGCTAACATTGCAGGAGACTGTCACTATGCTAACATTGTAGGAGACTGTCACTATGCTAAAAGAGCAGGACACTATCACTAAGCTAACATTGCTGGCGATTGTCACCATGCTAAAAGAGTAGGAGACTGTCGATATGCTAACATAGCAGGCGATTGTCACCATGCTAAAAGATCAGGACACTATCACTAAGCTAACATTGCAGGCGATTGTCACCATGCTAACAGAGCAGGAGACTGTCGCTATGCTAACATTGCAGGAGACAGTCACTATGCTAACATTGCAGGAGACTATCACTATGCTAAAAGAGCAGGAGACTGTCACTATGCTAACATTGCAGGCGACTGTCGCTATTCTAACATTGCAGGACACTATCACTAACCTAACATTGCAGGCAAATGTCACCATGCTAAAAGAGCAGGAGACTGTCACTATGCTAAAAGAGCAGGAGACTGTCACTATGCTAACATTGCAGGCGATTGTCACTATGCTAAAAGAGCAGGAGACTGTCACTATGCTAAAATTGCAGGAGACTGTCACCATGCTGAAAGAGCAGGTGACTGTCACTATGCTAACATTGCAGGCGATTGTCACTATGCTAAAAGAGCAGGAGACTGTCACTATGCTAACATTGCAGGAGACAGTCACTATGCTTATATTGAAGGAGACTGTCACAATGCTAACATTGCAGGCGATTGTCACCATGCTAAAAGAGCAGGAGACTGTCACTATGCTAAATGAGCAGGAGACTGTCACTAAGCTAACATTGCAGGAGAATTTCACTATGCAAAAAGAGCAGGAGACTGTCACTATGCTAACATTGAAGGAGACTGTCACTATGCTAACATTGCAGGATTCTGTCACTATGCTAACATTACAGGAGACTGTCACTATGCTAACATTGCAGGACACTATCACTAAGCTAACATTGCAGGAAACTATCACTAAGCTAACATTGCTGGCCATTGTCGCCATGCTAAAAGAGCAGGAGACTGTCACTATGCTAACATTGCAGGAGGCTATCACTATGCTAACATTGCAAGCGATTGTCACCATGCTAAAAGAGCAGGAGACTGTCACTATGCTAAAAGAGCAGGAGACTGTCACTATGCTAAAAGAGCAGGACACTATCACTAAGCTAACATTGCAGGCGATTGTCACTATGCTAAAAGAGCAGGAGACTGTCACTATGCTAACATTGCAGGCGATTGTCACCATGCTAACAGAGCAGGAGACTGTCGCTATGCTAACATTGCAGGAGACAGTCACTATGCTAACATTGCAGGAGACTATCACTGTGCTAAAAGAGCAGGAGACTGTCACTATGCTAACATTGCAGGCGACTGTCGCTATTCTAACAATTCAGGACACTATCACTAACCTAACATTGCAGGCGATTGTCACCATGCTAAAAGAGCAGGAGACTGTCACTATGCTAAAAGAGCAGGAGACTGTCACTATGCTAACATTGCAGGCAATTGTCACTATGCTAAAAGAGCAGGAGACAGTCACTATGCTAACATTGCAGGAGACTGTCACCATGCTAAAAGAGCAGGAGACTGTCACTATGCTAACATTGCAGGAGACTGTCACCATGGTAACATTGCAGGACACAATCACTAAGCTAACATTGCAGGCGAATGTCACTATGCTAAAAGAGCAGGAGAATGTCGCTATGCTAACATTGCAGGACACTATCACTAAGCTAACATTGCAGGAGACTGTCATTATGCTAAAAGAGCAGGAGATTGTCACTATGCTAAAAGAGCAGGAGACTGTCACTATGCTAACATTGCAGGTGATTGTCACCATGCTAAAAGAGCAGGAGACTGTCACTATGCTAAAAGAGCAGGAGACTGTCACTATGCTAACATTGCTGGAGACTGTCACTATGCTAAAAGAGCAGTAGACTGTCACTATGCTAAAAGAGCAGGAGACTGTCACTATGCTAACATTGAAGGAGACTGTCACTATGCTAACATTGCAGGAGTCTGTCACTATGCTAACATTGCAGGAGACTGTCACCATGCTAAAAGAGCAGGAGACTGTCACTTTGCTAACATTGCAGGCGATTGTCACTATGCTAAAAGAGCAGGAGACTGTCGCTATGCTAACATTGCAGGCGATTGTCACCATGCTAAAAGAGCAGGAGACTGTCACTAAGCTAACATTGCAGGAGACTGTCACTATGCTAACAATGCAGGACACTATCATTAATCTAACATTGCAGGCGATTGTCACCATGCTAAAAGAGCAGGAGACTGTCACTATGCCAACATGGAAGCGATTGTCACCATGCTAAAAGAGCAGGAGACTGTCAATATGCTAACATTGCAGGAGATTGTCGCTATGCTAACATTGCGGGCGATTGTCACCATGCTAAAAGAGCAGGAGACTGTCACCATGCTAAAAGAGCAGGAGACTGTCACTATGCTAAAAGAGCAGGAGACTGTCACCATGCTAAAAGAGCAGTAGACTGTCGCTATGCTAACAGAACAGGGGACTGTCACAATGCTAACATTGCAGGCGATTGTCACCATGCTAAAAGAGCAGGAGACTGTCACTATGCTAACATTGCAGGAGACTGTCGCTATGCTAACATTGCAGGAGACTGTCACTATGCTAAAAGAGCAGGAGACTGTCACTATGCTAAAAGAGCAGGAGACTGTCACTATGCTAACATTGCAGGCGATTGTCACCATGCTAAAACAGCAGGAGACTGTCACTATGCTAACATTGCAGGACACTATCACTAAGCTAACATTGCAGGAGACTGTCGCTATGCTAACATTGCAGGAGACTGTAACTATGCTAAAAGAGCAGGAGACTGTCACTATGCTAAAAGGGCAGGAGACTTTCACTATGCTAACATTGCAGGAGACTGTCGCTATGCTAACATTGCAGGAGACTGTCACCATGCTAAAAGAGCAGGAGACTGTCACTATTCTAAAAGAGCAGGAGACTGTCACTATGCTAAAAGAGCAGGAGACTGTCACTATGCTAAAAGAGCAGGAGACCGTCACTATGCTAACATTGCAGGAGACTGTCACCATGCTAACATTGCAGGCGATTGTCACCATGCTAACATTGCAGGACACTATCACTATGCTAACATTGCAGGAGACTGTCACTATGCTAAAAGAGCAGGAGACTGTCACCATGCTAAAAGAGCAGGAGACTGTCACTATGCTAAAAGAGCAGCAGACTGTCACTATGCTAAAAGAGCAGGAGACTGTCACTATGCTAAAAGAGCAGGAGACTGTCACTAAGCTAACATTGCAGGAGACTGTCACCATGCTAAAAGAGCAGGAGATTGTCACTATGCTAAAATTGCAGGACACGATCACTAAGCTAACATTGCACGCGATTGTCACTATGCTAAAAGAGCAGGAGACTGTCACTAAGCTAACATTGCAGGAGACTGTCACTATGCTAACATTGCAGGAGACTGTCACCATTCTCAAAGAGCAGGAGACTGTCACTATGCTAACATTGCAGGCGATTGTCACCATGCTAAATGAGCAGGAGACTGTCGCTATGCTAACATTGCAGGCGATTTTCACCATGCTAAAAGAGCAGGCGACTGTCACTATGCTAACCTTGCAGGCGATTGTCACCATGCTAAAAGAGCAGGAGACTGTCACTAAGCTAACATTGCAGGATCTATCACTAAGCTAACATTGCAGGAGACTGTCACCATGCTAAAAGAGCAGGAGACTGTCACTATGTTAAAAGAGCAGGAGACTGTCACCATGCTAACATTGCAGGCGATAGTCACCATGCTAAAAGAGCAGGAGACTTTCGCTATGCTAACATTGCAGGCGATTGTCACCATGCTAAAAGAGCAGGAGACTGTCGCTATGCTAACATTGCAGGTGACTGTCACTATGCTAACATTGCAGGAGACTGTCACTATGCTAACATTGTAGGAGACTGTCACTATGCTAAAAGAGCAGGAGACTGTCACTATGCTAAAAGAGCAGGAGACTGTCACCATGCTAAAAGAGCAGGAGACTGTCGCTATGCTAACATTGCAGGAGACTGTCACTATGCTAACATTGCAGGCGATTGTCACCATGCTAACAGAGCAGGAGACTGTCGCTATGCTAACATTGCAGGAGACAGTCACTATGCTAACATTGCAGGAGACTATCACTGTGCTAAAAGAGCAGGAGACTGTCACTATGCTAACATTGCAGGCGACTGTCGCTATTCTAACAATTCAGGACACTATCACTAACCTAACATTGCAGGCGATTGTCACCATGCTAAAAGAGCAGGAGACTGTCGCTATGCTAACATTGCAGGCGATTGTCACCATGCTAAAAGAGCAGGAGACTGTCGCTATGCTAACATTGCAGGTGACTGTCACTATGCTAACATTGCAGGAGACTGTCACTATGCTAACATTGCAGGCGATTGTCACCATGCTAACAGAGCAGGAGACTGTCGCTATGCTAACATTGCAGGAGACAGTCACTATGCTAACATTGCAGGAGACTATCACTGTGCTAAAAGAGCAGGAGACTGTCACTATGCTAACATTGCAGGCGACTGTCGCTATTCTAACAATTCAGGACACTATCACTAACCTAACATTGCAGGCGATTGTCACAATGCTAAAAGAGCAGGAGACTGTCACTATGCTAAAAGAGCAGGAGACTGTCACTATGCTAACATTGCAGGCAATTGTCACTATGCTAAAAGAGCAGGAGACAGTCACTATGCTAACATTGCAGGAGACTGTCACCATGCTAAAAGAGCAGGAGACTGTCACTATGCTAACATTGCAGGAGACTGTCACCATGGTAACATTGCAGGACACAATCACTAAGCTAACATTGCAGGCGATTGTCACTATGCTAAAAGAGCAGGAGAATGTCGCTATGCTAACATTGCAGGACACTATCACTAAGCTAACATTGCAGGAGACTGTCATTATGCTAAAAGAGCAGGAGATTGTCACTATGCTAAAAGAGCAGGAGACTGTCACTATGCTAACATTGCAGGTGATTGTCACCATGCTAAAAGAGCAGGAGACTGTCACTATGCTAAAAGAGCAGGAGACTGTCACTATGCTAACATTGCTGGAGACTGTCACTATGCTAAAAGAGCAGTAGACTGTCACTATGCTAAAAGAGCAGGAGACTGTCACTATGCTAACATTGAAGGAGACTGTCACTATGCTAACATTGCAGGAGACTGTCACTATGCTAACATTGCAGGAGACTGTCACCATGCTAAAAGAGCAGGAGACTGTCACTTTGCTAACATTGCAGGCGATTGTCACTATGCTAAAAGAGCAGGAGACTGTCGCTATGCTAACATTGCAGGCGATTGTCACCATGCTAAAAGAGCAGGAGACTGTCACTAAGCTAACATTGCAGGAGACTGTCACTATGCTAACATTGCAGGACACTATCATTAATCTAACATTGCAGGCGATTGTCACCATGCTAAAAGAGCAGGAGACTGTCACTATGCCAACATGGAAGCGATTGTCACCATGCTAAAAGAGCAGGAGACTGTCAATATGCTAACATTGCAGGAGATTGTCGCTATGCTAACATTGCGGGCGATTGTCACCATGCTAAAAGAGCAGGAGACTGTCACCATGCTAAAAGAGCAGGAGACTGTCACTATGCTAAAAGAGCAGGAGACTGTCACCATGCTAAAAGAGCAGTAGACTGTCGCTATGCTAACAGAACAGGGGACTGTCACAATGCTAACATTGCAGGCGATTGTCACCATGCTAAAAGAGCAGGAGACTGTCACTATGCTAACATTGCAGGAGACTGTCGCTATGCTAACATTGCAGGAGACTGTCACTATGCTAAAAGAGCAGGAGACTGTCACTATGCTAAAAGAGCAGGAGACTGTCACTATGCTAACATTGCAGGCGATTGTCACCATGCTAAAACAGCAGGAGACTGTCACTATGCTAACATTGCAGGACACTATCACTAAGCTAACATTGCAGGAGACTGTCGCTATGCTAACATTGCAGGAGACTGTAACTATGCTAAAAGAGCAGGAGACTGTCACTATGCTAAAAGGGCAGGAGACTTTCACTATGCTAACATTGCAGGAGACTGTCGCTATGCTAACATTGCAGGAGACTGTCACCATGCTAAAAGAGCAGGAGACTGTCACTATTCTAAAAGAGCAGGAGACTGTCACTATGCTAAAAGAGCAGGAGACTGTCACTATGCTAAAAGAGCAGGAGACTGTCACTATGCTAACATTGCAGGCGATTGTCACCATGCTAAAACAGCAGGAGACTGTCACTATGCTAACATTGCAGGACACTATCACTAAGCTAACATTGCAGGAGACTGTCGCTATGCTAACATTGCAGGAGACTGTATCTATGCTAAAAGAGCAGGAGACTGTCACTATGCTAAAAGGGCAGGAGACTTTCACTATGCTAACATTGCAGGAGACTGTCGCTATGCTAACATTGCAGGAGACTGTCACCATGCTAAAAGAGCAGGAGACTGTCACTATTCTAAAAGAGCAGGAGACTGTCACTATGCTAAAAGAGCAGGAGACTGTCACTATGCTAAAAGAGCAGGAGACCGTCACTATGCTAACATTGCAGGAGACTGTCACCATGCTAAAAGAGCAGGAGACTGTCACCATGCTAACATTGCAGGCGATTGTCACCATGCTAACATTGCAGGACACTATCACTATGCTAACATTGCAGGAGACTGTCACTATGCTAAAAGAGCAGGAGACTGTCACCATGCTAAAAGAGCAGGAGACTGTCACTATGCTAAAAGAGCAGCAGACTGTCACTATGCTAAAAGAGCAGGAGACTGTCACTATGCTAAAAGAGCAGGAGACTGTCACTAAGCTAACATTGCAGGAGACTGTCACCATGCTAAAAGAGCAGGAGATTGTCACTATGCTAACATTGCAGGACACGATCACTAAGCTAACATTGCACGCGATTGTCACTATGCTAAAAGAGCAGGAGACTGTCACTAAGCTAACATTGCAGGAGACTGTCACTATGCTAACATTGCAGGAGACTGTCACCATTCTCAAAGAGCAGGAGACTGTCACTATGCTAACATTGCAGGCGATTGTCACCATGCTAAATGAGCAGGAGACTGTCGCTATGCTAACATTGCAGGCGATTTTCACCATGCTAAAAGAGCAGGCGACTGTCACTATGCTAACCTTGCAGGCGATTGTCACCATGCTAAAAGAGCAGGAGACTGTCACTAAGCTAACATTGCAGGATCTATCACTAAGCTAACATTGCAGGAGACTGTCACCATGCTAAAAGAGCAGGAGACTGTCACTATGTTAAAAGAGCAGGAGACTGTCACCATGCTAACATTGCAGGCGATTGTCACCATGCTAAAAGAGCAGGAGACTGTCGCTATGCTAACATTGCAGGCGATTGTCACCATGCTAAAAGAGCAGGAGACTGTCACTAAGCTAACATTGCAGGAGACTGTCACTATGCTAACAATGCAGGACACTATCATTAATCTAACATTGCAGGCGATTGTCACCATGCTAAAAGAGCAGGAGACTGTCACTATGCCAACATGGAAGCGATTGTCACCATGCTAAAAGAGCAGGAGACTGTCAATATGCTAACATTGCAGGAGATTGTCGCTATGCTAACATTGCGGGCGATTGTCACCATGCTAAAAGAGCAGGAGACTGTCACCATGCTAAAAGAGCAGGAGACTGTCACTATGCTAAAAGAGCAGGAGACTGTCACCATGCTAAAAGAGCAGTAGACTGTCGCTATGCTAACAGAACAGGGGACTGTCACAATGCTAACATTGCAGGCGATTGTCACCATGCTAAAAGAGCAGGAGACTGTCACTATGCTAACATTGCAGGAGACTGTCGCTATGCTAACATTGCAGGAGACTGTCACTATGCTAAAAGAGCAGGAGACTGTCACTATGCTAAAAGAGCAGGAGACTGTCACTATGCTAACATTGCAGGCGATTGTCACCATGCTAAAACAGCAGGAGACTGTCACTATGCTAACATTGCAGGACACTATCACTAAGCTAACATTGCAGGAGACTGTCGCTATGCTAACATTGCAGGAGACTGTAACTATGCTAAAAGAGCAGGAGACTGTCACTATGCTAAAAGGGCAGGAGACTTTCACTATGCTAACATTGCAGGAGACTGTCGCTATGCTAACATTGCAGGAGACTGTCACCATGCTAAAAGAGCAGGAGACTGTCACTATTCTAAAAGAGCAGGAGACTGTCACTATGCTAAAAGAGCAGGAGACTGTCACTATGCTAAAAGAGCAGGAGACCGTCACTATGCTAACATTGCAGGAGACTGTCACCATGCTAACATTGCAGGCGATTGTCACCATGCTAACATTGCAGGACACTATCACTATGCTAACATTGCAGGAGACTGTCACTATGCTAAAAGAGCAGGAGACTGTCACCATGCTAAAAGAGCAGGAGACTGTCACTATGCTAAAAGAGCAGCAGACTGTCACTATGCTAAAAGAGCAGGAGACTGTCACTATGCTAAAAGAGCAGGAGACTGTCACTAAGCTAACATTGCAGGAGACTGTCACCATGCTAAAAGAGCAGGAGATTGTCACTATGCTAAAATTGCAGGACACGATCACTAAGCTAACATTGCACGCGATTGTCACTATGCTAAAAGAGCAGGAGACTGTCACTAAGCTAACATTGCAGGAGACTGTCACTATGCTAACATTGCAGGAGACTGTCACCATTCTCAAAGAGCAGGAGACTGTCACTATGCTAACATTGCAGGCGATTGTCACCATGCTAAATGAGCAGGAGACTGTCGCTATGCTAACATTGCAGGCGATTTTCACCATGCTAAAAGAGCAGGCGACTGTCACTATGCTAACCTTGCAGGCGATTGTCACCATGCTAAAAGAGCAGGAGACTGTCACTAAGCTAACATTGCAGGATCTATCACTAAGCTAACATTGCAGGAGACTGTCACCATGCTAAAAGAGCAGGAGACTGTCACTATGTTAAAAGAGCAGGAGACTGTCACCATGCTAACATTGCAGGCGATAGTCACCATGCTAAAAGAGCAGGAGACTTTCGCTATGCTAACATTGCAGGCGATTGTCACCATGCTAAAAGAGCAGGAGACTGTCGCTATGCTAACATTGCAGGTGACTGTCACTATGCTAACATTGCAGGAGACTGTCACTATGCTAACATTGTAGGAGACTGTCACTATGCTAAAAGAGCAGGAGACTGTCACTATGCTAAAAGAGCAGGAGACTGTCACCATGCTAAAAGAGCAGGAGACTGTCGCTATGCTAACATTGCAGGAGACTGTCACTATGCTAACATTGCAGGCGATTGTCACCATGCTAACAGAGCAGGAGACTGTCGCTATGCTAACATTGCAGGAGACAGTCACTATGCTAACATTGCAGGAGACTATCACTGTGCTAAAAGAGCAGGAGACTGTCACTATGCTAACATTGCAGGCGACTGTCGCTATTCTAACAATTCAGGACACTATCACTAACCTAACATTGCAGGCGATTGTCACCATGCTAAAAGAGCAGGAGACTGTCGCTATGCTAACATTGCAGGCGATTGTCACCATGCTAAAAGAGCAGGAGACTGTCGCTATGCTAACATTGCAGGTGACTGTCACTATGCTAACATTGCAGGAGACTGTCACTATGCTAACATTGCAGGCGATTGTCACCATGCTAACAGAGCAGGAGACTGTCGCTATGCTAACATTGCAGGAGACAGTCACTATGCTAACATTGCAGGAGACTATCACTGTGCTAAAAGAGCAGGAGACTGTCACTATGCTAACATTGCAGGCGACTGTCGCTATTCTAACAATTCAGGACACTATCACTAACCTAACATTGCAGGCGATTGTCACAATGCTAAAAGAGCAGGAGACTGTCACTATGCTAAAAGAGCAGGAGACTGTCACTATGCTAACATTGCAGGCAATTGTCACTATGCTAAAAGAGCAGGAGACAGTCACTATGCTAACATTGCAGGAGACTGTCACCATGCTAAAAGAGCAGGAGACTGTCACTATGCTAACATTGCAGGAGACTGTCACCATGGTAACATTGCAGGACACAATCACTAAGCTAACATTGCAGGCGATTGTCACTATGCTAAAAGAGCAGGAGAATGTCGCTATGCTAACATTGCAGGACACTATCACTAAGCTAACATTGCAGGAGACTGTCATTATGCTAAAAGAGCAGGAGATTGTCACTATGCTAAAAGAGCAGGAGACTGTCACTATGCTAACATTGCAGGTGATTGTCACCATGCTAAAAGAGCAGGAGACTGTCACTATGCTAAAAGAGCAGGAGACTGTCACTATGCTAACATTGCTGGAGACTGTCACTATGCTAAAAGAGCAGTAGACTGTCACTATGCTAAAAGAGCAGGAGACTGTCACTATGCTAACATTGAAGGAGACTGTCACTATGCTAACATTGCAGGAGACTGTCACTATGCTAACATTGCAGGAGACTGTCACCATGCTAAAAGAGCAGGAGACTGTCACTTTGCTAACATTGCAGGCGATTGTCACTATGCTAAAAGAGCAGGAGACTGTCGCTATGCTAACATTGCAGGCGATTGTCACCATGCTAAAAGAGCAGGAGACTGTCACTAAGCTAACATTGCAGGAGACTGTCACTATGCTAACATTGCAGGACACTATCATTAATCTAACATTGCAGGCGATTGTCACCATGCTAAAAGAGCAGGAGACTGTCACTATGCCAACATGGAAGCGATTGTCACCATGCTAAAAGAGCAGGAGACTGTCAATATGCTAACATTGCAGGAGATTGTCGCTATGCTAACATTGCGGGCGATTGTCACCATGCTAAAAGAGCAGGAGACTGTCACCATGCTAAAAGAGCAGGAGACTGTCACTATGCTAAAAGAGCAGGAGACTGTCACCATGCTAAAAGAGCAGTAGACTGTCGCTATGCTAACAGAACAGGGGACTGTCACAATGCTAACATTGCAGGCGATTGTCACCATGCTAAAAGAGCAGGAGACTGTCACTATGCTAACATTGCAGGAGACTGTCGCTATGCTAACATTGCAGGAGACTGTCACTATGCTAAAAGAGCAGGAGACTGTCACTATGCTAAAAGAGCAGGAGACTGTCACTATGCTAACATTGCAGGCGATTGTCACCATGCTAAAACAGCAGGAGACTGTCACTATGCTAACATTGCAGGACACTATCACTAAGCTAACATTGCAGGAGACTGTCGCTATGCTAACATTGCAGGAGACTGTAACTATGCTAAAAGAGCAGGAGACTGTCACTATGCTAAAAGGGCAGGAGACTTTCACTATGCTAACATTGCAGGAGACTGTCGCTATGCTAACATTGCAGGAGACTGTCACCATGCTAAAAGAGCAGGAGACTGTCACTATTCTAAAAGAGCAGGAGACTGTCACTATGCTAAAAGAGCAGGAGACTGTCACTATGCTAAAAGAGCAGGAGACTGTCACTATGCTAACATTGCAGGCGATTGTCACCATGCTAAAACAGCAGGAGACTGTCACTATGCTAACATTGCAGGACACTATCACTAAGCTAACATTGCAGGAGACTGTCGCTATGCTAACATTGCAGGAGACTGTATCTATGCTAAAAGAGCAGGAGACTGTCACTATGCTAAAAGGGCAGGAGACTTTCACTATGCTAACATTGCAGGAGACTGTCGCTATGCTAACATTGCAGGAGACTGTCACCATGCTAAAAGAGCAGGAGACTGTCACTATTCTAAAAGAGCAGGAGACTGTCACTATGCTAAAAGAGCAGGAGACTGTCACTATGCTAAAAGAGCAGGAGACCGTCACTATGCTAACATTGCAGGAGACTGTCACCATGCTAAAAGAGCAGGAGACTGTCACCATGCTAACATTGCAGGCGATTGTCACCATGCTAACATTGCAGGACACTATCACTATGCTAACATTGCAGGAGACTGTCACTATGCTAAAAGAGCAGGAGACTGTCACCATGCTAAAAGAGCAGGAGACTGTCACTATGCTAAAAGAGCAGCAGACTGTCACTATGCTAAAAGAGCAGGAGACTGTCACTATGCTAAAAGAGCAGGAGACTGTCACTAAGCTAACATTGCAGGAGACTGTCACCATGCTAAAAGAGCAGGAGATTGTCACTATGCTAACATTGCAGGACACGATCACTAAGCTAACATTGCACGCGATTGTCACTATGCTAAAAGAGCAGGAGACTGTCACTAAGCTAACATTGCAGGAGACTGTCACTATGCTAACATTGCAGGAGACTGTCACCATTCTCAAAGAGCAGGAGACTGTCACTATGCTAACATTGCAGGCGATTGTCACCATGCTAAATGAGCAGGAGACTGTCGCTATGCTAACATTGCAGGCGATTTTCACCATGCTAAAAGAGCAGGCGACTGTCACTATGCTAACCTTGCAGGCGATTGTCACCATGCTAAAAGAGCAGGAGACTGTCACTAAGCTAACATTGCAGGATCTATCACTAAGCTAACATTGCAGGAGACTGTCACCATGCTAAAAGAGCAGGAGACTGTCACTATGTTAAAAGAGCAGGAGACTGTCACCATGCTAACATTGCAGGCGATTGTCACCATGCTAAAAGAGCAGGAGACTGTCGCTATGCTAACATTGCAGGCGATTGTCACCATGCTAAAAGAGCAGGAGACTGTCGCTATGCTAACATTGCAGGTGACTGTCACTATGCTAACATTGCTGGAGACTGTCACTATGCTAACATTGTAGGAGACTGTCACTATGCTAAAAGAGCAGGAGACTGTCACTATGCTAAAAGAGCAGGAGACTGTCACCATGCTAAAAGAGCAGGAGACTGTCGCTATGCTAACATTGCAGGACACTATCACTAAGCTAACATTGCAGGCGATTGTCACCATGCTAAAAGAGTAGGAGACTGTCGATATGCTAACATAGCAGGCGATTGTCACCATGCTAAAAGAGCAGGACACTATCACTAAGCTAACATTGTAGGCGATTGTCACCATGCTAACAGAGCAGGAGACTGTCGCTATGCTAACATTGCAGGAGACAGTCACTATGCTAACATTGCAGGAGACTATCACTCTGCTAAAAGAGCAGGAGACTGTCACTATGCTAACATTGCAGGCGACTGTCGCTATTCTAACATTGCAGGACACTATCACTAACCTAACATTGCAGGCAAATGTCACCATGCTAAAAGAGCAGGAGACTGTCACTATGCTAAAAGAGCAGGAGACTGTCACTATGCTAACATTGCAGGCGATTGTCACTATGCTAAAAGTGCAGGAGACTGTCACTATGCTAAAATTGCAGGAGACTGTCACCATGCTGAAAGAGCAGGAGACTGTCACTATGCTAACATTGCAGGCGATTGTCACTATGCTAAAAGAGCAGGAGACTGTCACTATGCTAACATTGCAGGAGACAGTCACTATGCTTATATTGAAGGAGACTGTCACAATGCTAACATTGCAGGCGATTGTCACCATGCTAAATGAGCAGGAGACTGTCACTATGCTAAATGAGCAGGAGACTGTCACTAAGCTAACATTGCAGGAGAAATTCACTATGCAAAAAGAGCAGGAGACTGTCACTATGCTAACATTGAAGGAGACTGTCACTATGCTAACATTGCAGGAGACTGTCACTATGCTAACATTACAGGAGACTGTCACTATGCTAACATTGCAGGAGACTATCACTAAGCTAACATTGCTGGAAACTATCACTAAGCTAACATTGCTGGCCATTGTCGCCATGCTAAAAGAGCAGGAGACTGTCACTATGCTAACATTGCAGGAGGCTATCACTATGCTAACATTGCAAGCGATTGTCACCATGCTAAAAGAGCAGGAGACTGTCACTATGCTAAAAGAGCAGGAGACTGTCACTATGCTAAAAGAGCAGGACACTATCACTAAGCTAACATTGCAGGCGATTGTCACAATGCTAAAAGAGCAGGAGACTGTCACTATGCTAACATTGCAGGCGATTGTCACCATGCTAACAGAGCAGGAGACTGTCGCTATGCTAACATTGCAGGAGACAGTCACTATGCTAACATTGCAGGAGACTATCACTATGCTAAAAGAGCAGGAGACTGTCACTATGCTAACATTGCAGGCGACTGTCGCTATTCTAACAATTCAGGACACTATCACTAACCTAACATTGCAGGCGATTGTCACCATGCTAAAAGAGCAGGAGACTGTCACTATGCTAAAAGAGCAGGAGACTGTCACTATGCTAACATTGCAGGCAATTGTCACTATGCTAAAAGAGCAGGAGACTGTCACTATGCTAACATTGCAGGAGACTGTCACCATGCTAAAAGAGCAGGAGACTGTCACTAAGCTAACATTGCAGGCGATTGTCACTATGCTAAAAGAGCAGGAGAATGTCGCTATGCTAACATTGCAGGACACTATCACTAAGCTAACATTGCAGGAGACTGTCATTATGCTAAAGAGCAGGAGATTGTCACTATGCTAAAAGAGCAGGAGACTGTCACTATGCTAACATTGCAGGTGATTGTCACCATGCTAAAAGAGCAGGAGACTGTCACTATGCTAAAAGAGCAGGAGACTGTCACTATGCTAACATTGCTGGAGACTGTCACTATGCTAAAAGAGCAGTAGACTGTCACTATGCTAAAAGAGCAGGAGACTGTCACTATGCTAACTTTGCAGGAGACTGTCACTAAGCTAACATTGCAGCCGATTGTCACCATGCTAAAAGAGCAGGAGACTGTCACTATGCTAACATTGCAGGAGACTGTCACCATGCTAAAAGAGCAGGAGATTGTCACCATGCTAACAATGCAGGCGATTTTCACTATGCTAAAAGAGCAGGAGACTGTCGCTATGCTAACATTGCAGGACACTATCACTAAGCTAACATTGCAGGAGACTGTCACTATGCTAAAAGAGCAGGAGACTGTCACTGTGCTAACATTGCAGGCGATTGACACCATGCTAAAAGAGCAGGAGACTGTTACTATGCTAACATTGCAGGTGATTGACACCATGCTAAAAGAGCAGGAGACTGTTACTATGCTAACATTGCAGGTGATTGACACCATGCTAAAAGAGCAGGAGACTGTCACTATGCTAACATTGCAGGAAACTGTCACTATGCTAAAAGAGCAGGAGACTGTCATATGCTAACATTGCAGGAGACTGTCACCATGTTAAAAGAGCAGTAGACTGTCACAATGCTAAAAGAGCAGGAGACTGTCACTATGCTAACATTGAAGGAGACTGTCACTATGCTAACATTGCAGGAGACTGTCACTATGCTAACATTGCAGGAGACTGTCACCATGCTAAAAGAGCAGGAGACTGTCACTTTGCTAACATTGCAGGCGATTGTCACTATGCTAAAAGAGCAGGAGACTGTCGCTATGCTAACATTGCAGGCGATTGTCACCATGCTAAAAGAGCAGGAGACTGTCACTAAGCTAACATTGCAGGAGACTGTCACTATGCTAACATTGCAGGACACTATCACTAAGCTAACATTGCAGGCGATTGTCACCATGCTAAAAGAGCAGGAGACTGTCACTATGCTAAATGAGCAGGAGACTGTCACTAAGCTAACATTGCAGGAGAATTTCACTATGCAAAAAGAGCAGGAGACTGTCACTATGCTAACATTGAAGGAGACTGTCACTATGCTAACATTGCAGGAGACTGTCACTATGCTAACATTACAGGAGACTGTCACTATGCTAACATTGCAGGACACTATCACTAAGCTAACATTGCAGGAAACTATCACTAAGCTAACATTGCAGGCCATTGTCGCCATGCTAAAAGAGCAGGAGACTGTCACTATGCTAACATTGCAGGAGGCTATCACTATGCTAACATTGCAAGCAATTGTCACCATGCTAAAAGAGCAGGAGACTGTCACTATGCTAAAAGAGCAGGAGACTGTCACTATGCTAAAAGAGCAGGACACTATCACTAAGCTAACATTGCAGGCGATTGTCACTATGCTAAAAGAGCAGGAGACTGTCACTATGCTAACATTGCAGGCGATTGTCACCATGCTAACAGAGCAGGAGACTGTCGCTATGCTAACATTGCAGGAGACAGTCACTATGCTAACATTGCAGGAGACTATCACTATGCTAAAAGAGCAGGAGACTGTCACTATGCTAACATTGCAGGCGACTGTCGCTATTCTAACAATTCAGGACACTATCACTAACCTAACATTGCAGGCGATTGTCACCATGCTAAAAGAGCAGGAGACTGTCACCATGCTAAAAGAGCAGGAGACTGTCACTATGCTAACATTGCAGGCAATTGTCACTATGCTAAAAGAGCAGGAGACTGTCACTATGCTAACATTGCAGGAGACTGTCACGATGCTAAAAGAGCAGGAGACTGTCACTATGCTAACATTGCAGGAGACTGTCACCATGGTAACATTGCAGGACACAATCACTAAGCTAACATTGCAGGCGATTGTCACTATGCTAAAAGAGCAGGAGAATGTCGCTATGCTAACATTGCAGGACACTATCACTAAGCTAACATTGCAGGAGACTGTCATTATGCTAAAAGAGCAGGAGATTGTCACTAAGCTAAAAGAGCAGGAGACTGTCACTATGCTAACATTGCAGGTGATTGTCACCATGCTAAAAGAGCAGGAGACTGTCACTATGCTAAAAGTTCAGGAGACTGTCACTATGCTAACATTGCTGGAGACTGTCACTATGCTAAAAGAGCAGTAGACTGTCACTATGCTAAAAGAGCAGGAGACTGTCACTAAGCTAACATTGCAGCCGATTGTCACCATGCTAAAAGAGCAGGAGACTGTCACTATGCTAAGATTGCAGGAGACTGTCACCATGCTAAAAGAGCAGGAGATTGTCACCATGCTAACAATGCAGGCGATTTTCACTATGCTAAAAGAGCAGGAGACTGTCGCTATGCTAACATTGCAGGACACTATCACTAAGCTAACATTGCAGGAGACTGTCACTATGCTAAAAGAGCAGGAGACTGTCACTACGCTAAAAGAGCAGGAGACTGTCACTATGCTAACATTGCAGGCGATTGTCACCATGCTAATAGAGCAGGAGACTGTCACTATGCTAACATTGCAGGACACTATCACTAAGCTAACATTGCAGGCGATTGTCACCATGCTAAATGAGCAGGAGACTGTCACTGTGCTAACATTGCAGGCGATTGACACCATGCTAAAAGAGCAGGAGACTGTCACTATGCTAACATTGCAGGCGATTGACACCATGCTAAAAGAGCAGGAGACTGTCACTATGCTAACATTGCAGGAGACTATCACTATGCTAAAAGAGCAGGAGACTGTCACTATGCTAACATTGCAGGCGATTGTCACCATGCAAAATGAGCAGGAGACTGTCACTATGCTAACATTGCAGGCGATTGTCACCATGCTAAAAGAGCAGGAGACTGTCACTATGCTAACATTGCAGGAGACTGTCACCATGTTAAAAGAGCAGCAGACTGTCACAATGCTAAAAGAGCAGGAGACTGTCACTATGCTAACATTGAAGGAGACTGTCACTATGCTAACATTGCAGGAGACTGTCACTATGCTAACATTGCAGGAGACTGTCACCATGCTAAAAGAGCAGGAGACTGTCACTTTGCTAACATTGCAGGCGATTGTCACTATGCTAAAAGAGCAGGAGACTGTCGCTATGGTAACATTGCAGGCGATTGTCACCATGCTAAAAGAGCAGGAGACTGTCACTAAGCTAACATTGCAGGAGACTGTCACTATGCTAACATTGCAGGACACTATCACTAAGCTAACATTGCAGGCGATTGTCACCATGCTAAAAGAGCAGGAGACTGTCACTATGCTAACATTGAAGCGATTGTCACCATGCTAAAAGTGCAGGAGACTGTCAATATGCTAACATTGCAGGAGACTGTCGCTATGCTAACATTGCAGGCGATTGTCAACATGCTAAAAGAGCAGGAGACTGTCACCATGCTAAAAGAGCAGGAGACTGTCACAATGCTAAAACAGCAGGAGACTGTCACCATGCTAAAAGAGCAGTAGACTGTCGCTATGCTAACAGAACAGGGGACTGTCACAATGCTAACATTGCAGGCGATTGTCACCATGCTAAAAGAGCAGGAGACTGTCACTATGCTAACATTGCAGGCGATTGTCACCATGCTAAAAGAGCAGGAGACTGTCACTATGCTAACATTGCAGGACACTATCACTAAGCTAACATTGCAGGCGATTGTCACCATGCTAAATGAGCAGGAGACTGTCACTGGGCTAACATTGCAGGCGATTGACACCATGCTAAAAGAGCAGGAGACTGTCACTATGCTAACATTGCAGGCGATTGACACCATGCTAAAAGAGCAGGAGACTGTCACTATGCTAACATTGCAGGAGACTGTCACTATGCTAAAAGAGCAGGAGACTGTCACTATGCTAACATTGCAGGCGATTGTCACTATGCTAAAAGAGCAGGAGACTGTCACTATGCTAACATTGCAGGCGATTGTCACCATGCTAAAAGAGCAGGAGACTGTCACTATGCTAACGTTGCAGGAGACTGTCACCATGTTAAAAGAGCAGTAGACTGTCACAATGCTAAAAGAGCAGGAGACTGTCACTATGCTAACATTGCAGGCGATTGTCACCATGCTAAAAGAGCAGGAGACTGTCACTAAGCTAACATTGCAGGAGACTGTCACTATGCTAACATTGCAGGACACTATCACTAAGCTAACATTGCAGGCGATTGTCACCATGCTAAAAGAGCAGGAGACTGTCACTATGCTAAATGAGCAGGAGACTGTCACTAAGCTAACATTGCAGGAGAATTTCACTATGCAAAAAGAGCAGGAGACTGTCACTATGCTAACATTGCAGGAGACTGTCACTATGCTAAAAGAGCAGGAGACTGTCACTATGCTAACATTGCAGGCGATTGTCACTATGCTAAAAGAGCAGGAGACTGTCACTATGCTAACATTGCAGGCGATTGTCACCATGCTAAAAGAGCAGGAGACTGTCACTATGCTAACGTTGCAGGAGACTGTCACCATGTTAAAAGAGCAGTAGACTGTCACAATGCTAAAAGAGCAGGAGACTGTCACTATGCTAACATTGCAGGCGATTGTCACCATGCTAAAAGAGCAGGAGACTGTCACTAAGCTAACATTGCAGGAGACTGTCACTATGCTAACATTGCAGGACACTATCACTAAGCTAACATTGCAGGCGATTGTCACCATGCTAAAAGAGCAGGAGACTGTCACTATGCTAAATGAGCAGGAGACTGTCACTAAGCTAACATTGCAGGAGAATTTCACTATGCTAAAAGAGCAGGAGACTGTCACTATGCTAACATTGAAGGAGACTGTCACTATGCTAACATTGCAGGAGACTGTCACTATGCTAAAAGAGCAGGAGACTGTCACTATGCTAAAAGAGCAGGAGACTGTCACTATGCTAACATTGCAGGAGACTGTCACTAAGCTAACATTGCTGGAGACTGTCACCATGCTAAAAGAGCAGGAGACTGTCACTATGCTAACATTGCAGGAGACTATGACTAAGCGAACATTGCAGGAGAATGTCGCTATGCTAACATTGCAGGAGACTGTAACTATGCTAAAAGAGCAGGACACTGTCACTATGCTAAAAGGGCAGGAGACTGTCACTATGCTAACATTGCAGGAGACTGTCGCTATGCTAACATTGCAGGCGATTGTCACCATGCTAACAGAGCAGGAGACTGTCGCTATGCTAACGTTGCAGGAGACAGTCACTATGCTAACATTGCAGGAGACTATCACTATGCTAAAAGAGCAGGAGACTGTCACTATGCTAACATTGCAGGCGACTGTCGCTATTCTAACAATTCAGGACACTATCACTAACCTAACATTGCAGGCGATTGTCACCATGCTAAAAGAGCAGGAGACTGTGACTATGCTAAAAGAGCAGGAGACTGTCACTATGCTAACATTGCAGGCGATTGTCACTATGCTAAAAGAGCAGGAGACTGTCACTATGCTAACATTGCAGGAGACTGTCACCATGCTAAAAGAGCAGGAGACTGTCACTATGCTAACATTGCAGGCGATTGTCACTATGCTAAAAGAGCAGGAGACTGTCACTATGCTAACATTGCAGGAGACTGTAACTATGCTTATATTGAAGGAGACTGTCACAATGCTAACATTGCAGGCGATTGTCACCATGCTAAAAGAGCAGGAGACTGACACTATGCTAACATTGCAGGCGATTGTCACTATGCTAAAAGAGCAGGAGACTGTCACTATGCTAAATGAGCAGGAGACTGTCTCTAAGCTAACATTGCAGGAGAATGTCACTATGCTAAAAGAGCAGGCGACTGTCACTATGCTAACATTGAAGGAGACTGTCACTATGCTAACATTGCAGGAGACTGTCACTATGCTAACATTGAAGGAGACTGTCACTATGCTAACATTGCAGGAGACTGTCACTATGCTAACATTGCAGGAGACTGTCACCATGCTAAAAGAGCAGGAGACTGTCACTTTGCTAACATTGCAGGCGATTGTCACTATGCTAAAAGAGCAGGAGACTGTCGCTATGCTAACATTGCAGGCGATTGTCACCATGCTAAAAGAGCAGGAGATTGTCACTAAGCTAACATTGCAGGAGACTGTCACTATGCTAACATTGCAGGACACTATCAGTAAGCTAACATTGCAGGCGATTGTCACCATGCTAAAAGAGCAGGAGACTGTCACTATGCTAACATTGAAGCGATTGTCACCATGCTAAAAGAGCAGGAGACTGTCAATATGCTAACATTGCAGGAGACTGTCGCTATGCTAACATTGCAGGCGATTGTCAGCATGCTAAAAGAGTTGGAGACTGTCACCATGCTAAAAGAGCAGGAGACTGTCACAATGCTAAAACAGCAGGAGACTGTCACCATGCTAAAAGAGCAGAAGACTGTCGCTATGCTAACAGAACAGGGGACTGTCACAATGCTAACATTGCAGGCGATTGTCACCATGCTAAAAGAGCAGGAGACTGTCACTATGCTAACATTGCAGGAGACTGTCGCTATGCTAACATTGCAGGAGACTGTCACTATGCTAAAAGAGCAGGAGACTGTCACTATGCTAAAAGAGCAGGAGACTGTCACTATGCTAACATTGCAGGAGACTGTCACTAAGCTAACATTGCAGGAGACTGTCACCATGCTAAAAGTTCAGGAGACTGTCACTATGCTAACATTGCAGGAGACTATCACTAAGCTAACATTGCAGGAGACTGTCGCTATGCTAACATTGCAGGAGACTGTAACTATGCTAAAAGAGCAGGAGACTGTCACTATGCTAAAAGGGCAGGAGACTGTCACTATGCTAACATTGCAGGAGACTGTCGCTATGCTAACATTGCAGGAGACTGTCAATATGCTAAAAGAGCAGGAGACTGTCACTATGCTAACATTGCAGGAGAATGTCACTAAGCTAAAATTGCAGGCGATTGTCAGCATACTAAAAGAGCCGGAGACTGTCACCATGCTAAAAGAGCAGGAGACTGTCACTATGCTAAAAGAGCAGGAGACTGTCACTATGCTAACATTGCAGGAGATTGTCACCATGCTAAAAGAGCAGGAGACTGTCAGCATGCTAAAAGAGCAGGAGACTGTCACTATGCTAAAAGAGCAGGAGACTGTCACTAAGCTAACATTGCAGGCGATTGCCACCATGCTATCAGAGCAGGAGACTGTCGCTATGCTAACATTGCAGGTGACTGTCATTATGCTAACATTGCAGGAGACTGTCACTATGCCAACATTGCAGGCTATTGTCACCATGCTAAAAGAGCAGGAGACTGTCACCATGCTAAAAGAGCAGGAGACTGTCACTATGCTAACATTGCTGGCGATTTTCACCATGCTAAAAGAGCAGGAGACTGCCACCATGCTAACATTGCAGGAGACTGTCACCATTCTAAAAGAGCAGGAGACTGTCACTATGCTAACATTGCAGGAGACTGTCACTATGCTAACATTGCAGGGACTGTCACTAAGCTAACATTGCAGGAGACTGTCATTATGCTAACATTCCGATTGTCACCATGCTAAAAGAGCAGGAGAATGTCACTAAGCTAACATTGCAGGCGATTGTCACCGTGCTAAAAGAGCAGGAGACTGTCACGATGCTAACATTGTAGGACACTATCACTAAGCTAACATTGCAGGAGACTGTCACCATGCTAAAAGAGCAGGAGACTGTCACTATGCTAACATTGCAGGACACTATCACTAAGCTAACATTGCAGGCGATTGTCACCATGCTAAAAGAGCAGGAGACTGTCACTATGCTAACATTGCAGGACACTATCACTAAGCTAACATTGCAGGAGACTGTCACCATGCTAAAAGAGCAGGAGACTGTCACTATGTTAACATTGCAGGCGATTGTCACTGTGCAAAAAGAGCAGGAGACTGTCACTATGCTAACATTGCAGGAGACTGTCACCATGGTAACATTGCAGGACACAATCACTAAGCTAACATTGCAGGCGATTGTCACTATGCTAAAAGAGCAGGAGAATGTCGCTATGCTAACATTGCAGGACACTATCACTAAGCTAACATTGCAGGAGACTGTCATTATGCTAAAAGAGCAGGAGATTGTCACTATGCTAAAAGAGCAGGAGACTGTCACTATGCTAACATTGCAGGAGATTGTCACCATGCTAAAAGAGCAGGAGACTGTCACTATGCTAAAAGAGCAGGAGACTGTCACTATGCTAACATTGCTGGAGACTGTCACTATGCTAAAAGAGCAGGAGATTGTCACTATGCTAAAAGAGCAGGAGACTGTCACTATGCTAACATTGCAGGATACTGTCACTAAGCTAACATTGCAGCCGATTGTCACCATGCTAAAAGAGCAGGAGACTGTCACTATGCTAACATTGCAGGAGACAGTCACCATGCTAAAAGAGCAGGAGATTGTCACCATGCTAAAAGAGCAGGAGACTGTCACTATGCTAACATTGCAGGACACTATCACTAAGCTAACATTGCAGGAGACTGTCACTATGCTAAAAGAGCAGGAGAATGTCACTACGCTAAAAGAGCAGCGGACTGTCACTATGCTAACATTGCAGGCGATTGTCACCATGCTAAAAGAGCAGGAGACTGTCACTATGCTAACATTGCAGGACACTATCACTAAGCTAACATTGCAGGCGATTGTCACCATGCTAAATGAGCAGGAGACTGTCACTGTGCTAACATTGCAGGCGATTGACACCATGCTAAAAGAGCAGGAGACTGTCACTATGCTAACATTGCAGGAGACTGTCACTATGCTAAAAGAGCAGGAGACTGTCACTATGCTAACATTGCAGGCGATTGTCACCATGCTAAAAGAGCAGGAGACTGTCACTATGCTAACATTGCAGGAGAATGTCACTATGCTAAAAGAGCAGGAGACTGTCACTATGCTAACATTGCAGGCGATTGTCACCATGCTAAAAGAGCAGGAGACTGTCGCTATGCTAACATTGCAGGACACTATCACTAAGCTAACATTGCAGGTGATTGTCACCATGCTAAAAGAGCAGGAGACTGTCGCTATGCTAACATTGCAGGACACTATCACTCAGCTAACATTGCAGGCGATTGTCACCACGCTAAATGAGCAGGAGACTGTCACTATGCTAACATTGCAGGCGATTGACACCATGCTAAAAGAGCAGGAGACTGTCACTATGCTAACATTGCAGGAGACTGTCACTATGCTAAAAGAGCAGGAGACTGTCACTATGCTATCATTGCAGGCGATTGTCACCATGCAAAAAGAGCAGGAGACTGTCACTATGCTAACATTGCAGGCGATTGTCACCATGCTAAAAGAGCAGGAGACTGTCACTATGCTAACATTGCAGGAGACTGTCACCATGTTAAAAGAGCAGTAGACTGTCACAATGCTAAAAGAGCAGGAGACTGTCACTATGCTAACATTGAAGGAGACTGTCACTATGCTAACATTGCAGGAGACTGTCACTATGCTAACATTGCAGGAGACTGTCACCATGCTAAAAGAGCAGGAGACTGTCACTTTGCTAACATTGCAGGCGATTGTCACTATGCTAAAAGAGCAGGAGACTGTCGCTATGCTAACATTGCAGGCGATTGTCACCATGCTAAAAGAGCAGGAGACTGTCACTAAGCTAACATTGCAGGAGACTGTCACTATGCTAACATTGCAGGACACTATCACTAAGCTAACATTGCAGGCGATTGTCACCATGCTAAAAGAGCAGGAGACTGTCACTATGCTAACATTGAAGCGATTGTCACCATGCTAAAAGAGCAGGAGACTGTCAATATGCTAACATTGCAGGAGACTGTCGCTATGCTAACATTGCAGGCGATTGTCAACATGCTAAAAGAGCAGGAGACTGTCACCATGCTAAAAGAGCAGGAGACTGTCACAATGCTAAAAAAGCAGGAGACTGTCACCATGCTAAAAGAGCAGTAGACTGTCGCTATGCTAACAGAACAGGGGACTGTCACAATGCTAACATTGCAGGCGATTGTCACCATGCTAAAAGAGCAGGAAACTGTCACTATGCGAACATTGCAGGAGACTGTCACTAAGCTAACATTGCAGGAGACTGTCACCATGCTAAAAGAGCAGGAGATTGTCACTATGCTAACATTGCAGGAGACTATCACTAAGCTAACATTGCAGGAGACTGTCGCTATGCTAACATTGCAGGAGACTGTAACTATGCTAAAAGAGCAGGAGACTGTCACTATGCTAACATTGCAGGAGACTGTCACTAAGCTAAAATTGCAGGCGATTGTCAGCATACTAAAAGAGCCGGAGACTGTCACCATGCAAAAAGAGCAGGAGACTGTCACTATGCTAAAAGAGCAGGAGACTGTCACTATGCTAACTTTGCAGGAGACTGTCACTATGCTAACATTGCTGGTGATTGTCAACATGCTAAAAGAGCAGGAGACTATCACCATGCTAAAAGAGCAGGAGACTGTCACTATGCTAAAAGAGCAGGAGACTGTCACTAAGCTAACATTGCAGGCGATTGCCACCATGCTATCAGAGCAGGAGACTGTCGCTATGCTAACATTGCAGGTGACTGTCACTATGCTAACATTGCAGGAGACTGTCACTATGCCAACATTGCAGGCTATTGTCACCATGCTAAAAGGGCAGGAGACTGTCACTATGCTAAAAGAGCAGGAGACTGTCACTATGCTAACATTGCTGGCGATTGTCACCATGCTAAAAGAGCAGGAGACTGTCACCATGCTAACATTGCAGGAGACTGTCACCATTCTAAAAGAGCAGGAGACTGTCACTATGCTAACATTGCAGGAGACTGTCACTATGCTAACATTGCAGAGACTGTCACTAAGCTAACATTGCAGGAGACTGTCACTATGCTAACATTGCAGGCGATTGTCACCATGCTAAAAGAGCAGGAGAATGTCACTATGCTAACATTGCAGGCGATTGTCACCGTGCTAAAAGAGCAGGAGACTGTCACGATGCTAACATTGCAGGACACTATTACTAAGCTAACATTGCAGGAGACTGTCACCATGCTAAAAGCGCAGGAGACTGTCACTATGCTAACATTGCAGGACACTATCACTAAGCTAACATTGCAGGCGATTGTCACCATGCTAAAAGAGCAGCAGACTGTCACTATGCTAACATTGCAGGACACTATCACTAAGCTAACATTGCAGGAGACTGTCACCATGCTAAAAGAGCAGGAGACTGTCACTATGTTAACATTGCAGGCGATTGTCACTGTGCAAAAAGAGCAGGAGACTGTCACTATGCTAACATTGCAGGAGACTGACACCATGGTAACATTGCAGGACACAATCACTAAGCTAACATTGCAGGCGATTGTCACTATGCTAAAAGAGCAGGAGAATGTCGCTATGCTAACATTGCAGGACACTATCACTAAGCTAACATTGCAGGAGACTGTCATTATGCTAAAAGAGCAGGAGATTGTCACTATGCTAAAAGAGCAGGAGACTGTCACTATGCTAACATTGCAGAAGATTGTTACCATGCTAAAAGAGCAGGAGACTGTCACTATGCTAAAAGAGCAGGAGACTGTCACTATGCTAACATTGCTGGAGACTGTCACTATGCTAAAAGAGCAGGAGACTGTCACTATGCTAAAAGAGCAGGAGACTGTCACTATGCTAACATTGCAGGAGACTGTCACCATGCTAAAAGAGCAGGAGATTGTCACCATGCTAACATTGCAGGTGATTGTCACCATGCTAAAAGAGCAGGAGACTGTCACTATGCTAACATTGCAGGAGACTGTCACCATGCTAAAAGAGCAGGAGATTGTCACCATGCGAACAATGCAGGCGATTTTCACTATGCTACAAGAGCAGGAGACTGTCGTTATGCGAACATTGCAGGACACTATCACTAAGCTAACATTGCAGGAGACTGTCACTATGCTAAAAGAGCAGGAGACTGTCACTACGCTAAAAGAGCAGGAGACTGTCACTATGCTAACATTGCAGGCGATTGTCACCATGCTAAAAGAGCAGGAGACTGTCACTATGCTAACTTTGCAGGACACTATCACTAAGCTAACATTGCAGGCGATTGTCACCATGCTAAATGAGCAGGAGACTGTCACTATGCTAACATTGCAGGAGACTGTCACTATGCTAACATTGCAGGCGATTGACAATATGCTAAAAGAGCAGGAGACTGTCACTATGCTAACATTGCAGGAGACTGTCACTATGCTAAAAGAGCAGGAGACTGTCACTATGCTAACATTGCAGGCGATTGTCACCATGCTAAAAGAGCAGGAGACTGTCACTATGCTAACATTGCAGGAGACTGTCACTATGCTAAAAGAGCAGGAGACTGTCACTATGCTAACATTGCAGGCGATTGTCACCATGCTAAAAGAGCAGGAGACTGTCACTGTGCTAACATTACAGGTGATTGTCACCATGCTAAAAGAGCAGGAGACTGTCGCTATGCTAACATTGCAGGACACTATCACTAAGCTAACATTGCAGGCGATTGTCACCATGCTAAAAGAGCAGGAGACTATCACTATGCTAACATTGCAGGCGATTGTCACCATGCTAAAAGAGCAGGAGACTGTCGCTATGCTAACATTGCAGGACACTATCACTAAGCTAACATTGCAGGCGATTGTCACCATGCTAAATGAGCAGGAGACTGTCACCATGCTAAAAGAGCAGGAGACTATCACTATGCTAACATTGCAGGCGATTGTCACCATGCTAAAAGAGCAGGAGACTGTCACTAAGCTAAAATTGCAGGACACTATCACTAAGCTAACATTGCAGGCGATTGTCACCATGCTAAAAGAGCAGGAGACTGTCACTATGCTAACATTGCAGGAGACTGTCACCATTCTAAAAGAGCAGGAGACTGTCACTATGCTAACATTGCAGGAGACTGTCACTATGCTAACATTGCAGAGACTGTCACTAAGCTAACATTGCAGGAGACTGTCACTATGCTAACATTGCAGGCGATTGTCACCATGCTAAAAGAGCAGGAGACTGTCACTATACTAACATTGCTGGCGATTGTCACCGTGCTAAAAGAGCAGGAGACTGTCACTGTGCTAACATTGCAGGACACTGTCACTAAGCTAACATTGCAGGAGACTGTCACCATGCTAAAAGAGCAGGAGACTGTCACTATGCTAACATTGCAGGAGACTGTCACCATGCTAAAAGAGCAGGAGGCTATCACTATGCTAACACTGCAGGCGATTGTCACCATGCTAAAAGAGCAGGAGACTGTCACTATGCTAACATTGCGGGAGACTGTCACCATTCTAAAAGAGCAGGAGACTGTCACAATGCTAACATTGCAGGAGACTGTCACTATGCTAACATTGCAGGAGACTGTCACTATGCTAAAAGAGCAGGCGACTGTCACTAAGCTAACATTGCAGGAGACTGTCACTATGCTAACATTGCAGGCGATTGTCACCATGCTAAAAGAGCAGGCGACTGTCACTAAGCTAACATTGCAGGAGACTGTCACTATGCTAAAAGAGCAGGAGACTGTCACTGTGCTAAAAGAGCAGGACACTATCACTATGCTAACATTGCAGGTGATTGTCACCATGCTAAAAGAGCAGGAGACTGTCACTATGCTAAAAGAGCAGGAGACTGTCACTGTGCTAACATTGCAGGACACGATCACTAAGCTAACATTGCAGGAGACTGTCACCATGCTAAAAGAGCAGGAGAATGTCACTATGCTAACATTGCAGGAGACTGTCACTATGCTAACATTGCAGGAGACTGTCACCATGCTAAAAGAGCAGGAGACTGTCACTATGCTAAAAGAGCAGGAGACTGTCACGAAGCTAACATTGCAGGCGATTGTCTCCATGCTAAAAGAGCAGGAGACTGTTACTATGCTAACATTGCAGGAGACTGTCACTATGCTAACATTGCAGGACACTATCACTAAGCTAACATTGCAGGCGATTGTCACCATGCTAAAAGAGCAGGAGACTGTCACTAAGGTAAAATTGCAGGACACTATCACTAAGCTAACATTGCAGGCGATTGTCACCATGCTAAAAGAGCAGGAGACTGTCACTATGGTAACATTGCAGGCGATTGTCACCATGCTAAAAGAGCAGGAGACTGTCACTATGCAAGCATTGCAGGCGATTGTCACCATGCTAAAAGAGCAGGAGACTGTCACTATGCTAACATTGCAGGAGACTGTCACCATTCTAAAAGAGCAGGAGACTGCCACTATGCTAACGTTGCAGGAGACTGTCACTATGCTAACATTGCAGAGACTGTCACTAAGCTAACATTGCAGGAGACTGTCACTATGCTAACATTGCAGGCGATTGTCACCATGCTAAAAGAGCAGGAGACTGTCACTATGCTAAAAGAGCAGGAGACTGTCACTATGCTAACATTGCTGGAGACTGTCACTATGCTAAAAGAGCAGGAGACTGTCACTATGCTAAAAGAGCAGGAGACTGTCACTATGCTAACATTGCAGGAGACTGTCACCATGCTAAAAGAGCAGGAGATTGTCACCATGCTAACATTGCAGGTGATTGTCACCATGCTAAAAGAGCAGGAGACTGTCACTATGCTAACATTGCAGGAGACTGTCACCATGCTAAAAGAGCAGGAGATTGTCACCATGCTAACAATGCAGGCGATTTTCACTATGCTACAAGAGCAGGAGACTGTCGCTATGCTAACATTGCAGGACACTATCACTAAGCTAACATTGCAGGAGACTGTCACTATGCTAAAAGAGCAGGAGACTGTCACTACGCTAAAAGAGCAGGAGACTGTCACTATGCTAACATTGCAGGCGATTGTCACCATGCTAAAAGAGCAGGAGACTGTCACTATGCTAACTTTGCAGGACACTATCACTAAGCTAACATTGCAGGCGATTGTCACCATGCTAAATGAGCAGGAGACTGTCACTATGCTAACATTGCAGGCGATTGACACCATGCTAAAAGAGCAGGAGACTGTCACTATGCTAACATTGCAGGAGACTGTCACTATGCTAAAAGAGCAGGAGACTGTCACTATGCTAACATTGCAGGCGATTGTCACCATGCTAAAAGAGCAGGAGACTGTCACTATGCTAACATTGCAGGAGACTGTCACTATGCTAAAAGAGCAGGAGACTGTCACTATGCTAACATTGCAGGCGATTGTCACCATGCTAAAAGAGCAGGAGACTGTCACTGTGCTAACATTGCAGGTGATTGTCACCATGCTAAAAGAGCAGGAGACTGTCGCTATGCTAACATTGCAGGACACTATCACTAAGCTAACATTGCAGGCGATTGTCACCATGCTAAAAGAGCAGGAGACTATCACTATGCTAACATTGCAGGCGATTGTCACCGTGCTAAAAGAGCAGGAGACTGTCGCTATGCTAACATTGCAGGACACTATCACTAAGCTAACATTGCAGGCGATTGTCACCATGCTAAAAGAGCAGGAGACTGTCACCATGCTAAAAGAGCAGGAGACTATCACTATGCTAACATTGCAGGCGATTGTCACCATGCTAAAAGAGCAGGAGACTGTCACTAAGCTAAAATTGCAGGACACTATCACTAAGCTAACATTGCAGGCGATTGTCACCATGCTAAAAGCGCAGGAGACTGTCACTATGCTAGCATTGCAGGCGATTGTCACCATGCTAAAAGAGCAGGAGACTGTCACTATGCTAACATTGCAGGAGACTGTCACCATTCTAAAAGAGCAGGAGACTGTCACTATGCTAACATTGCAGGAGACTGTCACTATGCTAACATTGCAGAGACAGTCACTAAGCTAACATTGCAGGAGACTGTCACTATGCTAACATTGCAGGCGATTGTCACCATGCTAAAAGAGCAGGAGACTGTCACTATACTAACATTGCAGGCGATTGTCACCGTTCTAAAAGAGCAGGAGACTGTCACTGTGCTAACATTGCAGGACACTGTCACTAAGCTAACATTGCAGGAGACTGTCACCATGCTAAAAGAGCAGGAGACTGTCACTATGCTAACATTGCAGGAGACTGTCACTATGCTAACATTGCAGGAGACTGTCACTATGCTAAAAGAGCAGGAGACTGTCACTATACTAACATTGCAGGAGACTGTCACTATGCTAACACTGCAGGCGATTGTCACCATGCTAAAAGAGCAGGAGACTGTCACTCTGCTAACATTGCGGGAGACTGTCACCATTCTAAAAGAGCAGGAGACTGTCACAATGCTAACATTGCAGGAGACTGTCACTATGCTAACATTGCAGGAGACTGTCACTATGCTAAAAGAGCAGGCGACTGTCACTAAGCTAACATTGCAGGAGACTGTCACTATGCTAACATTGCAGGCGATTGTCACCATGCTAAAAGAGCAGGAGACTGTCACTATGCTAACATTGCGGGAGACTGTCACCATTCTAAAAGAGCACGAGACTGTCACAATGCTAACATTGCAGGAGACTGTCACTATGCTAACATTGCAGGACACTATCACTAAGCTAACATTGCAGGAGACTATCACTATGCTAAAAGAGCAGGAGACTGTCACGATGCTAAAAGAGCAGGAGACTGTCACTATGCTAAAAGAGCAGGAGACTGTCACTATGCTAACATTGCAGGCGATTGTCACCATGCTAAAAGAGCAGGAGACTGTCACTATGCTAACATTGCAGGAGACTGTCACTATGCTAACATTGCAGGAGACTGACATAATGTTAACATTGATGGAGACTGTCACAATGTTAAAATTACAAGACACAGTCATTAAGCTAACATTGCAGGAGACTGTCACTATGCTAACATTGCAGGCGATTGTCACCATGCTAAAAGAGCAGGAGACTGTCACTATGCTAACATTGCAGGCGATTGTCACCGTGCTAAAAGAGCAGGAGACTGTCACTGTGCTAACATTGCAGGACACTATCACTAAGCTAACATTGCAGGAGACTGTCACCATGCTAAAAGAGCAGGAGACTGTCACTATGCTAACATTGCAGGAGACTGTCACTATGCTAACATTGCAGGCGATTGTCACCATGCTAAAAGAGCAGGAGACTGTCGCTATGCTAACATTGCAGGCGATTGTCACCATGCTAAAAGAGCAGGAGACTGTCACTATGCAAACATTGCAGGAGACTGTCACTATGCTAACATTGTAGGAGAATGTCACTATGCTAACATTGCAGTAGACTGTCACTATGCTAACATTGCAGGAGACTGTCACCATGCTAAAAGAGCAGGAGACTGTCACTATGCTAACATTGCAGGACATTATCACTAAGCTAACATTGCAGGCAATTGTCACCATGCCAAAAGAGCAGGAGACTGTCACCATGCTAAAAGAGCAGGAGACTGTCACTAAGCTAACATTGCAGGACACTATCACTAAGCTAACATTGCAGGAGTCTGTCACTAAGCTAACATTGCAGGAGACTGTCACTATGCTAACATTGCAGGCGATTGTCACCATGCTAAAAGAGCAGGAGACTATCACTATGCTAACATTGCAGGCGATTGTCACCATGCTAAAAGAGCAGGAGACTGTCACTAAGCTAAAATTGCAGGACACTATCACTAAGCTAACATTGCAGGCGATTGTCACCATGCTAAAAGCGCAGGAGACTGTCACTATGCTAGCATTGCAGGCGATTGTCACCATGCTAAAAGAGCAGGAGACTGTCACTATGCTACCATTGCAGGAGACTGTCACCATTCTAAAAGAGCAGGAGACTGTCACTATGCTAACATTGCAGGAGACTGTCACTATGCTAACATTGCAGAGACAGTCACTAAGCTAACATTGCAGGAGACTGTCACTATGCTAACATTGCAGGCGATTGTCACCATGCTAAAAGAGCAGGAGACTGTCACTATACTAACATTGCAGGCGATTGTCACCATGCTAAAAGAGCAGGAGACTGTCACTGTGCTAACATTGCAGGACACTGTCACTAAGCTAACATTGCAGGAGACTGTCACCATGCTAAAAGAGCAGGAGACTGTCACTATGCTAACATTGCAGGAGACTGTCACTATGCTAACATTGCAGGAGACTGTCACTATGCTAAAAGAGCAGGAGACTGTCACTATACTAACATTGCAGGAGACTGTCACTATGCTAACACTGCAGGCGATTGTCACCATGCTAAAAGAGCAGGAGACTGTCACTATGCTAACATTGCGGGAGACTGTCACCATTCTAAAAGAGCAGGAGACTGTCACAATGCTAACATTGCAGGAGACTGTCACTATGCTAACATTGCAGGAGACTGTCACTATGCTAAAAGAGCAGGCGACTGTCACTAAGCTAACATTGCAGGAGACTGTCACTATGCTAACATTGCAGGCGATTGTCACCATGCTAAAAGAGCAGGAGACTGTCACTATGCTAACATTGCGGCAGACTGTCACCATTCTAAAAGAGCAGGAGACTGTCACAATGCTAACATTGCAGGAGACTGTCACTATGCTAACATTGCAGGACACTATCACTAAGCTAACATTGCAGGAGACTATCACTAAGCTAACATTGCAGGCAATTGTCACCATGCTAAAAGAGCAGGAGACTGTCACGATGCTAAAAGAGCAGGAGACTGTCACTATGCTAAAAGAGCAGGAGACTGTCACTATGCTAACATTGCAGGCGATTGTCACCATGCTAAAAGAGCAGGAGACTGTCACTATGCTAACATTGCAGGAGACTGTCACTATGCTAACATTGCAGGAGACTGACATAATGTTAACATTGATGGAGACTGTCACAATGTTAAAATTACAAGACACAGTCATTAAGCTAACATTACAGGAGACTGTCACTATGCTAACATTGCAGGCGATTGTCACCATGCTAAAAGAGCAGGAGACTGTCACTATGCTAACATTGCAGGCGATTGTCACCGTGCTAAAAGAGCAGGAGACTGTCACTGTGCTAACATTGCAGGACACTATCACTAAGCTAACATTGCAGGAGACTGTCACCATGCTAAAAGAGCAGGAGACTGTCACTATGCTAACATTGCAGGAGACTGTCACTATGCTAACATTGCAGGCGATTGTCACCATGCTAAAAAAGCAGGAGACTGTCGCTATGCTAACATTGCAGGCGATTGTCACCATGCTAAAAGAGCAGGAGACTGTCACTATGCAAACATTGCAGGAGACTGTCACTATGCTAACATTGTAGGAGAATGTCACTATGCTAACATTGCAGTAGACTGTCACTATGCTAACATTGCAGGAGACTGTCACCATGCTAAAAGAGCAGGAGACTGTCACTATGCTAACATTGCAGGACATTATCACTAAGCTAACATTGCAGGCAATTGTCACCATGCCAAAAGAGCAGGAGACTGTCACCATGCTAAAAGAGCAGGAGACTGTCACTAAGCTAACATTGCAGGACACTATCACTAAGCTAACATTGCAGGAGTCTGTCACTAAGCTAACATTGCAGGAGACTGTCACTATGCTAACATTGCAGGCGATTGTCACCATGCTAAAAGAGCAGGAGACTGTCATAATGCTAACATTGCAGGAGACTGTCACTATGCTAACATTGCAGGAGATTGTCACTATGCTAAAAGAGCAGGAGACTGTCACTAAGCTAACATTGCAAGCGATTGTCACCATGCTAAAAGAGCAGGAGACTGTCACTATGTTAACATTGCAGGAGACTATCACTATGCTAAAAGAGCAGGAGACTGTCACTATGCTAAAAGAGCAGGAGACTGTCACTAAGCTAACATTGCAGGCGATTGTCACCATGCTAAAAGTGCAGGAGAATGTCACTATGCTAACATTGCAGGCGATTGTCAGCATGCTAAAAGAGCAGGAGACTGTCACTAAGCTAACATTGCAGGAGACTGTCACTATGCTAACATTGCAGGCGATTGTCACCATGCTAAAAGAGCAGGAGACTGTCACTATGCTAACATTGCAGGCGATTGTCACCGTGCTAAAAGAGCAGGAGACTGTCACTGTGCTAACATTGCAGGACACTATCACTAAGCTAACATTGCAGGAGACTGTCACCATGCTAAACGAGCAGGAGACTGTCACTATGCTAACATTGCAGGAGACTGTCACTATGCTAACATTGCAGGCGATTGTCACCATGCTAAAAGTGCAGGAGACTGTCACTATGCTAACATTGCAGGAGACTGTCACTATGCTAACATTGTAGGAGAATGTCACTATGCTAACATTGCAGTAGACTGTCACTATGCTAACATTGCAGGAGACTGTCACCATGCTAAAAGAGCAGGAGACTGTCGCTATGCTAACATTGCAGGACACTATCACTAAGCTAACATTGCAGGCAATTGTCACCATGCTAAAAGAGCAGGAGACTGTCACCATGCTAAAAGAGCAGGAGACTGTCACTATGCTAACATTGCAGGACACTATCACTTAGCTAACATTGCAGGCCATTGTCACCATGCTAAAAGAGCAGGAGACTGTCACTATGCTAACATTGCAGGAGACTGTCACTATGCTAACATTGCAGGCGATTGTCACCATGCTAAAAGAGCAGGAGACTGTCGCTATGCTAACATTGCAGGCGATTGTCACCATGCTAAAAGAGCAGGAGACTGTCACTATGCTAACATTGCAGGAGACTGTCACTATGCTAACATTGTAGGAGAATGTCACTATGCTAACATTGCAGTAGACTGTCACTATGCTAACATTGCAGGAGACTGTCACCATGCTAAAAGAGCAGGAGACTGTCGCTATGCTAACATTGCAGGACACTATCACTAAGCTAACATTGCAGGCAATTGTCACCATGCTAAAAGAGCAGGAGACTGTCACCATGCTAAAAGAGCAGGAGACTGTCACTATGCTAACATTGCAGGAGACAGTCACTAAGCTAACATTGCAGGAGACTGTCACCATGCTGAAAGAGCAGGAGACTGTCACTATGCTAACATTGCAGGACACTATCACTAAGCTAACATTGCAGGCCATTGTCACCATGCTAAAAGAGCAGGAGACTGTCACTAAGCTAACATTGCAGGACACTATCACTAAGCTAACATTGCAGGAGTCTGTCACTAAGCTAACATTGCAGGAGACTGTCACTATGCTAACATTGCAGGCGATTGTCACCATGCTAAAAGAGCAGGAGACTGTCATAATGCTAACATTGCAGGAGACTGTCACTATGCTAGCATTGCAGGAGATTGTCACTATGCTAAAAGAGCAGGAGACTGTGACTAAGCTAACATTGCAGGCGATTGTCACCATGCTAAAAGAGTAGGAGACTGTCACTATGCTAACATTGCAGGAGACTATCACTATGCTAAAAGAGCAGGAGACTGTCACTATGCTAAAAGAGCAGGAGACTGTCACTAAGCTAACATTGCAGGCGATTGTCACCATGCTAAAAGAGCAGGAGACTGTCACTATGCTAACATTGCAGGCGATTGTCACCATGCTAAAAGAGCAGGAGACTGTCACCATGCTAACATTGCAGGACACTATCACTAAGCTAACATTGCAGGCGATTGTCACCATGCTAAAAGAGCAGGAGACTGTCATAATGCTAACATTGCAGGAGACTGTCACTATGCTAGCATTGCAGGAGATTGTCACTATGCTAATAGAGCAGGAGACTGTCACTAAGCTAACATTGCAGGCGATTGTCACCATGCTAAAAGAGTAGGAGACTGTCACTATGCTAACATTGCAGGAGACTATCACTATGCTAAAAGAGCAGGAGACTGTCACTATGCTAAAAGAGCAGGAGACTGTCACTAAGCTAACATTGCAGGCGATTGTCACCATGCTAAAAGAGCAGGAGACTGTCACTATGCTAACATTGCAGGCGATTGTCACCATGCCAAAAGAGCAGGACACTATCACTAAGCTAACATTGCAGGCGATTGTCACTATGCTAAAAGAGCAGGAGACTGTCACTATGCTAACATTGCAGGAGACAGTCACTAAGCTAACTTTGCAGGAGACTGTCACCATGCTAAAAGAGCAGGAGACTGTCACTATGCTAACATTGCAGGACACTATCACTAAGCTAACATTGCAGGCCATTGTCACCATGCTAAAAGAGCAGGAGACTGTCACTAAGCTAACATTGCAGGACACTATCACTAAGCTAACATTGCAGGAGTCTGTCACTAAGCTAACATTGCAGGAGACTGTCACTATGCTAACATTGCAGGCGATTGTCACCATGCTAAAAGAGCAGGAGACTGTCATAATGCTAACATTGCAGGAGACTGTCACTATGCTAGCATTGCAGGAGATTGTCACTATGCTAAAAGAGCAGGAGACTGTCACTAAGCTAACATTGCAGGCAATTGTCACCATGCTAAAAGAGTAGGAGACTGTCACTATGCTAACATTGCAGGAGACTATCACAATGCTAAAAGAGCAGGAGACTGTCACTATGCTAAAAGAGCAGGAGACTGTCACTAAGCTAACATTGCAGGCGATTGTCACCATGCTAAAAGAGCAGGAGACTGTCACTATGCTAACATTGCAGGCGATTGTCACCATGCTAAAAGAGCAGGACACTATCACTAAGCTAACATTGCAGGCGATTGTCACCATGCTAAAAGAGCAGGAGACTGTCGCTATGCTAATAGAACAGGGGACTGTCACAATGCTAACAAAGCACGAGACAATGCAGGAGACCGTAACTCTGCTAATGGGCAGGAGATTGACACTTATTACCACACCAGGAGTTTGTCAATATGGCAACAGTGCAGGGGACAGTCACTATGCTGACAGAGCAGGAGAATGTCACCATGCTAAAAGAGCAGGGCACTGTCATTATGCTAATATTGTAGTAGACGGTCCTACGAATCAGGTCAGGAAACAATCACTATGCCAACATAGGAGGAGAATGTCACTAGGTACCAAAGCATGAGGCTATCACTGGGTACCAGAACAGGATAATGATGCAAGGTACCAGAGCAGGAGGCAGCCAATATGCTAACACAGGAATTGACTTTTGCTATGTACCAGTTCAGGAAACAATCTCTATTGTGACAGCGCAAGGGACTGTCATTCTACTAATAGCACAGGAGACTATCTCACTGCTAACAGACAGTTGACTGACTCTTTATACCACAGTAGGAGACTTTCACAATATTAATAGAGCAGGCAACTGTAGCTTTGTTAATAGAGCAAGAGACTGTCACTAGGTGCAAAAGCAAGAGACCATCTCTCTGCTAACAGGCACAGATTAACACTTGATGCCACAGCAGAAGACTTTTTCTAGGTTAAAATTGCAGCAGACTGTCACTAGTTATAAAAGCAGGAGACCGTCATTCTGCTAACAGGCTGAAGACTGACACTTGATACCCCAGTAGAAGGCTGACACTATGCTAATAGAGCTGGGGACAGTTAACCTGCTAACAGGGCAAGAGACTGTCCCTACATGTAAAACCAGCAGACCTTCACTCAGCTAACGGTCAGGAGACTGACATTTGATGCCACAGCAGGAGACTGTTACCATGCTCAAATGGCAGAGACCGTCATGATGGCAACACAACAGGGGACTTTCAATATGCCAAATTTGCAGGAGACTGTCACTATGTTAACATTGCAGGAGACTGTCACTATGCTAACATTGCAGGAGACTGTCACTATGCTAACGTTGCAGGACACTGTCACTATGTTAACATTGCAGGAGACTGTCACTATGCTAACATTGCAGGAGACTGGCACTATGCTAACATTGCTGGAATCTGTCATTATGTTAACATTGATGGGGACTGTCACTATGTTGGTATTGCACGAGACTGTCACTATGCTAATAGAGCAGGTTACTGACACTCTGCTAACTGGCCATGAGATTGTCGCTAGGTACAAGAGCAGGAGACCATAACTCTGCTAATGGGCAGGAGATTGACACTCAATACCACAGCAGGAGTTTGTCAATATGGCAACAGATCATAATGCTAACAGAACAGGAGAATGTCACCAGGCAAAAGAGCAGGAGACTGTCACTATGCCATTATTGTAGGAGACTGTCAGTAGGAAACAGAGCAGGGGACAGTTACCATGCTAACATAGCAGGAGAATGTCACTAGGTACCAAACCACGAGGTTATCACTGGGTACCAGAACAGGATAATGATGCAAGGTACCAGAGCAGGAGGCTGCCAATATGCTAACACAGGAAGTGACTTTTGCTATGTACCAGTTCAGGAGACAATCTCTATTGTGACAGCGCAAGGGACTGTCATTTTACTAATAGCACAGGAGACTATCTCACTGCTAACAGAGCAGAAGACTATCACTCTGCTAACAGACAGTTGACTGACTCTTTATACCACAGTAGGAGACTTTCACAATACTAATAGAGCAGGCAACTGTAGCTTTGTTAATAGAGCAAGAGACTGTCACTAGGTGCAAAAGCAAGAGACCGTCACTCTGCTCACAGGCATAGATTAACACTTGCTACCACAGCAGAAGACTGCTTCTATTCTAAAATTGCAGTAGACTGTCACTAGGTATAAAAGCAGGAGACAGACATTTGATACCCCAGTAAAAGGCTGTCTAATAGAGCAGGCGACAGCTAATCTGTTAGCAGGGCAAGAGACTGTCCCTAGGTGTAAAACCAGCAGACCGTCACTCTGCTAATGGGTAGGAAACTCACACTTGATGCCACAGCAGGAGACTGTCACCAAACTAAAGTGGCAGCAGACTGTCACAATGGCAACACAACAGGGGACTTTCGGTATGTCAAATTTCCAGGAGACTGTCACTATGTTAACATTGCAGGAGACTGTCACTATGCTAACATTGCAGGAGACTGTCACTATGCTAACATTGCAGAAGACTGTCACTATGTTAACATTGCAGGAGACTGTCACTATGCTAACATTGCAGGAGACTGTCACTATGTTAACATTGCAGGAGACTGTCACTATGCTAACATTGCAGGAGACTGACATAATGTTAACATTGATGGAGACTGTCACAATGTTAAAATTACAGGACACAGTCATTAAGCTAACATTGCAGGAGACTGTCACTATGCTAACATTGCAGGCGATTGTCACCATGCTAAAAGAGCAGGAGACTGTCACTATGCTAACATTGCAGGCGATTGTCACCGTGCTAAAAGAGCAGGAGACTGTCACTGTGCTAACATTGCAGGACACTATCACTAAGCTAACATTGCAGGAGACTGTCACCATGCTAAAAGAGCAGGAGACTGTCACTACGCTAACATTGCAGGAGACTGTCACTATGCTAACATTGCAGGCGATTGTCACCATGCTAAAAGAGCAGGAGACTGTCGCTATGCTAACATTGCAGGCGATTGTCATCATGCTAAAAGAGCAGGAGACTGTCACTATGCTAACATTGCAGGAGACTGTCACTATGCTAACATTGTAGGAGAATGTCACTATGCTAACATTGCAGGACACTATCACTAAGCTAACATTGCAGGCAATTGTCACCATGCTAAAAGAGCAGGAGACTGTCACCATGCTAAAAGAGCAGGAGACTGTCACTATGCTAACATTGCAGGAGACAGTCACTAAGCTAACATTGCAGGAGACTGTCACCATGCTAAAAGAGCAGGAGACTGTCACTATGCTAACATTGCAGTACACTATCACTAAGCTAACATTGCAGGCCATTGTCACCATGCTAAAAGAGCAGGAGACTGTCACTAAGCTAACATTGCAGGACACTATCACTAAGCTAACATTGCAGGAGTCTGTCACTAAGCTAACATTGCAGGAGACTGTCACTATGCTAACATTGCAGGCGATTGTCACCATGCTAAAAGAGCAGGAGACTGTCATAATGCAAACATTGCAGGAGACTGTCACTATGCTAACATTGCAGGAGACTGTCACTAAGCTAACATTGCAGGCGATTGTCACCATGCTAAAAGAGTAGGAGACTGTCACTATGCTAACATTGCAGGAGACTATCACTATGCTAAAAGAGCAGGAGACTGTCACTATGCTAAAAGAGCAGGAGACTGTCACTAAGCTAACATTGCAGGCGATTGTCACCATGCTAAAAGAGCAGGAGACTGTCACTATGCTAACATTGCAGGCGATTGTCACCATGCTAAAAGAGCAGGAGACTGTCACTAAGCTAACATTGCAGGAGACTGTCACTATGCTAACATTGCAGGCGATTGTCACCATGCTAAAAGAGCAGGAGACTGTCACTATGCTAACATTGCAGGCGATTGTCACCGTGCTAAAAGAGCAGGAGACTGTCACTGTGCTAACATTGCAGGACACTATCACTAAGCTAACATTGCAGGAGACTGTCACCATGCTAAAAGAGCAGGAGACTGTCACTATGCTAACATTGCAGGAGACTGTCACTATGCTAACATTGCAGGCGATTGTCACCATGCTAAAAGAGCAGGAGACTGTCGCTATGCTAACATTGCAGGCGATTGTCACCATGCTAAAAGAGCAGGAGACTGTCACTATGCTAACATTGCAGGAGACTGTCATTATGCTAACATTGTAGGAGAATGTCACTATGCTAACATTGCAGTAGACTGTCACTATGCTAACATTGCAGGAGACTGTCACCATGCTAAAAGAGCAGGAGACTGTCGCTATGCTAACATTGCAGGACACTATCACTAAGCTAACATTGCAGGCAATTGTCACCATGCTAAAAGAGCAGGAGACTGTCACCATGCTAAAAGAGCAGGAGACTGTCACTATGCTAACATTGCAGGAGACAGTCACTAAGCTAACTTTGCAGGAGACTGTCACCATGCTAAAAGAGCAGGAGACTGTCACTATGCTAACATTGCAGGACACTATCACTAAGCTAACATTGCAGGCCATTGTCACCATGCTAAAAGAGCAGGAGACTGTCACTAAGCTAACATTGCAGGACACTATCACTAAGCTAACATTGCAGGAGTCTGTCACTAAGCTAACATTGCAGGAGACTGTCACTATGCTAACATTGCAGGCGATTGTCACCATGCTAAAAGAGCAGGAGACTGTCATAATGCTAACATTGCAGGAGACTGTCACTATGCTAGCATTGCAGGAGATTGTCACTATGCTAAAAGAGCAGGAGACTGTCACTAAGCTAACATTGCAGGCGATTGTCACCATGCTAAAAGAGTAGGAGACTGTCACTATGCTAACATTGCAGGAGACTATCACTATGCTAAAAGAGCAGGAGACTGTCACTATGCTAAAAGAGCAGGAGACTGTCACTAAGCTAACATTGCAGGCGATTGTCACCATGCTAAAAGAGCAGGAGACTGTCACTATGCTAACATTGCAGGCGATTGTCACCATGCCAAAAGAGCAGGACACTATCACTAAGCTAACATTGCAGGCGATTGTCACTATGCTAAAAGAGCAGGAGACTGTCACTATGCTAACATTGCAGGAGACAGTCACTAAGCTAACTTTGCAGGAGACTGTCACCATGCTAAAAGAGCAGGAGACTGTCACTATGCTAACATTGCAGGACACTATCACTAAGCTAACATTGCAGGCCATTGTCACCATGCTAAAAGAGCAGGAGACTGTCACTATGCTAAAAGAGCAGGAGACTGTCACTATGCTAAAATTGCAGGCGATTGTCACCATGCTAAAAGAGCAGGAGACTGTCACTATGCTAACATTGCAGGAGACTGTCACCATGCTAAAAGAGCTGGAGACTGTCACTATGCTAACATTGCAGGCGATTGTCACCATGCTAAAAGAGCAGCAGACTGTCGCTATGCTAACATTGCAGGCGATTGTTGGCATGCTAAAAGCGCAGGAGTCTGTCACTATGCTAACATTGCAGGAGATTGTCACTATGCTAAAAGAGCAGGAGACTGTCACTATGCTAACATTGCAGGAGACTGTCACTATGCTAACATTGCAGGCGATTGTCACCATGCTAAAAGAGCAGGAGACTGTCGCTATGCTAACATTGCAGGCGATTGTCACCATGCTAAAAGAGCAGGAGACTGTCACTATGCTAACATTGCAGGAGACTGTCATTATGCTAACATTGTAGGAGAATGTCACTATGCTAACATTGCAGTAGACTGTCACTATGCTAACATTGCAGGAGACTGTCACCATGCTAAAAGAGCAGGAGACTGTCGCTATGCTAACATTGCAGGACACTATCACTAAGCTAACATTGCAGGCAATTGTCACCATGCTAAAAGAGCAGGAGACTGTCACCATGCTAAAAGAGCAGGAGACTGTCACTATGCTAACATTGCAGGAGACAGTCACTAAGCTAACTTTGCAGGAGACTGTCACCATGCTAAAAGAGCAGGAGACTGTCACTATGCTAACATTGCAGGACACTATCACTAAGCTAACATTGCAGGCCATTGTCACCATGCTAAAAGAGCAGGAGACTGTCACTAAGCTAACATTGCAGGACACTATCACTAAGCTAACATTGCAGGAGTCTGTCACTAAGCTAACATTGCAGGAGACTGTCACTATGCTAACATTGCAGGCGATTGTCACCATGCTAAAAGAGCAGGAGACTGTCATAATGCTAACATTGCAGGAGACTGTCACTATGCTAGCATTGCAGGAGATTGTCACTATGCTAAAAGAGCAGGAGACTGTCACTAAGCTAACATTGCAGGCGATTGTCACCATGCTAAAAGAGTAGGAGACTGTCACTATGCTAACATTGCAGGAGACTATCACTATGCTAAAAGAGCAGGAGACTGTCACTATGCTAAAAGAGCAGGAGACTGTCACTAAGCTAACATTGCAGGCGATTGTCACCATGCTAAAAGAGCAGGAGACTGTCACTATGTTAACATTGAAGGAGACTGTCACTATGCTAACATTGCAGGTCACTGTCACTAAGCTAACATTGCAGGAGATTGTCACCATGCTAAAAATGCAGGAGACTATCACTATGATAACATTGTAAGAGACTGTCACTATGCTAACATTGCAGAAGACTGTCACTATGCTAACATTGCAGGAGACTGACATAATGTTAACATTGATGGAGGCTGTCACAATGTTAAAATTACAGGACACTGTCATTAAGCTAACATTGCAGGAGACTGTCACAATGTTAACGTTGCAGCAGACTGTCACTATGATAACATTGTAAGAGACTGTCACTATGCTAACATTGCAGAAGACTGTCGCTATGTTAACATTGCAGGAGACTGTCACTATGCTAACATTGCAGGAGACTGTCACTATGTTAACATTGCAGGAGACTGTCACTATGCTAACATTGCAGGAGACTGACATAATGTTAACATTGATGGAGACTGTCACAATGTTAAAATTACAGGACACAGTCATTAAGCTAACATTGCAGGAGACTGTCACAATGTTAACGTTGCAGCAGACTGTCACTATGCTAACATTGCAGGAGACTGTCGCTATGCTAACATTGAAGGAGACTGTCACTATGCTAACATTGCCAGATTCTGTCACTATGTTAACATTGTAAGAGACTGTCACTATGCTAACAGAGCAGGGGACTGTCACTATGCTAACAAAGCATGAGACAGTCACTAGGTACAATGCAGGAGTCCCTTACTCTGCTAATGGGCAGGAGATTGACACTTATTACCACACCAGGAGTTTGTCGATATGGCAACAGTGCAGGGGACAGTCACTATGCTAACAGAGCAGGAGAATGTCACCATGGTAAAGAGCAGGGGACTGTTACTATGCTAATATTGCAGGAGACTGTCCTTGGAATCAGAGCAGGAAACAATCACTATGCCAACATAGTAGGAGAATGTCACTAGGTACCAAAGCACAAGTCTATCAGTAGGTACCAGAACAGGATAATGATACAAGGCACCAGAGCAGAAGACTGCCAATATGCTAACAGAGCAGGACACTGTCGCTATGTACCAGTGCAGGAGACAATCTCTATTGTGACAGCGCAAGGGACTGTCGCTCTATTAATAGCACAGGTGCCTGTCTCTCTGCTAACAGAGCAGGAGACTATCACTCTGCTAACAGACAGGTGACTGACACTTTATACCACATGGGGAGACTTTCACAATACTAATATAGCCGGCAACTGTAGCTCTGTTAATAGAGCAAGAGACTATCATTAGGTACAAAAGCAAGAGATCATCACTCTGCTAACAGGCTTAGACTAAGTCTTGATGCCACAGCAGAAGACTATTTCTATGCTAAAATTGCAGTAGACTGTCTCTAGGTACCAAACCAGGAGACCATCATTCTGCTAACAGTCAGGAGACTGACACTTGATACCCCAGTAGAAGGCTGTCACTGTGCTAATAGAGCAGGGGACTGTCAAACTGTTAACAGAGCAAGAGACTTTCACTAGGTGCAAAACCAGCAGACCGTCACTCTGTCAAAAGGGAGGAGACTGTTACCGTGCTAAAATTACAGGAGACCGTCATTATGGCAGCAGAACAGGGGATTTTCAATATGATAAAATTGCAGGAGATGTCACTATGTTATCAATGCAGGAGACTGTCACTATGCTAACATTGCAGGAGAATGTTACTATGTTAACATTGCAGAGACTGTCAGTATGCTAAAAATGCAGGAGACTCTCACTTTGCTAACATTGCAGGAGACTGTCACTATGCTAACGTAGCAGTAGAATGTCACTGGGTACCAAAGCATGAAGTATCACTAGGTACCAGAGCAGGATAATGATACAAGGTACCAGAGCAGGAGGCTGCCAATATGCTAACAGAGCAGGATTCCGTCGCTAAGTACCAGTGCAGGAAACCATCACTATGGTGACAGCGCAAGGGATGGTCACTTTACTAATCATGCAGGTGACTGTCTCTCTGCTAACAGAGCAGGAGACTATCACTCTGCTAACAGACAGGTGACTGACTCTTTATACCACAGTAGGAGACTTTCACAATATTAACAGAGCAACCAACTGTAGTTCTGTTAATAGAGCAAGAGACTGTCATTGGTAAATAATGAGGAGGATAGCCTTAGATTACAGGAGGATATAAATGGGCTGGTCAGATGTGCTGATCAGTGGGAAATGGAATTAAATCTGGATAAGTTTGTGGTGATGCACTTGGGCAGGACAAACATGGCACAGGAATACATGATGAATGGTAGGACCCTGGTTAATACCAAGGATCAGAGGGACCTTGGTGTGCATGTCCACCGGTCCCTTAAAGTAGCGGAACAGATAGATAAGGGGTTTAAGCAGGCATGGGATATTTGCCTTTATTAGCCAAGGCACAGAATAAAAGAGATGGGAGGTTATGCTGGAACTGTATAAAACGCTGGTTAGGCCACAGCTAGTGTATTGCTTGCAGTTCTGGAATCCGCATTATGGGAAGGATGTGGATTGCACTAGAGTTGCAGAGGAGATTTACCAAGGTGTTGTCCCACCACCACCACCCCCCACCCCCCCCGACCCCCCTTAAACCAGCTTATATTTCACCTCTCTTCTATTTTTACTTAGTTCTGTTGAAGGGTCATTCATACTCGAAACGTTAACTGTGTTCCTCTCTGAAGATGCTGCCAGCCTGGCTTTTTTCCAAGTATTTTTGTTTCTGTTTTGGATTTCCAGCATCCAAAGTTTTTTGCTTTTACCAAGATGTTGCCTGGGCTGGAGAGTTTTAGTTGTGAGGGGAGATTGGATAGGCTGGGGTTATTTTTCCTGGAGCAGACGGGATTGAGGGGAACATGACTGAGGTGTATAACATTATGAAGGGCATAGATAGGGTAGGCAGTAATGAACCTTTCCCCTTAGAGATAAATAACCAGGAAGCATAGATTTAAGGTAAGGGGCAAGAAGTTTTGAGCGGATGTGAAGAAGAATTTTTTCATCCAGAGGGTGGTAGGAATCTGGAACTCACTGCCTGAAAGGGTGGAAGAGGCAGAAACCCTCATAACATTTAAGAAGTATTTGTGTGCCTATGGCACACAAGGCTATGGGCCAAGTGCTGGAAAATGGGATTAGAATAGTTAGGTACTTGTTTGACCAGTGCAGACTCAATGGGCCGAAGAGTCTTTTTCTGTGCTGTAGACTCTATTATTCTATGACTCTATATTCTCTCCAATCCAATTCCCTACAGGGGAGGAGATGACATAGTGGTATTGTCGCTGGACTAGTGTTCCAGGCACCCAGAGGGTCAAATGCCATCGCAGCAGATAGTGGAATTTAAATTCAATAAAAACCTGGAATCTGTTGTAAAAACCCATCTGGTTCATTAGGTCCTTTAGGGAAGGAAATCTAACATCTTTATCCGGTCTGGTTTATATGTGACTTCAGACCGACTGCAATTGGTTGACTCTTAAAAGCCTTCTGAACAAGGTCAGTTAGGGATGGGCAATAAATGCTGGCCTAACTAGAAATGCACCCTCTGGGAACAGTACTGACTATTTATCCTGCCCTTACCCCTCAGGATTTTGAATACCTCAATCAAGTCTCCTCTCAGCCTTCTTTTCTCCAAGGAAAACAGTCCCAGCCTCTCCAATCTATCCTCATAGCTATAGTTCCTCATCCTGGGAAGCATTCTTGTGAATCTGCTCTGTGCTCTCTCCAATGGCTGCACATCCTTCCTCAAGTATGGCACCCAGAACTATATGCAGTTCTCCAGATGAGGCCGCTAGTGTTCAACATTGTATCATTGCAGTGGGTTCCACAACAGGAAACGTTTATCCACTAGGTTTTAAGGGGTATTAACAGATTGAAGTTTGAAAATATCCCCAACACAATTTCCCTCTGTATTTAAACAAAACAACCTCCTATGTCAACTTTGTCCCTGGTTTTATCCATTGCGTAGTCAGCCGGTAAATAGTTATTTGACTTATTTAGGAAAGTAATGATGCTGACCTTTCAAAGCACAAGCCAAACATAATGTCCATTATCTTACAACACCTTATGCTCCTTGACCTTTGGTTATGTATCATAGCTCCCATATTTTCCTGTTTACTGCAAAATCTCCCCTCATATTTCTTCCTCCCTGCATCACACAGCAATAAACATGGAACTTCATGACTAAACAGTCACAGTTTGGAGAGGCACTTCTACTGTTGGAACAAATCATTCAGCAAGGCACAAGGAACATCTATTCACGTCAGTATCAGCTCTCTTACAACATGTAACAATTTAAGAGGTGAGTTTTCTGCAATACAAGGATTGTAGTGAGATATGCTCTGTATTTTTTTACATTATAAAATTGCAGTGGGCTCCATAACTTTTTTGTACTTAATTGACTACAAAGCACTTTAGGACATCCTGAGGTCATGAAAGGTGCTGTATAAATGCAATTTCTTTATTTCTTTTCTTTGGTTCCTAATACTCTCGCCTAACAGAATCTATCAATGGCAGATGTGAAATCTCCAAGTGACCCCCTGCTTCAACAGTTTTTGGGGGAGAAAGCTCTGGATTTCCACTACCTCTTATGTGAAGGAATGCTAAAGCCATCTGTAACTCCCTTTATAAATGCCTCAGCTCATATTATTTAACTCAGAGTGTGGGGACTAAACCTTCAAGTCTGTAGGTTTTACTACCACACCATGCAGTCAAGACATTTGTTCAGTCTTTGGTGGGGTGGGAGACATGTGGTTGGTGGGGTGGGAGATGTGTGGTAGGTGGGGTGGGAGACGTGTGGTTGGTGGGGTAGGAGACGTGTGGTTGGTGGGGTGGGAGACGTGTGGTTGGTGGGCAGCAGCCAGTGTTTTTGTTTTAAAAAGACAAATGGCTACTGAAATCAACCAATCATTAAACAAGGGATAAACTCTTACAGAAAAACTTTACATAGTACAGGAAAACAGCAGGGATAGGGAGAAAGCTTCTTTTCTCCACATCTGAAAGCACTGACGCATGTGGGCACATCGTTGCATTGGTTCATGTACTCTTCTGTTCTCTTGCCCAGGTGAGTATTTTTCTTGTGCAGGGCTAGATGGTGAGTATTCAAGAGTTGTTCAACTGAGGCAGCATCGCAACTGAGTTTGATAGTGTTATTCACTTCCAGCTTGCTGCTTTTTGCCCAGTGGACAGTTGTGCCGCTTGTAGCAATCCTGCTGTTTAAGTCAGAGCAAACTGAATCTGAGACTTTCCTGGTTTATTTACATTAGCACCAAACCAGGCAATGCAACTATGCCACTGAGGCAGCTTATGGAAACTGTATTTAATCGCAACACCTTTTGATTCAGTATTACAAATGTTTCTCATTTCTGCAGATTCTACAAGGAGGACTCAGCCATGGCCACCCCTAACAACACCTTCCATGCCAACGACAGTGATGAGTGCCATGGTGTTCAATGCTCCTGTTGGGTCACTTTGAATTACAAGGCATTGGACATGTCAACATTTTCTTTCTACCTATTCTTTCTTCTAGTAGGTCTGATAGAGAATATCATTGTTATTTGGATAAACTGGCGGATGAGAGAGTCCAGGAAAGAAAGCAACCTTTACATTTTTAACATGGCTGTTGCTGACTTGTGTGCAGTTTTATGCATCCCATTTAGGATGACAGAGATATTGTACAATTACCACTGGATCTGGGGCAGTCTTCTGTGTAAATTTGATTCCTTCCTATATTTTGTTACTCTGTACAGTAGCATCTTCTTCCTGGCCTGTTTTAGCATTGATGAATATGTCTCACTGCGATACCCGTTCCAAGCCCAGGGATCAAGAGACCGACAAATCCGCAGGATGGTGTGTGTGTGCATGTGGACTACAGCTGTGCTCTTATCTGTACCACAATTTGTCTATGCTGACACTTTAGGAGTTGTGTATATTTACTGCTTCGCTGAAAATTTGTTATTTTCGTATGTTATAAGCTCTGTTATTTTACTTTTTGGGTTCATTATTCCTTTGTTTATAATTATAGTGAGTAATGTTTTCACTACAAGAACTATGAAGGACCCGTAAAATAATATGTGCTTATATCATTGTATTTTTGCTACACTGGTCACCTTTTTACATAACTGTATTTCTTTCCCTGATAAGCGAGTTTCTCAACTGGGTTATGCACCAGATAGTGTATTATTTTTACGACCTTTTCCCACTGTATTGTAAATCCCATTCTGTACAACTTTATGCACAAAGATTTCAGGTATCATTTAACAACCTGTGTTGTAAAGTACATGCCTACCTAAACGATATGTCAAGGAGGATGACAATGTTTCCATTTCTTCAGACACCAGACATATTGTGGTCATGATATGATTTAATCCTTTGACAGGGGACAAGAAACTGAGGGTATTAGTGATTCAGTCAAAATGACCCTTCCAAACAATTTTATTCTGTTCCTAGTTCTTGTTTCAATGTTAATTGAAAATCATTTGTGTATCTTACTGCTGTAAAGTATAAAATATTCCTATTAAAAATATTTCTAGAAGTGGGACGCAAAATGAGTGGAAGAAGATGGTTTGATGGCACAGGATGTTGATTCACTAATGCTGGAACATTCAGGATTTTATCTCATTATGTCATGCATAGGCATCATAGAAAATTCAGTTCTTTTCAGCTTCAGTTATAAAGGTGAGACCGCATCTCGAATATTGTGTACAGTTCTGGCCTCCTTATTTAAGGAAGGATGTAAATGCGTTGGAAGTGGTTCAAAGGAGGTTTACAAGATTGATACCTAGAATGAGTGGACTGTCTTATGAGGAAAGGTTGAACAGACTGGGCTTGTTTCCACTGGAGGGGTGATTTGATTGAAGTATACAAGATGCTGAATGGTCTTGGCAAGGTGGATGTCGAAAGCATGTTTTCTCTTGAGGGTGAGTCCAGAACTAGGAGGCACTGTTTTAAAATTAGAGATTGTCATTTTAGGGCAAAAATGAGAAGAATTTTTTCTCTCAGAGGGTTGTGCGACTTTGGAACTTTCTGCCTCAGAAGGTGGTGGTCGCGGGTCATTGAATATTCTTAAGGTGGAGGTAGGTAGATTCTTGTTAGGCAAGGGAATCAGAGGTTATAGGACATAGCTGGGAATATGGATATTGAAACACAAGAAGATCAGAATGGCGGAGGAGGAGGGGCTGATCAGTCTACTCTTGTTCCTATTTCCTATGTTCTTGGGATCTGACTTTGCATTTACTCATCCAGGATCACCAAGGATGGCTATAAATTGAGAGAGGGGAATGTGCAACGAGACCTGGGTGTCCTTGTACACCAGTCGCTGAAGGTAAGCATGCAGGTGCAGCAGGCAGTCAAGAAGGCAAATGGTATGTTGGCCTTCATAGCCAGAGGATTCAAGTACAGGAACAGGGATGTCTTGCTGCAATTGTACAGGGCCTTGGTGTGACCAGACCTGGAATATTATGTGCAGTTTTCGTCTCCTTAGTTCTGGAGGAAGGATGTTCTTGCTATAAAGGGAGTGCAGGGATTGTTTACCCAACTGATTCCTGGGATGGAAGGACTGACATATGAGGAGAGATTGAGCCGATTAGGATTAAATTTGCTGGAATTCAGAAGAATGAGGGGGGATCTCAAAGAAACCTGTAAAATTCCAACACGACTAGACAGGGTAGATGCAGGAAGGATGTTCCCAATGGTGGGGAAGTCCAGAACCAGGGGTCAGTGTCTGAGGAAATGGGGTAGACCATTTAGGACTGAGATCAGGAGAGATTTCTTCACCCAGAGAGTGGTGAGCCTGTGGAATTCATTACCACAGAAAGTAGTTGAGACCAAAACATTGTATGTTTTCAAGAAGGAGTTAGATATAGTTCTTGGGGTGAAAGGGATCAAAGGATATGGGGAGAAAGCGGGAGCAGGTTATTGAGTTGGATGATCAGCCATGATCATAATGAATGGCGGAGCAGGCTCGAAGGGCCGAATGGTTTACTCCTGCTCCTAGTTTCTATGTTTCTATGTAAGAACAGTTCCTTCCGAAGCCTTCTGCTAACCAAAATCTTATAGCACAAATCATTCAGTAGAAATAAGGCTTTAAAATAATTGAGTTGTGTGGGCTTTGTGGTCATGGTTCTTGGGCTGAAAGTTGTAATTGTTTGGAAACCCCTGCAATAATGCACTGAGCTACTTTGTGTAAGGATTCAGGTCCTTCAACACATTGCACTTTCTCAGTGATCCAAGAGGGGCCTAAAGCCACATGCCCACAGAGAGGAAGGGAAGAAAAAACCCAATTCTATTCCCAGCTGGCATAAGGATGTGGGAAGCCATTTTGATCCATGAAGGACCTCTACGTTTTTGAAAATATGATACCTTGAATCTCTCCCTCTACCTCTTGTGTTCTCAGTTCTAAAGTATAGAAATACTTTTGTGATAACTCTACAGCTTTTAGTAGTTTAGTAAGATGTTCTGGTAGAGGGGGAATTTCATGACCGAAATGTGTGACAGAGCTCTGCAGGCATTCAAGTGCTGGGTACACAGTACGTGTGCACCCTGGCGCCAGCAACCAGAGAGGTCTGTATCTATATGTGCTCCCACTTTATGCAAAACAGATGTGCGCACCCCCTTGAATGACTCCAAAGTTCTCCACCTAGTGCAGGTTGGGCTGTCCCATCCATGACTGACATCCTCACTACTATACCCATGATGGTGTGGTTGGAGTGCCCACAATCTACTGGGACTGGGTAGGCTTCAGAGGCTAGGCGGAACTGACACAGGCTTAGTGAATTCTCAAATGGGTGGTGCATTGCGAGGTGCTTGTTGCTGATCCAGGAGGGGACTAAACCTTGCTTTAAATCCTCCAGGTTGCTATGGCCCTCACCCAGCAACCATGCCCATTACAGCATGCACACCTCATTCTGGTCCGATGCATTCCTATCCTCTCGAATGAATGCATTCACTGTTTTGGGGTGCCTTTCCAACTCAGCAATAATCTCCTTTAAATGGACCATCTTGGCCTGCTCCTCGTGTAGCTCCGAAGCTATCACTGTGTTAAGATTTTTCGTAATTGTGTTTTTAAACCATTTATTGTGTCTGCAATTCTATGTCACCCAGACTTTTTTCACAGAGGATCCTGTATTATAAGCTATGAAAGCATTATTCCAGGTTCCCCTTCTTTATCTCCCTGCATTGCTAAAGTAGTCAGTGTGGGTAGTGTACAGTTCTGTTTTGACATTTGCAAAATCGAACTCGTAGAATTTCCTGAACATTTTTCTTAACAGGGCCTGATATTGCTGTTCTATCTCCTTGGGGTACCACTCAGGTAAGTGTACCTCTGTGAGGTTTAGAATCATGGAATCTACCGCGTAGTATACCCCCTGGTATAGCACCTTTTCAGTTGGCACTAGTACCAGCCCATTCCCTGATCCCTTGGTGGTGGCAGGGCACTTCTCCATATGTGTCCTTACTGTCAGGGCCATGGGCAGGGGCTTTTGGGCACATGCCACGATTTCAGTGGCCTTAACTGAGACTGGAGAGGATGGGTTTATGCAAGTGTGTAGGTTGGAATCCCATTCCAACCCCTTCCACATGTCCAGCCATGCTGCGGAAAAGATAATGGATACTCCTGTGGGGCAGGTCTTCCGCAATCCCCACATGCAGACGTAGATTCCCTGTTCCAATTTCCACCACTTGTCCCAGCACACACTCACCCCCCCATGATTCCTGGTAATGGTCCAATGGGTGTCGTTCCCCAGTCACTCCCAGTCAGCTGTAGCGTCCCCCATGTCTCTGCTCAGCTTCCTGAGCCACCACCACCTTCCCAGGGGAATCTGCCCTCTGCAAGTCAGACATACGTGTTTCTCCTCAGTGAGCCCGACCTGTGTGGCCACAACCTGTATGCTGGGGCAGGGGAGGGAGGCCTCCCCGTAGGTGAACCTCTGTCAGACTGGAGTATCGGGTGGAGTTAGATGCCAGCCACCCTGGTCATCTGCCCACATGGGAATAGGTAGTCATCAACTCCACGTTACCTTCGCTGCCCCTCGCAGTCACAACTGGTGCTCTCTCCCCTGAGCACCCAAAAATGTGGCAGTCCTCCACATCACCTGGCCTCCCAGCAGCCATTCCTATCAGGGTAAGTAGGAGTATGCCCCCTATCTTAACAAAATCCTTTCTGTAGGGAGACATAAGAGTATATAGCCAGGTCCCGAACGGATTCCTTGGCTTGGGTAAAGCATAGTCGAATCTTGCAACCTGATCTCAATACAAACACTCTTAGACAATAATACATAAACTACCAACCACTTTATTTAAAATTTAACTAAAACATCTCAAAATTAAATAACAGAATCTATGTACATCCACCCGAGAACCAAATGGTTCCACATTAACCAACGTAAGTTGTTTAAATCCAAGAGAAGGGAACAGTTAGTTAGGGCAAGGTCGGAGGATAAAAATCCTCAGCCTGCAGCAGGAGCAAACAAACAGACTACACAAGCAGATGCAGTGGATTGTTTTAAGGGAAGGGCCATCCCACCCACCATTTGGGACACTCCCCCGCTCATCTGAGATTCAGAAGAAGCGGGACCTGAGGGTAGAGAGTTACCTGCCCCTTACACAGGTTTGGAAGAGGTACAGCCTGAGGATAGAAATCCCCAGCCAGAGGCAATGGAGATTCCACACACCACACAAGAGGGGACAGTGGCTCGGATTGAAGACCCAACCGCCAGAAACCCTCACAAGCCAGAGTCCCTAGAAGGTCCCCATGAACGCCATGGCCAAAGAAACCATGGTCACCAGCTCCCCAGTTTAAAAGGGCAGCCCCTCAAGTCACAGATGCCAATTCAATTCACTCCATGTGATATCAAGAAATGGCTGAAGGCACTGGATATACAAAGTCTATGGGCCCTGACAACATTCCGGAAATAGTACTGAAGACTTGTGCTCCTGATCTTGCCGCATCCCTGGCCAAGCTATTCCAGAAGAGCTACAACAACTGGCATCTCCCCGGCTATGTGGAAAATTGCTCGGGTATGTCTTGTACACAAAAAGCAGGACAAATCTAACCCAGCCAATCAATTTACTCTTGATTATCAGTAAAGTAAAGAAAGGGGTCATCAACAGAGCCATCAAGCAGCATTTGCTTAGCAATAACCTGCTCACTGACACTCAGTTTGGGTTCCGTCAGGACCACTCAGCTCCTGACTTCATTACATCCCTTGTTTCAAACATGGACAAAAGAGCTGAACTCTCTTTCATAAGGAAACATCAAACAATGCAGGGCTCCCTTTGCTCTCTATTGGGTCGTTGGACTAGGTTGCATGCTCAAGTTTCTGGAGAGGGCTTGAACCCACAATATTCCAACACAGAGGATAGATGAGTGACCGCCAGGCAGTCCAAGAGAACTAGGCAATTATGCAGGATTCCCCTGGGGTCCCACTCTCCAGTGGATTTTCTGTTTTGGATCCTGAGAAGAGTGCAGTCAGAGCCAAGTTTGTGACACCACAGGTGGCTCTGCAGAACAGGAGGGGAGAAAGAAGAAGATAAAAACATAGCAACATACAAAAAGAAGCAGGAGAAGGCCATTCAGCCTGTTTGAGCCTGTTCTGCCATTCAGAATTTCCCCTAGCTGAGGGATCAATTACAGGGACCATTGTTTTAAGATGATTGGTAGAAAGATTAGTGGGGATATAAGCAAAAACCCATAGGGTGGTCAGCATTTGGAATTCATGTCCCAAATTGGTGGTTGAGGCTGAAATGTTTAACTAATTTAAAAGGTATCTAGATCTGCCATCTCAAGTGCTGTAATCTGCAAGGCTACAGACCAGTGCTGGAAAGTGGGAGGAAAAATGAGTGGCTAATTTGTTTTTTCTCTTTTATGGCCAGTACAGACATGATGGACTGAACAGTCTCTTTCTGTACCATAACTTTTCTATGGTTCTACATGTATATATGGTTGCTGGTTTTCTTTCCATGGTTGGAAAGCATTTGGGTTGACTCTGATTTGCATGGTGGTGCTGTTGCTCCACCTGGTGCTGGTGCTGACACTCTTGCTGCAATATGATGAAAAATCATTAGTACTATTCATTCAAGCTGATTTCCTCAGGCTGCCTTTATCCAAGCAGATTTGTCTTTCTAGAGCAGAGATAGTGGACATTTCAAAAATGTGAAATCACCACCATCACATGCTTTCATTTAAATAGTTCAAAGACTATTTGCAATGAGAATCAAGATATCTAGAGAACATTTATCCTGACCATACTTGCATCCTCTAGTGCCTTCTTTGCCCTCCCCAGAGATGTGCATAGGTCATCGTCATTACTGTCCACCCCAACAGTGGTGTGCCAACAATCCTTGGTGCCCTGAATCTCCTCGTGGAATCCTAGGACAGAGAGCAAGAGCAAATTTACATAGGGAAATTTAATTTTATTCAGGTTTACAGAAAATGTTTTAGATTTACCCATTTAATTGCTCAGGGCATCACATTTCTAGACAAATATACAATGCATTTTAATACAATAATAAATGCTGAGATTTAACAACCTTTGCAACCCTTTCAGGGGAGATACATTTTCCCCTCATCTTTGAAATTTACATGAGAGCACAAGAATGGCAGCTATGCAGAACTCATCAGCTTTGCCCTATGGCTCTCCTTCTCTGAGTTGTACTCCACCAATTCACCACTCAGGATCCATTGCAATAGGTACACCTTACTCTTTATAAGCAATGACAGGTGTGCAATTCCACTGATCTTATCCAGGAGGACTCTAATGTAGGTGAATTTATATACATTTGTGAGGTTAAAGTTGCCTTCCCTAAGGGTTAAGGAAACAAAGTAAATTAAACCAATGTAATTTGTTAAATTAGAGGCATCTAGAAACCAACATGTAATTTGCCTAGCGGTGTTAAAGCAATAAAAAATTGTGGTCTATGTTCTCAATTAGTTTACAGCTTTAAGAAGCAAAGTAGTTAATTCTCTAGACTCCCTCTGATGTCAGTTACTTACAAATTTAATTCTTTTAACTCTCCTTCAGCCCCTCTCTCTAGCTGCATCAATTCTTATTCCTTGATCAAACAAAATAAAATGGACAAAACAGGCAGGCAGAAAATAAAAAGAATGTTAAAATCAACGACTGGATTGGATGGCCCATATTACAAAACATTGAGTGTTGTATAAATTAATAAGCCCACTCAGATTTTGAATCTAGTAAAATGCCACACTGATGCAGGAGTTGATGGCGCTCTTCTGAAGTTACGGCTGAGGCACAGCGTTGGAGCAGAGCAAAGGGAAAGTCCAGGTTACCTTCGGTTACACCCGACATTACACCCGACCTATGGTTGCGTGATATTGGTGCGGCAGAAGTTAAGACACATTTAAGTGAAACTTACCTCTGTGTGCTAAAGATAGCAAAATTCATAAACTCTTCTTTTTAAATGCAGCTACAATTTTGCAGAGGGAGTTTTCCATTGTTATTGGGACAAAACAGAGCTAACTTTGCTGATTTGGGAGGTTTGTTAGTGGCGCTGCATTAGACTCTCGTTGTTCCATTCCCCTGTATCAATACCACTCACCTTTACCTCGAGCACGGACCTAAAACAAAATCAGCTACGAGAATGGTTTCATACTGGGCATTTTTGTAGTGTTTTTAACTCCGTTTCCCCTGGGTGCATTGGACGTATAAAGGCAACAACAATGCGGGTCTTACATAGAAAGAGGTCCCACCGTGCTTCAGAGAGGAAGGAGGAACCGACGCAGAGCCTTTGGGAGGTAGAACACCATTGCGTTATCAATATGATTGATTTAAATAAATATTTTAAAGGGGGTTGAAGAAGAGAGGGGGAGACAATAATGGAGGGAATATCAATGAAATAGCTGAAAATTGAAAGGACCGGAGGTGAAAGAAGGAACACAGGTTGTAGAAGCAGAATTCCGGGATCAGGCCGCCGGGAGAACTTGTAGACAAGGGTAGGATTTCAAATTCAATCAATAGAGGGACGGGGTGCCATTGTAGGATGGAGATGAGTGGGCAGGACACAGGTGGCAGAGGTTGGAACAAGGTGGAACTAAATTGAGAATCTAGAGAGTGGAGAACTTTGACATTTCGCTCGATAGGGTTCAGCCTGAATGCGTGACTAGGGAGGGGATGGAGATGGTGGCAAGGCCGTGGCTAAAACCAATGGCTTCCGTCTTCCTAATATTGTTGCAAGAAACTCTGTCTCATGTAAAATGTAATGTTGACAGCACCGAGGGAGTCGTCGAGTCTGGGGAACCCGGTCCCGGTCTCAAATGGAACTTGCAGTGCTTTCAGAGCAAAAAAATAGTTAAATCTGCAATGTTCCAGGAGGGTCGGACTTGAATGAAAGATTGTTTATCACGTTCTAGCCTGAAGGCTCACATTAGACAAAAACAGGAATTCCACGCATTTAGAGCAAAAAGATAGAGCGTTAAAGTGTGCAAACAAGTAAACAAAACAATGTGCTTTCCTTAAGCAATGATTGGATGTGCGTGTAGTGCAGAAGTCAAGGTATCTGTTCTTAAACTAATGTCTTTTAATTTTATGCATCATAGCAACAAATTTTCCATAGTCAGAAGGTTGAAACAGGCAGGTATTGCTTCATTAAAATTTAATCCGGATAAGTGTCAGGTGATATACTGGGGCAGGACAAACAAGGCAAGGGAATACGTGATGAGTGGTAAGATCCTGGGAAGAACCGAGGATTAGAGGGACCTTGGTGTGCAGTTGGATAAGGTGATTAAGAAGGGATATGGTATACTCGGATTGTTCTCACTAGAGCGACGGAGATTGAGGGGCGACTTGATAGAAGTTTACAAGATGATGAGTGGCCTGGACAGAGTAGATAGTCAGAAGCTTTTTCCCAGTGTGGAAGAGTCAATTACTAGGGGACATAGATTTAAGATGAGTGGAGAAAACTATAAAGATGATGTGCGGGGCATGATTTTATGCAGAGGGTAGTGAGCGTCTGGAATTCGCTGCCAGAGGAGGTGGTGGAAGCAGGTACAATAGTGGTGGTTAAGAGGCAGCTTGACAAATACATAAATAGGAAGGGAGTAGAGGGATACGGACCCCGGAAGTGCAAAATGTTTTAGTTGACTGGCAATATGATCGGCGCGGGCTTGGAGGGCCGAAGGGCCTGTTCCTGTGCTGTACTTTTCTTTGTTCTTGCCTTTATTAGCTGAGGCATAGAATATAAGAGCAGGGAGGTTATGTTGGAACGATACAAAATACTGGTTAGGCCATAGCTAGAGTATTGCATGCTGTTCTGGAAGGATGTGATTGCACCAGAGTGCAGAGGAGATTTACCAGAATGTTGTCTGGGCAGGAGAGTTTTAGTGATGAGGAGAGATTATAGACTGGAGCAGAGGAGATTGAGGGGTGACATAATTGAAGTATATTAAATTATGAGGGGCTTGGATAGAGTAGACAGGAAGGAACTTTTCCCCATGGTGGAGGGATCAATAACCAGGGGGCATGGATTTAAGGTAAGGGGCAGGAGGTTTAGAGGGGATGTGAGGAAGAATTTTTTCACCCAGAGGGTGGTGGGAATCTGGAACTCACTGCCTGAAAGGGTGGTAGAGGCAGAAACCCTCATAACATTTAAGAAGTATTTGGATGTGCACTTGTGATACTAAGGCCTAGTGCTGGAAAATGGGATTAGAATAATTTATCAAGTGTCTGTCATATTGAATTCAAAACCTTCTAGTATATTACATGCATATATGTATATATATATATATATACTAGCCAGACTGAGTTTTTTTTCTCATCGCTAGCTTATGAAAGCGAGTCTGTCTTACGTCAGTGCTGATTACAAGTTTTATTATTCATTTGACACTGTGTCACAATAAGTGGAGAATAACGAGCAATAATATCGATATTAGCACCTTTACCTTCTCCCAAGTTTTCAAGCCACGTTCTCCCATTCATGTCCCATGTTTCCTTCCAGTTTTGAGCTTTTTTGCTCACATTTTGTCTTTCTAATGCCTTTCACAACCTAACGAAGAGAACCTGAAGCGAAAAGTGACAGCGGATTCCAAAGCATTGTCCCAACCACCTAAATTTGCATTAAAAAAGGCGTTTTAGTTAATGGACTAGGCAGATAAATGAGAAATAGTTATGCAGTGTCTGAACAGTGCATTTATGTGCAGAACTTAAGCTCAGAGATCATAACCTGAAGTTGTTATCCAATTTCTGTGATGCATGTAATACCTAGAAGGTTTTGAAGTCAATATGACAAAGACACTTGATAAATTATGATAATTTAAGACCAAAGAAATTCCCATGAGTCGAACGGTATTTACCCTCGTGGTTGAGGAATCAAGGAAGGAAATTTGCAGAACGCTGGCTACCACGAGGAATCCTTGGACACCGGGGAAGGGGAAGTAACCTAAAGTAGAACTTACAAAGGCTGACAAAACAGATCCAAGGCAACTATGTGCTAATTAGCTTAATAACAACGACAGATAAAATAATAGAACCTATTCTAATCGGCAGATAAACTATGGAGTCTGAAGGTAGAGTTCCTGCTTGAGCTCTTCGATAACATTACAGATAAATTGGATTGTGCAACTTAGAATTTCAAAAAGTTTCTTGATGCGGTTTCACACGAAAGATTTCTAAAAGCCACAGGAATTTGAGGGAGAAGTTGGCATTGGCTAACAAATAGGAATCAGAACACACGTGTGGTGTAATAAGAGTGTCGTCTCATGGATCAGTGAAAGAAAGTCTTGCTTAGCGCCTTTCATAACCACTTGACGCCCAAAGTGTTTTACAGCCAATTACTTCCGAAGTGTAGTCACTGTTGCAACCTTGTCTTCATTCTACATTTTGGAAGCTTGTCAATTTTCTTGCTGGATACTTAACAAGGGAGACTAATAAAGACAGATCATAGCAAAAGATTTCACGAAGGACTTAGATTAGCTATGCAGTTGGATTAACGTATCTCTGGGCTATCGAATCCGCATCCATTATAAACCTGATTGTGATTCATCTCATTGCTATTTATCGGACCCTGCTTGTACAGATTAGGTCCAGCATTTCTCTACGTAACAGGGATAATACTGACGGTGAAGTGCTTGAAGACAGAAAGGTACTATATAAAGATCACTGTTCGTTCTTCCATCTTTTAGTTCTGATTCTGGGCCACTGAACAGACTGCTCCTCCCTTAGTGCAGGAACCATTAGCCATCACATCTCAAACAGTCTGCAATACTCTTCCTAAACACCTCCAGCTTGCTGCATCTCTCCCACTTTTAAAAGCCTCCCCAGGACCTACTAATTTATTTCTTCGAAACACCTTTCCCAAATTCTTGCTTGGCGTCCAATTGCCCTTCTTGTCAAGGATCTCGAGATATTTCGCTGTTTTTAAGGCTCCAAATGCGTCAAGTTGTTGATTTAATGCGTGTAACAGCGCAGCTCGCTGGCAGCAAAACAGTACTGTAAAACATCCAGTGACACAGGACAAGGTCAGCAACAGTTCAAATAGATAAAGTCGTGCTGTGCACCAAAAGATTTAATCCTCGCAAAAAAAAAGTAGATTCGAGCCAAACACACTATAAATTTTAAATATTAATATATATTAGGAAAATAAAAGTTCCAAAGTTCTTTTAACCCTTTCCTAGCCAAAGACCTGTTATTTTCAATGGGACGGGAACTCTGAGGTTCCCCCCACCCCTCCACCCCCGTGTGTTTTACATCAGCTGGTACACAGGAGCATCAGTCCACCCTATGGTGAATAACAGGAGACATTTGCTACAAGAACATGGACCATTGCAACAGATGGCATCACTGAAGTTACAACGTCTTTGGGGACTTCAGTTGGTCGATCTGCAGGCATCCAAATAATTCAAACGTGCCACATACAACATCAAGAAAAGACTGATCATACCACACTTGAATCTATTCAACGTGAAAATAATAAATATTTAGTTTCATTAGGGAACTAAGAACCGCACAAACGTGAATTCCTTTTTACAAAAGAGATTAATGGATGGTAATTGAAACTGGAGGCTGGCAGTGTCAATTAATTTTACATTTGGATAAATATTAAAAATTAATTTTTCATCCTTTCATATGCTAATTTATTTTTTTAATATCCGTAAGTTAAAAAGGTCTCATTACGGTCTTCTGAAAGTCTTATGTTCTACATCAATCGACATACCATACAAGAGCAAATATTGTACAATTTGTATCACAATATAGGGAGTTGGCCGACAGTATGCTGCAAGAGTATAACACAATTGAGCAGAGGATCATACTTAACATCCCTCTGCATGCACTGTCATTCTCTTTGTATTGTTTAAACCAGATTAGTATATAGATAAATTCCTCTTTGTTTGTTTCAGAGACTCTGCTATTTCTTGTGAAGATTTGGTCTTCTGTGTTCTACAATGGCTTTTGAAGCTGATTTCTTATTTGGATCAAGACAACAAAATGGGGTTTCACAAGGTTTATGGTCCTAGGTTTTACCTTCTATCAGTATCATGGAACAGGAAGACTGCATTTTAGTGAAAGACATCACACTCCATCTTACTAACAAATTTCATCTCGTAGGCATTGTATAGCAGTGCGATGATCAAATGGGTTCATTAAACAAACATACTCGGGTTAAAGGAAACCAAAACGAGCCTCACATTTGCCAATGATCAGTACAGATTAGATTACTGGGCAACCAGTTTTTCAAGTTAAAACCAATGGCCTGTTAAATCAGTAATCCGTCACTGACATGTCTTAGGTAGTTGATGTCAGAACAAGCTACAAAACTTGCATGTGACAAACTTTTTTAGAAAGGATCAAACTGTGATAAAACCCCAACTCTAGCAAAAATCTCATGAGGGTTGAAATGATATTTAATATAGGTTATTTTAAGAAGAGGTGCCAGATTGACAGTATTTTAAAATGCTGAGGTCCCTTTTCTTCCTGAGCCACAGTGATTTACCATTCATACCGGAAACTTCTAGCTCCCGAGTTTAATTATTTTCCAGTCACCTGAATTAAATCCTTTTCAATAAAAACAACCTCGTCCAATGGCACATTCTCCTACATGAATATGAATTAACAAGCAGGCTAAGAAGTCTGCTGAGAAGGTTTTAATCCCAAAACTACTTTGTTTTTCAAACTCCAATTACCTCATCCTATATCCATCCATCCCCATTCCTGTATTCCCTGTATTGAAATCAAAGGAATGAAATGTCTTCTGGTACTTCACCTGTATTCATGTTGACGTTTTTGCTGAAAGAGGAATTTCGTCCCCAGCAAGATCTATCGCAAGGACTCTAATCTTTGCCAGAACCTCAAAGTTATGAGCTCTCTACCTCTTTCAACTTTCCTTATGCCATCTATGGACTTTTGAAACCCCAAAGCTACTCTTCCTAACTTTGGTCCTGCCTTGCACTCTAGGCTTTGGAGCCTTCTCCTGGGGCTCATAGTAATTCCCTCCTTTCCCTAAATAGCATCCCCAGTAAGTTCCATCGACAGCTTGGTGTTCTGAATCCCACGCCTCTGCCATCAGGGTTCTGGAATCAGTCACATGAGATGTACAGGAATGGCTTAAGGTGAGGTTGGCTGCCAATTTACCTTCCCTGCTGTGGAAATCACTTCTGCTTGGCACCCAGCCTTTGCAACAAGAAAAGATTGGGAATGCTCAGTGAGTAGATGATCACAGGTTTAAATCCAGCCTTCCACCCATGGTGCTGGGTGTTGATGCTCTTGGCTACTAAAGCAAAATTGAAACCTTTTTTTATAGTACCAGGGAATGTTTAGAGCACAGGCCATTCAGCCCATCATAGCCGTGTTGACTCTCTGTAAGAGCAATTCCCACTCCCTCACCCTCTCCCTTTAACCATGCTAATTTTCTTTCTACAGGTGTTTTTCCAATTCTCTTTTGAAAGCACTGATCAACCATCTCCACTACATTTTCAGGTAGTGCATTTCCAGATCCAGATTAACTCAGATCTTTGAAGGTGGAGCAGTTTGAGAAAGTGATTAAAAGGCATAAAAGAGCCTGGACTTTCTAACTAGTGGCATAAAATACAAAAGCAGATAAATTATGATGAACCTTTATAACATGCTGGTTCAGCCTCAACTGGAGTATTATGCCCACTTTAGGAAGGATGCTTTAGAGAGGGTGCAGACAAAAAATAGTAGAATGGCTCCAGGGATGAGGGCAGCTAGGCTTATTCTCCTTTGAGAAGAAAAGATTGAGTGGAGATTTGATAGTGTTCAAAATCATGAGGGGTCTGGACATAGTAGATAAGAGAAACTGCTTCTGTTGGTGGAAGAGTTAAGAACCAGACTTATGGTAATTGGCAAACCAAACAACCAAACGATATGGAAAATGTTTTTTACATAATGAATCTGGAATTAACTCTTGTTGGAAAATATAGATGTGAGAGTGGAAAGTGACATGGAAAGTGTCAGAATGAGACACAAAGGATGTGGGAGTCAGTGCAGAAACAATCCTCCCTTGTTAACGCTAAATAAAATTATGCATTTCTGCTGTCATTCTCCAAAATGGACATGTAATTCAAGTCACAGCAGCATCTAAATCTTGTGATTATGGCACAGTGTAACACTCATTTTCCCCATTTTCTCACACCCTTTAAGAACAAAAAAACCAAAGAAAAGTACAGCACTTCAAGCCTGCACCGATCATATTTCCTGTCAAACTAAAACATTTTGCACTTCCGGGGTCCATATCCCTCTATGCCCATCCTATTCATGTATTTGTCAAGCTGCCTCTTAAACAGCACTATCGTACCTGCTTCCACCACCTCCTCTGGTAGTGAATTCCAGACACTCACTACCCTCTGCGTAAAAAAACTTGCCCTGCACATCTCCCCTATAGTTTTATCCTCTCACCTTGAATCTATGTCTCCTAGTAATTGACTCTTCCACACTGGAAAAAGCTTCTGACTATCTACTCAGTCCATGCCACTCATAAATATGTAAACTTCTATCAAGTCGCCCCTCAATCTCCGACACTCTAGTGAGAACAATCTGAGTTTCTCCAACCTCTCCTCATAGATAATAACCTCTAGACCTGGCAGCATCCTGGTAAACCTCCTCTGCACCCTCTCCAATGCCTCCATATCCTTCTGGTAATGTGGTGACCAGAATTGCACCTAATATTCCAAGTGTGGCCTAACCAAGGTTCTATAAAGCTGCAGCATGATTTCCCAGCTTTTATACTCAATAAGCCTGCCGATTAAGGCAAGAATGCCATATGCCTTCCTGACTACTTATCCACCTGCATTGTCACTTTCAGTGACCTGTGGAACCGTAGTTCCCTCTGCCTGTTGATGCACTTAAGTATTCTGCCATTTACTGTATAATTCCTACCTGTGTTTAGACCTTCCAAAATGCATTACCTTGCATTTATCCGGATTAAACTCCATCTGCCATTTCTCTGCCCAAGTCTCCAACCGATCTATATCCCGTTGTATCCTTTGACCATCCTCTTCACTATCTGCAACTCCTCCAACTTTAGTGTCATCTGCAACTTACTAATTAGCTCTGTTACATTTTCCTCCAAGTCATTTATGTATACTACAAACAGCAAAGGTCCCAGCACCGATCCCTGCAGAACTCCACTAGTTACAGCTCTCCATTCAGAAAAGCATCCTTCCACTGCTACCCTTTGTCTTCTATGACTAAGCCAATTCTGTATCCATCTTGCCAGCTCACCTCTGATCCCGTGAGACTTTACCTTCTGTACCAGTCTGCCATGAAGGGTCTTGTCAAAGGCCTTACTGAAATCCATGTAGAAAGCATCCACCACCCTCCCATCATCAATCATCTTTTGTCACTTCCTCGAAAAACTCAATCAAGTTAGTGAGACACGACCCCCCCTTCACAAAACCATGCTTCCAAATGATAGTAAATCCTGTCACGAAAAATCTTCTCCAATAATTTCCATACCAGTGACATAAAGCTCACTGGCTTGTAATTTCCTGGATTATCCCTGCTACCCTTCTTAAACAATGGAACAACATTGGCCATTTTCCAGTCTTCTGTGAGGGTACAAAGATTTCTGTCAAGGCCCCAGCAATTTCCTTCCTTGCCACCCTCAGTACTCTGGGGTAGATCCCATCTGGCCCTGGGGACTTATCCACCTTAATATTCTTCAAGACACCTAACACCTCCTCTTTTTTGATCTCAACATGATCCAGGCTATCTACACACTCTTCCCTAGACAAATCGACCGCTAAGTCCTTCTCTTTGGTGAATACTGATGAGAAGTATTCATTTAGTATCTCTCCCATTTCTTCTGGCTCCACACACAGATTCCCACCTCTGTCCCTGAGTGGGCCTACCCTTTCCCCGGCTACCCTCTTGCTTTTTACATATGTATCAAAGGCCTTGGGATTTTCCTTAATCCTGGTTGCCAGTGACTTTTCATGACCCCTTTTAGCCCTCCTGACTCCTTGCTTAAGTTTCTTCCTACTTTCTTTATATTCTCTACGGGCTTCATCTGTTCCCAGCCTTCTAGCCCTTACGAATGCTTCCCTTTGCTTTTTGACTAATCTTATGATATCCTTTGTTATCTAAGGTTCTTGAAACTTGCCATAGTTATCCTTCATCCTAGCAGGAACATGCCGGTCCTGAATTCTTATCAACTGACGTTTGAAAGTCCCCCAAATGTCAGTTGTTGATTTGATTTAAGTTACAATTCCTGCCGAGTATGGTTCCATGGGTACTGGCAGACACCTATACCTAGCCTTCAGTTGTCACTTTCCAGGTCCAGGATCATAGTTGATGCAGGTATTGTTCCTCTCCACCACCACTAAACATCTACACTTTCCAATAGGAATTAGAGTTAAGAGCCCTGGCTATTTCTTCTCTTGGTAAGCCAGGGAAACCATTCTGGCTGAGGCTCCATTTATTGGTCGCCTTGTTGAGCAACTGTGGTTGGTGGGTCTGGGTTTTCTAGGTCAGATCAGAGGGCGTTGAGTCCAGCAGGTAGTGGGGTGGGACCAGAGTCACTTAGAGCCTAGAATAGGCAGGAGAAGGTCAAATGAATACACGAGCCTGTTTTTTATGATAATCCAACAGTTTCCACAATCATTTTACTCAATAAATCAATATGGTGGGATATCAATGCTCAACCCGAGATTGTCAGTCCAATACCATTTTCACCAGCCACCTTATTCCTTATGTACTAATGCATTTATATTCAATTTTAGTCCAAGTTGAACACTCGTGTGCAAAAACCTAAGGTGGTAATGGGAAAAGCCTATTTGAGCCAAAATATGTTGTGTTCATTTTGAACAGTTAGAACCATAGTAACTTACAGCACAGGAGGCCATTCGGCCCATCTGGTCTGTGCCAGCCGGAGGACACCCATGTGCCCTTTCTAATCCCACCTTCCTGCACCCGGCCCATAGCCCTGCAGCTTACAGCGCTTAAGGTGCAGATCCAGGTACTTTTTAAGAGTTTAAAATTTCTGCCTCTACCACGAAATTAGGCAGCGAATTCCAGACACCCACTACCCTCTGTATAAAAAAGTTCTTCTTCATGTTCCCCCTATTGCCAATTATCTGGAGTTCTAGAATTCTCCATCAAGGGAAACAATTTTATCCTGTCCACTCTATCTATTCCCCTCATAATTTTGTACACCTCAATCAAGTCACCTCTCAGCCCTCTTTGTTCTAAGGAAAATAACCCCAACCTATCCAATCTCTTCCTGTAGCTACACTTTTCTAACCCTGACAATATTCTTGCAAACCTCTTCTGCACTCTCTCCAGAGCTATTATGTCCTTCCTGTAACGTGAAGACCAGAACTGCACACAAAAGATTTACTAGCATGTTGCTGGGTCTTAAGGAGTTGAGTTACAGGGAAAGATTAAATAGGTTAGGACTTTATTCCTTGGAGAGTAGAAGAATGAGGGGAGATTTGATAGAAGTTTACAAAATTATGAGGGGTATAGACAGTAAATGCGAGTAGACTCTTTCCACTTAGATTAGGAGAGATAAACACGAGAGGACATGGCTTTAGGGTGAAAGGGGAAAGATTTAGGGAGAACATTAGGGGGAACTTCTTCACCCAGAGAGTAGTGAGAGTGTGGAACGAGCTGCCATCAGACGTGGTAAATGCAGGCTCAAGGTTTAAGAATAAATTGGATAGATACATGGATGGGAGAGGTCTGGAGGGTTTTGGACAGGTTAATGGGATTAATGGAATAATATTTTGGCACAGACTAGAAGGGCCGAATGGCCTGTTTTCTGTGCTGTAGTGTTCTATGGTTCTAATACTCCAGTTGTTGTCTCACCAGTGTTTTATACAATTCCGACATTATATCCTTACTTTTATATTCTATAACTCTGCCAATGAAAGAGAGCATTCCATATGCCTTCTTTACAACATTGAACTGCTGCCTTCAAGCACCTGTGTACATGTACGCCAAGATCTCTCACTTCATCTATTCCTCTTAGTATACTCCCATTTATTTTGTAATCCCTGTAACTGTTTGACCTCCCTAAATGTATGACCTCACACTTCTCTATGTTAAAATCCATCTGCCATTTTACTGCCCACTCCACCAACCCATCTATATTGTTTTGGAGATTATGGCTATCCTCTACACTATACAGTACTCGGCCAATTTTTTTGTCATCTGCAAATTTCCCAATCATGCCCCCCATGTTCATGTCCAAATCGTTAATATATAACACAAACAGCATGGGTCCCAACACCGAGCCCTGTGAAACACCACTTGAATCAACTTTCTATCAATCTCTTCCTGATGACATGGAAAGCATTTACAGGTCAAACAATGAACATATCAAGTGAGACAGTTGCTTTAAATATTGCATCAGTATGAACACAAAAGATAACCAAGAATCTTGGCCATCGATCAATTCTACAAGAGTGCTCGATTTCTCTTATAGTTTTCATAGGAAATCAATTGTGTAGATTTTTAACCCTGATAACCAAAATAAAATGTACTTGATACAAGGTGGCAAGCTGGAGATCACACACTGCAGGAGTTCCTAATCACGGCCAGGATGTCAGCAGATAATGTCAAACAGGCCCTGAAGGAAGGGAGGGAGGGACTTAAGTCAACAAACCTTCACTTACATAGCAGATTACACATCCACTCACTGTAGAGATATGGTAGGCGATGGGTATTGTCTCCCTCCTTCAGACAAGAGGCAACTAGATTAATTATAACACCCTTGCTTGCACCTTAGTCAAGAATAGTTAATTGAGGACAGACCAGAAATCACTAATGTGGCGGTCCCCGCTATGTATAGCTCAGTTGAATGCTGCTTTCAACTAGCTGAGCTATCAGGGGAGCCAGATATATGTAGATGTGTGTGAATAGGTGCAAGTGATGACTGATTAGGTCCAACATGAACCTGAAAATGATTACACTTCAACTCCAGTCAGTCTAACAAAATTAACACTGATGTATTGGTTTATGCAGAACAACTTGTTTTCTGACTGACAAATATAAGCAACAATATGGACAAAATTGCACTTTGTGCAAGACAATGAATGGAAAGTTGAACTGTCACCTGCTAGCATTTTTAAGGAGGGTTTCAATAGAGGGAACAAAGTGGATTTTACAATCTAAGACTAAATCACGGATTCAGATGACATTAAAGCTGCAAGAGTACAGCTGAAATGGTTAACAAATTTCATCAGCATTCTGTAGATTTTACCTTGAATTCAGCTGAGTACAGCTGAAATAGTTAACAAATTTCATCAGCATTCTGTAGATTTTACCTTGAATTCACTTCTTGGTTTTGATACCATTGAGATTTGTGAAGTTGATGTGGCTCAACTGTTGGATATTGTTTCAGGATAAGAGCAGCATTAATTGGCTTTATGACAAATGGCCTGGAAGTTCACTGGCTCTGTATTGCAATGTAATGAATCACATCATAAATCCTGCAGTATATTATTAAATAAAATCCTCATTTTGCATATATACATAATATTCTACAATGGATTATCAAAACAGCTGGCTGGAGCTATCTCTATGCACTTCTAGATTTTCAATCTAGAAAAATGATTGTTCATTTTTCAGCCCAAAAGAGGCTCCACACATCCTCTATTAGATGGGTGGCACAGCAGGCTCAAACCACAGTTTCTATTGCTGCCCAATTGAGAGCCATTGGATAAAATCACTGTACAGTAGGAACAAACACTGGTTTCTTAAGGTGTTTCTAAACTGCTTGGCAGCTCAGAAAGCTGATGAAATTCATTACATGTGGATTTTCCTGAAAGGGGGGTGGGGGGGTCAAAACTACACTTGTCCAATTTGGAGGACCTACATGAGTGAGAAGTTAGACAAGGCAGAAATCATTGTATTGCTGAAGCATTGTATTATAATGCACAATTTCTGACAATGGACATACATGGCTTGCCTGCAATGGTAGAAATTCAAATTCATTATAGCAGAACTTAAGAGCAAACTCTTATAAGTCCCATTCGAATGGTCCTGGTTAGGCTGTGCCATGTAACCCTGTAAATTTTGATACCTAGATCCTGAAGCAGAAAACTGTCAATTACTGGAGGTACTGTCCTGCACCAGTGTAGATTTTGATGCTTAAACTACAATGCAGTAGAGACATTTGATTTTTGCATTGCAGCACATTCACTGTTGCCCCTGCACCCCACATAAAAATAGATAAAGCAATAACCTCGTTATACAGTAAAGTTAGCACCATAAGGTAGCAATATTTATAAAATTTAATTTTTTAAAATTCAGTCAATCAGCACCTCTCCTTAAAAAACTGAACTTAGTTTTGAAGGTTCCACTATACATTAAAATGAAACTTTATTTGATGTCTATTTCTGAATACAGTTTTTCAAACCAACATTAGGACTGGTTCCTTTCCAGGTAAGGTTAGTCCATCATTTTTACTGGCTGTTTGGAATGCACAATGTACATAAAAGTCTGTGCAATGTTAAAGTCAGGAGGAAGGCCTCCATCTTTGTGCATCTCCACGTGTTTAATCATAAGGTTCAGGGTGGGACAATACTTCTGGCAAACTGTGCAGCAATACATGAGGGCACCTGAATGGGTCTTTAGATGGTTTTTGACAGTTGATCGCCCCCTGAAGAACTTGTGGCACAGCTTGCATTCATAGGGCTTCTCTCCCGAGTGGATTCGCAGGTGATACTGAAACTCACTAGAATGGGAAAACCTCTTCCCGCAAAATTCACATTCATACCAGTTCCCTTTAGAGTTGGTCTTTGAGGGAAGGGTCAGAAGAGTCTCTTGATGTACACCAGGCATTTGTCCATCACTCGTAGACTCGTCTGATGGTGACGTTGTTAAGGTCTTTTTGAGCCACTGGTGTTGAGTAATGAGACCTTTTGTGCTGTCTAAATTATGCCTCTTATGTATCTTCACATGGTTTTGATAAGACGCTTCTAACCGGAACTTTCTACTGCAGAAATTACATTCATATAAATATTCCATACCCTGGTGAGAGGCCATGTGTTGTTCTAGAACAGTTCGATCTACAAAGCTATTACCACATACAGAACAGGAAAAGATGGATATATTCATGTGGGACAAAACATGCCACATTAGGCTACAGACTGATCTAAACGGTTGTTCGCAGACACAACAGGAGAGACTTTTCATGTCAAGATGAGAAAGGATATGCTCTTTCACAGCAAGGTAGTCTTTAGTCATGGCCTTTCCACAGACAGCACAAAACAGTTCTGTGGGAGAGCCCCCAAAATTAGCTTCAGCTGGCAGGATGGTATTTGGCTGTACAATAATGTTAGTGTCATGTGGTTTCCCTTTTCTATGTCCAGCCACTTGCCACTGTGTCACAAACTTCATTTCACACATGTCACACGAGAAGAGGAAGATTCCAATGTGAGACAAAACGTGGGTGATTCGAGAGCTCCTGTCAGTAAATTTGGCGCCACACACTGTGCACAGCCCCTCTTTTGCATCAATGTGGAGTTTACCATGTTGCCTAATCAATCCTATGTTGGGCGGTAAGACCTTGCCACACACCTGGCACGGCATGCTCTTACCTTCACCGTTAACATCCTTAACACAGACAAGATTTTCGTCTTCGCTGTCATCTGTTAGCTCAATTATCTCTTCAGAAGGACCTCTGCTCTCTTGGTGATCATCAAAATGAAGGCCATCTTGCTCAATACCTTCAAACTGCATGCATTCCATTTCCTTCATTGAATGAACCTGGAGGTCAACATTGTTACTGACACAGGAACCATTATTCTCTTTGAGAGATTCTCCAGCCATCAATAAACTTGTTTGATTGTAATATCCATTACTCTGTATTTCATACAGCTCACATGGACCTTTACTCGGGGTCAGAGGCACATTTTCAGTTGATGTGGACTGGCTGTACTCCATCTCCAGGTTATCTTCAGTCTTTGCTGACTGTTGGTACATCACTGGCATACTCGGAGCATTTTCATTCACAAGGTTTCGTTCTTCACTCTTAAAACTCTCTCCTACTTCAACCTGCATGATATAACCTCTGTTTTGACAAAACTGTGGGCCTTGGCCTCTGGAGTCAGACACGGGGGGATTTTGGTCATTCGAGGCCCCAGTGAGAGGTGCATAGCCTTCAGTCGATCCCACTGTTGGTTTGTTAGTTTCTGTTTTTTCCAAGTCAGGGAAGGTAGAGTAACAGGCCTTCAGGAGATCCTGCATGCCTAACTTCTCTGCCATCTCATAGATAACACCCACATTGATGAGATCAGTGAAAAGCTCAGCTGTGTAGATAAAACTCAAAATTCTTTCAAAATTTGCCGGGGTGATAAAGTCTACCACGTATGTTCTTGCAGTGTTAACCTCGGAATTCAGAAAGAGCTTCTGGAAGTAGCCAGCAGCACATGCCAGCACTGACTTATGTGCTGAAAATGTTTGGTTGCCAACCACAATAATCACATCGCACATGGTTTCGGACAACCTAAACTTATTGAGTTCCTTAAGAAGGTTATTAGGGTGGTCAGCACTGTGCAGCTTAATTCTCATACCCATTTCTGTTAGTGCTTTGGAAAACTTCCACTAAAATCAAATTGGCTGGCCAATAAAGTACTTTGCCTTACACCTTTCCATCAACGTTATCTTGTACAAAGATAAGCCTGCAAATGAGAACAGTTAGGTCAGTTACAATGCAAGCTTCTACAAATATAACATTATTCAATGCCTTATGTATCTTTTCATTCCAACTCAGGACTTACAATTAAGGCTGTAGAACTGTAAGGCATTAGGGTTTCACAAGTTGCATTTGTCCAGCGCCTTTGACAGTAAAATGTCCCAAGGTGCTTCACAGGAACATAATCAGACAAAAATTGACACTGAGTCAAAGAAAGGTACATTAGTATAGGTGACTAAACATTTGGTGAAAGAGTTTTAAGGAGCATCTTATAGGAGGTAGGTGAATAAAGGCTTAGGACGGTTCATTTGCTGATAAACTAATAAAATGATTACATAGACACAAAGATGCATGAAAACAACCTTAAAAATTACTAAGCTAAAAAAATGCTTGGAGTAGCACAGCTTATGGAGTGGCCTTTGACAATGGAGATTAGTCAATAGCAGGCACACCATACTGTGTCATTGCCAAATTTACTAGATAGGTCTAGGAAAGGGAGATTGTTAAATAGCGATTCCATAATTTCCTAAACGTTGCAAAAATTAAGGCATTTTGCACATGCCTTCAGCTTTCCTGTAGTTTGAGATTTTGGATTTATTAATAATTTACCAAGAGGTTACCATCCATCCATGCCCCTGACATCTGACCACTTGCAGAGTTGGACAAAGTACTCAAGGTATGGTATATCCAAGAGAATACTATTTGAACATATCTTTCTCTGAATTGTACTGCTTTTAAAAAGTTTACTCATGGGGCATCGCTGGCTGAGCCAGCATTTATTGCCCATCCCTAATTGCCCTTGAGAAGATGATGGTGGGCTGCCTTCTTCAACCACTGCAGTCCATGTGGTAAAGGTACTCTTGCGTGAGCACGATTAGGGAGGCAGTTTCAGGATTTTGACTCAGTGACAGGAGCTATATTTCCAAGTCAGGATGGTGAGTGGCTTGGAAGGAAACTTGCAGATGATGGTGTATTTTCTCACTTTCCCACTCCCTCTCAATCTCCCTCTCAGACTCAGCCTCACTCTCGCAGCAACCCTCACTTACCCACTCCCTCTCAATCTCCCTCTCAGACTCAGCCTCACTCTCGCAGCAACCCTCACTTACCCACTCCCTCTCAATCTCCCTCTCAGACTCAGCCTCACTCTCGCAGCAACCCTCACTTTCCCACTCCCTCTCAATCTCCCACTCCCGCTCAGTCTCACTCTCACAGCTCCTCTCACTTCCCCACTCCCACTCAATCACCCTCTCCCACACGGTCTCACTCTCGCAGACCCTCTCTCTTTCTCGCTCTCTCTCAATCTCCCTCTCCCACTCAGTCTCACTCTCGCAGCTCCTCTCACTTTCCCACTTCCTCTCAATCTCCTTCTCCCACTCACTCTCACAGCCCCTCTCACTTTCCCACTCCCTCTCAATCTCCCTCTCCAACTCAGTCTCACTCTCGCAGCCCCTCTCACTTTCGCACTCCATCTCAATCTCCCTCTCCCACTCAGTCTCACTCTAGCAGCCCCTCTCACTTTCTCGCTCTCTCTCAATTTCCCTCTCCCACTCAGTCTCACTCTCGCAGCTCCTCTCACTTCCCCACTCCCACTCAATCACCCTCTCCCACACGGTCTCACTCTCGCAGACCCTCTCTCTTTCTCGCTCTCTCTCAATCTCCCTCTCTCACTCAGTCTCACTCTCGCAGCTCCTCTCACTTTCCCACTCCCACTCAATCTCCCTCTCCCATTCAGTCTCATTCTCGCAGCCCCTCTCACTTTCCCACTCCCTCTCAATCTCCCTCTCCCACTCAGTCTCACTCTCGCAGCCACTCTCACTTTCCCACTCCATCTCAATTTCACTCTCCCACACAGTCTCAAACGCGCAGCCCCTCTCACTGTTCCACTCCCTCTTAATCCCCCTCACACTCAGTCTCACTCTCGCAGTCCCTCTCACTTTCCCAATCCCTCTCAATCTCCCTCTCGCACTCAGCCTCACACTCGCAGTCCCTCTCACTTACCCACTCCCTCTTAATCTCCCTCTCGCACTCTGCCTCACTCTCGCAGCCCCTCTCACTTTCCCAATCCCTCTCAATCTCCCTCTCGCACTCAGCCTCACTCTCGCAGCCCCTCTCACTTTCCCACTCCCTCTCAATCTCCCTCTCCCACCCAGTCTCACTCTCGCAGCCCCTCTCACTTTCCCAATCCCTCTCAATCTCCCTCTCCCACTCAATCTCACTCTCGCAGCCCCTCTCACTTTCCCACTCCCTCTTAATCTCCCTCTCCAACTCAGTCTCACTCTCGCAGACACTCGCACTTTACCACTCACATTCAATCTCCCGCTCCCACACTGTCTCACTCCCGAAGCCCCTGGTACTTTCCCAATCCCTCTGAATCTCTCTCTCCCACTCAGTCACACTCACGCAGCCACTCACAATTTCCCACTCCCTCTCAAATCCCTCTTCCACTCAGTCTCACTCACGCAGCACCTCGCAGTTTCCCACTCCCTCTCAATCTCTCTCTCCCACTCAGTCTCACTCCACCAACCCCTCTCACTTTCCCACTCCCTCTCAATCTCTCTCTCCCACTCAGTCTCACTCTCGCAGCCCCTCTCAATTTCCCACACCCTCTCAATCTCCCTCTCCCACTCAGTCTCACTCTCGCAGCCCCTCTCAATTTCCCACTCCCTCTCAATATCTCACTCCCACTCAGTATCACACTCACAGCTCCACTCACTTTCTCACTCCCTCTCAATCTCCATATCCCACTCAGTCACACTCTCTCAGCCCCTCTCACTTGCTCACTCCCTCTCAATCTCCCTCTCCCGCTCAGTCTCACTCTCACAGCCCCTCTCACTTTCTCACTCCCTCTCAATCACCCTCTTCCACTCAGTCTCACTCTCGCAGCCACTCTCTCTCTATCTCCCTCTCCAACTCAGTCTCTCTCGCAGCCCCTCACACTTTCCCACAACCCCTCAATCTCCCTCTCCTACGCAGTCCCTCACACTCGCAGCCCCTCTCACTTTCACACTCCCTCTCAATCTCCCTCTCCCACTCAGTCCCAGTCTCGCAGCCCCTCTCACTTTACCACTCCCTCTCAATCTCCCTCTCCCACCCAGTTTCACTCTCGCAGCCAGTCTCACTTTCCCACTCTCTCTCAATCTCCCGCTCCCACTCTGTCTCACTCCCGCAGCCCCTCGCACTTTCCCATTCCCTCTCAATCTCTCTCTCCCACTCAGTCTCACTCTCGCAGCTACTCTCACTTTCCCACTCCCTCTCAATCTCCCTCTCCCACCCAGTCTCATTCTCGCAGCCCCTCTCACTTTTCCACTCCCTCGCATTCTCCCTCTCCAACTCAGTCTCACTCTCCCAGCCCCTCACACTTTCCCACTCTCTCTCAATCTCCCTATCCCACTCAGACTCACTCTCGCAGCCCCTCTCACTTTCCCACACTCTCTCAATCTCCCTCTCCCTCTCGCAGCCCATCTCACTTTCCCACTCCATCTCAATCTCCCTCTCCCACTCACTGTCGCAGCCCCTCTCACTTTCCCACTCCCTCTCAATCTCCCTCTCCCACTCAGTCTCACTTTCGCAGCCCCTCTCACTTTCCCACTCTCTCTCAATCTCCCACCCACTCAGTCCCACTCTTGCAGCCCCTCTTACATTCCAACTCCCTCTCAATCTCCCTCTCGCACTCAGTCTCCCGCTCGCTGCCCCTCTCACTTTCCCCCTCTCTCCCAATCTCCCTCGCCCACTCAGTCTCACTCTCGCAGCCCCTCTCACTTTCCAACTCCCTCACAATATCCCTCCCACTCAGTGTCACTCTCTCAGCGCCTCTCACTTTCTCACTTCCTCTCAATCTCCCTCTCCCACTCAGTCTCACTCTCGCAGCACCTCTCAATTTCCCACTCCCGCTCAGTTTCACTCTCGCAGTCCGTCTCACTTTCCCACTCCCTCTCAATCTCCCGCACACAGTCACAATCTCGCAGCCCCTCTCACTTTCCCACACCCTCTCAATCTCCCTCTCCCACTCAGTCTCACTTTCCATCCACTCTCACTTACCCACTCCCTCTCAATCTCCCTGTCCCGCTCAGTCTCACTCTTCCACTCTCTCTCAATCTCCCTCTCCCACTCAATCTCACTCTCACAGCCCCCTCACTTGCCCACACTCTCTCAAACTCCATCTCCCGCTCAGTCTCACACTCGCAGCCCCTCTCACTTTCCCACACCCTCTCAATCTCCCTCTCCCAGTCAGTCTCACTCTCGCTTTCCCACTCTCTCTCATTCTCCCTCTCCCACTCAGTTTCACTCTCGCTGCCCCTCTCAGTTTCCAACTCCCTCTCAATCTCCCTCTCGCACTCAGTCTCACTCTCGCTGCCCCTCTCACTTTCTCCCTCTCTCCCAATCTCCCTCGTCCTCTCAGTCTCACTCTCGCAGCCCCTCTCACTTTCCCACTCTCTCTCAATCTCCCTCTCCCACTCAGTCTAACTCTCTCAGCGCCTCTCACTTTCTCACTCCATCTCAATCTCACTCTCCCACTCAGTCTCACTCTCGCAGCCCCTCTCACTTTCCCACTCTCTCTCAATCTCCCTCTCCCACTCAGTCTAACTCTCTCAGCGCCTCTCACTTTCTCACTCCATCTCAATCTCACTCTCCCACTCAGTCTCACTCTCGCAGCCCCTCTCACTTTCCCACTCCATCTCAATCTCACTCTCCCACTCAGTCTCACTCTCGCAGCCCCTCACACTTTCCCACTCCCTCTCAATCTCCCTGTCCCTCTCAGTCTCCCTCTCCCACTTTCTCTCAATCTCCCTCTCCCATTCAGTCTCATTCTCGCAGCCCCTCTCACTTACCCACTCCCTCTCAATCTCCCTCTCCCACTCAGTCTCACTCTCGCAGCCAATCACTTTCCTACTTCCTCTCAATCTCCCCCTGCCACTCAGTCTCACTCTCGCAGCACCTCTCAATTTCCCACACCCTCTCAATCTCCCTCTCCCAGTCAGTCTCACTCTCGCAGCCCCTCTCGCTTTCCCACTCTCTCTCAATCTCCCTCTCCCACTCAGTCTCACTCTCGCAGCCCCTCTCACTTTCCCACTCTCTCTCAATCTCCCTCTCCCACTCAGTCTCACTCTCGCAGCCCCTCTCACTTTCCCACTTCCTCTCAATCTCACTCTCCCACTCAGTCTCACGCTCACAGTCCCTTGCACTTTCCCACTCACTCTCAATCTCCCTCTCCCACTCAGTCTCACTCTCGCAGCCCCTCTCACTTTCCCACTTCCTCTCAGTCTCCCTCTCCCACTCAGTCTCACTCTCACAGTACCTCGCACTTTCCCACTCTCTCTCAATCTCCCTCTCCCACTCAGTCTCATCTCGCAGCCTCTCTCACTTTGCAACTGCCTCTCAATTTCCCTCTCCCACTCAGTCTCACTTTCCAGCCACTCTCACTTACCCACTCCCTCACAATCTCCCTCTCCCACTCAGTCACACTCTCTCAGCCCCTCTCATTTTCTCACTCCCTCTCAATCTCCCTCTCCCACTCAGTCTCACTCTCACAGCTCCTCTCACTTTCCCACTTCCTCTCAATCTCCCTCTCCCACACAGTCTCACTCTCCCACTCCCTCTCAATCTCCCTCTCCCACTCAGTCTCACTCTCGCAGCCAATCACTTTCCTACTTCCTCTCAATCTCCCCCTGCCACTCAGTCTCAGCCTCGCAGCCCCTCTCACTTTCCCACTTCCTCTCAATCTTCTGTCCCATTCAGTCTCACTCTCGCAGCACCTCTCAATTTCCCACACCCTCTCAATCTCCCTCTCCCAGTCAGTCTCACTCTCGCAGCCACTCTCGCTTTCCCACTCTCTCTCAATCTCCCTCTCCCACTCAGTCTCACTCTCGCAGCCCCTCTCACTTTCCCACTCTCTCTCACTCTCTCTCTCCCACTCAGTCTCACTCTCGCAGCCTCTCTCACTTTGCAACTGCCTCTCAATTTCCCTCTCCCACTCAGTCTCACTTTCCAGCCACTCTCACTTACCCACTCCCTCACAATCTCCCTCTCCCACTCAGTCTCACTCTCTCAGCCACTCTCACTTACCCACTGCCACTCAATCTCCCTGTCCCTCTCAGTCTCACTCTTCCACTCTCTCTCAATCTCCCTCTCGCACTCAGTCTCACTCTCGCTGCCCCTCTCACTTTCTCCCTCTCTCCCAATCTCCCTCGTCCTCTCAGTCTCACTCCCGCAGCCCCTCACACTTTCCAACTCTCTCTCAATATCCCTCTCACACTCAGTCTCACTCTCTCAGCGCCTCTCACTTTCTCACTCCATCTCAATCTCACTCTCCCACTCAGTCTCACTCTCGCAGCCCCTCACACTTTCCCACTCCCTCTCAATCTCCCTGTCCCTCTCAGTCTCACTCTCCCACTTTCTCTCAATCTCCCTCTCCCATTCAGTCTCATTCTCGGAGCCCCTCTCACTTTCCCACTCTCTCTCAATCTCCCTCTCCCACTCAGTCTCACTCTCGCAGCCTCTCTCACTTTCCCACTCCCTCTCAATCTCCTTCTCCCACTCAGTCTCACTGTCGCAGCTCCTCTCACTTTCCCACACCCTCTCAATCTCCCTCTCCCACTCAGTCTCACTCTCGCAGCCCCTCTCGCTTTCCCTCTCTCAATCTCCCTCTCCCACTCAGTCTCACTCTCGCAGCCCCTCTCACTTTCCCACTTCCTCTCAATCTCCCTCTCCAACTCAGTCTCACGCTCACAGTCCCTTGCACTTTCCCACTCACTCTCAATCTCCCTCTCCCACTCAGTCTCACTCTCGCAGCCCCTCTCACTTTCCCACTTCCTCTCAGTCTCCCTCTCCCACTCAGTCTCACTCTCACAGTACCTCGCACTTTCCCACTCTCTCTCAATCTCCCTCTCCCACTCAGTCTCATCTCGCAGCCTCTCTCACTTTGCAACTGCCTCTCAATTTCCCTCTCCCACTCAGTCTCAATTTCCAGCCACTCTCACTTACCCACTCCCTCACAATCTCCCTCTCCCACTCAGTCACACTCTCTCAGCCCCTCTCACTTTCTAACTCCCTCTCAATCTCCCTCTCCCACTCAGTCTCACTCTCACAGCTCCTCTCACTTTCCCACTTCCTCTCAATCTCCCTCTCCCACACAGTCTCACTCTCCCACTCCCTCTCAATCTCCCTCTACCACTCAATCTCACTCTCACAGCCCCCTCACTTGCCCACACTCTCTCAAACTCCATCTCCCGCTCAGTCTCACACTCGCAGCCCCTCTCACTTTCCCACACCCTCTCAATCTCCCTCTCCCAGTCAGTCTCACTCTCGCATTCCCACTCTCTCTCAATCTCCCTCTCCCACTCAGTTTCACTCTCGCAGGCTCTCTCAGTTTCCAACTCCCTCTCAATCTCCTTCTCGCACTCAGTCTCACTCTGGCTGCCCCTCTCACTTTCTCCCTCTCTCCCAATCTCCCTGGTCCTCTCAGTCTCTCTCTCGCAATCCCTCACACTTTCCAACTCTCTGTCAATCTCCCTCTCCCACTCAGTCTAACTCTCTCAGCGCCTCTCACTTTCTCACTCCATCTCAATATCCCTCTCCCACTCAGTCTCACTATCGCAGAGCCTCACACTTTCCCACTCCCTCTCAATCTCCCTCTCCCATTCAGTCTCATTCTCACAGCCCCTCTCACTTACCCACTCCCTCTCAATCTCCCTCTCCAACTGAGTCTCACTCTCGCAAGCACTCTCACTTTCCCACTCCCTCTCAATCTCCCTCTCCCACTCAGTCTCACTCTCGCAGCCTCTCTCATTTTCCCACACCCTCTCAATCTCCCTCTCCCACTCAGTCTCACTCTCGCAGCCCCTCTCACTTTCCCACACCCTCTCAATCTCCCTCTCCCACTCAGTCTCACTCTCGCAGCCGCTCTCGCTTTCGTACTCTCTCTCAATCCCCCTCTCCCACTCAGTATCACTCTCGCAGCCCCTCTCACTTTCCCACTTCCTCTCAGTCTCCCTCTCCCACTCAGTCTCACTCTCACAGTCGCTCGCACTTTCCCACTCTCTCTCAATCTCCCTCTCCCACTCAGTCTCACTCTCGCAGCCTCTCTCACTTTGCAACTGCCTCTCAATTTCCCTCTCCCACTCAGTCTCACTTTCCAGCCACTCTCACTTACCCACTCCCTCACAATCTCCCTCTCCCACTCAGTCACACTCTCTCAGCCCCTCTCACTTTCTCACTCCCTCACAATCTCCCTCTCCCACTCAGTCTCACTCTCACAGCTCCTCTCACTTTCCCACTTCCTCTCAATCTCTCTCTCCCACTCAGTCTCACTCTCCTACTCCCTCTCAATCTCCCTCTCCCACTCAGTCTCACTCTCGCAGCCAATCACTTTCCTACTTCCTCTCAATCTCCCCCTGCCACTCAGTCTCAGCCTCGCAGCCCCTCTCACTTTCCCACTTCCTCTCAATCTCCCTGTTCCATTCAGTCACACTCTCGCAGCACCTCTCAATCTCCCTCTCCCAGTCAGTCTCACTCTCGCAGCCCCTCTCGCTTTCCCACTCTCTCTCAATCTCCCTATCCCACTCAGACTCACTCTCGCAGCCCCTCTCACTTTCCCACACTCTCTCAATCTCCCTCTCCCTCTCGCAGCCCATCTCACTTTCCCACTCCATCTCAATCTCCCTCTCCCACTCACTGTCGCAGCCCCTCTCACTTTCCCACTCTCTCTCAATCTCCCTCTCCCACTCAGTCTCACTTTCGCAGCCCCTCTCACTTTCCCACTCTCTCTCAATCTCCCACCCACTCAGTCCCACTCTTGCAGCCCCTCTTACATTCCAACTCCCTCTCAATCTCCCTCTCGCACTCAGTCTCACTCTCGCTGCCCCTCTCACTTTCCCCCTCTCTCCCAATCTCCCTCGCCCACTCAGTCTCACTCTCGCAGCCCCTCTCACTTTCCAACTCCCTCACAATATCCCTCCCACTCAGTGTCACTCTCTCAGCACCTCTCACTTTCTCACTTCCTCTCAATCTCCCTCTCCCACTCAGTCTCACTCTCGCAGCACCTCTCAATTTCCCACTCCCGCTCAGTTTCACTCTCGCAGTCCGTCTCACTTTCCCACTCCCTCTCAATCTCCCGCACACAGTCACAATCTCGCAGCCCCTCTCACTTTCCCACACCCTCTCAATCTCCCTCTCACACTCAGTCTCACTCTCGCAGCCTCTCTCACTTTCCCACTCCCACCAAATCTGCCCCTCGCACTCAGACTCACTTTCACAGCCCCTCTCACTTTCCCACTCCCTCTGAATTTCACTCTCCGACTCACTCTCGCAGCCTCTCTCACTTTCACACTCCCTCTCAATCTCCCTCTACGACTCACTATCACAGCCCCTCTCACTTTCCCACTCCCTCTCAATCACCTTCCCGCTCAGTCTCACACTCGCAGCCCCTCTCACTTTCCCACAGCCTCTCAATCTCCCTCTCCCAGTCAGTCTCACTCTCGCTGCCCCTCTCACTTTCTCCCCCTCTCCCAATCTCCCTCTCCCACTCAGTCTCACTCTCGCAGCCGCTCTCGCTTTCGCACTCTCTCTCAAACCCCCTCTCCCACTCAGTATCACACTCGCAGCCCCTCTCACTTTCCCACTCCCTCTCAATCTCCCTGTCCCACTCAGTCTCACTCTCCCACTCCCTCTCAATCTCCCTCTCCCACTCAGTCTCACTCTCGCAGCTACTCTCACTTTCCAACTCCCTCTCAATCTCCCACTCCCACTCAGACTCACTCTCTCAGCACCTCTCACTTTCCCACTCCCTCTCAATATCCCTGTCCCACTCAGTCAGACTCTCGCAGTCCCTCTCACTTTCCCACTCCCTCTCAAATACATTCTCCCACTCAGTCTCACTCTTGCAGACACTCTCCCTTTCCCACGGCCTCTCAATCTCCCTCTCCCACTCAGTCTCACTCTCGCAGCCAATCACATTCCTACTTCCTCTCAATCTCCCCCTGCCACTCAGTCTCAGCCTCGCAGCCCCTCTCACTTTCCCACTTCCTCTCAATCTCCCTGTCCCATTCAGTCTCACTCTCGCAGCACCTCTCAATTTCCCACACCCTCTCAATCTCCCTCTCCCAGTCAGTCTCACTCTCGCAGCCGCTCTCGCTTTCCCACTCTCTCTCAATCTCCCTATCCCACTCAGTCTCACTCTCGCAGCCCCTCTCACTTTCCTACACTCTCTCAATCTCCCTCTCCCTCTTGCAGCCCATCTCACTTTCCCACTCCATCTCAATCTCCCACTCCCACTCACTCTCGCAGCCCCTCTCACTTTCCCACTCTCTCTCAATCTCGCTCCCACTCAGTCTCACTCTTGCAGCCCCTCTCACATTCCAACTCCCTCTCAATCTCCCTCTCGCACTCAGTCTCACTCTCGCAGCCCCTCTCACTTTCCCCCTCTCTCCCAATCTCCCTCGCCCACTCAGTCTCACTCTCGCAGCCCCTCTCACTTTCCAACTCCCTCACAATCTCCCTCCCACTCAGTCTCACTCTCTCAGCGCCTCTCACTTTCTCACTTCCTCTCAATCTCCCTCTCCCACTCAGTCTCACTCTCGCAGCCCCTCACACTTTCCCACTCCCTCTCAATCTCCCTCTCCAACTGAGTCTCACTCTCGCAAGCACTCTCACTTTCCCACTCCCTCTCAATCTCCCTCTCCCACTCAGTCTCACTCTCGCAGCCTCTGTCATTTTCCCACACCCTCTCAATCTCCCTCTCCCACTCAGTCTCACTCTCGCAGCCCCTCTCACTTTCCCACACCCTCTCAATCTCCCTCTCCCACTCAGTCTCACTCTCGCAGCCGCTCTCGCTTTCGCACTCTCTCTCAAACCCCTCTCCCACTCAGTATCACTCTCGCAGCCCCTCTCACTTTCCCACTTCCTCTCAGTCTCCCTCTCCCACTCAGTCTCACTCTCACAGTCCTCGCACTTTCCAACTCTCTCTCAATCTCCCTCTCCCACTCAGTCTCACTCTCGCAGCCTCTCTCACTTTGCAACTGCCTCTCAATTTCCCACTCCCACTCAGTCTCACTTTCCAGCCACTCTCACTTACCCACTCCCTCACAATCTCCCTCTCCCACTCAGTCACACTCTCTCAGCCCCTCTCACTTTCTCACTCCCTCACAATCTCCCTCTCCCACTCAGTCTCACTCTCACAGCTCCTCTCACTTTCCCACTTCCTCTCAATCTCTCTCTCCCACTCAGTCTCACTCTCCCACTCCCTCTCAATCTCCCTCTCCCACTCAGTCTCACTCTCGCAGCCAATCACTTTCCTACTTCCTCTCAATCTCCCCCTGCCACTCAGTCTCAGCCTCGCAGCCCCTCTCACTTTCCCACTTCCTCTCAATCTCCCCCTGCCACTCAGTCTCACTTTTGCAGCCCCTCTCACTTTCCCACTGTCTCTCAATCTCCCTCCCACTCAGTCCCACTCTTGCAGCCCCTCTTACATTCCAACTCCCTCTCAATCTCCCTCTCGCACTCAGTCTCACTCTCGCTGCCCCTCTCACTTTCCCCCTCTCTCCCAATCTCCCTCGCCCACTCAGTCTCACTCTCGCAGCCCCTCTCACTTTCCAACTCCCTCACAATATCCCTCCCACTCAGTCTCACTCTCTCAGCGCCTCTCACTTTCTCACTTCCTCTCAATCTCCCTCTCCCACTCAGTCTCACTCTCGCAGCACCTCTCAATTTCCCACTCCCGCTCAGTTTCACTCTCGCAGTCCGTCTCACTTTCCCACTCCCTCTCAATCTCCCGCACACAGTCACAATCTCGCAGCCCCTCTCACTTTCCCACACCCTCTCAATCTCCCTCTCACACTCAGTCTCACTCTCGCAGCCTCTCTCACTTTCCCACTCCCACCAAATCTGCCCCTCGCACTCAGACTCACTTTCACAGCCCCTCTCACTTTCCCACTCCCTCTGAATTTCCCTCTCCGACTCACTCTCGCAGCCTCTCTCACTTTCACACTTCCTCTCAATCTCCCTCTACGACGCACTATCACAGCCCCTCTCACTTTCCCACTCCCTCTCAATCTCCTTCGCGCTCAGTCTGACACTCGCAGCCCCTCTCACTTTCCCACAGCCTCTCAATCTCCCTCTCCCAGTCAGTCTCACTCTCGCTGCCCCTCTCACTTTCTCCCCCTCTCCCAATCTCCCTCTCCCACTCAGTCTCACTCTCGCAGCCGCTCTCGCTTTCGCACTCTCTCTCAATCCCCCTCTCCCACTCAGTATCACACTCGCAGCCCCTCTCACTTTCCCACTCCCTCTCAATCTCCCTGTCCCACTCAGTCTCACTCTCCCACTCCCTCTCAATCTCCCTCTCCCACTCAGTCTCACTCTCGCAGCTACTCTCACTTTCCAACTCCCTCTCAATCTCCCACTCCCACTCAGTCTCACTCTCTCAGCACCTCTCACTTTCCCACTCCCTCTCAATATCCCTGTCCCACTCAGTCAGACTCTCGCAGTCCCTCTCACTTTCCCACTCCCTCTCAAATACATTCTCCCACTCAGTCTCACTCTTGCAGACCCTCTCCCTTTCCCACGGCCTCTCAATCTCCCTCTCCCACTCAGTCTCACTCTCGCAGCCAATCACTTTCCTACTTCCTCTCAATCTCCCCCTGCCACTCAGTCTCAGCCTCGCAGCCCCTCTCACTTTCCCACTTCCTCTCAATCTCCCTGTCCCATTCAGTCTCACTCTCGCAGCACCTCTCAATTTCCCACACCCTCTCAATCTCCCTCTCCCAGTCAGTCTCACTCTCGCAGCCGCTCTCGCTTTCCCACTCTCTCTCAATCTCCCTATCCCACTCAGTCTCACTCTCGCAGCCCCTCTCACTTTCCTACACTCTCTCAATCTCCCTCTCCCTCTTGCAGCCCATCTCACTTTCCCACTCCATCTCAATCTCCCACTCCCACTCACTCTCGCAGCCCCTCTCACTTTCCCACTCTCTCTCAATCTCGCTCCCACTCAGTCTCACTCTTGCAGCCCCTCTCACATTCCAACTCCCTCTCAATCTCCCTCTCGCACTCAGTCTCACTCTCGCAGCCACTCTCATTTTCCCCCTCTCTCCCAATCTCCCTCGCCCACTCAGTCTCACTCTCGCAGCCCCTCTCACTTTCCAACTCCCTCACAATCTCCCTCCCACTCAGTCTCACTCTCTCAGCGCCCCTCACTTTCTCACTTCCTCTCAATCTCCCTCTCCCACTCAGTCTCACTCTCGCAGCCCCTCACACTTTCCCACTCCCTCTCAATCTCCCTGTCCCGCTCAGTCTCACTCTTCCACTCTCTCTCAATCTCCCTCTCCCACTCAATCTCACTCTCACAGCCCCCTCACTTGCCCACACTCTCTCAAACTCCATCTCCCGCTCAGTCTCTCACTCGCAGCCCCTCTCACTTTCCCACACCCTCTCAATCTCCATCTCCCAGTCAGTCTCACTCTCGCTTTCCCACTCTCTCTCAATCTCCCTCTCCCACTCAGTTTCACTCTCGCTGCCCCTCTCAGTTTCCAACTCCCTCTCAATCTCCCTCTCGCACTCAGTCTCACTCTCACTGCCCCTCTCACTTTCTCCCTCTCTCCCAATCTCCCTCGTCCTCTCAGTCTCACTCTCGCAGCCCCTCACACTTTCCAACTCTCTCTCAATATCCCTCTCACACTCAGTCTCACTCTCTCAGCGCCTCTCACTTTCTCACTCCATCTCAATCTCACTCTCCCACTCAGTCTCACTCTCGCAGCCCCTCACACTTTCCCACTCCCTCTCAATCTCCCTGTCCCTCTCAGTCTCCCTCTCCCACATTCTCTCAATCTCCCTCTCCCATTCAGTCTCATTCTCGCAGCCCCTCTCACTTACCCACTCCCTCTCAATCTCCCTCTCCCACTCAGTCTCACACTCGCAGCCCCTCTCACTTACCCACTCCCTCTCAATCTCCCTCTCCCACTCAGTCTCACTCTCGCAGCCCCTCTCACTTTCCCACTTCCTCTCAATCTCCCTCTCCCACTCAGTCTCACTCTCGCAGCCCCTCTCACTTTCCCACTCCCTCTCAATCTCCCTCTCCCTCTCAGTCTCACTCTCGCAGCTCCTCTCACTTTCCCACACCCTCTCAATCTCCCTCTCCCACTCAGTCTCACTCTCGCAGCCCCTCTCGCTTTCCCACTCTCAATCTCCCTCTCCCACTCAGTCTCACTCTCGCAGCCCCTCTCACTTTCCCACTTCCTCTCAATCTCCCTCTCCCACTCAGTCTCACTCTCGCAGCCCCTCTCACATTCCCACACCCTCTCAATCTCCCTCTCCCACTCAGTCTCACGCTCACAGTCCCTTGCACTTTCCCACTCACTCTCAATCTCCCTCTCCCACTCAGTCTCACTCTCGCAGCCCCTCTCACTTTCCCACTTCCTCTCAGTCTCCTTCTCCCACTCAGTCTCACTCTCACAGTACCTCGCACTTTCCCACTCCTTCTCAATCTCCCTCTCCCACTCAGTCTCATCTCGCAGCCTGTCTCACTTTGCAACTGCCTCTCAATTTCCCTCTCCCACTCAGTCTCACTTTCCAGCCACTCTCACTTACCCACTCCCTCACAATCTCCCTCTCCCACTCAGTCACACTCTCTCAGCCCCTCTCACTTTCTCACTCCCTCTCAATCTCCCTCTCCCACTCAGTCTCACTCTCACAGCTCCTCTCACTTTCCCACTTCCTCTCAATCTCCCTCTCCCACACAGTCTCACTCTCCCACTCCCTCTCAATTTCCCTCTCCCACTCAGTCTCACTCTCGCAGCCAATCACTTTCCTACTTCCTCTCAATCTCCCCCTGCCACTCAGTCTCAGCCTCGCAGCCCCTCTCACTTTCCCACTTCCTCTCAATCTCCCTGTCCCATTCAGTCTCACTCTCGCAGCACCTCTCAATTTCCCACTCTCTCTCAATCTCCCTCTCCCACTCAGTCTCACTCTCGCAGCCTCTCTCACTTTGCAACTGCCTCTCAATTTCCCTCTCCCACTCAGTCTCACTTTCCAGCCACTCTCACTTACCCACTCCCTCACAATCTCCCTCTCCCACTCAGTCTCACTCTCTCAGCCACTCTCACTTACCCACGCCCTCTCAATCTCCCTGTCCCACTCAGTCTCACTCTTCCACTCTCTCTCAATCTCCCTCTCCCACTCAGTTTCACTCTCGCTGCCCCTCTCAGTTTCCAACTCCCTCTCAATCTCCCTCTCGCACTCAGTCTCACTCTCGCTGCCCCTCTCACTTTCTCCCTCTCTCCCAATCTCCCTCGTCCTCTCAGTCTCACTCTCGCAGCCCCTCACACTTTCCAACTCTCTCTCAATATCCCTCTCACACTCAGTCTCACTCTCTCAGCGCCTCTCACTTTCTCACTCCATCTCAATCTCACTCTCCCACTCAGTCTCACTCTCGCAGCCCCTCACACTTTCCCACTCCCTCTCAATCTCCCTGTCCCTCTCAGTCTCACTCTCCCACTTTCTCTCAATCTCCCTCTCCCATTCAGTCTCATTCTCGCAGCCCCTCTCACTTTCCCACTCTCTCTCAATCTCCCTCTCCCACTCAGTCTCACTCTCGCAGCACCTCTCAATTTCCCACACCCTCTCAATCTCCCTCTCCCAGTCAGTCTCACTCTCGCAGCCCCTCTCGCTTTCCCACTCTCTCTCAATCTCCCTCTCCCACTCAGTCTCACTCTCGCGGCCCCTCTCACTCTCCCACACTCTCTCAATCTCCCTCTCCCTCTCGCAGCCCATCTCACTTTCCCACTCCATCTCAATCTCCCTCTCCCACTCACTCTCGCAGCCCCTCTCACTTTCCCACACTCTCTCAATCTCCCTCCCACTCAGTCTCACTCTTGCAGCCCCTCTCACATTCCAACTCCCTCTCAATCTCCCTCTCGCACTCAGTCTCACTCTCGCAGCCCCTCTCACTTTCCCCCTCTCTCCCAATCTCCCTCACCCACTCAGTCTCACTCTCGCAGCCCCTCTCACTTTCCAACTCCCTCACAATCTCCCTCCCACTCAGTCTCACTCTCGCAGCCCCTCACACTTTCCCACTCCCTCTCAATCTCCCTGTCCCGCTCAGTCTCACTCTTCAACTCTCTCTCAATCTCCCTCTCCCACTCAGTCTCACTCTCACAGCCCCTCTCACTTACCCACTCCCTCTCAATCTCCCTCTCCCACTCAGTCTCACACTCGCAGCCTCTCTCACTTTCCCACTCCCTCTCAATCTCCCTCTCCCAGTCAGTCTCACTCTCGCAGCTCCTCTCACTTTCCCACACCCTCTCAATCTCCCTCTCCCACTCAGTCTCACTCTCGCAGCCCCTCTCGCTTTCCCACTCTCAATCTCCCTCTCCCACTCAGTCTCACTCTCGCAGCCCCTCTCACTTTCCCACTTCCTCTCAGTCTCCCTCTCCCACTCAGTCTCACTCTCACAGTACCTCGCAATTTCCCACTCCTTCTCAATCTCCCTCTCCCACTCAGTCTCATCTCGCAGCCTCTCTCACTTTGCAACTGCCTCTCAATTTCCCTCTCCCACTCAGTCTCACTTTCCAGCCACTCTCACTTACCCACTCCCTCACAATCTCCCTCTCCCACTCAGTCACACTCTCTCAGCCCCTCTCACTTTCTCACTCCCTCTCAATCTCCCTCTCCCACTCAGTCTCACTCTCACAGCTCCTCTCACTTTCCCACTTCCTCTCAATCTCCCTCTCCCACACAGTCTCACTCTCCCACTCCCTCTCAATTTCCCTCTCCCACTCAGTCTCACTCTCGCAGCCAATCACTTTCCTACTTCCTCTCAATCTCCCCCTGCCACTCAGTCTCAGCCTCGCAGCCCCTCTCACTTTCCCACTTCCTCTCAATCTCCCTGTCCCATTCAGTCTCACTCTCGCAGCACCTCTCAATTTCCCACTCTCTCTCAATCTCCCTCTCCCACTCAGTCTCACTCTCGCAGCCTCTCTCACTTTGCAACTGCCTCTCAATTTCCCTCTCCCACTCAGTCTCACTTTCCAGCCACTCTCACTTACCCACTCCCTCACAATCTCCCTCTCCCACTCAGTCTCACTCTCTCAGCCACTCTCACTTACCCACGCCCTCTCAATCTCCCTGTCCCACTCAGTCTCACTCTTCCACTCTCTCTCAATCTCCCTCTCCCACTCAGTTTCACTCTCGCTGCCCCTCTCAGTTTCCAACTCCCTCTCAATCTCCCTCTCGCACTCAGTCTCACTCTCGCTGCCCCTCTCACTTTCTCCCTCTCTCCCAATCTCCCTCGTCCTCTCAGTCTCACTCTCGCAGCCCCTCACACTTTCCAACTCTCTCTCAATATCCCTCTCACACTCAGTCTCACTCTCTCAGCGCCTCTCACTTTCTCACTCCATCTCAATCTCACTCTCCCACTCAGTCTCACTCTCGCAGCCCCTCACACTTTCCCACTCCCTCTCAATCTCCCTGTCCCTCTCAGTCTCACTCTCCCACTTTCTCTCAATCTCCCTCTCCCATTCAGTCTCATTCTCGCAGCCCCTCTCACTTTCCCACTCTCTCTCAATCTCCCTCTCCCACTCAGTCTCACTCTCGCAGCCCCTCTCAATTTCCCACACCCTCTCAATCTCCCTCTCCCAGTCAGTCTCACTCTCGCAGCTCCTCTCGCTTTCCCACTCTCTCTCAATCTCCCTCTCCCACTCAGTCTCACTCTCGCGGCCCCTCTCACTCTCCCACACTCTCTCAATCTCCCTCTCCCTCTCGCAGCCCATCTCACTTTCCCACTCCATCTCAATCTCCCTCTCCCACTCACTCTCGCAGCCCCTCTCACTTTCCCACACTCTCTCAATCTCCCTCCCACTCAGTCTCACTCTTGCAGCCCCTCTCACATTCCAACTCCCTCTCAATCTCCCTCTCGCACTCAGTCTCACTCTCGCAGCCCCTCTCACTTTCCCCCTCTCTCCCAATCTCCCTCACCCACTCAGTCTCACTCTCGCAGCCCCTCTCACTTTCCAACTCCCTCACAATCTCCCTCCCACTCAGTCTCACTCTCGCAGCCCCTCACACTTTCCCACTCCCTCTCAATCTCCCTGTCCCGCTCAGTCTCACTCTTCAACTCTCTCTCAATCTCCCTCTCCCACTCAGTCTCACTCTCACAGCCCCCTCACTTTCCCCCTCTCTCCCAATCTCCCTCGCCCACTCAGTCTCACTCTCGCAGCCCCTCTCACTTTCCAACTCCCTCACAATCTCCCTCCCACTCAGTCTCACTCTTGCAGCCCCTCTCACATTCCAACTCCCTCTCAATCTCCCTCTCGCACTCAGTCTCACTCTCGCAGCCCCTCTCACTTTCCCCCTCTCTCCCAATCTCCCTCGCTCACTCAATCTCACTCTTGCAGCCCCTCTCACTTTCCAACTCCCTCACAATCTCCCTCCCACTCAGTCTCACTCTCTCAGCGCCTCTCACTTTCTCACTTCCTCTCAATCTCCCTCTCCCACTCAGTCTCACTCTCACAGTCCCTCTCACTTTCCACCTTCTTCTCAGTCTCCCTCTCCCACTCAGTCTCACTCTCGCAGCCCCTTTCACTTTCCAACTCCCTCACAATCTCCCTCCCACTCAGTCTCACTCTCGCAGCCCCTCACACTTTCCCACTCCCTCTCAATCTCCCTGTCCCGCTCAGTCTCACTCTTCAACTCTCTCTCAATCTCCCTCTCCCACTCAGTCTCACTCTCACAGTCCCTCGCACTTTCCCACTCCCTCTCAATTTCCCTCTCCCACTCAGTCTCACTCTCACAGCTCCTCTCACTTTCCCACTCCCTCACAATCTCCCTCTCCCACTCAGTCTCACTCTCACAGCCCCTCTCACTTACCCACTCCCTCACAATCTCCCTCTCCCACTCAGTCACACTCTCTCAGCCCCTCTCACTTTCTCACTCCCTCTCAATCTTCCTCTCCCACTCAGTCTCACTCTCGCAGCTCCTCTCACTTTCCCACTTCCTCACAATCTCCCTCTCCAACTCAGTCTCACTCTCACAGCCCCTGTCACTTACCCACTCCCTCACAATCTCCCTCTCCCACTCAGTCACACTCTCTCAGCCCCTCTCACTTTCTCACTCCCTCTCAATCTCCCTCTCCCACTCAGTCTCACTCTCACAGCTCCTCTCACTTTCTCACTCCCTCTCAATCTCCCTCTCCCACTCAGTCTCACTCTCACAGCTCCTCTCACTTTCCCACTTCCTCTCAATCTCCCTCTCCCACACAGTCTCACTTTCCCACTCCCTCTGAATCTCCCTCTCCGACTCACTCTCGCAGCCTCTCTCACTTTCACACTCCCTCTCAATCTCCCTCTACCACTCACTATCACAGCCCCTCTCACTTTCCCACTCCCTCTCAATCTCCTTCCCGCTCAGTCTCACACTCGCAGCCCCACTCACTTTCCCACAGCCTCTCAATCTCCCTCTCCCAGTCAGTCTCACTCTCGCTGCCCCTCTCACTTTCTCCCTCTCTCCCAATCTCCCTCGTCCTCTCAGTCTCACTCTCGCAGCCCCTCTCACTTTCCAACTCTCTCTCAATCTCCCTCTCCCACTCAGTCTAACTCTCTCAGCGCCTCTCACTTTCTCACTCCATCTCAATCTCACTCTCCCACTCAGTCTCACTCTCGCAGCCCCTCACACTTTCCCACTCCTTCTCAATCTCCCTGTCCCACTCAACCTCACTCTCCAACTCCCGCTCAATCTCCCTCTCCCACTCAGTCTCACTCTCGCAGCTACTCACACTTTCCAACTCCCTCTCAATCTCCCACTCCCACTCAGTCTCACTCTCTCAGCTCCTCTCACTTTCCCACTCCCTCTCAATCTCCCTGTCCCACTCAGTCAGACTCTCGCAGTCCCTCTCACTTTCCCACTCCCTCTCAAATACATTCTCCCACTCAGTCTCACTCTTGCAGAACCTCTCTCCCTTTCCCACGCCCTCTCAATCTCCCTCTCCCGCTCAGTCTCACTCTCGCAGCCCCTCACACTTTCCCACTCCCTCTCAATCTCCCTGTCCCACTCAGTCTCACTCTCCCACTCTCTCGCAATCTCCCTCACCCACTCAGTCTCAGTCTCTCAGCCCCTCTCACTTTCCCACCCCCTCTCAATCTCCCTCTCCCGCTCAGTCTGACTCTCACAGCCCCTCACACTTTCCCACTCCCTCTCAATCTCCCTGTCCCACTCAGTCTCACTCTCCCACTCCCTCTCAATCTCCCTCTCCCATTCAGTCTCAATCTCGCGGCTACTCTCACTTTCCCACTCCTTCTCAATCTCCCTGTCCCATTCAGTCTCACTCTCGCAGCCCCTATCACTTCCCCACTCCCTCTCAATCTCCCTCTCGAACTCAGTCTCACTCTCGCAGGCACTCTCACTTTCCCACTCCCTCTCAATCTCCCTCTCCCACTCAGTCTCACTCTCGCAGCCCCTCACACTTTCCCAATCCCTCTCAATCTCCCTGTCCCACTCAGTCTCACTCTCACAGCTCCTCTCACTTTCCCACTTCCTCTCAATCTCCCTCTCCCACACAGTCTCACTCTCCCACTCCCTCTCAATCTCCCTCTCCCACTCAGTCTCACTCTCGCAGCCCCTCTCACTTTCCAACTCCCTCTCAATCTCCCACTCCCACTCAGTCTCACTCTCTCAGCACCTCTCACTTTCCCACTCTCTCTCTCAATCTCCCTCTCCCACTCAGTCTCACTCTCGCAGCCAATCACTTTCCTACTTCCTCTCAATCTCCCCCTGCCACTCAGTCTCAGCCTCGCAGCCCCTCTCACTTTCCCACTTCCTCTCAATCTCCCTGTCCCATTCAGTCTCACTCTCGCAGCACCTCTCAATTTCCCACACCCTCTCAATCTCCCTCTCCCAGTCAGTCTCACTCTCGCAGCCGCTTTCGCTTTCCCACTCTCTCTCAATCTCCCTATCCCACTCAGTCTCGCTCTCGCAGCCCCTCTCACTTTCCCACACTCTCTCAATCTCCCTCTCCCTCTTGCAGCCCATCTCACTTTCCCACTCCATCTCAATCTCCCTCTCCCACTCACTCTCGCAGCCCCTCTCACTTTCCCACTCTCTCTCAATCTCCCTCCCACTCAGTCACACTCTTGCAGCCCCTCTCACATTCCAACTCCCTCTCAATCTCCCTCTCGCACTCAGTCTCACTCTCGCAGCCCCTCTCACTTTCCCCCTCTCTCGCAATCTCCCTCGCCCACTCAGTCACACTCTCGCAGCCCCTCTCACTTTCCAACTCCCTCTCAATCTCCCTCTCCCACTCAGTCTCACTCTCGCAGCACCTCTCACTTTCTCACTTCCTCTCAATCTCCCTCTCCCACTCAGTCTCACTCTCGCAGCCCCTCACACTTTCCCACTCCCTCTCAATCTCCCTGTCCCGCTCAGTCTCACACTTCCACTCTCTCTCAATCTCCCTCTCCCACTCAATCTCACTCTCACAGCCCCCTCACTTGCCCACACTCTCTCAAACTCCATCTCCCGCTCAGTCTCACTCTCTCAGCACCTCTCACTTTCCCACTCCCTCTCAATATCCCTGTCCCACTCAGTCAGACTCTCGCAGTCCCTCTCACTTTCCCACTCCCTCTCAAATACATTCTCCCACTCAGTCTCACTCTTGCAGACCCTCTCCCTTTCCCACGGCCTCTCAATCTCCCTCTCCCACTCAGTCTCACTCTCGCAGCCAATCACTTTCCTACTTCCTCTCAATCTCCCCCTGCCACTCAGTCTCAGCCTCGCAGCCCCTCTCACTTTCCCACTTCCTCTCAATCTCCCTGTCCCATTCAGTCTCACTCTCGCAGCACCTCTCAATTTCCCACACCCTCTCAATCTCCCTCTCCCAGTCAGTCTCACTCTCGCAGCCGCTCTCGCTTTCCCACTCTCTCTCAATCTCCCTATCCCACTCAGTCTCACTCTCGCAGCCCCTCTCACTTTCCTACACTCTCTCAATCTCCCTCTCCCTCTTGCAGCCCATCTCACTTTCCCACTCCATCTCAATCTCCCACTCCCACTCACTCTCGCAGCCCCTCTCACTTTCCCACTCTCTCTCAAGCTCGCTCCCACTCAGTCTCACTCTTGCAGCCCCTCTCACATTCCAACTCCCTCTCAATCTCCCTCTCGCACTCAGTCTCACTCTCGCAGCCCCTCTGATTTTCCCCCTCTCTCCCAATCTCCCTCGCCCACTCAGTCTCACTCTCGCAGCCCCTCTCAGTTTCCAACTCCCTCACAATCTCCCTCCCACTCAGTCTCACCCTCTCAGCGCCCCTCACTTTCTCACTTCCTCTCAATCTCCCTCTCCCACTCAGTCTCACTCTCGCAGCCCCTCACACTTTCCCACTCCCTCTCAATCTCCCTGTCCCGCTCAGTCTCACTCTTCCACTCTCTCTCAATCTCCCTCTCCCACTCAATCTCACTCTCACAGCCCCCTCACTTGCCCACACTCTCTCAAACTCCATCTCCCGCTCAGTCTCTCACTCGCAGCCCCTCTCACTTTCCCACACCCTCTCAATCTCCATCTCCCAGTCAGTCTCACTCTCGCTTTCCCACTCTCTCTCAATCTCCCTCTCCCACTCAGTTTCACTCTCGCTGCCCCTCTCAGTTTCCAACTCCCTCTCAATCTCCCTCTCGCACTCAGTCTCACTCTCGCTGCCCCTCTCACTTTCTCCCTCTCTCCCAATCTCCCTCGTCCTCTCAGTCTCACTCTCGCAGCCCCTCACACTTTCCAACTCTCTCTCAATATCCCTCTCACACTCAGTCTCACTCTCTCAGCGCCTCTCACTTTCTCACTCCATCTCAATCTCACTCTCCCACTCAGTCTCACTCTCGCAGCCCCTCACACTTTCCCACTCCCTCTCAATCTCACTCTCCCACTCAGTCTCACTCTCGCAGCCCCTCACACTTTCCCACTCCCTCTCAATCTCCCTGTCCCTCTCAGTCTCCCTCTCCCACATTCTCTCAATCTCCCTCTCCCATTCAGTCTCATTCTCGCAGCCCCTCTCACTTACCCACTCCCTCTCAATCTCCCTCTCCCACTCAGTCTCACACTGGCAGCCTCTCTCACTTTCCCACTCCCTCTCAATCTCCTTCTCCCACTCAGTCTCACTCTCGCAGCTCCTCTCACTTTCCCACACCCTCTCAATCTCCCTCTCCCACTCAGTCTCACTCTCGCAGCCCCTCTCGCTTTCCCACTCTCAATCTCCCTCTCCCACTCAGTCTCACTCTCGCAGCCCCTCTCACTTTCCCACTTCCTCTCAATCTCCCTCTCCCACTCAGTCTCACGCTCACAGTCCCTTGCACTTTCCCACTCACTCTCAATCTCCCTCTCCCACTCAGTCTCACTCTCGCAGCCCCTCTCACTTTCCCACTTCCTCTCAGTCTCCCTCTCCCACTCAGTCTCACTCTCACAGTACCTCGCACTTTCCCACTCCTTCTCAATCTCCCTCTCCCACTCAGTCTCATCTCGCAGCCTCTCTCACTTTGCAACTGCCTCTCAATTTCCCTCTCCCACTCAGTCTCACTTTCCAGCCACTCTCACTTACCCACTCCCTCACAATCTCCCTCTCCCACTCAGTCACACTCTCTCAGCCCCTCTCACTTTCTCACTCCCTCTCAATCTCCCTCTCCCACTCAGTCTCACTCTCACAGCTCCTCTCACTTTCCCACTTCCTCTCAATCTCCCTCTCCCACACAGTCTCACTCTCCCACTCCCTCTCAATTTCCCTCTCCCACTCAGTCTCACTCTCGCAGCTAATCACTTTCCTACTTCCTCTCAATCTCCCCCTGCCACTCAGTCTCAGCCTCGCAGCCCCTCTCACTTTCCCACTTCCTCTCAATCTCCCTGTCCCATTCAGTCTCACTCTCGCAGCACCTCTCAATTTCCCACTCTCTCTCAATCTCCCTCTCCCACTCAGTCTCACTCTCGCAGCCTCTCTCACTTTGCAACTGCCTCTCAATTTCCCTCTCCCACTCAGTCTCACTTTCCAGCCACTCTCACTTACCCACTCCCTCACAATCTCCCTCTCCCACTCAGTCTCACTCTCTCAGCCACTCTCACTTACCCACGCCCTCTCAATCTCCCTGTCCCACTCAGTCTCACTCTTCCACTCTCTCTCAATCTCCCTCTCCCACTCAGTTTCACTCTCGCTGCCCCTCTCAGTTTCCAACTCCCTCTCAATCTCCCTCTCGCACTCAGTCTCACTCTCGCTGCCCCTCTCACTTTCTCCCTCTCTCCCAATCTCCCTCGTCCTCTCAGTCTCACTCTCGCAGCCCCTCACACTTTCCAACTCTCTCTCAATATCCCTCTCACACTCAGTCTCACTCTCTCAGCGCCTCTCACTTTCTCACTCCATCTCAATCTCACTCTCCCACTCAGTCTCACTCTCGCAGCCCCTCACACTTTCCCACTCCCTCTCAATCTCCCTGTCCCTCTCAGTCTCACTCTCCCACTTTCTCTCAATCTCCCTCTCCCATTCAGTCTCATTCTCGCAGCCCCTCTCACTTTCCCACTCTCTCTCAATCTCCCTCTCCCACTCAGTCTCACTCTCGCAGCACCTCTCAATTTCCCACACCCTCTCAATCTCCCTCTCCCAGTCAGTCTCACTCTCGCAGCCCCTCTCGCTTTCCCACTCTCTCTCAATCTCCCTCTCCCACTCAGTCTCACTCTCGCGGCCCCTCTCACTCTCCCACACTCTCTCAATCTCCCTCTCCCTCTCGCAGCCCATCTCACTTTCCCACTCCATCTCAATCTCCCTCTCCCACTCACTCTCGCAGCCCCTCTCACTTTCCCACACTCTCTCAATCTCCCTCCCACTCAGTCTCACTCTTGCAGCCCCTCTCACATTCCAACTCCCTCTCAATCTCCCTCTCGCACTCAGTCTCACTCTCGCAGCCCCTCTCACTTTCCCCCTCTCTCCCAATCTCCCTCACCCACTCAGTCTCACTCTCGCAGCCCCTCTCACTTTCCAACTCCCTCACAATCTCCCTCCCACTCAGTCTCACTCTCGCAGCCCCTCACACTTTCCCACTCCCTCTCAATCTCCCTGTCCCGCTCAGTCTCACTCTTCAACTCTCTCTCAATCTCCCTCTCCCACTCAGTCTCACTCTCACAGTCCCTCTCACTTTCCACCTTCTTCTCAGTCTCCCTCTCCCACTCAGTCTCACTCTCGCAGCCCCTCTCACTTTCCAACTCCCTCACAATCTCCCTCCCACTCAGTCTCACTCTCGCAGCCCCTCACACTTTCCCACTCCCTCTCAATCTCCCTGTCCCGCTCAGTCTCACTCTTCAACTCTCTCTCAATCTCCTTCTCCCACTCAGTCTCACTCTCACAGTCCCTCGCACTTTCCCACTCCCTCTCAATTTCCCTCTCCCACTCAGTCTCACTCTCACAGCTCCTCTCACTTTCCCACTCCCTCACAATCTCCCTCTCCCACTCAGTCTCACTCTCACAGCCCCTCTCACTTACCCACTCCCTCACAATCTCCCTCTCCCACTCAGTCACACTCTCTCAGCCCCTCTCACTTTCTCACTCCCTCTCAATCTTCCTCTCCCACTCAGTCTCACTCTCGCAGCTCCTCTCACTTTCCCACTTCCTCACAATCTCCCTCTCCAACTCAGTCTCACTCTCACAGCCCCTCTCACTTACCCACTCCCTCACAATCTCCCTCTCCCACTCAGTCACACTCTCTCAGCCCCTCTCACTTTCTCACTCCCTCTCAATCTCCCTCTCCCACTCAGTCTCACTCTCACAGCTCCTCTCACTTTCTCACTCCCTCTCAATCTCCCTCTCCCACTCAGTCTCACTCTCACAGCTCCTCTCACTTTCCCACTTCCTCTCAATCTCCCTCTCCCACACAGTCTCACTTTCCCACTCCCTCTGAATCTCCCTCTCCGACTCACTCTCGCAGCCTCTCTCACTTTCACACTCCCTCTCAATCTCCCTCTACCACTCACTATCACAGCCCCTCTCACTTTCCCACTCCCTCTCAATCTCCTTCCCGCTCAGTCTCACACTCGCAGCCCCACTCACTTTCCCACAGCCTCTCAATCTCCCTCTCCCAGTCAGTCTCACTCTCGCTGCCCCTCTCACTTTCTCCCTCTCTCCCAATCTCCCTCGTCCTCTCAGTCTCACTCTCGCAGCCCCTCTCACTTTCCAACTCTCTCTCAATCTCCCTCTCCCACTCAGTCTAACTCTCTCAGCGCCTCTCACTTTCTCACTCCATCTCAATCTCACTCTCCCACTCAGTCTCACTCTCGCAGCCCCTCACACTTTCCCACTCCTTCTCAATCTCCCTGTCCCACTCAACCTCACTCTCCAACTCCCGCTCAATCTCCCTCTCCCACTCAGTCTCACTCTCGCAGCTACTCACACTTTCCAACTCCCTCTCAATCTCCCACTCCCACTCAGTCTCACTCTCTCAGCTCCTCTCACTTTCCCACTCCCTCTCAATCTCCCTGTCCCACTCAGTCAGACTCTCGCAGTCCCTCTCACTTTCCCACTCCCTCTCAAATACATTCTCCCACTCAGTCTCACTCTTGCAGAACCTCTCTCCCTTTCCCACGCCCTCTCAATCTCCCTCTCCCACTCAGTCTCACTCTCGCAGCCACTCTCACTTTCCCACTCCCTCTCAATCTTCCTCTCCCGCTCAGTCTCACTCTCGCAGCCCCTCACACTTTCCCACTCCCTCTCAATCTCCCTGTCCCACTCAGTCTCACTCTCCCACTCTCTCGCAATCTCCCTCACCCACTCAGTCTCAGTCTCTCAGCCCCTCTCACTTTCCCACCCCCTCTCAATCTCCCTCTCCCGCTCAGTCTGACTCTCACAGCCCCTCACACTTTCCCACTCCCTCTCAATCTCCCTGTCCCACTCAGTCTCACTCTCCCACTCCCTCTCAATCTCCCTCTCCCATTCAGTCTCAATATCGCGGCTACTCTCACTTTCCCACTCCTTCTCAATCTCCCTGTCCCATTCAGTCTCACTCTCGCAGCCCCTATCACTTCCCCACTCCCTCTCAATCTCCCTCTCGAACTCAGTCTCACTCTCGCAGGCACTCTCACTTTCCCACTCCCTCTCAATCTCCCTCTCCCACTCAGTCTCACTCTCGCAGCCCCTCACACTTTCCCAATCCCTCTCAATCTCCCTGTCCCACTCAGTCTCACTCTCACAGCTCCTCTCACTTTCCCACTTCCTCTCAATCTCCCTCTCCCACACAGTCTCACTCTCCCACTCCCTCTCAATCTCCCTCTCCCACTCAGTCTCACTCTCGCAGCCCCTCTCACTTTCCAACTCCCTCTCAATCTCCCACTCCCACTCAGTCTCACTCTCTCAGCACCTCTCACTTTCCCACTCTCTCTCTCAATCTCCCTCTCCCACTCAGTCTCACTCTCGCAGCCAATCACTTTCCTACTTCCTCTCAATCTCCCCCTGCCACTCAGTCTCAGCCTCGCAGCCCCTCTCACTTTCCCACTTCCTCTCAATCTCCCTGTCCCATTCAGTCTCACTCTCGCAGCACCTCTCAATTTCCCACACCCTCTCAATCTCCCTCTCCCAGTCAGTCTCACTCTCGCAGCCGCTCTCGCTTTCCCACTCTCTCTCAATCTCCCTATCCCACTCAGTCTCACTCTCGCAGCCCCTCTCACTTTCCTACACTCTCTCAATCTCCCTCTCCCTCTTGCAGCCCATCTCACTTTCCCACTCCATCTCAATCTCCCACTCCCACTCACTCTCGCAGCCCCTCTCACTTTCCCACTCTCTCTCAATCTCGCTCCCACTCTGTCTCACTCTTGCAGCCCCTCTCACATTCCAACTCCCTCTCAATCTCCCTCTCGCACTCAGTCTCACTCTCGCAGCCCCTCTCATTTTCCCCCTCTCTCCCAATCTCCCTCGCCCACTCAGTCTCACTCTCGCAGCCCCTCTCACTTTCCAACTCCCTCACAATCTCCCTCCCACTCAGTCTCACCCACTCAGCGCCCCTCACTTTCTCACTTCCTCTCAATCTCCCTCTCCCACTCAGTCTCACTCTCGCAGCCCCTCACACTTTCCCACTCCCTCTCAATCTCCCTGTCCCGCTCAGTCTCACTCTTCCACTCTCTCAATCTCCCTCTCCCACTCAATCTCACTCTCACAGCCCCCTCACTTGCCCACACTCTCTCAAACTCCATCTCCCGCTCAGTCTCTCACTCGCAGCCCCTCTCATTTGCCCACACCCTCTCAATCTCCATCTCCCAGTCAGTCTCACTCTCGCTTTCCCACTCTCTCTCAATCTCCCTCTCCCACTCAGTTTCACTCTCGCTGCCCCTCTCAGTTTCCAACTCCCTCTCAATCTCCCTCTCGCACTCAGTCTCACTCTCGCTGCCCCTCTCACTTTCTCCCTCTCTCCCAATCTCCCTCGTCCTCTCAGTCTCACTCTCGCAGCCCCTCACACTTTCCAACTCTCTCTCAATATCCCTCTCACACTCAGTCTCACTCTCTCAGCGCCTCTCACTTTCTCACTCCATCTCAATCTCACTCTCCCACTCAGTCTCACTCTCGCAGCCCCTCACACTTTCCCACTCCCTCTCAATCTCACTCTCCCACTCAGTCTCACTCTCGCAGCCCCTCACACTTTCCCACTCCCTCTCAATCTCCCTGTCCCTCTCAGTCTCCCTCTCCCACATTCTCTCAATCTCCCTCTCCCATTCAGTCTCATTCTCGCAGCCCCTCTCACTTACCCACTCCCTCTCAATCTCCCTCTCCCACTCAGTCTCACACTCGCAGCCTCTCTCACTTTCCCACTCCCTCTCAATCTCCTTCTCCCACTCAGTCTCACTCTCGCAGCTCCTCTCACTTTCCCACACCCTCTCAATCTCCCTCTCCCACTCAGTCTCACTCTCGCAGCCCCTCTCGCTTTCCCACTCTCAATCTCCCTCTCCCACTCAGTCTCACTCTCGCAGCCCCTCTCACTTTCCCACTTCCTCTCAATCTCCCTCTCCCACTCAGTCTCACGCTCACAGTCCCTTGCACTTTCCCACTCACTCTCAATCTCCCTCTCCCACTCAGTCTCACTCTCGCAGCCCCTCTCACTTTCCCACTTCCTCTCAGTCTCCCTCTCCCACTCAGTCTCACTCTCACAGTACCTCGCACTTTCCCACTCCTTCTCAATCTCCCTCTCCCACTCAGTCTCATCTCGCAGCCTCTCTCACTTTGCAACTGCCTCTCAATTTCCCTCTCCCACTCAGTCTCACTTTCCAGCCACTCTCACTTACCCACTCCCTCACAATCTCCCTCTCCCACTCAGTCACACTCTCTCAGCCCCTCTCACTTTCTCACTCCCTCTCAATCTCCCTCTCCCACTCAGTCTCACTCTCACAGCTCCTCTCACTTTCCCACTTCCTCTCAATCTCCCTCTCCCACACAGTCTCACTCTCCCACTCCCTCTCAATTTCCCTCTCCCACTCAGACTCACTCTCGCAGCCAATCACTTTCCTACTTCCTCTCAATCTCCCCCTGCCACTCAGTCTCAGCCTCGCAGCCCCTCTCACTTTCCCACTTCCTCTCAATCTCCCTGTCCCATTCAGTCTCACTCTCGCAGCACCTCTCAATTTCCCACTCTCTCTCAATCTCCCTCTCCCACTCAGTCTCACTCTCGCAGCCTCTCTCACTTTGCAACTGCCTCTCAATTTCCCTCTCCCACTCAGTCTCACTTTCCAGCCACTCTCACTTACCCACTCCCTCACAATCTCCCTCTCCCACTCAGTCTCACTCTCTCAGCCACTCTCACTTACCCACGCCCTCTCAATCTCCCTGTCCCACTCAGTCTCACTCTTCCACTCTCTCTCAATCTCCCTCTCCCACTCAGTTTCACTCTCGCTGCCCCTCTCAGTTTCCAACTCCCTCTCAATCTCCCTCTCGCACTCAGTCTTACTCTCGCTGCCCCTCTCACTTTCTCCCTCTCTCCCAATCTCCCTCGTCCTCTCAGTCTCACTCTCGCAGCCCCTCACACTTTCCAACTCTCTCTCAATATCCCTCTCACACTCAGTCTCACTCTCTCAGCGCCTCTCACTTTCTCACTCCATCTCAATCTCACTCTCCCACTCAGTCTCACTCTCGCAGCCCCTCACACTTTCCCACTCCCTCTCAATCTCCCTGTCCCTCTCAGTCTCACTCTCCCACTTTCTCTCAATCTCCCTCTCCCATTCAGTCTCATTCTCGCAGCCCCTCTCACTTTCCCACTCTCTCTCAATCTCCCTCTCCCACTCAGTCTCACTCTCGCAGCACCTCTCAATTTCCCACACCCTCTCAATCTCCCTCTCCCAGTCAGTCTCACTCTCGCAGCCCCTCTCGCTTTCCCACTCTCTCTCAATCTCCCTCTCCCACTCAGTCTCACTCTCGCGGCCCCTCTCACTCTCCCACACTCTCTCAATCTCCCTCTCCCTCTCGCAGCCCATCTCACTTTCCCACTCCATCTCAATCTCCCTCTCCCACTCACTCTCGCAGCCCCTCTCACTTTCCCACACTCTCTCAATCTCCCTCCCACTCAGTCTCACTCTTGCAGCCCCTCTCACATTCCAACTCCCTCTCAATCTCCCTCTCGCACTCAGTCTCACTCTCGCAGCCCCTCTCACTTTCCCCCTCTCTCCCAATCTCCCTCACCCACTCAGTCTCACTCTCGCAGCCCCTCTCACTTTCCAACTCCCTCACAATCTCCCTCCCACTCAGTCTCACTCTCGCAGCCCCTCACACTTTCCCACTCCCTCTCAATCTCCCTGTCCCGCTCAGTCTCACTCTTCAACTCTCTCTCAATCTCCCTCTCCCACTCAGTCTCACTCTCAAGCCCCCTCACTTTCCCCCTCTCTCCCAATCTCCCTCGCCCACTCAGTCTCACTCTCGCAGCCCCTCTCACTTTCCAACTCCCTCACAATCTCCCTCCCACTCAGTCTCACTCTTGCAGCCCCTCTCACATTCCAACTCCCTCTCAATCTCCCTCTCGCACTCAGTCTCACTCTCGCAGCCCCTCTCACTTTCCCCCTCTCTCCCAATCTCCCTCGCTCACTCAATCTCACTCTTGCAGCCCCTCTCACTTTCCAACTCCCTCACAATCTCCCTCCCACTCAGTCTCACTCTCTCAGCGCCTCTCACTTTCTCACTTCCTCTCAATCTCCCTCTCCCACTCAGTCTCACTCTCACAGTCCCTCTCACTTTCCACCTTCTTCTCAGTCTCCCTCTCCCACTCAGTCTCACTCTCGCAGCCCCTCTCACTTTCCAACTCCCTCACAATCTCCCTCCCACTCAGTCTCACTCTCGCAGCCCCTCACACTTTCCCACTCCCTCTCAATCTCCCTGTCCCGCTCAGTCTCACTCTTCAACTCTCTCTCAATCTCCCTCTCCCACTCAGTCTCACTCTCACAGTCCCTCGCACTTTCCCACTCCCTCTCAATTTCCCTCTCCCACTCAGTCTCACTCTCACAGCTCCTCTCACTTTCCCACTCCCTCACAATCTCCCTCTCCCACTCAGTCTCACTCTCACAGCCCCTCTCACTTACCCACTCCCTCACAATCTCCCTCTCCCACTCAGTCACACTCTCTCAGCCCCTCTCACTTTCTCACTCCCTCTCAATCTTCCTCTCCCACTCAGTCTCACTCTCGCAGCTCCTCTCACTTTCCCACTTCCTCACAATCTCCCTCTCCAACTCAGTCTCACTCTCACAGCCCCTCTCACTTACCCACTCCCTCACAATCTCCCTCTCCCACTCAGTCACACTCTCTCAGCCCCTCTCACTTTCTCACTCCCTCTCAATCTCCCTCTCCCACTCAGTCTCACTCTCACAGCTCCTCTCACTTTCTCACTCCCTCTCAATCTCCCTCTCCCACTCAGTCTCACTCTCACAGCTCCTCTCACTTTCCCACTTCCTCTCAATCTCCCTCTCCCACACAGTCTCACTTTCCCACTCCCTCTGAATCTCCCTCTCCGACTCACTCTCGCAGCCTCTCTCACTTTCACACTCCCTCTCAATCTCCCTCTACCACTCACTATCACAGCCCCTCTCACTTTCCCACTCCCTCTCAATCTCCTTCCCGCTCAGTCTCACACTCGCAGCCCCACTCACTTTCCCACAGCCTCTCAATCTCCCTCTCCCAGTCAGTCTCACTCTCGCTGCCCCTCTCACTTTCTCCCTCTCTCCCAATCTCCCTCGTCCTCTCAGTCTCACTCTCGCAGCCCCTCTCACTTTCCAACTCTCTCTCAATCTCCCTCTCCCACTCAGTCTAACTCTCTCAGCGCCTCTCACTTTCTCACTCCATCTCAATCTCACTCTCCCACTCAGTCTCACTCTCGCAGCCCCTCACACTTTCCCACTCCTTCTCAATCTCCCTGTCCCACTCAACCTCACTCTCCAACTCCCGCTCAATCTCCCTCTCCCACTCAGTCTCACTCTCGCAGCTACTCACACTTTCCAACTCCCTCTCAATCTCCCACTCCCACTCAGTCTCACTCTCTCAGCTCCTCTCACTTTCCCACTCCCTCTCAATCTCCCTGTCCCACTCAGTCAGACTCTCGCAGTCCCTCTCACTTTCCCACTCCCTCTCAAATACATTCTCCCACTCAGTCTCACTCTTGCAGAACCTCTCTCCCTTTCCCACGCCCTCTCAATCTCCCTCTCCCACTCAGTCTCACTCTCGCAGCCACTCTCACTTTCCCACTCCCTCTCAATCTTCCTCTCCCGCTCAGTCTCACTCTCGCAGCCCCTCACACTTTCCCACTCCCTCTCAATCTCCCTGTCCCACTCAGTCTCACTCTCCCACTCTCTCGCAATCTCCCTCACCCACTCAGTCTCAGTCTCTCAGCCCCTCTCACTTTCCCACCCCCTCTCAATCTCCCTCTCCCGCTCAGTCTGACTCTCACAGCCCCTCACACTTTCCCACTCCCTCTCAATCTCCCTGTCCCACTCAGTCTCACTCTCCCACTCCCTCTCAATCTCCCTCTCCCATTCAGTCTCAATCTCGCGGCTACTCTCACTTTCCCACTCCTTCTCAATCTCCCTGTCCCATTCAGTCTCACTCTCGCAGCCCCTATCACTTCCCCACTCCCTCTCAATCTCCCTCTCGAACTCAGTCTCACTCTCGCAGGCACTCTCACTTTCCCACTCCCTCTCAATCTCCCTCTCCCACTCAGTCTCACTCTCGCAGCCCCTCACACTTTCCCAATCCCTCTCAATCTCCCTGTCCCACTCAGTCTCACTCTCACAGCTCCTCTCACTTTCCCACTTCCTCTCAATCTCCCTCTCCCACACAGTCTCACTCTCCCACTCCCTCTCAATCTCCCTCTCCCACTCAGTCTCACTCTCGCAGCCCCTCTCACTTTCCAACTCCCTCTCAATCTCCCACTCCCACTCAGTCTCACTCTCTCAGCACCTCTCACTTTCCCACTCTCTCTCTCAATCTCCCTCTCCCACTCAGTCACACTCTTGCAGCCCCTCTCACATTCCAACTCCCTCTCAATCTCCCTCTCGCACTCAGTCTCACTCTCGCAGCCCCTCTCACTTTCCCCCTCTCTCGCAATCTCCCTCGCCCACTCAGTCACACTCTCGCAGCCCCTCTCACTTTCCAACTCCCTCTCAATCTCCCTCTCCCACTCAGTCTCACTCTCGCAGCACCTCTCACTTTCTCACTTCCTCTCAATCTCCCTCTCCCACTCAGTCTCACTCTCGCAGCCCCTCACACTTTCCCACTCCCTCTCAATCTCCCTGTCCCGCTCAGTCTCACTCTTCCACTCTCTCTCAATCTCCCTCTCCCACTCAATCTCACTCTCACAGCCCCCTCACTTGCCCACACTCTCTCAAACTCCATCTCCCGCTCAGTCACACACTCGCAGCCCCTCTCACTTTCCCACACCCTCTCAATCTCCATCTCCCAGTCAGTCTCACTCTCGCTTTCCCCCTCTCTCTCAATCTCCCTCTCCCACTCAGTTTCACTCTCGCAGCCCCTCTCACTTTCCCACACCCTCTCAATCTCCCTCTCCCAGTCAGTCTCACTCTCGCTTTCCCCCTCTCTCTCAATCTCCCTCTCCCACTCAGTTTCACTCTCGCAGCCCCTCTCAGTTTCCAACTCCCTCTCAATCTCCCTCTCGCACTCAGTCTCACTCTCGCTGCCCCTCTCACTTTCTCCCTCTCTCCCAATCTCCCTCGTCCTCTCAGTCTCACTCTCGCAGCCCCTCTCACTTTGCAACTCTCTCTCAATCTCCCTCTCCAACTCAGTCTAACTCTCTCAGCGCCTCTCACATTCTCACTCCATCTCAATCTCACTCTCCCACTCAATCTCACTCTCGCAGCCCCTCACACTTTCCCACTCCCTCGCAATCTCCCTGTCCCACTCAGTCTCACTCTACCACTCTCTCTCAATCTCCCTCTCCCACTGAGTCTCACTCTCGCAGCTACTCTCACTTTCCCACTCCCTCTCAATCTCCCTCTCCCATTCAGTCTCATTCTCACAGCCCCTCTCACTTACCCACTCCCTCTCAATCTCCCTCTCCCACTCAGTCTCACTCTCGCAGCCTCTCTCACTTTCCCACTCCCTCTCAATCTCCCTCTCCCACTCAGTCTCTCTCGCAGCCCCTCTCGCTTTCCCACTCTCTCTCAATCTCCCTCTCCCACTCAGTCTCACTCTCGCAGCCCCTCTCACTTTCCCACTTCCTCTCAATCTCCCTCTCCCACTCAGTCTCACTCTCGCAGCCACTCGCACTTTCCCACTCACTCTCAATCTCCCTCTCCCACTCAGTCTTACTCTGGCAGCCCCTCTCACTTTCCCACTTCCTCTCAGTCTCCCTCTCCCACTCAGTCTCACTCTCGCAGCCTCTCTCACTTTGCAACTGCCTCTCAATTTCCCTCTCCCACTCAGTCTCACTTTCCAGCCACTCTCACTTACCCACTCCCTCTCAATCTCCCTGTCCCGCTCAGTCTCACTCTTCCACTCTCTCTCAATCTCCCTCTCCCACTCAATCTCACTCTCACAGCCCCCTCACTTGCCCACGCTCTCTCAAACTCCATCTCCCGCTCAGTCTCACACTCGCAGCCCCTCTCACTTTCCCACACCCTCTCAATCTCCCTCTCCCAGTCAGTCTCACTCTCGCTTTCCCACTCTCTCTCAATCTCCCTCTCCCACTCAGTTTCACTCTCGCTGCCCCTCTCAGTTTCCAACTCCCTCTCAATCTCCCTCTCGCACTCAGTCTCACTCTCGCTGCCCCTCTCACTTTCTCCCTCTCTCCCAATCTCCCTCGTCCTCTCAGTCTCACTCTCGCAGCCCCTCTCACTTTCCAACTCTCTCTCAATCTCCCTCTCCCACTCAGTCTAACTCTCTCAGCGCCTCTCACTTTCTCACTCCATCTCAATCTCACTCTCCCACTCAGTCTCACTCTCGCAGCCCCTCTCACTTTCCCACTTCCTCTCAATCTCCCTCTCCCACTCAGTCTCACGCTCACAGTCCCTTGCACTTTCCCACTCACTCTCAATCTCCCTCTCCCACTCAGTCTCACTCTCGCAGCCCCTCTCACTTTCCCACTTCCTCTCAGTCTCCCTCTCCCACTCAGTCTCACTCTCACAGTACCTCGCACTTTCCCACTCTCTCTCAATCTCCCTCTCCCACTCAGTCTCATCTCACAGCCTCTCTCACTTTGCAACTGCCTCTCAATTTCCCTCTCCCACTCAGTCTCACTTTCCAGCCACTCTCACTTACCCACTCCCTCACAATCTCCCTCTCCCACTCAGTCACACTCTCTCAGCCCCTCTCACTTTCTCACTCCCTCTCAATCTCCCTCTCCCACTCAGTCTCACTCTCACAGCTCCTCTCACTTTCCCACTTCCTCTCAATCTCCCTCTCCCACACAGTCTCACTCTCCCACTCCCTCTCAATCTCCCTCTCCCACTCAGTCTCACTCTCGCAGCCAATCACTTTCCTACTTCCTCTCAATCTCCCCCTGCCACTCAGTCTCAGCCTCGCAGCCCCTCTCACTTTCCCACTTCCTCTCAATCTCCCTGTCCCATTCAGTCTCACTCTCGCAGCACCTCTCAATTTCCCACACCCTCTCAATCTCCCTCTCCCAGTCAGTCTCACTCTCGCAGCCCCTCTCGCTTTCCCACTCTCTCTCAATCTCCCTCTCCCACTCAGTCTCACTCTCGCGGCCCCTTTCACTCTCCCACACTCTCTCAATCTCCCTCTCCCTCTCGCAGCCCATCTCACTTTCCCACTCCATCTCAATCTCCCTCTCCCACTCACTCTCGCAGCCCCTCTCACTTTCCCATACTCTCTCAATCTCCCTCCCACTCAGTCTCACTCTTGCAGACCCTCTCACATTCCAACTCCCTCTCAATCTCCCTCTCGCACTCAGTCTCACTCTCGCAGCCCCTCTCACTTTCCCCCTCTCTCCCAATCTCCCTCACCCACTCAGTCTCACTCTCGCAGCCCCTCGCACTTTCCAACTCCCTCACAATCTCCCTCCCACTCAGTCTCACTCTCGCAGCCTCTCACACTTTCCCACTCCCTCTCAATCTCCCTGTCCCGCTCAGTCTCACTCTTCAACTCTCTCTCAATCTCCCTCTCCCACTCAGTCTCACTCTCACAGCCCCCTCACTTTCCCCCTCTCTCCCAATCTCCCTCGCCCACTCAGTCTCACTCTCGCAGCCCCTCTCACATTCCAACTCTCTCTCAATCTCCCTCTCGCACTCAGTCTCACTCTCGCAGCCCTTCTCACTTTCCCCCTCTCTCCCAATCTCCCTCGCCCACTCAGTCTCACTCTCGCAGCCCCTCTCACTTTCCAACTCCCTCACAATCTCCCTCCCACTCAGTCTCACTCTCTCAGCGCCTCTCACTTTCACACTTCCTCTCAATCTCCCGCTCCCACTCAGTCTCACTCTCGCAGCCCCTCTCACTTTCCCACTCCCTCTCAATCTCCCTCTCCCACTCAGTCACACTCACTCAGCCCCTCTCACTTTCTCACTCCCTCACAATCTCCCTCTCCCACTCAGTCTCACTCTCACAGCTCCTCTCACTTTCCCACTTCCTCTCAATCTCCATCTCCCACACAGTCTCACTCTCCCACTCCCTCTCAATCTCCCTCTCCCACTCAGTCTCACTCTCGCAGCCAATCACTTTCTACTTCCTCTCAATCTCCCCCTGCCACTCAGTCTCAGCCTCGCAGCTACTCTCACTTTCCCACTCCCTCTCAATTTCCCTCTCCCATTCAGTCTCATTCTCGCAGCCCCTCTCACTTACCCGCTCCCTCTCAATCTCCCTCTCCAACTGAGTCTCACTCTCGCAAGCACTCTCCCTTTCCCACTCCCTCTCAATCTCCCTCTCCCACTCAGTCTCACTCTCGCAGCCTCTCTCACTTTCCCACTCCCTCCCAATCTCCCTCTCCAACAGAGTCTCACTCTTGCAGCCCCTCTCACTTTCCCACTCCCTCTCAATCTCCCTCTCCCACTCAGTCTCACTCTCGCAGCCCCTCTCACTTACCCACTCCCTCTCAATCTCCCTCTCCCACTCAGTCTCACTCTCTCAGCGCCTCTCACTTTCCCACTCCCTCTCAATCTCCCTCTCCCACTCAGTCTCACTCTCTCAGCGCCTCTCACTTTCTCACTCCATCTCAATCTCCCTCCCACTCAGTCTCACTCTCTCAGCGCCTCTCACTTTCCCACTCCCTCTCAATCTCCCTCTCCCACTCAGTCTCACTCTCACAGCCTCTCTCACTTTCCCACACCCTCTCAATCTCCCTCTCCCACTCAGTCTCACACTCGCAGCCCCTCTCACTTTCTCACTCCCTCTCAATCTCCCTCTCCCACTCAGTCTCACTCTCGCAGCCCCTCGCACTTTCGCACTCACTCTCAATTTCCTTCTCCCACTCAGTCTCACTCTCGTAGCTCCTCTCAATTTCCCACACCCTCTCAATCTCCCTCTCCCACTCAGTCTCACACTCGCAGCCCCTCTCACTTTCTCACTCCCTCTCAATCTCCCTCTCCCACTCAGTCTCACATTCCCACTCCCTCTCAATCTCCCTCTCCCACTCAGTCTCACACTCGCAGCCCCTCTCACTTTCTCACTCCCTCTCAATCTCCCTCTCCAACTCAGTCTCACTCTCCCACTCTCTCTCAATCTCCCTGTCCCACTCAGTCTCACTCTCCCACTCTCTCTCAATCTCCCTCTCCCACTCAGTCTCACTCTCGCAGCTACTCTCACTTTCCCACTCCCTCTCAATCTCCCTCTCCCACTCAGTCTCACTCTCACAGCCCCTCTCACTTTCCCACTCCCTCTCAATCTCCCTCTCCCACTCAGTCTCACTCTCGCAGCTACTCTCACTTTCCCACTCCCTCTCAATCTCCCTCTCCCATTCAGTCTCATTCTCGCAGCCCCTCTCACTTACCCGGTCCCTCTCAATCTCCCTCTCCAACTGAGTCTCACTCTCGCAAGCACTCTCACTTTCCCACTCCATCTCAATCTCCCTCCCACTCAGTCTCACTCTCGCAGCCTCTCTCACTTTCCCACTCCCTCTCAATCTCCTTCTCCCACTCAGTCTCACTCTCCCACTCTCTCTCAATCTCCCTTTCCCACTCAGTCTCACTCTCACAGCCCCTCACACTTTCCCACTCCCTCTCAATCTCCCTGACCCACTCAGTCTCACTCTCCCACTCTCTCTCAATCTCCCTCTCCCACTCAGTCTCACTCTCTCAGCGCCTCTTACTTTCCCACTCCCTCTCAATCTCCTTCTCCCACTCAGTCTCATTCTCGCAGCCCCTCTCACTTTCCCACTCCCTCTCAATCTCACTGTCCCACTCAGTCTCACTCTCGCAGCTCCTCTCAATTTCCCACATTCTCAAACTCCATCTCCCGCTCAGTCTCACACTCGCAGCCCCTCTCACTTTCCCACACCCTCTCAATCTCCCTCTCCCAGTCAGTCTCACTCTCGCAGCCCCTCTCACTTTCCCACTCCCTCTCAATCTCCCTCTCCCACTCAGTCTCACTCTCGCAGCCCCTCTCACTTTCCCACTCTCTCTCAATCTCCCTCTCCCAGTCAGTCTCACTCTCGCAGCCTCTATCACTTTCCCACACTCTCTCAATCTCCCTCTCCCACTCAGTCTCACTCTCGCAGCCCCTCTCACTTTCCCACTCTCTCTCAATCTCCCTCTCCCACTCAGTCTCACTCTCGCAGCCCCTCTCACTTTCCCACACCCTCTCAATCTCCCTCTCCCACTCAGTCTCACTCTCGCAGCTACTCTCACTTTCCCACTCCCTCTCAATTTCCCTCTCCCATTCAGTCTCATTCTCGCAGCCCCTCTCACTTACCCGCTCCCTCTCAATCTCCCTCTCCAACTGAGTCTCACTCTGGCAAGCACTCTCACTTTCCCACTCCCTCTCAATCTCCCTCTCCCACTCAGTCTCACTCTCGCAGCCCCTCTCACTTTCCAACTCTCTCTCAATCTTCCTCTCCCACTCAGTCTCACTCACTCAGCCCCTCTCACTTTCTCACTCCCTCTCAAACTCCCTCTCCCACTAAGTCTCACTCTCGCAGCCCCTCTCACTTTCCCACTTCCTCTCAATCTCCCTCTCCCACTCAGTCTCAATCTCACAGCCTCTCTCACTTTCCCACTCCCTCTCAATCTCCCTCTCCCACTCAGTCTCACTCTCTCAGCCCCTCTCACTTTCTCGCTCCCTCTCAATCTCCCTCTCCCACTCAGTCTCACTCTCGCAGCCCCTCTCACTTTCTCACTCCCTCTCAATTTCACTCTCCCACACAGTCTCACTCGCGCAGCGCCTCTCACTGTTCCACTCCCACTTAATCTCCCTCTCACACTCAGTCTCACTCTCGCAGTCCCTCTCACTTTCCCACTCCCTCTCAATCTCCCTCTCGCACTCAGTCTCACTTTCGCAGCCCCTCTCACTTTCCCACACCATCTCAATCTCCCTCTCCCACTCAGTCTCACTCTCGCAGCACCTCGCAGTTTCCCACTCCCACTCAGTCTCACTCTCACAGCCCCTCTCACTTTCCCACTCTCTCTCAATCTCCCTCTCCCACACAGTCTCCCTCACCCAGCCCCTCTCACTTTCCCACTCCCTCTCAATCTCCCTCTCCCACTCAGTCTCACTCTCGCAGCCCCTCACACTTTCCCACAACCCCTCAATCTCCCTCTCCTACGCAGACTCACACTCGCAGCCCCTCTCACTTTCACACTCCCTCTCAATCTCCCTCTCACACTCAGTCCCAGTCTCGCAGCCCCTATCACTTTCCCACTCCCTCTCAATCTCCCTCTCCCACTCAGTCTCACTCTCGCAGCCCCTCTCACATTCCAACACCCTCTCAATCTCCCACTCGCACTCAGTCTCACTCTCGCAGCCCCTCTCACATTCCAACTCCCTCTCAATCTCCCACTCGCACTCAGTCTCACTCTCGCTGCCCCTCTCACTTTCCCTCTCTCTCACAATCGCGCTCGTCCTCTCAGTCTCACTCTCGCAGCCCCTCTCACTTTCCAGCTCTCTCTCAATCTTCCACTTCCACTCAGTCTCACTCTCCCACTCTCTCTCAATCTCCCTTTCCCACTCAGTCTCACTCTCGCAGCGACTCTCACTTTCCCACTCCCTCTCAATCTCCCTCTCCAACTGAGTCTCACTCTCGCAAGCACTCTCACTTTCCCACTCCCTCTCAATCACCCTCTCCCACTCGGTCTCACTCTCGCAGCCTCTCTCACTTTCCCACTCCCTCTCAATCTCCCTCTCCAACTGAGTCTCACTCTCGCAAGCACTCTCACTTTCCCACTCTCTCTCAATCTCCCTCTCCCACTCAGTCTCACTCTCGCAGCTAGTCTCACTTTCCCACACCCTCACAATCTCCCTCTCCCATTCAGTCTCATTCTCGCAGCCCCTCTCACTTACCCACTCCCTCTCAATCTCCCTCTCCAACAGAGTCTCACTCTCGCAAGCACTCTCACTTTCCCACTCCCTCTCAATCTCCCTCTCCCACTCAGTCTCACTCTCGCAGCCTCTCTCACTTTCCCACTCCCTCTCAATCTCCTTCTCCCACTCAATCTCACTCTCGCAGCTCCTCTCAATTTCCCACATTCTCAAACTCCATCTCCCGCTCAGTCTCACACTCGCAGCCCCTCTCACTTTCCCACTCTCTCTCAATCTCCCTCTCTCACTCAGTCTCACTCTCGCAGCCCCTCTCACTTTCCCACTCCCTCTCAATCTCCCTCTCCCACTCAGTCTCACTCTCGCAGCTCCTCTCAATTTCCCACATTCTCAAACTCCATCTCCCACTCAGTCTCATTCTCGCAGCCTCTCTCACTTTCCCACACCCTCTCAATCTCCCTCTCCCAGTCAGTCTCACTCTCACAGCCCGTCTCACTTTCCCACTCTCTCTCAATCTCCCTCTCCCACTCGGTCTCACTCTCGCAGTCTCTCTCACTTTGCAACTGCCTCTCAATTTCCCTCTCCCACTCAGTCTCACTTTCCAGCCACTCTCACTTACCCACTCTCTCTCAATCTTCCTCTCCCACTCAGTCACACTCTCTCAGCCCCTCTCACTTACCCACTCCCTCTCAATTTCCCTCTCCCACTCAGTCTCACTTTCGCAGCCACTCTCACTTTCCCACTTTCTCTCAATCTTCCTCTCCCACTCAGTCTCACTCACTCAGCCCCTCTCACTTTCTCACTCCCTCTCAAACTCCCTCGCCCACTCAGTCTCACTCTCGCAGCCCCTCTCACTTTCCCACTTCCTCTCAATCTCCCTCTCCCACTCAATCTCACTCTCACAATCCTTCGCACTTTCACACTCTCTCTCACTCTCCCTCTCCCACTCAGTCTCACTCTCGCAGCTACTCTCACTTTCCCACTCCTTCTCAATCTCCCTCTCCCATTCAGTCTCATTCTCGCAGCCCCTCTCACTTACCCACTCCCTCTCAATCTCCCTCTCCTAGTCAGTTTCACTCTCGCAGCCCCTCTCACTTTCCAACTCTCTGTCAATCTTCCTCTCCCACTCAGTCTCACTCACTCAGCCCCTCTCACTTTCTCACTCCCTCTCAAACTCCCTCTCCCACTAAGTCTCACTCTCGCAGCCCCTCTCACTTTCCCACTTCCTCTCAATCTCCCTCTCCCACTCAGTCTCAATCTCACAGCCTCTCTCACTTTCCCACTCCCTCTCAATCTCCCTCTCCCACTCAGTCTCACTCTCGCAGCCAATTACTTTCCTATTTCCTCTCAATCTCCCCCTGCCACTCAGTCTCAGCCTCGCAGCCCCTCTCACTTTCCCACTCCCTCTCAATCTCCCTTCCCATTCAGTCTCAATCTCGCAGCCCCTCTCACTTTCCCACTTCCTCTCAATCTCCCTCTCCCACTCAGTCTCACTCTCACAGTCACTCGCACATTCCCACTCTCTCTCAATCTCCCTCTCCCACTCAGTCTCACTCTCGCAGCCCCTCTCACTTTCCCACTCCCTCTCAATCTCCCTCTCCCACTCAGGCTCACTCTCGCAGCCTCTCTCACTTTCCCACTCTCTCTCAATCTCCTTCTCCCACTCAGTCTCACTCTCGCAGCTCCTCTCAATTTCCCACATTCTCAAACTCCATCTCCCGCTCAGTCTCACACTCGCAGCCTCTCTCACTTTCCCACACCCTCTCAATCTCCCTCTCCCAGTCAGTCTCACTCTCACAGCCCGTCTCACTTTCCCACTCTCTCTCAATCTCCCTCTCCCACTCGGTCTCACTTTCGCAGCCACTCTCACTTTCCAACTCTCTCTCAATCTTCCTCTCGCACTCAGTCTCACTCACTCAGCCCCTCTCACTTTCTCACTCCCTCTCAAACTCCCTCTCCCACTCAGTCTCACTCTTGCAGCCCCTCTCACTTTCCCACTTCCTCTCAATCTCCCTCTCCCACTCAATCTCACTCTCACAATCCTTCGCACTTTCACACTCTCTCTCACTCTCCCTCTCCCACTCAGTCTCACTCTCGCAGCTACTCTCACTTTCCCACTCCCTCTCAATCTCCCTCTCCCATTCAGTCTCATTCTCGCAGCCCCTCTCACTTACCCACTCCCTCTCAATCTCCCTCTCCTAGTCAGTTTCACTCTCGCAGCCCCTCTCACTTTCCAACTCTCTCTCAATCTTCCTCTCCCACTCAGTCTCACTCACTCAGCCCCTCTCACTTTCTCACTCCCTCTCAAACTCCCTCTCCCACTAAGTCTCACTCTCGCAGCCCCTCTCACTTTCCCACTTCCTCTCAATTTCCCTCTCCCACTCAGTCTCAATCTCACAGCCTCTCTCACTTTCCCACTCCCTCTCAATCTCCCTCTCCCACTCAGTCTCACTCTCGCAGTCCCTCTCACTTTCTCGCTCTCTCTCAATCTCCCTCTCCCACTCAGTCTCACTCTCGCAGCCCCTCTCACTTTCTCACTCCCTCTCAATTTCACTCTCCCACTCAGTCTCACTCTCGCAGCCAATCACTTTCCTATTTCCTCTCAATCTCCCCCTGCCACTCAGTCTCAGCCTCGCAGCCCCTCTCACTTTCCCACTCCCTCTCAATCTCCCTTCCCATTCAGTCTCACTCTCGCAGCCCCTCTCAGTTTCCCACACCCTCTCAATCTCCCTCTCCCAGTCAGTCTCACTCTCGCAGCCGCTCTCACTTTCCCACACTCTCTCAATCTCCCTCTCCCTCTTGCAGCCCATCTCACTTTCCCACTCCATCTCAATCTCCCTCTCCCACTCTCTCTCACAGCCCCTCTCACATTCCAACTCCCTCTCAATCTCCCTCTCCCACTCAGTCTCACTCTCGCAGCCCCTCTCACTTTCCCACTCCCTCTATCTCCCTCTCTGACTCACTATCACAGCCCCTCTCACTTTCCCACTCCCTCCCAATCTACCTCACCCACTCAGTCTCACTCTCGCAGCCCCTCTCACTTTCCCACTCTCTCTCAATCTACCTCACCCACTCAGTCTCACTCTCGCAGCCCCTCTCACTTTCCCACTCTCTCTCAATCTCCCTCTCCCACTCACTCTCGCAGCCCCTCTCACATTCCAACTCCCTCTCAATCTCCCACTCGCACTCAGTCTCACTCTCGCTGCCCCTCTCACTTACCCCTCTCTCCCAATCGCCCTCGTCCTCTCAGTCTCACTCTCGCAGCCCCTCTCACTTTCCAACTCTCTCTCAATATCCCTCTCCCACTCAGCCTCACTCTCGCAGTCCCTCACACTTTCCCACTCCCTCTCAATCTCCCTGTCCCACTCAGTCTCACTCTCCCACTCTCTCTCAATCTCCCTCTCCCACTCAGTCTCACTCTCGCAGCTAGTCTCACTTTCCCACACCCTCACAATCTCCCTCTCCCATTCAGTCTCATTCTCGCAGCCCCTCTCACTTACCCACTCCCTCTCAATCTCCCTCTCCAACAGAGTCTCACTCTCACAGTCCCTCGCACTTTTCCACTCCCTCTCAACCTCCCTCTCCCACTCAGTCTCACTCTCGCAGCCCCTCTCACTTTCCCACTTCCTCTCAATCTCCCTCTCCCACTCAGTCTCACTCTCACAGTCACTCGCACATTCCCACTCTCTCTCAATCTCCCTCTCCCACTCAGTCTCACTCTCGCAGCCCCTCTCACTTTCCCACTCCCTCTCAATCTCCCTCTCCCACTCAGTCTCACTCTCGCAGCCTCTCTCACTTTCCCACTCTCTCTCAATCTCCTTCTCCCACTCAGTCTCACTCTCGCAGCTCCTCTCAATTTCCCACATTCTCAAACTCCATCTCCCGCTCAGTCTCACACTCGCAGCCTCTCTCACTTTCCCACACCCTCTCAATCTCCCTCTCCCAGTCAGTCTCACTCTCACAGCCCGTCTCACTTTCCCACTCTCTCTCAATCTCCCTCTCCCACTCGGTCTCACTCTTGCAGCCTCTCTCACTTTGCAACTGCCTCTCAATTTCCCTCTCCCACTCAGTCTCACTTTCGCAGCCACTCTCACTTTCCCACTCTCTCTCAATCTTCCTCTCCCACTCAGTCTCACTCACTCAGCCCCTCTCACTTTCTCACTCCCTCTCAAACTCCCTCTCCCACTCAGTCTCACTCTCGCAGCCCCTCTCACTTTCCCACTTCCTCTCAATCTCCCTCTCCCACTCAATCTCACTCTCACAATCCTTCGCACTTTCACACTCTCTCACTCTCCCTCTCCCACTCAGTCTCACTCTCGCAGCTACTCTCACTTTCCCACTCCCTCTCAATCTCCCTCTCCCATTCAGTCTCATTCTCGCAGCCCGTCTCACTTACCCACTCCCTCTCAATCTCCCTCTCCCACTCAGTCTCACTTTCGCAGCCCCTCTCACTTTCCAACTCTCTCTCAATCTTCCTCTCCCACTCAGTCTCACTCACTCAGCCCCTCTCACTTTCTCACTCCCTCTCAAACTCCCTCTCCCACTAAGTCTCACTCTCGCAGCCCCTCTCACTTTCCCACTTCCTCTCAATCTCCCTCTCCCACTCAGTCTCAATCTCACAGCCTCTCTCACTTTCCCACTCCCTCTCAATCTCCCTCTCCCACTCAGTCTCACTCTCTCAGCCCCTCTCACTTTCTCGCTCCCTCTCAATCTCCCTCTCCCACTCAGTCTCACTCTCGCAGCCCCTCTCACTTTCTCACTCCCTCTCAATTTCACTCTCCCACACAGTCTCACTCGCGCAGCGCCTCTCACTGTTCCACTCCCACTTAATCTCCCTCTCACACTCAGTCTCACTCTCGCAGTCCCTCTCACTTTCCCACTCCCTCTCAATCTCCCTCTCGCACTCAGTCTCACTTTCGCAGCCCCTCTCACTTTCCCACACCATCTCAATCTCCCTCTCCCACTCAGTCTCACTCTCGCAGCACCTCGCAGTTTCCCACTCCCACTCAGTCTCACTCTCACAGCCCCTCTCACTTTCCCACTCTCTCTCAATCTCCCTCTCCCACACAGTCTCCCTCACCCAGCCCCTCTCACTTTCCCACTCCCTCTCAATCTCCCTCTCCCACTCAGTCTCACTCTCGCAGCCCCTCACACTTTCCCACAACCCCTCAATCTCCCTCTCCTACGCAGACTCACACTCGCAGCCCCTCTCACTTTCACACTCCCTCTCAATCTCCCTCTCACACTCAGTCCCAGTCTCGCAGCCCCTATCACTTTCCCACTCCCTCTCAATCTCCCTCTCCCACTCAGTCTCACTCTCGCAGCCCCTCTCACATTCCAACACCCTCTCAATCTCCCACTCGCACTCAGTCTCACTCTCGCAGCCCCTCTCACATTCCAACTCCCTCTCAATCTCCCACTCGCACTCAGTCTCACTCTCGCTGCCCCTCTCACTTTCCCTCTCTCTCACAATCGCGCTCGTCCTCTCAGTCTCACTCTCGCAGCCCCTCTCACTTTCCAACTCTCTCTCAATCTTCCACTTCCACTCAGTCTCACTCTCCCACTCTCTCTCAATCTCCCTTTCCCACTCAGTCTCACTCTCGCAGCGACTCTCACTTTCCCACTCCCTCTCAATCTCCCTCTCCAACTGAGTCTCACTCTCGCAAGCACTCTCACTTTCCCACTCCCTCTCAATCACCCTCTCCCACTCGGTCTCACTCTCGCAGCCTCTCTCACTTTCCCACTCCCTCTCAATCTCCCTCTCCAACTGAGTCTCACTCTCGCAAGCACTCTCACTTTCCCACTCTCTCTCAATCTCCCTCTCCCACTCAGTCTCACTCTCGCAGCTAGTCTCACTTTCCCACACCCTCACAATCTCCCTCTCCCATTCAGTCTCATTCTCGCAGCCCCTCTCACTTACCCACTCCCTCTCAATCTCCCTCTCCAACAGAGTCTCACTCTCGCAAGCACTCTCACTTTCCCACTCCCTCTCAATCTCCCTCTCCCACTCAGTCTCACTCTCGCAGCCTCTCTCACTTTCCCACTCCCTCTCAATCTCCTTCTCCCACTCAATCTCACTCTCGCAGCTCCTCTCAATTTCCCACATTCTCAAACTCCATCTCCCGCTCAGTCTCACACTCGCAGCCCCTCTCACTTTCCCACTCTCTCTCAATCTCCCTCTCTCACTCAGTCTCACTCTCGCAGCCCCTCTCACTTTCCCACTCCCTCTCAATCTCCCTCTCCCACTCAGTCTCACTCTCGCAGCTCCTCTCAATTTCCCACATTCTCAAACTCCATCTCCCACTCAGTCTCATTCTCGCAGCCTCTCTCACTTTCCCACACCCTCTCAATCTCCCTCTCCCAGTCAGTCTCACTCTCACAGCCCGTCTCACTTTCCCACTCTCTCTCAATCTCCCTCTCCCACTCGGTCTCACTCTCGCAGTCTCTCTCACTTTGCAACTGCCTCTCAATTTCCCTCTCCCACTCAGTCTCACTTTCGCAGCCACTCTCACTTTCCCACTCTCTCTCAATCTTCCTCTCCCACTCAGTCTCACTCACTCAGCCCCTCTCACTTTCTCACTCCCTCTCAAACTCCCTCGCCCACTCAGTCTCACTCTCGCAGCCCCTCTCACTTTCCCACTTCCTCTCAATCTCCCTCTCCCACTCAATCTCACTCTCACAATCCTTCGCACTTTCACACTCTCTCTCACTCTCCCTCTCCCACTCAGTCTCACTCTCGCAGCTACTCTCACTTTCCCACTCCTTCTCAATCTCCCTCTCCCATTCAGTCTCATTCTCGCAGCCCCTCTCACTTACCCACTCCCTCTCAATCTCCCTCTCCTAGTCAGTTTCACTCTCGCAGCCCCTCTCACTTTCCAACTCTCTGTCAATCTTCCTCTCCCACTCAGTCTCACTCACTCAGCCCCTCTCACTTTCTCACTCCCTCTCAAACTCCCTCTCCCACTAAGTCTCACTCTCGCAGCCCCTCTCACTTTCCCACTTCCTCTCAATCTCCCTCTCCCACTCAGTCTCAATCTCACAGCCTCTCTCACTTTCCCACTCCCTCTCAATCTCCCTCTCCCACTCAGTCTCACTCTCGCAGCCAATTACTTTCCTATTTCCTCTCAATCTCCCCCTGCCACTCAGTCTCAGCCTCGCAGCCCCTCTCACTTTCCCACTCCCTCTCAATCTCCCTTCCCATTCAGTCTCAATCTCGCAGCCCCTCTCACTTTCCCACTTCCTCTCAATCTCCCTCTCCCACTCAGTCTCACTCTCACAGTCACTCGCACATTCCCACTCTCTCTCAATCTCCCTCTCCCACTCAGTCTCACTCTCGCAGCCCCTCTCACTTTCCCACTCCCTCTCAATCTCCCTCTCCCACTCAGGCTCACTCTCGCAGCCTCTCTCACTTTCCCACTCTCTCTCAATCTCCTTCTCCCACTCAGTCTCACTCTCGCAGCTCCTCTCAATTTCCCACATTCTCAAACTCCATCTCCCGCTCAGTCTCACACTCGCAGCCTCTCTCACTTTCCCACACCCTCTCAATCTCCCTCTCCCAGTCAGTCTCACTCTCACAGCCCATCTCACTTTCCCACTCTCTCTCAATCTCCCTCTCCCACTCGGTCTCACTCTTGCAGCCTCTCTCACTTTGCAACTGCCTCTCAATTTCCCTCTCCCACTCAGTCTCACTTTCGCAGCCACTCTCACTTTCCCACTCTCTCTCAATCTTCCTCTCGCACTCAGTCTCACTCACTCAGCCCCTCTCACTTTCTCACTCCCTCTCAAACTCCCTCTCCCACTCAGTCTCACTCTCGCAGCCCCTCTCACTTTCCCACTTCCTCTCAATCTCCCTCTCCCACTCAATCTCACTCTCACAATCCTTCGCACTTTCACACTCTCTCTCACTCTCCCTCTCCCACTCAGTCTCACTCTCGCAGCTACTCTCACTTTCCCACTCCCTCTCAATCTCCCTCTCCCATTCAGTCTCATTCTCGCAGCCCCTCTCACTTACCCACTCCCTCTCAATCTCCCTCTCCTAGTCAGTTTCACTCTCGCAGCCCCTCTCACTTTCCAACTCTCTCTCAATCTTCCTCTCCCACTCAGTCTCACTCACTCAGCCCCTCTCACTTTCTCACTCCCTCTCAAACTCCCTCTCCCACTAAGTCTCACTCTCGCAGCCCCTCTCACTTTCCCACTTCCTCTCAATCTCCCTCTCCCACTCAGTCTCAATCTCACAGCCTCTCTCACTTTCCCACTCCCTCTCAATCTCCCTCTCCCACTCAGTCTCACTCTCGCAGTCCCTCTCACTTTCTCGCTCTCTCTCAATCTCCCTCTCCCACTCAGTCTCACTCTCGCAGCCCCTCTCACTTTCTCACTCCCTCTCAATTTCACTCTCCCACTCAGTCTCACTCTCGCAGCCAATCACTTTCCTATTTCCTCTCAATCTCCCCCTGCCACTCAGTCTCAGCCTCGCAGCCCCTCTCACTTTCCCACTCCCTCTCAATCTCCCTTCCCATTCAGTCTCACTCTCGCAGCCCCTCTCAGTTTCCCACACCCTCTCAATCTCCCTCTCCCAGTCAGTCTTACTCTCGCAGCCGCTCTCACTTTCCCACACTCTCTCAATCTCCCTCTCCCTCTCGCAGCCCATCTCACTTTCCCACTCCATCTCAATCTCCCTCTCCCACTCTCTCTCGCAGCTCCTCTCACTTTCCCACTCCCTCTCAATCTCCCTCTCTGACTCACTATCACAGCCCCTCTCACTTTCCCACTCCCTCTCAATCTACCTCACCCACTCAGTCTCACTCTCGCAGCCCCTCTCACTTTCCCACTCTCTCTCAATCTACGTCACCCACTCAGTCTCACTCTCGCAGTTCCTCTCACTTTTCCCCTCTCTCTCCATCTCCCTCCCACTCAGTCTCATCTCGCAGCCTCTCTCACTTTCCCACTTCCTCTTAATCTCCCTCTCCCACTCAGTCTCACTCTCACAGTCACTCGCACATTCCCACTCTCTCTCAATCTCCCTCTCCCACTCGGTATCACTCTCGCAGCCTCTCTCACTTTGCAACTGCCTCTCAATTTCCCTCTCCCACTCAGTCTCACTTTCGCAGCCACTCTCACTTTCCCACTCTCTCTCAATCTTCCTCTCCCACTCAGTCTCAGTCACTCAGCCCCTCTCACTTTCTCACTCCCTCTCAAACTCCCTTTCCCACTCAGTCTCACTCTCGCAGCCCCTCTCACTTTCCCACTTCCTCTCAATCTCCCTCTCCCACTCAGTCTCACTCTCACAGTCCCTCGCACTTTCCCACTCTCTCTCACTCTCCCTCTCCCACTCAGTCTCACTCTCGCAACTACTCTCACTTTCCCACTCCCTCTCAATCTCCCTCTCCCATTCAGTCTCATTCTTGCAGCCCCTCTCACTTACCCACTCCCTCTCAATCTCCCTCTCCAACTGAGTCTCACTCTCGCAAGCACTCTAACTTTCCCACTCCTTCTCAATCTCCCTCTCCCACTCAGTCTCACTCTCGCAGCCTCTCTCACTTTCCAACTCCCTCTCAATCTCCTTCTCCCACTCAGTCTCACTCTCGCAGCTCCTCTCAATTTCCCACATTCTCAAACTCCATCCCCCGCTCAGTCTCACACTCGCAGCCTCTCTCACTTTCCCACACCCTCTCAATCTCCGTCTCCCAGTCAGACTCACACTTGCAGCCCCTCTCACTTTCCCACACGCTCTCAATCTCCCTCTGCCAATCAGTCTCACTCTCGCAGCCACTCTCGCTTTCCCACTCTCTCTCAATCTCCCTCTCCCACTCAGTCTCACTCTCGAGCCCCGCTCACTTTCCCACTTCCTCTCAATCTCCCTCTCCCACTCAGTCTCACTCTCACACTTCCCCTCGCACTTTCCCACTCCCTCTCAACCTCCCTCTCCCACTCAGTCTCACTCTCGCAGCCCCTCTCACTTTCCCACTTCCTCTCAATCTCCCTCTCCCACTCAGTCTCACTTTCACAGTCCCTCGCACTTTCTCACTCTCTCTCAATCTCGCTCTCCCAGTCAGTCTCATTCTCACAGCCCCTCTCACTTTCCCACTACCACTCAATCTCCCTCTCTCAGACCCTCTCACTTTCTCGCTCCCTCTCAATCTCCCTCTCCCACTCAGTCTCACTCTCGCAGCCAATCACTTTCCTATTTCCTCTCAATCTCCCCCTGCCACTCAGTCTCAGCCTCGCAGCCCCTCTCACTTTCCCACTCCCTCTCAATCTCCCTGTCCCATTCAGTATCACTCTCGCAGCCCCTCTCAGTTTCCCACATCCTCTCAATCTCCCTCTCCCAGTCAGTCTCACTCTCGCAGCCGCTCTCACTTTTCCACACTCTCTCAATCTCCCTCTCCCTCTCGCAGCCCATCTCACTTTCCCACTCAATCTCAATCTCCCTCTCCCACTCAGTCTCGCAGCCCCTCTCACTTTCCAACTCCCTCTCAATCTCCCTCTCTGACTCACTATCACAGCCCCTCTCACTTTCCCACACTCTCTCAATCTCCCTCTCTCTCTCGCAGCTCCTCTCACTTTCCCACTCCCTCTCAATCTCCCTCTCTGACTCACTATCACACCCCTCTCACTTTCCCACTCCCTCTCAATCTACCTCACCCACTCAGTCTGACTCTGGCAGCCCCTCTCACTTTCCCACTCTCTCTCAATCTACGTCACCCACTCAGTCTCACTCTCGCAGCCCCTCTCACTTTCCCACTCTCTCAATCTCCATCCCACTCAGTCTCACTCTAGCAGCCCCTCTCATATTCCAACTCCCTCTCAATCTCCCACTCGCATTCAGTCTCACTCTCGCTGCCCCTCTCACTTTCCCCCTCTCTCCCAATCTCCCTCGCCCACTCAGTCTCACTCTCGCAGCCCCTCACAATTTCCCACTCCCTCTCAATCTCCCTGCCCCACTCAGTCTCACTCTCCCACTCTCTCTCAATCTCCCTCTCCCATTCAGTCTCATTCTCGCAGCCCCTCTCACTTACCCACTCCCTTTCAATCTCCCTCTCCAACTGAGTCTCACTCTCGCAAGCACTCTCACTTTCCCACTCCCTCTCAATCTCCCTCTCCCACTCAGTCTCACTCTCGCAGCCTCTCTCACTTTCCCACATTCTCAAACTCCATCTCCCGCTCAGTCTCACGCTCGCAGCCCCTCTCACTTTCCCACACCCTCTCAATCTCCCTCTCCCACTCAGTCTCACTCTCGCAGCCCCTCTCGCTTTCCCACTCTCTCTCAATCTCCCTCTCCCACTCAGTCTCACTCTTGCAGCCCCTCTCACTTTCCCACTCCCTCTCAATCTCCCTCTCGCACTCAGTCTCACTCTCGCAGCCTCTCTCACTTTCCCACATTCTCAAACTCCATCTCACGCTCAGTCTCACACTCGCAGCCCCTCTCACTTTCCCACTTCCTCTCAATCTCCCTCTCCCACTCAGTCTCACTCTCACAGTCCCTCGCACTTTCCCACTCCCTCTCAACCTCCCTCTCCGACTCACTCTCGCAGCCTCTCTCACTTTCCCACTCCCTCTCAATCTCCTTCTCCCACTCAGTCTCACTCTCGCAGCTCCTCTCAATTTCCCACATTCTCAAACTCCATCTCCCGCTCAGTCTCACACTCGCAGCCCCTCTCACTTTCCCACACCCTCTCAATCTCCCTCTCACAGTCAGTCTCACTCTCGCAGCCCCTCTCGCTTTCCCACTCTTTCTCAATCTCCCTCTCCCACTCAGTCTCACTCTTGCAGCCCCTCTCACTTTCCCACTTCCTCTCAATCTCCCTCTCCCACTCAGTCTCACTCTCGCAGCTCCTCTCAATTTCCCACATTCTCAAACTCCATCTCCCACTCAGTCTCATTCTCGCAGCCTCTCTCACTTTCCCACACCCTCTCAATCTCCCTCTCCCAGTCAGTCTCACTCTCACAGCCCGTCTCACTTTCCCACTCTCTCTCAATCTCCCTCTCCCACTCGGTCTCACTCTCGCAGTCTCTCTCACTTTGCAACTGCCTCTCAATTTCCCTCTCCCACTCAGTCTCACTTTCGCAGCCACTCTCACTTTCCCACTCTCTCTCAATCTTCCTCTCCCACTCAGTCTCACTCACTCAGCCCCTCTCACTTTCTCACTCCCTCTCAAACTCCCTCGCCCACTCAGTCTCACTCTCGCAGCCCCTCTCACTTTCCCACTTCCTCTCAATCTCCCTCTCCCACTCAATCTCACTCTCACAATCCTTCGCACTTTCACACTCTCTCTCACTCTCCCTCTCCCACTCAGTCTCACTCTCGCAGCTACTCTCACTTTCCCACTCCTTCTCAATCTCCCTCTCCCATTCAGTCTCATTCTCGCAGCCCCTCTCACTTACCCACTCCCTCTCAATCTCCCTCTCCTAGTCAGTTTCACTCTCGCAGCCCCTCTCACTTTCCAACTCTCTGTCAATCTTCCTCTCCCACTCAGTCTCACTCACTCAGCCCCTCTCACTTTCTCACTCCCTCTCAAACTCCCTCTCCCACTAAGTCTCACTCTCGCAGCCCCTCTCACTTTCCCACTTCCTCTCAATCTCCCTCTCCCACTCAGTCTCAATCTCACAGCCTCTCTCACTTTCCCACTCCCTCTCAATCTCCCTCTCCCACTCAGTCTCACTCTCGCAGCCAATTACTTTCCTATTTCCTCTCAATCTCCCCCTGCCACTCAGTCTCAGCCTCGCAGCCCCTCTCACTTTCCCACTCCCTCTCAATCTCCCTTCCCATTCAGTCTCAATCTCGCAGCCCCTCTCACTTTCCCACTTCCTCTCAATCTCCCTCTCCCACTCAGTCTCACTCTCACAGTCACTCGCACATTCCCACTCTCTCTCAATCTCCCTCTCCCACTCAGTCTCACTCTCGCAGCCCCTCTCACTTTCCCACTCCCTCTCAATCTCCCTCTCCCACTCAGGCTCACTCTCGCAGCCTCTCTCACTTTCCCACTCTCTCTCAATCTCCTTCTCCCACTCAGTCTCACTCTCGCAGCTCCTCTCAATTTCCCACATTCTCAAACTCCATCTCCCGCTCAGTCTCACACTCGCAGCCTCTCTCACTTTCCCACACCCTCTCAATCTCCCTCTCCCAGTCAGTCTCACTCTCACAGCCCATCTCACTTTCCCACTCTCTCTCAATCTCCCTCTCCCACTCGGTCTCACTCTTGCAGCCTCTCTCACTTTGCAACTGCCTCTCAATTTCCCTCTCCCACTCAGTCTCACTTTCGCAGCCACTCTCACTTTCCCACTCTCTCTCAATCTTCCTCTCGCACTCAGTCTCACTCACTCAGCCCCTCTCACTTTCTCACTCCCTCTCAAACTCCCTCTCCCACTCAGTCTCACTCTCGCAGCCCCTCTCACTTTCCCACTTCCTCTCAATCTCCCTCTCCCACTCAATCTCACTCTCACAATCCTTCGCACTTTCACACTCTCTCTCACTCTCCCTCTCCCACTCAGTCTCACTCTCGCAGCTACTCTCACTTTCCCACTCCCTCTCAATCTCCCTCTCCCATTCAGTCTCATTCTCGCAGCCCCTCTCACTTACCCACTCCCTCTCAATCTCCCTCTCCTAGTCAGTTTCACTCTCGCAGCCCCTCTCACTTTCCAACTCTCTCTCAATCTTCCTCTCCCACTCAGTCTCACTCACTCAGCCCCTCTCACTTTCTCACTCCCTCTCAAACTCCCTCTCCCACTAAGTCTCACTCTCGCAGCCCCTCTCACTTTCCCACTTCCTCTCAATCTCCCTCTCCCACTCAGTCTCAATCTCACAGCCTCTCTCACTTTCCCACTCCCTCTCAATCTCCCTCTCCCACTCAGTCTCACTCTCGCAGTCCCTCTCACTTTCTCGCTCTCTCTCAATCTCCCTCTCCCACTCAGTCTCACTCTCGCAGCCCCTCTCACTTTCTCACTCCCTCTCAATTTCACTCTCCCACTCAGTCTCACTCTCGCAGCCAATCACTTTCCTATTTCCTCTCAATCTCCCCCTGCCACTCAGTCTCAGCCTCGCAGCCCCTCTCACTTTCCCACTCCCTCTCAATCTCCCTTCCCATTCAGTCTCACTCTCGCAGCCCCTCTCAGTTTCCCACACCCTCTCAATCTCCCTCTCCCAGTCAGTCTTACTCTCGCAGCCGCTCTCACTTTCCCACACTCTCTCAATCTCCCTCTCCCTCTCGCAGCCCATCTCACTTTCCCACTCCATCTCAATCTCCCTCTCCCACTCTCTCTCGCAGCTCCTCTCACTTTCCCACTCCCTCTCAATCTCCCTCTCTGACTCACTATCACAGCCCCTCTCACTTTCCCACTCCCTCTCAATCTACCTCACCCACTCAGTCTCACTCTCGCAGCCCCTCTCACTTTCCCACTCTCTCTCAATCTACGTCACCCACTCAGTCTCACTCTCGCAGTTCCTCTCACTTTTCCCCTCTCTCTCCATCTCCCTCCCACTCAGTCTCATCTCGCAGCCTCTCTCACTTTCCCACTTCCTCTTAATCTCCCTCTCCCACTCAGTCTCACTCTCACAGTCACTCGCACATTCCCACTCTCTCTCAATCTCCCTCTCCCACTCGGTATCACTCTCGCAGCCTCTCTCACTTTGCAACTGCCTCTCAATTTCCCTCTCCCACTCAGTCTCACTTTCGCAGCCACTCTCACTTTCCCACTCTCTCTCAATCTTCCTCTCCCACTCAGTCTCAGTCACTCAGCCCCTCTCACTTTCTCACTCCCTCTCAAACTCCCTTTCCCACTCAGTCTCACTCTCGCAGCCCCTCTCACTTTCCCACTTCCTCTCAATCTCCCTCTCCCACTCAGTCTCACTCTCACAGTCCCTCGCACTTTCCCACTCTCTCTCACTCTCCCTCTCCCACTCAGTCTCACTCTCGCAACTACTCTCACTTTCCCACTCCCTCTCAATCTCCCTCTCCCATTCAGTCTCATTCTTGCAGCCCCTCTCACTTACCCACTCCCTCTCAATCTCCCTCTCCAACTGAGTCTCACTCTCGCAAGCACTCTAACTTTCCCACTCCTTCTCAATCTCCCTCTCCCACTCAGTCTCACTCTCGCAGCCTCTCTCACTTTCCAACTCCCTCTCAATCTCCTTCTCCCACTCAGTCTCACTCTCGCAGCTCCTCTCAATTTCCCACATTCTCAAACTCCATCCCCCGCTCAGTCTCACACTCGCAGCCTCTCTCACTTTCCCACACCCTCTCAATCTCCGTCTCCCAGTCAGACTCACACTTGCAGCCCCTCTCACTTTCCCACACGCTCTCAATCTCCCTCTGCCAATCAGTCTCACTCTCGCAGCCACTCTCGCTTTCCCACTCTCTCTCAATCTCCCTCTCCCACTCAGTCTCACTCTCGAGCCCCGCTCACTTTCCCACTTCCTCTCAATCTCCCTCTCCCACTCAGTCTCACTCTCACACTTCCCCTCGCACTTTCCCACTCCCTCTCAACCTCCCTCTCCCACTCAGTCTCACTCTCGCAGCCCCTCTCACTTTCCCACTTCCTCTCAATCTCCCTCTCCCACTCAGTCTCACTTTCACAGTCCCTCGCACTTTCTCACTCTCTCTCAATCTCGCTCTCCCAGTCAGTCTCATTCTCACAGCCCCTCTCACTTTCCCACTACCACTCAATCTCCCTCTCTCAGACCCTCTCACTTTCTCGCTCCCTCTCAATCTCCCTCTCCCACTCAGTCTCACTCTCGCAGCCAATCACTTTCCTATTTCCTCTCAATCTCCCCCTGCCACTCAGTCTCAGCCTCGCAGCCCCTCTCACTTTCCCACTCCCTCTCAATCTCCCTGTCCCATTCAGTATCACTCTCGCAGCCCCTCTCAGTTTCCCACATCCTCTCAATCTCCCTCTCCCAGTCAGTCTCACTCTCGCAGCCGCTCTCACTTTTCCACACTCTCTCAATCTCCCTCTCCCTCTCGCAGCCCATCTCACTTTCCCACTCAATCTCAATCTCCCTCTCCCACTCAGTCTCGCAGCCCCTCTCACTTTCCAACTCCCTCTCAATCTCCCTCTCTGACTCACTATCACAGCCCCTCTCACTTTCCCACACTCTCTCAATCTCCCTCTCTCTCTCACAGCTCCTCTCACTTTCCCACTCCCTCTCAATCTCCCTCTCTGACTCACTATCACACCCCTCTCACTTTCCCACTCCCTCTCAATCTACCTCACCCACTCAGTCTGACTCTGGCAGCCCCTCTCACTTTCCCACTCTCTCTCAATCTACGTCACCCACTCAGTCTCACTCTCGCAGCCCCTCTCACTTTCCCACTCTCTCAATCTCCATCCCACTCAGTCTCACTCTAGCAGCCCCTCTCATATTCCAACTCCCTCTCAATCTCCCACTCGCATTCAGTCTCACTCTCGCTGCCCCTCTCACTTTCCCCCTCTCTCCCAATCTCCCTCGCCCACTCAGTCTCACTCTCGCAGCCCCTCACAATTTCCCACTCCCTCTCAATCTCCCTGCCCCACTCAGTCTCACTCTCCCACTCTCTCTCAATCTCCCTCTCCCATTCAGTCTCATTCTCGCAGCCCCTCTCACTTACCCACTCCCTTTCAATCTCCCTCTCCAACTGAGTCTCACTCTCGCAAGCACTCTCACTTTCCCACTCCCTCTCAATCTCCCTCTCCCACTCAGTCTCACTCTCGCAGCCTCTCTCACTTTCCCACATTCTCAAACTCCATCTCCCGCTCAGTCTCACGCTCGCAGCCCCTCTCACTTTCCCACACCCTCTCAATCTCCCTCTCCCACTCAGTCTCACTCTCGCAGCCCCTCTCGCTTTCCCACTCTCTCTCAATCTCCCTCTCCCACTCAGTCTCACTCTTGCAGCCCCTCTCACTTTCCCACTCCCTCTCAATCTCCCTCTCGCACTCAGTCTCACTCTCGCAGCCTCTCTCACTTTCCCACATTCTCAAACTCCATCTCACGCTCAGTCTCACACTCGCAGCCCCTCTCACTTTCCCACTTCCTCTCAATCTCCCTCTCCCACTCAGTCTCACTCTCACAGTCCCTCGCACTTTCCCACTCCCTCTCAACCTCCCTCTCCGACTCACTCTCGCAGCCTCTCTCACTTTCCCACTCCCTCTCAATCTCCTTCTCCCACTCAGTCTCACTCTCGCAGCTCCTCTCAATTTCCCACATTCTCAAACTCCATCTCCCGCTCAGTCTCACACTCGCAGCCCCTCTCACTTTCCCACACCCTCTCAATCTCCCTCTCACAGTCAGTCTCACTCTCGCAGCCCCTCTCGCTTTCCCACTCTTTCTCAATCTCCCTCTCCCACTCAGTCTCACTCTTGCAGCCCCTCTCACTTTCCCACTTCCTCTCAATCTCCCTCTCCCACTCAGTCTCACTCTCACAGTCCCTCGCACTTTCCCACTCCCTCTCAACCTCCCTCTCCCACTCAGCCTCACTCTCGCAGCCTCTCTCACTTTCCCACTTCCTCTCAATCTCCCTCTCCCACTCAGTCTCACTCTAGCAGCCCCTCTCACATTCCAACACCCTCTCAATCTCCTACTTGCACTCAGTCTCACTCTCGAAGCCCCTCTCACATTCCAACTCCCTCTCAATCTCCCACTCGCACTCAGTCTCACTCTCGCTGCCCCTCTCACTTTCCCTCTCTCTCCCAATCGCCCTCGTCCTCTCAGTCTCACTCTCGCAGCCCCTCTCACTTTCCAACTCTCTCTCAATATCCCTCTCCCACTCAGTCTCACTCTCGCAACCCCTCACACTTTCCCACTCCCTCTCAATCTCCCTCTCCCACTCAGTCTCACTCTCGCAGCCCCTCTCACTTTCCCACTCCCTCTCAATCTCCCTGTCCCACTCAGTCTCACTCTCCCACTCTCTCTCAATCTCCCTCTCCTACTCAGTCTCACTCTCGCAGCTACTCTCACTTTCCCACTCCCTCTCAATCTCCCTCTCCCATTCAGTCTCATTCTCGCAGCCCCTCTCACTTACCCGGTCCCTCTCAATCTCCCTCTCCAACTGAGTCTCACTCTCGCAAGCACTCTCACTTTCCCACTTCCTCTCAAACTCCCTCTCCAACTGAGTCTCACTCTCGCAAGCACTCTCACTTTCCCACACCCTCTCAATCTCCCTCTCCCACTCAGTCTCACACTCGCAGCCTCTCTCACTTTCCCACTTCCTCTCAATCTCCCTCTCCCACTCAGTCTCACTCTCACAGTCCCTCGCACTTTCCCACTCCCTCTCAACCTCCCTCTCCGACTCACTCTCGCAGCCTCTCTCACTTTCCCACTCCCTCTCAATCTCCTTCTCCCACTCAGTCTCACTCTCGCAGCTCCTCTCAATTTCCCACATTCTCAAACTCCATCTCCCGCTCAGTCTCACACTCGCAGCCCCTCTCACTTTCCCACACCCTCTCAATCTCCCTCTCACAGTCAGTCTCACTCTCGCAGCCCCTCTCGCTTTCCCACTCTTTCTCAATCTCCCTCTCCCACTCAGTCTCACTCTTGCAGCCCCTCTCACTTTCCCACTTCCTCTCAATCTCCCTCTCCCACTCAGTCTCACTCTCACAGTCCCTCGCACTTTCCCACTCCCTCTCAACCTCCCTCTCCCACTCAGCCTCACTCTCGCAGCCTCTCTCACTTTCCCACTTCCTCTCAATCTCCCTCTCCCACTCAGTCTCACTCTAGCAGCCCCTCTCACATTCCAACACCCTCTCAATCTCCTACTTGCACTCAGTCTCACTCTCGAAGCCCCTCTCACATTCCAACTCCCTCTCAATCTCCCACTCGCACTCAGTCTCACTCTCGCTGCCCCTCTCACTTTCCCTCTCTCTCCCAATCGCCCTCGTCCTCTCAGTCTCACTCTCGCAGCCCCGCTCACTTTCCAACTCTCTCTCAATATCCCTCTCCCACTCAGTCTCACTCTCGCAACCCCTCACACTTTCCCACTCCCTCTCAATCTCCCTCTCCCACTCAGTCTCACTCTCGCAGCCCCTCTCACTTTCCCACTCCCTCTCAATCTCCCTGTCCCACTCAGTCTCACTCTCCCACTCTCTCTCAATCTCCCTCTCCTACTCAGTCTCACTCTCGCAGCTACTCTCACTTTCCCACTCCCTCTCAATCTCCCTCTCCCATTCAGTCTCATTCTCGCAGCCCCTCTCACTTACCCGGTCCCTCTCAATCTCCCTCTCCAACTGAGTCTCACTCTCGCAAGCACTCTCACTTTCCCACTTCCTCTCAATCTCCCTCTCCAACTGAGTCTCACTCTCGCAAGCACTCTCACTTTCCCACACCCTCTCAATCTCCCTCTCCCACTCAGTCTCACACTCGCAGCCTCTCTCACTTTCCCACATTCTCAAACTCCATCTCCCGCTCAGTCTCACACTCGCAGCCCCTCTCACTTTCCCACACCCTCTCAATCTCCCTCTCCCAGTCAGTCTCACTCTCGCAGCCCCTCTCGCTTTCCCACTCTCTCTCAATCTCCCTCTCCCACTCAGTCTCACTCTTGCAGCCCCTCTCACTTTCCCACTCCCTCTCAATCTCCCTCTCGCACTCAGTCTCACTCTCGCAGCCTCTCTCACTTTCCCACATTCTCAAACTCCATCTCACGCTCAGTCTCACACTCGCAGCCCCTCTCACTTTCCCACTTCCTCTCAATCTCCCTCTCCCACTCAGTCTCACTCTCACAGTCCCTCGCACTTTCCCACTCCCTCTCAACCTCCCTCTCCGAATCACTCTCGCAGCCTCTCTCACTTTCCCACTCCCTCTCAATCTCCCTCTCCCACTCAGTCTCACACTCGCAGCCCCTCTCCCACTCCCTCTCAATCTCCCTCTCCCATTCAGTCTCATTCTCGCAGCCCCTCTCACTTACCCACTCCCTCTCAATCTCCCTCTCCAACTGAGTCTCACTCTCGCAAGCACTCTCATTTCCCACTCCCTCTCAATCTACCTCGCCCACTCAGTCTCACTCTCGCAGCCCCTCTCACTTTCCCACTACCTCTCAATTTCCCACTACAGCTCAAGTCTCACTCTCGCAGCCCCTCTCACTTTCCCACTCCCTCTCAATCTCCCTCTCCCACTCACACTCGCAGCCTCTCTCACTTTCCCACTCCCTCTCAATCTCCCTCTCCCACTCAGTCTCACTCTCGCAGCCCCTCTCACTTTCCCACTCTCTCTCAATCTCCCACTCCCACTCAGTCTCACTCTCGCAGTCCCTCTCACATTCCAACTCCCTCTCAATCTCCCACTCGCACTCAGTCTCACTCTCGCTGCCCCTCTCACTTTCCCCCTCTCTCCCAATCGCCCTCGTCCTCTCAGTCTCACTCTCGCAGCCCCTCTCACTTTCTCACTCCCTCTCAATCTCCCTGTCCCACTCAGTCTAACTCTCGCAGCCCCTCACACTTTCCCACTACCTCTCAATCTCCCTGTCCCACTCAGTCTCACTCTCCCACTCTCTCTCAATCTCCCTCTCCCACTCAGTCTCACTCTCGCAGCCTCTCTCACTTTCCCACTCCCTCTCAATCTCCTTCTCCCACTCAGTCTCACTCTCGCAGCTCCTCTCAATTTCCCACATTCTCAAACTCCATCTCCCGCTCAGTCTCACACTCGCAGCCCCTCTCACTTTCCCACACCCTCTCAATCTCCCTCTCACAGTCAGTCTCACTCTCGCAGCCCCTCTCGCTTTCCCACTCTTTCTCAATCTCCCTCTCCCACTCAGTCTCACTCTTGCAGCCCCTCTCACTTTCCCACTTCCTCTCAATCTCCCTCTCCCACTCAGTCTCACTCTCACAGTCCCTCGCACTTTCCCACTCCCTCTCAACCTCCCTCTCCCACTCAGTCTCACTCTCGCAGCCTCTCTCACTTTCCCACTTCCTCTCAATCTCCCTCTCCCACTCAGTCTCACTCTAGCAGCCCCTCTCACATTCCAACACCCTCTCAATCTCCTACTTGCAATCAGTCTCACTCTCGAAGCCCCTCTCACATTCCAACTCCTTCTCAATCTCCCACTCGCACTCAGTCTCACTCTCGCTGCCCCTCTCACTTTCCCTCTCTCTCCCAATCGCACTCGTCCTCTCAGTCTCACTCTCGCAGCCCCTCTCACTTTCCAACTCTCTCTCAATATCCGTCTCCCACTCAGTCCCACTCTCGCAGCCCCTCACACTTTCCCACTCCCTCTCAATCTCCCATCCCACTCAGTCTCACTCTCGCAGCCCCTCTCACTTTCCCACTCCCTCTCAATCTCCCTGTCCCACTCAGTCTCACTCTCCCACTCTCTCTCAATCTCCCTCTCCCACTCAGTCTCACTCTCGCAGCTACTCTCACTTTCCCACTCCCTCTCAATCTCCATCTCCCATTCAGTCTCATTCTCGCAGCCCCTCTCACTTACCCACTCCCTCTCAATCTCCCTCTCCAACTGAGTCTCACTCTCGCAAGCACTCTCACTTTCCCACTCCCTCTCAATCTCCCTCTCCCACTCAGTCTCACTCTCGCAGCTTCTCTCACTTTCCCACACCCTCTCAATCTCCCTCTCCCACTCAGTCTCACACTCGCAGCCCCTCTCACTTTCCCACACCCTCTCAATCTCCCCCTCACAGTCAGTCTCACTCTCGCAGCCCCTCTCGCTTTCCCACTCTCTCTCAATCTCCCTCTCCCACTCAGTCTCACTCTCGCAGCCCCTCTCACTTTCCCACTTCCTCTCAATCTCCCTCTCCCACTCAGTCTCACTCTCACAGTCCCTCGCACTTTCCCACTCCCTCTCAACCTCCCTCGCCCACTCAGTCTCACTCTCGCAGCCCCTCTCACTTTACCACTTCCTCTCAATCTCCCTCTCCCACTCAATCTCACTCTCACAGTCCCTCGCACATTCCCACACTCTCTCAATCTCCCTCTCCCACTCAGTCTCACTCTCGCAGCCTCTCTCACTTTCCCACACCCTCTCAATCTCCCTCTCCCACTCAGTCTCACTTTCGCAGCCACTCTCACTTTCCCACTCTCTCTCAATCTTCCTCTCCCACTCAGTCTTACTCACTCAGCCCCTCTCACTTTCCCACTTCCTCTCAATCTCCCACTCGCACTCAGTCTCCCTCTCTCAGCCCCTCTCACTTTCTCGCTCCCTCTCAATCTCCCTCTCCCACTCAGTCTCACTCTCGCAGCCAATCACTTTCCTATTTGCTCTCAATCTCCCCCTGCCACTCAGTCTCAGCCTCGCAGCCCCTCTCACTTTCCCACTCCCTCTCAATCTCCCTGTCCTATTCAGTCTCACTCTCGCAGCCCCTCTCAGTTTCCCACACCCTCTCAATCTCCCTCTCCCAGTCAGCCTCACTCTCGCAGCCGCTCTCACTTTCCCACACTCTCTCAATCTCCCTCTCCCTCTCGCAGCCCATCTCAATTTCCCACTCCATCTCAATCTCCCTCTCCCACTCACTCTCCCAGCTCCTCTCACTTTCCACTCCCTCTCAATCTCCCTCTTTGACTCACTATCACAGCCCCTCTCACTTTCCCACTCCCTCTCAATCTACCTCACCCACTCAGTCTCACTCTCGCAGCCCCTCTCACATTCCCACTCTCTCTCAATCTACCTCACCCACTCAGTCTCACTCTCGCAGCCCCTCTCACTTTCCCACTCTCTCTCAATCTCCCTCCAACTGAGTCTCACTCTTGCAGACCCTCTCCCTTTCCCACGCCCTCTCAATCTCCCTCTCCCACTCAGTCTCACTCTCGCAGCCCCTCTCACTTTCCCACTCCCTCTCAATCTCCCTCTCCCACTCAGTCTCACTCTCGCAGCCGCTCTGAATTTCACACTCCCTCTCAATCGACCTCTCTCACTTAGTCTCACTCTCGCAGCCCCTCTCACTTTCCCACTCCCTCTCAATCTCCCTCTCCCGCTCAGTGTCACTCTCGCAGCCCTCACACTTTCCCACACCCTCTCAATCTCCCTCTCCCAGTCAGTCTCACTCTCGCTTTCCCACTCTCTCTCAATCTCCCTCTCCCACTCAGTTTCACTCTCGCAGCCCCTCTCAGTTTCCAACTCCCTCTCAATCTCCCTCTCGCACTCAGTCTCACTCTCGCTGTCCCTCTCACTTTCTCCCTCTCTCCCAATCTCCCTCGTCCTCTCAGTCTCACTCTCGCAGCCCCTCACACTTTCCAACTCTCTCTCAATCTCCCTCTCCCACTCAGTCCAAATTTCTCAGCGCCTCTCACTTTCTGACTCCATCTCAATCTCACTCTCCCACTCAGTCTCACTCTCGCAGCCCCTCACACTTTCCCACTCCCTCTCAATCTCCCTGTCCCACTCAGTCTCACTCTCCCACTCTCTCTCAATCTCCCTCTCCCACTCAGTCTCACTCTCGCAGCCTCTCTCACTTTCCCACTCCCTCTTAATCTCCCACTCCCACTCAGTCTCACTCTCGCAGCCTCTCTCACTTTCCCACTCCCTCTCAATCTCCTTCTCCCACTCAGTCTCACTCTCGCAGCTCCTCTCAATTTCCCACATTCTCAAACTCCATCTCCCGCTCAGTCTCACACTCGCAGCCCCTCTCACTTTCCCACACCCTCTCAATCTCCCTCTCACAGTCAGTCTCACTCTCGCAGCCCCTCTCGCTTTCCCACTCTTTCTCAATCTCCCTCTCCCACTCAGTCTCACTCTTGCAGCCCCTCTCACTTTCCCACTTCCTCTCAATCTCCCTCTCCCACTCAGTCTCACTCTCACAGTCCCTCGCACTTTCCCACTCCCTCTCAACCTCCCTCTCCCACTCAGTCTCACTCTCGCAGCCTCTCTCACTTTCCCACTTCCTCTCAATCTCCCTCTCCCACTCAGTCCTCACTCTAGCAGCCCCTCTCACATTCCAACACCCTCTCAATCTCCTACTTGCAATCAGTCTCACTCTCGAAGCCCCTCTCACATTCCAACTCCTTCTCAATCTCCCACTCGCACTCAGTCTCACTCTCGCTGCCCCTCTCACTTTCCCTCTCTCTCCCAATCGCCCTCATCCTCTCAGTCTCACTCTCGCAGCCCCTCTCACTTTCCAACTCTCTCTCAATATCCGTCTCCCACTCAGTCCCACTCTCGCAGCCCCTCACACTTTCCCACTCCCTCTCAATCTCCCATCCCACTCAGTCTCACTCTCGCAGCCCCTCTCACTTTCCCACTCCCTCTCAATCTCCCTGTCCCACTCAGTCTCACTCTCCCACTCTCTCTCAATCTCCCTCTCCCACTCAGTCTCACTCTCGCAGCTACTCTCACTTTCCCACTCCCTCTCAATCTCCATCACCCATTCAGTCTCATTCTCGCAGCCCCTCTCACTTACCCACTCCCTCTCAATCTCCCTCTCCAACTGAGTCTCACTCTCGCAAGCACTCTCACTTTCCCACTCCCTCTCAATCTCCCTCTCCCACTCAGTCTCACTCTCGCAGCTTCTCTCACTTTCCCACTCCCTCTCAATCTCCCTCTCCCACTCAGTCTCACACTCGCAGCCCCTCTCACTTTCCCACACCCTCTCAATCTCCCCCTCACAGTCAGTCTCACTCTCGCAGCCCCTCTCGCTTTCCCACTCTCTCTCAATCTCCCTCTCCCACTCAGTCTCACTCTCGCAGCCCCTCTCACTTTCCCACTTCCTCTCAATCTCCCTCTCCCACTCAGTCTCACTCTCACAGTCCCTCGCACTTTCCCACTCCCTCTCAACCTCCCTCGCCCACTCAGTCTCACTCTCGCAGCCCCTCTCACTTTACCACTTCCTCTCAATCTCCCTCTCCCACTCAATCTCACTCTCACAGTCCCTCGCACATTCCCACACTCTCTCAATCTCCCTCTCCCACTCAGTCTCACTCTCGCAGCCTCTCTCACTTTCCCACACCCTCTCAATCTCCCTCTCCCACTCAGTCTCACTTTCGCAGCCACTCTCACTTTCCCACTCTCTCTCAATCTTCCTCTCCCACTCAGTCTTACTCACTCAGCCCCTCTCACTTTCCCACTTCCTCTCAATCTCCCACTCGCACTCAGTCTCCCTCTCTCAGCCCCTCTCACTTTCTCGCTCCCTCTCAATCTCCCTCTCCCACTCAGTCTCACTCTCGCAGCCAATCACTTTCCTATTTGCTCTCAATCTCCCCCTGCCACTCAGTCTCAGCCTCGCAGCCCCTCTCACTTTCCCACTCCCTCTCAATCTCCCTGTCCCATTCAGTCTCACTCTCGCAGCCCCTCTCAGTTTCCCACACCCTCTCAATCTCCCTCTCCCAGTCAGCCTCACTCTCGCAGCCGCTCTCACTTTCCCACACTCTCTCAATCTCCCTCTCCCTCTCGCAGCCCATCTCAATTTCCCACTCCATCTCAATCTCCCTCTCCCACTCACTCTCCCAGCTCCTCTCACTTTCCACTCCCTCTCAATCTCCCTCTTTGACTCACTATCACAGCCCCTCTCACTTTCCCACTCCCTCTCAATCTACCTCACCCACTCAGTCTCACTCTCGCAGCCCCTCTCACATTCCCACTCTCTCTCAATCTACCTCACCCACTCAGTCTCACTCTCGCAGCCCCTCTCACTTTCCCACTCTCTCTCAATCTCCCTCCAACTGAGTCTCACTCTTGCAGACCCTCTCCCTTTCCCACGCCCTCTCAATCTCCCTCTCCCACTCAGTCTCACTCTCGCAGCCCCTCTCACTTTCCCACTCCCTCTCAATCTCCCTCTCACACTCAGTCTCACTCTTGCAGGCACTCTCACTTTCCCACTCCCTCTCAATCTCCCTCTCCCACTCAGTCTCACTCTCGCAGCCGCTCTGAATTTCACACTCCCTCTCAATCGACCTCTCTCACTTAGTCTCACTCTCGCAGCCCCTCTCACTTTCCCACTCCCTCTCAATCTCCCTCTCCCGCTCAGTGTCACTCTCGCAGCCCTCACACTTTCCCACACCCTCTCAATCTCCCTCTCCCAGTCAGTCTCACTCTCGCTTTCCCACTCTCTCTCAATCTCCCTCTCCCACTCAGTTTCACTCTCGCAGCCCCTCTCAGTTTCCAACTCCCTCTCAATCTCCCTCTCGCACTCAGTCTCACTCTCGCTGTCCCTCTCACTTTCTCCCTCTCTCCCAATCTCCCTCGTCCTCTCAGTCTCACTCTCGCAGCCCCTCACACTTTCCAACTCTCTCTCAATCTCCCTCTCCCACTCAGTCCAAATTTCTCAGCGCCTCTCACTTTCTGACTCCATCTCAATCTCACTCTCCCACTCAGTCTCACTCTCGCAGCCCCTCACACATTCCCACTCCCTCTCAATCTCCCTGTCCCACTCAGTCTCACTCTCCCACTCTCTCTCAATCTCCCTCTCCCACTCAGTCTCACTCTCACAGCTACTCTCACTTTCCCACTCCCTCTCAATCTCCCTCTCCCATTCAGTCTCATTCTCGCGGCCCCTCTCACTTACCCACTCCCTCTCAATCTCCCTCTCCAACTGAGTCTCACTCTCGCAAGCACTCCCACTTTCCCACTCCCTCTCAATCTCCCTCTCCCACTCAGTCTCACTCTCGCAGCCTCTCTCACTTTCCCACACCCTCTCAATCTCCCTCTCCCACTCAGTCTCACTCTCGCAGCCCATCTGACTTTCCCACTCCCTCTCAATCTCCCTCTCCCACTCAGTCTCACTCTCGCAGCCCCTCTCGCTTTCCCACTCTCTCTCAATCTCCCTCTCCCACTCAGTATCACTCTCGCAGCCCCTCTCACTTTCCCACTTCCTCTCAGTCTCCCTCTCCCACTCAGTCTCACTCTCATAGTCCCTCGCACTTTCCCACTCTCTCTCAATCTCCCTCTCCCACTCAGTCTCACTCTCGCAGACTCTCTCACTTTGCAACTGCCTCTCGATTTCCCTCTCCCACTCAGTCTCACTTTCCAGCCACTCCCACTTTCCCACTCCCTCTCGATCTCCCTCTCCCATTCAGTCTCACTCTCGCAGCCTCTCTCACTTACCCACTCCCTCTCAATCTCCTTCTCCCACTCAGTCTCACTCTCGCAGCTCCTCTCAATTTCCCACATTCTCAAACTCCATCTCCCGCTCAGTCTCACTCTCGCAGCCCCTCTCACTCTCCCACTTCCTCTCAATCTCCCTCTCCCACTCAGTCTCACGCTCGCAGCCCCTCTCACTTTCCCACTCTCTCTCAATCTCCCTCCCACGCAGTCTCACTCTCGCAGCCCCTCTCACATTCCAACTCCCTCTCAATCTCCCTCTCGCACTCAGTCTCACTCTCGCTGCCCCTCTCACTTTCCCCCTCTCTCCCAATCTCCCTCGCCCACTCAGTCTCACTCTCGCAGCCCCTCTCACATTCCAACTCCCTCTCAATCTCCCTCTCGCACTCAGTCTCACTCTCGCTGCCCCTGTCACTTTGCCCCTCTCTCCCAATCTCCCTCGCCCACTCAGTCTCACTCTCACAGTCCCTCGCACTTTCCCACTCCCTCTCAACCTCCCTCGCCCACTCAGTCTCACTCTCGCAGCCCCTCTCACTTTACCACTTCCTCTCAATCTCCCTCTCCCACTCAATCTCACTCTCACAGTCCCTCGCACATTCCCACACTCTCTCAATCTCCCTCTCCCAGTCAGTCTCACTCTCACAGCCTCTCTCACTTTCCCACACCCTCTCAATCTCCCTCTCCCACTCAGTCTCACTTTCGCAGCCACTCTCACTTTCCCACTCTCTCTCAATCTTCCTCTCCCACTCAGTCTTACTCACTCAGCCCCTCTCACTTTCCCACTTCCTCTCAATCTCCCTCTCCTACTCAGTCTCACTCTCGCAGCCAATCACTTTCCTATTTCCTCTCAATCTCCCCCTGCCACTCAGTCTCAGCCTCGCAGCCCCTCTCACTTTCCCACTCCCTCTCAATCTCCCTGTCCCATTCAGTCTCACTCTCGCAGCCCCTCTCAGTTTCCCACACCCTCTCAATCTCCCTCTCCCAGTCAGCCTACTCTCGCAGCCGCTCTCACTTTCCCACACTCTCTCAATCTCCCTCTCCCTCTCGCAGCCCATCTCACTTTCCCACTCCATCTCAATCTCCCTCTCTGACTCACTATCACAGCCCCTCTCACTTTCCCACTCCCTCTCAATCTCCCTCTCCCACTCAGTCTCACTCTCGCAGCCTCTCTCACTTTCCCACACCCTCTCAATCTCCCTCTCCCACTCAGTCTCACTCTCGCAGCTCCTCTCAAATTCCCACATTCTCAAACTCCATCTCCCGCTCAGTCTCACACTCGCAGCCCCTCTCACTTTCCCACACCGTCTCAATCTCCCTCTCCCAGTCTCTCTCACTCTCGCAGCCCCTCTCACTTTCCCACACCCTCTCAATCTCCCTCTCCCACTCAGTCTCACTCTCGCAGCCCCTCTCGCTTTCCCACTCTCTCTCAATCTCCCTCTCCCACTCACTCTCGCAGCCCCTCTCACTTTCCCACTTCCTCTCAATCTCCCTCTCCCACTCTGTCTCACGGTCACAGTCCCTCGCATTTTCCCACTCACTCTCAATCTCCCTCTCCCACTCAGTCTCACTCTCGCAGCCCCTCTCACTTTCCCACTTCCTCTCAGTCTCCCTCTCCCACTCAGTCTCACTCTCACAGTCCCTCGCACTTTCCCACTCTCAATCTCCCTCCCACTCAGTCTCACTCTTGCAGCCCCTCTCACATTCCAACTCCCTCTCAATCTCCCCCTCGCACTCAGTCTCACTCTCGCTGCACCTCTCACTTTCCCTCTCTCTCCCAATCTCGCTCGCCCACTCAGTCTCACTCTCGCAGCCCCTCTCACATTCCAACTCCCTCTCAATCTCCCTCTCGCACTCAGTCTCACTCTCGCTGCCCCTGTCACTTTCCCCCTCTCTCCCAATCTCCCTCGCCCACACAGTCTCACTCTCGCAACCCCTCTCACTTTCCAACTCCCTCTCAATCTCCCACTCCCACTCAGTCTCACTCTCTCAGGACCTCTCACTTTCCCACTCCCTCTCAATCTCCCTGTCCCACTCAGTCAGACTCTCGCAGTCCCTCTCACTTTCTCACTCCCTCTCAAATACATTCTCCCACTCAGTCTCACTCTTGCAGACCCTCTCCCTTTCCTACGCCCTCTCAATCTCGCTCTCCCAATCAGTCTCACTCTCGCAGCCCCTCTCACTTTCCCACTCCCTCTCAATCTCCCTCTCACACTCAGTCTCACTCTTGCAGGCACTCTCACTTTCCCACCCCCTCTCAATCTCCCTCTCCCACTCAGTCTCACTCTCGCAGCCGCTCTGAATTTCAAACTCCCTCTCAATCGACCTCTCTCACTTAGTCTCACTCTCGCAGCCCCTCTCACTTTCCCACTCCCTCTCAATCTCCCTCTCCCGCTCAGTCTCACTCTCGCAGCCCCTCGCATTTTCCCACTCACTCTCAACCTCCCTCGCCCACTCAGTCTCACTCTCGCAGCCCCTCTCACTTTACCACTTCCTCTCAATCTCCCTCTCCCACTCAATCTCACTCTCACAGTCCCTCGCACATTCCCACACTCTCTCAATCTCCCTCTCCCACTCAGTCTCACTCTCACAGTCACTCGCACATTCCCACACTCTCTCAATCTCCCTCTCCCACTCAGTCTCACTCTCGCAGCCTCTCTCACTTTCCCACACCCTCTCAATCTCCCTCTCCCACTCAGTCTCACTTTCGCAGCCCCTCTCACTTTCCCACACCCTCTCAATCTCCCTCTCCCACTCAGTCTCACTCTCGCAGCCACTCTCACTTTCCCACTCTCTCTCAATCTTCCTCTCCCACTCAGTCTTACTCACTCAGCCCCTCTCACTTTCCCACTTCCTCTCAATCTCCCACTCGCACTCAGTCTCCCTCTCTCGAACCCTCTCACTTTCTCGCTCCCTCTCAATCTCCCTCTCCCACTCAGTCTCACTCTCGCAGCCAATCACTTTCCTATTTGCTCTCAATCTCCCCCTGCCACTCAGTCTCAGCCTCGCAGCCCCTCTCACTTTCCCACTCCCTCTCAATCTCCCTGTCCCATTCAGTCTCACTCTCGCAGCCCCTCTCAGTTTCCCACACCCTCTCAATCTCCCTCTCCCAGTCAGCCTCACTCTCGCAGCCGCTCTCACTTTCCCACACTCTCTCAATCTCCCTCTCCCTCTCGCAGCCCATCTCACTTTCCCACTCCATCTCAATCTCCCTCTCCCACTCACTCTCCCAGCTCCTCTCACTTTCCACTCCCTCTCAATCTCCCTCTTTGACTCACTATCACAGCCCCTCTCACTTTCCCACTCCCTCTCAATCTACCTCACCCACTCAGTCTCACTCTCGCAGCCCCTCTCACATTCCCACTCTCTCTCAATCTACCTCACCCACTCAGTCTCACTCTCGCAGCCCCTCTCACTTTCCCACTCTCTCTCAATCTCCCTCCAACTGAGTCTCACTCTTGCAGACCCTCTCCCTTTCCCACGCCCTCTCAATCTCCCTCTCCCACTCAGTCTCACTCTCGCAGCCCCTCTCACTTTCCCACTCCCTCTCAATCTCCCTCTCACACTCAGTCTCACTCTTGCAGGCACTCTCACTTTCCCACTCCCTCTCAATCTCCCTCTCCCACTCAGTCTCACTCTCGCAGCCGCTCTGAATTTCACACTCCCTCTCAATCGACCTCTCTCACTTAGTCTCACTCTCGCAGCCCCTCTCACTTTCCCACTCCCTCTCAATCTCCCTCTCCCGCTCAGTGTCACTCTCGCAGCCCTCACACTTTCCCACACCCTCTCAATCTCCCTCTCCCAGTCAGTCTCACTCTCGCTTTCCCACTCTCTCTCAATCTCCCTCTCCCACTCAGTTTCACTCTCGCAGCCCCTCTCAGTTTCCAACTCCCTCTCAATCTCCCTCTCGCACTCAGTCTCACTCTCGCTGTCCCTCTCACTTTCTCCCTCTCTCCCAATCTCCCTCGTCCTCTCAGTCTCACTCTCGCAGCCCCTCACACTTTCCAACTCTCTCTCAATCTCCCTCTCCCACTCAGTCCAAATTTCTCAGCGCCTCTCACTTTCTGACTCCATCTCAATCTCACTCTCCCACTCAGTCTCACTCTCGCAGCCCCTCACACTTTCCCACTCCCTCTCAATCTCCCTGTCCCACTCAGTCTCACTCTCCCACTCTCTCTCAATCTCCCTCTCCCACTCAGTCTCACTCTCACAGCTACTCTCACTTTCCCACTCCCTCTCAATCTCCCTCTCCCATTCAGTCTCATTCTCGCGGCCCCTCTCACTTACCCACTCCCTCTCAATCTCCCTCTCCAACTGAGTCTCACTCTCGCAAGCACTCCCACTTTCCCACTCCCTCTCAATCTCCCTCTCCCACTCAGTCTCACTCTCGCAGCCTCTCTCACTTTCCCACACCCTCTCAATCTCCCTCTCCCACTCAGTCTCACTCTCGCAGCCCATCTGACTTTCCCACTCCCTCTCAATCTCCCTCTCCCACTCAGTCTCACTCTCGCAGCTCCTCTCAAATTCCCACATTCTCAAACTCCATCTCCCGCTCAGTCTCACACTCGCAGCCCCTCTCACTTTCCCACACCCTGTCAATCTCCCTCTCCCAGTCTCTCTCACTCTCGCAGCCCCTCTCACTTTCCCACACCCTCTCAATCTCCCTATCCCACTCAGTCTCACTCTCGCAGCCCCTCTCGCTTTCCCACTCTCTCTCAATCTCCCTCTCCCACTCAGTATCACTCTCGCAGCCCCTCTCACTTTCCCACTTCCTCTCAGTCTCCCTCTCCCACTCAGTCTCACTCTCACAGTCCCTCGCACTTTCCCACTCTCTCTCAATCTCCCTCTCCCACTCAGTCTCACTCTCGCAGACTCTCTCACTTTGCAACTGCCTCTCGATTTCCCTCTCCCACTCAGTCTCACTTTCCAGCCACTCCCACTTTCCCACTCCCTCTCGATCTCCCTCTCCCATTCAGTCTCACTCTCGCAGCCTCTCTCACTTACCCACTCCCTCTCAATCTCCTTCTCCCACTCAGTCTCACTCTCGCAGCTCCTCTCAATTTCCCACATTCTCAAACTCCATCTCCCGCTCAGTCTCACTCTCGCAGCCCCTCTCACTCTCCCACTTCCTCTCAATCTCCCTCTCCCACTCAGTCTCACGCTCGCAGCCCCTCTCACTTTCCCACTCTCTCTCAATCTCCCTCCCACGCAGTCTCACTCTCGCAGCCCCTCTCACATTCCAACTCCCTCTCAATCTCCCTCTCGCACTCAGTCTCACTCTCGCTGCCCCTCTCACTTTCCCCCTCTCTCCCAATCTCCCTCGCCCACTCAGTCTCACTCTCGCAGCCCCTCTCACATTCCAACTCCCTCTCAATCTCCCTCTCGCACTCAGTCTCACTCTCGCTGCCCCTGTCACTTTGCCCCTCTCTCCCAATCTCCCTCGCCCACTCAGTCTCACTCTCACAGTCCCTCGCACTTTCCCACTCCCTCTCAACCTCCCTCGCCCACTCAGTCTCACTCTCGCAGCCCCTCTCACTTTACCACTTCCTCTCAATCTCCCTCTCCCACTCAATCTCACTCTCACAGTCCTCGCACATTCCCACACTCTCTCAATCTCCCTCTCCCAGTCAGTCTCACTCTCACAGCCTCTCTCACTTTCCCACACCCTCTCAATCTCCCTCTCCCACTCAGTCTCACTTTCGCAGCCACTCTCACTTTCCCACTCTCTCTCAATCTTCCTCTCCCACTCAGTCTTACTCACTCAGCCCCTCTCACTTTCCCACTTCCTCTCAATCTCCCTCTCCCACTCAGTCTCACTCTCGCAGCCAATCACTTTCCTATTTCCTCTCAATCTCCCCCTGCCACTCAGTCTCAGCCTCGCAGCCCCTCTCACTTTCCCACTCCCTCTCAATCTCCCTGTCCCATTCAGTCTCACTCTCGCAGCACCTCTCAATTTCCCACACCCTCTCAATCTCCCTCTCCCACTCAGTCTCACTCTCGCAGCCACTCTCAGTTTCCCACACCCTCTCAATCTCCCTCTCCCAGTCAGCCTACTCTCGCAGCCGCTCTCACTTTCCCACACTCTCTCAATCTCCCTCTCCCTCTCGCAGCCCATCTCACTTTCCCACGCGATCTCAATCTCCCTCTCTGACTCACTATCACAGCCCCTCTCACTTTCCCACTCCCTCTCAATCTCCCTCTCCCACTCAGTCTCACTCTCGCAGCCTCTCTCACTTTCCCACACCCTCTCAATCTGCCTCTCCCACTCAGTCTCACTCTCGCAGCTCCTCTCAAATTCCCACATTCTCAAACTCCATCTTCCGCTCAGTCTCACACTCGCAGCCCCTCTCACTTTCCCACACCGTCTCAATCTCCCTCTCCCAGTCTCTCTCACTCTCGCAGCCCCTCTCACTTTCCCACACCCTCTCAATCTCCCTCTCCCACTCAGTCTCACTCTCGCAGCCCCTCTCGCTTTCCCACTCTCTCTCAATCTCCCTCTCCCACTCACTCTCGCAGCCCCTCTCACTTTCCCACTTCCTCTCAATCTCCCTCTCCCACTCTGTCTCACGCTCACAGTCCCTCGCATTTTCCCACTCACTCTCAATCTCCCTCTCCCACTCAGTCTCACTCTCGCAGCCCCTCTCACTTTCCCACTTCCTCTCAGTCTCCCTCTCCCACTCAGTCTCACTCTCACAGTCCCTCGCACTTTCCCACTCTCAATCTCCCTCCCACTCAGTCTCACTCTCGCAGCCCCTCTCACATTCCAACTCCCTCTCAATCTCCCCCTCGCACTCAGTCTCACTCTCGCTGCACCTCTCACTTTCCCTCTCTCTCCCAATCTCGCTCGCCCACTCAGTCTCACTCTCGCAGCCCCTCTCACATTCCAACTCCCTCTCAATCTCCCTCTCGCACTCAGTCTCACTCTCGCTGCCCCTGTCACTTTCCCCCTCTCTCCCAATCTCCCTCGCCCACACAGTCTCACTCTCGCAACCCCTCTCACTTTCCAACTCCCTCTCAATCTCCCACTCCCACTCAGTCTCACTCTCTCAGGACCTCTCACTTTCCCACTCCCTCTCAATCTCCCTGTCCCACTCAGTCAGACTCTCGCAGTCCCTCTCACTTTCTCACTCCCTCTCAAATACATTCTCCCACTCAGTCTCACTCTTGCAGACCCTCTCCCTTTCCTACGCCCTCTCAATCTCGCTCTCCCAATCAGTCTCACTCTCGCAGCCCCTCTCACTTTCCCACTCCCTCTCAATCTCCCTCTCACACTCAGTCTCACTCTTGCAGGCACTCTCACTTTCCCCACTCCCTCTCAATCTCCCTCTCCCACTCAGTCTCACTCTCGCAGCCGCTCTGAATTTCAAACTCCCTCTCAATCGACCTCTCTCACTTAGTCTCACTCTCGCAGCCCCTCTCACTTTCCCACTCCCTCTCAATCTCCCTCTCCCGCTCAGTCTCACTCTCGCAGCCCCTCACACTTTCCCACTCCCTCTCAATCTCCCTGTCCCACTCAGTCTCACTCTCCCACTCTCTCGCAATCTCCCTCTCCCACTCAGTCTCTCTCTCGCAGCCACTCACTTTCCCACTCCCTCACAATCTCCCTCACCCACTCAGTCTCAGTCTCTCAGCCCCACTCACTTTCTCACTCCCTCTCAATCTCCCTCTCCCATTCAGTCTCAATCTCGCAGCTACTCTCACTTTCCCACTCCTTCTCAATCTCCCTGTCCCAATCAGTCTCATTCTCGCAGCCCCTCTCACTTACCCACTCCTTCTCGATCTCCCTCTCCAACTGAGTCTCACTCTCGTAAGCACTCTCACTTTCCCACTCCCTGTCAATCTCCCTCTCCCACTCAGTCTCACTCTCGCAGCCCCTCTCACTTTCCCACTCCATCTCAATCTCCCTCTCCCACTCAGTCTCACTCTCGCAGCCGCTCTGAATTTCCCACTCCCTCTCAATCGACCTCTCTCACTTAGTCTCACTCTCGCAGCCCCTCTCACTTTCCCACTCCCTCTCAATCTCCCTCTCCCACTCAGTCTCACTCTCGCAGCCCCTCACACTTTCCCACGCCCTCAGTCTCCCTGTCCCGCTCAGTCTCACTCTCCCACTCTCTCTCAAACTCCACCTCCCGCTCAGTCTCACACTCGCAGCCCCTCTCACTTTCCCACACCCTCTCAATCTCCCTCTCCCAGTCAGTCTCACTCTCGCTTTCCCACTCTCTCTCAATCTCCCTCTCCCACTCAGTTTCACTCTCGCAGCCCCTCTCAGTTTCCAACTCCCTCTCAATCTCCCTCTCGCACTCAGTCTCACTCTCGCTGCCCCTCTCACTTTCTCCCTCTCTCCCAATCTCCCTCGTCCTCTCAGTCTCACTCTCGCAGCCCCTCACACTTTCCAACTCTCTCTCAATCTGCCTCTCCCACTCAGTCTAACTCTCTTAGCGCCTCTCACTTTCTCACTCCATCTCAATCTCACTCTCCCACTCAGTCTCACTCTCGCAGCCCCTCACACTTTCCCGCTCCCTCTCAATCTCCCTGTCCCACTCAGTCTCACTCTCCCACTCTCTCTCAATCTCCCTCTCCCACTCAGTCTCACTCTCGCAAGCACTCTCACTTTCCCACTCCCTTTCAATCTCCCTCTCCCACTCAGTCCCACTCTCGCAGCCTCTCTCACTTTCCCACTTCCTCTCAATCTCCTTCTCCCACTCAGTCTCACTCTCGCAGCTCCTCTCACTTTCCCACACCCTCTCAATCTCCCTCTCCCACTCAGTCTCACTCTCGCAGCCCCTCTCGCTTTCGCACTCTCTCAATCTCCCTCTCCCACTCAGTCTCACTCTCGCAGCCCCTCTCACTTTCCCACTTCCTCTCAGTCTCCCTCTCCCACTCAGTCTCACTCTCACAGTCCCTCGCACTTTCCCACTCTCTCTCAATCTCCCTCTCCCACTCAGTCTCACTCTTGCAGCCTCTCTCACTTTGCAACTGCCTCACAATTTCCCTCTAACACTCAGTCTCACTTTCCAGCCACTCTCACTTACCCACTCCCTCACAATCTCCCTCTCCCACAAAGTCACACTCTCTCAGCCCCCTCACTTTCTCACACCCTCACAATCTCCCTCTCCCACTCAGTCTCACTCTCACAGCTCCTCTCACTTTCCCACTTCCTCTCAAACTCCCTCTCCCACACAGTCTCACTCTCCCACTCCCTCTCAATCTCCCTCTCCCACACAGTCTCACTCTCCCACTCCATCTCAATCTCCCTCTCCCACTCAGTCTCACTCTCGCAGCCAATCACTTTCCTACTTCCTCCCAATCTCCCCCTGCCACTCAGTCTCAGCCTCGCAGCCCCTCTCACTTTCCCACTTCCTCTCAATCTCCCTGTCCCATTCAGTCACACTCTCGCAGCACCTCTCAATCTCCTTCTCCCAGTCAGTCTCACTCTCGCAGCCCCTCTCGCTTTCCCACTCTCTCTCAATCTCCCTATCCCACTCAGTCTCACTCTCGCAGCCCCTCTCACTTTCCCACAATCTCTCAATCTCCCTCTCCCTCTCGCAGCCCATCTCATTTTCCCACTCCATCTCAATCTCCCTCTCCCACTCACTCTCGCAGCCCCTCTCACTTTCCCACTCCCTCTCAATCTCCCTCTCCGACTCTGTCTCACAGGCGTCTCACTTTCCCACTCCCTCTCAATCTACCTCACCCACTCAGTCTCAGTCTCGCAGCCTCTCTCACTTCCCCCCTCTCTCCAAATCTCCCACGCCCACTCAGTCTCACTCTAGCAGCCCCTCTTACATTCCAGCTCCCTCTCAATCTCCCTCTCGCACTCAGTCTCACTCTCACACGCACTCTCACTTTCCCACTCTCTCTCAATCTCCCTATCCCACTCAGTCTCACTCTTGCAGCCCCTCTCACTTTCCCACACTCTCTCAATCTCCCTCTCCCTCTCGCAGCCCATCTCACTTTTCCACTCCATCTCAATCTCCCTCTCCCACTCACTCTCGCAGCCCCTCTCACTTTCCCACTCTCTCTCAATCTACCCCCCACTCAGTCTCACTCTTGCAGCCCCTCTTACATTCCAGCTCCGTCTCAATCTCCCTCTCGCACTCAGTCTCACTCTCGCTGCCCCTCTCACTTTCCCCCTCTCCCAATCTCCCTCACCCACTCAGTCTCACTCTCGCAGCCCCTCTCACTTTCCAACTCCCTCACAATATCCCTCCCACTCAGTCTCACTCTCTCAGCGCCTCTCACTTTCTCATGTCCTCTCAATCTCCCTCTCCCACTCAGTCTCACTCTCGCAGCCCCTCTCACTTTCCCACTACCTCTCAATTTCCCACTCCCGCTCAGTTTCACTCTCGCAGTCCGTCTCACTTTCCCACTCCCTCTCAATCTCCCGCACACAGTCACAATCTCGCAGCCCCTCTCACTTTCCCACACCCTCTCAATCTCCCTCTCCCACTCAGTCTCACTCTCGTAGCCCCTCTCACTTTCCCACTCCCACTAAATCTGCCCCTCGCACTCAGACTCACTTTCACAGCCCCTCTCACTTTCCCACTCCCTCTGAATCTCCCTCTCCGACTCACTCTCGCAGCCTCTCTCACTTTCACACTGCCTCTCAATCTCCCTCTACCACTCACTATCACAGCCCCTCTCACTTTACCACTCCCTCTCAATCTCCTTCCCACTCAGTCTCACACTTGCAACCCACTCACATTCCAACTCCCTCTCAGTCTCCCTCTCGCACCCAGTCTCACTCTCGCTGCCCCTCTCACTTTCCCCCTCTCTCCCAATCTCCCTCGTCCTCTCAGTCTCACTCTCGCAGCCCCTCTCACTTTCCAACTCCCTCACAATCTCCCTCTCCCACTCAGTCTAACTCTCGCAGCCCCTCACACTTTCCCACTTCCTCTCAATCTCCCTCTCCAACTGAGTCTCACTCTCGCAAGCACTCTCACTTTCCCACTCCCTCTCAATCTCCCTCTCCCATTCAGTCTCATTCTCGCAGCCTCTCTCACTTACCCACACCCTCTCAATCTCCCTCTCCAACTGAGTCTCACTCTCGCAGCCTCTCTCACTTTCCCACTCCCTCTCAATCTCCCTCTCCCACTCAGTCTCACTCTCGCAGCTCCTCTCAATTTCCCACATTCTCAAACTCCATCTCCCGCTCAGTCTCACACTCGCAGCCCCTGTCACTTTCTCACACCCTCTCAATCTCCGTCTCCCAGTCAGTCTCACTCTCGCAGCCCCTCTCACCTTCTCACTCTTTCTCAATCTCCCTCTCCCACTCAGTCTCACTCTCGCAGCCCTTCTCGCTTTCCCACTCCATCTCAATCTCCCTCTCCCACTCACTCTCGCAGCCCCTCTCGCTTTCCCACTCTCTCTCAATCTCCCTCCCACTCAGTCTCACTCTCGCAGCCCCTCTCACATTCCAACTCCCTCTCAATCTCCCTCGCACACTCAGTCTCACTCTCGCTGCCCCTCTCACTTTCCCACTCCCTCTCAATCCCCCTCTCCCGCTCAGTCTCACTCTCGCAGCCCCTCACACTTTCCCACTCCCTCACAATCTCCCTCACCCACTCAGTCTCAGTCTCTCAGCCCCTCTCACTTTCTCACTCCCTCTCAATCTCCCACTCCCATTCAGTCTCAATCTCGCAGCTACTCTCACTTTCCCACTCCTTCTCAATCTCCCTGTCCCAATCAGTCTCATTCTCGCAGCCCCTCTCACTTACCCACTCCCTCTCGATCTCCCTCTCCAACTGAGTCTCACTCTCGTAAGCACTCTCACTTTCCCACTCCCTGTCAATCTCCCTCTCCCACTCAGTCTCACTCTCGCAGCCCCTCTCACTTTCCCACTCCATCTCAATCTCCCTCTCCCACTCAGTCTCACTCTCGCAGCCGCTCTGAATTTCCCACTCCCTCTCAATCGACCTCTCTCACTTAGTCTCACTCTCGCAGCCCCTCTCACTTTCCCACTCCCTCTCAATCTCCCTCTCCCACTCAGTCTCACTCTCGCAGCCCCTCACACTTTCCCACGCCCTCTCAGTCTCCCTGTCCCGCTCAGTCTCACTCTCCCACTCTCTCTCAAACTCCACCTCCCGCTCAGTCTCACACTCGCAGCCCCTCTCACTTTCCCACACCCTCTCAATCTCCCTCTCCCAGTCAGTCTCACTCTCGCTTTCCCCCCTCTCACTCAATCTCCCACTCCCGCTCAGTTTCACTCTCGCAGCCCCTCTCCGTTTCCAACTCCCTCTCAATCTCCCTCTCGCACTCAGTCTCACTCTCGCTGCCCCTCTCACTTTCTCCCTCTCTCCCAATCTCCCTCGTCCTCTCAGTCTCACTCTCGCAGCCCCTCACACTTTCCAACTCTCTCTCAATCTGCCTCTCCCACTCAGTCTAACTCTCTCAGCGCCTCTCACTTTGTCACTGCATCTCAATCTCACTCTCCCACTCAGTCTCACTCTCGCAGCCCCTCACACTTTCCCACTCCCTCTCAATCTCCCTGTCCCATTCAGTCTCACTCACCCACTCTCTCTCAATCTCCCTCTCCCACTCAGTCTCACTCTCGCAGCTACTCTCACTTTCCAACTCCCTCTCAATCTCCCTCTCCCATTCAGTCTCATTCTCACAGCCCCTCTCACTTACCCACTCCCTCTCAATCTCCCTCTCCAACTGAGTCTCACTCTCGCAAGCACTCTCACTTTCCCACTCCCTTTCAATCTCCCTCTCCCACTCAGTCTCACTCTCGCAGCCTCTCTCACTTTCCCACTCCCTCTAAATCTCCTTCTCCCACTCAGTCTCACTCTCGCAGCTCCTCTCACTTTCCCACACCCTCTCAATCTCCCTCTCCCACTCAGTCTCACTCTCGCAGCCCCTCTCGCTTTCGCACTCTCTCAATCTCCCTTTCCCACTCAGTCTCACTCTCGCAGCCCCTCTCACTTTCCCACTTCCTCTCAATCTCCCTCTCCCACTCAGTCTCACGCTCACAGCCCCTCGCATTTTCCCACTCACTCTCAATCTCCCTCTCCCACTCAGTCTCACACTCGCAGCCCCTCTCTCACTTTCCCACTTCCTCTCAGTCTCCCTCTCCCACTCAGTCTCACTCTCACAGTCCCTCGCACTTTCCCACTTTCTCTCAATCTCCCTCTCCCACTCAGTCTCACTCTTGCAGCCTCTCTCACTTTGCAACTGCCTCTCAATTTCCCTCTCCCACTCAGTCTCACTTTCCAGCCACTCTCACTTACCCACTCCCTCACAATCTCCCTCTCCCACAAAGTCACACTCTCTCAGCCCCTCTCACTTTCTCACACCCTCACAATCTCCCTCTCCCACTCAGTCTCACTCTCACAGCTCCTCTCACTTTCCCACTTCCTCTCAAACTCCCTCTCCCACACAGTCTCACTCTCCCACTCCCTCTCAATCTCCCTCTCCCACACAGTCTCACTCTCCCACTCCATCTCAATCTCCCTCTCCCACTCAGTCTCACTCTCGCAGCCAATCACTTTCCTACTTCCTCTCAATCTCCCCCTGCCACTCAGTCTCAGCCTCGCAGCCCCTCTCACTTTCCCACTTCCTCTCAATCTCCCTGTCCCATTCAGTCACACTCTCGCAGCACCTCTCAATCTCCTTCTCCCAGTCAGTCTCACTCTCGCAGCCCCTCTCGCTTTCCCACTCTCTCTCAATCTCCCTATCCCACTCAGTCTCACTCTCGCAGCCCCTCTCACTTTCCCACACTCACTCAAATTCCCTCTCCCTCTCGCAGCCCATCTCACTTTCCCACTCCATCTCAATCTCCCTCTCCCATTCACTCTCGCAGCCCCTCTCACTTTCCCACTCCCTCTCAATCTCCCTCTCCCATTCAGTCCCACTCTCGCAGCCTCTCTCACTTTCCCACACTCTCTCAATCTCCCTCTCCCTCTCGCAGCCCATCTCACTTTCCCACTCCATCTCAATCTCCCTCTCCCACTCACTCTCGGAGCCCCTCTCACTTTCCCACTCCCTCTCAATCTCCCTCTCCGACTCTGTCTCACAGGCGTCTCACTTTCCCACTCCCTCTCAATCTACCTCACCCACTCAGTCTCAGTCTCGCAGCCTCTCTCACTTCCCCCCTCTCTCCCAATCTCCCACGCCCACTCAGTCTCACTCTAGCAGCCCCTCTTACATTCCAGCTCCCTCTCAATCTCCCTCTCGCACTCAGTCTCACTCTCGCACGCACTCTCACTTTCCCACTCTCTCTCAATCTCCCTATCCCACTCAGTCTCACTCTCACAGCCCCTCTCACTTTCCCACACTCTCTCAATCTCCCTCTCCCTCTCGCAGCCCATCCCACTTTTCCACTCCATCTCAATCTCCGTCTCCCACTCACTCTCGCAGCCACTCTCACTTTCCCACTCTCTCTCAATCTACCCCCCACTCAGTCTCACTCTTGCAGCCCCTCTTACATTCCAGCTCCCTCTCAATCTCCCTCTCGCACTCAGTCTCACTCTCGCTGCCCCTCTCACTTTCCCCCTCTCTCCCAATCTCCCTCACCCACTCAGTCTCACTCTCGCAGCCCCTCTCACTTTCCAACTCCCGCACAATATCCCTCCCACTCAGTCTCACTCTCTCAGCGCCTCTCACTTTCTCATGTCCTCTCAATCTCCCTCTCCCACTCAGTCTCACTCTCGCAGCCCCTCTCACTTTCCCACTACCTCTCAATTTCCCACTCCCGCTCAGTTTCACTCTCGCAGTCCGTCTCACTTTCCCACTCCCTCTCAATCTCCCGCACACAGTCACAATCTCGCAGCCCCTCTCACTTTCCCACACCCTCTCAATCTCCCTCTCCCACTCAGTCTCACTCTCGTAGCCCCTCTCACTTTCCCACTCCCACTAAATCTGCCCCACGCACTCAGACTCACTTTCACAGCCCCTCTCACTTTCCCACTCCCTCTGAATCTCCCTCTCCGACTCACTCTCGCAGCCTCTCTCACTTTCACACTGCCTCTCAATCTCCCTCTACCACTCACTATCACAGCCCCTCTCACTTTACCACTCCCTCTCAATCTCCTTCCCACTCAGTCTCACACTTGCAACCCTCTCACATTCCAACTCCCTCTCAATCTCCCTCTCGCACCCAGTCTCACTCTCGCTGCCCCTCTCACTTTCCCCCTCTCTCCCAATCTCCCTCGTCCTCTCAGTCTCACTCTCGCAGCCCCTCTCACTTTCCAACTCTCTCTCAATCTTCCTCTTCCACTCAGTCTCACTCTCTCAGCCCCTCACACTTTCCCACTCCCTCTCAATCTCCCTCTCCCATTCAGTCTCATTCTCGCAGCCTCTCTCACTTACCCACACCCTCTCAATCTCCCTCTCCAACTGAGTCTCACTCTCGCAAGCACTCTCACTTTCCCACTCCCTCTCAATCTCCCTCTCCCACTCAGTCTCACTCTCGCATCGTCTCTCACTTTCCCACTCCCTCTCAATCTCCTTCTCCCACTCAGTCTCACTCTCGCAGCTCCTCTCAATTTCCCACATTCTCAAACTCCATCTCCCGCTCAGTCTCACACTCGCAGCCCCTGTCACTTTCTCACACCCTCTCAATCTCCGTCTCCCAGTCAGTCTCACTCTCGCAGCCCCTCTCACCTTCTCACTCTTTCTCAATCTCCCTCTCCCACTCAGTCTCACTCTCGCAGCCCTTCTCGCTTTCCCACTCCATCTCAATCTCCCTCTCCCACTCACTCTCGCAGCCCCTCTCGCTTTCCCACTCTCTCTCAATCTCCCTCCCACTCAGTCTCACTCTCGCAGCCCCTCTCACATTCCAACTCCCTCTCAATCTCCCTCTCACACTCAGTCTCACTCTCGCTGCCCCTCTCACTTTCCCACTGCCTCTCAATCTCCCTCTCCCGCTCAGTCTCACTCTCGCAGCCCCTCACACATTCCCACTCCCTCTCAATCTCCCTGTCCCACTCAGTCTCACTCTCCCACTCTCTCGCAATCTCCCTCTCCCACTCAGTCTCTCTCTCGCAGCCACTCACTTTCCCACTCCCTCACAATCTCCCTCACCCACTCAGTCTCAGTCCCTCAGCCCCTCTCACTTTCCCACTCCCTCACAATCTCCCTCTCCCATTCAGTCTCAATCTCGCAGCCTCTCTCACTTTCCCACTCCCTCACAATCTCCCTCTCCCACTCAGTCTCTCTCTCGCAGCCACTCACTTTCCCACTCCCTCACAATCTCCCTCACCCACTCAGTCTCAGTCCCTCAGCCCCTCTCACTTTCTCACTCCCTCTCAATCTCCCTCTCCCACTCAGTCTCACTCTCACAGCTACTCTCACTTTCCCACTCCCTCTCAATCTCCCTGTCCCACTCAGTCTCACTCTCCCACTCTCTCTCAATCTCCCTCTCCAACTGATTCTCACTCTCATAAGCACTCTCACTTTCCCACTCCCTCTCAATCTCCCTCTCCCACTCAGTCTCACTCTCGCAGCCCGTCTCACTTTCCCACTCCCTCTCAATCTCCCTCTCCCACTCAGTCTCACTCTCGCAGCCGCTCTGAATTTCCCACTCCCTCTCAATCGACCTCTCTCACTTAGTCTCACTCTCGCAGCCCCTCTCACTTTCCCACTCCCTCTCAATCTCCCTCTCCCACTCAGTCTCACTCTCGCAGCCCCTCACACTTTCCCACGCCCTCTCAGTCTCCCTGTCCCGCTCAGTCTCACTCTCCCACTCTCTCTCAAACTCCACCTCCCGCTCAGTCTCACACTCGCAGCCCCTCTCACTTTCCCACACCCTGTCAATCTCCCTCTCCCAGTCTCTCTCACTCTCGCAGCCCCTCTCACTTTCCCACACCCTCTCAATCTCCCTATCCCACTCAGTCTCACTCTCGCAGCCCCTCTCGCTTTCCCACTCTCTCTCAATCTCCCTCTCCCACTCAGTATCACTCTCGCAGCCCCTCTCACTTTCCCACTTCCTCTCAGTCTCCCTCTCCCACTCAGTCTCACTCTCACAGTCCCTCGCACTTTCCCACTCTCTCTCAATCTCCCTCTCCCACTCAGTCTCACTCTCGCAGACTCTCTCACTTTGCAACTGCCTCTCGATTTCCCTCTCCCACTCAGTCTCACTTTCCAGCCACTCCCACTTTCCCACTCCCTCTCGATCTCCCTCTCCCATTCAGTCTCACTCTCGCAGCCTCTCTCACTTACCCACTCCCTCTCAATCTCCTTCTCCCACTCAGTCTCACTCTCGCAGCTCCTCTCAATTTCCCACATTCTCAAACTCCATCTCCCGCTCAATCTCACTCTCGCAGCCCCTCTCACTCTCCCACTTCCTCTCAATCTCCCTCTCCCACTCAGTCTCACGCTCGCAGCCCCTCTCACTTTCCCACTCTCTCTCAATCTCCCTCCCACGCAGTCTCACTCTCGCAGCCCCTCTCACATTCCAACTCCCTCTCAATCTCCCTCTCGCACTCAGTCTCACTCTCGCTGCCCCTCTCACTTTCCCCCTCTCTCCCAATCTCCCTCGCCCACTCAGTCTCACTCTCGCAGCCCCTCTCACATTCCAACTCCCTCTCAATCTCCCTCTCGCACTCAGTCTCACTCTCGCTGCCCCTGTCACTTTGCCCCTCTCTCCCAATCTCCCTCGCCCACTCAGTCTCACTCTCACAGTCCCTCGCACTTTCCCACTCCCTCTCAACCTCCCTCGCCCACTCAGTCTCACTCTCGCAGCCCCTCTCACTTTACCACTTCCTCTCAATCTCCCTCTCCCACTCAATCTCACTCTCACAGTCCTCGCACATTCCCACACTCTCTCAATCTCCCTCTCCCAGTCAGTCTCACTCTCACAGCCTCTCTCACTTTCCCACACCCTCTCAATCTCCCTCTCCCACTCAGTCTCACTTTCGCAGCCACTCTCACTTTCCCACTCTCTCTCAATCTTCCTCTCCCACTCAGTCTTACTCACTCAGCCCCTCTCACTTTCCCACTTCCTCTCAATCTCCCTCTCCCACTCAGTCTCACTCTCGCAGCCAATCACTTTCCTATTTCCTCTCAATCTCCCCCTGCCACTCAGTCTCAGCCTCGCAGCCCCTCTCACTTTCCCACTCCCTCTCAATCTCCCTGTCCCATTCAGTCTCACTCTCGCAGCACCTCTCAATTTCCCACACCCTCTCAATCTCCCTCTCCCACTCAGTCTCACTCTCGCAGCCACTCTCAGTTTCCCACACCCTCTCAATCTCCCTCTCCCAGTCAGCCTACTCTCGCAGCCGCTCTCACTTTCCCACACTCTCTCAATCTCCCTCTCCCTCTCGCAGCCCATCTCACTTTCCCACTCCATCTCAATCTCCCTCTCTGACTCACTATCACAGCCCCTCTCACTTTCCCACTCCCTCTCAATCTCCCTCTCCCACTCAGTCTCACTCTCGCAGCCTCTCTCACTTTCCCACACCCTCTCAATCTGCCTCTCCCACTCAGTCTCACTCTCGCAGCTCCTCTCAAATTCCCACATTCTCAAACTCCATCTTCCGCTCAGTCTCACACTCGCAGCCCCTCTCACTTTCCCACACCGTCTCAATCTCCCTCTCCCAGTCTCTCTCACTCTCGCAGCCCCTCTCACTTTCCCACACCCTCTCAATCTCCCTCTCCCACTCAGTCTCACTCTCGCAGCCCCTCTCGCTTTCCCACTCTCTCTCAATCTCCCTCTCCCACTCACTCTCGCAGCCCCTCTCACTTTCCCACTTCCTCTCAATCTCCCTCTCCCACTCTGTCTCACGCTCACAGTCCCTCGCATTTTCCCACTCACTCTCAATCTCCCTCTCCCACTCAGTCTCACTCTCGCAGCCCCTCTCACTTTCCCACTTCCTCTCAGTCTCCCTCTCCCACTCAGTCTCACTCTCACAGTCCCTCGCACTTTCCCACTCTCAATCTCCCTCCCACTCAGTCTCACTCTCGCAGCCCCTCTCACATTCCAACTCCCTCTCAATCTCCCCCTCGCACTCAGTCTCACTCTCGCTGCACCTCTCACTTTCCCTCTCTCTCCCAATCTCGCTCGCCCACTCAGTCTCACTCTCGCAGCCCCTCTCACATTCCAACTCCCTCTCAATCTCCCTCTCGCACTCAGTCTCACTCTCGCTGCCCCTGTCACTTTCCCCCTCTCTCCCAATCTCCCTCGCCCACACAGTCTCACTCTCGCAACCCCTCTCACTTTCCAACTCCCTCTCAATCTCCCACTCCCACTCAGTCTCACTCTCTCAGGACCTCTCACTTTCCCACTCCCTCTCAATCTCCCTGTCCCACTCAGTCAGACTCTCGCAGTCCCTCTCACTTTCTCACTCCCTCTCAAATACATTCTCCCACTCAGTCTCACTCTTGCAGACCCTCTCCCTTTCCTACGCCCTCTCAATCTCGCTCTCCCAATCAGTCTCACTCTCGCAGCCCCTCTCACTTTCCCACTCCCTCTCAATCTCCCTCTCACACTCAGTCTCACTCTTGCAGGCACTCTCACTTTCCCACTCCCTCTCAATCTCCCTCTCCCACTCAGTCTCACTCTCGCAGCCGCTCTGAATTTCAAACTCCCTCTCAATCGACCTCTCTCACTTAGTCTCACTCTCGCAGCCCCTCTCACTTTCCCACTCCCTCTCAATCTCCCTCTCCCGCTCAGTCTCACTCTCGCAGCCCCTCACACTTTCCCACTCCCTCTCAATCTCCCTGTCCCACTCAGTCTCACTCTCCCACTCTCTCGCAATCTCCCTCTCCCACTCAGTCTCTCTCTCGCAGCCACTCACTTTCCCACTCCCTCACAATCTCCCTCACCCACTCAGTCTCAGTCTCTCAGCCCCACTCACTTTCTCACTCCCTCTCAATCTCCCTCTCCCATTCAGTCTCAATCTCGCAGCTACTCTCACTTTCCCACTCCTTCTCAATCTCCCTGTCCCAATCAGTCTCATTCTCGCAGCCCCTCTCACTTACCCACTCCTTCTCGATCTCCCTCTCCAACTGAGTCTCACTCTCGTAAGCACTCTCACTTTCCCACTCCCTCTCAATCTCCCTCTCCCACTCAGTCTCACTCTCGCAGCCCCTCTCACTTTCCCACTCCCTCTCAATCCCCCTCTCCCACTCAGTCTCACTCTCGCAGCCGCTCTGAATTTCCCACTCCCTCTCCATCGACCTCTCTCACTTAGTCTCACTCTCGCAGCCCCTCTCACTTTCCCACTCCCTCTCAATCTCCCTCTCCCACTCAGTCTCACTCTCGCAGCCCCTCACACTTTCCCACGCCCTCAGTCTCCCTGTCCCGCTCAGTCTCACTCTCCCACTCTCTCTCAAACTCCACCTCCCGCTCAGTCTCACACTCGCAGCCCCTCTCACTTTCCCACACCCTCTCAATCTCCCTCTCCCAGTCAGTCTCACTCTCGCTTTCCCACTCTCTCTCAATCTCCCTCTCCCACTCAGTTTCACTCTCGCAGCCCCTCTCAGTTTCCAACTCCCTCTCAATCTCCCTCTCGCACTCAGTCTCACTCTCGCTGCCCCTCTCACTTTCTCCCTCTCTCCCAATCTCCCTCGTCCTCTCAGTCTCACTCTCGCAGCCCCTCACACTTTCCAACTCTCTCTCAATCTGCCTCTCCCACTCAGTCTAACTCTCTTAGCGCCTCTCACTTTCTCACTCCATCTCAATCTCACTCTCCCACTCAGTCTCACTCTCGCAGCCCCTCACACTTTCCCGCTCCCTCTCAATCTCCCTGTCCCACTCAGTCTCACTCTCCCACTCTCTCTCAATCTCCCTCTCCCACTCAGTCTCACTCTCGCAAGCACTCTCACTTTCCCACTCCCTTTCAATCTCCCTCTCCCACTCAGTCCCACTCTCGCAGCCTCTCTCACTTTCCCACTTCCTCTCAATCTCCTTCTCCCACTCAGTCTCACTCTCGCAGCTCCTCTCACTTTCCCACACCCTCTCAATCTCCCTCTCCCACTCAGTCTCACTCTCGCAGCCCCTCTCGCTTTCGCACTCTCTCAATCTCCCTCTCCCACTCAGTCTCACTCTCGCAGCCCCTCTCACTTTCCCACTTCCTCTCAGTCTCCCTCTCCCACTCAGTCTCACTCTCACAGTCCCTCGCACTTTCCCACTCTCTCTCAATCTCCCTCTCCCACTCAGTCTCACTCTTGCAGCCTCTCTCACTTTGCAACTGCCTCACAATTTCCCTCTAACACTCAGTCTCACTTTCCAGCCACTCTCACTTACCCACTCCCTCACAATCTCCCTCTCCCACAAAGTCACACTCTCTCAGCCCCTCTCACTTTCTCACACCCTCACAATCTCCCTCTCCCACTCAGTCTCACTCTCACAGCTCCTCTCACTTTCCCACTTCCTCTCAAACTCCCTCTCCCACACAGTCTCACTCTCCCACTCCCTCTCAATCTCCCTCTCCCACACAGTCTCACTCTCCCACTCCATCTCAATCTCCCTCTCCCACTCAGTCTCACTCTCGCAGCCAATCACTTTCCTACTTCCTCCCAATCTCCCCCTGCCACTCAGTCTCAGCCTCGCAGCCCCTCTCACTTTCCCACTTCCTCTCAATCTCCCTGTCCCATTCAGTCACACTCTCGCAGCACCTCTCAATCTCCTTCTCCCAGTCAGTCTCACTCTCGCAGCCCCTCTCGCTTTCCCACTCTCTCTCAATCTCCCTATCCCACTCAGTCTCACTCTCGCAGCCCCTCTCACTTTCCCACAATCTCTCAATCTCCCTCTCCCTCTCGCAGCCCATCTCATTTTCCCACTCCATCTCAATCTCCCTCTCCCACTCACTCTCGCAGCCCCTCTCACTTTCCCACTCCCTCTCAATCTCCCTCTCCGACTCTGTCTCACAGGCGTCTCACTTTCCCACTCCCTCTCAATCTACCTCACCCACTCAGTCTCAGTCTCGCAGCCTCTCTCACTTCCCCCCTCTCTCCAAATCTCCCACGCCCACTCAGTCTCACTCTAGCAGCCCCTCTTACATTCCAGCTCCCTCTCAATCTCCCTCTCGCACTCAGTCTCACTCTCACACGCACTCTCACTTTCCCACTCTCTCTCAATCTCCCTATCCCACTCAGTCTCACTCTTGCAGCCCCTCTCACTTTCCCACACTCTCTCAATCTCCCTCTCCCTCTCGCAGCCCATCTCACTTTTCCACTCCATCTCAATCTCCCTCTCCCACTCACTCTCGCAGCCCCTCTCACTTTCCCACTCTCTCTCAATCTACCCCCCACTCAGTCTCACTCTTGCAGCCCCTCTTACATTCCAGCTCCCTCTCAATCTCCCTCTCGCACTCAGTCTCACTCTCGCTGCCCCTCTCACTTTCCCCCTCTCCCAATCTCCCTCACCCACTCAGTCTCACTCTCGCAGCCCCTCTCACTTTCCAACTCCCTCACAATATCCCTCCCACTCAGTCTCACTCTCTCAGCGCCTCTCACTTTCTCATGTCCTCTCAATCTCCCTCTCCCACTCAGTCTCACTCTCGCAGCCCCTCTCACTTTCCCACTACCTCTCAATTTCCCACTCCCGCTCAGTTTCACTCTCGCAGTCCGTCTCACTTTCCCACTCCCTCTCAATCTCCCGCACACAGTCACAATCTCGCAGCCCCTCTCACTTTCCCACACCCTCTCAATCTCCCTCTCCCACTCAGTCTCACTCTCGTAGCCCCTCTCACTTTCCCACTCCCACTAAATCTGCCCCTCGCACTCAGACTCACTTTCACAGCCCCTCTCACTTTCCCACTCCCTCTGAATCTCCCTCTCCGACTCACTCTCGCAGCCTCTCTCACTTTCACACTGCCTCTCAATCTCCCTCTACCACTCACTATCACAGCCCCTCTCACTTTACCACTCCCTCTCAATCTCCTTCCCACTCAGTCTCACACTTGCAACCCACTCACATTCCAACTCCCTCTCAGTCTCCCTCTCGCACCCAGTCTCACTCTCGCTGCCCCTCTCACTTTCCCCCTCTCTCCCAATCTCCCTCGTCCTCTCAGTCTCACTCTCGCAGCCCCTCTCACTTTCCAACTCCCTCACAATCTCCCTCTCCCACTCAGTCTAACTCTCGCAGCCCCTCACACTTTCCCACTTCCTCTCAATCTCCCTCTCCAACTGAGTCTCACTCTCGCAAGCACTCTCACTTTCCCACTCCCTCTCAATCTCCCTCTCCCATTCAGTCTCATTCTCGCAGCCTCTCTCACTTACCCACACCCTCTCAATCTCCCTCTCCAACTGAGTCTCACTCTCGCAGCCTCTCTCACTTTCCCACTCCCTCTCAATCTCCCTCTCCCACTCAGTCTCACTCTCGCAGCTCCTCTCAATTTCCCACATTCTCAAACTCCATCTCCCGCTCAGTCTCACACTCGCAGCCCCTGTCACTTTCTCACACCCTCTCAATCTCCGTCTCCCAGTCAGTCTCACTCTCGCAGCCCCTCTCACCTTCTCACTCTTTCTCAATCTCCCTCTCCCACTCAGTCTCACTCTCGCAGCCCTTCTCGCTTTCCCACTCCATCTCAATCTCCCTCTCCCACTCACTCTCGCAGCCCCTCTCGCTTTCCCACTCTCTCTCAATCTCCCTCCCACTCAGTCTCACTCTCGCAGCCCCTCTCACATTCCAACTCCCTCTCAATCTCCCTCGCACACTCAGTCTCACTCTCGCTGCCCCTCTCACTTTCCCACTCCCTCTCAATCCCCCTCTCCCGCTCAGTCTCACTCTCGCAGCCCCTCACACTTTCCCACTCCCTCACAATCTCCCTCACCCACTCAGTCTCAGTCTCTCAGCCCCTCTCACTTTCTCACTCCCTCTCAATCTCCCACTCCCATTCAGTCTCAATCTCGCAGCTACTCTCACTTTCCCACTCCTTCTCAATCTCCCTGTCCCAATCAGTCTCATTCTCGCAGCCCCTCTCACTTACCCACTCCCTCTCGATCTCCCTCTCCAACTGAGTCTCACTCTCGTAAGCACTCTCACTTTCCCACTCCCTGTCAATCTCCCTCTCCCACTCAGTCTCACTCTCGCAGCCCCTCTCACTTTCCCACTCCATCTCAATCTCCCTCTCCCACTCAGTCTCACTCTCGCAGCCGCTCTGAATTTCCCACTCCCTCTCAATCGACCTCTCTCACTTAGTCTCACTCTCGCAGCCCCTCTCACTTTCCCACTCCCTCTCAATCTCCCTCTCCCACTCAGTCTCACTCTCGCAGCCCCTCACACTTTCCCACGCCCTCTCAGTCTCCCTGTCCCGCTCAGTCTCACTCTCCCACTCTCTCTCAAACTCCACCTCCCGCTCAGTCTCACACTCGCAGCCCCTCTCACTTTCCCACACCCTCTCAATCTCCCTCTCCCAGTCAGTCTCACTCTCGCTTTCCCCCTCTCACTCAATCTCCCACTCCCGCTCAGTTTCACTCTCGCAGCCCCTCTCCGTTTCCAACTCCCTCTCAATCTCCCTCTCGCACTCAGTCTCACTCTCGCTGCCCCTCTCACTTTCTCCCTCTCTCCCAATCTCCCTCGTCCTCTCAGTCTCACTCTCGCAGCCCCTCACACTTTCCAACTCTCTCTCAATCTGCCTCTCCCACTCAGTCTAACTCTCTCAGCGCCTCTCACTTTGTCACTGCATCTCAATCTCACTCTCCCACTCAGTCTCACTCTCGCAGCCCCTCACACTTTCCCACTCCCTCTCAATCTCCCTGTCCCATTCAGTCTCACTCACCCACTCTCTCTCAATCTCCCTCTCCCACTCAGTCTCACTCTCGCAGCTACTCTCACTTTCCAACTCCCTCTCAATCTCCCTCTCCCATTCAGTCTCATTCTCACAGCCCCTCTCACTTACCCACTCCCTCTCAATCTCCCTCTCCAACTGAGTCTCACTCTCGCAAGCACTCTCACTTTCCCACTCCCTTTCAATCTCCCTCTCCCACTCAGTCTCACTCTCGCAGCCTCTCTCACTTTCCCACTCCCTCTAAATCTCCTTCTCCCACTCAGTCTCACTCTCGCAGCTCCTCTCACTTTCCCACACCCTCTCAATCTCCCTCTCCCACTCAGTCTCACTCTCGCAGCCCCTCTCGCTTTCGCACTCTCTCAATCTCCCTTTCCCACTCAGTCTCACTCTCGCAGCCCCTCTCACTTTCCCACTTCCTCTCAATCTCCCTCTCCCACTCAGTCTCACGCTCACAGCCCCTCGCATTTTCCCACTCACTCTCAATCTCCCTCTCCCACTCAGTCTCACACTCGCAGCCCCTCTCTCACTTTCCCACTTCCTCTCAGTCTCCCTCTCCCACTCAGTCTCACTCTCACAGTCCCTCGCACTTTCCCACTTTCTCTCAATCTCCCTCTCCCACTCAGTCTCACTCTTGCAGCCTCTCTCACTTTGCAACTGCCTCTCAATTTCCCTCTCCCACTCAGTCTCACTTTCCAGCCACTCTCACTTACCCACTCCCTCACAATCTCCCTCTCCCACAAAGTCACACTCTCTCAGCCCCTCTCACTTTCTCACACCCTCACAATCTCCCTCTCCCACTCAGTCTCACTCTCACAGCTCCTCTCACTTTCCCACTTCCTCTCAAACTCCCTCTCCCACACAGTCTCACTCTCCCACTCCCTCTCAATCTCCCTCTCCCACACAGTCTCACTCTCCCACTCCATCTCAATCTCCCTCTCCCACTCAGTCTCACTCTCGCAGCCAATCACTTTCCTACTTCCTCTCAATCTCCCCCTGCCACTCAGTCTCAGCCTCGCAGCCCCTCTCACTTTCCCACTTCCTCTCAATCTCCCTGTCCCATTCAGTCACACTCTCGCAGCACCTCTCAATCTCCTTCTCCCAGTCAGTCTCACTCTCGCAGCCCCTCTCGCTTTCCCACTCTCTCTCAATCTCCCTATCCCACTCAGTCTCACTCTCGCAGCCCCTCTCACTTTCCCACACTCACTCAAATTCCCTCTCCCTCTCGCAGCCCATCTCACTTTCCCACTCCATCTCAATCTCCCTCTCCCATTCACTCTCGCAGCCCCTCTCACTTTCCCACTCCCTCTCAATCTCCCTCTCCCATTCAGTCCCACTCTCGCAGCCTCTCTCACTTTCCCACACTCTCTCAATCTCCCTCTCCCTCTCGCAGCCCATCTCACTTTCCCACTCCATCTCAATCTCCCTCTCCCACTCACTCTCGGAGCCCCTCTCACTTTCCCACTCCCTCTCAATCTCCCTCTCCGACTCTGTCTCACAGGCGTCTCACTTTCCCACTCCCTCTCAATCTACCTCACCCACTCAGTCTCAGTCTCGCAGCCTCTCTCACTTCCCCCCTCTCTCCCAATCTCCCACGCCCACTCAGTCTCACTCTAGCAGCCCCTCTTACATTCCAGCTCCCTCTCAATCTCCCTCTCGCACTCAGTCTCACTCTCGCACGCACTCTCACTTTCCCACTCTCTCTCAATCTCCCTATCCCACTCAGTCTCACTCTCACAGCCCCTCTCACTTTCCCACACTCTCTCAATCTCCCTCTCCCTCTCGCAGCCCATCCCACTTTTCCACTCCATCTCAATCTCCGTCTCCCACTCACTCTCGCAGCCACTCTCACTTTCCCACTCTCTCTCAATCTACCCCCCACTCAGTCTCACTCTTGCAGCCCCTCTTACATTCCAGCTCCCTCTCAATCTCCCTCTCGCACTCAGTCTCACTCTCGCTGCCCCTCTCACTTTCCCCCTCTCTCCCAATCTCCCTCACCCACTCAGTCTCACTCTCGCAGCCCCTCTCACTTTCCAACTCCCGCACAATATCCCTCCCACTCAGTCTCACTCTCTCAGCGCCTCTCACTTTCTCATGTCCTCTCAATCTCCCTCTCCCACTCAGTCTCACTCTCGCAGCCCCTCTCACTTTCCCACTACCTCTCAATTTCCCACTCCCGCTCAGTTTCACTCTCGCAGTCCGTCTCACTTTCCCACTCCCTCTCAATCTCCCGCACACAGTCACAATCTCGCAGCCCCTCTCACTTTCCCACACCCTCTCAATCTCCCTCTCCCACTCAGTCTCACTCTCGTAGCCCCTCTCACTTTCCCACTCCCACTAAATCTGCCCCACGCACTCAGACTCACTTTCACAGCCCCTCTCACTTTCCCACTCCCTCTGAATCTCCCTCTCCGACTCACTCTCGCAGCCTCTCTCACTTTCACACTGCCTCTCAATCTCCCTCTACCACTCACTATCACAGCCCCTCTCACTTTACCACTCCCTCTCAATCTCCTTCCCACTCAGTCTCACACTTGCAACCCTCTCACATTCCAACTCCCTCTCAATCTCCCTCTCGCACCCAGTCTCACTCTCGCTGCCCCTCTCACTTTCCCCCTCTCTCCCAATCTCCCTCGTCCTCTCAGTCTCACTCTCGCAGCCCCTCTCACTTTCCAACTCTCTCTCAATCTTCCTCTTCCACTCAGTCTCACTCTCTCAGCCCCTCACACTTTCCCACTCCCTCTCAATCTCCCTCTCCCATTCAGTCTCATTCTCGCAGCCTCTCTCACTTACCCACACCCTCTCAATCTCCCTCTCCAACTGAGTCTCACTCTCGCAAGCACTCTCACTTTCCCACTCCCTCTCAATCTCCCTCTCCCACTCAGTCTCACTCTCGCATCGTCTCTCACTTTCCCACTCCCTCTCAATCTCCTTCTCCCACTCAGTCTCACTCTCGCAGCTCCTCTCAATTTCCCACATTCTCAAACTCCATCTCCCGCTCAGTCTCACACTCGCAGCCCCTGTCACTTTCTCACACCCTCTCAATCTCCGTCTCCCAGTCAGTCTCACTCTCGCAGCCCCTCTCACCTTCTCACTCTTTCTCAATCTCCCTCTCCCACTCAGTCTCACTCTCGCAGCCCTTCTCGCTTTCCCACTCCATCTCAATCTCCCTCTCCCACTCACTCTCGCAGCCCCTCTCGCTTTCCCACTCTCTCTCAATCTCCCTCCCACTCAGTCTCACTCTCGCAGCCCCTCTCACATTCCAACTCCCTCTCAATCTCCCTCTCACACTCAGTCTCACTCTCGCTGCCCCTCTCACTTTCCCACTGCCTCTCAATCTCCCTCTCCCGCTCAGTCTCACTCTCGCAGCCCCTCACACATTCCCACTCCCTCTCAATCTCCCTGTCCCACTCAGTCTCACTCTCCCACTCTCTCGCAATCTCCCTCTCCCACTCAGTCTCTCTCTCGCAGCCACTCACTTTCCCACTCCCTCACAATCTCCCTCACCCACTCAGTCTCAGTCCCTCAGCCCCTCTCACTTTCCCACTCCCTCACAATCTCCCTCTCCCATTCAGTCTCAATCTCGCAGCCTCTCTCACTTTCCCACTCCCTCACAATCTCCCTCTCCCACTCAGTCTCTCTCTCGCAGCCACTCACTTTCCCACTCCCTCACAATCTCCCTCACCCACTCAGTCTCAGTCCCTCAGCCCCTCTCACTTTCTCACTCCCTCTCAATCTCCCTCTCCCACTCAGTCTCACTCTCACAGCTACTCTCACTTTCCCACTCCCTCTCAATCTCCCTGTCCCACTCAGTCTCACTCTCCCACTCTCTCTCAATCTCCCTCTCCAACTGATTCTCACTCTCATAAGCACTCTCACTTTCCCACTCCCTCTCAATCTCCCTCTCCCACTCAGTCTCACTCTCGCAGCCCCTCTCACTTTCCCACTCCCTCTCAATCTCCCTCTCCCACTCAGTCTCACTCTCGCAGCCGCTCTGAATTTCCCACTCCCTCTCAATCGACCTCTCTCACTTAGTCTCACTCTCGCAGCCCCTCTCACTTTCCCACTCCCTCTCAATCTCCCTCTCCCACTCAGTCTCACTCTCGCAGCCCCTCACACTTTCCCACGCCCTCTCAGTCTCCCTGTCCCGCTCAGTCTCACTCTCCCACTCTCTCTCAAACTCCACCTCCCGCTCAGTCTCACACTCGCAGCCCCTCTCACTTTCCCACACCCTCTCAATCTCCCTCTCCCAGTCAGTCTCACTCTCGCTTTCCCCCTCTCTCTCAATCTCCCTCTCCCACTCAGTTTCACTCTCGCAGGCTCTCTCAGTTTCCAACTCCCTCTCAATCTCCCTCTCGCACTCAGTCTCACTCTCGCTGCCCCTCTCACTTTCTCCCTCTCTCCCAATCTCCCTCGTCCTCTCAGTCTCACTCTCGCAGCCCCTCACACTTTCCAACTCTCTCTCAATCTGCCTCTCCCACTCAGTCTAACTCTCTCAGCGGCTCTCACTTTCTCACTCCATCTCAATCTCACACTCCCACTCAGTCTCACTCTCGCAGCCCCTCACACTTTCCCACTCCCTCTCAATCTCCCTGTCCCACTCAGTCTCACTCTCCCACTCTCTCGCAATCTCCCTCTCCCACTCAGTCTCACTCTCGCAGCCACTCACTTTCCCACTCCCTCACAATCTCCCTCACCCACTCAGTCTCAGTCTCTCAGCTCCTCTCACTTTCTCACTCCCTCTCAATCTCCCTCTCCCATTCAGTCTCAATCTCGCAGCTACTCTCACTTTCCCACTCCTTCTCAATCTCCCTGTCCCATTCAGTCTCACTCTCGCAGCCCCTATCACTTACCCACTCCCTCTCAATCTCCCTCTCCAACTCAGTCTCACTCTCGCAGCGCCTCTCACTTTCCCACTCCCACTCAATCTCCCTCTCACACTCAGTCTCACTCTTGCAGGCACTCTCACTTTCCCACTCCCTCTCAATCTCCCTGTCCCGCTCAGTCTCACTCTCCCACTCTCTCTCAATCTCGCTCTCCCACTCAGTCTCACTCTCGCAGCCCCCTCACTTGCCCACACTCTCTCAAACTCCATCTCCCGCTCAGTCTCACACTCGCAGCCCCTCTCACTTTCCCACACCCTCTCAATCTCCCACTCCCAGTCAGTCTCACTCTCGCTTTCCCACTCTCTCTCAATCTCCCTCTCCCACTCAGTTTCACTCTCGCAGGCCCTCTCAGTTTCCAACTCCCTCTCAATCTCCCTCTCGCACTCAGTCTCACTCTCGCTGCCCCTCTCACTTTCTCCCTCTCTCCCAATCTCCCTCGTCCTCTCAGTCTCTCTCTCGCAATCCCTCACACTTTCCAACTCTCTGTCAATCTCCCTCTCCCACTCAGTCTAACTCTCTCAGCGCCTCTCACTTTCTCACTCCATCTCAATATCCCTCTCCCACTCAGTCTCACTATCGCAGCCCCTCACACTTTCCCACTCCCTCTCAATCTCCCTCTCCCATTCAGTCTCATTCTCACAGCCCCTCTCACTTACCCACTCCCTCTCAATCTCCCTCTCCAACTGAGTCTCACTCTCGCAAGCACTCTCACTTTCCCACTCCCTCTCAATCTCCCTCTCCCACTCAGTCTCACTCTCGCAGCCTCTCTCGATTTCCCACTCCCTCTCAATCTCCTTCTCCCACTCAGTCTCACTCTCGCAGCCCCTCTCACTTTCCCACACCCTCTCAATCTCCCTCTCCCACTCAGTCTCACTCTCGCAGCCGCTCTCGCTTTCGCACTCTCTCTCAATCCCCCTCTCCCACTCAGTATCACTCTCGCAGCCCCTCTCACTTTCCCACTTCCTCCCAATCTCCCTCTCCCACTCAGTCTCACGCTCACAGTCCCTCGCATTTTCCCACTCACTCTCAATCTCCCTCTCCCACTCAGTCTCACTCTCGCAGCCCCTCTCACTTTCCCACTTCCTCTCAATCTCCCTCTCCCACTCAGTCTCACTCTCACAGTCCCTCGCACTTTCCCACTCTCTCTCAATCTCCCTCTCCCACTCAGTCTCACTCTCGCAGCCTCTCTCACTTTGCAACTGCCTCTCAATTTCCCTCTCCCACTCAGTCTCACTTTCCAGCCACTCTCACTTACCCACTCCCTCACAATCTCCCTCTCCACAAAGTCACACTCTCTCAGCCCCTCTCACTTTCTCACACCCTCACAATCTCCCTCTCCCACTCAGTCTCACTCTCACAGCTCCTCTCACTTTCCCACTTCCTCTCAAACTCCCTCTCCCACACAGTCTCACTCTCCCACTCCCTCTCAATCTCCCTCTCCCACACAGTCTCACTCTCCCACTCCATCTCAATCTCCCTCTACCACTCAGTCTCACTCTCGCAGCCAATCACTTTCCTACTTCCTCTCAATCTCCCCCTGCCACTCAGTCTCAGCCTCGCAGCCCCTCTCACTTTCCCACTTCCTCTCAATCTCCCTGTCCCATTCAGTCACACTCTCGCAGCACCTCTCAATCTCCTTCTCCCAGTCAGTCTCACTCTCGCAGCCCCTCTCGCTTTCCCACTCTCTCTCAATCTCCCTATCCCACTCAGTCTCACTCTCGCAGCCCCTCTCACTTTCCCACACTCTCTCAAATTCCCTCTCCCTCTCGCAGCCCATCTCACTTTCCCACTCCATCTCAATCTCCCTCTCCCACTCACTCTCGCAGCCCCTCTCACTTTCCCACTCCCTCTCAATCTCCCTCTCCGACTCTGTCTCACAGGCGTCTCACTTTCCCACTCCCTCTCAATCTACCTCACCCACTCAGTCTCACTCTCGCAGCCCCTCTCACTTTCCCCCTCTCTCCCAATCTCCCACGCCCACTCAGTCTCACTCTAGCAGCCCCTCTTACATTCCAGCTCCCTCTCAATCTCCCTCTCGCACTCAGTCTCACTCTCGCTGCCCCTCTCACTTTCCCCCTCTCTCCCAATCTCCCTCACCCACTCAGTCTCACTTTCGCAGCCCCTCTCGCTTTCCCACTCTCAATCTCCCTCTCCCACTCAGTCTCACCCTCGCAGCCCCTCTCACTTTCCCACACTCTCTCAATCTCCCTCTCCCTCTCGCAGCCCATCTCACTTTTCCACTCCATCTCAATCTCCGTCTCCCACTCACTCTCGCAGCCCCTCTCACTTTCCCACTCTCTCTCAATCTACCCCCCACTCAGTCTCACTCTTGCAGCCCCTCTTACATTCCAGCTCCCTCTCAATCTCCCTCTCGCACTCAGTCTCACTCTCGCTGCCCCTCTCACTTTCCCCCTCTCTCCCAATCTCCCTCACCCACTCAGTCTCACTCTCGCAGCCCCTCTCACTTTCCAACTCCCTCACAATATCCCTCCCACTCAGTCTCACTCTCTCAGCGCCTCTCACTTTCTCATGTCCACTCATTCTCCCTCTCCCACTCAGTCTCACTCTCGCTGCCCCTCTCACTTTCCCCCTCTCTCCCAATCTCCCTCACCCACTCAGTCTCACTCTCGCAGCCCCTCTCGCTTTCCCACTCTCAATCTCCCTCTCCCACTCAGTCTCACCCTCGCAGCCCCTCTCACTTTCCCACACTCTCTCAATCTCCCTCTCCCTCTCGCAGCCCATCTCACTTTTCCACTCCATCTCAATCTCCCTCTCCCACTCACTCTCGCAGCCCCTCTCACTTTCCCACTCTCTCTCAATCTACCCCCCACTCAGTCTCACTCTTGCAGCCCCTCTTACATTCCAGCTCCCTCTCAATCTCCCTCTCGCACTCAGTCTCACTCTCGCTGCCCCTCTCACTTTCCCCCTCTCTCCCAATCTCCCTCACCCACTCAGTCTCACTCTCGCAGCCCCTCTCACTTTCCAACTCCCTCACAATATCCCTCCCACTCAGTCTCACTCTCTCAGCGCCTCTCACTTTCTCATGTCCTCTCAATCTCCCTCTCCCACTCAGTCTCACTCTCGCAGCCCCTCTCATTTTCCCACTACCTCTCAATTTCCCACTCCCGCTCAGTTTCACTCTCGCAGTCCGTCTCACTTTCCCACTCCCTCTCAATCTCCCGCACACAGTCACAATCTCGCAGCCCCTCTCACTTTCCCACACCCTCTCAATCACCCTCTCACAATCAGTCTCACTCTCGTAGCCCCTCTCACTTTCCCACTCCCACTAAATCTGCCCCTCGCACTCAGACTCACTTTCACAGCCCCTCTCACTTTCCCACTCCCTCTGAATCTCCCTCTCCGACTCACTCTCGCAGCCCCTCTCACTTTACCACTCCCTCTCAATCTCCTTCCCACTCAGTCTCACACTTGCAACCCTCTCACATTCCAACTCCCTCTCAATCTCCCTCTCGCACCCAGTCTCACTCTCGCTGCCCCTCTCACTTTCCCCCTCTCTCAATCTCCCTCGTCCTCTCAGTCTCACTCTCGCAGCCCCTCTCACTTTCCAACTCTCTCTCAATCTTCCTCTTCCACTCAGTCTCATTCTCGCAGCCCCTCACACTTTCCCACTTCCTCTCAATCTCCCTCTCCAACTGAGTCTCACTCTCGCAAGCACTCTCACTTTCCCACTCCCTCTCAATCTCCCTCTCCCACTCAGTCTCACTCTCGCATCCTCTCTCACTTTCCCACTCCCTCTCAATCTCCTTCTCCCACTCAGTCTCACTCTCGCAGCTCCTCTCAATTTCCCACATTCTCAAACTCCATCTCACGCTCAGTCTCACACTCGCAGCCCCTCTCACTTTCTCACACCCTCTCAATCTCCGTCTCCCAGTCAGTCTCACTTTTGCAGCCCTTCTCGCTTTCCCACTCTCTCTCAATCTCCCTCTCCCACTCAGTTTCACTCTCGCAGGCCCTCTCAGTTTCCAACTCCCTCTCAATCTCCCTCTCGCACTCAGTCTCACTCTCGCTGCCCCTCTCACTTTCTCCCTCTCTCCCAATCTCCCTGGTCCTCTCAGTCTCTCTCTCGCAATCCCTCACACTTTCCAACTCTCTGTCAATCTCCCTCTCCCACTCTGTCTAACTCTCTCAGCGCCTCTCACTTTCTCACTCCATCTCAATATCCCTCTCCCACTCAGTCTCACTATCGCAGCCCCTCACACTTTCCCACTCCCTCTCAATCTCCCTCTCCCATTCAGTCTCATTCTCACAGCCCCTCTCACTTACCCACTCCCTCTCAATCTCCCTCTCCAACTGAGTCTCACTCTCGCAAGCACTCTCACTTTCCCACTCCCTCTCAATCTCCCTCTCCCACTCAGTCTCACTCTCGCAGCCTCTCTCGATTTCCCACTCCCTCTCAATCTCCTTCTCCCACTCAGTCTCACTCTCGCAGCCCCTCTCACTTTCCCACACCCTCTCAATCTCCCTCTCCCACTCAGTCTCACTCTCGCAGCCGCTCTCGCTTTCGCACTCTCTCTCAATCCCCCTCTCCCACTCAGTATCACTCTCGCAGCCCCTCTCACTTTCCCACTTCCTCCCAATCTCCCTCTCCCACTCAGTCTCACGCTCACAGTCCCTCGCATTTTCCCACTCACTCTCAATCTCCCTCTCCCACTCAGTCTCACTCTCGCAGCCCCTCCCACTTTCCCACTTCCTCTCAATCTCCCTCTCCCACTCAGTCTCACTCTCACAGTCCCTCGCACTTTCCCACTCTCTCTCAATCTCCCTCTCCCACTCAGTCTCACTCTCGCAGCCTCTCTCACTTTGCAACTGCCTCTCAATTTCCCTCTCCCACACAGTCTCACTTTCCAGCCACTCTCACTTACCCACTCCCTCACAATCTCCCTCTCCACAAAGTCACACTCTCTCAGCCCCTCTCACTTTCTCACACCCTCACAATCTCCCTCTCCCACTCAGTCTCACTCTCACAGCTCCTCTCACTTTCCCACTTCCTCTCAAACTCCCTCTCCCACACAGTCTCACTCTCCCACTCCCTCTCAATCTCTCTCTCCCACACAGTCTCACTCTCCCACTCCATCTCAATCTCCCTCTCCCACTCAGTCTCACTCTCGCATCCTCTCTCACTTTCCCACTTCCTCTCAATCTCCCTCTCCCACTCAGTCTCACTCTCGCAGCCCTTCTCGCTTTCCCACTTCCTCTCAATCTCCCTCTCCCACTCACTCTCGCAGCCCCTCTCGCTTTCCCACTCTCTCTCAATCTCCCTCCCACTCAGTCTCACTCTCGCTGCCTCTCTCACTTACCCCCTCTCTCCCAATCTCCCTCGCCCACTCAGTCTCACTCTCTCAGCACCACTCACTTTCCCACTCCCTCTCAATCTCCCTGTCCCACTCAGTCAGACTCTCGCAGTCCCACTCACTTTCCCACTCCCTCTCAAATACATTCTCCCACTCAGTCTCACTCTTGCAGACCCTCTCACTTTCCCACGCCCTCTCAGTCTCCCTCTCCCACTCAGTCTCACTCTCGCGGCCCCTCTCACTTTCCCACTCCCTCTCAATCTCCCTCTCACGCTCAGTCTCACTCTTACAGGCACTCTCACTTTCCCACTCCCTCTCAATCTCCCTCTCCCACTCAGTCTCACTCTCGCAGCCGCTCTGAATTTCACACTCCCTCTCAATCGACCTCTCTCACTTAGTCTCACTCTCGCAGCCCCTCTCACTTTCCGACTCCCTCTCAATCTCACTCTCGCAGCCCCTCACACTTTCCCACTCCCTCTCAATCTCCCTGTCCCACTCAGTCTCACTCTCCCACTCTCTCGCAATCTCCCTCTCCCACTCAGTCTCACTCTCGCAGCCACTCACTTTCCCACTCCCTCACAATCTCCCTCACCCACTCAGTCTCAGTCTCTCAGCTCCTCTCGCTTTTTCACTCCCTCTCAATCTCCCTCTCCCATTCAGTCTCAATCTCGCAGCTACTCTCACTTTCCCACTCCTTCTCAATCTCCCTGTCCCATTCAGTCTCACTCTCGCAGCCCCTATCACTTACCCACTCCCTCTCAATCTCCCTCTCCAACTCAGTCTCACTCTCGCAGCGCCTCTCACTTTCCCACTCCCACTCAATCTCCCTCTCACACTCAGTCTCACTCTTGCAGGCACTCTCACTTTCCCACTCCCTCTCAATCTCCCTGTCCCGCTCAGTCTCACTCTCCCACTCTCTCTCAATCTCGCTCTCCCACTCAGTCTCACTCTCGCAGCCCCCTCACTTGCCCACACTCTCTCAAACTCCATCTCCCGCTCAGTCTCACACTCGCAGCCCCTCTCACTTTCCCACACCCTCTCAATCTCCCTCTCCCAGTCAGTCTCACTCTCGCTTTCCCACTCTCTCTCAATCTCCCTCTCCCACTCAGTTTCACTCTCGCAGGCCCTCTCAGTTTCCAACTCCCTCTCAATCTCCCTCTCGCACTCAGTCTCACTCTCGCTGCCCCTCTCACTTTCTCCCTCTCTCCCAATCTCCCTGGTCCTCTCAGTCTCTCTCTCGCAATCCCTCACACTTTCCAACTCTCTGTCAATCTCCCTCTCCCACTCAGTCTAACTCTCTCAGCGCCTCTCACTTTCTCACTCCATCTCAATATCCCTCTCCCACTCAGTCTCACTCTCGCAGCCCCTCACACTTTCCCACTCCCTCTCAATCTCCCTCTCCCATTCAGTCTCATTCTCGCAGACCCTCTCACTTACCCACTCCCTCTCAATCTCCCTCTCCAACTGAGTCTCACTCTCGCAAGCACTCTCACTTTCCCACTCCCTCTCAATCTCCCTCTCCCACTCAGTCTCACTCTCGCAGCCTCTCTCGATTTCCCACTCCCTCTCAATCTCCTTCTCCCACTCAGTCTCACTCTCGCAGCCCCTCTCACTTTCCCACACTCTCTCAAATTCCCTCTCCCTCTCGCAGCCCATCTCACTTTCCCACTCCATCTCAATCTCCCTCTCCCACTCACTCTCGCAGCCCCTCTCACTTTCCCACTCCCTCTCAATCTCCCTCTCCGACTCTGTCTCACAGGTGTCTCACTTTCCCACTCCCTCTCAATCTACCTCACCCACTCAGTCTCACTCTCGCAGCCCCTCTCACTTTCCCCCTCTCTCCCAATCTCCCACACCCACTCAGTCTCACTCTGGCAGCCCCTCTTACATTCCAGCTCCCTCTCAATCTCCCTCTCGCACTCAGTCTCACTCTCGCTGCCCCTCTCACTTTCCCCCTCTCTCCCAATCTCCCTCACCCACTCAGTCTCACTCCCGCAGCCCCTCTCGCTTTCCCACTCTCTCTCAATCTCCCTATCCCACTCAGTCTCACTCTCGCAGCCCCTCTCACTTTCCCACACTCTCTCAATCTCCCTCTCCCTCTCGCAGCCCATCTCACTTTTCCACTCCATCTCAATCTCCCTCTCCCACTCACTCTCGCAGCCCCTCTCACTTTCCCACTCTCTCTCAATCTACCCCCCACTCAGTCTCACTCTTGCAGCCCCTCTTACATTCCAGCTCCCTCTCAATCTCCCTCTCGCACTCAGTCTCACTCTCGCTGCCCCTCTCACTTTCCCCCTCTCTCCCAATCTCCCTCACCCACTCAGTCTCACTCTCGCAGCCCCTCTCACTTTCCAACTCCCTCACAATATCCCTCCCACTCAGTCTCACTCTCTCAGCGCCTCTCACTTTCTCATGTCCACTCATTCTCCCTCTCCCACTCAGTCTCACTCTCGCAGCCCCTCTCACTTTCCCACTACCTCTCAATTTCCTACTCCCGCTCAGTTTCACTCTCGCAGTCCGTCTCACTTTCCCACTCCCTCTCAATCTCCCGCACACAGTCACAATCTCGCAGCCCCTCTCACTTTCCCACACCCTCTCAATCACCCTCTCAGACTCAGTCTCACTCTCGTAGCCCCTCTCACTTTCCCACTCCCACTAAATCTGCCCCTCGCACTCAGACTCACTTTCACAGCCCCTCTCACTTTCCCACTCCCTCTGAATCTCCCTCTCCGACTCACTCTCGCAGCCTCTCTCACTTTCACACTGCCTCTCAATCTCCCTCTACCACTCACTATCACAGCCCCTCTCACTTTACCACTCCCTCTCAATCTCCTTCCCACTCAGTCTCACACTTGCAACCCTCTCACATTCCAACTCCCTCTCAATCTCCCTCTCGCACCCAGTCTCACTCTCGCTGCCCCTCTCACTTTCCCCCTCTCCCAATCTCCCTCGTCCTCTCAGTCTCACTCTCTCAGCCCCTCACACTTTCCCACTTCCTCTCAATCTCCCTCTCCAACTGAGTCTCACTCTCACAGGCACTCTCACTTTCCCACTCCCTCTCAATCTCCCTCTCCCATTCAGTCCCACTCTCGCAGCCTCTCTCACTTTCCCACACTCTCTCAATCTCCCTCTCCCTCTCGCAGCCCATCTCACTTTCCCACTCCATCTCAATCTCCCTCTCCCACTCACTCTCGCAGCCCCTCTCACTTTCCCACTCCCTCTCAATCTCCCTCTCCGACTCTGTCTCACAGGCGTCTCACTTTCCCACTCCCTCTCAATCTACCTCACCCACTCAGTCTCAGTCTCGCAGCCTCTCTCACTTCCCCCCTCTCTCCCAATCTCCCACGCACACTCAGTCTCACTCTAGCAGCCCCTCTTACATTCCAGCTCCCTCTCAATCTCCCTCTCGCACTCAGTCTCACTCTCGCACGCACTCTCACTTTCCCACTCTCTCTCAATCTCCCTATCCCACTCAGTCTCACTCTCACAGCCCCTCTCACTTTCCCACACTCTCTCAATCTCCCTCTCCCTCTCGCAGCCCATCCCACTTTTCCACTCCATCTCAATCTCCCTCTCCCACTCACTCTCGCAGCCCCTCTCACTTTCCCACTCTCTCTCAATCTACCCCCCACTCAGTCTCACTCTTGCAGCCCCTCTTACATTCCAGCTCCCTCTCAATCTCCCTCTCGCACTCAGTCTCACTCTCGCTGCCCCTCTCACTTTCCCCCTCTCTCCCAATCTCCCTCACCCACTCAGTCTCACTCTCGCAGCCCCTCTCACTTTCCAACTCCCGCACAATATCCCTCCCACTCAGTCTCACTCTCTCAGCGCCTCTCACTTTCTCATGTCCTCTCAATCTCCCTCTCCCACTCAGTCTCACTCTCGCAGCCCCTCTCACTTTCCCACTACCTCTCAATTTCCCACTCCCGCTCAGTTTCACTCTCGCAGTCCGTCTCACTTTCCCACTCCCTCTCAATCTCCCGCACACAGTCACAATCTCGCAGCCCCTCTCACTTTCCCACACCCTCTCAATCTCCCTCTCCCACTCAGTCTCACTCTCGTAGCCCCTCTCACTTTCCCACTCCCACTAAATCTGCCCCTCGCACTCAGACTCACTTTCACAGCCCCTCTCACTTTCCCACTCCCTCTGAATCTCCCTCTCCGACTCACTCTCGCAGCCTCTCTCACTTTCACACTGCCTCTCAATCTCCCTCTACCACTCACTATCACAGCCCCTCTCACTTTACCACTCCCTCTCAATCTCCTTCCCACTCAGTCTCACACTTGCAACCCTCTCACATTCCAACTCCCTCTCAATCTCCCTCTCGCACCCAGTCTCACTCTCGCTGCCCCTCTCACTTTCCCCCTCTCTCCCAATCTCCCTCGTCCTCTCAGTCTCACTCTCGCAGCCCCTCTCACTTTCCAACTCTCTCTCAATCTTCCTCTTCCACTCAGTCTCACTCTCTCAGCCCCTCACACTTTCCCACTCCCTCTCAATCTCCCTCTCCCATTCAGTCTCATTCTCGCAGCCTCTCTCACTTACCCACACCCTCTCAATCTCCCTCTCCAACTGAGTCTCACTCTCGCAAGCACTCTCACTTTCCCACTCCCTCTCAATCTCCCTCTCCCACTCAGTCTCACTCTCGCATCGTCTCTCACTTTCCCACTCCCTCTCAATCTCCTTCTCCCACTCAGTCTCACTCTCGCAGCTCCTCTCAATTTCCCACATTCTCAAACTCCATCTCCCGCTCAGTCTCACACTCGCAGCCCCTGTCACTTTCTCACACCCTCTCAATCTCCGTCTCCCAGTCAGTCTCACTCTCGCAGCCCCTCTCACCTTCTCACTCTTTCTCAATCTCCCTCTCCCACTCAGTCTCACTCTCGCAGCCCTTCTCGCTTTCCCACTCCATCTCAATCTCCCTCTCCCACTCACTCTCGCAGCCCCTCTCGCTTTCCCACTCTCTCTCAATCTCCCTCCCACTCAGTCTCACTCTCGCAGCCCCTCTCACATTCCAACTCCCTCTCAATCTCCCTCTCACACTCAGTCTCACTCTCGCTGCCCCTCTCACTTTCCCACTCCCTCTCAATCTCCCTCTCCCGCTCAGTCTCACTCTCGCAGCCCCTCACACATTCCCACTCCCTCTCAATCTCCCTGTCCCACTCAGTCTCACTCTCCCACTCTCTCGCAATCTCCCTCTCCCACTCAGTCTCTCTCTCGCAGCCACTCACTTTCCCACTCCCTCACAATCTCCCTCACCCACTCAGTCTCAGTCCCTCAGCCCCTCTCACTTTCCCACTCCCTCACAATCTCCCTCTCCCATTCAGTCTCAATCTCGCAGCCTCTCTCACTTTCCCACTCCCTCACAATCTCCCTCTCCCACTCAGTCTCTCTCTCGCAGCCACTCACTTTCCCACTCCCTCACAATCTCCCTCACCCACTCAGTCTCAGTCCCTCAGCCCCTCTCACTTTCTCACTCCCTCTCAATCTCCCTCTCCCACTCAGTCTCACTCTCACAGCTACTCTCACTTTCCCACTCCCTCTCAATCTCCCTGTCCCACTCAGTCTCACTCTCCCACTCTCTCTCAATCTCCCTCTCCAACTGATTCTCACTCTCATAAGCACTCTCACTTTCCCACTCCCTCTCAATCTCCCTCTCCCACTCAGTCTCACTCTCGCAGCCCCTCTCACTTTCCCACTCCCTCTCAATCTCCCTCTCCCACTCAGTCTCACTCTCGCAGCCGCTCTGAATTTCCCACTCCCTCTCAATCGACCTCTCTCACTTAGTCTCACTCTCGCAGCCCCTCTCACTTTCCCACTTCCTCTCAATCACCCTCTCCCACTCAGTCTCACTCTCGCAGCCCCTCACACTTTCCCACGCCCTCTCAGTCTCCCTGTCCCGCTCAGTCTCACTCTCCCACTCTCTCTCAAACTCCACCTCCCGCTCAGTCTCACACTCGCAGCCCCTCTCACTTTCCCACACCCTCTCAATCTCCCTCTCCCAGTCAGTCTCACTCTCGCTTTCCCCCTCTCTCTCAATCTCCCTCTCCCACTCAGTTTCACTCTCGCAGACTCTCTCAGTTTCCAACTCCCTCTCAATCTCCCTCTCGCACTCAGTCTCACTCTCGCTGCCCCTCTCACTTTCTCCCTCTCTCCCAATCTCCCTCGTCCTCTCAGTCTCACTCTCGCAGCCCCTCACACTTTCCAACTCTCTCTCAATCTGCCTCTCCCACTCAGTCTAACTCTCTCAGCGGCTCTCACTTTCTCACTCCATCTCAATCTCACACTCCCACTCAGTCTCACTCTCGCAGCCCCTCACACTTTCCCACTCCCTCTCAATCTCCCTGTCCCACTCAGTCTCACTCTCCCACTCTCTCGCAATCTCCCTCTCCCACTCAGTCTCACTCTCGCAGCCACTCACTTTCCCACTCCCTCACAATCTCCCTCACCCACTCAGTCTCAGTCTCTCAGCTCCTCTCGCTTTCTCACTCCCTCTCAATCTCCCTCTCCCATTCAGTCTCAATCTCGCAGCTACTCTCACTTTCCCACTCCTTCTCAATCTCCCTGTCCCATTCAGTCTCACTCTCGCAGCCCCTATCACTTACCCACTCCCTCTCAATCTCCCTCTCCAACTCAGTCTCACTCTCGCAGCGCCTCTCACTTTCCCACTCCCACTCAATCTCCCTCTCACACTCAGTCTCACTCTTGCAGGCACTCTCACTTTCCCACTCCCTCTCAATCTCCCTGTCCCGCTCAGTCTCACTCTCCCACTCTCTCTCAATCTCGCTCTCCCACTCAGTCTCACTCTCGCAGCCCCCTCACTTGCCCACACTCTCTCAAACTCCATCTCCCGCTCAGTCTCACACTCGCAGCCCCTCTCACTTTCCCACACCCTCTCAATCTCCCTCTCCCAGTCAGTCTCACTCTCGCTTTCCCACTCTCTCTCAATCTCCCTCTCCCACTCAGTTTCACTCTCGCAGGCCCTCTCAGTTTCCAACTCCCTCTCAATCTCCCTCTCGCACTCAGTCTCACTCTCGCTGCCCCTCTCACTTTCTCCCTCTCTCCCAATCTCCCTGGTCCTCTCAGTCTCTCTCTCGCAATCCCTCACACTTTCCAACTCTCTGTCAATCTCCCTCTCCCACTCAGTCTAACTCTCTCAGCGCCTCTCACTTTCTCACTCCATCTCAATATCCCTCTCCCACTCAGTCTCACTATCGCAGCCCCTCACACTTTCCCACTCCCTCTCAATCTCCCTCTCCCATTCAGTCTCATTCTCACAGCCCCTCTCACTTACCCACTCCCTCTCAATCTCCCTCTCCAACTGAGTCTCACTCTCGCAAGCACTCTCACTTTCCCACTCCCTCTCAATCTCCCTCTCCCACTCAGTCTCACTCTCGCAGCCTCTCTCGATTTCCCACTCCCTCTCAATCTCCTTCTCCCACTCAGTCTCACTCTCGCAGCCCCTCTCACTTTCCCACACCCTCTCAATCTCCCTCTCCCACTCAGTCTCACTCTCGCAGCCGCTCTCGCTTTCGCACTCTCTCTCAATCCCCCTCTCCCACTCAGTATCACTCTCGCAGCCCCTCTCACTTTCCCACTTCCTCCCAATCTCCCTCTCCCACTCAGTCTCACGCTCACAGTCCCTCGCATTTTCCCACTCACTCTCAATCTCCCTCTCCCACTCAGTCTCACTCTCGCAGCCCCTCTCACTTTCCCACTTCCTCTCAATCTCCCTCTCCCACTCAGTCTCACTCTCACAGTCCCTCGCACTTTCCCACTCTCTCTCAATCTCCCTCTCCCACTCAGTCTCACTCTCGCAGCCTCTCTCACTTTGCAACTGCCTCTCAATTTCCCTCTCCCACTCAGTCTCACTTTCCAGCCACTCTCACTTACCCACTCCCTCACAATCTCCCTCTCCCACTCAGTCACACTCTCTCAGCCCCTCTCACTTTCTCACTCCCTCACAATCTCCCTCTCCCACTCAGTCTCACTCTCACAGCTCCTCTCACTTTCCCACTTCCTCTCAATCTCTCTCTCCCACTCAGTCTCACTCTCCCACTCCCTCTCAATCTCCCTCTCCCACTCAGTCTCACTCTCGCAGCCAATCACTTTCCTACTTCCTCTCAATCTCCCCCTGCCACTCAGTCTCAGCCTCGCAGCCCCTCTCACTTTCCCACTTCCTCTCAATCTCCCTGTTCCATTCAGTCACACTCTCGCAGCACCTCTCAATCTCCCTCTCCCAGTCAGTCTCACTCTCGCAGCCCCTCTCGCTTTCCCACTCTCTCTCAATCTCCCTATCCCACTCAGTCTCACTCTCGCAGCCCCTCTCACTTTCCCACACTCTCTCAATCTCCCTCTCCCTCTCACAGCCCATCTCACTTTCCCACTCCATCTCAATCTCCCTCTCCCACTCACTGTCGCAGCCCCTCTCACTTTCCCACTCCCTCTCAATCTCCCTCTCCCACTCAGTCTCACTTTCGCAGCCCCTCCCACTTTCCCACTCTCTCTCAATCTCCCACCCACTCAGTCCCACTCTTGCAGCCCCTCTTACATTCCAACTCCCTCTCAATCTCCCTCTCGCACTCAGTCTCACTCTCGCTGCCCCTCTCACTTTCCCCCTCTCTCCCAATCTCCGTCGCCCACTCAGTCTCACTCTCGCAGCCCCTCTCACTTTCCAACTCCCTCACAATATCCCTCCCACTCAGTCTCACTCTCTCAGCGCCTCTCACTTTCTCACTTCCTCTCAATCTCCCTCTCCCACTCAGTCTCACTCTCGCAGCACCTCTCAATTTCCCACTCCCTCTCAGTTTCACTCTCGCAGTCCGTCTCACTTTCCCACTCCCTCTCAATCTCCCGCACACAGTCACAGTCTCGCAGCCCCTCTCACTTTCCCACACCCTCTCAATCTCCCTCTCACACTCAGTCTCACTCTCGCAGCCTCTCTCACTTTCCCACTCCCACCAAATCTGCCCCTCGCACTCAGACTCACTTTCACAGCCCCTCTCACTTTCCCACTCCCTCTGAATTTCCCTCTCCGACTCACTCTCGCAGCCTCTCTCACTTTCACACTCCCTCTCAATCTCCCTCTACCACTCACTATCACAGCTCCTCTCACTTTCCCACTCCCTCTCAATCTCCTTCCCGCTCAGTCTCACACTCGCAGCCCCTCTCACTTTCCCACAGCATCTCAATCTCCCTCTCCCAGTCAGTCTCACTCTCGCTGCCCCTCTCACTTTCTCCCCCTCTCCCAATCTCCCTCGTCCTCTCAGTCTCACTCTCGCAGCCCCTCTCTCTTTCCAACTCTCTCTCAATCTCCCTCTCCCACTCAGTCTAACTCTCTCAGCGCCTCTCACTTTCTCACTCCATCTCAATCTCACTCTCCCACTCAGTCTCACTCTCGCAGCCCCTCACACTTTCCCACTCCCTCTCAATCTCCCTGTCCCACTCAGTCTCACTCTCCCACTCCCTCTCAATCTCCCTCTCCCACTCAGTCTCACTCTCGCAGCTACTCTCACTTTCCAACTCCCTCTCAATCTCCCACTCCCACTCAGTCTCACTCTCTCAGCACCTCTCACTTTCCCACTCCCTCTCAATATCCCTGTCCCACTCAGTCAGACTCTCGCAGTCCCTCTCACTTTCCCACTCCCTCTCAAATACATTCTCCCACTCAGTCTCACTCTTGCAGACCCTCTCCCTTTCCCACGGCCTCTCAATCTCCCTCTCCCACTCAGTCTCACTCTCGCAGCCAATCACTTTCCTACTTCCTCTCAATCTCCCCCTGCCACTCAGTCTCAGCCTCGCAGCCCCTCTCACTTTCCCACTTCCTCTCAATCTCCCTGTCCCATTCAGTCTCAGTCTCGCAGCACCTCTCAATTTCCCGCACCCTCTCAATCTCCCTCTCCCAGTCAGTCTCACTCTCGCAGCCGCTCTCGCTTTCCCACTCTCTCTCAATCTCCCTATCCCACTCATTCTCACTCTCGCAGCCCCTCTCACTTTCCTACACTCTCTCAATCTCCCTCTCCCTCTTGCAGCCCATCTCACTTTCCCACTCCATCTCAATCTCCCACTCCCACTCACTCTCGCAGCCCCTCTCACATTCCAACTCCCTCTCAATCTCCCTCTCGCACTCAGTCTCACTCTCGCAGCCCCTCTCACTTTCCCCCTCTCTCCCAATCTCCCTCGCCCACTCAGTCTCACTCTCGCAGCCCCTCTCACTTTCCAACTCCCTCACAATCTCCCTCCCACTCAGTCTCACTCTCTCAGCGCCTCTCACTTTCTCACTTCCTCTCAATCTCCCTCTCCCACTCAGTCTCACTCTCGCAGCCCCTCACACTTTCCCACTCCCTCTCAATCTCCCTGTCCCACTCAGTCTCACTCTCCCACTCCCTCTCAATCTCCCTCTCCCACTCAGTCTCACTCTCGCAGCTACTCTCACTTTCCAACTCCCTCTCAATCTCCCACTCCCACTCAGTCTCACTCTCTCAGCACCTCTCACTTTCCCACTCCCTCTCAATATCCCTGTCCCACTCAGTCAGACTCTCGCAGTCCCTCTCACTTTCCCACTCCCTCTCAAATACATTCTCCCACTCAGTCTCACTCTTGCAGACCCTCTCCCTTTCCCACGGCCTCTCAATCTCCCTCTCCCACTCAGTCTCACTCTCGCAGCCAATCACTTTCCTACTTCCTCTCAATCTCCCCCTGCCACTCAGTCTCAGCCTCGCAGCCCCTCTCACTTTCCCACTTCCTCTCAATCTCCCTGTCCCATTCAGTCTCAGTCTCGCAGCACCTCTCAATTTCCCACACCCTCTCAATCTCCCTCTCCCAGTCAGTCTCACTCTCGCAGCCGCTCTCGCTTTCCCACTCTCTCTCAATCTCCCTATCCCACTCATTCTCACTCTCGCAGCCCCTCTCACTTTCCTACACTCTCTCAATCTCCCTCTCCCTCTTGCAGCCCATCTCACTTTCCCACTCCATCTCAATCTCCCACTCCCACTCACTCTCGCAGCCCCTCTCACTTTCCCACTCTCTCTCAATCTCGCTCCCACTCAGTCTCACTCTTGCAGCCCCTCTCACATTCCAACTCCCTCTCAATCTCCCTCTCGCACTCAGTCTCACTCTCGCAGCCCCTCTCACTTTCCCCCTCTCTCCCAATCTCCCTCGCCCACTCAGTCTCACTCTCGCAGCCCCTCTCACTTTCCAACTCCCTCACAATCTCCCTCCCACTCAGTCTCACTCTCTCAGCGCCTCTCACTTTCTCACTTCCTCTCAATCTCCCTCTCCCACTCAGTCTCACTCTCGCAGCCCCTCACACTTTCCCACTCCCTCTCAATCTCCCTGTCACGCTCAGTCTCACTCTTCCACTCTCTCTCAATCTCCCTCTCCCACTCAATCTCACTCTCACAGCCCCCTCACTTGCCCACACTCTCTCAAACTCCGTCTCCCGCTCAGTCTCTCACTCGCAGCCCCTCTCACTTTCCCACACCCTCTCAATCTCCATCTCCCAGTCAGTCTCACTCTCGCTTTCCCACTCTCTCTCAATCTCCCTCTCCCACTCAGTTTCACTCTCGCAGCCCCTCTCAGTTTCCGACTCCCTCTCAATCTCCCTCTCGCACTCAGTCTCACTCTCGCTGCCCCTCTCACTTTCTCCCTCTCTCCCAATCTCCCTCGTCCTCTGTCTCACTCTCGCAGCCCCTCTCACTTTGCAACTGTCTCTCAATCTCGCTCTCCCACTCAGTCTAACTCTCTCAGCGCCTCTCACTTTCTCACTCCATCTCAATCTCACTCTCCCACTCAGTCTCACTCTCGCAGCCCCTCACACTTTCCCACTCCCTCGCAATCTCCCTGTCCCACTCAGTCTCACTCTCCCACTCTCTCTCAATCTCCCTCTCCCACTGAGTCTCACTCTCGCAGCTACTCTCACTTTCCCACTCCCTCTCAATCTCCCTCTCCCATTCAGTCTCATTCTCGCAGCCCCTCTCACTTACCCACTCCCTCTCAATCTCCCTCTCCCACTCAGTCTCACTCTCGCAGCCTCTCTCACTTTCCCACTCCCTCTCAATCTCCTTCTCCCACTCAGTCTCACTCTCGCAGCTCCTCTCAATTTCCCACATTCTCAAACTCCATGTCCCACTCAGTCTCACACTCGCAGCCCCTCTCACTTTCCCACAGCCTCTCAATCTCCCTCTCCCACTCACTCTCGCAGCCCCTCTCACTTTCCCACTCCATCTCAATCTCCCTCTCCAACTCTGTCTCACTCTCGCAGCCCCTCTCGCTTTCCCACTCTCTCTCAATCTCCCTCTCGCACTCAGTCTCACTCTCGCAGCCCCTCTCACTTTCCCACTTCCTCTCAATCTCCCTCTCCCACTCAGTCTCACTCTCGCAGCCCCTCGCACTTTCCCACTCACTCTCAATCTCCCTCACCCACTCAGTCTTACTCTCACAGCCCCTCTCACTTTCCCACTTCCTCTCAGTCTCCCTCTCCCACTCAGTCTCACTCTCACAGTCCCTCGCACTTACCCACACCCTCTCAATCTCCCTCTCCCACTCAGTCTCACTCTCGCAGCCTCTCTCACTTTGCAACTGCCTCTCAATTTCCCTCTCCCACTCAGTCTCACTTTCCATCCACTCTCACTTACCCACTCCCTCTCAATCTCCCTGTCCCGCTCAGTCTCACTCTTCCACTCTCTCTCAATCTCCCTCTCCCACTCAATCTCACTCTCACAGCCCCCTCACTTGCCCACACTCTCTCAAACTCCATCTCCCGCTCAGTCTCACACTCGCAGCCCCTCTCACTTTCCCACACCCTCTCAATCTCCCACTCCCAGTCAGTCTCACTCTCGCTTTCCCACTCTCTCTCAATCTCCCTCTCCCACTCAGTTTCACTCTCGCTGCCCCTCTCAGTTTCCAACTCCCTCTCAATCTCCCTCTCGCACTCAGTCTCACTCTCGCTGCCCCTCTCACTTTCTCCCTCTCTCCCAATCTCCCTCGTCCTCTCAGTCTCACTCTCGCAGCCCCTCTCACTTTCCCACTCTCTCTCAATCTCCCTCTCCCACTCAGTCTAACTCTCTCAGCGCCTCTCACTTTCTCACTCCATCTCAATCTCACTCTCCCACTCAGTCTCACTCTCGCAGCCCCTCTCACTTTCCCACTCTCTCTCAATCTCCCTCTCCCACTCAGTCTAACTCTCTCAGCGCCTCTCACTTTCTCACTCCATCTCAATCTCACTCTCCCACTCAGTCTCACTCTCGCAGCCCCTCTCACTTTCCCACTCCATCTCAATCTCACTCTCCCACTCAGTCTCACTCTCGCAGCCCCTCACACTTTCCCACTCCCTCTCAATCTCCCTGTCCCTCTCAGTCTCCCTCTCCCACTTTCTCTCAATCTCCCTCTCCCATTCAGTCTCATTCTCGCAGCCCCTCTCACTTACCCACTCCCTCTCAATCTCCCTCTCCACTCAGTCTCACTCTCGCAGCCAATCACTCTCCTACTTCCTCTCAATCTCCCCCTGCCACTCAGTCTCAGCCTCGCAGCCCCTCTCACTTTCCCACTTCCTCTCAATCTCCCTGTCCCATTCAGTCTCACTCTCGCAGCACCTCTCAATTTCCCACACCCTCTCAATCTCCCTCTCCCAGTCAGTCTCACTCTCGCAGCCCCTCTCGCTTTCCCACTCTCTCTCAATCTCCCTCTCCCACTCAGTCTCACTCTCGCAGCACCTCTCACTTTCCCACTTCCTCTCAGTCTCCCTCTCCCACTCAATCTCACTCTCACAGTACCTCGCACTTTCCCACTCTCTCTCAATCTCCCTCTCCCACTCAGTCTCATCTCGCAGCCTCTCTCACTTTGCAACTGCCTCTCAATTTCCCTCTCCCACTCAGTCTCACTTTCCAGCCACTCTCACTTACCCACTCCCTCACAATCTCCCTCTCCCACTCAGTCACACTCTCTCAGCCCCTCTCATTTTCTCACTCCCTCTCAATCTCCCTCTCCCACTCAGTCTCACTCTCACAGCCCCTCTCACTTTCCCACTCCCTCTCAATCTCCCTCTCCCACTCAGTCTCACTCTCGCAGCCAATCACTTTCCTACTTCCTCTCAATCTCCCCCTGCCACTCAGTCTCAGCCTCGCAGCCCCTCTCACTTTCCCACTTCCTCTCAATCTTCTGTCCCATTCAGTCTCACTCTCGCAGCACCTCTCAATTTCCCACACCCTCTCAATCTCCCTCTCCCAGTCAGTCTCACTCTCGCAGCCCCTCTCGCTTTCCCACTCTCTCTCAATCTACCTCTCCCACTCAGTCTCACTCTCGCAGCCCCTCTCACTTTCCCACTCTCTCTCAATCTCCCTCTCCCACTCAGTCTCACTCTCGCAGCCTCTCTCACTTTGCAACTGCCTCTCAATTTCCCTCTCCCACTCAGTCTCACTTTCCATCCACTCTCACTTACCCACTCCCTCTCAATCTCCCTGTCCCGCTCAGTCTCACTCTTCCACTCTCTCTCAATCTCCCTCTCCCACTCAATCTCACTCTCACAGCCCCCTCACTTGCCCACACTCTCTCAAACTCCATCTCCCGCTCAGTCTCACACTCGCAGCCCCTCTCACTTTCCCACACCCTCTCAATCTCCCTCTCCCAGTCAGTCTCACTCTCGCTTTCCCACTCACTCTCAATCTCCCTCTCCCACTCAGTTTCACTCTCGCTGCCCCTCTCAGTTTCCAACTCCCTCTCAATCTCCCTCTCGCACTCAGTCTCACTCTCGCTGCCCCTCTCACTTTCTCCCTCTCTCCCAGTCTCCCTCGTCCTCTCAGTCTCACTCTCGCAGCCCCTCTCACTTTCCCACTCTCTCTCAATCTCCCTCTCCCACTCAGTCTAACTCTCTCAGCGCCTCTCACTTTCTCACTCCATCTCAATCTCACTCTCCCACTCAGTCTCACTCTCGCAGCCCCTCTCACTTTCCCACTCCATCTCAATCTCACTCTCCCACTCAGTCTCACTCTCGCAGCCCCTCACACTTTCCCACTCCCTCTCAATCTCCCTGTCCCTCTCAGTCTCCCTCTCCCACTTTCAATCTCCCTCTCCCATTCAGTCTCATTCTCGCAGCCCCTCTCACTTACCCACTCCCTCTCAATCTCCCTCTCCCACTCAGTCTCACTCTCGCAGCCAATCACTTTCCTACTTCCTCTCAATCTCCCCCTGCCACTCAGTCTCAGCCTCGCAGCCCCTCTCACTTTCCCACTTCCTCTCAATCTCCCTGTCCCATTCAGTCTCACTCTCGCAGCACCTCTCAATTTCCCACACCCTCTCAATCTCCCTCTCCCAGTCAGTCTCACTCTCGCAGCCCCTCTCGCTTTCCCACTCTCTCTCAATCTCCCTCTCCCACTCAGTCTCACTCTCGCAGCCCCTCTCACTTTCCCACTCTCTCTCAATCTCCCGCTCCCACTCAGTCTCACTCTCGCAGCCCCTCTTACTTTCCCACTTCCTCTCAATCTCCCTCTCCCACTCAGTCTCACGCTCACAGTCCCTTGCACTTTCCCACTCTCTCTCAATCTCCCTCTCCCACTCAGTCTCACTCTCGCAGCCCCTCTCACTTTCCCACTTCCTCTCAGTCTCCCTCTCCCACTCAGTCTCACTCTCACAGTACCTCGCACTTTCCCACTCTCTCTCAATCTCCCTCTCCCACTCAGTCTCATCTCGCAGCCTCTCTCACTTTGCAACTGCCTCTCAATTTCCCTCTCCCACTCAGTCTCACTTTCCAGCCACTCTCACTTACCCACTCCCTCACAATCTCCCTCTCCCACTCAGTCACACTCTCTCAGCCCCTCTCATTTTCTCACTCCCTCTCAATCTCCCTCTCCCACTCAGTCTCACTCTCACAGCTCCTCTCACTTTCCCACTTCCTCTCAATCTCCCTCTCCCACACAGTCTCACTCTCCCACTCCCTCTCAATCTCCCTCTCCCACTCAGTCTCACTCTCGCAGCCAATCACTTTCCTACTTCCTCTCAATCTCCCCCTGCCACTCAGTCTCAGCCTCGCAGCCCCTCTCACTTTCCCACTTCCTCTCAATCTTCTGTCCCATTCAGTCTCACTCTCGCAGCACCTCTCAATTTCCCACACCCTCTCAATCTCCCTCTCCCAGTCAGTCTCACTCTCGCAGCCCCTCTCGCTTTCCCACTCTCTCTCAATCTCCCTCTCCCACTCAGTCTCACTCTCGCAGCCCCTCTCACTTTCCCACTCTCTCTCAATCTCCCTCTCCCACTCAGTCTCACTCTCGCAGCCTCTCTCACTTTGCAACTGCCTCTCAATTTCCCTCTCCCACTCAGTCTCACTTTCCAGCCACTCTCACTTACCCACTCCCTCACAATCTCCCTCTCCCACTCAGTCTCACTCTCTCAGCCACTCTCACTTACCCACTCCCACTCAATCTCCCTGTCCCACTCAGTCTCACTCTTCCACTCTCTCTCAATCTCCCTCTCCCACTCAGTTTCACTCTCGCTGCCCCTCTCAGTTTCCAACTCCCTCTCAATCTCCCTCTCGCACTCAGTCTCACTCTCGCTGCCCCTCTCACTTTCTCCCTCTCTCCCAATCTCCCTCGTCCTCTCAGTCTCACTCTCGCAGCCCTCACACTTTCCAACTCTCTCTCAATATCCCTCTCACACTCAGTCTCACTCTCTCAGCGCCTCTCACTTTCTCACTCCATCTCAATCTCACTCTCCCACTCAGTCTCACTCTCGCAGCCCCTCACACTTTCCCACTCCCTCTCAATCTCCCTGTCCCTCTCAGTCTCACTCTCGTACTTTCTCTCAATCTCCCTCTCCCATTCAGTCTCATTCTCGCAGCCCCTCTCACTTTCCCACTCTCTCTCAATCTCCCTCTCCCACTCAGTCTCACTCTCGCAGCCTCTCTCACTTTCCCACTCCCTCTCAATCTCCATCTCCCACTCAGTCTCACTTTCGCAGCTCCTCTCACTTTCCCACACCCTCTCAATCTCCCTCTCCCACTCAGTCTCACTCTCGCAGCCGCTCTCGCTTTCCCACTCTCAATCTCCCTCTCCCACTCAGTCTCACTCTCGCAGCCCCTCTCACTTTCCCACTTCCTCTCAATCTCCCTCTCCCACTCAGTCTCACGCTCACAGTCCCTTGCACTTTCCCACTCACTCTCAATCTCCCTCTCCCACTCAGTCTCACTCTCGCAGCCCCTCTCACTTTCCCACTTCCTCTCAGTCTCCCTCTCCCACTCAGTCTCATCTCACAGCCTCTCTCACTTTGCAACTGCCTCTCAATTTCCCTCTCCCACTCAGTCTCACTTTCCAGCCACTCTCACTTACCCACTCCCTCACAATCTCCCTCTCCCACTCAGTCACACTCTCTCAGCCCCTCTCTCTTTCTAACTCCCTCTCAATCTCCCTCTCCCACTCAGTCTCACTCTCACAGCTCCTCTCACTTTCCCACTTCCTCTCAATCTCCCTCTCCCACACAGTCTCACTCTCCCACTGCCTCTCAATCTCCCTCTCCCACTCAATCTCACTCTCACAGCCCCCTCACTTGCCCACACTCTCTCAAACTCCATCTCCCGCTCAGTCTCACACTCGCAGCCCCTCTCACTTTCCCACACCCTCTCAATCTCCCTCTCCCAGTCAGTCTCACTCTCGCATTCCCACTCTCTCTCAATCTCCCTCTCCCACTCAGTTTCACTCTCGCAGGCTCTCTCAGTTTCCAACTCCCTCTCAATCTCCCTCTCGCACTCAGTCTCACTCTCGCTGCCCCTCTCACTTTCTCCCTCTCTCCCAATCTCCCTGGTCCTCTCAGTCTCTCTCTCGCAATCCCTCACACTTTCCAACTCTCTGTCAATCTCCCTCTCCCACTCAGTCTAACTCTCTCAGCGCCTCTCACTTTCTCACTCCATCTCAATATCCCTCTCCCACTCAGTCTCACTATCGCAGCCCCTCACACTTTCCCACTCCCTCTCAATCTCCCTCTCCCATTCAGTCTCATTCTCACAGCCCCTCTCACTTACCCACACCCTCTCAATCTCCCTCTCCAACTGAGTCTCACTCTCGCAAGCACTCTCACTTTCCCACTCCCTCTCAATCTCCCTCTCCCACTCAGTCTCACTCTCGCAGCCTCTCTCATTTTCCCACACCCTCTCAATCTCCCTCTCCCACTCAGTCTCACTCTCGCAGCCCCTCTCACTTTCCCACACCCTCTCAATCTCCCTCTCCCACTCAGTCTCACTCTCGCAGCCGCTCTCGCTTTCGCACTCTCTCTCAATCCCCCTCTCCCACTCAGTATCACTCTCGCAGCCCCTCTCACTTTCCCACTTCCTCTCAGTCTCCCTCTCCCACTCAGTCTCACTCTCACAGTCCCTCGCACTTTCCCACTCTCTCTCAATCTCCCTCTCCCACTCAGTCTCACTCTCGCAGCCTCTCTCACTTTCCAACTGCCTCTCAATTTCCCTCTCCCACTCAGTCTCACTTTCCAGCCACTCTCACTTACCCACTCCCTCACAATCTCCCTCTCCCACTCAGTCACACTCTCTCAGCCCCTCTCACTTTCTCACTCCCTCACAATCTCCCTCTCCCACTCAGTCTCACTCTCACAGCTCCTCTCACTTTCCCACTTCCTCTCAATCTCTCTCTCCCACTCAGTCTCACTCTCCCACTCCCTCTCAATCTCCCTCTCCCACTCAGTCTCACTCTCGCAGCCAATCACTTTCCTACTTCCTCTCAATCTCCCCCTGCCACTCAGTCTCAGCCTCGCAGCCCCTCTCACTTTCCCACTTCCTCTCAATCTCCCTGTTCCATTCAGTCACACTCTCGCAGCACCTCTCAATCTCCCTCTCCCAGTCAGTCTCACTCTCGCAGCCCCTCTCGCTTTCCCACTCTCTCTCAATCTCCCTATCCCACTCAGTCTCACTTTCGCAGCCCCTCACTTTCCCACTCTCTCTCAATCTCCCACCCACTCAGTCCCACTCTTGCAACCCCTCTTACATTCCAACTCCCTCTCAATCTCCCTCTCGCACTCAGTCTCACGCTCGCTGCCCCTCTCACTTTCCCCCTCTCTCCCAATCTCCCTCGCCCACTCAGTCTCACTCTCGCAGCCCCTCTCACTTTCCAACTCCCTCACAATATCCCTCCCACTCAGTGTCACTCTCTCAGCGCCTCTCACTTTCTCACTTCCTCTCAATCTCCCTCTCCCACTCAGTCTCACTCTCGCAGCACCTCTCAATTTCCCACTCCCGCTCAGTCTCACTCTCGCAGTCCGTCTCACTTTCCCACTCCCTCTCAATCTCCCGCACACAGTCACAATCTCGCAGCCCCATCTCACTTTCCCACACCCTCTCAATCTCCCTCTCCCACTCAGTCTCACTTTCCATCAACTCTCACTTACCCACTCCCTCTCAATCTCCCTGTCCCGCTCAGTCTCACTCTTCCACTCTCTCTCAATCTCCCTCTCCCACTCAATCTCACTCTCACAGCCCCCTCACTTGCCCACACTCTCTCAAACTCCATCTCCCGCTCAGTCTCACACTCGCAGCCCCTCTCACTTTCCCACACCCTCTCAATCTCCCTCTCCCAGTCAGTCTCACTCTCGCTTTCCCACTCTCTCTCAATCTCCCTCTCCCACTCAGTTTCACTCTCGCTGCCCCTCTCAGTTTCCAACTCCCTCTCAATCTCCCTCTCGCACTCAGTCTCACTCTCGCTGCCCCTCTCACTTTCTCCCTCTCTCCCAATCTCCCTCGTCCTCTCAGTCTCACTCTCGCAGCCCCTCTCACTTTCCCACTCTCTCTCAATCTCCCTCTCCCACTCAGTCTAACTCTCTCAGCGCCTCTCACTTTCTCACTCCATCTCAATCTCACTCTCCCACTCAGTCTCACTCTCGCAGCCAATCACTTTCCTACTTCCTCTCAATCTCCCCCTGCCACTCAGTCTCAGCCTCGCAGCCCCTCTCACTTTCCCACTTCCTCTCAATCTCCCTGTTCCATTCAGTCACACTCTCGCAGCACCTCTCAATCTCCCTCTCCCAGTCAGTCTCACTCTCGCAGCCCCTCTCGCTTTCCCACTCTCTCTCAATCTCCCTATCCCACTCAGTCTCACTTTCGCAGCCCCTCACTTTCCCACTCTCTCTCAATCTCCCACCCACTCAGTCCCACTCTTGCAACCCCTCTTACATTCCAACTCCCTCTCAATCTCCCTCTCGCACTCAGTCTCACGCTCGCTGCCCCTCTCACTTTCCCCCTCTCTCCCAATCTCCCTCGCCCACTCAGTCTCACTCTCGCAGCCCCTCTCACTTTCCAACTCCCTCACAATATCCCTCCCACTCAGTGTCACTCTCTCAGCGCCTCTCACTTTCTCACTTCCTCTCAATCTCCCTCTCCCACTCAGTCTCACTCTCGCAGCACCTCTCAATTTCCCACTCCCGCTCAGTCTCACTCTCGCAGTCCGTCTCACTTTCCCACTCCCTCTCAATCTCCCGCACACAGTCACAATCTCGCAGCCCCATCTCACTTTCCCACACCCTCTCAATCTCCCTCTCCCACTCAGTCTCACTTTCCATCAACTCTCACTTACCCACTCCCTCTCAATCTCCCTGTCCCGCTCAGTCTCACTCTTCCACTCTCTCTCAATCTCCCTCTCCCACTCAATCTCACTCTCACAGCCCCCTCACTTGCCCACACTCTCTCAAACTCCATCTCCCGCTCAGTCTCACACTCGCAGCCCCTCTCACTTTCCCACACCCTCTCAATCTCCCTCTCCCAGTCAGTCTCACTCTCGCTTTCCCACTCTCTCTCAATCTCCCTCTCCCACTCAGTTTCACTCTCGCTGCCCCTCTCAGTTTCCAACTCCCTCTCAATCTCCCTCTCGCACTCAGTCTCACTCTCGCTGCCCCTCTCACTTTCTCCCTCTCTCCCAATCTCCCTCGTCCTCTCAGTCTCACTCTCGCAGCCCCTCTCACTTTCCCACTCTCTCTCAATCTCCCTCTCCCACTCAGTCTAACTCTCTCAGCGCCTCTCACTTTCTCACTCCATCTCAATCTCACTCTCCCACTCAGTCTCACTCTCGCAGCCCCTCTCACTTTCCCACTCTCTCTCAATCTCCCTCTCCCACTCAGTCTAACTCTCTCAGCGCCTCTCACTTTCTCACTCCATCTCAATCTCACTCTCCCACTCAGTCTCACTCTCGCAGCCCCTCTCACTTTCCCACTCCATCTCAATCTCACTCTCCCACTCAGTCTCACTCTCGCAGCCCCTCACACTTTCCCACTCCCTCTCAATCTCCCTGTCCCTCTCAGTCTCCCTCTCCCACTTTCTCTCAATCTCCCTCTCCCATTCAGTCTCATTCTCGCAGCCCCTCTCACTTACCCACTCCCTCTCAATCTCCCTCTCCCACTCAGTCTCACTCTCGCAGCCAATCACTTTCCTACTTCCTCTCAATCTCCCCCTGCCACTCAGTCTCAGCCTCGCAGCCCCTCTCACTTTCCCACTTCCTCTCAATCTCCCTGTCCCATTCAGTCTCACTCTCGCAGCACCTCTCAATTTCCCACACCCTCTCAATCTCCCTCTCCCAGTCAGTCTCACTCTCGCAGCCCCTCTCGCTTTCCCACTCTCTCTCAATCTCCCTCTCCCACTCAGTCTCACTCTCGCAGCCCCTCTCACTTTCCCACTCTCTCTCAATCTCCCTCTCCCACTCAGTCTCACTCTCGCAGCCCCTCTCACTTTCCCACTTCCTCTCAGTCTCCCTCTCCCACTCAGTCTCACTCTCACAGTACCTCGCACTTTCCCACTCTCTCTCAATCTCCCTCTCCCACTCAGTCTCATCTCGCAGCCTCTCTCACTTTGCAACTGCCTCTCAATTTCCCTCTCCCACTCAGTCTCACTTTCCAGCCACTCTCACTTACCCACTCCCTCACAATCTCCCTCTCCCACTCAGTCACACTCTCTCAGCCCCTCTCATTTTCTCACTCCCTCTCAATATCCCTCTCCCACTCAGTCTCACTCTCACAGCGCCTCTCACTTTCCCACTTCCTCTCAATCTCCCTCTCCCACACAGTCTCACTCTCCCACTCCCTCTCAATCTCCCTCTCCCACTCAGTCTCACTCTCGCAGCCAATCACTTTCCTACTTCCTCTCAATCTCCCCCTGCCACTCAGTCTCAGCCTCGCAGCCCCTCTCACTTTCCCACTTCCTCTCAATCTTCTGTCCCATTCAGTCTCACTCTCGCAGCACCTCTCAATTTCCCACACCCTCTCAATCTCCCTCTCCCAGTCAGTCTCACTCTCGCAGCCCCTCTCGCTTTCCCACTCTCTCTCAATCTACCTCTCCAACTCAGTCTCACTCTCGCAGCCCCTCTCACTTTCCCACTCTCTCTCAATCTCCCTCTCCCACTCAGTCTCACTCTCGCAGCCTCTCTCACTTTGCAACTGCCTCTCAATTTCCCTCTCCCACTCAGTCTCACTTTCCATCCACTCTCACTTACCCACTCCCTCTCAATCTCCCTGTCCCGCTCAGTCTCACTCTTCCACTCTCTCTCAATCTCCCTCTCCCACTCAATCTCACTCTCACAGCCCCCTCAATTGCCCACACTCTCTCAAACTCCATCTCCCGCTCAGTCTCACACTCGCAGCCCCTCTCACTTTCCCACACCCTCTCAATCTCCCTCTCCCAGTCAGTCTCACTCTCGCTTTCCCACTCTCTCTCAATCTCCCTCTCCCACTCAGTTTCACTCTCGCTGCCCCTCTCAGTTTCCAACTCCCTCTCAATCTCCCTCTCGCACTCAGTCTCACTCTCGCTGCCCCTCTCACTTTCTCCCTCTCTCCCAATCTCCCTCGTCCTCTCAGTCTCACTCTCGCAGCCCCTCTCACTTTCCCACTCTCTCTCAATCTCCCTCTCCCACTCAGTCTAACTCTCTCAGCGCCTCTCACTTTCTCACTCCATCTCAATCTCACTCTCCCACTCAGTCTCACTCTCGCAGCCCCTCTCACTTTCCCACTCTCTCTCAATCTCCCTCTCCCACTCAGTCTAACTCTCTCAGCGCCTCTCACTTTCTCACTCCATCTCAATCTCACTCTCCCACTCAGTCTCACTCTCGCAGCCCCTCTCACTTTCCCACTCCATCTCAATCTCACTCTCCCACTCAGTCTCACTCTCGCAGCCCCTCACACTTTCCCACTCCCTCTCAATCTCCCTGTCCCTCTCAGTCTCCCTCTCCCACTTTCTCTCAATCTCCCTCTCCCATTCAGTCTCATTCTCGCAGCCCCTCTCACTTACCCACTCCCTCTCAATCTCCCTCTCCCACTCAGTCTCACTCTCGCAGCCAATCTCTTTCCTACTTCCTCTCAATCTCCCCCTGCCACTCAGTCTCAGCCTCGCAGCCCCTCTCACTTTCCCACTTCCTCTCAATCTCCCTGTCCCATTCAGTCTCACTCTCGCAGCACCTCTCAATTTCCCACACCCTCTCAATCTCCCTCTCCCAGTCAGTCTCACTCTCGCAGCCCCTCTCGCTTTCCCACTCTCTCTCAATCTCCCTCTCCCACTCAGTCTCACTCTCGCAGCCCCTCTCACTTTCCCACTCTCTCTCAATCTCCCTCTCCCACTCAGTCTCACTCTCGCAGCACCTCTCAATTTCCCACACCCTCTCAATCTCCCTCTCCCAGTCAGTCTCACTCTCGCAGCCCCTCTCGCTTTCCCACTCTCTCTCAATCTCCCTCTCCCACTCAGTCTCACTCTCGCAGCCCCTCTCACTTTCCCACTCTCTCTCAATCTCCCTCTCCCACTCAGTCTCACTCTCGCAGCCCCTCTCACTTTCCCACTCTCTCTCAATCTCCCTCTCCCACTCAGTCTCACTCTCGCAGCCCCTCTCACTTTCCCACTTCCTCTCAGTCTCCCTCTCCCACTCAGTCTCACTCTCACAGTACCTCGCACTTTCCCACTCTCTCTCAATCTCCCTCTCCCACTCAGTCTCATCTCGCAGCCTCTCTCACTTTGCAACTGCCTCTCAATTTCCCTCTCCCACTCAGTCTCACTTTCCAGCCACTCTCACTTACCCACTCCCTCACAATCTCCCTCTCCCATTCAGTCTCACTCTCGCAGCACCTCTCAATTTCCCACACCCTCTCAATCTCCCTCTCCCAGTCAGTCTCACTCTCGCAGCCCCTCTCGCTTTCCCACTCTCTCTCAATCTACCTCTCCAACTCAGTCTCACTCTCGCAGCCCCTCTCACTTTCCCACTCTCTCTCAATCTCCCTCTCCCACTCAGTCTCACTCTCGCAGCCTCTCTCACTTTGCAACTGCCTCTCAATTTCCCTCTCCCACTCAGTCTCACTTTCCATCCACTCTCACTTACCCACTCCCTCTCAATCTCCCTGTCCCGCTCAGTCTCACTCTTCCACTCTCTCTCAATCTCCCTCTCCCACTCAATCTCACTCTCACAGCCCCCTCAATTGCCCACACTCTCTCAAACTCCATCTCCCGCTCAGTCTCACACTCGCAGCCCCTCTCACTTTCCCACACCCTCTCAATCTCCCTCTCCCAGTCAGTCTCACTCTCGCTTTCCCACTCTCTCTCAATCTCCCTCTCCCACTCAGTTTCACTCTCGCTGCCCCTCTCAGTTTCCAACTCCCTCTCAATCTCCCTCTCGCACTCAGTCTCACTCTCGCTGCCCCTCTCACTTTCTCCCTCTCTCCCAATCTCCCTCGTCCTCTCAGTCTCACTCTCGCAGCCCCTCTCACTTTCCCACTCTCTCTCAATCTCCCTCTCCCACTCAGTCTAACTCTCTCAGCGCCTCTCACTTTCTCACTCCATCTCAATCTCACTCTCCCACTCAGTCTCACTCTCGCAGCCCCTCTCACTTTCCCACTCTCTCTCAATCTCCCTCTCCCACTCAGTCTAACTCTCTCAGCGCCTCTCACTTTCTCACTCCATCTCAATCTCACTCTCCCACTCAGTCTCACTCTCGCAGCCCCTCTCACTTTCCCACTCCATCTCAATCTCACTCTCCCACTCAGTCTCACTCTCGCAGCCCCTCACACTTTCCCACTCCCTCTCAATCTCCCTGTCCCTCTCAGTCTCCCTCTCCCACTTTCTCTCAATCTCCCTCTCCCATTCAGTCTCATTCTCGCAGCCCCTCTCACTTACCCACTCCCTCTCAATCTCCCTCTCCCACTCAGTCTCACTCTCGCAGCCAATCTCTTTCCTACTTCCTCTCAATCTCCCCCTGCCACTCAGTCTCAGCCTCGCAGCCCCTCTCACTTTCCCACTTCCTCTCAATCTCCCTGTCCCATTCAGTCTCACTCTCGCAGCACCTCTCAATTTCCCACACCCTCTCAATCTCCCTCTCCCAGTCAGTCTCACTCTCGCAGCCCCTCTCGCTTTCCCACTCTCTCTCAATCTCCCTCTCCCACTCAGTCTCACTCTCGCAGCCCCTCTCACTTTCCCACTCTCTCTCAATCTCCCTCTCCCACTCAGTCTCACTCTCGCAGCCCCTCTTACTTTCCCACTTCCTCTCAATCTCCCTCTCCCACTCAGTCTCACGCTCACAGTCCCTTGCACTTTCCCACTCTCTCTCAATCTCCCTCTCCCACTCAGTCTCACTCTCGCAGCCCCTCTCACTTTCCCACTTCCTCTCAGTCTCCCTCTCCCACTCAGTCTCACTCTCACAGTACCTCGCACTTTCCCACTCTCTCTCAATCTCCCTCTCCCACTCAGTCTCATCTCGCAGCATCTCTCACTTTGCAACTGCCTCTCAATTTCCCTCTCCCACTCAGTCTCACTTTCCAGCCACTCTCACTTACCCACTCCCTCACAATCTCCCTCTCCCACTCAGTCACACTCTCACAGCTCCTCTCACTTTCCCACTTCCTCTCAATCTCCCTCTCCCACACAGTCTCACTCTCCCACTCCCTCTCAATCTCCCTCTCCCACTCAGTCTCACTCTCGCAGCCAATCACTTTCCTACTTCCTCTCAATCTCCCCCTGCCACTCAGTCTCAGCCTCGCAGCCCCTCTCACTTTCCCACTTCCTCTCAATCTTCTGTCCCATTCAGTCTCACTCTCGCAGCACCTCTCAATTTCCCACACCCTCTCAATCTCCCTCTCCAAGTCAGTCTCACTCTCGCAGCCCCTCTCGCTTTCCCACTCTCTCTCAATCTCCCTCTCCCACTCAGTCTCACTCTCGCAGCCCCTCTCACTTTCCCACTCTCTCTCAATCTCCCTCTCCCACTCAGTCTCACTCTCGCAGCCTCTCTCACTTTGCAACTGCCTCTCAATTTCCCTCTCCCACTCAGTCTCACTTTCCAGCCACTCTCACTTACCCACTCCCTCACAATCTCCCTCTCCCACTCAGTCTCACTCTCTCAGCCACTCTCACTTACCCACTCCCACTCAATCTCCCTGTCCCACTCAGTCTCACTCTTCCACTCTCTCTCAATCTCCCTCTCCCACTCAGTTTCACTCTCGCTGCCCCTCTCAGTTTCCAACTCCCTCTCAATCTCCCTCTCGCACTCAGTCTCACTCTCGCTGCCCCTCTCACTTTCTCCCTCTCTCCCAATCTCCCTCGTCCTCTCAGTCTCACTCTCGCAGCCCCTCACACTTTCCAACTCTCTCTCAATATCCCTCTCACACTCAGTCTCACTCTCTCAGCGCATCTCACTTTCTCACTCCATCTCAATCTCACTCTCCCACTCAGTCTCACTCTCGCAGCCCCTCACACTTTCCCACTCCCTCTCAATCTCCCTGTCCCTCTCAGTCTCACTCTCGTACTTTCTCTCAATCTCCCTCTCCCATTCAGTCTCATTCTCGCAGCCCCTCTCACTTTCCCACTCTCTCTCAATCTCCCTCTCCCACTCAGTCTCACTCTCGCAGCCTCTCTCACTTTCCCACTCCCTCTCAATCTCCATCTCCCACTCAGTCTCACTTTCGCAGCTCCTCTCACTTTCCCACACCCTCTCAATCTCCCTCTCCCACTCAGTCTCACTCTCGCAGCCCCTCTCGCTTTCCCACTCTCAATCTCCCTCTCCCACTCAGTCTCACTCTCGCAGCCCCTCTCACTTTCCCACTTCCTCTCAATCTCCCTCTCCCACTCAGTCTCACGCTCACAGTCCCTTGCACTTTCCCACTCACTCTCAATCTCCCTCTCCCACTCAGTCTCACTCTCGCAGCCCCTCTCACTTTCCCACTTCCTCTCAGTCTCCCTCTCCCACTCAGTCTCACTCTCACAGTACCTCGCACTTTCCCACTCTCTCTCAATCTCCCTCTCCCACTCAGTCTCACTCTCGCAGCCTCTCTCACTTTGCAACTGCCTCTCAATTTCCCTCTCCCACTCAGTCTCACTTTCCAGCCACTCTCACTTACCCACTCCCTCTCAATCTCCATCTCCCACTCAGTCTCACTTTCGCAGCTCCTCTCACTTTCCCACACCCTCTCAATCTCCCTCTCCCACTCAGTCTCACTCTCGCAGCCCCTCTCGCTTTCCCACTCTCAATCTCCCTCTCCCACTCAGTCTCACTCTCGCAGCCCCTCTCACTTCCCACTTCCTCTCAATCTCCCTCTCCCACTCAGTCTCACGCTCACAGTCCCTTGCACTTTCCCACTCACTCTCAATCTCCCTCTCCCACTCAGTCTCACTCTCGCAGCCCCTCTCACTTTCCCACTTCCTCTCAGTCTCCCTCTCCCACTCAGTCTCACTCTCACAGTACCTCGCACTTTCCCACTCTCTCTCAATCTCCCTCTCCCACTCAGTCTCATCTCGCAGCCTCTCTCACTTTGCAACTGCCTCTCAATTTCCCTCTCCCACTCAGTCTCAATTTCCAGCCACTCTCACTTACCCACTCCCTCACAATCTCCCTCTCCCACTCAGTCACACTCTCTCAGCCCCTCTCACTTTCTAACTCCCTCTCAATCTCCCTCTCCCACTCAGTCTCACTCTCACAGCTCCTCTCACTTTCCCACTTCCTCTCAATCTCCCTCTCCCACACAGTCTCACTCTCCCACTCCCTCTCAATCTCCCTCTCCCACTCAATCTCACTCTCACAGCCCCCTCACTTGCCCACACTCTCTCAAACTCCATCTCCCGCTCAGTCTCACACTCGCAGCCCCTCTCACTTTCCCACACCCTCTCAATCTCCCTCTCCCAGTCAGTCTCACTCTCGCATTCCCACTCTCTCTCAATCTCCCTCTCCCACTCAGTTTCACTCTCGCAGGCTCTCTCAGTTTCCAACTCCCTCTCAATCTCCCTCTCGCACTCAGTCTCACTCTCGCTGCCCCTCTCACTTTCTCCCTCTCTCCCAATCTCCCTGGTCCTCTCAGTCTCTCTCTCGCAATCCCTCACACTTTCCAACTCTCTGTCAATCTCCCTCTCCCACTCAGTCTAACTCTCTCAGCGCCTCTCACTTTCTCACTCCATCTCAATATCCCTCTCCCACTCAGTCTCACTATCGCAGCCCCTCACACTTTCCCACTCCCTCTCAATCTCCCTCTCCCATTCAGTCTCATTCTCACAGCCCCTCTCACTTTCTCACTCCATCTCAATCTCACACTCCCACTCAGTCTCACTCTCGCAGCCCCTCACACTTTCCCACTCCCTCTCAATCTCACTCTCCCACTCAGTCTCACTCTCGCAGCCCCTCACACTTTCCCACTCCCTCTCAATCTCCCTGTCCCTCTCAGTCTCCCTCTCCCACATTCTCTCAATCTCCCTCTCCCATTCAGTCTCATTCTCGCAGCCCCTCTCACTTACCCACTCCCTCTCAATCTCCCTCTCCCACTCAGTCTCACACTCGCAGCCTCTCTCACTTTCCCACTCCCTCTCAATCTCCTTCTCCCACTCAGTCTCACTCTCGCAGCTCCTCTCACTTTCCCACTCCCTCTCAATCTCCCTCTCCCACTCAGTCTCACTCTCGCAGCCTCTCTCATTTTCCCACACCCTCTCAATCTCCCTCTCCCACTCAGTCTCACTCTTGCAGCCCCTCTCACTTTCCCACACCCTCTCAATCTCCCTCTCCCACTCAGTCTCACTCTCGCAGCCGCTCTCGCTTTCGCACTCTCTCTCAATCCCCCTCTCCCACTCAGTATCACTCTCGCAGCCCCTCTCACTTTCCCACTTCCTCTCAGTCTCCCTCTCCCACTCAGTCTCACTCTCACAGTCCCTCGCACTTTCCCACTCTCTCTCAATCTCCCTCTCCCACTCAGTCTCACTCTCGCAGCCTCTCTCACTTTGCAACTGCCTCTCAATTTCCCTCTCCCACTCAGTCACACTCTCTCAGCCCCTCTCACTTTCTCACTCCCTCACAATCTCCCTCTCCCACTCAGTCTCACTCTCACAGCTCCTCTCACTTTCCCACTTCCTCTCAATCTCTCTCTCCCACTCAGTCTCACTCTCCCACTCCCTCTCAATCTCCCTCTCCCACTCAGTCTCACTCTCGCAGCCAATCACTTTCCTACTTCCTCTCAATCTCCCCCTGCCACTCAGTCTCAGCCTCGCAGCCCCTCTCACTTTCCCACTTCCTCTCAATCTCCCTGTTCCATTCAGTCACACTCTCGCAGCACCTCTCAATCTCCCTCTCCCAGTCAGTCTCACTCTCGCAGCCCCTCTCGCTTTCCCACTCTCTCTCAATCTCCCTATCCCACTCAGACTCACTCTCGCAGCCCCTCTCACTTTCCCACACTCTCTCAATCTCCCTCTCCCTCTCGCAGCCCATCTCACTTTCCCACTCCAACTCAATCTCCCTCTCCCACTCACTGTCGCAGCCCCTCTCACTTTCCCACTCCCTCTCAATCTCCCTCTCCCACTCAGTCTCACTTTCGCAGCCCTTCTCACTTTCCCACTCTCTCTCAATCTCCCACCCACTCAGTCCCACTCTTGCAGCCCCTCTTACATTCCAACTCCCTCTCAATCTCCCTCTCGCACTCAGTCTCACGCTCGCTGCCCCTCTCACTTTCCCCCTCTCTCCCAATCTCCCTCGCCCACTCAGTCTCACTCTCGCAGCCCCTCTCACTTTCCAACTCCCTCACAATATCCCTCCCACTCAGTGTCACTCTCTCAGCGCCTCTCACTTTCTCACTTCCTCTCAATCTCCCTCTCCCACTCAGTCTCACTCTCGCAGCACCTCTCAATTTCCCACTCCCGCTCAGTTTCACTCTCGCAGTCCGTCTCACTTTCCCACTCCCTCTCAATCTCCCGCACACAGTCACAATCTCGCAGCCCCTCTCACTTTCCCACACCCTCTCAATCTCCCTCTCCCACTCAGTCTCACTTTCCATCCACTCTCACTTACCCACTCCCTCTCAATCTCCCTGTCCCGCTCAGTCTCACTCTTCCACTCTCTCTCAATCTCCCTCTCCCACTCAATCTCACTCTCACAGCCCCCTCACTTGCCCACACTCTCTCAAACTCCATCTCCCGCTCAGTCTCACACTCGCAGCCCCTCTCACTTTCCCACACCCTCTCAATCTCCCTCTCCCAGTCAGTCTCACTCTCGCTTTCCCACTCTCTCTCATTCTCCCTCTCCCACTCAGTTTCACTCTCGCTGCCCCTCTCAGTTTCCAACTCCCTCTCAATCTCCCTGTCGCACTCAGTCTCACTCTCGCTGCCCCTCTCACTTTCTCCCTCTCTCCCAATCTCCCTCGTCCTCTCAGTCTCACTCTCGCAGCCCCTCTCACTTTCCCACTCTCTCTCAATCTCCCTCTCCCACTCAGTCTAACTCTCTCAGCGCCTCTCACTTTCTCACTCCATCTCAATCTCACTCTCCCACTCAGTCTCACTCTCGCAGCCCCTCTCACTTTCCCACTCTCTCTCAATCTCCCTCTCCCACTCAGTCTAACTCTCTCAGCGCCTCTCACTTTCTCACTCCATCTCAATCTCACTCTCCCACTCAGTCTCACTCTCGCAGCCCCTCTCACTTTCCCACTCCATCTCAATCTCACTCTCCCACTCAGTCTCACTCTCGCAGCCCCTCACACTTTCCCACTGCCTCTCAATCTCCCTGTCCCTCTCAGTCTCCCTCTCCCACTTTCTCTCAATCTCCCTCTCCCATTCAGTCTCATTCTCGCAGCCCCTCTCACTTACCCACTCCCTCTCAATCTCCCTCTCCCACTCAGTCTCACTCTCGCAGCCAATCACTTTCCTACTTCCTCTCAATCTCCCCCTGCCACTCAGTCTCACTCTCGCAGCACCTCTCAATTTCCCACACCCTCTCAATCTCCCTCTCCCAGTCAGTCTCACTCTCGCAGCCCCTCTCGCTTTCCCACTCTCTCTCAATCTCCCTCTCCCACTCAGTCTCACTCTCGCAGCCCCTCTCACTTTCCCACTCTCTCTCAATCTCCCTCTCCCACTCAGTCTCACTCTCGCAGCCCCTCTCACTTTCCCACTTCCTCTCAATCTCACTCTCCCACTCAGTCTCACGCTCACAGTCCCTTGCACTTTCCCACTCACTCTCAATCTCCCTCTCCCACTCAGTCTCACTCTCGCAGCCCCTCTCACTTTCCCACTTCCTCTCAGTCTCCCTCTCCCACTCAGTCTCACTCTCACAGTACCTCGCACTTTCCCACTCTCTCTCAATCTCCCTCTCCCACTCAGTCTCATCTCGCAGCCTCTCTCACTTTGCAACTGCCTCTCAATTTCCCTCTCCCACTCAGTCTCACTTTCCAGCCACTCTCACTTACCCACTCCCTCACAATCTCCCTCTCCCACTCAGTCACACTCTCTCAGCCCCTCTCATTTTCTCACTCCCTCTCAATCTCCCTCTCCCACTCAGTCTCACTCTCACAGCTCCTCTCACTTTCCCACTTCCTCTCAATCTCCCTCTCCCACACAGTCTCACTCTCCCACTCCCTCTCAATCTCCCTCTCCCACTCAGTCTCACTCTCGCAGCCAATCACTTTCCTACTTCCTCTCAATCTCCCCCTGCCACTCAGTCTCAGCCTCGCAGCCCCTCTCACTTTCCCACTTCCTCTCAATCTTCTGTCCCATTCAGTCTCACTCTCGCAGCACCTCTCAATTTCCCACACCCTCTCAATCTCCCTCTCCCAGTCAGTCTCACTCTCGCAGCCACTCTCGCTTTCCCACTCTCTCTCAATCTCCCTCTCCCACTCAGTCTCACTCTCGCAGCCCCTCTCACTTTCCCACTCTCTCTCACTCTCTCTCTCCCACTCAGTCTCACTCTCGCAGCCTCTCTCACTTTGCAACTGCCTCTCAATTTCCCTCTCCCACTCAGTCTCACTTTCCAGCCACTCTCACTTACCCACTCCCTCACAATCTCCCTCTCCCACTCAGTCTCACTCTCTCAGCCACTCTCACTTACCCACTGCCACTCAATCTCCCTGTCCCTCTCAGTCTCACTCTTCCACTCTCTCTCAATCTCCCTCTCGCACTCAGTCTCACTCTCGCTGCCCCTCTCACTTTCCCTCTCTCCCAATCTCCCTCGTCCTCTCAGTCTCACTCCCGCAGCCCCTCACACTTTCCAACTCTCTCTCAATATCCCTCTCACACTCAGTCTCACTCTCTCAGCGCCTCTCACTTTCTCACTCCATCTCAATCTCACTCTCCCACTCAGTCTCACTCTCGCAGCCCCTCACACTTTCCCACTCCCTCTCAATCTCCCTGTCCCTCTCAGTCTCACTCTCCCACTTTCTCTCAATCTCCCTCTCCCATTCAGTCTCATTCTCGGAGCCGCTCTCACTTTCCCACTCTCTCTCAATCTCCCTCTCCCACTCAGTCTCACTCTCGCAGCCTCTCTCACTTTCCCACTCCCTCTCAATCTCCTTCTCCCACTCAGTCTCACTGTCGCAGCTCCTCTCACTTTCCCACACCCTCTCAATCTCCCTCTCCCACTCAGTCTCACTCGCGCAGCCCCTCTCGCTTTCCCTCTCTCAATCTCCCTCTCCCACTCAGTCTCACTCTCGCAGCCCCTCTCACTTTCCCACTTCCTCTCAATCTCCCTCTCCCACTCAGTCTCACGCTCACAGTCCCTTGCACTTTCCCACTCACTCTCAATCTCCCTCTCCCACTCAGTCTCACTCTCGCAGCCCCTCTCACTTTCCCACTTCCTCTCAGTCTCCCTCTCCCACTCAGTCTCACTCTCACAGTACCTCGCACTTTCCCACTCTCTCTCAATCTCCCTCTCCCACTCAGTCTCATCTCGCAGCCTCTCTCACTTTGCAACTGCCTCTCAATTTCCCTCTCCCACTCAGTCTCACTTTCCAGCCACTCTCACTTACCCACTCCCTCACAATCTCCCTCTCCCACTCAGTCACACTCTCTCAGCCCCTCTCACTTTCTAACTCCCTCTCAATCTCCCTCTCCCACTCAGTCTCACTCTCACAGCTCCTCTCACTTTCCCACTTCCTCTCAATCTCCCTCTCCCACACAGTCTCACTCTCCCACTCCCTCTCAATCTCCCTCTACCACTCAATCTCACTCTCACAGCCCCCTCACTTGCCCACACTCTCTCAAACTCCATCTCCCGCTCAGTCTCACACTCGCAGCCCCTCTCACTTTCCCACACCCTCTCAATCTCCCTCTCCCAGTCAGTCTCACTCTCGCATTCCCACTCTCTCTCAATCTCCCTCTCCCACTCAGTTTCACTCTCGCAGGCTCTCTCAGTTTCCAACTCCCTCTCAATCTCCTTCTCGCACTCAGTCTCACTCTGGCTGCCCCTCTCACTTTCTCCCTCTCTCCCAATCTCCCTGGTCCTCTCAGTCTCTCTCTCGCAATCCCTCACACTTTCCAACTCTCTGTCAATCTCCCTCTCCCACTCAGTCTAACTCTCTCAGCGCCTCTCACTTTCTCACTCCATCTCAATATCCCTCTCCCACTCAGTCTCACTATCGCAGAGCCTCACACTTTCCCACTCCCTCTCAATCTCCCTCTCCCATTCAGTCTCATTCTCACAGCCCCTCTCACTTACCCACTCCCTCTCAATCTCCCTCTCCAACTGAGTCTCACTCTCGCAAGCACTCTCACTTTCCCACTCCCTCTCAATCTCCCTCTCCCACTCAGTCTCACTCTCGCAGCCTCTCTCATTTTCCCACACCCTCTCAATCTCCCTCTCCCACTCAGTCTCACTCTCGCAGCCCCTCTCACTTTCCCACACCCTCTCAATCTCCCTCTCCCACTCAGTCTCACTCTCGCAGCCGCTCTCGCTTTCGTACTCTCTCTCAATCCCCCTCTCCCACTCAGTATCACTCTCGCAGCCCCTCTCACTTTCCCACTTCCTCTCAGTCTCCCTCTCCCACTCAGTCTCACTCTCACAGTCGCTCGCACTTTCCCACTCTCTCTCAATCTCCCTCTCCCACTCAGTCTCACTCTCGCAGCCTCTCTCACTTTGCAACTGCCTCTCAATTTCCCTCTCCCACTCAGTCTCACTTTCCAGCCACTCTCACTTACCCACTCCCTCACAATCTCCCTCTCCCACTCAGTCACACTCTCTCAGCCCCTCTCACTTTCTCACTCCCTCACAATCTCCCTCTCCCACTCAGTCTCACTCTCACAGCTCCTCTCACTTTCCCACTTCCTCTCAATCTCTCTCTCCCACTCAGTCTCACTCTCCCACTCCCTCTCAATCTCCCTCTCCCACTCAGTCTCACTCTCGCAGCCAATCACTTTCCTACTTCCTCTCAATCTCCCCCTGCCACTCAGTCTCAGCCTCGCAGCCCCTCTCACTTTCCCACTTCCTCTCAATCTCCCTGTTCCATTCAGTCACACTCTCGCAGCACCTCTCAATCTCCCTCTCCCAGTCAGTCTCACTCTCGCAGCCCCTCTCGCTTTCCCACTCTCTCTCAATCTCCCTATCCCACTCAGACTCACTCTCGCAGCCCCTCTCACTTTCCCACACTCTCTCAATCTCCCTCTCCCTCTCGCAGCCCATCTCACTTTCCCACTCCATCTCAATCTCCCTCTCCCACTCACTGTCGCAGCCCCTCTCACTTTCCCACTCTCTCTCAATCTCCCTCTCCCACTCAGTCTCACTTTCGCAGCCCCTCTCACTTTCCCACTCTCTCTCAATCTCCCACCCACTCAGTCCCACTCTTGCAGCCCCTCTTACATTCCAACTCCCTCTCAATCTCCCTCTCGCACTCAGTCTCACTCTCGCTGCCCCTCTCACTTTCCCCCTCTCTCCCAATCTCCCTCGCCCACTCAGTCTCACTCTCGCAGCCCCTCTCACTTTCCAACTCCCTCACAATATCCCTCCCACTCAGTAACACTCTCTCAGCACCTCTCACTTTCTCACTTCCTCTCAATCTCCCTCTCCCACTCAGTCTCACTCTCGCAGCACCTCTCAATTTCCCACTCCCGCTCAGTTTCACTCTCGCAGTCCGTCTCACTTTCCCACTCCCTCTCAATCTCCCGCACACAGTCACAATCTCGCAGCCCCTCTCACTTTCCCACACCCTCTCAATCTCCCTCTCACACTCAGTCTCACTCTCGCAGCCTCTCTCACTTTCCCACTCCCACCAAATCTGCCCCTCGCACTCAGACTCACTTTCACAGCCCCTCTCACTTTCCCACTCCCTCTGAATTTCACTCTCCGACTCACTCTCGCAGCCTCTCTCACTTTCACACTCCCTCTCAATCTCCCTCTACGACTCACTATCACAGCCCCTCTCACTTTCCCACTCCCTCTCAATCACCTTCCCGCTCAGTCTCACACTCGCAGCCCCTCTCACTTTCCCACAGCCTCTCAATCTCCCTCTCCCAGTCAGTCTCACTCTCGCTGCCCCTCTCACTTTCTCCCCCTCTCCCAATCTCCCTCTCCCACTCAGTCTCACTCTCGCAGCCGCTCTCGCTTTCGCACTCTCTCTCAAACCCCCTCTCCCACTCAGTATCACACTCGCAGCCCCTCTCACTTTCCCACTCCCTCTCAATCTCCCTGTCCCACTCAGTCTCACTCTCCCACTCCCTCTCAATCTCCCTCTCCCACTCAGTCTCACTCTCGCAGCTACTCTCACTTTCCAACTCCCTCTCAATCTCCCACTCCCACTCAGACTCACTCTCTCAGCACCTCTCACTTTCCCACTCCCTCTCAATATCCCTGTCCCACTCAGTCAGACTCTCGCAGTCCCTCTCACTTTCCCACTCCCTCTCAAATACATTCTCCCACTCAGTCTCACTCTTGCAGACACTCTCCCTTTCCCACGGCCTCTCAATCTCCCTCTCCCACTCAGTCTCACTCTCGCAGCCAATCACATTCCTACTTCCTCTCAATCTCCCCCTGCCACTCAGTCTCAGCCTCGCAGCCCCTCTCACTTTCCCACTTCCTCTCAATCTCCCTGTCCCATTCAGTCTCACTCTCGCAGCACCTCTCAATTTCCCACACCCTCTCAATCTCCCTCTCCCAGTCAGTCTCACTCTCGCAGCCGCTCTCGCTTTCCCACTCTCTCTCAATCTCCCTATCCCACTCAGTCTCACTCTCGCAGCCCCTCTCACTTTCCTACACTCTCTCAATCTCCCTCTCCCTCTTGCAGCCCATCTCACTTTCCCACTCCATCTCAATCTCCCACTCCCACTCACTCTCGCAGCCCCTCTCACTTTCCCACTCTCTCTCAATCTCGCTCCCACTCAGTCTCACTCTTGCAGCCCCTCTCACATTCCAACTCCCTCTCAATCTCCCTCTCGCACTCAGTCTCACTCTCGCAGCCCCTCTCACTTTCCCCCTCTCTCCCAATCTCCCTCGCCCACTCAGTCTCACTCTCGCAGCCCCTCTCACTTTCCAACTCCCTCACAATCTCCCTCCCACTCAGTCTCACTCTCTCAGCGCCTCTCACTTTCTCACTTCCTCTCAATCTCCCTCTCCCACTCAGTCTCACTCTCGCAGCCCCTCACACTTTCCCACTCCCTCTCAATCTCCCTCTCCAACTGAGTCTCACTCTCGCAAGCACTCTCACTTTCCCACTCCCTCTCAATCTCCCTCTCCCACTCAGTCTCACTCTCGCAGCCTCTGTCATTTTCCCACACCCTCTCAATCTCCCTCTCCCACTCAGTCTCACTCTCGCAGCCCCTCTCACTTTCCCACACCCTCTCAATCTCCCTCTCCCACTCAGTCTCACTCTCGCAGCCGCTCTCGCTTTCGCACTCTCTCTCAATCCCCTCTCCCACTCAGTATCACTCTCGCAGCCCCTCTCACTTTCCCACTTCCTCTCAGTCTCCCTCTCCCACTCAGTCTCACTCTCACAGTCCTCGCACTTTCCAACTCTCTCTCAATCTCCCTCTCCCACTCAGTCTCACTCTCGCAGCCTCTCTCACTTTGCAACTGCCTCTCAATTTCCCACTCCCACTCAGTCTCACTTTCCAGCCACTCTCACTTACCCACTCCCTCACAATCTCCCTCTCCCACTCAGTCACACTCTCTCAGCCCCTCTCACTTTCTCACTCCCTCACAATCTCCCTCTCCCACTCAGTCTCACTCTCACAGCTCCTCTCACTTTCCCACTTCCTCTCAATCTCTCTCTCCCACTCAGTCTCACTCTCCCACTCCCTCTCAATCTCCCTCTCCCACTCAGTCTCACTCTCGCAGCCAATCACTTTCCTACTTCCTCTCAATCTCCCCCTGCCACTCAGTCTCAGCCTCGCAGCCCCTCTCACTTTCCCACTTCCTCTCAATCTCCCCCTGCCACTCAGTCTCACTTTTGCAGCCCCTCTCACTTTCCCACTGTCTCTCAATCTCCCTCCCACTCAGTCCCACTCTTGCAGCCCCTCTTACATTCCAACTCCCTCTCAATCTCCCTCTCGCACTCAGTCTCACTCTCGCTGCCCCTCTCACTTTCCCCCTCTCTCCCAATCTCCCTCGCCCACTCAGTCTCACTCTCGCAGCCCCTCTCACTTTCCAACTCCCTCACAAAATCCCTCCCACTCAGTCTCACTCTCTCAGCGCCTCTCACTTTCTCACTTCCTCTCAATCTCCCTCTCCCACTCAGTCTCACTCTCGCAGCACCTCTCAATTTCCCACTCCCGCTCAGTTTCACTCTCGCAGTCCGTCTCACTTTCCCACTCCCTCTCAATCTCCCGCACACAGTCACAATCTCGCAGCCCCTCTCACTTTCCCACACCCTCTCAATCTCCCTCTCACACTCAGTCTCACTCTCGCAGCCTCTCTCACTTTCCCACTCCCACCAAATCTGCCCCTCGCACTCAGACTCACTTTCACAGCCCCTCTCACTTTCCCACTCCCTCTGAATTTCCCTCTCCGACTCACTCTCGCAGCCTCTCTCACTTTCACACTCCCTCTCAATCTCCCTCTACGACGCACTATCACAGCCCCTCTCACTTTCCCACTCCCTCTCAATCTCCTTCGCGCTCAGTCTGACACTCGCAGCCCCTCTCACTTTCCCACAGCCTCTCAATCTCCCTCTCCCAGTCAGTCTCACTCTCGCTGCCCCTCTCACTTTCTCCCCCTCTCCCAATCTCCCTCTCCCACTCAGTCTCACTCTCGCAGCCGCTCTCGCTTTCGCACTCTCTCTCAAACCCCCTCTCCCACTCAGTATCACACTCGCAGCCCCTCTCACTTTCCCACTCCCTCTCAATCTCCCTGTCCCACTCAGTCTCACTCTCCCACTCCCTCTCAATCTCCCTCTCCCACTCAGTCTCACTCTCGCAGCTACTCTCACTTTCCAACTCCCTCTCAATCTCCCACTCCCACTCAGACTCACTCTCTCAGCACCTCTCACTTTCCCACTCCCTCTCAATATCCCTGTCCCACTCAGTCAGACTCTCGCAGTCCCTCTCACTTTCCCACTCCCTCTCAAATACATTCTCCCACTCAGTCTCACTCTTGCAGACACTCTCCCTTTCCCACGGCCTCTCAATCTCCCTCTCCCACTCAGTCTCACTCTCGCAGCCAATCACATTCCTACTTCCTCTCAATCTCCCCCTGCCACTCAGTCTCAGCCTCGCAGCCCCTCTCACTTTCCCACTTCCTCTCAATCTCCCTGTCCCATTCAGTCTCACTCTCGCAGCACCTCTCAATTTCCCACACCCTCTCAATCTCCCTCTCCCAGTCAGTCTCACTCTCGCAGCCGCTCTCGCTTTCCCACTCTCTCTCAATCTCCCTATCCCACTCAGTCTCACTCTCGCAGCCCCTCTCACTTTCCTACACTCTCTCAATCTCCCTCTCCCTCTTGCAGCCCATCTCACTTTCCCACTCCATCTCAATCTCCCACTCCCACTCACTCTCGCAGCCCCTCTCACTTTCCCACTCTCTCTCAATCTCGCTCCCACTCAGTCTCACTCTTGCAGCCCCTCTCACATTCCAACTCCCTCTCAATCTCCCTCTCGCACTCAGTCTCACTCTCGCAGCCCCTCTCACTTTCCCCCTCTCTCCCAATCTCCCTCGCCCACTCAGTCTCACTCTCGCAGCCCCTCTCACTTTCCAACTCCCTCACAATCTCCCTCCCACTCAGTCTCACTCTCTCAGCGCCTCTCACTTTCTCACTTCCTCTCAATCTCCCTCTCCCACTCAGTCTCACTCTCGCAGCCCCTCACACTTTCCCACTCCCTCTCAATCTCCCTCTCCAACTGAGTCTCACTCTCGCAAGCACTCTCACTTTCCCACTCCCTCTCAATCTCCCTCTCCCACTCAGTCTCACTCTCGCAGCCTCTGTCATTTTCCCACACCCTCTCAATCTCCCTCTCCCACTCAGTCTCACTCTCGCAGCCCCTCTCACTTTCCCACACCCTCTCAATCTCCCTCTCCCACTCAGTCTCACTCTCGCAGCCGCTCTCGCTTTCGCACTCTCTCTCAATCCCCTCTCCCACTCAGTATCACTCTCGCAGCCCCTCTCACTTTCCCACTTCCTCTCAGTCTCCCTCTCCCACTCAGTCTCACTCTCACAGTCCTCGCACTTTCCAACTCTCTCTCAATCTCCCTCTCCCACTCAGTCTCACTCTCGCAGCCTCTCTCACTTTGCAACTGCCTCTCAATTTCCCACTCCCACTCAGTCTCACTTTCCAGCCACTCTCACTTACCCACTCCCTCACAATCTCCCTCTCCCACTCAGTCACACTCTCTCAGCCCCTCTCACTTTCTCACTCCCTCACAATCTCCCTCTCCCACTCAGTCTCACTCTCACAGCTCCTCTCACTTTCCCACTTCCTCTCAATCTCTCTCTCCCACTCAGTCTCACTCTCCCACTCCCTCTCAATCTCCCTCTCCCACTCAGTCTCACTCTCGCAGCCAATCACTTTCCTACTTCCTCTCAATCTCCCCCTGCCACTCAGTCTCAGCCTCGCAGCCCCTCTCACTTTCCCACTTCCTCTCAATCTCCCCCTGCCACTCAGTCTCACTTTTGCAGCCCCTCTCACTTTCCCACTGTCTCTCAATCTCCCTCCCACTCAGTCCCACTCTTGCAGCCCCTCTTACATTCCAACTCCCTCTCAATCTCCCTCTCGCACTCAGTCTCACTCTCGCTGCCCCTCTCACTTTCCCCCTCTCTCCCAATCTCCCTCGCCCACTCAGTCTCACTCTCGCAGCCCCTCTCACTTTCCAACTCCCTCACAATATCCCTCCCACTCAGTCTCACTCTCTCAGCGCCTCTCACTTTCTCACTTCCTCTCAATCTCCCTCTCCCACTCAGTCTCACTCTCGCAGCACCTCTCAATTTCCCACTCCCGCTCAGTTTCACTCTCGCAGTCCGTCTCACTTTCCCACTCCCTCTCAATCTCCCGCACACAGTCACAATCTCGCAGCCCCTCTCACTTTCCCACACCCTCTCAATCTCCCTCTCACACTCAGTCTCACTCTCGCAGCCTCTCTCACTTTCCCACTCCCACCAAATCTGCCCCTCCCACTCAGTCTCACTCTCGCAGCACCTCTCAATTTCCCACTCCCGCTCAGTTTCACTCTCGCAGTCCGTCTCACTTTCCCACTCCCTCTCAATCTCCCGCACACAGTCACAATCTCGCAGCCCCTCTCACTTTCCCACACCCTCTCAATCTCCCTCTCACACTCAGTCTCACTCTCGCAGCCTCTCTCACTTTCCCACTCCCACCAAATCTGCCCCTCGCACTCAGACTCACTTTCACAGCCCCTCTCACTTTCCCACTCCCTCTGAATTTCCCTCTCCGACTCACTCTCACAGCCCCTCTCACTTTCCCACTCCCTCTCAATCTCCTTCGCGCTCAGTCTGACACTCGCAGCCCCTCTCACTTTCCCACAGCCTCTCAATCTCCCTCTCCCAGTCAGTCTCACTCTCGCTGCCCCTCTCACTTTCTCCCCCTCTCCCAATCTCCCTCTCCCACTCAGTCTCACTCTCGCAGCCGCTCTCGCTTTCGCACTCTCTCTCAATCCCCCTCTCCCACTCAGTATCACACTCGCAGCCCCTCTCACTTTCCCACTCCCTCTCAATCTCCCTGTCCCACTCAGTCTCACTCTCCCACTCCCTCTCAATCTCCCTCTCCCACTCAGTCTCACTCTCGCAGCTACTCTCACTTTCCAACTCCCTCTCAATCTCCCACTCCCACTCAGTCTCACTCTCTCAGCACCTCTCACTTTCCCACTCCCTCTCAATATCCCTGTCCCACTCAGTCAGACTCTCGCAGTCCCTCTCACTTTCCCACTCCCTCTCAAATACATTCTCCCACTCAGTCTCACTCTTGCAGACACTCTCCCTTTCCCACGGCCTCTCAATCTCCCTCTCCCACTCAGTCTCACTCTCGCAGCCAATCACTTTCCTACTTCCTCTCAATCTCCCCCTGCCACTCAGTCTCAGCCTCGCAGCCCCTCTCACTTTCCCACTTCCTCTCAATCTCCCTGTCCCATTCAGTCTCACTCTCGCAGCACCTCTCAATTTCCCACACCCTCTCAATCTCCCTCTCCCAGTCAGTCTCACTCTCGCAGCCGCTCTCGCTTTCCCACTCTCTCTCAATCTCCCTATCCCACTCAGTCTCACTCTCGCAGCCCCTCTCACTTTCCTACACTCTCTCAATCTCCCTCTCCCTCTTGCAGCCCATCTCACTTTCCCACTCCATCTCAATCTCCCACTCCCACTCACTCTCGCAGCCCCTCTCACTTTCCCACTCTCTCTCAATCTCGCTCCCACTCAGTCTCACTCTTGCAGCCCCTCTCACATTCCAACTCCCTCTCAATCTCCCTCTCGCACTCAGTCTCACTCTCGCAGCCACTCTCATTTTCCCCCTCTCTCCCAATCTCCCTCGCCCACTCAGTCTCACTCTCGCAGCCCCTCTCACTTTCCAACTCCCTCACAATCTCCCTCCCACTCAGTCTCACTCTCTCAGCGCCCCTCACTTTCTCACTTCCTCTCAATCTCCCTCTCCCACTCAGTCTCACTCTCGCAGCCCCTCACACTTTCCCACTCCCTCTCAATCTCCCTGTCCCGCTCAGTCTCACTCTTCCACTCTCTCTCAATCTCCCTCTCCCACTCAATCTCACTCTCACAGCCCCCTCACTTGCCCACACTCTCTCAAACTCCATCTCCCGCTCAGTCTCTCACTCGCAGCCCCTCTCACTTTCCCACACCCTCTCAATCTCCATCTCCCAGTCAGTCTCACTCTCGCTTTCCCACTCTCTCTCAATCTCCCTCTCCCACTCAGTTTCACTCTCGCTGCCCCTCTCAGTTTCCAACTCCCTCTCAATCTCCCTCTCGCACTCAGTCTCACTCTCACTGCCCCTCTCACTTTCTCCCTCTCTCCCAATCTCCCTCGTCCTCTCAGTCTCACTCTCGCAGCCCCTCACACTTTCCAACTCTCTCTCAATATCCCTCTCACACTCAGTCTCACTCTCTCAGCGCCTCTCACTTTCTCACTCCATCTCAATCTCACTCTCCCACTCAGTCTCACTCTCGCAGCCCCTCACACTTTCCCACTCCCTCTCAATCTCCCTGTCCCTCTCAGTCTCCTTCTCCCACATTCTCTCAATCTCCCTCTCCCATTCAGTCTCATTCTCGCAGCCCCTCTCACTTACCCACTCCCTCTCAATCTCCCTCTCCCACTCAGTCTCACACTCGCAGCCCCTCTCACTTACCCACTCCCTCTCAATCTCCCTCTCCCACTCAGTCTCACTCTCGCAGCCCCTCTCACTTTCCCACTTCCTCTCAATCTCCTTCTCCCTCTCAGTCTCACTCTCGCAGCTCCTCTCACTTTCCCACACCCTCTCAATCTCCCTCTCCCACTCAGTCTCACTCTCGCAGCCCCTCTCGCTTTCCCACTCTCAATCTCCCTCTCCCACTCAGTCTCACTCTCGCAGCCCCTCTCACTTTCCCACTTCCTCTCAATCTCCCTCTCCCACTCAGTCTCACTCTCGCAGCCCCTCTCACATTCCCACACCCTCTCAATCTCCCTCTCCCACTCAGTCTCACGCTCACAGTCCCTTGCACTTTCCCACTCACTCTCAATCTCCCTCTCCCACTCAGTCTCACTCTCGCAGCCCCTCTCACTTTCCCACTTCCTCTCAGTCTCCCTCTCCCACTCAGTCTCACTCTCACAGTACCTCGCACTTTCCCACTCCTTCTCAATCTCCCTCTCCCACTCAGTCTCATCTCGCAGCCTCTCTCACTTTGCAACAGCCTCTCAATTTCCCTCTCCCACTCAGTCTCACTTTCCAGCCACTCTCACTTACCCACTCCCTCACAATCTCCCTCTCCCACTCAGTCACACTCTCTCAGCCCCTCTCACTTTCTCACTCCCTCTCAATCTCCCTCTCCCACTCAGTCTCACTCTCACAGCTCCTCTCACTTTCCCACTTCCTCTCAATCTCCCTCTCCCACACAGTCTCACTCTCCCACTCCCTCTCAATTTCCCTCTCCCACTCAGTCTCACTCTCGCAGCCAATCACTTTCCTACTTCCTCTCAATCTCCCCCTGCCACTCAGTCTCAGCCTCGCAGCCCCTCTCACTTTCCCACTTCCTCTCAATCTCCCTGTCCCATTCAGTCTCACTCTCGCAGCACCTCTCAATTTCCCACTCTCTCTCAATCTCCCTCTCCCACTCAGTCTCACTCTCGCAGCCTCTCTCACTTTGCAACTGCCTCTCAATTTCCCTCTCCCACTCAGTCTCACTTTCCAGCCACTCTCACTTACCCACTCCCTCACAATCTCCCTCTCCCACTCAGTCTCACTCTCTCAGCCACTCTCACTTACCCACGCCCTCTCAATCTCCCTGTCCCACTCAGTCTCACTCTTCCACTCTCTCTCAATCTCCCTCTCCCACTCAGTTTCACTCTCGCTGCCCCTCTCAGTTTCCAACTCCCTCTCAATCTCCCTCTCGCACTCAGTCTCACTCTCGCTGCCCCTCTCACTTTCTCCCTCTCTCCCAATCTCCCTCGTCCTCTCAGTCTCACTCTCGCAGCCCCTCACACTTTCCAACTCTCTCTCAATATCCCTCTCACACTCAGTCTCACTCTCTCAGCGCCTCTCACTTTCTCACTCCATCTCAATCTCACTCTCCCACTCAGTCTCACTCTCGCAGCCCCTCACACTTTCCCACTCCCTCTCAATCTCCCTGTCCCTCTCAGTCTCACTCTCCCACTTTCTCTCAATCTCCCTCTCCCATTCAGTCTCATTCTCGCAGCCCCTCTCACTTTCCCACTCTCTCTCAATCTCCCTCTCCCACTCAGTCTCACTCTCGCAGCACCTCTCAATTTCCCACACCCTCTCAATCTCCCTCTCCCAGTCAGTCTCACTCTCGCAGCCCCTCTCGCTTTCCCACTCTCTCTCAATCTCCCTCTCCCACTCAGTCTCACTCTCGCGGCCCCTCTCACTCTCCCACACTCTCTCAATCTCCCTCTCCCTCTCGCAGCCCATCTCACTTTCCCACTCCATCTCAATCTCCCTCTCCCACTCACTCTCGCAGCCCCTCTCACTTTCCCACACTCTCTCAATCTCCCTCCCACTCAGTCTCACTCTTGCAGCCCCTCTCACATTCCAACTCCCTCTCAATCTCCCTCTCGCACTCAGTCTCACTCTCGCAGCCCCTCTCACTTTCCCCCTCTCTCCCAATCTCCCTCACCCACTCAGTCTCACTCTCGCAGCCCCTCTCACTTTCCAACTCCCTCACAATCTCCCTCCCACTCAGTCTCACTCTCGCAGCCCCTCACACTTTCCCACTCCCTCTCAATCTCCCTGTCCCGCTCAGTCTCACTCTTCAACTCTCTCTCAATCTCCCTCTCCCACTCAGTCTCACTCTCACAGCCCCTCTCACTTACCCACTCCCTCTCAATCTCCCTCTCCCACTCAGTCTCACACTCGCAGCCCCTCTCACTTTCCCACTCCCTCTCAATCTCCCTCTCCCAGTCAGTCTCACTCTCGCAGCTCCTCTCACTTTCCCACACCCTCTCAATCTCCCTCTCCCACTCAGTCTCACTCTCGCAGCCCCTCTCGCTTTCCCACTCTCAATCTCCCTCTCCCACTCAGTCTCACTCTCGCAGCCCCTCTCACTTTCCCACTTCCTCTCAATCTCCCTCTCCCACTCAGTCTCACGCTCACAGTCCCTTGCACTTTCCCACTCACTCTCAATCTCCCTCTCCCACTCAGTCTCACTCTCGCAGCCCCTCTCACTTTCCCACTTCCTCTCAGTCTCCCTCTCCCACTCAGTCTCACTCTCACAGTACCTCGCAATTTCCCACTCCTTCTCAATCTCCCTCTCCCACTCAGTCTCATCTCGCAGCCTCTCTCACTTTGCAACTGCCTCTCAATTTCCCTCTCCCACTCAGTCTCACTTTCCAGCCACTCTCACTTACCCACTCCCTCACAATCTCCCTCTCCCACTCAGTCACACTCTCTCAGCCCCTCTCACTTTCTCACTCCCTCTCAATCTCCCTCTCCCACTCAGTCTCACTCTCACAGCTCCTCTCACTTTCCCACTTCCTCTCAATCTCCCTCTCCCACACAGTCTCACTCTCCCACTCCCTCTCAATTTCCCTCTCCCACTCAGTCTCACTCTCGCAGCCAATCACTTTCCTACTTCCTCTCAATCTCCCCCTGCCACTCAGTCTCAGCCTCGCAGCCCCTCTCACTTTCCCACTTCCTCTCAATCTCCCTGTCCCATTCAGTCTCACTCTCGCAGCACCTCTCAATTTCCCACTCTCTCTCAATCTCCCTCTCCCACTCAGTCTCACTCTCGCAGCCTCTCTCACTTTGCAACTGCCTCTCAATTTCCCTCTCCCACTCAGTCTCACTTTCCAGCCACTCTCACTTACCCACTCCCTCACAATCTCCCTCTCCCACTCAGTCTCACTCTCTCAGCCACTCTCACTTACCCACGCCCTCTCAATCTCCCTGTCCCACTCAGTCTCACTCTTCCACTCTCTCTCAATCTCCCTCTCCCACTCAGTTTCACTCTCGCTGCCCCTCTCAGTTTCCAACTCCCTCTCAATCTCCCTCTCGCACTCAGTCTCACTCTCGCTGCCCCTCTCACTTTCTCCCTCTCTCCCAATCTCCCTCGTCCTCTCAGTCTCACTCTCGCAGCCCCTCACACTTTCCAACTCTCTCTCAATATCCCTCTCACACCCAGTCTCACTCTCTCAGCGCCTCTCACTTTCTCACTCCATCTCAATCTCACTCTCCCACTCAGTCTCACTCTCGCAGCCCCTCACACTTTCCCACTCCCTCTCAATCTCCCTGTCCCTCTCAGTCTCACTCTCCCACTTTCTCTCAATCTCCCTCTCCCATTCAGTCTCATTCTCGCAGCCCCTCTCACTTTCCCACTCTCTCTCAATCTCCCTCTCCCACTCAGTCTCACTCTCGCAGCCCCTCTCAATTTCCCACACCCTCTCAATCTCCCTCTCCCAGTCAGTCTCACTCTCGCAGCCCCTCTCGCTTTCCCACTCTCTCTCAATCTCCCTCTCCCACTCAGTCTCACTCTCGCGGCCCCTCTCACTCTCCCACACTCTCTCAATCTCCCTCTCCCTCTCGCAGCCCATCTCACTTTCCCACTCCATCTCAATCTCCCTCTCCCACTCACTCTCGCAGCCCCTCTCACTTTCCCACACTCTCTCAATCTCCCTCCCACTCAGTCTCACTCTTGCAGCCCCTCTCACATTCCAACTCCCTCTCAATCTCCCTCTCGCACTCAGTCTCACTCTCGCAGCCCCTCTCACTTTCCCCCTCTCTCCCAATCTCCCTCACCCACTCAGTCTCACTCTCGCAGCCCCTCTCACTTTCCAACTCCCTCACAATCTCCCTCCCACTCAGTCTCACTCTCGCAGCCCCTCACACTTTCCCACTCCCTCTCAATCTCCCTGTCCCGCTCAGTCTCACTCTTCAACTCTCTCTCAATCTCCCTCTCCCACTCAGTCTCACTCTCACAGCCCCCTCACTTTCCCCCTCTCTCCCAATCTCCCTCGCCCACTCAGTCTCACTCTCGCAGCCCCTCTCACTTTCCAACTCCCTCACAATCTCCCTCCCACTCAGTCTCACTCTTGCAGCCCCTCTCACATTCCAACTCCCTCTCAATCTCCCTCTCGCACTCAGTCTCACTCTCGCAGCCCCTCTCACTTTCCCCCTCTCTCCCAATCTCCCTCGCTCACTCAATCTCACTCTTGCAGCCCCTCTCACTTTCCAACTCCCTCACAATCTCCCTCCCACTCAGTCTCACTCTCTCAGCGCCTCTCACTTTCTCACTTCCTCTCAATCTCCCTCTCCCACTCAGTCTCACTCTCACAGTCCCTCTCACTTTCCACCTTCTTCTCAGTCTCCCTCTCCCACTCAGTCTCACTCTCGCAGCCCCTTTCACTTTCCAACTCCCTCACAATCTCCCTCCCACTCAGTCTCACTCTCGCAGCCCCTCACACTTTCCCACTCCCTCTCAATCTCCCTGTCCCGCTCAGTCTCACTCTTCAACTCTCTCTCAATCTCCCTCTCCCACTCAGTCTCACTCTCACAGTCCCTCGCACTTTCCCACTCCCTCTCAATTTCCCTCTCCCACTCAGTCTCACTCTCACAGCTCCTCTCACTTTCCCACTCCCTCACAATCTCCCTCTCCCACTCAGTCTCACTCTCACAGCCCCTCTCACTTACCCACTCCCTCACAATCTCCCTCTCCCACTCAGTCACACTCTCTCAGCCCCTCTCACTTTCTCACTCCCTCTCAATCTTCCTCTCCCACTCAGTCTCACTCTCGCAGCTCCTCTCACTTTCCCACTTCCTCACAATCTCCCTCTCCAACTCAGTCTCACTCTCACAGCCCCTGTCACTTACCCACTCCCTCACAATCTCCCTCTCCCACTCAGTCACACTCTCTCAGCCCCTCTCACTTTCTCACTCCCTCTCAATCTCCCTCTCCCACTCAGTCTCACTCTCACAGCTCCTCTCACTTTCTCACTCCCTCTCAATCTCCCTCTCCCACTCAGTCTCACTCTCACAGCTCCTCTCACTTTCCCACTTCCTCTCAATCTCCCTCTCCCACACAGTCTCACTTTCCCACTCCCTCTGAATCTCCCTCTCCGACTCACTCTCGCAGCCTCTCTCACTTTCACACTCCCTCTCAATCTCCCTCTACCACTCACTATCACAGCCCCTCTCACTTTCCCACTCCCTCTCAATCTCCTTCCCGCTCAGTCTCACACTCGCAGCCCCACTCACTTTCCCACAGCCTCTCAATCTCCCTCTCCCAGTCAGTCTCACTCTCGCTGCCCCTCTCACTTTCTCCCTCTCTCCCAATCTCCCTCGTCCTCTCAGTCTCACTCTCGCAGCCCCTCTCACTTTCCAACTCTCTCTCAATCTCCCTCTCCCACTCAGTCTAACTCTCTCAGCGCCTCTCACTTTCTCACTCCATCTCAATCTCACTCTCCCACTCAGTCTCACTCTCGCAGCCCCTCACACTTTCCCACTCCTTCTCAATCTCCCTGTCCCACTCAACCTCACTCTCCAACTCCCGCTCAATCTCCCTCTCCCACTCAGTCTCACTCTCGCAGCTCCTCTCACTTTCCCACTCCCTCTCAATCTCCCTGTCCCACTCAGTCAGACTCTCGCAGTCCCTCTCACTTTCCCACTCCCTCTCAAATACATTCTCCCACTCAGTCTCACTCTTGCAGAACCTCTCTCCCTTTCCCACGCCCTCTCAATCTCCCTCTCCCACTCAGTCTCACTCTCGCAGCCACTCTCACTTTCCCACTCCCTCTCAATCTTCCTCTCCCGCTCAGTCTCACTCTCGCAGCCCCTCACACTTTCCCACTCCCTCTCAATCTCCCTGTCCCACTCAGTCTCACTCTCCCACTCTCTCGCAATCTCCCTCACCCACTCAGTCTCAGTCTCTCAGCCCCTCTCACTTTCCCACCCCCTCTCAATCTCCCTCTCCCGCTCAGTCTGACTCTCACAGCCCCTCACACTTTCCCACTCCCTCTCAATCTCCCTGTCCCACTCAGTCTCACTCTCCCACTCCCTCTCAATCTCCCTCTCCCATTCAGTCTCAATCTCGCGGCTACTCTCACTTTCCCACTCCTTCTCAATCTCCCTGTCCCATTCAGTCTCACTCTCGCAGCCCCTATCACTTCCCCACTCCCTCTCAATCTCCCTCTCGAACTCAGTCTCACTCTCGCAGGCACTCTCACTTTCCCACTACCTCTCAATCTCCCTCTCCCACTCAGTCTCACTCTCGCAGCCCCTCACACTTTCCCAATCCCTCTCAATCTCCCTGTCCCACTCAGTCTCACTCTCACAGCTCCTCTCACTTTCCCACTTCCTCTCAATCTCCCTCTCCCACACAGTCTCACTCTCCCACTCCCTCTCAATCTCCCTCTCCCACTCAGTCTCACTCTCGCAGCCCCTCTCACTTTCCAACTCCCTCTCAATCTCCCACTCCCACTCAGTCTCACTCTCTCAGCACCTCTCACTTTCCCACTCTCTCTCTCAATCTCCCTCTCCCACTCAGTCTCACTCTCGCAGCCAATCACTTTCCTACTTCCTCTCAATCTCCCCCTGCCACTCAGTCTCAGCCTCGCAGCCCCTCTCACTTTCCCACTTCCTCTCAATCTCCCTGTCCCATTCAGTCTCACTCTCGCAGCACCTCTCAATTTCCCACACCCTCTCAATCTCCCTCTCCCAGTCAGTCTCACTCTCGCAGCCGCTTTCGCTTTCCCACTCTCTCTCAATCTCCCTATCCCACTCAGTCTCACTCTCGCAGCCCCTCTCACTTTCCCACACTCTCTCAATCTCCCTCTCCCTCTTGCAGCCCATCTCACTTTCCCACTCCATCTCAATCTCCCTCTCCCACTCACTCTCGCAGCCCCTCTCACTTTCCCACTCTCTCTCAATCTCCCTCCCACTCAGTCACACTCTTGCAGCCCCTCTCACATTCCAACTCCCTCTCAATCTCCCTCTCGCACTCAGTCTCACTCTCGCAGCCCCTCTCACTTTCCCCCTCTCTCGCAATCTCCCTCGCCCACTCAGTCACACTCTCGCAGCCCCTCTCACTTTCCAACTCCCTCTCAATCTCCCTCTCCCACTCAGTCTCACTCTCGCAGCACCTCTCACTTTCTCACTTCCTCTCAATCTCCCTCTCCCACTCAGTCTCACTCTCGCAGCCCCTCACACTTTCCCACTCCCTCTCAATCTCCCTGTCCCGCTCAGTCTCACACTTCCACTCTCTCTCAATCTCCCTCTCCCACTCAATCTCACTCTCACAGCCCCCTCACTGGCCCACACTCTCTCAAACTCCATCTCCCGCTCAGTCTCACTCTCTCAGCACCTCTCACTTTCCCACTCCCTCTCAATATCCCTGTCCCACTCAGTCAGACTCTCGCAGTCCCTCTCACTTTCCCACTCCCTCTCAAATACATTCTCCCACTCAGTCTCACTCTTGCAGACCCTCTCCCTTTCCCACGGCCTCTCAATCTCCCTCTCCCACTCAGTCTCACTCTCGCAGCCAATCACTTTCCTACTTCCTCTCAATCTCCCCCTGCCACTCAGTCTCAGCCTCGCAGCCCCTCTCACTTTCCCACTTCCTCTCAATCTCCCTGTCCCATTCAGTCTCACTCTCGCAGCACCTCTCAATTTCCCACACCCTCTCAATCTCCCTCTCCCAGTCAGTCTCACTCTCGCAGCCGCTCTCGCTTTCCCACTCTCTCTCAATCTCCCTATCCCACTCAGTCTCACTCTCGCAGCCCCTCTCACTTTCCTACACTCTCTCAATCTCCCTCTCCCTCTTGCAGCCCATCTCACTTTCCCACTCCATCTCAATCTCCCACTCCCACTCACTCTCGCAGCCCCTCTCACTTTCCCACTCTCTCTCAATCTCGCTCCCACTCAGTCTCACTCTTGCAGCCCCTCTCACATTCCAACTCCCTCTCAATCTCCCTCTCGCACTCAGTCTCACTCTCGCAGCCCCTCTCATTTTCCCCCTCTCTCCCAATCTCCCTCGCCCACTCAGTCTCACTCTCGCAGCCCCTCTCACTTTCCAACTCCCTCACAATCTCCCTCCCACTCAGTCTCACCCTCTCAGCGCCCCTCACTTTCTCACTTCCTCTCAATCTCCCTCTCCCACTCAGTCTCACTCTCGCAGCCCCTCACACTTTCCCACTCCCTCTCAATCTCCCTGTCCCGCTCAGTCTCACTCTTCCACTCTCTCTCAATCTCCCTCTCCCACTCAATCTCACTCTCACAGCCCCCTCACTTGCCCACACTCTCTCAAACTCCATCTCCCGCTCAGTCTCTCACTCGCAGCCCCTCTCACTTTCCCACACCCTCTCAATCTCCATCTCCCAGTCAGTCTCACTCTCGCTTTCCCACTCTCTCTCAATCTCCCTCTCCCACTCAGTTTCACTCTCGCTGCCCCTCTCAGTTTCCAACTCCCTCTCAATCTCCCTCTCGCACTCAGTCTCACTCTCGCTGCCCCTCTCACTTTCTCCCTCTCTCCCAATCTCCCTCGTCCTCTCAGTCTCACTCTCGCAGCCCCTCACACTTTCCAACTCTCTCTCAATATCCCTCTCACACTCAGTCTCACTCTCTCAGCGCCTCTCACTTTCTCACTCCATCTCAATCTCACTCTCCCACTCAGTCTCACTCTCGCAGCCCCTCACACTTTCCCACTCCCTCTCAATCTCACTCTCCCACTCAGTCTCACTCTCGCAGCCCCTCACACTTTCCCACTCCCTCTCAATCTCCCTGTCCCTCTCAGTCTCCCTCTCCCACATTCTCTCAATCTCCCTCTCCCATTCAGTCTCATTCTCGCAGCCCCTCTCACTTACCCACTCCCTCTCAATCTCCCTCTCCCACTCAGTCTCACACTGGCAGCCTCTCTCACTTTCCCACTCCCTCTCAATCTCCTTCTCCCACTCAGTCTCACTCTCGCAGCTCCTCTCACTTTCCCACACCCTCTCAATCTCCCTCTCCCACTCAGTCTCACTCTCGCAGCCCCTCTCGCTTTCCCACTCTCAATCTCCCTCTCCCACTCAGTCTCACTCTCGCAGCCCCTCTCACTTTCCCACTTCCTCTCAATCTCCCTCTCCCACTCAGTCTCACGCTCACAGTCCCTTGCACTTTCCCACTCACTCTCAATCTCCCTCTCCCACTCAGTCTCACTCTCGCAGCCCCTCTCACTTTCCCACTTCCTCTCAGTCTCCCTCTCCCACTCAGTCTCACTCTCACAGTACCTCGCACTTTCCCACTCCTTCTCAATCTCCCTCTCCCACTCAGTCTCATCTCGCAGCCTCTCTCACTTTGCAACTGCCTCTCAATTTCCCTCTCCCACTCAGTCTCACTTTCCAGCCACTCTCACTTACCCACTCCCTCACAATCTCCCTCTCCCACTCAGTCACACTCTCTCAGCCCCTCTCACTTTCTCACTCCCTCTCAATCTCCCTCTCCCACTCAGTCTCACTCTCACAGCTCCTCTCACTTTCCCACTTCCTCTCAATCTCCCTCTCCCACACAGTCTCACTCTCCCACTCCCTCTCAATTTCCCTCTCCCACTCAGTCTCACTCTCGCAGCCAATCACTTTCCTACTTCCTCTCAATCTCCCCCTGCCACTCAGTCTCAGCCTCGCAGCACCTCTCACTTTCCCACTTCCTCTCAATCTCCCTGTCCCATTCAGTCTCACTCTCGCAGCACCTCTCAATTTCCCACTCTCTCTCAATCTCCCTCTCCCACTCAGTCTCACTCTCGCAGCCTCTCTCACTTTGCAACTGCCTCTCAATTTCCCTCTCCCACTCAGTCTCACTTTCCAGCCACTCTCACTTACCCACTCCCTCACAATCTCCCTCTCCCACTCAGTCTCACTCTCTCAGCCACTCTCACTTACCCACGCCCTCTCAATCTCCCTGTCCCACTCAGTCTCACTCTTCCACTCTCTCTCAATCTCCCTCTCCCACTCAGTTTCACTCTCGCTGCCCCTCTCAGATTCCAACTCCCTCTCAATCTCCCTCTCGCACTCAGTCTCACTCTCGCTGCCCCTCTCACTTTCTCCCTCTCTCCCAATCTCCCTCGTCCTCTCAGTCTCACTCTCGCAGCCCCTCACACTTTCCAACTCTCTCTCAATATCCCTCTCACACTCAGTCTCACTCTCTCAGCGCCTCTCACTTTCTCACTCCATCTCAATCTCACTCTCCCACTCAGTCTCACTCTCGCAGCCCCTCACACTTTCCCACTCCCTCTCAATCTCCCTGTCCCTCTCAGTCTCATTCTCCCACTTTCTCTCAATCTCCCTCTCCCATTCAGTCTCATTCTCGCAGCCCCTCTCACTTTCCCACTCTCTCTCAATCTCCCTCTCCCACTCAGTCTCACTCTCGCAGCACCTCTCAATTTCCCACACCCTCTCAATCTCCCTCTCCCAGTCAGTCTCACTCTCGCAGCCCCTCTCGCTTTCCCACTCTCTCTCAATCTCCCTCTCCCACTCAGTCTCACTCTCGCGGCCCCTCTCACTCTCCCACACTCTCTCAATCTCCCTCTCCCTCTCGCAGCCCATCTCACTTTCCCACTCCATCTCAATCTCCCTCTCCCACTCACTCTCGCAGCCCCTCTCACTTTCCCACACTCTCTCAATCTCCCTCCCACTCAGTCTCACTCTTGCAGCCCCTCTCACATTCCAACTCCCTCTCAATCTCCCTCTCGCACTCAGTCTCACTCTCGCAGCCCCTCTCACTTTCCCCCTCTCTCCCAATCTCCCTCACCCACTCAGTCTCACTCTCGCAGCCCCTCTCACTTTCCAACTCCCTCACAATCTCCCTCCCACTCAGTCTCACTCTCGCAGCCCCTCACACTTTCCCACTCCCTCTCAATCTCCCTGTCCCGCTCAGTCTCACTCTTCAACTCTCTCTCAATCTCCCTCTCCCACTCAGTCTCACTCTCGCAGCCCCTCTCACTTTCCCCCTCTCTCCCAATCTCCCTCGCTCACTCAATCTCACTCTTGCAGCCCCTCTCACTTTCCAACTCCCTCACAATCTCCCTCCCACTCAGTCTCACTCTCTCAGCGCCTCTCACTTTCTCACTTCCTCTCAATCTCCCTCTCCCACTCAGTCTCACTCTCACAGTCCCTCTCACTTTCCACCTTCTTCTCAGTCTCCCTCTCCCACTCAGTCTCACTCTCGCAGCCCCTCTCACTTTCCAACTCCCTCACAATCTCCCTCCCACTCAGTCTCACTCTCGCAGCCCCTCACACTTTCCCACTCCCTCTCAATCTCCCTGTCCCGCTCAGTCTCACTCTTCAACTCTCTCTCAATCTCCCTCTCCCACTCAGTCTCACTCTCACAGTCCCTCGCACTTTCCCACTCCCTCTCAATTTCCCTCTCCCACTCAGTCTCACTCTCACAGCTCCTCTCACTTTCCCACTCCCTCACAATCTCCCTCTCCCACTCAGTCTCACTCTCACAGCCCCTCTCACTTACCCACTCCCTCACAATCTCCCTCTCCCACTCAGTCACACTCTCTCAGCCCCTCTCACTTTCTCACTCCCTCTCAATCTTCCTCTCCCACTCAGTCTCACTCTCGCAGCTCCTCTCACTTTCCCACTTCCTCACAATCTCCCTCTCCAACTCAGTCTCACTCTCACAGCCCCTCTCACTTACCCACTCCCTCACAATCTCCCTCTCCCACTCAGTCACACTCTCTCAGCCCCTCTCACTTTCTCACTCCCTCTCAATCTCCCTCTCCCACTCAGTCTCACTCTCACAGCTCCTCTCACTTTCTCACTCCCTCTCAATCTCCCTCTCCCACTCAGTCTCACTCTCACAGCTCCTCTCACTTTCCCACTTCCTCTCAATCTCCCTCTCCCACACAGTCTCACTTTCCCACTCCCTCTGAATCTCCCTCTCCGACTCACTCTCGCAGCCTCTCTCACTTTCACACTCCCTCTCAATCTCCCTCTACCACTCACTATCACAGCCCCTCTCACTTTCCCACTCCCTCTCAATCTCCTTCCCGCTCAGTCTCACACTCGCAGCCCCACTCACTTTCCCACAGCCTCTCAATCTCCCTCTCCCAGTCAGTCTCACTCTCGCTGCCCCTCTCACTTTCTCCCTCTCTCCCAATCTCCCTCGTCCTCTCAGTCTCACTCTCGCAGCCCCTCTCACTTTCCAACTCTCTCTCAATCTCCCTCTCCCACTCAGTCTAACTCTCTCAGCGCCTCTCACTTTCTCACTCCATCTCAATCTCACTCTCCCACTCAGTCTCACTCTCGCAGCCCCTCACACTTTCCCACTCCTTCTCAATCTCCCTGTCCCACTCAACCTCACTCTCCAACGCCCGCTCAATCTCCCTCTCCCACTCAGTCTCACTCTCGCAGCTACTCACACTTTCCAACTCCCTCTCAATCTCCCACTCCCACTCAGTCTCACTCTCTCAGCTCCTCTCACTTTCCCACTCCCTCTCAATCTCCCTGTCCCACTCAGTCAGACTCTCGCAGTCCCTCTCACTTTCCCACTCCCTCTCAAATACATTCTCCCACTCAGTCTCACTCTTGCAGAACCTCTCTCCCTTTCCCACGCCCTCTCAATCTCCCTCTCCCACTCAGTCTCACTCTCGCAGCCACTCTCACTTTCCCACTCCCTCTCAATCTTCCTCTCCCGCTCAGTCTCACTCTCGCAGCCCCTCACACTTTCCCACTCCCTCTCAATCTCCCTGTCCCACTCAGTCTCACTCTCCCACTCTCTCGCAATCTCCCTCACCCACTCAGTCTCAGTCTCTCAGCCCCTCTCACTTTCCCACCCCCTCTCAATCTCCCTCTCCCGCTCAGTCTGACTCTCACAGCCCCTCACACTTTCCCACTCCCTCTCAATCTCCCTGTCCCACTCAGTCTCACTCTCCCACTCCCTCTCAATCTCCCTCTCCCATTCAGTCTCAATCTCGCGGCTACTCTCACTTTCCCACTCCTTCTCAATCCCCCTGTCCCATTCAGTCTCACTCTCGCAGCCCCTATCACTTCCCCACTCCCTCTCAATCTCCCTCTCGAACTCAGTCTCACTCTCGCAGGCACTCTCACTTTCCCACTCCCTCTCAATCTCCCTCTCCCACTCAGTCTCACTCTCGCAGCCCCTCACACTTTCCCAATCCCTCTCAATCTCCCTGTCCCACTCAGTCTCACTCTCACAGCTCCTCTCACTTTCCCACTTCCTCTCAATCTCCCTCTCCCACACAGTCTCACTCTCCCACTCCCTCTCAATCTCCCTCTCCCACTCAGTCTCACTCTCGCAGCCCCTCTCACTTTCCAACTCCCTCTCAATCTCCCACTCCCACTCAGTCTCACTCTCTCAGCACCTCTCACTTTCCCACTCTCTCTCTCAATCTCCCTCTCCCACTCAGTCTCACTCTCGCAGCCAATCACTTTCCTACTTCCTCTCAATCTCCCCCTGCCACTCAGTCTCAGCCTCGCAGCCCCTCTCACTTTCCCACTTCCTCTCAATCTCCCTGTCCCATTCAGTCTCACTCTCGCAGCACCTCTCAATTTCCCACACCCTCTCAATCTCCCTCTCCCAGTCAGTCTCACTCTCGCAGCCGCTCTCGCTTTCCCACTCTCTCTCAATCTCCCTATCCCACTCAGTCTCACTCTCGCAGCCCCTCTCACTTTCCTACACTCTCTCAATCTCCCTCTCCCTCTTGCAGCCCATCTCACTTTCCCACTCCATCTCAATCTCCCACTCCCACTCACTCTCGCAGCCCCTCTCACTTTCCCACTCTCTCTCAATCTCGCTCCCACTCAGTCTCACTCTTGCAGCCCCTCTCACATTCCAACTCCCTCTCAATCTCCCTCTCGCACTCAGTCTCACTCTCGCAGCCCCTCTCATTTTCCCCCTCTCTCCCAATCTCCCTCGCCCACTCAGTCTCACTCTCGCAGCCCCTCTCACTTTCCAACTCCCTCACAATCTCCCTCCCACTCAGTCTCACCCTCTCAGCGCCCCTCACTTTCTCACTTCCTCTCAATCTCCCTCTCCCACTCAGTCTCACTCTCGCAGCCCCTCACACTTTCCCACTCCCTCTCAATCTCCCTGTCCCGCTCAGTCTCACTCTTCCACTCTCTCAATCTCCCTCTCCCACTAAATCTCACTCTCACAGCCCCCTCACTTGCCCACACTCTCTCAAACTCCATCTCCCGCTCAGTCTCTCACTCGCAGCCCCTCTCATTTGCCCACACCCTCTCAATCTCCATCTCCCAGTCAGTCTCACTCTCGCTTTCCCACTCTCTCTCAATCTCCCTCTCCCACTCAGTTTCACTCTCGCTGCCCCTCTCAGTTTCCAACTCCCTCTCAATCTCCCTCTCGCACTCAGTCTCACTCTCGCTGCCCCTCTCACTTTCTCCCTCTCTCCCAATCTCCCTCGTCCTCTCAGTCTCACTCTCGCAGCCCCTCACACTTTCCAACTCTCTCTCAATATCCCTCTCACACTCAGTCTCACTCTCTCAGCGCCTCTCACTTTCTCACTCCATCTCAATCTCACTCTCCCACTCAGTCTCACTCTCGCAGCCCCTCACACTTTCTCACTCCCTCTCAATCTCACTCTCCCACTCAGTCTCACTCTCGCAGCCCCTCACACTTTCCCACTCCCTCTCAATCTCCCTGTCCCTCTCAGTCTCCCTCTCCCACATTCTCTCAATCTCCCTCTCCCATTCAGTCTCATTCTCGCAGCCCCTCTCACTTACCCACTCCCTCTCAATCTCCCTCTCCCACTCAGTCTCACTCTCGCAGCTCCTCTCACTTTCCCACACCCTCTCAATCTCCCTCTCCCACTCAGTCTCACTCTCGCAGCCCCTCTCGCTTTCCCACTCTCAATCTCCCTCTCCCACTCAGTCTCACTCTCGCAGCCCCTCTCACTTTCCCACTTCCTCTCAATCTCCCTCTCCCACTCAGTCTCACGCTCACAGTCCCTTGCACTTTCCCACTCACTCTCAATCTCCCTCTCCCACTCAGTCTCACTCTCGCAGCCCCTCTCACTTTCCCACTTCCTCTCAGTCTCCCTCTCCCACTCAGTCTCACTCTCACAGTACCTCGCACTTTCCCACTCCTTCTCAATCTCCCTCTCCCACTCAGTCTCATCTCGCAGCCTCTCTCACTTTGCAACTGCCTCTCAATTTCCCTCTCCCACTCAGTCTCACTTTCCAGCCACTCTCACTTACCCACTCCCTCACAATCTCCCTCTCCCACTCAGTCACACTCTCTCAGCCCCTCTCACTTTCTCACTCCCTCTCAATCTCCCTCTCCCACTCAGTCTCACTCTCACAGCTCCTCTCACTTTCCCACTTCCTCTCAATCTCCCACTCCCACACAGTCTCACTCTCCCACTCCCTCTCAATTTCCCTCTCCCACTCAGACTCACTCTCGCAGCCAATCACTTTCCTACTTCCTCTCAATCTCCCCCTGCCACTCAGTCTCAGCCTCGCAGCCCCTCTCACTTTCCCACTTCCTCTCAATCTCCCTGTCCCATTCAGTCTCACTCTCGCAGCACCTCTCAATTTCCCACTCTCTCTCAATCTCCCTCTCCCACTCAGTCTCACTCTCGCAGCCTCTCTCACTTTGCAACTGCCTCTCAATTTCCCTCTCCCACTCAGTCTCACTTTCCAGCCACTCTCACTTACCCACTCCCTCACAATCTCCCTCTCCCACTCAGTCTCACTCTCTCAGCCACTCTCACTTACCCACGCCCTCTCAATCTCCCTGTCCCACTCAGTCTCACTCTTCCACTCTCTCTCAATCTCCCTCTCCCACTCAGTTTCACTCTCGCTGCCCCTCTCAGTTTCCAACTCCCTCTCAATCTCCCTCTCGCACTCAGGCTTACTCTCGCTGCCCCTCTCACTTTCTCCCTCTCTCCCAATCTCCCTCGTCCTCTCAGTCTCACTCTCGCAGCCCCTCACACTTTCCAACTCTCTCTCAATATCCCTCTCACACTCAGTCTCACTCTCTCAGCGCCTCTCACTTTCTCACTCCATCTCAATCTCACTCTCCCACTCAGTCTCACTCTCGCAGCCCCTCACACTTTCCCACTCCCTCTCAATCTCCCTGTCCCTCTCAGTCTCACTCTCCCACTTTCTCTCAATCTCCCTCTCCCATTCAGTCTCATTCTCGCAGCCCCTCTCACTTTCCCACTCTCTCTCAATCTCCCTCTCCCACTCAGTCTCACTCTCGCAGCACCTCTCAATTTCCCACACCCTCTCAATCTCCCTCTCCCAGTCAGTCTCACTCTCGCAGCCCCTCTCGCTTTCCCACTCTCTCTCAATCTCCCTCTCCCACTCAGTCTCACTCTCGCGGCCCCTCTCACTCTCCCACACTCTCTCAATCTCCCTCTCCCTCTCGCAGCCCATCTCACTTTCCCACTCCATCTCAATCTCCCTCTCCCCCTCACTCTCGCAGCCCCTCTCACTTTCCCACACTCTCTCAATCTCCCTCCCACTCAGTCTCACTCTTGCAGCCCCTCTCACATTCCAACTCCCTCTCAATCTCCCTCTCGCACTCAGTCTCACTCTCGCAGCCCCTCTCAATTTCCCCCTCTCTCCCAATCTCCCTCACCCACTCAGTCTCACTCTCGCAGCCCCTCTCACTTTCCAACTCCCTCACAATCTCCCTCCCACTCAGTCTCACTCTCGCAGCCCCTCACACTTTCCCACTCCCTCTCAATCTCCCTGTCCCGCTCAGTCTCACTCTTCAACTCTCTCTCAATCTCCCTCTCCCACTCAGTCTCACTCTCACAGCCCCCTCACTTTCCCCCTCTCTCCCAATCTCCCTCGCCCACTCAGTCTCACTCTCGCAGCCCCTCTCACTTTCCAACTCCCTCACAATCTCCCTCCCACTCAGTCTCACTCTTGCAGCCCCTCTCACATTCCAACTCCCTCTCAATCTCCCTCTCGCACTCAGTCTCACTCTCGCAGCCCCTCTCACTTTCCCCCTCTCTCCCAATCTCCCTCGCTCACTCAATCTCACTCTTGCAGCCCCTCTCACTTTCCAACTCCCTCACAATCTCCCTCCCACTCAGTCTCACTCTCTCAGCGCCTCTCACTTTCTCACTTCCTCTCAATCTCCCTCTCCCACTCAGTCTCACTCTCACAGTCCCTCTCACTTTCCACCTTCTTCTCAGTCTCCCTCTCCCACTCAGTCTCACTCTCGCAGCCCCTCTCACTTTCCAACTCCCTCACAATCTCCCTCCCACTCAGTCTCACTCTCGCAGCCCCTCACACTTTCCCACTCCCTCTCAATCTCCCTGTCCCGCTCAGTCTCACTCTTCAACTCTCTCTCAATCTCCCTCTCCCACTCAGTCTCACTCTCACAGTCCCTCGCACTTTCCCACTCCCTCTCAATTTCCCTCTCCCACTCAGTCTCACTCTCACAGCTCCTCTCACTTTCCCACTCCCTCACAATCTCCCTCTCCCACTCAGTCTCACTCTCACAGCCCCTCTCACTTACCCACTCCCTCACAATCTCCCTCTCCCACTCAGTCACACTCTCTCAGCCCCTCTCACTTTCTCACTCCCTCTCAATCTTCCTCTCCCACTCAGTCTCACTCTCGCAGCTCCTCTCACATTCCCACTTCCTCACAATCTCCCTCTCCAACTCAGTCTCACTCTCACAGCCCCTCTCACTTACCCACTCCCTCACAATCTCCCTCTCCCACTCAGTCACACTCTCTCAGCCCCTCTCACTTTCTCACTCCCTCTCAATCTCCCTCTCCCACTCAGTCTCACTCTCACAGCTCCTCTCACTTTCTCACTCCCTCTCAATCTCCCTCTCCCACTCAGTCTCACTCTCACAGCTCCTCTCACTTTCCCACTTCCTCTCAATCTCCCTCTCCCACACAGTCTCACTTTCCCACTCCCTCTGAATCTCCCTCTCCGACTCACTCTCGCAGCCTCTCTCACTTTCACACTCCCTCTCAATCTCCCTCTACCACTCACTATCACAGCCCCTCTCACTTTCCCACTCCCTCTCAATCTCCTTCCCGCTCAGTCTCACACTCGCAGCCCCACTCACTTTCCCACAGCCTCTCAATCTCCCTCTCCCAGTCAGTCTCACTCTCGCTGCCCCTCTCACTTTCTCCCTCTCTCCCAATCTCCCTCGTCCTCTCAGTCTCACTCTCGCAGCCCCTCTCACTTTCCAACTCTCTCTCAATCTCCCTCTCCCACTCAGTCTAACTCTCTCAGCGCCTCTCACTTTCTCACTCCATCTCAATCTCACTCTCCCACTCAGTCTCACTCTCGCAGCCCCTCACACTTTCCCACTCCTTCTCAATCTCCCTGTCCCACTCAACCTCACTCTCCAACTCCCGCTCAATCTCCCTCTCCCACTCAGTCTCACTCTCGCAGCTACTCACACTTTCCAACTCCCTCTCAATCTCCCACTCCCACTCAGTCTCACTCTCTCAGCTCCTCTCACTTTCCCACTCCCTCTCAATCTCCCTGTCCCACTCAGACTCTCGCAGTCCCTCTCACTTTCCCACTCCCTCTCAAATACATTCTCCCACTCAGTCTCACTCTTGCAGAACCTCTCTCCCTTTCCCACGCCCTCTCAATCTCCCTCTCCCACTCAGTCTCACTCTCGCAGCCACTCTCACTTTCCCACTCCCTCTCAATCTTCCTCTCCCGCTCAGTCTCACTCTCGCAGCCCCTCACACTTTCCCACTCCCTCTCAATCTCCCTGTCCCACTCAGTCTCACTCTCCCACTCTCTCGCAATCTCCCTCACCCACTCAGTCTCAGTCTCTCAGCCCCTCTCACTTTCCCACCCCCTCTCAATCTCCCTCTCCCGCTCAGTCTGACTCTCACAGCCCCTCACACTTTCCCACTCCCTCTCAATCTCCCTGTCCCACTCAGTCTCACTCTCCCACTCCCTCTCAATCTCCCTCTCCCATTCAGTCTCAATCTCGCGGCTACTCTCACTTTCCCACTCCTTCTCAATCTCCCTGTCCCATTCAGTCTCACTCTCGCAGCCCCTATCACTTCCCCACTCCCTCTCAATCTCCCTCTCGAACTCAGTCTCACTCTCGCAGGCACTCTCACTTTCCCACTCCCTCTCAATCTCCCTCTCCCACTCAGTCTCACTCTCGCAGCCCCTCACACTTTCCCAATCCCTCTCAATCTCCCTGTCCCACTCAGTCTCACTCTCACAGCTCCTCTCACTTTCCCACTTCCTCTCAATCTCCCTCTCCCACACAGTCTCACTCTCCCACTCCCTCTCAATCTCCCTCTCCCACTCAGTCTCACTCTCGCAGCCCCTCTCACTTTCCAACTCCCTCTCAATCTCCCACTCCCACTCAGTCTCACTCTCTCAGCACCTCTCACTTTCCCACTCTCTCTCTCAATCTCCCTCTCCCACTCAGTCACACTCTTGCAGCCCCTCTCACATTCCAACTCCCTCTCAATCTCCCTCTCGCACTCAGTCTCACTCTCGCAGCCCCTCTCACTTTCCCCCTCTCTCGCAATCTCCCTCGCCCACTCAGTCACACTCTCGCAGCCCCTCTCACTTTCCAACTCCCTCTCAATCTCCCTCTCCCACTCAGTCTCACTCTCGCAGCACCTCTCACTTTCTCACTTCCTCTCAATCTCCCTCTCCCACTCAGTCTCACTCTCGCAGCCCCTCACACTTTCCCACTCCCTCTCAATCTCCCTGTCCCGCTCAGTCTCACTCTTCCACTCTCTCTCAATCTCCCTCTCCCACTCAATCTCACTCTCACAGCCCCCTCACTTGCCCACACTCTCTCAAACTCCATCTCCCGCTCAGTCACACACTCGCAGCCCCTCTCACTTTCCCACACCCTCTCAATTTCCATCTCCCAGTCAGTCTCACTCTCGCTTTCCCCCTCTCTCTCAATCTCCCTCTCCCACTCAGTTTCACTCTCGCAGCCCCTCTCACTTTCCCACACCCTCTCAATCTCCCTCTCCCAGTCAGTCTCACTCTCGCTTTCCCCCTCTCTCTCAATCTCCCTCTCCCACTCAGTTTCACTCTCGCAGCCCCTCTCAGTTTCCAACTCCCTCTCAATCTCCCTCTCGCACTCAGTCTCACTCTCGCTGCCCCTCTCACTTTCTCCCTCTCTCCCAATCTCCCTCGTCCTCTCAGTCTCACTCTCGCAGCCCCTCTCACTTTGCAACTCTCTCTCAATCTCCCTCTCCAACTCAGTCTAACTCTCTCAGCGCCTCTCACATTCTCACTCCATCTCAATCTCACTCTCCCACTCAATCTCACTCTCGCAGCCCCTCACACTTTCCCACTCCCTCGCAATCTCCCTGTCCCACTCAGTCTCACTCTACCACTCTCTCTCAATCTCCCTCTCCCACTGAGTCTCACTCTCGCAGCTACTCTCACTTTCCCACTCCCTCTCAATCTCCCTCTCCCATTCAGTCTCATTCTCACAGCCCCTCTCACTTACCCACTCCCTCTCAATCTCCCTCTCCCACTCAGTCTCACTCTCGCAGCCTCTCTCACTTTCCCACTCCCTCTCAATCTCCCTCTCCCACTCAGTCTCTCTCGCAGCCCCTCTCGCTTTCCCACTCTCTCTCAATCTCCCTCTCCCACTCAGTCTCACTCTCGCAGCCCCTCTCACTTTCCCACTTCCTCTCAATCTCCCTCTCCCACTCAGTCTCACTCTCGCAGCCACTCGCACTTTCCCACTCACTCTCAATCTCCCTCTCCCACTCAGTCTTACTCTGGCAGCCCCTCTCACTTTCCCACTTCCTCTCAGTCTCCCTCTCCCACTCAGTCTCACTCTCGCAGCCTCTCTCACTTTGCAACTGCCTCTCAATTTCCCTCTCCCACTCAGTCTCACTTTCCAGCCACTCTCACTTACCCACTCCCTCTCAATCTCCCTGTCCCGCTCAGTCTCACTCTTCCACTCTCTCTCAATCTCCCTCTCCCACTCAATCTCACTCTCACAGCCCCCTCACTTGCCCACACTCTCTCAAACTCCATCTCCCGCTCAGTCTCACACTCGCAGCCCCTCTCACTTTCCCACACCCTCTCAATCTCCCTCTCCCAGTCAGTCTCACTCTCGCTTTCCCACTCTCTCTCAATCTCCCTCTCCCACTCAGTTTCACTCTCGCTGCCCCTCTCAGTTTCCAACTCCCTCTCAATCTCCCTCTCGCACTCAGTCTCACTCTCGCTGCCCCTCTCACTTTCTCCCTCTCTCCCAATCTCCCTCGTCCTCTCAGTCTCACTCTCGCAGCCCCTCTCACTTTCCAACTCTCTCTCAATCTCCCTCTCCCACTCAGTCTAACTCTCTCAGCGCCTCTCACTTTCTCACTCCATCTCAATCTCACTCTCCCACTCAGTCTCACTCTCGCAGCCCCTCTCACTTTCCCACTTCCTCTCAATCTCCCTCTCCCACTCAGTCTCACGCTCACAGTCCCTTGCACTTTCCCACTCACTCTCAATCTCCCTCTCCCACTCAGTCTCACTCTCGCAGCCCCTCTCACTTTCCCACTTCCTCTCAGTCTCCCTCTCCCACTCAGTCTCACTCTCACAGTACCTCGCACTTTCCCACTCTCTCTCAATCTCCCTCTCCCACTCAGTCTCATCTCACAGCCTCTCTCACTTTGCAACTGCCTCTCAATTTCCCTCTCCCACTCAGTCTCACTTTCCAGCCACTCTCACTTACCCACTCCCTCACAATCTCCCTCTCCCACTCAGTCACACTCTCTCAGCCCCTCTCACTTTCTCACTCCCTCTCAATCTCCCTCTCCCACTCAGTCTCACTCTCACAGCTCCTCTCACTTTCCCACTTCCTCTCAATCTCCCTCTCCCACACAGTCTCACTCTCCCACTCCCTCTCAATCTCCCTCTCCCACTCAGTCTCACTCTCGCAGCCAATCACTTTCCTACTTCCTCTCAATCTCCCCCTGCCACTCAGTCTCAGCCTCGCAGCCCCTCTCACTTTCCCACTTCCTCTCAATCTCCCTGTCCCATTCAGTCTCACTCTCGCAGCACCTCTCAATTTCCCACACCCTCTCAATCTCCCTCTCCCAGTCAGTCTCACTCTCGCAGCCCCTCTCGCTTTCCCACTCTCTCTCAATCTCCCTCTCCCACTCAGTCTCACTCTCGCGGCCCCTTTCACTCTCCCACACTCTCTCAATCTCCCTCTCCCTCTCGCAGCCCATCTCACTTTCCCACTCCATCTCAATCTCCCTCTCCCACTCACTCTCGCAGCCCCTCTCACTTTCCCACACTCTCTCAATCTCCCTCCCACTCAGTCTCACTCTTGCAGACCCTCTCACATTCCAACTCCCTCTCAATCTCCCTCTCGCACTCAGTCTCACTCTCGCAGCCCCTCTCACTTTCCCCCTCTCTCCCAATCTCCCTCACCCACTCAGTCTCACTCTCGCAGCCCCTCGCACTTTCCAACTCCCTCACAATCTCCCTCCCACTCAGTCTCACTCTCGCAGCCTCTCACACTTTCCCACTCCCTCTCAATCTCCCTGTCCCGCTCAGTCTCACTCTTCAACTCTCTCTCAATCTCCCTCTCCCACACAGTCTCACTTTCCCACTCCCTCTGAATCTCCCTCTCCGACTCACTCTCGCAGCCTCTCTCACTTTCACACTCCCTCTCAATCTCCCTCTACCACTCACTATCACAGCCCCTCTCACTTTCCCACTCCCTCTCAATCTCCTTCCCGCTCAGTCTCACACTCGCAGCCCCACTCACTTTCCCACAGCCTCTCAATCTCCCTCTCCCAGTCAGTCTCACTCTCGCTGCCCCTCTCACTTTCTCCCTCTCTCCCAATCTCCCTCGTCCTCTCAGTCTCACTCTCGCAGCCCCTCTCACTTTCCAACTCTCTCTCAATCTCCCTCTCCCACTCAGTCTAACTCTCTCAGCGCCTCTCACTTTCTCACTCCATCTCAATCTCACTCTCCCACTCAGTCTCACTCTCGCAGCCCCTCACACTTTCCCACTCCTTCTCAATCTCCCTGTCCCACTCAACCTCACTCTCCAACTCCCGCTCAATCTCCCTCTCCCACTCAGTCTCACTCTCGCAGCTACTCACACTTTCCAACTCCCTCTCAATCTCCCACTCCCACTCAGTCTCACTCTCTCAGCTCCTCTCACTTTCCCACTCCCTCTCAATCTCCCTGTCCCACTCAGTCAGACTCTCGCAGTCCCTCTCACTTTCCCACTCCCTCTCAAATACATTCTCCCACTCAGTCTCACTCTTGCAGAACCTCTCTCCCTTTCCCACGCCCTCTCAATCTCCCTCTCCCACTCAGTCTCACTCTCGCAGCCACTCTCACTTTCCCACTCCCTCTCAATCTTCCTCTCCCGCTCAGTCTCACTCTCGCAGCCCCTCACACTTTCCCACTCCCTCTCAATCTCCCTGTCCCACTCAGTCTCACTCTCCCACTCTCTCGCAATCTCCCTCACCCACTCAGTCTCAGTCTCTCAGCCCCTCTCACTTTCCCACCCCCTCTCAATCTCCCTCTCCCGCTCAGTCTGACTCTCACAGCCCCTCACACTTTCCCACTCCCTCTCAATCTCCCTGTCCCACTCAGTCTCACTCTCCCACTCCCTCTCAATCTCCCTCTCCCATTCAGTCTCAATCTCGCGGCTACTCTCACTTTCCCACTCCTTCTCAATCTCCCTGTCCCATTCAGTCTCACTCTCGCAGCCCCTATCACTTCCCCACTCCCTCTCAATCTCCCTCTCGAACTCAGTCTCACTCTCGCAGGCACTCTCACTTTCCCACTCCCTCTCAATCTCCCTCTCCCACTCAGTCTCACTCTCGCAGCCCCTCACACTTTCCCAATCCCTCTCAATCTCCCTGTCCCACTCAGTCTCACTCTCACAGCTCCTCTCACTTTCCCACTTCCTCTCAATCTCCCTCTCCCACACAGTCTCACTCTCCCACTCCCTCTCAATCTCCCTCTCCCACTCAGTCTCACTCTCGCAGCCCCTCTCACTTTCCAACTCCCTCTCAATCTCCCACTCCCACTCAGTCTCACTCTCTCAGCACCTCTCACTTTCCCACTCTCTCTCTCAATCTCCCTCTCCCACTCAGTCACACTCTTGCAGCCCCTCTCACATTCCAACTCCCTCTCAATCTCCCTCTCGCACTCAGTCTCACTCTCGCAGCCCCTCTCACTTTCCCCCTCTCTCGCAATCTCCCTCGCCCACTCAGTCACACTCTCGCAGCCCCTCTCACTTTCCAACTCCCTCTCAATCTCCCTCTCCCACTCAGTCTCACTCTCGCAGCACCTCTCACTTTCTCACTTCCTCTCAATCTCCCTCTCCCACTCAGTCTCACTCTCGCAGCCCCTCACACTTTCCCACTCCCTCTCAATCTCCCTGTCCCGCTCAGTCTCACTCTTCCACTCTCTCTCAATCTCCCTCTCCCACTCAATCTCACTCTCACAGCCCCCTCACTTGCCCACACTCTCTCAAACTCCATCTCCCGCTCAGTCACACACTCGCAGCCCCTCTCACTTTCCCACACCCTCTCAATCTCCATCTCCCAGTCAGTCTCACTCTCCCTTTCCCCCTCTCTCTCAATCTCCCTCTCCCACTCAGTTTCACTCTCGCAGCCCCTCTCACTTTCCCACACCCTCTCAATCTCCCTCTCCCAGTCAGTCTCACTCTCGCTTTCCCCCTCTCTCTCAATCTCCCTCTCCCACTCAGTTTCACTCTCGCAGCCCCTCTCAGTTTCCAACTCCCTCTCAATCTCCCTCTCGCACTCAGTCTCACTCTCGCTGCCCCTCTCACTTTCTCCCTCTCTCCCAATCTCCCTCGTCCTCTCAGTCTCACTCTCGCAGCCCCTCTCACTTTGCAACTCTCTCTCAATCTCCCTCTCCAACTCAGTCTAACTCTCTCAGCGCCTCTCACATTCTCACTCCATCTCAATCTCACTCTCCCACTCAATCTCACTCTCGCAGCCCCTCACACTTTCCCACTCCCTCGCAATCTCCCTGTCCCACTCAGTCTCACTCTACCACTCTCTCTCAATCTCCCTCTCCCACTGAGTCTCACTCTCGCAGCTACTCTCACTTTCCCACTCCCTCTCAATCTCCCTCTCCCATTCAGTCTCATTCTCACAGCCCCTCTCACTTACCCACTCCCTCTCAATCTCCCTCTCCCACTCAGTCTCACTCTCGCAGCCTCTCTCACTTTCCCACTCCCTCTCAATCTCCCTCTCCCACTCAGTCTCTCTCGCAGCCCCTCTCGCTTTCCCACTCTCTCTCAATCTCCCTCTCCCACTCAGTCTCACTCTCGCAGCCCCTCTCACTTTCCCACTTCCTCTCAATCTCCCTCTCCCACTCAGTCTCACTCTCGCAGCCACTCGCACTTTCCCACTCACTCTCAATCTCCCTCTCCCACTCAGTCTTACTCTGGCAGCCCCTCTCACTTTCCCACTTCCTCTCAGTCTCCCTCTCCCACTCAGTCTCACTCTCGCAGCCTCTCTCACTTTGCAACTGCCTCTCAATTTCCCTCTCCCACTCAGTCTCACTTTCCAGCCACTCTCACTTACCCACTCCCTCTCAATCTCCCTGTCCCGCTCAGTCTCACTCTTCCACTCTCTCTCAATCTCCCTCTCCCACTCAATCTCACTCTCACAGCCCCCTCACTTGCCCACACTCTCTCAAACTCCATCTCCCGCTCAGTCTCACACTCGCAGCCCCTCTCACTTTCCCACACCCTCTCAATCTCCCTCTCCCAGTCAGTCTCACTCTCGCTTTCCCACTCTCTCTCAATCTCCCTCTCCCACTCAGTTTCACTCTCGCTGCCCCTCTCAGTTTCCAACTCCCTCTCAATCTCCCTCTCGCACTCAGTCTCACTCTCGCTGCCCCTCTCACTTTCTCCCTCTCTCCCAATCTCCCTCGTCCTCTCAGTCTCACTCTCGCAGCCCCTCTCACTTTCCAACTCTCTCTCAATCTCCCTCTCCCACTCAGTCTAACTCTCTCAGCGCCTCTCACTTTCTCACTCCATCTCAATCTCACTCTCCCACTCAGTCTCACTCTCGCAGCCCCTCTCACTTTCCCACTTCCTCTCAATCTCCCTCTCCCACTCAGTCTCACGCTCACAGTCCCTTGCACTTTCCCACTCACTCTCAATCTCCCTCTCCCACTCAGTCTCACTCTCGCAGCCCCTCTCACTTTCCCACTTCCTCTCAGTCTCCCTCTCCCACTCAGTCTCACTCTCACAGTACCTCGCACTTTCCCACTCTCTCTCAATCTCCCTCTCCCACTCAGTCTCATCTCACAGCCTCTCTCACTTTGCAACTGCCTCTCAATTTCCCTCTCCCACTCAGTCTCACTTTCCAGCCACTCTCACTTACCCACTCCCTCACAATCTCCCTCTCCCACTCAGTCACACTCTCTCAGCCCCTCTCACTTTCTCACTCCCTCTCAATCTCCCTCTCCCACTCAGTCTCACTCTCACAGCTCCTCTCACTTTCCCACTTCCTCTCAATCTCCCTCTCCCACACAGTCTCACTCTCCCACTCCCTCTCAATCTCCCTCTCCCACTCAGTCTCACTCTCGCAGCCAATCACTTTCCTACTTCCTCTCAATCTCCCCCTGCCACTCAGTCTCAGCCTCGCAGCCCCTCTCACTTTCCCACTTCCTCTCAATCTCCCTGTCCCATTCAGTCTCACTCTCGCAGCACCTCTCAATTTCCCACACCCTCTCAATCTCCCTCTCCCAGTCAGTCTCACTCTCGCAGCCCCTCTCGCTTTCCCACTCTCTCTCAATCTCCCTCTCCCACTCAGTCTCACTCGCGGCCCCTTTCACTCTCCCACACTCTCTCAATCTCCCTCTCCCTCTCGCAGCCCATCTCACTTTCCCACTCCATCTCAATCTCCCTCTCCCACTCACTCTCGCAGCCCCTCTCACTTTCCCACACTCTCTCAATCTCCCTCCCACTCAGTCTCACTCTTGCAGACCCTCTCACATTCCAACTCCCTCTCAATCTCCCTCTCGCACTCAGTCTCACTCTCGCAGCCCCTCTCACTTTCCCCCTCTCTCCCAATCTCCCTCACCCACTCAGTCTCACTCTCGCAGCCCCTCGCACTTTCCAACTCCCTCACAATCTCCCTCCCACTCAGTCTCACTCTCGCAGCCTCTCACACTTTCCCACTCCCTCTCAATCTCCCTGTCCCGCTCAGTCTCACTCTTCAACTCTCTCTCAATCTCCCTCTCCCACTCAGTCTCACTCTCACAGCCCCCTCACTTTCCCCCTCTCTCCCAATCTCCCTCGCCCACTCAGTCTCACTCTCGCAGCCCCTCTCACATTCCAACTCTCTCTCAATCTCCCTCTCGCACTCAGTCTCACTCTCGCAGCCCTTCTCACTTTCCCCCTCTCTCCCAATCTCCCTCGCCCACTCAGTCTCACTCTCGCAGCCCCTCTCACTTTCCAACTCCCTCACAATCTCCCTCCCACTCAGTCTCACTCTCTCAGCGCCTCTCACTTTCACACTTCCTCTCAATCTCCCGCTCCCACTCAGTCTCACTCTCGCAGCCCCTCTCACTTTCCCACTCCCTCTCAATCTCCCTCTCCCACTCAGTCACACTCACTCAGCCCCTCTCACTTTCTCACTCCCTCACAATCTCCCTCTCCCACTCAGTCTCACTCTCACAGCTCCTCTCACTTTCCCACTTCCTCTCAATCTCCATCTCCCACACAGTCTCACTCTCCCACTCCCTCTCAATCTCCCTCTCCCACTCAGTCTCACTCTCGCAGCCAATCACTTTCTACTTCCTCTCAATCTCCCCCTGCCACTCAGTCTCAGCCTCGCAGCTACTCTCACTTTCCCACTCCCTCTCAATTTCCCTCTCCCATTCAGTCACATTCTCGCAGCCCCTCTCACTTACCCGCTCCCTCTCAATCTCCCTCTCCAACTGAGTCTCACTCTCGCAAGCACTCTCCCTTTCCCACTCCCTCTCAATCTCCCTCTCCCACTCAGTCTCACTCTCGCAGCCTCTCTCACTTTCCCACTCCCTCCCAATCTCCCTCTCCAACAGAGTCTCACTCTTGCGGCCCCTCTCACTTTTCCACTCCCAATAAATCTGCCCCTCGCACTCAGTCTCACTCTCACAGCCCCTCTCACTTTCCCACTCCCTCTGAATCTCCCTCTCCGACTCACTCTCGCAGCCTCTCTCACTTTCACACTCGCTCTCAATCTCCCTCTACCACTCACTATCACAGCCCCTCTCACTTTGCCACTCCCTCTCAATCACCTTCCCACTCAGTCTCACTCTCGCAACCCTCTCACATTCCAACTCCCTCTCAATCTCCCTCTCGCACTCAGTCTCACTCTCGCTGCCCTTCTCACTTTCCCCCTCTCTCCCAATCTCCCTCGTTCTCTCAGTCTCACTCTCGCAGCCCCTCTCACTTTCCAACCCTCTCTCAATCTCCCTCTCCCACTCAGTCTCACTCTCTCAGCGCCTCTCACTTTCTCACTCCATCTCAATCTCACTCTCCCATTCAGTCTCATTCTCGCAGCCCCTCTCACTTACACACTCCCTCTCAATCTCCCTCTCCAACTCAATCTCACTCTCCCACTCTCTCTCAATCTCCATCTCCCACTCAGTCTCACTCTCGCAGCTACTCTCACTTTCCCACTCCCTCTCAATCTCCCTCTCCCACTCAGTCTCACTCTCACAGCCCCTCTCACTTTCCCACTCCCTCTCAATCTCCCTCTCCCACTCAGTCTCACTCTCGCAGCTACTCTCACTTTCCCACTCCCTCTCAATTTCCCTCTCCCATTCAGTCTCATTCTCGCAGCCCCTCTCACTTACCCGCTCCCTCTCAATCTACCTCTCCAACTGAGTCTCACTCTCGCAAGCACTCTCACTTTCCCACTCCCTCTCAATCTCCCTCTCCCACTCAGTCTCACTCTCGCAGCCTCTCTCACTTTCCCACTCCCTCTCAATCTCCCTCTCCAACAGAGTCTCACTCTTGCAGCCCCTCTCACTTTCCCACTCCCTCTCAATCTCCCTCTCCAACAGAGTCTCACTCTCGCAGCCCCTCTCACTTTCCCACTCCCTCTCAATCTCCTTCTCCCACTCAGTCTCACTCTCGCTGCTCCTCTCAATTTCCCACATTCTCAAACTCCATCTCCCGCTCAGTCTCACACTCGCATCCCCTCTCACTTTCCCACTCCCTCTCAATCTCCTTCTCATACTCAGTCTCACTCTCGCAGCCTCTCTCACTTTCCCACTCCCTCTCACTCTCCCTCTCCCATTCAGTCTCATTCTCGCAGCCCCTCTCACTTTCCCACTCCCTCTCAATCTCCTTCTCCCACTCAGTATCACTCTCGCTGCTCCTCTCAATTTCCCACATTCTCAAACTCCATCTCCCGCTCAGTCTCACACTCGCAGCCCCTCTCACTTTCCCACACCCTCTCAATCTCCCTCTCCCACTCAGTCTCACACTCGCTGCCCCTCTCACTTTCTCACTCCCTCTCAATCTCCCTCTCCCATTCAGTCTCATTCTTGCAGCCCCTCTCACTTACACACTCCCTCTCAATCTCCCTCTCCAACTCAGTCTCACTCTCCCACTCTCACTCAATCTCCCTGTCCCACTCAGTCTCACTCTCCCACTCTCTCTCAATCTCCCTCTCCCACTCAGTCTCACTCTCGCAGCTACTCTCACTTTCCCACTCCCTCTCAATCTCCCTCTCCCACTCAGTCTCACTCTCACAGCCCCTCTCACTTTCCCACTCCCTCTCAATCTCCCTCTCCCACTCAGTCTCACTCTCGCAGCTACTCTCACTTTCCCACTCCCTCTCAATCTCCCACTCCCATTCAGTCTCATTCTCGCAGCCCCTCTCACTTACCCGGTCCCTCTCAATCTCCCTCTCCAACTGAGTCTCACTCTCGCAAGCACTCTCACTTTCCCACTCCCTCTCAATCTCCCTCTCCCACTCAGTCTCACTCTCGCAGCCCCTCTCACTTACCCACTCCCTCTCAATCTCCCTCTCCCACTCAGTCTCACTCTCTCAGCGCCTCTCACTTTCCCACTCCCTCTCAATCTCCCTCTCCCACTCAGTCTCACTCTCTCAGCGCCTCTCACTTTCTCACTCCATCTCAATCTCCCTCCCACTCAGTCTCACTCTCTCAGCGCCTCTCACTTTCCCACTCCCTCTCAATCTCCCTCTCCCACTCAGTCTCACTCTCACAGCCTCTCTCACTTTCCCACACCCTCTCAATCTCCCTCTCCCACTCAGTCTCACACTCGCAGCCCCTCTCACTTTCTCACTCCCTCTCAATCTCCCTCTCCCACTCAGTCTCACTCTCGCAGCCCCTCGCACTTTCGCACTCACTCTCAATTTCCTTCTCCCACTCAGTCTCACTCTCGTAGCTCCTCTCAATTTCCCACACCCTCTCAATCTCCCTCTCCCACTCAGTCTCACACTCGCAGCCCCTCTCACTTTCTCACTCCCTCTCAATCTCCCTCTCCCACTCAGTCTCACATTCCCACTCCCTCTCAATCTCCCTCTCCCACTCAGTCTCACACTCGCAGCCCCTCTCACTTTCTCACTCCCTCTCAATCTCCCTCTCCCATTCAGTCTCATTCTCGCAGCCCCTCTCACTTACACACTCCCTCTCAATCTCCCTCTCCAACTCAGTCTCACTCTCCCACTCTCTCTCAATCTCCCTGTCCCACTCAGTCTCACTCTCCCACTCTCTCTCAATCTCCCTCTCCCACTCAGTCTCACTCTCGCAGCTACTCTCACTTTCCCACTCCCTCTCAATCTCCCTCTCCCACTCAGTCTCACTCTCACAGCCCCTCTCACTTTCCCACTCACTCTCAATCTCCCTCTCCCACTCAGTCTCACTCTCGCAGCTACTCTCACTTTCCCACTCCCTCTCAATCTCCCTCTCCCATTCAGTCTCATTCTCGCAGCCCCTCTCACTTACCCGGTCCCTCTCAATCTCCCTCTCCAACTGAGTCTCACTCTCGCAAGCACTCTCACTTTCCCACTCCATCTCAATCTCCCTCCCACTCAGTCTCACTCTCGCAGCCTCTCTCACTTTCCCACTCCCTCTCAATCTCCTTCTCCCACTCAGTCTCACTCTCCCACTCTCTCTCAATCTCCCTTTCCCACTCAGTCTCACTCTCACAGCCCCTCACACTTTCCCACTCCCTCTCAATCTCCCTGACCCACTCAGTCTCACTCTCCCACTCTCTCTCAATCTCCCTCTCCCACTCAGTCTCACTCTCTCAGCGCCTCTTACTTTCCCACTCCCTCTCAATCTCCTTCTCCCACTCAGTCTCATTCTCGCAGCCCCTCTCACTTTCCCACTCCCTCTCAATCTCACTGTCCCACTCAGTCTCACTCTCGCAGCTCCTCTCAATTTCCCACATTCTCAAACTCCATCTCCCGCTCAGTCTCACACTCGCAGCCCCTCTCACTTTCCCACACCCTCTCAATCTCCCTCTCCCAGTCAGTCTCACTCTCGCAGCCCCTCTCACTTTCCCACTCCCTCTCAATCTCCCTCTCCCACTCAGTCTCACTCTCGCAGCCCCTCTCACTTTCCCACTCTCTCTCAATCTCCCTCTCCCAGTCAGTCTCACTCTCGCAGCCTCTATCACTTTCCCACACTCTCTCAATCTCCCTCTCCCACTCAGTCTCACTCTCGCAGCCCCTCTCACTTTCCCACTCTCTCTCAATCTCCCTCTCCCACTCAGTCTCACTCTCGCAGCCCCTCTCACTTTCCCACACCCTCTCAATCTCCCTCTCCCACTCAGTCTCACTCTCGCAGCTACTCTCACTTTCCCACTCCCTCTCAATTTCCCTCTCCCATTCAGTCTCATTCTCGCAGCCCCTCTCACTTACCCGCTCCCTCTCAATCTCCCTCTCCAACTGAGTCTCACTCTGGCAAGCACTCTCACTTTCCCACTCCCTCTCAATCTCCCTCTCCCACTCAGTCTCACTCTCGCAGCCTCTCTCACTTTCCCACCCCCTCTCAATCTCCCTCTCCAACAGAGTCTCACTCTTGCAGCCCCTCTCACTTTCCCACTCCCTCTCAATCTCCCTCTCCAACAGAGTCTCACTCTCGCAGCCGCTCTCACTTTCCCACTCCCTCTCAATCTCCTTCTCCCACTCAGTCTCACTCTCGCTGCTCCTCTCAATTTCCCACATTCTCAAACTCCATCTCCCGCTCAGTCTCACACTCGCATCCCCTCTCACTTTCCCACTCCCTCTCAATCTCCTTCTCCCACTCAGTCTCACTCTCGCAGCCTCTCTCACTTTCCCACTCCCTCTCAATCTCCTTCTCCCACTCAGTCTCACTCTCGCAAGCACTCTCACTTTCCCACTCCCTCTCACTCTCCCTCTCCCACTCAGTCTCACTCTCGCAGCCTCTCTCACTTTCCCACTCCCACTCAATCTCCCTCTCCCATTCAGTCTCATTCTCGCAGCCCCTCTCACTTACCCACTCCCTCTCAATCTCCCTCTCCAACTGAGTCTCACTCTCGCAAGCACTCTCACTTTCCCACTCCCTCTCAATCTCCCTCTCCCACTCAGTCTCGCTCTCACAGCTCCTCTCACTTTCCCACTCCCTCTCAATCAACCTCTCCAACAGAGTCTCACTCTCGCAGCCCCTCTCACTTTCCCACTCCCTCTCAATCTCCTTCTCCCACGCAGTATCACTCTCGCTGCTCCTCTCAATTTCCCACATTCTCAAACTCCATCTCCCGCTCAGTCTCACACTCGCAGCCCCTCTCACTTTCCCACACCCTCTCAATCTCCCTCTCCCACTCAGTCTCACACTCGCTGCCCCTCTCACTTTCTCACTCCCTCTCAATCTCCCTCTCCCATTCAGTCTCATTCTCGCAGCCCCTCTCACTTACACACTCCCTCTCAATCTCCCTCTCCAACTCAGTCTCACTCTCCCACTCTCTCTCAATCTCCCTGTCCCACTCAGTCTCACTCTCCCACTCTCTCTCAATCTCCCTCTCCCACTCAGTCTCACTCTCGCAGCTACTCTCACTTTCCCACTCCCTCTCAATCTCCCTCTCCCACTCAGTCTCACTCTCACAGCCCCTCTCACTTTCCCACTCCCTCTCAATCTCCCTCTCCCACTCAGTCTCACTCTCGCAGCTACTCTCACTTTCCCACTCCCTCTCAATCTCCCTCTCCCATTCAGTCTCATTCTCGCAGCCCCTCTCACTTACCCGGTCCCTCTCAATCTCCCTCTCCAACTGAGTCTCACTCTCGCAAGCACTCTCACTTTCCCACTCCCTCTCAATCTCCCTCTCCCACTCAGTCTCACTCTCGCAGCCCCTCTCACTTACCCACTCCCTCTCAATCTCCCTCTCCCACTCAGTCTCACTCTCTCAGCGCCTCTCACTTTCCCACTCCCTCTCAATCTCCCTCTCCCACTCAGTCTCACTCTCTCAGCGCCTCTCACTTTCTCACTCCATCTCAATCTCCCTCCCACTCAGTCTCACTCTCTCAGCGCCTCTCACTTTCCCACTCCCTCTCAATCTCCCTCTCCCACTCAGTCTCACTCTCACAGCCTCTCTCACTTTCCCACACCCTCTCAATCTCCCTCTCCCACTCAGTCTCACACTCGCAGCCCCTCTCACTTTCTCACTCCCTCTCAATCTCCCTCTCCCACTCAGTCTCACTCTCGCAGCCCCTCGCACTTTCCCACTCACTCTCAATTTCCTTCTCCCACTCAGTCTCACTCTCGCAGCTCCTCTCAATTTCCCACACCCTCTCAATCTCCCTCTCCCACTCAGTCTCACACTCGCAGCCCCTCTCACTTTCTCACTCCCTCTCAATCTCCCTCTCCCACTCAGTCTCACACTCCCACTCCCTCTCAATCTCCCTCTCCCACTCAGTCTCACACTCGCAGCCCCTCTCACTTTCTCACTCCCTCTCAATCTCCCTCTCCCATTCAGTCTCATTCTCGCAGCCCCTCTCACTTACACAATCCCTCTCAATCTCCCTCTCCAACTCAGTCTCACTCTCCCACTCTCTCTCAATCTCCCTGTCCCACTCAGTCTCACTCTCCCACTCTCTCTCAATCTCCCTCTCCCACTCAGTCTCACTCTCGCAGCTACTCTCACTTTCCCACTCCCTCTCAATCTCCCTCTCCCACTCAGTCTCACTCTCACAGCCCCTCTCACTTTCCCACTCCCTCTCAATCTCCCTCTCCCACTCAGTCTCACTCTCGCAGCTACTCTCACTTTCCCACTCCCTCTCAATCTCCCTCTCCCATTCAGTCTCATTCTCGCAGCCCCTATCACTTACCCGGTCCCTCTCAATCTCCCTCTCCAACTGAGTCTCACTCTCGCAAGCACTCTCACTTTCCCACTCCATCTCAATCTCCCTCCCACTCAGTCTCACTCTCGCAGCCTCTCTCACTTTCCCACTCCCTCTCAATCTCCTTCTCCCACTCAGTCTCACTCTCCCACTCTCTCTCAATCTCCCTGTCCCACTCAGTCTCACTCTCCCACTCTCTCTCAATCTCCCTCTCCCACTCAGTCTCACTCTCGCAGCTACTCTCACTTTCCCACTCCCTCTCAATCTCCCTCTCCCACTCAGTCTCACTCTCACAGCCCCTCTCACTTTCCCACTCCCTCTCAATCTCCCTCTCCCACTCAGTCTCACTCTCGCAGCTACTCTCACTTTCCCACTCCCTCTCAATCTCCCTCTCCCATTCAGTCTCATTCTCGCAGCCCCTCTCACTTACCCGGTCCCTCTCAATCTCCCTCTCCAACTGAGTCTCACTCTCGCAAGCACACTCACTTTCCCACTCCCTCTCAATCTCCCTCTCCCACTCAGTCTCACTCTCGCAGCCCCTCTCACTTACCCACTCCCTCTCAATCTCCCTCTCCCACTCAGTCTCACTCTCTCAGCGCCTCTCACTTTCCCACTCCCTCTCAATCTCCCTCTCCCACTCAGTCTCACTCTCTCAGCGCCTCTCACTTTCTCACTCCATCTCAATCTCCCTCCCACTCAGTCTCACTCTCTCAGCGCCTCTCACTTTCCCATTCCCTCTCAATCTCCCTCTCCCACTCAGTCTCACTCTCACAGCCTCTCTCACTTTCCCACACCCTCTCAATCTCCCTCTCCCACTCAGTCTCACACTCGCAGCCCCTCTCACTTTCTCACTCCCTCTCAATCTCCCTCTCCCACTCAGTCTCACTCTCGCAGCCCCTCGCACTTTCCCACTCACTCTCAATTTCCTTCTCCCACTCAGTCTCACTCTCGCAGCTCCTCTCAATTTCCCACACCCTCTCAATCTCCCTCTCCCACTCAGTCTCACACTCGCAGCCCCTCTCACTTTCTCACTCCCTCTCAATCTCCCTCTCCCACTCAGTCTCACACTCCCACTCCCTCTCAATCTCCCTCTCCCACTCAGTCTCACACTCGCAGCCCCTCTCACTTTCTCACTCCCTCTCAATCTCCCTCTCCCATTCAGTCTCATTCTCGCAGCCCCTCTCACTTACACAATCCCTCTCAATCTCCCTCTCCAACTCAGTCTCACTCTCCCACTCTCTCTCAATCTCCCTGTCCCACTCAGTCTCACTCTCCCACTCTCTCTCAATCTCCCTCTCCCACTCAGTCTCACTCTCGCAGCTACTCTCACTTTCCCACTCCCTCTCAATCTCCCTCTCCCACTCAGTCTCACTCTCACAGCCCCTCTCACTTTCCCACTCCCTCTCAATCTCCCTCTCCCACTCAGTCTCACTCTCGCAGCTACTCTCACTTTCCCACTCCCTCTCAATCTCCCTCTCCCATTCAGTCTCATTCTCGCAGCCCCTATCACTTACCCGGTCCCTCTCAATCTCCCTCTCCAACTGAGTCTCACTCTCGCAAGCACTCTCACTTTCCCACTCCATCTCAATCTCCCTCCCACTCAGTCTCACTCTCGCAGCCTCTCTCACTTTCCCACTCCCTCTCAATCTCCTTCTCCCACTCAGTCTCACTCTCCCACTCTCTCTCAATCTCCCTTTCCCACTCAGTCTCACTCTCACAGCCCCTCACACTTTCCCACTCCCTCTCAATCTCCCTGACCCACTCAGTCTCACTCTCCCACTCTCCCACTCTCTCTCAATCTCCCTCTCCCACTCAGTCTCACTCTCTCAGCGCCTCTTACTTTCCCACTCCCTCTCAATCTCCTTCTCCCACTCAGTCTCATTCTCGCAGCCCCTCTCACTTTCCCACTCCCTCTCAATCTCACTGTCCCACTCAGTCTCACTCTCGCAGCTCCTCTCAATTTCCCACATTCTCAAACTCCATCTCCCGCTCAGTCTCACACTCGCAGCCCCTCTCACTTTCCCACACCCTCTCAATCTCCCTCTCCCAGTCAGTCTCACTCTCGCAGCCCCTCTCACTTTCCCACTCCCTCTCAATCTCCCTCTCCCACTCAGTCTCACTCTCGCAGCCCCTCTCACTTTCCCACTCTCTCTCAATCTCCCTCTCCCAGTCAGTCTCACTCTCGCAGCCTCTATCACTTTCCCACACTCTCTCAATCTCCCTCTCCCACTCAGTCTCACTCTCGCAGCCCCTCTCACTTTCCCACTCTCTCTCAATCTCCCTCTCCCACTCAGTCTCACTCTCGCAGCCCCTCTCACTTTCCCACACCCTCTCAATCTCCCTGTCCCACTCAGTCTCACTCTCGCAGCTCCTCTCAATTTCCCACTCCCTCCCAATCTCCCTCTCCCACTCAGTCTCACTCTCGCAGCTCCTCTCAATTTCCCACATTCTCAAACTCCATCTCCCACTCAGTCTCACTCTCCCACTCTCTCTCAATCTCCCTTTCCCACTCAGTCTCACTCTCACAGCCCCTCACACTTTCCCACTCCCTCTCAATCTCCCTGACCCACTCAGTCTCACTCTCCCACTCTCTCTCAATCTCCCTCTCCCACTCAGTCTCACTCTCGCAGCCTCTCTCACTTTCCCACCCCCTCTCAATCTCCCTCTCCAACAGAGTCTCACTCTTGCAGCCCCTCTCACTTTCCCACTCCCTCTCAATCTCCCTCTCCAACAGAGTCTCACTCTCGCAGCCGCTCTCACTTTCCCACTCCCTCTCAATCTCCTTCTCCCACTCAGTCTCACTCTCGCTGCTCCTCTCAATTTCCCACATTCTCAAACTCCATCTCCCGCTCAGTCTCACACTCGCATCCCCTCTCACTTTCCCACTCCCTCTCAATCTCCTTCTCCCACTCAGTCTCACTCTCGCAGCCTCTCTCACTTTCCCACTCCCTCTCAATCTCCTTCTCCCACTCAGTCTCACTCTCGCAAGCACTCTCACTTTCCCACTCCCTCTCACTCTCCCTCTCCCACTCAGTCTCACTCTCGCAGCCTCTCTCACTTTCCCACTCCCACTCAATCTCCCTCTCCCATTCAGTCTCATTCTCGCAGCCCCTCTCACTTACCCACTCCCTCTCAATCTCCCTCTCCAACTGAGTCTCACTCTCGCAAGCACTCTCACTTTCCCACTCCCTCTCAATCTCCCTCTCCCACTCAGTCTCGCTCTCACAGCTCCTCTCACTTTCCCACTCCCTCTCAATCAACCTCTCCAACAGAGTCTCACTCTCGCAGCCCCTCTCACTTTCCCACTCCCTCTCAATCTCCTTCTCCCACGCAGTATCACTCTCGCTGCTCCTCTCAATTTCCCACATTCTCAAACTCCATCTCCCGCTCAGTCTCACACTCGCAGCCCCTCTCACTTTCCCACACCCTCTCAATCTCCCTCTCCCACTCAGTCTCACACTCGCTGCCCCTCTCACTTTCTCACTCCCTCTCAATCTCCCTCTCCCATTCAGTCTCATTCTCGCAGCCCCTCTCACTTACACACTCCCTCTCAATCTCCCTCTCCAACTCAGTCTCACTCTCCCACTCTCTCTCAATCTCCCTGTCCCACTCAGTCTCACTCTCCCACTCTCTCTCAATCTCCCTCTCCCACTCAGTCTCACTCTCGCAGCTACTCTCACTTTCCCACTCCCTCTCAATCTCCCTCTCCCACTCAGTCTCACTCTCACAGCCCCTCTCACTTTCCCACTCCCTCTCAATCTCCCTCTCCCACTCAGTCTCACTCTCGCAGCTACTCTCACTTTCCCACTCCCTCTCAATCTCCCTCTCCCATTCAGTCTCATTCTCGCAGCCCCTCTCACTTACCCGGTCCCTCTCAATCTCCCTCTCCAACTGAGTCTCACTCTCGCAAGCACTCTCACTTTCCCACTCCCTCTCAATCTCCCTCTCCCACTCAGTCTCACTCTCGCAGCCCCTCTCACTTACCCACTCCCTCTCAATCTCCCTCTCCCACTCAGTCTCACTCTCTCAGCGCCTCTCACTTTCCCACTCCCTCTCAATCTCCCTCTCCCACTCAGTCTCACTCTCTCAGCGCCTCTCACTTTCTCACTCCATCTCAATCTCCCTCCCACTCAGTCTCACTCTCTCAGCGCCTCTCACTTTCCCACTCCCTCTCAATCTCCCTCTCCCACTCAGTCTCACTCTCACAGCCTCTCTCACTTTCCCACACCCTCTCAATCTCCCTCTCCCACTCAGTCTCACACTCGCAGCCCCTCTCACTTTCTCACTCCCTCTCAATCTCCCTCTCCCACTCAGTCTCACTCTCGCAGCCCCTCGCACTTTCCCACTCACTCTCAATTTCCTTCTCCCACTCAGTCTCACTCTCGCAGCTCCTCTCAATTTCCCACACCCTCTCAATCTCCCTCTCCCACTCAGTCTCACACTCGCAGCCCCTCTCACTTTCTCACTCCCTCTCAATCTCCCTCTCCCACTCAGTCTCACACTCCCACTCCCTCTCAATCTCCCTCTCCCACTCAGTCTCACACTCGCAGCCCCTCTCACTTTCTCACTCCCTCTCAATCTCCCTCTCCCATTCAGTCTCATTCTCGCAGCCCCTCTCACTTACACAATCCCTCTCAATCTCCCTCTCCAACTCAGTCTCACTCTCCCACTCTCTCTCAATCTCCCTGTCCCACTCAGTCTCACTCTCCCACTCTCTCTCAATCTCCCTCTCCCACTCAGTCTCACTCTCGCAGCTACTCTCACTTTCCCACTCCCTCTCAATCTCCCTCTCCCACTCAGTCTCACTCTCACAGCCCCTCTCACTTTCCCACTCCCTCTCAATCTCCCTCTCCCACTCAGTCTCACTCTCGCAGCTACTCTCACTTTCCCACTCCCTCTCAATCTCCCTCTCCCATTCAGTCTCATTCTCGCAGCCCCTATCACTTACCCGGTCCCTCTCAATCTCCCTCTCCAACTGAGTCTCACTCTCGCAAGCACTCTCACTTTCCCACTCCATCTCAATCTCCCTCCCACTCAGTCTCACTCTCGCAGCCTCTCTCACTTTCCCACTCCCTCTCAATCTCCTTCTCCCACTCAGTCTCACTCTCCCACTCTCTCTCAATCTCCCTGTCCCACTCAGTCTCACTCTCCCACTCTCTCTCAATCTCCCTCTCCCACTCAGTCTCACTCTCGCAGCTACTCTCACTTTCCCACTCCCTCTCAATCTCCCTCTCCCACTCAGTCTCACTCTCACAGCCCCTCTCACTTTCCCACTCCCTCTCAATCTCCCTCTCCCACTCAGTCTCACTCTCGCAGCTACTCTCACTTTCCCACTCCCTCTCAATCTCCCTCTCCCATTCAGTCTCATTCTCGCAGCCCCTCTCACTTACCCGGTCCCTCTCAATCTCCCTCTCCAACTGAGTCTCACTCTCGCAAGCACTCTCACTTTCCCACTCCCTCTCAATCTCCCTCTCCCACTCAGTCTCACTCTCGCAGCCCCTCTCACTTACCCACTCCCTCTCAATCTCCCTCTCCCACTCAGTCTCACTCTCTCAGCGCCTCTCACTTTCCCACTCCCTCTCAATCTCCCTCTCCCACTCAGTCTCACTCTCTCAGCGCCTCTCACTTTCTCACTCCATCTCAATCTCCCTCCCACTCAGTCTCACTCTCTCAGCGCCTCTCACTTTCCCATTCCCTCTCAATCTCCCTCTCCCACTCAGTCTCACTCTCACAGCCTCTCTCACTTTCCCACACCCTCTCAATCTCCCTCTCCCACTCAGTCTCACACTCGCAGCCCCTCTCACTTTCTCACTCCCTCTCAATCTCCCTCTCCCACTCAGTCTCACTCTCGCAGCCCCTCGCACTTTCCCACTCACTCTCAATTTCCTTCTCCCACTCAGTCTCACTCTCGCAGCTCCTCTCAATTTCCCACACCCTCTCAATCTCCCTCTCCCACTCAGTCTCACACTCGCAGCCCCTCTCACTTTCTCACTCCCTCTCAATCTCCCTCTCCCACTCAGTCTCACACTCCCACTCCCTCTCAATCTCCCTCTCCCACTCAGTCTCACACTCGCAGCCCCTCTCACTTTCTCACTCCCTCTCAATCTCCCTCTCCCATTCAGTCTCATTCTCGCAGCCCCTCTCACTTACACAATCCCTCTCAATCTCCCTCTCCAACTCAGTCTCACTCTCCCACTCTCTCTCAATCTCCCTGTCCCACTCAGTCTCACTCTCCCACTCTCTCTCAATCTCCCTCTCCCACTCAGTCTCACTCTCGCAGCTACTCTCACTTTCCCACTCCCTCTCAATCTCCCTCTCCCACTCAGTCTCACTCTCACAGCCCCTCTCACTTTCCCACTCCCTCTCAATCTCCCTCTCCCACTCAGTCTCACTCTCGCAGCTACTCTCACTTTCCCACTCCCTCTCAATCTCCCTCTCCCATTCAGTCTCATTCTCGCAGCCCCTATCACTTACCCGGTCCCTCTCAATCTCCCTCTCCAACTGAGTCTCACTCTCGCAAGCACTCTCACTTTCCCACTCCATCTCAATCTCCCTCCCACTCAGTCTCACTCTCGCAGCCTCTCTCACTTTCCCACTCCCTCTCAATCTCCTTCTCCCACTCAGTCTCACTCTCCCACTCTCTCTCAATCTCCCTTTCCCACTCAGTCTCACTCTCACAGCCCCTCACACTTTCCCACTCCCTCTCAATCTCCCTCTCCCAGTCAGTCTCACTCTCCCACTCTCCCACTCTCTCTCAATCTCCCTCTCCCACTCAGTCTCACTCTCTCAGCGCCTCTTACTTTCCCACTCCCTCTCAATCTCCTTCTCCCACTCAGTCTCATTCTCGCAGCCCCTCTCACTTTCCCACTCCCTCTCAATCTCACTGTCCCACTCAGTCTCACTCTCGCAGCTCCTCTCAATTTCCCACATTCTCAAACTCCATCTCCCGCTCAGTCTCACACTCGCAGCCCCTCTCACTTTCCCACACCCTCTCAATCTCCCTCTCCCAGTCAGTCTCACTCTCGCAGCCCCTCTCACTTTCCCACTCCCTCTCAATCTCCCTCTCCCACTCAGTCTCACTCTCGCAGCCCCTCTCACTTTCCCACTCTCTCTCAATCTCGCTCTCCCAGTCAGTCTCACTCTCGCAGCCTCTATCACTTTCCCACACTCTCTCAATCTCCCTCTCCCACTCAGTCTCACTCTCGCAGCCCCTCTCACTTTCCCACTCTCTCTCAATCTCCCTCTCCCACTCAGTCTCACTCTCGCAGCCCCTCTCACTTTCCCACACCCTCTCAATCTCCCTGTCCCACTCAGTCTCACTCTCGCAGCTCCTCTCAATTTCCCACTCCCTCCCAATCTCCCTCTCCCACTCAGTCTCACTCTCGCAGCTCCTCTCAATTTCCCACATTCTCAAACTCCATCTCCCACTCAGTCTCACTCTCCCACTCTCTCTCAATCTCCCTTTCCCACTCAGTCTCACTCTCACAGCCCCTCACACTTTCCCACTCCCTCTCAATCTCCCTGACCCACTCAGTCTCACTCTCCCACTCTCTCTCAATCTCCCTCTCCCACTCAGTCTCACTCTCTCAGCGCCTCTCACTTTCCCACTCCCTCTCAATGTCCTTCTCCCACTCAGTCTCATTCTCGCAGCCCCTCTCACTTTCCCACTCCCTCTCAATCTCACTGTCCCACTCAGTCTCACTCTCGCAGCTCCTCTCAATTTCCCACATTCTCAAACTCCATCTCCCGCTCAGTCTCACACTCGCAGCCCCTCTCACTTTCCCACACCCTCTCAATCTCCCTCTCCCAGTCAGTCTCACTCTCGCAGCCCCTCTCACTTTCCCACTCCCTCTCAATCTCCCTCTCCCACTCAGTCTCACTCTCGCAGCCCCTCTCACTTTCCCACTCTCTCTCAATCTCCCTCTCCCAGTCAGTCTCACTCTCGCAGCCTCTATCACTTTCCCACACTCTCTCAATCTCCCTCTCCAACTCAGTCTCACTCTCCCACTCTCTCTCAATCTCCCTGTCCCACTCAGTCTCACTCTCCCACTCTCTCTCAATCTCCCTCTCCCACTCAGTCTCACTCTCGCAGCTACTCTCACTTTCCCACTCCCTCTCAATCTCCCTCTCCCACTCAGTCTCACTCTCACAGCCCCTCTCACTTTCCCACTCCCTCTCAATCTCCCTCTCCCACTCAGTCTCACTCTCGCAGCTACTCTCACTTTCCCACTCCCTCTCAATCTCCCTCTCCCATTCAGTCTCATTCTCGCAGCCCCTCTCACTTACCCGGTCCCTCTCAATCTCCCTCTCCAACTGAGTCTCACTCTCGCAAGCACTCTCACTTTCCCACTCCATCTCAATCTCCCTCCCACTCAGTCTCACTCTCGCAGCCTCTCTCACTTTCCCACTCCCTCTCAATCTCCTTCTCCCACTCAGTCTCACTCTCCCACTCTCTCTCAATCTCCCTTTCCCACTCAGTCTCACTCTCACAGCCCCTCACACTTTCCCACTCCCTCTCAATCTCCCTGACCCACTCAGTCTCACTCTCCCACTCTCTCTCAATCTCCCTCTCCCACTCAGTCTCACTCTCTCAGCGCCTCTTACTTTCCCACTCCCTCTCAATCTCCTTCTCCCACTCAGTCTCATTCTCGCAGCCCCTCTCACTTTCCCACTCCCTCTCAATCTCACTGTCCCACTCAGTCTCACTCTCGCAGCTCCTCTCAATTTCCCACATTCTCAAACTCCATCTCCCGCTCAGTCTCACACTCGCAGCCCCTCTCACTTTCCCACACCCTCTCAATCTCCCTCTCCCAGTCAGTCTCACTCTCGCAGCCCCTCTCACTTTCCCACTCCCTCTCAATCTCCCTCTCCCACTCAGTCTCACTCTCGCAGCCCCTCTCACTTTCCCACTCTCTCTCAATCTCCCTCTCCCAGTCAGTCTCACTCTCGCAGCCTCTATCACTTTCCCACACTCTCTCAATCTCCCTCTCCCACTCAGTCTCACTCTCGCAGCCCCTCTCACTTTCCCACTCTCTCTCAATCTCCCTCTCCCAATCAGTCTCACTCTCGCAGCCCCTCTCACATTCCCACACCCTCTCAATCTCCCTCTCCCACTCAGTCTCACTCTCGCAGCTACTCTCACTTTCCCACTCCCTCTCAATTTCCCTCTCCCATTCAGTCTCATTCTCGCAGCCCCTCTCACTTACCCGCTCCCTCTCAATCTCCCTCTCCAACTGAGTCTCACTCTGGCAAGCACTCTCACTTTCCCACTCCCTCTCAATCTCCCTCTCCCACTCAGTCTCACTCTCGCAGCCTCTCTCACTTTCCCACCCCCTCTCAATCTCCCTCTCCAACAGAGTCTCACTCTTGCAGCCCCTCTCACTTTCCCACTCCCTCTCAATCTCCCTCTCCAACAGAGTCTCACTCTCGCAGCCGCTCTCACTTTCCCACTCCCTCTCAATCTCCTTCTCCCACTCAGTCTCACTCTCGCTGCTCCTCTCAATTTCCCACATTCTCAAACTCCATCTCCCGCTCAGTCTCACACTCGCAGCCCCTCTCACTTTCCCACTCCCTCTCAATCTCCTTCTCCCACTCAGTCTCACTCTCGCAGCCTCTCTCACTTTCCCACTCCCTCTCAATCTCCTTCTCCCACTCAGTCTCACTCTCGCAAGCACTCTCACTTTCCCACTCCCTCTCACTCTCCCTCTCCCACTCAGTCTCAGTCTCGCAGCCTCTCTCACTTTCCCACTCCCACTCAATCTCCCTCTCCCATTCAGTCTCATTCTCGCAGCCCCACTCACTTACCCACTCCCTCTCAATCTCCCTCTCCAACTGAGTCTCACTCTCGCAAGCACTCTCACTTTCCCACTCCCTCTCAATCTCCCTCTCCCACTCAGTCTCGCTCTCACAGCTCCTCTCACTTTCCCACTCCCTCTCAATCAACCTCTCCAACAGAGTCTCACTCTCGCAGCCCCTCTCACTTTCCCACTCCCTCTCAATCTCCTTCTCCCACGCAGTATCACTCTCGCTGCTCCTCTCAATTTCCCACATTCTCAAACTCCATCTCCCGCTCAGTCTCACACTCGCAGCCCCTCTCACTTTCCCACACCCTCTCAATCTCCCTCTCCCACTCAGTCTCACACTCGCTGCCCCTCTCACTTTCTCACTCCCTCTCAATCTCCCTCTCCCATTCAGTCTCATTCTCGCAGACCCTCTCACTTACACACTCCCTCTCAATCTCCCTCTCCAACTCAGTCTCACTCTCCCACTCTCTCTCAATCTCCCTGTCCCACTCAGTCTCACTCTCCCACTGTCTCTCAATCTCCCTCTCCCACTCAGTCTCACTCTCGCAGCTACTCTCACTTTCCCACTCCCTCTCAATCTCCCTCTCCCACTCAGTCTCACTCTCACAGCCCCTCTCACTTTCCCACTCCCTCTCAATCTCCCTCTCCCACTCAGTCTCACTCTCGCAGCTACTCTCACTTTCCCACTCCCTCTCAATCTCCCTCTCCCATTCAGTCTCATTCTCGCAGCCCCTCTCACTTACCCGGTCCCTCTCAATCTCCCTCTCCAACTGAGTCTCACTCTCGCAAGCACTCTCACTTTCCCACTCCCTCTCAATCTCCCTCTCCCACTCAGTCTCACTCTCGCAGCCCCTCTCACTTACCCACTCCCTCTCAATCTCCCTCTCCCACTCAGTCTCACTCTCTCAGCGCCTCTCACTTTCCCACTCCCTCTCAATCTCCCTCTCCCACTCAGTCTCACTCTCTCAGCGCCTCTCACTTTCTCACTCCATCTCAATCTCCCTCCCACTCAGTCTCACTCTCTCAGCGCCTCTCACTTTCCCACTCCCTCTCAATCTCCCTCTCCCACTCAGTCTCACTCTCACAGCCTCTCTCACTTTCCCACACCCTCTCAATCTCCCTCTCCCACTCAGTCTCACACTCGCAGCCCCTCTCACTTTCTCACTCCCTCTCAATCTCCCTCTCCCACTCAGTCTCACTCTCGCAGCCCCTCGCACTTTCCCACTCACTCTCAATTTCCTTCTCCCACTCAGTCTCACTCTCGCAGCTCCTCTCAATTTCCCACACCCTCTCAATCTCCCTCTCCCACTCAGTCTCACACTCGCAGCCCCTCTCACTTTCTCACTCCCTCTCAATCTCCCTCTCCCACTCAGTCTCACACTCCCACTCCCTCTCAATCTCCCTCTCCCACTCAGTCTCACACTCGCAGCCCCTCTCACTTTCTCACTCCCTCTCAATCTCCCTCTCCCATTCAGTCTCATTCTCGCAGCCCCTCTCACTTACACACTCCCTCTCAATCTCCCTCTCCAACTCAGTCTCACTCTCCCACTCTCTCTCAATCTCCCTGTCCCACTCAGTCTCACTCTCCCACTCTCTCTCAATCTCCCTCTCCCACTCAGTCTCACTCTCGCAGCTACTCTCACTTTCCCACTCCCTCTCAATCTCCCTCTCCCACTCAGTCTCACTCTCACAGCCCCTCTCACTTTCCCACTCCCTCTCAATCTCCCTCTCCCACTCAGTCTCACTCTCGCAGCTACTCTCACTTTCCCACTCCCTCTCAATCTCCCTCTCCCATTCAGTCTCATTCTCGCAGCCCCTCTCACTTACCCGGTCCCTCTCAATCTCCCTCTCCAACTGAGTCTCACTCTCGCAAGCACTCTCACTTTCCCACTCCATCTCAATCTCCCTCCCACTCAGTCTCACTCTCGCAGCCTCTCTCACTTTCCCACTCCCTCTCAATCTCCTTCTCCCACTCAGTCTCACTCTCCCACTCTCTCTCAATCTCCCTTTCCCACTCAGTCTCACTCTCACAGCCCCTCACACTTTCCCACTCCCTCTCAATCTCCCTGACCCACTCAGTCTCACTCTCCCACTCTCCCACTCTCTCTCAATCTCCCTCTCCCACTCAGTCTCACTCTCTCAGCGCCTCTTACTTTCCCACTCCCTCTCAATCTCCTTCTCCCACTCAGTCTCATTCTCGCAGCCCCTCTCACTTTCCCACTCCCTCTCAATCTCACTGTCCCACTCAGTCTCACTCTCGCAGCTCCTCTCAATTTCCCACATTCTCAAACTCCATCTCCCGCTCAGTCTCACACTCGCAGCCCCTCTCACTTTCCCACACCCTCTCAATCTCCCTCTCCCAGTCAGTCTCACTCTCGCAGCCCCTCTCACTTTCCCACTCCCTCTCAATCTCCCTCTCCCACTCAGTCTCACTCTCGCAGCCCCTCTCACTTTCCCACTCTCTCTCAATCTCCCTCTCCCAGTCAGTCTCACTCTCGCAGCCTCTATCACTTTCCCACACTCTCTCAATCTCCCTCTCCCACTCAGTCTCACTCTCGCAGCCCCTCTCACTTTCCCACTCTCTCTCAATCTCCCTCTCCCACTCAGTCTCACTCTCGCAGCCCCTCTCACTTTCCCACACCCTCTCAATCTCCCTGTCCCACTCAGTCTCACTCTCGCAGCTCCTCTCAATTTCCCACTCCCTCTCAATCTCCCTCTCCCACTCAGTCTCACTCTCGCAGCTCCTCTCAATTTCCCACATTCTCAAACTCCATCTCCCACTCAGTCTCACTCTCCCACTCTCTCTCAATCTCCCTTTCCCACTCAGTCTCACTCTCACAGCCCCTCACACTTTCCCACTCCCTCTCAATCTCCCTGACCCACTCAGTCTCACTCTCCCACTCTCTCTCAATCTCCCTCTCCCACTCAGTCTCACTCTCTCAGCGCCTCTCACTTTCCCACTCCCTCTCAATCTCCTTCTCCCACTCAGTCTCATTCTCGCAGCCCCTCTCACTTTCCCACTCCCTCTCAATCTCACTGTCCCACTCAGTCTCACTCTCGCAGCTCCTCTCAATTTCCCACATTCTCAAACTCCATCTCCCGCTCAGTCTCACACTCGCAGCCCCTCTCACTTTCCCACACCCTCTCAATCTCCCTCTCCCAGTCAGTCTCACTCTCGCAGCCCCTCTCACTTTCCCACTCCCTCTCAATCTCCCTCTCCCACTCAGTCTCACTCTCGCAGCCCCTCTCACTTTCCCACTCTCTCTCAATCTCCCTCTCCCAGTCAGTCTCACTCTCGCAGCCTCTATCACTTTCCCACACTCTCTCAATCTCCCTCTCCAACTCAGTCTCACTCTCCCACTCTCTCTCAATCTCCCTGTCCCACTCAGTCTCACTCTCCCACTCTCTCTCAATCTCCCTCTCCCACTCAGTCTCACTCTCGCAGCTACTCTCACATTCCCACTCCCTCTCAATCTCCCTCTCCCACTCAGTCTCACTCTCACAGCCCCTCTCACTTTCCCACTCCCTCTCAATCTCCCTCTCCCACTCAGTCTCACTCTCGCAGCTACTCTCACTTTCCCACTCCCTCTCAATCTCCCTCTCCCATTCAGTCTCATTCTCGCAGCCCCTCTCACTTACCCGGACCCTCTCAATCTCCCTCTCCAACTGAGTCTCACTCTCGCAAGCACTCTCACTTTCCCACTCCCTCTCAATCTCCCTCTCCCACTCAGTCTCACTCTCGCAGCCCCTCTCACTTACCCACTCCCTCTCAATCTCCCTCTCCCACTCAGTCTCACTCTCTCAGCGCCTCTCACTTTCCCACTCCCTCTCAATCTCCCTCTCCCACTCAGTCTCACTCTCTCAGCGCCTCTCACTTTCTCACTCCATCTCAATCTCCCTCCCACTCAGTCTCACTCTCTCAGCGCCTCTCACTTTCCCACTCCCTCTCAATCTCCCTCTCCCACTCAGTCTCACTCTCACAGCCTCTCTCACTTTCCCACACCCTCTCAATCTCCCTCTCCCACTCAGTCTCACACTCGCAGCCCCTCTCACTTTCTCACTCCCTCTCAATCTCCCTCTCCCACTCAGTCTCATTCTCGCAGCCCCTCGCACTTTCCCACTCACTCTCAATTTCCTTCTCCCACTCAGTCTCACTCTCGCAGCTCCTCTCAATTTCCCACACCCTCTCAATCTCCCTCTCCCACTCAGTCTCACACTCGCAGCCCCTCTCACTTTCTCACTCCCTCTCAATCTCCCTCTCCCACTCAGTCTCACACTCCCACTCCCTCTCAATCTCCCTCTCCCACTCAGTCTCACACTCGCAGCCCCTCTCACTTTCTCACTCCCTCTCAATCTCCCTCTCCCATTCAGTCTCATTCTCGCAGCCCCTCTCACTTACACACTCCCTCTCAATCTCCCTCTCCAACTCAGTCTCACTCTCCCACTCTCTCTCAATCTCCCTGTCCCACTCAGTCTCACTCTCCCACTCTCTCTCAATCTCCCTCTCCCACTCAGTCTCACTCTCGCAGCTACTCTCACTTTCCCACTCCCTCTCAATCTCCCTCTCCCACTCAGTCTCACTCTCACAGCCCCTCTCACTTTCCCACTCCCTCTCAATCTCCCTCTCCCACTCAGTCTCACTCTCGCAGCTTGTCTCACTTTCCCACTCCCTCTCAATCTCCCTCTCCCATTCAGTCTCATTCTCGCAGCCCCTCTCACTTACCCGGTCCCTCTCAATCTCCCTCTCCAACTGAGTCTCACTCTCGCAAGCACTCCCACTTTCCCACTCCCTCTCAATCTCCCTCTCCCACTCAGTCTCACTCTCGCAGCCCCTCTCACTTACCCACTCCCTCTCAATCTCCCTCTCCCACTCAGTCTCACTCTCTCAGCGCCTCTCACTTTCCCACTCCCTCTCAATCTCCCTCTCCCACTCAGTCTCACTCTCTCAGCGCCTCTCACTTTCTCACTCCATCTCAATCTCCCTCCCACTCAGTCTCACTCTCTCAGCGCCTCTCACTTTCCCACTCCCTCTCAATCTCCCTCTCCCACTCAGTCTCACTCTCACAGCCTCTCTCACTTTCCCACACCCTCTCAATCTCCCTCTCCCACTCAGTCTCACACTCGCAGCCCCTCTCACTTTCTCACTCCCTCTCAATCTCCCTCTCCCACTCAGTCTCACTCTCGCAGCCCCTCGCACTTTCCCACTCACTCTCAATTTCCTTCTCCCACTCAGTCTCACTCTCGCAGCTCCTCTCAATTTCCCACACCCTCTCAATCTCCCTCTCCCACTCAGTCTCACACTCGCAGCCCCTCTCACTTTCTCACTCCCTCTCAATCTCCCTCTCCCACTCAGTCTCACACTCCCACTCCCTCTCAATCTCCCTCTCCCACTCAGTCTCACACTCGCAGCCCCTCTCACTTTCTCACTCCCTCTCAATCTCCTTCTCCCATTCAGTCTCATTCTCGCAGCCCCTCTCACTTACACAATCCCTATCAATCTCCCTCTCCAACTCAGTCTCACTCTCCCACTCTCTCTCAATCTCCCTGTCCCACTCAGTCTCACTTTCCCACTCCCTCTCAATCTCCCTCTCCCACTCAGTCTCACTCTCGCAGCTACTCTCACTTTCCCACTCCCTCTCAATCTCCCTCTCCCATTCAGTCTCATTCTCGCAGCCCCTATCACTTACCCGGTCCCTCTCAATCTCCCTCTCCAACTGAGTCTCACTCTCGCAAGCACTCTCACTTTCCCACTCCATCTCAATCTCCCTCCCACTCAGTCTCACTCTCGCAGCCTCTCTCACTTTCCCACTCCCTCTCAATCTCCTTCTCCCACTCAGTCTCACTCTCCCACTCTCTCTCAATCTCCCTTTCCCACTCAGTCTCACTCTCACAGCCCCTCACACTTTCCCACTCCCTCTCAATCTCCCTGACCCACTCAGTCTCACTCTCCCACTCTCCCACTCTCTCTCAATCTCCCTCTCCCACTCAGTCTCACTCTCTCAGCGCCTCTTACTTTCCCACTCCCTCTCAATCTCCTTCTCCCACTCAGTCTCATTCTCGCAGCCCCTCTCACTTTCCCACTCCCTCTCAATCTCACTGTCCCACTCAGTCTCACTCTCGCAGCTCCTCTCAATTTCCCACATTCTCAAACTCCATCTCCCGCTCAGTCTCACACTCGCAGCCCCTCTCACTTTCCCACACCCTCTCAATCTCCCTCTCCCAGTCAGTCTCACTCTCGCAGCCCCTCTCACTTTCCCACTCCCTCTCAATCTCCCTCTCCCACTCAGTCTCACTCTCGCAGCCCCTCTCACTTTCCCACTCTCTCTCAATCTCGCTCTCCCAGTCAGTCTCACTCTCGCAGCCTCTATCACTTTCCCACACTCTCTCAATCTCCCTCTCCCACTCAGTCTCACTCTCGCAGCCCCTCTCACTTTCCCACTCTCTCTCAATCTCCCTCTCCCACTCAGTCTCACTCTCGCAGCCCCTCTCACTTTCCCACACCCTCTCAATCTCCCTGTCCCACTCAGTCTCACTCTCGCAGCTCCTCTCAATTTCCCACTCCCTCTCAATCTCCCTCTCCCACTCAGTCTCACTCTCGCAGCTCCTCTCAATTTCCCACATTCTCAAACTCCATCTCCCACTCAGTCTCACTCTCCCACTCTCTCTCAATCTCCCTTTCCCACTCAGTCTCACTCTCACAGCCCCTCACACTTTCCCACTCCCTCTCAATCTCCCTGACCCACTCAGTCTCACTCTCCCACTCTCTCTCAATCTCCCTCTCCCACTCAGTCTCACTCTCTCAGCGCCTCTCACTTTCCCACTCCCTCTCAATGTCCTTCTCCCACTCAGTCTCATTCTCGCAGCCCCTCTCACTTTCCCACTCCCTCTCAATCTCACTGTCCCACTCAGTCTCACTCTCGCAGCTCCTCTCAATTTCCCACATTCTCAAACTCCATCTCCCGCTCAGTCTCACACTCGCAGCCCCTCTCACTTTCCCACACCCTCTCAATCTCCCTCTCCCAGTCAGTCTCACTCTCGCAGCCCCTCTCACTTTCCCACTCCCTCTCAATCTCCCTCTCCCACTCAGTCTCACTCTCGCAGCCCCTCTCACTTTCCCACTCTCTCTCAATCTCCCTCTCCCAGTCAGTCTCACTCTCGCAGCCTCTATCACTTTCCCACACTCTCTCAATCTCCCTCTCCAACTCAGTCTCACTCTCCCACTCTCTCTCAATCTCCCTGTCCCACTCAGTCTCACTCTCCCACTCTCTCTCAATCTCCCTCTCCCACTCAGTCTCACTCTCGCAGCTACTCTCACTTTCCCACTCCCTCTCAATCTCCCTCTCCCACTCAGTCTCACTCTCACAGCCCCTCTCACTTTCCCACTCCCTCTCAATCTCCCTCTCCCACTCAGTCTCACTCTCGCAGCTACTCTCACTTTCCCACTCCCTCTCAATCTCCCTCTCCCATTCAGTCTCATTCTCGCAGCCCCTCTCACTTACCCGGTCCCTCTCAATCTCCCTCTCCAACTGAGTCTCACTCTCGCAAGCACTCTCACTTTCCCACTCCATCTCAATCTCCCTCCCACTCAGTCTCACTCTCGCAGCCTCTCTCACTTTCCCACTCCCTCTCAATCTCCTTCTCCCACTCAGTCTCACTCTCCCACTCTCTCTCAATCTCCCTTTCCCACTCAGTCTCACTCTCACAGCCCCTCACACATTCCCACTCCCTCTCAATCTCCCTGACCCACTCAGTCTCACTCTCCCACTCTCTCTCAATCTCCCTCTCCCACTCAGTCTCACTCTCTCAGCGCCTCTTACTTTCCCACTCCCTCTCAATCTCCTTCTCCCACTCAGTCTCATTCTCGCAGCCCCTCTCACTTTCCCACTCCCTCTCAATCTCACTGTCCCACTCAGTCTCACTCTCGCAGCTCCTCTCAATTTCCCACATTCTCAAACTCCATCTCCCGCTCAGTCTCACACTCGCAGCCCCTCTCACTTTCCCACACCCTCTCAATCTCCCTCTCCCAGTCAGTCTCACTCTCGCAGCCCCTCTCACTTTCCCACTCCCTCTCAATCTCCCTCTCCCACTCAGTCTCACTCTCGCAGCCCCTCTCACTTTCCCACTCTCTCTCAATCTCCCTCTCCCAGTCAGTCTCACTCTCGCAGCCTCTATCACTTTCCCACACTCTCTCAATCTCCCTCTCCCACTCAGTCTCACTCTCGCAGCCCCTCTCACTTTCCCACTCTCTCTCAATCTCCCTCTCCCAATCAGTCTCACTCTCGCAGCCCCTCTCACTTTCCCACACCCTCTCAATCTCCCTCTCCCACTCAGTCTCACTCTCGCAGCTACTCTCACTTTCCCACTCCCTCTCAATTTCCCTCTCCCATTCAGTCTCATTCTCGCAGCCCCTCTCACTTACCCGCTCCCTCTCAATCTCCCTCTCCAACTGAGTCTCACTCTGGCAAGCACTCTCACTTTCCCACTCCCTCTCAATCTCCCTCTCCCACTCAGTCTCACTCTCGCAGCCTCTCTCACTTTCCCACCCCCTCTCAATCTCCCTCTCCAACAGAGTCTCACTCTTGCAGCCCCTCTCACTTTCCCACTCCCTCTCAATCTCCCTCTCCAACAGAGTCTCACTCTCGCAGCCGCTCTCACTTTCCCACTCCCTCTCAATCTCCTTCTCCCACTCAGTCTCACTCTCGCTGCTCCTCTCAATTTCCCACATTCTCAAACTCCATCTCCCGCTCAGTCTCACACTCGCAGCCCCTCTCACTTTCCCACTCCCTCTCAATCTCCTTCTCCCACTCAGTCTCACTCTCGCAGCCTCTCTCACTTTCCCACTCCCTCTCAATCTCCTTCTCCCACTCAGTCTCACTCTCGCAAGCACTCTCACTTTCCCACTCCCTCTCACTCTCCCTCTCCCACTCAGTCTCAGTCTCGCAGCCTCTCTCACTTTCCCACTCCCACTCAATCTCCCTCTCCCATTCAGTCTCATTCTCGCAGCCCCACTCACTTACCCACTCCCTCTCAATCTCCCTCTCCAACTGAGTCTCACTCTCGCAAGCACTCTCACTTTCCCACTCCCTCTCAATCTCCCTCTCCCACTCAGTCTCGCTCTCACAGCTCCTCTCACTTTCCCACTCCCTCTCAATCAACCTCTCCAACAGAGTCTCACTCTCGCAGCCCCTCTCACTTTCCCACTCCCTCTCAATCTCCTTCTCCCACGCAGTATCACTCTCGCTGCTCCTCTCAATTTCCCACATCCTCAAACTCCATCTCCCGCTCAGTCTCACACTCGCAGCCCCTCTCACTTTCCCACACCCTCTCAATCTCCCTCTCCCACTCAGTCTCACACTCGCTGCCCCTCTCACTTTCTCACTCCCTCTCAATCTCCCTCTCCCATTCAGTCTCATTCTCGCAGCCCCTCTCACTTACACACTCCCTCTCAATCTCCCTCTCCAACTCAGTCTCACTCTCCCACTCTCTCTCAATCTCCCTGTCCCACTCAGTCTCACTCTCCCACTCTCTCTCAATCTCCCTCTCCCACTCAGTCTCACTCTCGCAGCTACTCTCACTTTCCCACTCCCTCTCAATCTCCCTCTCCCACTCAGTCCCACTCTCACAGCCCCTCTCACTTTCCCACTCCCTCTCAATCTCCCTCTCCCACTCAGTCTCACTCTCGCAGCTACTCTCACTTTCCCACTCCCTCTCAATCTCCCTCTCCCATTCAGTCTCATTCTCGCAGCCCCTCTCACTTACCCGGTCCCTCTCAATCTCCCTCTCCAACTGAGTCTCACTCTCGCAAGCACTCTCACTTTCCCACTCCCTCTCAATCTCCCTCTCCCACTCAGTCTCACTCTCGCAGCCCCTCTCACTTACCCACTCCCACTCAATCTCCCTCTCCCACTCAGTCTCACTCTCTCAGCGCCTCTCACTTTCCCACTCCCTCTCAATCTCCCTCTCCCACTCAGTCTCACTCTCTCAGCGCCTCTCACTTTCTCACTCCATCTCAATCTCCCTCCCACTCAGTCTCACTCTCTCAGCGCCTCTCACTTTCCCACTCCCTCTCAATCTCCCTCTCCCACTCAGTCTCACTCTCACAGCCTCTCTCACTTTCCCACACCCTCTCAATCTCCCTCTCCCACTCAGTCTCACACTCGCAGCCCCTCTCACTTTCTCACTCCCTCTCAATCTCCCTCTCCCACTCAGTCTCACTCACGCAGCCCCTCGCACTTTCCCACTCACTCTCAATTTCCTTCTCCCACTCAGTCTCACTCTCGCAGCTCCTCTCAATTTCCCACACCCTCTCAATCTCCCTCTCCCACTCAGTCTCACACTCGCAGCCCCTCTCACTTTCTCACTCCCTCTCAATCTCCCTCTCCCACTCAGTCTCACACTCCCACTCCCTCTCAATCTCCCTCTCCCACTCAGTCTCACACTCGCAGCCCCTCTCACTTTCTCACTCCCTCTCAATCTCCCTCTCCCATTCAGTCTCATTCTCGCAGCCCCTCTCACTTACACACTCCCTCTCAATCTCCCTCTCCAACTCAGTCTCACTCTCCCACTCTCTCTCAATCTCCCTGTCCCACTCAGTCTCACTCTCCCACTCTCTCTCAATCTCCCTCTCCCACTCAGTCTCACTCTCGCAGCTACTCTCACTTTCCCACTCCCTCTCAATCTCCCTCTCCCACTCAGTCTCACTCTCACAGCCCCTCTCACTTTCCCACTCCCTCTCAATCTCCCTCTCCCACTCAGTCTCACTCTCGCAGCTACTCTCACTTTCCCACTCCCTCTCAATCTCCCTCTCCCATTCAGTCTCATTCTCGCAGCCCCTCTCACTTACCCGGTCCCTCTCAATCTCCCTCTCCAACTGAGTCTCACTCTCGCAAGCACTCTCACTTTCCCACTCCATCTCAATCTCCCTCCCACTCAGTCTCACTCTCGCAGCCTCTCTCACTTTCCCACTCCCTCTCAATCTCCTTCTCCCACTCAGTCTCACTCTCCCACTCTCTCTCAATCTCCCTTTCCCACTCAGTCTCACTCTCACAGCCCCTCACACTTTCCCACTCCCTCTCAATCTCCCTGACCCACTCAGTCTCACTCTCCCACTCTCTCTCAATCTCCCTCTCCCACTCAGTCTCACTCTCTCAGCGCCTCTTACTTTCCCACTCCCTCTCAATCTCCTTCTCCCACTCAGTCTCATTCTCGCAGCCCCTCTCACTTTCCCACTCCCTCTCAATCTCACTGTCCCACTCAGTCTCACTCTCGCAGCTCCTCTCAATTTCCCACATTCTCAAACTCCATCTCCCGCTCAGTCTCACACTCGCAGCCCCTCTCACTTTCCCACACCCTCTCAATCTCCCTCTCCCAGTCAGTCTCACTCTCGCAGCCCCTCTCACTTTCCCACTCCCTCTCAATCTCCCTCTCCCACTCAGTCTCACTCTCGCAGCCCCTCTCACTTTCCCACTCTCTCTCAATCTCCCTCTCCCAGTCAGTCTCACTCTCGCAGCCTCTATCACTTTCCCACACTCTCTCAATCTCCCTCTCCCACTCAGTCTCACTCTCGCAGCCCCTCTCACTTTCCCACTCTCTCTCAATCTCCCTCTCCCACTCAGTCTCACTCTCGCAGCCCCTCTCACTTTCCCACACCCTCTCAATCTCCCTGTCCCACTCAGTCTCACTCTCGCAGCTCCTCTCAATTTCCCACTCCCTCTCAATCTTCCTCTCCCACTCAGTCTCACTCTCGCAGCTCCTCTCAATTTCCCACATTCTCAAACTCCATCTCCCACTCAGTCTCACTCTCCCACTCTCTCTCAATCTCCCTTTCCCACTCAGTCTCACTCTCACAGCCCCTCACACTTTCCCACTCCCTCTCAATCTCCCTGACCCACTCAGTCTCACTCTCCCACTCTCTCTCAATCTCCCTCTCCCACTCAGTCTCACTCTCTCAGCGCCTCTCACTTTCCCACTCCCTCTCAATCTCCTTCTCCCACTCAGTCTCATTCTCGCAGCCCCTCTCACTTTCCCACTCCCTCTCAATCTCACTGTCCCACTCAGTCTCACTCTCGCAGCTCCTCTCAATTTCCCACATTCTCAAACTCCATCTCCCGCTCAGTCTCACACTCGCAGCCCCTCTCACTTTCCCACACCCTCTCAATCTCCCTCTCCCAGTCAGTCTCACTCTCGCAGCCCCTCTCACTTTCCCACTCCCTCTCAATCTCCCTCTCCCACTCAGTCTCACTCTCGCAGCCCCTCTCACTTTCCCACTCTCTCTCAATCTCCCTCTCCCAGTCAGTCTCACTCTCGCAGCCTCTATCACTTTCCCACACTCTCTCAATCTCCCTCTCCAACTCAGTCTCACTCTCCCACTCTCTCTCAATCTCCCTGTCCCACTCAGTCTCACTCTCCCACTCTCTCTCAATCTCCCTCTCCCACTCAGTCTCACTCTCGCAGCTACTCTCACATTCCCACTCCCTCTCAATCTCCCTCTCCCACTCAGTCTCACTCTCACAGCCCCTCTCACTTTCCCACTCCCTCTCAATCTCCCTCTCCCACTCAGTCTCACTCTCGCAGCTACTCTCACTTTCCCACTCCCTCTCAATCTCCCTCTCCCATTCAGTCTCATTCTCGCAGCCCCTCTCACTTACCCGGACCCTCTCAATCTCCCTCTCCAACTGAGTCTCACTCTCGCAAGCACTCTCACTTTCCCACTCCCTCTCAATCTCCCTCTCCCACTCAGTCTCACTCTCGCAGCCCCTCTCACTTACCCACTCCCTCTCAATCTCCCTCTCCCACTCAGTCTCACTCTCTCAGCGCCTCTCACTTTCCCACTCCCTCTCAATCTCCCTCTCCCACTCAGTCTCACTCTCTCAGCGCCTCTCACTTTCTCACTCCATCTCAATCTCCCTCCCACTCAGTCTCACTCTCTCAGCGCCTCTCACTTTCCCACTCCCTCTCAATCTCCCTCTCCCACTCAGTCTCACTCTCACAGCCTCTCTCACTTTCCCACACCCTCTCAATCTCCCTCTCCCACTCAGTCTCACACTCGCAGCCCCTCTCACTTTCTCACTCCCTCTCAATCTCCCTCTCCCACTCAGTCTCATTCTCGCAGCCCCTCGCACTTTCCCACTCACTCTCAATTTCCTTCTCCCACTCAGTCTCACTCTCGCAGCTCCTCTCAATTTCCCACACCCTCTCAATCTCCCTCTCCCACTCAGTCTCACACTCGCAGCCCCTCTCACTTTCTCACTCCCTCTCAATCTCCCTCTCCCACTCAGTCTCACACTCCCACTCCCTCTCAATCTCCCTCTCCCACTCAGTCTCACACTCGCAGCCCCTCTCACTTTCTCACTCCCTCTCAATCTCCCTCTCCCATTCAGTCTCATTCTCGCAGCCGCTCTCACTTACACACTCCCTCTCAATCTCCCTCTCCAACTCAGTCTCACTCTCCCACTCTCTCTCAATCTCCCTGTCCCACTCAGTCTCACTCTCCCACTCTCTCTCAATCTCCCTCTCCCACTCAGTCTCACTCTCGCAGCTACTCTCACTTTCCCACTCCCTCTCAATCTCCCTCTCCCACTCAGTCTCACTCTCACAGCCCCTCTCACTTTCCCACTCCCTCTCAATCTCCCTCTCCCACTCAGTCTCACTCTCGCAGCTACTCTCACTTTCCCACTCCCTCTCAATCTCCCTCTCCCATTCAGTCTCATTCTCGCAGCCCCTCTCACTTACCCGGTCCCTCTCAATCTCCCTCTCCAACTGAGTCTCACTCTCGCAAGCACTCTCACTTTCCCACTCCATCTCAATCTCCCTCCCACTCAGTCTCACTCTCGCAGCCTCTCTCACTTTCCCACTCCCTCTCAATCTCCTTCTCCCACTCAGTCTCACTCTCCCACTCTCTCTCAATCTCCCTTTCCCACGCAGTCTCACTCTCACAGCCCCTCACACTTTCCCACTCCCTCTCAATCTCCCTGACCCACTCAGTCTCACTCTCCCACTCTCTCTCAATCTCCCTCTCCCACTCAGTCTCACTCTCTCAGCGCCTCTTACTTTCCCACTCCCTCTCAATCTCCTTCTCCCACTCAGTCTCATTCTCGCAGCCCCTCTCACTTTCCCACTCCCTCTCAATCTCACTGTCCCACTCAGTCTCACTCTCGCAGCTCCTCTCAATTTCCCACATTCTCAAACTCCATCTCCCGCTCAGTCTCACACTCGCAGCCCCTCTCACTTTCCCACACCCTCTCAATCTCCCTCTCCCAGTCAGTCTCACTCTCGCAGCCCCTCTCACTTTCCCACTCCCTCTCAATCTCCCTCTCCCACTCAGTCTCACTCTCGCAGCCCCTCTCACTTTCCCACTCTCTCTCAATCTCCCTCTCCCAGTCAGTCTCACTCTCGCAGCCTCTATCACTTTCCCACACTCTCTCAATCTCCCTCTCCCACTCAGTCTCACTCTCGCAGCCCCTCTCACTTTCCCACTCTCTCTCAATCTCCCTCTCCCACTCAGTCTCACTCTCGCAGCCCCTCTCACTTTCCCACACCCTCTCAATCTCCCTGTCCCACTCAGTCTCACTCTCGCAGCTCCTCTCAATTTCCCACTCCCTCTCAATCTCCCTCTCCCACTCAGTCTCACTCTCGCAGCTCCTCTCAATTTCCCACATTCTCAAACTCCATCTCCCACTCAGTCTCACTCTCCCACTCTCTCTCAATCTCCCTTTCCCACTCAGTCTCACTCTCACAGCCCCTCACACTTTCCCACTCCCTCTCAATCTCCCTGACCCACTCAGTCTCACTCTCCCACTCTCTCTCAATCTCCCTCTCCCACTCAGTCTCACTCTCTCAGCGCCTCTCACTTTCCCACTCCCTCTCAATGTCCTTCTCCCACTCAGTCTCATTCTCGCAGCCCCTCTCACTTTCCCACTCCCTCTCAATCTCACCGTCCCACTCAGTCTCACTCTCGCAGCTCCTCTCAATTTCCCACATTCTCAAACTCCCTCTCCCACTCAGTCTCACTCTCGCAGCCCCTCTCACTTTCCCACACCCTCTCAATCTCCCTCTCCCACTCAGTCTCACTCTCGCAGCCCCTCTCAATTTCCCACTCCCTCTCAATCTCCCGCTCAGTCTCACACTGGCAGCCCCTCTCACTTTCCCACTCCCTCTCAATCTCCCTCTCCCACTCTCTCTCAATCTCCCTCTCCCACTCTCTCTCAATCTCCCTCTCCCACTCACACTCGCAGCCCCTCTCACTTTCCCACTCTCTCTCAATCTCCCTCTCCCACTCAGTCTCACACTCGCAGCCCCTCTCACATTCCAACTCCCTCTCAATCTCCCTCTCGCACTCAGTCTCACACTCGCAGCCTCTCTCACTTATCCACTTCCTCTCAATCTCCCTCTCCAACAGAGTCTCACTCTCGCAGCCCCTCTCACTTTCCCACACCCTCTCAATCTCCTTCTCCCACTCAGTCTCACTCTCGCAGCCCCTCTCACTTTCCCACTCCCTCTCAATCTCCCTCTCCCATTCTCTCTCAATCTCCCTCTCCCACTCACTCTCGCAGCCCCTCTCACTTTCCCACGCCCTCTCAATCTCCCTCTCCCACTCAGTCTCACTCTCGCAGCCTCTCTCACTTTCCCACGCCCTCTCAATCTCCCTCTCCCACTCAGTCTCACTCTCGCAGCTACTCTCACTTTCCCACATTCTCAAACTCCTTCTCCCGCTCAGTCTCATTCCATTACTCCCAAGCGCCTGTTGATGTCAGAAAGCGGGTGACAGCCCCTATTGAAGGCTTGGCACCAGGCCCAGGTGTGAGTCGGAGAGTTGCCTAGACCGGACTGTGGGTGGGTATGGGGTCGAGGCCAGGCCTCGAGGCGCTGGGGTATGACTAGTCCTCCTCTCCCTCTCCCAGCCCGACCCCCGTAACAAAGGCCAAACCTCACACCTCAGACATTTTGTTTTCCTCCAGAGCCGACATCCTTTCCCGGCCTGGGGAACAGATCCTACTCGAGTTCCAAGCCCGATTTCACCACACCCTCTTCACAAGCTTACCGGCTGCTTTATTTTAAATAAAAGCTTTTTTCACCGCCATAGCAACACCGACATATCCAAGGCCCACAGCTGCAAGGCAGTCTGTTTAAAAAACGCCAAAGAGACCGAACCGGGAGACACCGCAAATCACCACACAGACACGTCTGAGCGGGGAGAGCGCCGCCCTACCGGCCTGGAGGACTTCGCACATCACCACTCAGACAGGGCTCGGTGGGGAGAGCGCCACCCTACCGGCCTGGAGGACTTGGCACATCACCACTCAGACAGGGCTCGGTGGGGAGAGCGCCGCCCTTCCGGCCTGGAGGACAAGCTGGGAGAGCGCCGCCCTACTGGCCTGGAGGGATCTGCAGTGAGTGCGCCATCCAACCGGCCTGGAGGACTTTGCACATCACCACTCAGACAAGGCTCGGTGGGGAGAGCGCCGACCTCCCGGCCTGGAGGACTCAGCACATCACCACACAGACAGGGCTCAGTGGGGAGAGCGCCGCCCTACCGGCCTCGAGGACTCAGCACATCACCACTCAGGGAGGGCTCAGGGGGGAAAGCGCCGCCCTTCCGGCCTGGAGGACACGTTGGGAGAGGGCTGCCCTACTGGTTGGAGGGATCTGCGGTGAGTGCGCCGCCCTACCGGCATGGAGGACAGAGCACATCACCACTCAGACATGTTTCAGTGTGGAGAGCGCTCCAGTACCAGCCACGTGGACTCCGCACATCACCACACAGACAAATCCGAGCGGAGAGAGCGACGCTCTATCAGCCTGGAGGACACGGCACATCATCACACAGACTAGGCTCAGTGGGGAGAGCGCCACCCTACCGGCCTGGAGGACTCAGCACATCACCACACAGACTAGGCTCAGTGGGGAGAGCGCCACCCTACCGGCCTGGAGGACTCAGCACATCACCACACAGACTAGGCTCAGTGGGGAGAGCGCCACCCTACCGGCCTGGAAGACTCAGCACATCACCACAGACCGGTCTGAGTGGGGAGAGCGCCGCTCTACTGGCCTGGAGGACTCAGCGCATCACCACACAGTCAGGTCTGAGCGGGGAGAGCGCCGCCCTACCGGCCTGGAGTACTCAGCACATCATCACTCAGAGAGGGCTCAATGGGGAGAGCGCCGCCTTACCGGCCTGGAGTATTTTGCACATCACCACAAAGACAGGGCTCAGTGGGGAGAGCGCTGCCCTACCGGCCTGAGCACTCAGCACATCACCACTCAGCGAGGGCTCAATGGGGACAGCGCCGCCCTACCGGCCCGGAGGACTCAGCACATCACCACACAGACAGGGCTCAGTGGGGAGAGCGCCGCCCTACCAGCCTGGAGGACTCAGCACATCACCACACAGGGAGGGTTCAGGGGGGAGAGCGCCGCCCTACCGGCCTCGAGGACTCAGCACATCACCACTCAGACAGGGCTCAGGGGGGAAAGCGCCGCCCTTCCGGCCTGGAGGACAAGCTGGGAGAGCGCCGCCCTACCGGCCTGGAGTGATCTGCGGTGAGTGCGCCGCCCTACCGGCATGGAGGACAGAGCACATCACCACTCAGACATGTTTCAGTGTGGAGAGCGCTCCAGTACCGGCCACGTGGACTCCGCACATCACCACACAGACAAATCCGAGCGGAGAGAGCGACGCTCTATCAGCCTGGAGGACTCAGCACATCACCACACAGACTAGGCTCAGTGGGGAGAGCGCCACCCTACCGGCCTGGAGGACTCAGCACATCACCACACAGACCGGTCTGAGTGGGGAGAGTGCCGCTCTACTGGCCAGGAGGACTCAGCGCATCACCACACAGTCAGGGCTCAGTGGGGAGAGCGCTGCCCTACCGGCCTGAGCACTCAGCACATCACCACTCAGCGAGGGCTCAATGGGGACAGCGCCGCCCTACCGGCCTGGAGGACTCAGCACATCACCACTCAGAGAGGACTCAATGGGGACAGCGCCGCCCTACCGGCCTGGAGGACTCAGCACATCATCACTCAGAGAGGGCTCAATGGGGACAGCGCCGCCCTACCGGCCTGGAGGACTCAGCACATCACCACTCAGAGAGGACTCAATGGGGACAGCGCCGCCCTACCGGCCTGGAGGACTCAGCACATCATCACTCAGAGAGGGCTCAATGGGGAGAGCGCCGCCTTACCGGCCTGGAGGACTTTGCACATCACCACAAAGACAGGGCTCAGTGGGGAGAGCGCTGCCCTACCGGCCTGAGCACTCAGCACATCACCACTCAGCGAGGGCTCAATGGGGACAGCGCCGCCCTACCGGCCTGGAGGACTCAGCACATCACCACACAGACAGGGCTCAGTGGGGAGAGCGCCGCCCTACCAGCCTGGATGACTCAGCACATCACCACACAGGGAGGGTTCAGTGGGGAGAGCGCCACCCTACCGGCCTGGAGGACTCAGCACATCACCACACAGACTAGGCTCAGTGGGGAGAGCGCCACCCTACCGGCCTGGAGGACTCAGCACATCACCACACAGACTAGGCTCAGTGGGGAGAGCGCCACCCTACCGGCCTGGAAGACTCAGCACATCACCACAGACCGGTCTGAGTGGGGAGAGCGCCGCTCTACTGGCCTGGAGGACTCAGCGCATCACCACACAGTCAGGTCTGAGCGGGGAGAGCGCCGCCCTACCGGCCTGGAGTACTCAGCACATCATCACTCAGAGAGGGCTCAATGGGGAGAGCGCCGCCTTACCGGCCTGGAGTATTTTGCACATCACCACAAAGACAGGGCTCAGTGGGGAGAGCGCTGCCCTACCGGCCTGAGCACTCAGCACATCACCACTCAGCGAGGGCTCAATGGGGACAGCGCCGCCCTACCGGCCCGGAGGACTCAGCACATCACCACACAGACAGGGCTCAGTGGGGAGAGCACCGCCCTACCAGCCTGGAGGACTCAGCACATCACCACACAGGGAGGGTTCAGGGGGGAGAGCGCCGCCCTACCGGCCTCGAGGACTCAGCACATCACCACTCAGACAGGGCTCAGGGGGGAAAGCGCCGCCCTTCCGGCCTGGAGGACAAGCTGGGAGAGCGCCGCCCTACCGGCCTGGAGTGATCTGCGGTGAGTGCGCCGCCCTACCGGCATGGAGGACAGAGCACATCACCACTCAGACATGTTTCAGTGTGGAGAGCGCTCCAGTACCGGCCACGTGGACTCCGCACATCACCACACAGACAAATCCGAGCGGAGAGAGCGACGCTCTATCAGCCTGGAGGACTCAGCACATCACCACACAGACTAGGCTCAGTGGGGAGAGCGCCACCCTACCGGCCTGGAGACTCAGCACATCACCACACAGACCGGTCTGAGTGGGGAGAGTGCCGCTCTACTGGCCAGGAGGACTCAGCGCATCACCACACAGTCAGGGCTCAGTGGGGAGAGCGCTGCCCTACCGGCCTGAGCACTCAGCACATCACCACTCAGCGAGGGCTCAATGGGGACAGCGCCGCCCTACCGGCCTGGAGGACTCAGCACATCACCACTCAGAGAGGACTCAATGGGGACAGCGCCGCCCTACCGGCCTGGAGGACTCAGCACATCATCACTCAGAGAGGGCTCAATGGGGACAGCGCCGCCCTACCGGCCTGGAGGACTCAGCACATCACCACTCAGAGAGGACTCAATGGGGACAGCGCCGCCCTACCGGCCTGGAGGACTCAGCACATCATCACTCAGAGAGGGCTCAATGGGGAGAGCGCCGCCTTACCGGCCTGGAGGACTTTGCACATCACCACAAAGACAGGGCTCAGTGGGGAGAGCGCTGCCCTACCGGCCTGAGCACTCAGCACATCACCACTCAGCGAGGGCTCAATGGGGACAGCGCCGCCCTACCGGCCTGGAGGACTCAGCACATCACCACACAGACAGGGCTCAGTGGGGAGAGCGCCGCCCTACCAGCCTGGATGACTCAGCACATCACCACACAGGGAGGGTTCAGTGGGGAGAGCGCCACCCTACCGGCCTGGAGGACTCAGCACATCACCACACAGACTAGGCTCAGTGGGGAGAGCGCCACCCTACCGGCCTGGAGGACTCAGCACATCACCACACAGACTAGGCTCAGTGGGGAGAGCGCCACCCTACCGGCCTGGAAGACTCAGCACATCACCACAGACCGGTCTGAGTGGGGAGAGCGCCGCTCTACTGGCCTGGAGGACTCAGCGCATCACCACACAGTCAGGTCTGAGCGGGGAGAGCGCCGCCCTACCGGCCTGGAGTACTCAGCACATCATCACTCAGAGAGGGCTCAATGGGGAGAGCGCCGCCTTACCGGCCTGGAGTATTTTGCACATCACCACAAAGACAGGGCTCAGTGGGGAGAGCGCTGCCCTACCGGCCTGAGCACTCAGCACATCACCACTCAGCGAGGGCTCAATGGGGACAGCGCCGCCCTACCGGCCCGGAGGACTCAGCACATCACCACACAGACAGGGCTCAGTGGGGAGAGCACCGCCCTACCAGCCTGGAGGACTCAGCACATCACCACACAGGGAGGGTTCAGGGGGGAGAGCGCCGCCCTACCGGCCTCGAGGACTCAGCACATCACCACTCAGACAGGGCTCAGGGGGGAAAGCGCCGCCCTTCCGGCCTGGAGGACAAGCTGGGAGAGCGCCGCCCTACCGGCCTGGAGTGATCTGCGGTGAGTGCGCCGCCCTACCGGCATGGAGGACAGAGCACATCACCACTCAGACATGTTTCAGTGTGGAGAGCGCTCCAGTACCGGCCACGTGGACTCCGCACATCACCACACAGACAAATCCGAGCGGAGAGAGCGACGCTCTATCAGCCTGGAGGACTCAGCACATCACCACACAGACTAGGCTCAGTGGGGAGAGCGCCACCCTACCGGCCTGGAGACTCAGCACATCACCACACAGACCGGTCTGAGTGGGGAGAGTGCCGCTCTACTGGCCAGGAGGACTCAGCGCATCACCACACAGTCAGGGCTCAGTGGGGAGAGCGCTGCCCTACCGGCCTGAGCACTCAGCACATCACCACTCAGCGAGGGCTCAATGGGGACAGCGCCGCCCTACCGGCCTGGAGGACTCAGCACATCACCACTCAGAGAGGACTCAATGGGGACAGCGCCGCCCTACCGGCCTGGAGGACTCAGCACATCATCACTCAGAGAGGGCTCAATGGGGACAGCGCCGCCCTACCGGCCTGGAGGACTCAGCACATCACCACTCAGAGAGGACTCAATGGGGACAGCGCCGCCCTACCGGCCTGGAGGACTCAGCACATCATCACTCAGAGAGGGCTCAATGGGGAGAGCGCCGCCTTACCGGCCTGGAGGACTTTGCACATCACCACAAAGACAGGGCTCAGTGGGGAGAGCGCTGCCCTACCGGCCTGAGCACTCAGCACATCACCACTCAGCGAGGGCTCAATGGGGACAGCGCCGCCCTACCGGCCTGGAGGACTCAGCACATCACCACACAGACAGGGCTCAGTGGGGAGAGCGCCGCCCTACCAGCCTGGATGACTCAGCACATCACCACACAGGGAGGGTTCAGGGGGGAGAGCGCCGCCCTACCGGCCTCGAGGACTCAGCACATCACCACTCAGACAGGGCTCAGGGGGGAAAGCGCCGCCCTTCCGGCCTGGAGGACTTTGCACATCACCACAAAGACAGGGCTCAGTGGGGAGAGCGCCGCCCTACCGGCCTGAGCACTCAGCACATCATCACTCAGCGAGGTCTGAGGGCGGACAGCATCGCCCAACCCACTGGGGGACTCAGCACATCATCACTCAGAGAGGGCTCAATGGGGACAGCGCCGCCCTACCGGCCTGGAGTACTCAGCACATCACCACTCAGAGAGGGCTCAATGGGGAGAGCGCCGCCTTACCGGCCTGGAGGACTTTGCACATCACCACAAAGACAGGGCTCAGTGGGGAGAGCGCTGCCCTACCGGCCTGAGCACTCAGCACATCACCACTCAGCGAGGGCTCAATGGAGAAAGCGCCGCCTTACCGGCCTGGAGGACTTTGCACATCACCATTCAGAGAGGTCTCAGGGCGGACAGCATCGCCCAACCCACCTGGAGGACTCAGCACATCATCACTCAGAGAGGGCTCAATGGGGAGAGCGCCGCCTTACGGGCCTGGAGGACTTTGCACATCACCACAAAGACAGGGCTCAGTGGGGAGAGCGCTGCCCTACCGGCCTGAGCACTCAGCACATCACCACTCAGCGAGGGCTCAATGGGGACAGCGCCGCCCTACCGGCCTGGAGGACTCAGCACATCACCACACAGACAGGGCTCAGTGGGGAGAGCGCCGCCCTACCAGCCTGGAGGACTCAGCATATCACTACACAGGGAGGGCTCAGTGGGGAGAGCGCCGCCCTTCCGGCCTGGAGGACACGGTGGGAGAGGGCTGCCCTACCGGTTGGAGGGATCTGCAGTGAGTGCGCCGCCCTACCGGCATGGAGGACAGAGCACATCACCACTCAGACATGTTTCAGTGTGGAGAGCGCTCCAGTACCGGCCACGTGGACTCCGCACATCACCACACAGACAAATCCGAGCGGAGAGAGCGACGCTCTATCAGCCTGGAGGACACGGCACATCATCACACAGACTAGGCTCAGTGGGGAGAGCGCCACCCTACCGGCCTGGAGGACTCAGCACATCACCACACAGACTAGGCTCAGTGGGAAGAGCGCCACCCTACCGGCCTGGAAGACTCAGCACATCACCACAGACCGGTCTGAGTGGCGAGAGCGCTGCTCTACTGGCCTGGAGGACTCAGTGCATCACCACACAGTCAGGTCTGAGCGGGGAGAACGCCGCCCTACCGGCCTGGAGTACTCAGCACATCACCATTCAGAGAGGTCTCAGGGCGGACAGCATCGCCCAACCCACCTGGAGGACTCAGCACATCATCACTCAGAGAGGGCTCAATGGGGAGAGCGCCGCCTTACCGGCCTGGAGTATTTTGCACATCACCACAAAGACAGGGCTCAGTGGGGAGAGCGCTGCCCTACCGGCCTGAGCACTCAGCACATCACCACTCAGCGAGGGCTCAATGGGGACAGCGCCGCCCTACCGGCCTGGAGGACTCAGCACAACACCACACAGGGAGGGTTCAGGGGGGAGAGCGCCGCCCTACCGGCCTCGAGGACTCAGCACATCACCACTCAGACAGGGCTCAGGGGGGAAAGCGCCGCCCTTCCGGCCTGGAGGACAAGCTGGGAGAGCGCCGCCCTACCGGCCTGGAGGGCACGGTGGGAGAGGGCTGCCCTACCGGTTGGAGGGATCTGCGGTGAGTGCGCCGCCCTACCGGCATGGAGGACAGAGCACATCACCACTCAGACATGTTTCAGTGTGGAGAGCGCTCCAGTACCGGCCACGTGGACTCCGCACATCACCACACAGACAAATCCGAGCGGAGAGAGCGACGCTCTATCAGCCTGGAGGACACGGCACATCATCACACAGACTAGGCTCAGTGGGGAGAGCGCCACCCTACCGGCCTGGAGGACTCAGCACATCACCACACAGACTAGGCTCAGTGGGAAGAGCGCCACCCTACCGGCCTGGAGGACTCAGCGCATCACCACACAGTCAGGTCTGAGCGGGGACAGCGCCGCCCTACCGGCCTGGAGTACTCAGCACATCACCATTCAGAGAGGTCTCAGGGCGGACAGCATCGCCCAACCCACGTGGAGGACTCAGCACATCATCACTCAGAGAGGGCTCAATGGGGAGAGCGCCGCCTTACCGGCCTGGAGGACTTTGCACATCACCACAAAGACAGGGCTCAGTGGGGAGAGCGCTGCCCTACCGGCCTGAGCACTCAGCACATCACCACTCAGCGAGGGCTCAATGGGGACATCGCCGCCCTACCGGCCTGGAGGACTCAGCACATCACCACACAGACAGGGCTCAGTGGGGAGAGCGCCGCCCTACCAGCCTGGAGGACTCAGCACATCACCACACAGGGAGGGTTCAGGGGGGAGAGCGCCGCCCTACCGGCCTCGAGGACTCAGCACATCACCACTCAGACAGGGCTCAGGGGGGAAACGCCGCCCTTCCGGCCTGGAGGACAAGCTGGGAGAGCGCCGCCCTACCGGCCTGGAGGGATCTGCGGTGAGTGCGCCGCCCTACCGGCATGGAGGACAGAGCACATCACCACCCAGACATGTTTCAGTGTGGAGAGCGCTCCAGTACCGGCCACGTGGACTCCGCACATCACCACACAGACAAATCCGAGCGGAGAGAGCGACGCTCTATCAGCCTGGAGGACTCAGCACATCACCACACAGACTAGGCTCAGTGGGGAGAGCGCCACCCTACCGGCCTGGAGGACTCAGCACATCACCACACAGACCGGTCTGAGTGGGGAGAGCGCCGCTCTACTGGCCTGGAGGACTCAGCGCATCACCACTCAGAGAGGACTCAATGGGGACAGCGCCACCCTACCGGCCTGGAGGACTCAGCACATCATCACTCAGAGAGGGCTCAATGGGGACAGCGCCGCCCTACCGGCCTGGAGGACTCAGCACATCACCACTCAGAGAGGACTCAATGGGGACAGCGCCACCCTACCGGCCTGGAGGACTCAGCACATCATCACTCAGAGAGGGCTCAATGGGGAGAGCGCCGCCTTACCGGCCTGGAGGACTTTGCACATCACCACAAAGACAGGGCTCAGTGGGGAGAGCGCTGCCCTACCGGCCTGAGCACTCAGCACATCATCACTCAGAGAGGGCTCAATGGGGACAGCGCCGCCCTACCGGCCTGGAGTACTCAGCACATCACCACTCAGAGAGGGCTCAATGGGGAGAGCGCCGCCTTACCGGCCTGGAGGACTTTGCACATCACCACAAAGACAGGGCTCAGTGGGGAGAGCGCTGCCCTACCGGCCTGAGTACTCAGCACATCACCACTCAGCGAGGGCTCAATGGAGAAAGTGCCGCCTTACCGGCCTGGAGGACTTTGCACATCACCATTCAGAGAGGTCTCAGGGCGGACAGCATCGCCCAACCCACCTGGAGGACTCAGCACATCATCACTCAGAGAGGGCTCAATGGGGAGAGCGCCGCCTTACGGGCCTGGAGGACTTTGCACATCACCACAAAGACAGGGCTCAGTGGGGAGAGCGCTGCCCTACCGGCCTGAGCACTCAGCACATCACCACTCAGCGAGGGCTCAATGGGGACAGCGCCGCCCTACCGGCCTGGAGGACTCAGCACATCACCACACAGACAGGGCTCAGTGGGGAGAGCGCCGCCCTACCAGCCTGGAGGACTCAGCATATCACTACACAGGGAGGGCTCAGTGGGGAGAGCGCCGCCCTTCCGGCCTGGAGGACACGGTGGGAGAGGGCTGCCCTACCGGTTGGAGGGATCTGCGGTGAGTGCGCCGCCCTACCGGCATGGAGGACAGAGCACATCACCACTCAGACATGTTTCAGTGTGGAGAGCGCTCCAGTACCGGCCACGTGGACTCCGCACATCACCACACAGACAAATCCGAGCGGAGAGAGCGACGCTCTATCAGCCTGGAGGACACAGCACATCATCACACAGACTAGGCTCAGTGGGGAGAGCGCCACCCTACCGGCCTGGAGGACTCAGCACATCACCACACAGACTAGGCTCAGTGGGGAGAGCGCCACCCTACCGGCCTGGAGGACTCAGCACATCACCACACAGACTAGGCTCAGTGGGGAGAGCGCCACCCTACCGGCCTGGAGGACTCAGCACATCACCACACAGACTAGGCTCAGTGGGGAGAGCGCCACCCTACCGGCCTGGAGGACTCAGCACATCACCACACAGACTAGGCTCAGTGGGAAGAGTGCCACCCTACCTGCCTGGAAGACTCAGCACATCACCACAGACCGGTCTGAGTGGGGAGAGCGCCGCTCTACTGGCCTGGAGGACTCAGCGCATCACCACACAGTCAGGTCTGAGCGGGGAGAGCGCCGCCCTACCGGCCTGGAGTACTCAGCACATCACCATTCAGAGAGGTCTCAGGGCGGACAGCATCGCCCAACCCACCTGGAGGACTCAGCACATCATCACTCAGAGAGGGCTCAATGGGGAGAGCGCCGCCTTACCGGCCTGGAGTATTTTGCACATCACCACAAAGACAGGGCTCAGTGGGGAGAGCGCTGCCCTACCGGCCTGAGCACTCAGCACATCACCAGTCAGCGAGGGCTCAATGGGGACATCGCCGCCCTACCGGCCTGGAGGACTCAGCACATCACCACACAGACAGGGCTCAGTGGGGAGAGCGCCGCCCTACCGGCGTGGAGGACTCAGCACATCACCACACAGGGAGGGTTCAGGGGGGAGAGCGCCGCCCTACCGGCCTCGAGGACTCAGCACATCACCACTCAGACAGGGCTCAGGGGGGAAAGCGCCGCCCTTCCGGCCTGGAGGACAAGCTGGGAGAGCGCCGCCCTACCGGCCTGGAGGGATCTGAGGTGAGTGCGCCGCCCTACCGGCATGGAGGACAGAGCACATCACCACCCAGACATGTTTCAGTGTGGAGAGCGCTCCAGTACCGGCCACGTGGACTCCGCACATCACCACACAGACAAATCCGAGCGGAGAGAGCGACGCTCTATCAGCCTGGAGGACTCAGCACATCACCACACAGACTAGGCTCAGTGGGGAGAGCGCCACCCTACCGGCCTGGAGGACTCAGCACATCACCACACAGACCGGTCTGAGTGGGGAGAGCGCCGCTCCACTGGCCTGGAGGACTCAGCGCATCACCACACAGTCAGGGCTCAGTGGGGAGAGCGCTGCCCTACCGGCCTGAGCACTCAGCACATCACCACTCAGCGAGGGCTCAATGGGGACAGCGCCGCCCTACCGGCCTGGAGGACTCAGCACATCACCACTCAGAGAGGACTCAATGGGGACAGCGCCACCCTACCGGCCTGGAGGACTCAGCACATCATCACTCAGAGAGGGCTCAATGGGGAGAGCGCCGCCTTACCGGCCTGGAGGACTTTGCACATCACCACAAAGACAGGGCTCAGTGGGGAGAGCGCTGCCCTACCGGCCTGAGCACTCAGCACATCATCACTCAGAGAGGGCTCAATGGGGACAGCGCCGCCCTACCGGCCTGGAGGACTTTGCACATCACCACAAAGACAGGGCTCAGTGGGGAGAGCGCCACCCTACCGGCCTGAGCACTCAGCACATCATCACTCAGCGAGGTCTGAGGGCGGACAGCATCGCCCAACCCACTGGAGGACTCAGCACATCATCACTCAGAGAGGGCTCAATGGGGACAGCGCCGCCCTACCGGCCTGGAGTACTCAGCACATCACCACTCAGAGAGGTCTCAGGGCGGACAGCATCGCCCAACCCACTGGAGGACTCAGCACATCACCACTCAGCGAGGGCTCAATGGAGACAGCGCCGCCCTACCGGCCTGGAAGACTCAGCACATCACCACACAGACCGGTCTGAGCGGAGAGAGTGCCACCCTACCGGCCTGGAGGACTCAGCACATCACCACACAGACTAGGCTCAGTGGGGAGAGCGCCACCCTACCGGCCTGGAGTACTCAGCACATCACCACTCAGAGAGGTCTCAGGGCGGACAGCATCGCCCAACCCACCTGGAGGACTCAGCACATCATCACTCAGAGAGGGCTCAATGGGGAGAGCGCCGCCTTACCGGCCTGGAGTATTTTGCACATCACCACAAAGACAGGGCTCAGTGGGGAGAGCGCTGCCCTACCGGCCTGAGCACTCAGCACATCACCACTCAGTGAGGGCTCAATGGGGACAGCGCCGCCCTACCAGCCTGGAGGACTCAGCACATCACCACACAGACAGGGCTCAGTGGGGAGAGCGCCGCCCTACCGGCCTGGAGGACTCAGCACATCACCACACAGGGAGGGTTCAGGGGGGAGAGCGCCGCCCTACCGGCCTCGAGGACTCAGCACATCACCACTCAGACTGGGCTCAGGGGGGAAAGCGCCGCCCTTCCGGCCTTGAGGACAAGCTGGGAGAGCGCCGCCCTACCGGCCTGGAGTACTCAGCACATCACCACTCAGAGAGGTCTCAGGGCGGACAGCATCGCCCAACCCACTGGAGGACTCAGCACATCATCACTCAGAGAGGGCTCAATGGGGAGAGCGCCGCCTTACCGGCCTGGAGGACTTTGCACATCACCACAAAGACAGGGCTCAGTGGGGAGAGCGCTGCCCTACCGGCCTGAGCACTCAGCACATCACCACTCAGCGAGGGCTCAATGGGGACAGCGCCGCCCTACCGGCCTGGAGGACTCAGCACATCACCACACAGACAGGGCTCAGTGGGGAGAGCGCCGCCCTACCAGCCTGGAGGACTCAGCACATCACCACACAGACAGGGCTCAGTGGGGAGAGCGCCGCCCTACCGGCCTCGAGGACTCAGCACATCACCACTCAGGGAGGGCTCAGGGGGGAAAGCGCCGCCCTTCCGGCCTGGAGGACACGGTGGGAGAGGGCTGCCCTACCGGTTGGAGGGATCTGCGGTGAGTGCGCCGCCCTACCGGCATGGAGGACAGAGCACATCACCACTCAGACATGTTTCAGTGTGGAGAGCGCTCCAGTACCGGCCACGTGGACTCCGCACATCACCACACAGACAAATCCGAGCGGAGAGAGCGACGCTCTATCAGCCTGGAGGACACGGCACATCATCACACAGACTAGGCTCAGTGGGGAGAGCGCCACCCTACCGGCCTGGAGGACTCAGCACATCACCACACAGACTAGGCTCAGTGGGGAGAGCGCCACCCTACCGGCCTGGAAGACTCAGCACATCACCACAGACCGGTCTGAGTGGGGAGAGCGCCGCTCTACTGGCCTGGAGGACTCAGCGCATCACCACACAGTCAGGTCTGAGCGGGGAGAGCGCCGCCCTACCGGCCTGGAGTACTCAGCACATCACCATTCAGAGAGGTCTCAGGGCGGACAGCATCGCCCAACCCACCTGGAGGACTCAGCACATCATCACTCAGAGAGGGCTCAATGGGGAGAGCGCCGCCTTACCGGCCTGGAGTATTTTGCACATCACCACAAAGACAGGGCTCAGTGGGGAGAGCGCTGCCCTACCGGCCTGAGCACTCAGCACATCACCACTCAGAGAGGGCTCAATGGGGACATCGCCGCCCTACCGGCCTGGAGGACTCAGCACATCACCACACAGACAGGGCTCAGTGGGGAGAGCGCCGCCCTACCAGCCTGGAGGACTCAGCACATCACCACACAGGGAGGGTTCAGGGGGGAGAGCGCCGCCCTACCGGCCTCGAGGACTCAGCACATCACCACTCAGACAGGGCTCAGGGGGGAAAGCGCCGCCCTTCCGGCCTGGAGGACAAGCTGGGAGAGCGCCGCCCTACCGGCCTGGAGGGATCTGCGGTGAGTGCGCCGCCCTACCGGCATGGAGGACAGAGCACATCACCACCCAGACATGTTTCAGTGTGGAGAGCGCTCCAGTACCGGCCACGTGGACTCCGCACATCACCACACAGACAAATCCGAGCGGAGAGAGCGACGCTCTATCAGCCTGGAGGACTCAGCACATCACCACACAGACTAGGCTCAGTGGGGAGAGCGCCACCCTACCGGCCTGGAGGACTCAGCACATCACCACACAGACCGGTCTGAGTGGGGAGAGCGCCGCTCTACTGGCCTGGAGGACTCAGCGCATCACCACACAGTCAGGGCTCAGTGGGGAGAGCGCTGCCCTACCGGCCTGAGCACTCAGCACATCACCACTCAGCGAGGGCTCAGTGGGGACAGCGCCGCCCTACCGGCCTGGAGGACTCAGCACATCACCACTCAGAGAGGACTCAATGGGGACAGCGCCGCCCTACCGGCCTGGAGGACTCAGCACATCATCACTCAGAGAGGGCTCAATGGGGACAGCGCCGCCCTACCGGCCTGGAGGACTCAGCACATCACCACTCAGAGAGGACTCAATGGGGACAGCGCCACCCTACCGGCCTGGAGGACTCAGCACATCATCACTCAGAGAGGGCTCAATGGGGAGAGCGCCGCCTTACCGGCCTGGAGGACTTTGCACATCACCACAAAGACAGGGCTCAGTGGGGAGAGCGCTGCCCTACCGGCCTGAGCACTCAGCACATCATCACTCAGAGAGGGCTCAATGGGGACAGCTACGCCCTACCGGCCTGGAGGACTTTGCACATCACCACAAAGACAGGGCTCAATGGGGACAGCGCTGCCCTACCGGCCTGGAGGACTCAGCACATCATCACTCAGAGAGGGCTCAATGGGGAGAGCGCCGCCTTACCCGCCTGGAGGACTTTGCACATCACCACAAAGACAGGGCTCAGTGGGCAGAGCGCCGCCCTACCGGCCTGAGCACTCAGCACATCATCACTCAGCGAGGGCTCAATGGGGAGAGCGCCGCCCTACCGGCCTGGAGTACTCAGCACATCACCACTCAGAGAGGTCTCAGGGCGGACAGCATCGCCCAACCCACTGGAGGACTCAGCACATCACCACTCAGCGAGGGCTCAATGGAGAAAGCGCCGCCTTACCAGCCTGGAGGACTTTGCACATCACCACTCAGAGAGGGCTCAGTGGGGAGAGCGCCGCCTTACCGGCCTGGAGGACTCAGCACATCATCACTCAGAGAGGGCTCAATGGGGAGAGCGCCGCCTTACCGGCCTGGAGGACTTTGCACATCACCACAAAGACAGGGCTCAGTGGGGAGAGCGCTGCCCTACCGGCCTGAGCACTCAGCACATCATCACTCAGAGAGGGCTCAATGGGGACAGCGGCGCCCTACCGGCCTGGAGGACTTTGCACATCACCACAAAGACAGGGCTCAGTGGGGAGAGCGCCGCCCTACCGGCCTGAGCACTCAGCACATCATCACTCAGCGAGGTCTGAGGGCGGACAGCATCGCCCAACCCACTGGAGGACTCAGCACATCATCACTCAGAGAGGGCTCAATGGGGAGAGCGCCGCCTTACCGGCCTCGAGGACTCAGCACATCACCACTCAGGGAGGGCTCAGGGGGGAAAGCGCCGCCCTTCCGGCCTGGAGGACACGGTGGGAGAGGGCTGCCCTACTGGTTGGAGGGATCTGCGGTGAGTGCGCCGCCCTACCGGCATGGAGGACAGAGCACATCACCACTCAGACATGTTTCAGTGTGGAGAGCGCTCCAGTACCGGCCACGTGGACTCCGCACATCACCACACAGACAAATCCGAGCGGAGAGAGCGACGCTCTATCAGCCTGGAGGACACGGCACCTCATCACACAGACTAGGCTCAGTGGGGAGAGCGCCACCCTACCGGCCTGGAGGACTCAGCACATCACCACACAGACCGGTCTGAGTGGGGAGAGCGCCGCTCTACTGGCCTGGAGGACTCAGCGCATCACCACACAGTCAGGGCTCAGTGGGGAGAGCGCTGCCCTACCGGCCTGAGCACTCAGCACATCACCACTCAGCGAGGGCTCAGTGGGGACAGCGCCGCCCTACCGGCCTGGAGGACTCAGCACATCACCACTCAGAGAGGACTCAATGGGGACAGCGCCGCCCTACCGGCCTGGAGGACTCAGCACATCATCACTCAGAGAGGGCTCAATGGGGACAGCGCCGCCCTACCGGCCTGGAGGACTCAGCACATCACCACTCAGAGAGGACTCAATGGGGACAGCGCCACCCTACCGGCCTGGAGGACTCAGCACATCATCACTCAGAGAGGGCTCAATGGGGAGAGCGCCGCCTTACCGGCCTGGAGGACTTTGCACATCACCACAAAGACAGGGCTCAGTGGGGAGAGCGCTGCCCTACCGGCCTGAGCACTCAGCACATCATCACTCAGAGAGGGCTCAATGGGGACAGCTACGCCCTACCGGCCTGGAGGACTTTGCACATCACCACAAAGACAGGGCTCAATGGGGACAGCGCTGCCCTACCGGCCTGGAGGACTCAGCACATCATCACTCAGAGAGGGCTCAATGGGGAGAGCGCCGCCTTACCCGCCTGGAGGACTTTGCACATCACCACAAAGACAGGGCTCAGTGGGCAGAGCGCCGCCCTACCGGCCTGAGCACTCAGCACATCATCACTCAGCGAGGGCTCAATGGGGAGAGCGCCGCCCTACCGGCCTGGAGTACTCAGCACATCACCACTCAGAGAGGTCTCAGGGCGGACAGCATCGCCCAACCCACTGGAGGACTCAGCACATCACCACTCAGCGAGGGCTCAATGGAGAAAGCGCCGCCTTACCAGCCTGGAGGACTTTGCACATCACCACTCAGAGAGGGCTCAGTGGGGAGAGCGCCGCCTTACCGGCCTGGAGGACTCAGCACATCATCACTCAGAGAGGGCTCAATGGGGAGAGCGCCGCCTTACCGGCCTGGAGGACTTTGCACATCACCACAAAGACAGGGCTCAGTGGGGAGAGCGCTGCCCTACCGGCCTGAGCACTCAGCACATCATCACTCAGAGAGGGCTCAATGGGGACAGCGGCGCCCTACCGGCCTGGAGGACTTTGCACATCACCACAAAGACAGGGCTCAGTGGGGAGAGCGCCGCCCTACCGGCCTGAGCACTCAGCACATCATCACTCAGCGAGGTCTGAGGGCGGACAGCATCGCCCAACCCACTGGAGGACTCAGCACATCATCACTCAGAGAGGGCTCAATGGGGAGAGCGCCGCCTTACCGGCCTCGAGGACTCAGCACATCACCACTCAGGGAGGGCTCAGGGGGGAAAGCGCCGCCCTTCCGGCCTGGAGGACACGGTGGGAGAGGGCTGCCCTACTGGTTGGAGGGATCTGCGGTGAGTGCGCCGCCCTACCGGCATGGAGGACAGAGCACATCACCACTCAGACATGTTTCAGTGTGGAGAGCGCTCCAGTACCGGCCACGTGGACTCCGCACATCACCACACAGACAAATCCGAGCGGAGAGAGCGACGCTCTATCAGCCTGGAGGACACGGCACCTCATCACACAGACTAGGCTCAGTGGGGAGAGCGCCACCCTACCGGCCTGGAGGACTCAGCACATCACCACACAGACTAGGCTCAGTGGGGAGAGCGCCACCCTACCGGCCTGGAAGACTCAGCACATCACCACAGACCGGTCTGAGTGGGGAGAGCGCCGCCCTACCGGCCTGGAGTACTCAGCACATCACCACTCAGAGAGGTCTCAGGGCGGACAGCATCGCCCAACCCACCTGGAGGACTCAGCACATCATCACTCAGAGAGGGCTCAATGGGGAGAGCGCCGCCTTACCGGCCTGGAGTATTTTGCACATCACCACAAAGACAGGGCTCAGTGGGGAGAGCGCTGCCCTACCGGCCTGAGCACTCAGCACATCACCACTCAGCGAGGGCTCAATGGGGACAGCGCCGCCCTACCGGCCTGGAGGACTCAGCACATCACCACACAGACAGGGCTCAGTGGGGAGAGCGCCGCCCTACCAGCCTGGAGGACTCAGCACATCACCACACAGGGAGGGTTCAGGGGGGAGAGCGGCGCCCTACCGGCATCGAGGACTCAGCACATCACCACTCAGACAGGGCTCAGGGGGGAAAGCGCCGCCCTTCCGGCCTGGAGGACAAGCTGGGAGAGGGCTGCCCTACCGGCCTGGAGGGATCTGCAGTGAGTGCGCCATCCAACCGGCATGGAGGACAGAGCACATCACCACCCAGACATGTTTCAGTGTGGAGAGCGCTCCAGTACCGGCCACGTGGACTCCGCACATCACCACACAGACAAATCCGAGCAGAGAGAGCGACGCTCTATCAGCCTGGAGCACTCAGCACATCACCACACAGACTAGGCTCAGTGGGGAGAGCGCCACCCTACCGGCCTGGAGGACTCAGCACATCACCACACAGACCGGTCTGAGTGGGGAGAGCGCCGCTCTACTGGCCTGGAGGACTTTGCACATCACCACACAGTCAGGGCTCAGTGGGGAGAGCGCTGCCCTACCGGATTGAGCACTCAGCACATCATCACTCAGAGAGGGCTCAATGGGGACAGCGCCGCCCTACCGGCCTGGAGGACTTTGCACATCACCACAAAGACAGGGCTCAGTGGGGAGAGCGCCGCCCTACCGGCCTGAGCACTCAGCACATCATCACTCAGCGAGGGCTCAATGGGGACAGCGCCGCCCTACCGGCCTGGAGGACTTTGCACATCACCACAAAGACAGGGCTCAGTGGGGAGAGCGCCGCCCTACCGGCCTGAGCACTCGGCACATCATCACTCAGACAGGGCTCAGGGGGGAGAGCGCCGCCCTACCAGCCTAGAGGACTCAGTACATCACCACACAGACAGGTCTGAGCGGGAAGAGCGCCGCCCTACCGGCCTGGAGGACTCAGCAAATCACCACACAGACAGGGCTCAGTGGGGCGAGAGCCACCCTACCAGCCTGGAGGACTCAGCACATCACCACTCAGACAGGGCTCAGGGGGGAGTCGGCCTCCCTATCGCCTGGAGGACTCAGCACATTACCACTCAAGAGAGGGCTCAGGGGGAAATGGGCCTCCCTATCGGCCTGGAGGACTAAGCACATCACCACTCAGAGAGGGATCGGGGGGAGAGCGCCTCCCTACCGGCCTGGAGGACTCAGCACATCACCACTCAGAGAGGGCTCAGTGGGGAAAGCGCCGCCCTTCCGGCCTGGAGTACTCAGCACATCACCACTCAGAGAGGTCTCTGGGCGAACAGCATCGCCCAACCCGCCTGGAGGACTCAGCATATCATCACTCAGAGAGGGCTCAATGGGGAGAATGCCGCCTTACCGGCCTGGAGGACTTTGCACATCACCACAAAGACAGGGCTCAGTGGGGAGAGCGCCGCCCTACCGGCCTGGAGGACACGGTGGGAGAGCGCTGCCCTACCGGCTTGGAGGGATCTGCGGTGAGTGCGCCGTCCAACCGGCGTGGAGGACAGAGCACATCACCACCCAGACATGTTTCAGTGTAGAGAGCGCCGCCCTACCGGCCACGTGGACTCCGCACATCACCACACAGACAAGTCTGAGCGGGGAGAGCGCCGCCCAACCGGACTGGAGGACTCAGCACATCATCACTCAGAGAGGGCTCAATGGGGACAGCGCCGCCCTACCGGCCTGGAGGACTCAGCACATCACCACTCAGACAGGGCTCAGTGGGGAGAGAGCCGCCCTACCGGCCTGGAGGCCTCAGCATATCACCACACAGATAGGGCTCAGGGAGGGTGTGGGCCTCCCTATCGGCCTGGAGGACTCAGTACATCACCACTCAGAGAGGGATCGGGGGAGAGCGCCGCCCTACCGGCGTGGAGGACTCAGCACATCACCACTCAGAGAGGCATCGGGGGAGAGCGCTGCCCTTCCGGCCTGGAGGACTCAGCACATCACCACTCAGAGAGGGCTCAGGGGGGAGTGGACCTCCCTATCGGCCTGGAGGACTCAGCACATCACCACTCAGAGAGGGCTCAGGGGGGAGTGGACCTCCCTATCGGCCTGGAGGACTCAGCACATCACCACTCAGAGAGGGCTCAGGGGGGAAAGCGCCGCCCTTCCAGCCTGGAGGACAAGCTGGGAGAGCGCTGCCTTACCGGTTGGAGGGATCTGCGGTGAGTGCGCCACCCTACCGGCCAGGAGGACTCCACACATCACCACTCAGACTGGGCTCAAGTGGGAGAGCGCCGCTGTACTGGCCTGGAGGACTCAGCACATCACCACACAGACAGGTCTGAGCAGGGAGAGCGCCGCCTTACCGGACTGGAGGACTCAGCACATCACCACACAGACATGTCTCAGTGGGGAGAGCGCTGCCCTACCGGCCTGGAGGACTCAGCACATCACCACACAGACGGCTCAGTGTGGAGAGCGCCGCCCTACCGGCCTGGAGGACTCAGCACATCACCACACAGACAGCGCTCAGTGGGGAGAGCGCCGCCCTACTTTCCTGGAGGACTCAGCACATCACCACTCAGAGAGGACTCAGTGGGGAGAGCGCCACCCTACCGGCCTGGAGGACTCACCACATCACCACTCAGGGAGGGCTCAGGGAGGAAAGCGCCGCCCTTCCGGCCTGGAGGACATGCTGGGAGAGCGCTGCCCTACCAGTTGGAGGGATCTGTGGTGAGTGCGCCGCCCTACCGGCATGGAGGACTCAGCACATCACCACTTGGACAGGGTTCAGTGGGGAGAGCGCCGCCCTACCAGCCTGGAGGACACCGCACATCACCACTCAGACCGGGCTCAATGGGGACAGCGCCACTCTACTGGCCTGGAGGACTCAGCACATCACCACACAGACAGGTCTGAGCGGGGAGAGCGCCGCCGTACCGGCCTGGAGGACTCAGCACATCACCACACAGACAGGGATCAGTGTGGTTAGCGCCACCCTACTGGCCTGGAGAACTCAGCACATCATCACTCAGACAGGGATCAGTGTGGAGAGCGCCACCCTACCGGCCTGAGCACTCAGCACATCACCACTCAGACAGGGCTTATTGTGGAGAGCGCCGTCCTACCGGCCTGAGCACTCAGCACATCATCACACAGACAGGGCTTATTGTGGAGAGCGCCGTCCTACCGGCCTGAGCACTCAGCACATCACCACACAGACAGGGCTTATTGTGGAGAGCGCCGTCCTACCGGCCTGAGCACTCAGCACATCACCACACAGACAGGGCTTATTGTGGAGAGCGCCGTCCTACCGGCCTGAGCACTCAGCACATCATCACACAGACAGGGCTTATTGTGGAGAGCGCCGTCCTACCGGCCTGAGCACTCAGCACATCATCACACAGACAGGGCTTATTGTGGAGAGCGCCGTCCTACCGGCCTGAGCACTCAGCACATCATCACACAGACAGAGCTCAGTGTGGAGAGCGCCGCCCTACCGGCCTGAGCACTCAGCACATCATCACACAGACAGAGCTCAGTGTGGAGAGCGCCGCCCTACCGGCCTGAGCACTCAGCACATCACCACACAGACAGGGCTTATTGTGGAGAGCGCCGTCCTACCGGCCTGAGCACTCAGCACATCATCACACAGACAGAGCTCAGTGGGGAGAGCGCCACCCTACCGGCCTGAGCACTCAGCACATCATCACACAGACAGAGCTCAGTGGGGAGAGCGCCACCCTACCGGCCTGAGCACTCAGCACATCACCACACAGACAGGAATAAAAACAAAAAACAGCGGATGCTGGAAATCCAAAACAAAAACAGAATTACCTGGAAAAACTCAGCAGGTCTGGCAGCATCGGCGGAGAAGAAAAGAGTTGACGTTTCGAGTCCTCATGACCCTTCAACAGAACTGAGTAGAAACTCGGAAATTATATGTTCAGTGAAAGAGGAGTAGCTGAATATGAGGAGATTGTTAGCAAATATGGGGAATCAGAAATATGTGCACATAGAGAAATTGATAGCATTGTATCAATTGCTAGAAATAGATATTTTGCTATCTGCTGCGATCCAGCTTTGCATTAACTGAGGGATATGGAGAAATTGATGTTGCAGTGAATACAGAGAAGCTGGAAATGTGCAGAATTTGACTATTTGCAAGAAACAGTGTAGTTGCTTTATACAGAGAACCAGGTTTGTTGAAAAAGAAAGAAATGGAGTAGATTTTCCACTTCTAATCATTTCTACTCTCGACCTGCATTATTAGCTCTATTTCTAACCATCTACTCATTGATCAACCTTCAGTGTTGAACTCAGAAAATTGAGCATTTGTAGTGTAGTTTGGTAGATATAGATATTAATGTAGATCGTCAGTAAATATTATTGGAGATATCTCCCATTTCCATGAAATTCGCTCGTTGCATCATCTGCTCTTTCACTGACTACAAGTTTTTCAATAAATTTCTCCGTCAGAGAAATGGGGGCCCAGCTATACCTGTCTCTTTATGGGGTATGTGGAACATTCCTTGTTGCAGTCCTACTCCGGCCCCCTTCCACAACTTTTTCTCCGGTACATCGATGATTACTTCGGTGCCGCTTCATGCTCTCGTCGGGACTTGGAAAAATTTATTAATTTTGCCTCCAATCTCCACCCCTCCATCATTTTCACGTGATCCATCTCTGACACTTCCCTTCCATTCCTTGACCTCTCTGTCTCAATCTCTGGTGATAGACTGTCCACCAATATCCATTACAAACCCACCGACTCCCACAGCTACCTCGACTACAGCTCCTCATACCCCGCTTCCTGTAAGGACTCCATCCCATTCTCCCAGTTCCTTCGCTTTTGTCGCATCTGTTCCGATGATGCTACCTTCAAAAATGGTTCCTCTGACATGTCCTCCTTCTTCCTTAACCGAGGTTTTCCACCCACGGTCGTTGACAGGGCCCTCAACCGTGTCCGGCCCATCTCCCGCGCATCCGCCCTCACGCCTTCTCCTCCCTCCCAGAAACATGATAGGGTCCCTCTTGTCCTCACTTATCACCCCACCAGCCTCCGCATTCAAAGGATCATCCTCCGCCATTTCCGCCAACTCCAGCATGTTGCCACCACCAAACACATCTTCCCTTCACCCCCCTTATCGGCATTCCGTAGGGATCGCTCCCTCCGGGACACCCTGGTCCACTCCTCCATCATCCCCTACTCCTCAACCCCCTCCTATGGCACCACCCCATGCCCACGCAAAAGATGTAACACCTGCCCCTTCACTTCCTCTCTCCTCACCGTCCAAGGGCCCAAACACTCCTTTCAAGTGAAGCAGCATTTCACTTGCATTTCCCCCAACTTAGTCTACTGCATTCATTGCTCCCAATGTGGTCTCCTCTACATTGGAGAGACCAAACGTAAACTGGGCGACCGCTTTGCAGAACACCTGCGGTCTGTCTGCAAGAATGACCCAAAGCTCCCTGTCGCTTGCCATTTTAACACTCCACCCTGCTCTCTTGCCCACATGTCTGTCCTTGGCTTGCTGCATTGTTCCAGTGAAGCCCAACGCAAACTGGAGGAACAACACCTCATCTTCCGACTAGGCACCTTACAGCCTTCTGGTCTGAATATTGAATTCAACAACTTTAGGTCATGAGCTCCCTCCCCCATCCCCACCCCCTTTCTGTTTCCCCCCTTTTTTTTTCCCAATAAATTATATAGATTTTTCTTTTTCCACCTATTTCCATTATTTTTAAATATTTTAAAATTTTTTATGCTCCCCCCACCCCCACTAGAGCTGTACCTTGAGTGCCCTACCATCCATTCTTAATTAGCACATTCGTTTAGATAATATCACCAACTTTAACTTTAACACCTATGTGTTCTTTTGTACCATTGTCACTGACATCTTTTGATGATCTGCTTCTATCACTGCTTGTTTGTCTACACAACCACCTCTCTCTCTATCTCTCCGCCCCCCCACACACACACTTTAAACCAGCTTATATTTCAACTCTTTCTTGGACTCGAATCAAGTTCTGTCGAAGTGTCATGAGGACTCGAAACGTCAACTCTTTTCTTCTCCGCCGATGCTGCCAGACCTGCTGAGTTTTTCCAGGTAATTCTGTTTTTGTGTTGATAAAGATATTTATGTGGGTATAGAAATTAATAGATATAGCAAGGTTGATGGAAATAGCACAATGTGTACTTTCAGAGGAGGAGCAGAAGCTTCAAGTGGCGAATTTCATGAAAATTGTAGATTTAACCAATATGGGGAATGAGAAATATGTTCAGATAGAGAAATTGCTAGAATTATTTCAATTGCTAGGAATTGATATTTTGCGATCTACAGGTTTGATTAATTTGAGGGATATGGAGAAATTGAAGCTGTGGCCAATGTAGAGAAACTGGAAATGTGCAGAATTTGATTAATTGCAAGAAACTGAGGACTTGCTGGACATAGAAAACCTGGTTAGCTGCAAAGTATAGGAGTGGAATTACTGAAGGTGTAGTTGAACAATGAACATTGATAAATGAGTTGACTTTTAGAAAAAGAGCTATTAATATAGGTGGATGTTGGAAATTATTGGAATTGGAGAAACTAATTGAAATGAAGAAACTTGTACAGATGATGCAAACAGTGAATCTTTTGGAAATGGGAGATTCTGCAAACATGAGGAATGAGAAATATCGGCAGATAGGGAATTTGATCAATTGCTGGCAATTGATATTTTGTAAGTTAGAAGAGATCCAGGTTTGTATAACTGAAGGATATGGAGAAATTGATGTTGCAGTGATTACAGAGAAGCTGGAAATGTGCAGAATTTGACTATTTGCAAGAAACAGAGTATTTGCTAGATACAAACAACCAGGGTGGTTGAAAAAGAGAGAAATGAAGTAATTAAGTTCTCCATTGAACAATGAACATTTCATGATGTGTTGGTAGAAATAGAGATATGAATGTAGATTGACATTAGAAATCATTGGAGATGGAGAAATTGATTGAAATGGAGAAACATGTACAGTCAGTGAAAGAACAGATGATAAAAAGAGTACATTTCGCGGAACTGCGAGATTTGACAAATTGTGGGAATGAGATATATCTGCAGATGGAGAAAATGCTTGAATTAGTTGAATTGCTTGACATTGACAGTTTGATAGATACAGCGAGCCAGGTTTGCTGAAAGTGAAAGAAGTGGAGAAATTGAAGTTGTGGTGAATGCATAGGAGCTGGACATGTGCAGAATATGACTATTTGCAAGGAACTGAATACTTGCTAGATACAGAGAACTAGGTTTGTTGAAAAAGAGAGAAATTGAGTAATTGAAGGCTGAGTTGAACAATGAGCATTTGTTGACATGTAGTTTGGTAGATATAGATATAATATATGAATGTATAGGAGTGGAATTACTGAAGGTGCAGTTGAACAATGAACATTGATAAATTAGTAGACTTTTAGAAAAAGAGTTATTAATGCAGGTGGACTTTGCAAATTATTGGAGTTGGAGAAACTAATTGCAATGGAGAAACTTGTGTAGGGAATTTTTTGGAAATGGGAGATTCTGCAAGCATGAGGAATGAGAAATATCAGCAGATTGGGAATTTGATCAATTGCTGGAAATTGATATTTTGTAAGATAGAAGGGAGCCAGGTTTGTATAACTGAAGGATATGGAGAAATTGATGTTGCAGTGAATACAGAGAAGCTGGAAGTGTGCAGAATTTGCCTATTTGCAAGAAACCTAGTAATTGCCAGATACAAGCAACCAGCTTGGTTGAAAAAGAGAGAAATGGAGTAATTAAATTCTTCATTGAACAATGAACATGTCATGATTTATTGCTTGGTAGAAATAGAGATATGAATGTAGATCGACATTAGAAATTGTTGGAGATGGAGAAATTGATTGAAATGGAGAAACTTGTATAGTCAGTGAAAGAGCAGATGATAAGAAAGTGCATTTCATGGAAATGCGAGATTTGACAAATTGTGGGAATGAGATCTATCTACAGATAGAGAAAATGCTTGAATTTGCTGAATTGCTAGAAATGGATAGTTTGATAGATACAGTGAGCCAGGTTTGCTGAAAGTGAAAGAAGTGGAGAAATTGAAGTTGCGGTGAATGCATAGAAGCTGGACATGTGCACAATTTGACTATTTGCAAGAAACTGAATACTTGCTAGATACAGAGATCAAGATTTGTTGAAAAAGAGAGAAATGGAGTAATTAAAGGCTGAGTTGAACAATCAGCATTTGGTAACATGTAGTTTGGCACTTTTTTATCATCTGCTCTTTCACTGACTGTACAAGTTTCTCCATTTCAATCAATTTCTCCATCTCCAACAATTTCTAATGTCGATCTACATTCATATCTCTATTTCTACCAAGCAATAAATCATGACATGTTCATTGTTCAATGGAGAATTTAATTACTCCATTTCTCTCTTTTTCAACCAAGCTGGTTGTTTGTATCTGGCAATTACTAGGTTTCTTGCAAATAGTCAAATTCTGCACACTTCCAGCTTCTCTGTATCCACGCAACATCAATTTCTCCATATCCTTCAGTTATACAAACCTGGCTCTCATCTTACTATCTTAGTTTGGTAGATATAGATATAATATATGAATGTAGATCATCAGTAAAAATTATTGGAGATGAAGAAATTAATTGAAATGGAGATACTTGTACAGTTAGTGAAAGAGCAGATGATACCACGAGCGAATTTCCTGGCAATGGGAGATTTGAAAAATTTTGGGAATGATATATACCTGCAGATAGAGAAAGTGCTTGAATATGCTCAGATGCATGAAATTGACAGTTTGAGAGATACAGAGAGACAGTTTTACTGAAACTGAAGGAAATGGAGAAACTTAAGTTGCGGTGAATGTGGATTATCTGCAAATGTGCTGAATCTAACTAATTGCTGGAAGTTGAGAATTTGATAGATGGGGAGCAATACAGTTGCTGATAAATATAGAACTTAAGAACTTGCAGGATCAGGTGAATGATTAGTAGCTCGAAATGTGGAGAATGGTAGAAAGAGAGGCACTTATTTAGATAGGCCTTAGAAATTAATATAGATAGCAAGGTTGATGGAAATTAAGAAGCGTGTACATTCAGACAAGGAGCAGCAGGAACAAATAGCGAAGTTGTTAGAAATGGGGGATTTTTCAGATGTGGGGAATGAGAGATATCTGAAGCGGACAAAATGCTTGGATATGTTCAATTCCTGGAAATTGACAGTTTGATAGATACAGAAAGGCAGGGTTCCTAAAATTGTAGGATATGGAGAATTTGAAGTTGAGGTGAATGCAGAGAGCCTGGGTTATTTGGACTCAAATCGTTAACTGTGCTCTTCTCAGCAGATGCTGCTGGTATGATGCTGAGCGAACTACTTTTGCTGATAACGACTGAAAATCTGAAATTGTTTGTTCAAGTGAGAGATTCCTAGGTGGAAATGAGGAGATTGCTAGAAATAGAGACATTGATGTAGATAGGCAATAGAAATTGTTAGAGATAGTGAGGTTGACAGAAATGGAGCAGTGTGCACATTCAGAGAAGGCGCAGAATCTTGGAGCAGCGAATTTCATGAACATGGGAGATTTAACAAATATGGGGAATCAGAAACATGTGCAGATAGAGGAATTGCTAGAATTTGATCAATTGCTAGAAATAGAGAAACTTATTTTGATAGGCATTGGAAATTTATATAGAAAGCGAGGTTGATGGAAATTAAGAAACTTGTTCCCTCAGAGAAGGAGCCACAGGTACAAACAGTGAAGTTGATGGAAGTAGACGATTTTACAGTATGGGGAATGAGATATATCTGCAGCTATGCAAAATGCTTGAATTTGCTGAATTGCTAGAAATTGACATTTTCATAGACACAGAGAGACAGGTTTCCTAAAATGGAAAGATATGGAGAATTTGAAGCTGTGGTGAATGCGGGGAGCCTGCAAATGTGCTCAACCTAACAAACTGTTGTAAATTGAGAATTTGATAGATATAGAGAACTACATTTAGTGATGAAGAGAGAAACTCGGAATTTCTAGGTATAGGTGAAAGAGGAGTAGCTGGAAATGAGGATTGCCAAACATAAAACATTAATGTGGGCTATAGAAATTAATAGCAGGGTTGATGGAAATGGCGCAATTTGTTCTTTCAAAGGAGGAGCAGAAGCTTCAAGTGGCGAATTTTATGAAAATTGTAGATTTAACCAATATGGGGAATGAGAAATATGTTCAGATAGAGAAAATGCTGGAATGCTTTCAGTTGCTGGAATTGATATTTTGCGAGCTACAGGTTTCAGTAATTTGAGGGATATGGAGAAATTGAAGCTACGGCCAATGTAGAGAAACTGGAAATGTGCACAATTTGATTAATTGCAAAAAACTGAGTACTTGGTGGATATAGAAATCCTGATTAGCTGAAAAGTATAGGAGTGGAATTACTGAAGGTGTAGTTGAACAATGAACATTGATAAATGAGTGGACTTTTAGAAAAAATTATTAATGCAGGTGGTCATTAGAAATTAATGGAGATGGAGAAATTAATTGCAATGGAGGAACTTGCACAGCGAATTTTTTGGAAATGGGAGATTCTGCAATCAAGAGGAATGAGAAATATCAGCAGATAGGCAATTTGATTACTTGATGAAAATTTATATTTTGTAAGATGTAAGAAGGCAAGGGTATGAAGGATATGGAGAAATTGATGTTGCAGTGAATACGGAGAAGCTGGAAATGTGCAAAATTTGACTATTCGCAAGAAACAGAGTATTTGCAAGATACAAAGAACCAGGTTTATTGAAAAAGAGAGAAATGGAGTAATTAAATGCTGCATTGAACAATGAACATTTCGTGATGTGTGGTTGGTAGAAATAGAGATATTAACGTAGATCGACATTAGAAATTGTTGGAGATAGACAAATTATTTGAAATGGAGTATCTTGTACAGTCAATGAAAGAGCAGATGATAAAAAAGTACATTTTGCGGAAATGCGAGATTTGACAAATTGTGGGAATGAGATATATCTGCAGATGGAGAAAATGCTTGAATTTGCTGAATTGCTAGAAATGGACAGTTTGATAGATACAGCGAGCCTGATTTGCTGAAAGTGAAAGAAGTGGAGAAATTGAAGTTGCGGTGAATGCATAGAAGCTGGACATGTGCAGAATATGACTATTTGCAAGAAACTGAATACTTGCTGGATACAGAGAACTAGGATTGTTGAAAAAGAGAAAAATGGAGTAATTAAAGGCTGAGTTTACAATGAGCATTTCTTGACATGAAGTCTGGTAGGTATAGATATAATATATGAATGTAGATCATCAGTAAATATTATTGGAGTTGGAGAAATTAATTGAAATGGAGATACTTGTACAATCAGTGAAAGAGCAGATGATACCACGAGCGAATTTCATGGCAATGGGAGATTTGACAAAGTTTGGGAATGATATATAGCTGCAGATAGAGGAAATGCTTGAATGTGCTCAATTGCATGAAATTGACAGTGTGAGAGATACAGATAGTCAGGATTGCAGAAACTGAAGGAAATGGAGACATTGAAGTTGCAGTGAATGTGGAGTATTTGCAAATGTGCTCACTCTAATTGCTGGAAGGTGAGAATTTGATAGATGGGGAGCACTACATTTGCTGATAAATATAGAACTTAAGAACTTGCAGGTTCATGTGAATGATTAGTAGCTCAAAATGTGGAGAGTGCTAGAAAGAGAGGCACTTATTTAGATAGACCTTAGAAATTAATATAGATAGCGAGGTTGATGGAAATTAAGAAGCGTGTACATTCAGAGAAGGAGCAGCAGAAACAAATAGCGAAGTTGTTAGAAATGGGGGATCTTTCGAATGTGGGTAATGAGAAATATCTGCAGCTGACAAAATGCTTGGATATGTTCAATTCCTGGAAATTGACAGTTTGACAGATAGAGAGAGCCAGGTTTCCTTAAATTGTAGGATATGGAGAATTTGAAGTTGCGGTGAATGCTGAGAGCCTGGATTATTTGGACTTGAACCGTTAACTGTGCTCATCTCCACATATGCTGCTATCATGTTGCTGAACAAACAACATTTGCGGATAAGGACTGAAAATCCGAAATTGTATGTTCATGTGAGAGATTCCTACGTGGAAATGAGGAGATTGCTAGAAATAGAGACATTTATGTGGATAGGCAATAGAAATTTATAGAGATAGTGAGGTTGATGGAAATGGAGCAATGTGCACATTCAGAGAAGGTGCATAAGCTTGAAGCAGCGAATTTCATTAACATGGGTGATTTAACAAATCTGGGGAATCAGAAACATTTGCAGATAGAGGAATTGCTCGAATTTGATCAATTGCAAGAAATAGAGAAACTTATTTTGATAGGTATTGGAAATTTATATAGAAAGCGAGGATGATGGAAATGAAGAAACATGTACACTCAGAGAAGGAGGCCCGAAGGTTCAAACAGCGAAGTCGATGGAAATAGAGGATTTTGCAAATATGGGGAATGAGATATATCTGCAGCTATGCACAATGCTTGAATTTGCTTAATTGCTTGAAATTGACATTTTGATAGACACAGAGAGCCAGGTTTCCTAAAATTGAAGGATATGGAGAATTTGAAGCTGCGGTGAAAGCGGGGAGCCTGCAAATGTGCTCAGCCTAACAAACTGTTGTAAATTGAGAATTTGATAGATATAAAGAACTACATTTGCTGATGAAGAGAGAAACTCGTAATTTCTAGGTAGAGGTGAAGGAGGAGTGGCTGGAAATGAGGAATTACCAAACATGTGGGCTATAGAAATTAATAGCAAGGTGGATGGAAATGGCACAATTTGTACTTTCAGAGGAGGAGCAGAAGCTTCAAATGGCGAATTTCATAAAAATTGTAAATTTACCCAATATGGGGAATGAGAAATATGTTCCGATATAGAAAATGCTAGAATGTTTTCAATTGCTAGGAATTGATATTTTGCTATCTACGTGTTTGATTAATTTGAAGGATATGGAGAAATTGAAGCTGTGGCCAGTGTAGAGAAACTGGAAGATGCACAATTTGATTGATTGCAAAAAACTGAGCACGTGCTGGATATAGAAAACCTGATTAGCTGAAAAGTATAGGAGTGGAATTACTGAAGGTGTAGTTGAACAATGAACGTTGACAAATTTGTAGACTTTTAGAAAAAAGAATTATTACTGCAGATGATCATTGGAAATTATTGGAGATTGAGAAACTAATTGCCATGGAGAAACTTGTACAGTGAATTTTTTGGAAATGGGAGATTCTGCAAATAAGAAGAATGAGAAATATCAGCAGATAGGGAATTTGATTACTTGATGAAAATTTATATTGTGTAAGATACAAGACGGCAAAGGTGTATAACTGAAGGATATGGAGAAATTGATGTTGCAGTGAATCCAGAGAAGCTGGAAATGTGCAGAATTTGACTATTTGCAAGAAACAGAGTGCTTGCAAGAGACAAAGAACGAGGTTTATTGAAAAAGAGAGAAATAGAGCAATTAAATGCTGCATTTAACAATGATCATTTCGTGATGTATTGGTTGGTAGAAATAGAGATATGAATGTAGATCAACATTAGAAATTGTTGGAGATGGAGAAATTGATTGAAATAGGAGAAACTTGTATAGTCAGTGAAAGAGCAGATGATACACAGAGTGCATTTGATGGAAATCTGAGATTTGACAAATTGTGGGAATGAGATATATCTGCAATGGAGAAAATGCTTGAATTAGCTGAATTGCTAGAAATTGACAGATTGATAGATACAGCGAGCCAGGTTTGCTGAAAGTGAAAGAATGGAGAAATTGAAGTTGTGGTGAATGCATAGGACCTGGATATGTGCAGAATAGGACTATTTGCAAGAAACTGAATACTTGCTAGATACAGAGAACTAGATTTGTTGAAAAAGAGAAAAATGGAGTAATTAAAGGCTGAGTTGCACATTGAGCATTTCTTGACATGAAGTTTGGTAGATATAGATATAATATGTGAATGTAGATCATCAGTAAATATTATTGGAGATGGAGAAATATATTGAAATGGAGATACTTGTACAATCAGTGAAAGAGCAGATGATACCACAAGCGAATTTCATGGCAATGGGAGATTTGACAAATTTTGGGAATGATATATAGCTGCAGATAGAGGAAGTGCTTGAATGTGCTCAGTTGCTCGAAATTGACAGTTTGAGAGATACAGAGAGTCAGGTTTGCAGAAACTGAAGGAAATGGAGATAATAAAGTTGCGGTGAATATGGAGTATCTGCAAATGTGCTCACTCTAACTAATTGCTGGAAGGTGAGAATTTGATAGATGGGGAGCACTACATTTGCTGACAAATATAGAACTTAAGAACTTGCAGGATCAGGTGAATGATTAGTAGCTCGAAATGTGGAGAGTGGTTGAAAGAGAGGCCCTTAAAATTAATATAGATAGCGAGGTTGATGGAAATTAAGAAGTGTGTACATTCAGAGAAGGAGCAGCAGGAACAAACAGCGAAGTTGTTAGAAATGGGGGATTTTTCAAATGTGGGGAATTAGAAATATCTGCAGCTGACAAAATGCTTGGATATGTTCAATTCCTGGAAATTGACAGTTTGATAGAAACAGAAAGGCAGGGTTCCTAACATTGTAGGATATGGAGAATTTGAAGTTGCGGTGAATGCGGAGAGCCTGGGTTATTCGGACTCGAACCGTTAACTGTGCTCTTCTCCGCACATGCTGCTGGCATGATGCTGAGCGAACTACTTTTGCTGATAAGGACTGAAAATCCGAAATTGTTTGTTCAAATGAGAGATTCCTAGGTGGAAATGAGGAGATTGCTAGAAATAGAGACATTTATGTAGATAGGCAATAGAAATTTTTAGAGATAGGTTGGCGGAAATGGAGAACTGTGTACATTCAGAGAAGGCGCAGAATCTTGAAGCAGCGAATTTCATGAACATGGGAGATTTAACAAATATGGGGAATCAGAAACATGTGCAGATAGAGTAATTGCTAGAATTTGATCAATTGCTAGAAATAGAGAAACTTATTTTGATAGGCATTGGAAATTTATATAGAAAGTGTGGTTGATGGAAATTAAGAAACTTGTACTCTCAGACAAGGTTCAAACAGCGAAGTCGATGGAAATAGACGATTTTACAAATATGGGAAATGAGATATATCTGCAGCTATGCACAATGTTTGAATTTGCTCAAATGCTAGAAATTGACATTTTGATAGAGACAGAGGGCCAGGTTTCCTGCAATTGAAGGATATGGAGAATTTGAATCTGCGGTGAATGCGGGGAGCCTTCAAATGTGCTCAACCTAACAAACTGCTGTAAATTGAGAATTTGACCAATATAGAGAACTGTATTTGCTGATGAAGAGAGTAATTCGTAATTTCTAAGATTAGGTGAAAAAGGAGTAGCTGGAAATGAGGAGATTGCTAAACATAAAGACATTTATGTGGGCTATAGAAATTAATTGAGATAGCAAGGTTGATGGAAATAGCACAATGTGTACTTTCAGAGGAGGAGCAGAAGCTTCAAGTGGCGAATTTCATGAAAATTGTAGATTTAACCAATATGGGGAATGAGAAATATATTCACATAGAGAAAATGCTAGAATTATTTCAATTGCTAGGAATTGATATTTTGCGATCTACAGGTTTGCTTAATATGAGGGATAAGGAGAAATTGAAGCTGTGGCCAGTGTAGAGAAACTGGAAATGTGCAGAATTTGATTAATTGCAAAAAACTGAGTACTTGCTGGATACAGAAAATCTGATTAGGTGAAAAGTATAGGAGTGGAATTACTGAAGGTATAGTTGAACAATGAACATTGATAAATGAGTAGACTTTTAGAAAAAGAACTATTAATGCAGGTGAACCTTGTAAATTATTGGAGTTGGAGAAACTAATTGCAATGGAGAAACTTGTGTAGGGAATTTTTTCGAAATGGGAGATTCTGCAAGTATGAGGAATGAGACATATCAGCAGATAGGGAATTTGATCAGTTGCTGAAAATTTATATTTTGTAAGGTACAAGAGAGCCAGTTTTGTATAACTAAAGGATATGGAGAAATTGATGTTGCAGTGAATACAGAGAAACTGGAATTGTGCAGAATTTGACTATTTGCAAGAAACAGTATTTGCCAGATACAAAGAACTAGGTTTGTTGAAAAAGAGAAAAATGGAGTAATTAAATGCTGCGTTGAATAATGAACATTTCCTGATGTGTTGGTTAGTAGAAATATAGAGATATGAATGTAGATCAACATTAGAAATCATTGGAGATGGAGAAATTGATTGAAATGGAGAAATGTACAGTTAGTGAAAGAGCAGATGATACAAAGAGTGCATTTCACGGAAATGCGAGATTTGACAAATTGTGGGAATGAGATATATCTGCAGATGAAGAAAATGCTTGAATTTGCTGAATTGCTAGAAATGGACAGTTTGATAGATACAGCGAGCCAGGTTTGCTGAAAGTGACAGAAGTGGAGAAATTGAAGTTGCGGTGAATGTATAAGAGCTGGATATGTGCAGAATATGACTATTTGCAAGAAACTGAATACTTGCTGGATACAGAGAACTAGATTTGTTGAAAAAGAGAGAAATGGAGTAATTGAAGGCTGAGTTGAACAATGAGCATTTGGTAACCTGTAGTTTGGTACATATAGATATCATATATGAATATAGATCATCAGTAAATATTATTGGAGATGGAGAAATTTATTGAAATGGATAATCTTGTACAATCAATGATAGAGCAGATGATACAACGAGCGAATTTCGTGGAAATGGGAGATTTGACAAATTTTGGGAATGAGATATACCTGCAGATAGAGAATGTGCTTGAATGTGCTCGGTTGCACAAAATTGACAGTATGAGAGATACAGAGAGACAGAGAGACAGTTTTGCTGAAACTGAAGGAAATGGAGAAATTGAAATTGCAGGGGATATGGAGTACCTGGAAGTGTCCTCACTCTAACAAATTGCTGGAAGTTGAGAATTTGATAGATAGCGAGCACTACATTTGCTAATAAATATAGGACTTAAGAACCTGCAGGATCAGGTGAATGATAAGTAGCTCGAAATGTGGAGAGTGCTAGAAAGAGAGACACTTATTTAGATAGGCCTTAGAAATGAATATAGATAGCGAGGTTGATGGAAATTAAAAAGCATGTACATTCAGAAAAGGAGCAGCAGGAACAAATAGCGAAGTTGTTAGATATGGGGGATTTTACAAATATGGGGAATGAGAAATATGGATATGTATAATTCCTGGAAATTGACAACTTGACAGATATAGTGAGCCAGGTTTCCTTAAATTGTAGGATATGGAGAATTTTAAGTTGCAGTGAATGCGGACAGCCTGGGTTATTCGGAGTCGAAACATTAACTATGCTCTTCTCCGCATATGCTGCTGGCATGTTGCTGAGCAAACTACATTTGCTGATAAGGACTGAAAATCAGAAATTGTAAGTTCAAGTGAGAGATTCCTAGGTGGAAATGAGATTGCCAGAAATAGAGATATTTATGTAGATAAGCAATGGAAATTCATAGGGATAGTGAGGTTGATGGAAATGGAACAATGTGCACGTTCAGAGAAGGAGCAGAAGCTTGAAGCAGCAAATTCATGAACATGGGAGATTTAACAAATATGGGGAATATGAATTATGTGCACATAGAGAAATTGCTAGAATTTGATCAATTGCTAGAAATAGAGAAACTTATTTTTATAGGCATTCGAAATTTATATTGAAAGTGAGGTTAATGGAAATTAAGAAGCTTGTACCCTCAGAGAAGGTGCCGCAGGGTCAAACAGCGAAGTTGATGGAAATAGAGGATTTTACAAATATGGGGAATGAGATATATCTGCAGCTATGCACAATGCTTGAATTTGCTTAATTGCTAGAGATTGACATTTTGATAGAGACAGAGAGACAGGTTTCCTGCAATTGAAGGATATGGAGAATTTGAAGCTGTGGTGAATGTGGGGAGCCTGCAAATGTGCTCAACCTAATAAACCGCTGTAAATTGAGAATTTGACCGATAATAGAGAACTATATTTGCTGATGAAGAGGGAAACTCGGAATGTCTAGGTATAGGTGAAAGAGGAGTAGCTGGAAATGAGGATTGCCAAACATAAAACATTAATGTGGGCTATAGAAATTAATAGCAAGGTGGATGGAAATGGCGCAATTTGTTCTTTCAGAGGAGGAGCAGAAGCTTCAAGTGGCGAATTTCATGAAAATTGTAGATTTAACCAATATGGGGAATGAGAAATATATTCAGATAGAGAAAATGCTAGAATTTTTTCAATTGCTGGGAATTGATATTTTAAATCTATAGGTTTGATTAATTTGAAGGAGATGGAGAAATTGAAGCTGTGGCCATTGTAGAGAAACTGGAAATGTGCAGAATTTGATTAATTGCAAGAAACTGAGGACTTGCTGGATATAGAAATCCTGATTAGCTGAAAAGTATAGGAGTGGAATTACTGAAGGTGTAGTTGAACAATGTACATTGATAAATGAGTTGTCTTTTAGAAAAAAAGCTATTAATACAGGTGGACATTGGATATTATTGGAGTTGGAGAAACTAATTGAAATGGAGAAACTTGTGTAGTGAATTTTTTGGAAATGGGAGATTCTGCAAACATGAGGAATGAAAAATATCAGCATATAGGGAATTTGATCAATTGCTGGAAATTGATATTTTGTAAGTTAGAAGGGAGCCAGGTTTGTATAACTGAAGGATATGGAGAAATTGATGTTGCAGTGATTACAGAGAAGCTGGAAGTGTGCAGAATTTGACTATTTGCAAGAAACAGCGTAATTGCTAGATACAAACAGCCAGGTTTGTTGAAAAAGAGAGAAATGAAGTAATTCAATTCTCCGTTGAACAATGAACATTTCATGATATGTTGGTAAAAATAGAGATATTAATGTAGATCGACACTTGAAATTATTGGAGATGGAGAAATTGATTGAAATGGAGAAACTTGTACAGTCAGTGAAAGAGCAGATAATACTCAGAGCGCATTTGAGAGAAATGCAAGATTTGACAAATTGTGGGAATGAGATATATCTGCAGATAGAGAAAATGCTTGAATTAGCTGAATAGCTAGAAATTGACGGTATGATAGATACAGCGAGCCAGGTTTGCTGAAAGTGAAAGAAGTGGAGAAATTGAAGTTGTGGTAAATGCATAGGAGCTGGACATGTGCAGAATATGACTATTTGCAAGAAACTGTATACTTGCAATAACAGGGAACCGGGTTTGTTCAAAAAGAGGGAAATGGAGTAATTGAAGTTTGCGTTGAACAATGAGCATTTGGTGACATGTTGTTTGAGTTGAACAATGAGCTTTTGGTGACATGTTGTTTGTAGATATAGATTTAATATATGAATGTAGATCGTCAGTAAATATTATTGGAGATGGAGAAATTTATTGAAATGGATAAACTTGTACAATCACTGATAGAGCAGATGATACAACGAGCGAATTTCGTGGAAATGGGAGATTTGACAAATTTTGGGAATGAGATATACCTGCAGATAGAGAATGTGCTTGAATGTGCTCGGTTGCACGAAATTGACAGTTTGAGAGATACAGAGAGACAGTTTTGCTGAAACTGAAGGAAATGGAGAAATTGAAGTTGCTGTGAATGTGGACTAGCTGCAAATGTCCTCACTCTAACAAATTGCTGGAAGTTGAGAATTTGATAGATAGAGGGCACTACATTTGCTGATAAATATAGAACTTAGGAACTTGCAGGATCAGGTGAATGATAAGTAGCTCGAAATGTGTAGAGTACTAGAAAGAGAGGCACTTATTTAGATAGGCCTTAGAAATTAATATAGATAGCAAGATTGATGGAAATTAAGAACCGTGTACATTTAGAGAAGGAGCAGCAGGAACAAATAGTGAAGTTGATGGAAATGGGGATTCTACAAATATGGGGAATGAGAAATATGGATATGTACAATTCCTGGAAATTGACCGTTTGACAGATACAGAGAGCCAGGTTTCCTAAAATTGTAAGATATGGATAGAACTTGGAGTTGCGGTGAATGCGGAGAGCCTAGGTTATTCGGACTCGATTAACTATGCTCTTCTCCGTAGATCCTGCTGGCATGTTGCTGAGTAAACTACATTTGCTGATAAGGACTGAAAATCCAAAATTGTATGTTCAAGTGAGAGATTCCTAGGTGAAAATCAGGAGATCGCCAGAAATACCGACATTTATGTAGATAGGCAATAGAAATCTATCTCTATAGATAGTGAGGGTGACGGACATGGAGAAATGTGTACACTCAGAGAAGGAGCAGAAGCTTGAAGCAGCGAATTTCATGAACATGGGAGATTTAACAAATCTGGGGAATCAGAAATATGTGCAGATAAGTCAATGGAACAAGAGGATTTTACAAATATGGGGAATGAGATATATCTGCAGCTATGCACAATGCTTGAATTTGCTCAATTGCTAGAAATTGACATTTTGATAGACACAGAGAGCCAGGTTTCCTAAAATGGAAGGATTTGTGGAATTTGAAGCCGTGATGAATGCCGGGAGCCTGCAAATGTGTTCAACCTAACAAACTGCTGTAAATTGAGAATTTGTTCAATGTAGAGAACTATATTTGCTGATGAAGAGAGAAATTTGGAATTTCTAGGTTTTGGTGAAAGAAGAGTAGCTGGAAACGAGGAGTTGCTAAACATAAAGACATTTATGTAGGCTATAGAAATTAATGGATATAGCAAGGTTCATGGATATGGCGCAATGTGTACTTTCAGAGGAGTACTTCAAGTGGTGAATTTCATGAAAATTGTAGATTTAACTAATATGGGGAATGAGATATATGTTCAGATAGAGAAAATGCTAGTATTTTTGAATTGCTAGAAATTGATATTTTGTGATCTACAGGTTTGATTAATTTGAGGGATATGGAGAAATTGAAGCTGTGGCTAACGTTGAGAAAGTGGAAATGTGCAGAATTTGATTAATTGCAAGAAACTAAGTACTTGCTGGCTATAGAAAATCTGATTAACTGAAAATTATAGGAGTGGAATTACTGAAGGTGTAGTTGAAGAATGAACATTGATAAATGAGTCAAATTTTAGAAAAAGAGTTATTAATGCAGGTGGACATTGAAAATTATTGGAGATGGAGAAACTAATTGCAATGAAGAAACTTGTAAAGTTGTTGGAAATGAATTTTTCGGAATTGGGAGATTCTGCAAACATGAGGAATGAGAAATATCAGCAGATTGGGAATTTGATCAATTGCTAGAAATTGATATTTTGTAAGATAGAAGAGAGCCAGGTTTGTATAACTGAAGGATATGGAGAAACTGATGTTGCAATGAATACAGAGAAGCTGGAAGTGTGCAGAATTTGACTATTTGCAAGAAACCTAGTAATTGCAAGATCCAACAACCAGCTTGGTTGAAAAAGAGAGAAATGAGTAATTAAATTCTCCATTGAACAATGAACATTTCATGATGTGCTGGTTGTCAGAAATAGAGATATGAATGTAAATTGACATTAGAAATTGTTGGAGATGGAGAAATTGATTGAAATGGAGAAACGTGTACAGACAGTGAAAGAGCAGATGATACAAAGAATGTGAGATTTGACAAATTGTGGGAATGAAATATATCTGTAGATGGAGAAAATGCTTGAATTAGCTGAATTGCTAGAAATTGACAGTTTGATAGATACTGCGAGACAGGTTTGCTGAAAGTGAAAGAATGGAGAAATTGAAGTTGCGGTGAATGCATAGAAGCTGGACATGTGCACAATTTGACTATTTACAAGAAACTGAATATACAGAGAACCAGGTTTCTTGAAAAAGATAGAAATGGAGTAATTGAAGTTTGAGTTGAACAATGAGCATTTGGTAACCTGTAGTTTGGTAGCTATAAATATAATATATGAATGTAGATCGTCAGTAAATATTATTGGAGTTGGAGAGATTTATTGAAATGGAGAAACTTGTACATGTGACAGAGCAGATGATACAACAAGCGAATATCATGGAAATGGGAGATTTGACAAATTTTGGGAATGAGATATACCTGCAGATAGAGAATGTGCTCGGTTGCACGCAGTTGACAGTTTGAGAGATACAGAGAGACAGTTTTGCTGAAACTGACCGAAATGGAGAAATTGAAGTTGCGGTGAATGTGCAAAGTTGAGAATTTGATAGAGAGCACTACATTTGCTGATAAATATAGAACCTAAGAACTTGCAGGATCAGGTGAATGATAAGTAGCTTGAAATGTGGAGAGTACTAGAGAGAGAGGCACTTATTTAGATAGACCTTAGAAATTAATATAGAAAGCGAGGTTGATGGAAATTAAGAAGCGTTACATTCAGAGAAGGAGCAGCAGGAACAAATAGCGAAGTTGATAGAAATGGGGGATTTTACAAATATGGGGAATGAGAAATATGGATATGTACAATTCCTGGAAATTGACAGTTTGACAGATACAGAGAGCCAGGTTTCCTTAAATTGTAGGATGTAGAGTATTTGAAGTTGCGGTGAATGCGGTGAGCCTGGGTTATTTGGACTCGAACCGTTAACTGCTCATCTCCGCCGATGCTGCTGGTATGTTGCTGAACAAAGTACATTTGTTGATAAGGACTGAAAATCCAAAATTGTATGTTCAACTGAGAGATTCCTAGGTGGAAATGCGGAGATTGCTAGAAATAGAGACATTTATGTTGATATGCAATAGAAATTTATGGAGATAGTGAGTTTGACGGAAATGGAGCAATGTGTACATTCAGAGAAGGTGCATAAGCTTGAAGCAGCGAATTTCGTGAACGTAGGAGATTTAAGAAATATGGGGAATCAGAAACGTGCAGATAGAGTAATTGCTAGGATTTGATCAATTGCTAGAAATAGAGACACTTATTTTGATAGGCAATGGAAATTTATATAGAAAGCGAGGATGATGGAAATTAAGAAACGTTCATTCAGAGAAGGAGCCGTGGGTTCAAACAGTGAATTCGATGGAAATAGAGGAATTTACAAATATGGGGAATGAGATATATCTCCAACTATGCAAAAAGATTGAATTTGCTCAACTGCGAGAAATTGACATCTTGATAGACACAAAGAACCAGGTTTCCTAAAATTGAAGGATATGGAGAATTTGTAGCTGCGGTGAATACGGGGAGCCTGCAAATGTGCTCAACCGAACAAACTGCTGTAAATTAAGAATTTGATATAGAGAACTTCATTTGCTGATGAAGAGAGAAACTCGGAATTTCTAGGTATAGGTGAAAGAGGAGTAGCTGGAACTTAGGAATTGCTAAACATAAAACATTTATGTGGGCTATAGAAATTAATAGCAGGGTTGATGGAAATGGCGCAATTTGTTCTTTCAGAGGAGGAGCAGAAGCTTCAAGTGGCGAATTTTATGAAAATTGTAGATTTAACCAATATGGGGAATGAGAAATATGTTCAGATAGAGAAAATGCTAGAATGTTTTCAATTGCTAGGAATTGATGTTTTGCGATCTACAGGTTTGATTAACTTGAGCGATATGGAGAAATTGAAGCTGTGGCCAGTGTAGAGAAATTGGAAATGTGCAGAATTTGATTAATTGCAAAAAACTGAGTATTTGCTGGATATAGAAAACTTGATTAGCGGAAAAGTATAGGAGTGGAATTACTGAAGGTGTAGTTGAACAATGAACATTGATAAATGAGTAGACTTTTAGAAAAAAGAATTATTAATGCAGGTGGTCATTGGAAATTATTGGAGATGGAGAAACTAATTGCAATGGAGAAACTTGTAAAGCGAATTTTTTGGAAATGGGAGATTCTGCAAATAAGAGGAAAGAGAAATATCAGTAGAAAGGAAATTTGATTACTTGATGAAAATTTATATTGTGTAAGATACAAGAAACAAGGGTGTATAACTGAAGGAGATGGAGACATTGATGTTGCAGTGAATACAGAGAAGCTGGAAATGTGCAGAATTTGACTATTTGCAAGAAACAGAGTATTTACAAGATACAGAGAACCAGGTTTCTTGAAAAAGAGAGAAATGGAGTAATTGAAGGCTGAGTTGAACATTGAGCATTTGGTAACATGTAGTTTGGTAGATATAGATATCATACATGAATGTAGATCAAGTGTAAATATTATTGGAGTTGGAGAGATTTATTGAAATGGAGAAACTTGTACAGTCAGTGAGAGAGCACATGATACAATGAGCAAATTTCATGGAAATGGGAGAATTGACAAGTTTTGAGAATGAGATATACCTGCAGATAGAAAAAGTGCTTGAATGAGCTCAGTTGCATGAAATTGACAGTTTGAGAGATACAGAGAGTCAGGTTTGCTGAAACTGAAGGAAATGGAGAAATTGAAGTTGCTGTGAATGTGCAAAGTTGAGAATTTGATAGATAGAGAGCACTACATTTGCTGATAAATATAGAACTTAAGAACTTGCAGGATCAGGTGAATGATAAGTAGCTCAAAATGTGGAGAGTGCTAGAAAGAGAGGTACTTATTTAGGTAGGCCTTAGAAATTAATATAGAAAGCGAGGTTGATGGAAATTAAGAAGCGTTACATTCAGAGAAAGAGCAGCAGGAACAAATAGCGAAGTTGATAGAAATGGGGGATTTTACAAATATGGGGAATGAGAAATATGGATATGTACAATTCCTGGAAATTGACAGTTTGACAGATACAGAGAGCCAGGTTTCCTTAAATTGTAGGATGTAGAGTATTTGAAGTTGCGGTGAATGTGGAGAGCCTGGGTTATTTGGACTCGAAGCGTTAAGTGTGCTCATCTCCGCAGATGCTACTGGCATGTTGCTGAACAAAGTACATTTGCTGATAAGGACTGAAAATCCGAAATTCTATGTTCAAGAGAGAGATTCCTAGGTGGAAATGAGGAGATTGCTAGAAATAGAGACATTTATGTAGATAGGCAATATAAATTTATAGTGATAGTGAGGTTGATGGAAAAGGAGCAATGTGTACATTCAGAGAAGGTGCATAAGCTTGAAGCAGCGAATTTCATGAACATGGGATATTTAACAAATATGGGGAATCAGAAACATGTGCAGATAGAGGAATTGCTAGAATTTGATCAATTGCTAGAAATAGAGAAACTTATTTTGATAGGCATTGGAAATTTATATAGAAAGCGATGTTGATGGAAATGAAGAAACTTGTACACTCTGAGAAGGAGAAGCAGGTACAAACAATGAAGTCGATGGAAATAGAGGATTTTACAAATATGGGGAATGAGATAAATCTGCAGCTATGCACAATGCTTGAATTTGCTCAATTGCTAGAAGTTGACATTTTGATAGACACAGAGAGCTTGGTTTCCTAAAATTGAAAGATGTAGAGAATTTGAAGCTGTGGTGAAAGCGGTGAGCCTGCAAATGTGCTCAACCTTACAAACTGCTGTAAATTGAAAATTTAATCGCTATAGAGAACTATATTTGCTGATGAAGAGAGAAATTCGGAATTCCTAGGCTTAGGTGAAAGAGGAGTAGCTGGAAATGAGAAGATTCCAAACATAAATACATTTATGTGGGCTATAGAAATTAATAGATATAGCAAGGTTGATGGAAATAGCACAATGTGTACTTTCAAAGGAGGAGCAGAAGCTTCAAGTGGCGAATTTCATGAAAATTGTAGATTTAACCAATATGGGGAATGAGAAATATGTTCAGATGGAGAAAATCCTAGAATTTTTCCAATTGCTGGGAATTGATATTTTAAATCTACAGGTTTGATTAATTTGAAGGATATGGAGAAATTGAAGCTGTGGCTGGCGTTGAGAAAGTGGAAATGTGCAGAATTTGATTAATTGCAAGAAACTAAGTCTTTGCTGGCTATAGAAAACCTGATTAGCTGAAAATTAAAGGAGTGGAATTACTGACAGTGTAGTTGAAGAATGAACATTGATAAATGAGTAGACTTTTAGAAAAAGAGTTATTAATGCAGGTGGACATAGGAAATTATTGGAGATGGAGAAACTAATTGTAATGGAGAAACCTGTAAAGATGTTGGAAACACCGAATTTTTGGAAATGGGAGATACTGCAAACATGAGGAATGAGAAATATCAGCAGATTGGGAATTTGATCAATTGCTGGAAATTGATATTTTGTAAGATAGAAGAGAGTCAGGTTTGTATAACTGAAGGATATGGTGAAATTGGTGTTGCAGTGAATACAGAGAAGCTGGAAGTGTGCGGAATTTGACTATTTGCAAGAAACCTAGTAACTGCAAGATACAAATGCTTGGTTGAAAAAGAGAGAAATAGAGTCATTAAATTCTCCATTGAACAATGAACATTTCATGATGTGTTGGTTGGTAGAAATAGAGATATGAATGTAGATCGACATTAGAAATTGTTGGAGATGGAGAAATTGATTGAAATGGAGAAACGTGTACAGACAGTGAAAGAGCAGATGATACGACGAGTGTATTTCAATGAAATGCGAGATTAGACAAATTGTGGGAATGAGATATAACTGCAGATGGAGAAAATGCTTGAATTTGCTGAATTGCTAGAAATTGACAGTTTGATAGATACAGCGAGCCCGGTTTGTTGAAAGTGACAGAAGTGGAGAAATTGAAGTTGCAGTGAATGCATAGGAGCTGGACATGTGCTGAATTTGACTATTTGCAAGAAACTGAATACTTGCTATATACAGAGAACCAGGTTTCTTGAAAAAGAGAAATGGAGTAATTGAAGTTTGAGTTGAACAATGAGCATTTGGTAACATGTAGTTTGGTAGATATAGATATATGAATGTAGATCGTCAGTAAATATTATTGGAGTTGGAGAGATTTATTGAAATGGAGAAACTTGTACAGTCAGTGACAGAGCAGATGATACAACAAGCGAATTTCATGGAACTGGGAGAATTGACAAGTTTTGGGAATGAGATATACCTTCAGATAGAAAAAGTGCTTGAATGAGCTCAATTGCATGAAATTGACAGTTTGAGAGATACAGAGAGTCAGGTTTGCTGAAACTGAAGGAAATGGAGAAATTGAAGTTGCTGTGAATGTGCAAAGTTGAGAATTTGATAGATAGAGAGCACTACATTTGCTGATAAATATAGAACTTAAGAACTTGCAGGATCAGGTGAATGATAAGTAGCTCGAAAAGTGGAGAGTGCTAGAAAGAGAGGCACTTATTTAGATAGGCCTTAGAAATTAATATAGATAGCGAGGTTGATGGAAATTAAGAAGCGTGTACATTCAGAGAAGGAGCAGCAGGAACAAATAGCGAAGTTGATAGAAATGGGGGATTTTACAAATATGGGGAATGAGAAATATGGATATGTACAATTCCTGGAAATTGACAGTTTGACAGATACAGAGAGCCAGGTTTCCTTAAATTGTAGGATATGCAGAATTTGAAGTTGCGGTGAATGCGGAGAGCCTGGGTTATTTGGACTCGAACCGTTAACTGCTCATCTCCGCAGATGCTGCTGGTATGTTGCTGAGCAAACTACTTTTGCTGATAAGGACTGAAAATCCGAAATTGTATGTTCAAGTGAGAGATTCCTAGACAGAAACGATGAGATTGCTAGACATTTATGTAGATAGGAATAGAAATTTATAGAGATAGTGAGGTTGACAGAAATGGAGCAGTGTGTACATTCAGAGAAGGCGCAGAAGCTTGAATCAGCGAAATTCATGAACATGGGAGATTTAACAAATATGGGGAATCAGAAACATGTGCAGATAGAGGAATTGCTAGAATTTGATCAATTGCTAGAAATAGAGAAACTTATTTTGATAGGCATTGGAAATTTATATAGATAGCGATGTTGCTGGAAATTAAGAAACTTGTACACTCAGAAGGAGCCGCAGGTACAAACAGTGAAGTTGATGGAAATAGAGGATTTTACAAATATGGGGAATGAGATATATCTGCAGCTATGCACAATGCTTGAATTTGCTTAATTGCTAGAGATTGACATTTTGATAGAGACAGAGAGACAGGTTTCCTGCAATTGAAGGATATGGAGAATTTGAAGCTGCGGTGAAAGCGGGGAGCCTGCAAATGTGCTCAACCTAACAAACTGCTGTAAATTGAGAATTTGATAGATATAGAGAAGTACATTTGCTGATGAAGAGATAAACTCGGAATTTCTAGGTATAGGTGAAAGAGGAAATAAGGAATTGCTAAACATAAAACATTTATGTGGGCTATAGAAATTAATAGCAAGGTTGATGGAAGTAGTGTAATTTGTTCCTTCAGAGGAGGAGCAGAAGCTTCAAGTGGCGAATTTCATGAAAATTGTAGATTTAACCAATATGGGGAATAAGAAATATGTTCAGATAGAGAAAATGCTAGAATGTTTTCGATTGCTAGGAATTGATATTTTGCAATCTACATGTTTGATTAACTTGAGGGATATGGAGAAACTGAAGCTATGGCCAGTGTAGAGAAATTGGAAATATGCAGAATTTGATTAATTGCAAAAAACTGAGTACTTGCTGGATATAGAAAACCTGATTCGCTGAAAAGTATAGAAGTAGAATTACTGAAGGTGTAGTTGAACAATGAACATTGATAAATGAGTAGACTTTCACAAAAATGAATTATAAATGCAGGTGGACATTGGAAATTACTGGAGATGGAGAAACTAATTGCAATGGAGTGACTTGTAAAACAAATTTTTTGGAAATGGGATATTCTGCAAATAAGAGGAAAGAGAAATATCAGCAGAAAGGAAATTTGATTACTTGATGAAAGTTTATATTTTGTAAGCTACAAGAGAGCAAGGGTGTATAATTAAAAGATATGGAGAAATTGATGTTGCAGTGAATGCAGAGAAGCTGGAAATGTGCAGAATTTGACTATTTGCAAGAAACAGCGTATTTGCAAGATACAAAGAACCAGGTTTATTGAAAAAGAGAGAAACGGAGTAATTAAATGCTGCGTTGAGCAATAAACATTTTGTAATGTGTTGGTTAGTAGAAATAGAGATATTAATGTAGATCAACATTAGAAATCATTGGAGATGGTGAAATTGATTGAAATGGAGAAATATGTACATTCAGTGAAAGAGCAGATGATAAAAAGAGTGCATTTCGCAGAAATTTGACAAATTGTGGGAATGAGATATATCTGCAGATGGAGAAAATGCTTGAATTTGCTGAATTGCTAGAAATTGACAGTTTGATAGATACAGCGAGACAGGTTTGCTGAAAGTGAAAGAAGTGGAGAAATTGAAGTTGCGGTGAATGCATAGAAGCTGGACATGTGCAGAATATGACTATTTGCATGAAACTGAATAGTTGCTAGATACAGAGATCAAGGTTTGTTGAAAAAGAGAGAAATGGAGTAATTGAAGGCTGAGTTGAACAATGAGCATTTGGTAACATGTAGTTTGGTAGATATAAATATAATATATGAATGTAGATCATCAGTAAATATTATTGGAGATGGAGAAATTTATTGAAATGGAGATACTTGTACAGTTAGTGAAAGAGCAGATGATACCATGAGCGAATTTCATGGCAATGGGACATTTGAGAAATTTTGGGAATGATATATACCTGCAGATAGAAAGTGATTGAATGTGCTCAGTTGCACGAAATTGACAGTTTGAGAGATACAGAGAGTCAGGTTTGCAGAAACTGAAGGAAATGGAGAAATTGAACTTGCTGTGAATGTGGAGTACCTGCAAATGTGCTCACTCTAACTGATTGCTGGAAGTTGAGAATTTGATAGATAGAGAGCACTACATTTGTTGATAAATATAGAACTTAAGAATTTGCAGGATCAGTAGCTCGAAATGTGGGGAGTGCTAGAGAGACACTTATTTAGATGGGCCTTAGAAATTAATATAGATAGCGAGGTTGATGGAAATTAAGAAGCGTGTACATTCAGAGAAGGAGCAGCAGGAACAATTAGCGAAGTTGTTAGAAACGGGGGATTTTTCAAATGTGGGGAATGAGAAATGGAGCAATGTGCACATTCAGAGAAGGCGTAGAATCTTGAAACAGCGAATTTCATGAACATGGGAGATTTAACAAATATGAGGAATCAGAAACATGTGCAGATGGAGGAATTGCTAGAATTTGATTAATTGCAAGAAATAGAGAAACTTATTTTGATAGGCATTGGAAATTTATATAGAAAGCGATGTAGATACAAATGAAGAAACTTGTACACTCAGAGAAGGAGCCGTAGGTACAAACAGTGAAGTTGATGGAAATAGAGAATTTTACAAATATGGGGAATGAGATATATCTGCAGCTATGCAAAATGCTTGAATTTACTTAATTGCTAGAAGTTGACATTTTGATAGACACAGAGAGCCAGTTTTCCTAAAATTGAAGGATTTGGAGAATTTGAAGCTGCGGTGAATGCGGGGAGCCTGCACATGTGCTCAGCCTAACAAATAGCTGTAAATTGAGAATTTGACTGATATAGAGAACTATATGTGCTGATGAAGAGAGAAACTTGGAATTTCCACATTTAGATGAAAGAGGAGTAGCTGGAACTGAGGAGATTGCTAAACATAAAACATTTATGTGGGCTATAGAAATTAATAGATATAGCAAGGTTGATGGAAATAGCACAATGTGTACTTTCAGAGGAGGAGCAGAAGCTTCAAGTGGCGAATTTCATGAAAATTGTAGATTTAACCAATATGGGGAATGAGAAATATGTTCAGATAGAGAAAATCCTAGAATTTTTTCAATTGCTAGGAATTAATATTTTGCAATCTATAGGTTTGATTAATTTGAGTGATAAGTAGAAATTGAAGCTGTGGCCAGTGTAGAGAAACTGGAAATATGCGGAATTTGATTAATTGCATGAAACTGACTTTTTGCTGGATATAAATAACCTGATTAGGTGAAAAGTATAGGAGTGGAATTACTGAAGGTGTAGTTGAACAATGAACATTGATAAATGAGTAGACTTTTAGAAAAAGAGTTATTTATGCAGTTGGACATTTAAAATTATTGGAGATGGAGAAACTAATTGCTAGGGCAAAACTTGTACAGCTAATTTTTTGGAATGGGAGATTCTGCAAACAAGAGGAATGAGAAATAGCAGATATTGCTGAAAATTTATATTTTGTAAGACAAAAGACAGCAAAGTTTGCATAACTGAAGGATATGGAGAAATTGATGTTGCAATGAATACAGAGAAGCTGGAAATATGCAGAATTTGACTATTTGCAAGAAACAGAGTATTTGCAAGATACAAAGAACCAAGTTTGTTTAAAAAGAGAGAATTGGAGCAATTAAGTGCTGCGTTGAACAATGAACATTTCGTGACGTGTTGGTTAGTAGAAATAGAGATATGAATGTAGATCGACATTAGAAATTATTGCGATCTACAGGTTTGATTATTTTAGGGATATGTAGAAATTGAAGCTGCGGCCAGCGTAGAGAAACTGGAAATGTGCAGAATTTGATGAATTGCAAGAAACTGACTACTTGCTGGATATAGAAAACCTGATTAGGTGAAAAGTGTAGGAGTGGAATTACTGAAGGTGTAGTTGAACAATGAACATTGATAAATGAGTAGACTTTTAGAAAAAGAGTTATTAATGTAGGTGGACATTGGAAATTATTGGAGATGGTGAAACTATTTGCAATGGAGAAACTTGTAAGCGAATGTTTTGAAATGGGAGATTCTGCAAACATGAGAAATGAGAAATATGAGCAGATAGGGATTTTGATCAATGGCTGGAAATTTATATTCTGTAAGATAAAAGAGCCAGATTTGTAAACCTGAAGGATATGGAGAAATTGATGTTGTAGTGAATACAGAGAAGCTGTAAATGTGCAGAATTTGACTATTTGCAAGAAACAAAGTATTTGTTAGATACAAAGAACTAGGTTTGTTGAAAAAAGAGAAATGGAGTAATTAAATGCTGCGTTGAACAATGAACATTTCTTGATGTGTTGGTTGATAGAAATAGAGATATGAATGTTGATCGACATTAGAAATTATTGGAGATTGAGAAATTGATCGAAATGGAGAAATTTGTACAGTCAGTGAAAGAGCAGATGATACAAAGAGTGCATTTCATGGAAATGCGAGATTTGACAAATTGTGGGAATGAGATACATCTGCAGATAGAGGAAATGCTTGAATTAGCTGAATTGTTAGAAATTAACAGTTAGATAGATACAGCGAGCCAGATTTGCTGAAAGTGAGACGTGGAGAAATTGCAGTTGCAGTGAATGCATAGAAGCTGCAAATGTTCTCACTCAGCAAATCACAGAAAATTAAGAATTTGATAGAAACTGGGAACTATAGAAATTGAAAAATTGTAGGTTCAGCTGAATGATAATTAGTCGAATTGTGGAGTCGTAACAGTATAACAATGTATTAGAGACCCTTTTTTAGACAGGCAGCTGAAATTAATAGATATGGCGAGGTTGATGGAAATTAAGTAACTTGTACATTCAGGGAAGGAGCAGCAGCAATTAAGAGCAAAGCTGATGGAAACAGGGCATTTGACAATATGGTGATTGAGAAATATCTGCAACCAGACAATATGCTTGAATGTGCTCAATTGGTAGAAATTCACAGTTTGATAGAGAGAGTCAGGTTTGCTGAAAGTGAAGAAAATTGATACATTGAATTTGCAGTGAATGCGGAGAATCTGCAAAAGTGCGCACTCTAACAAATTGCGGGAAATTGAGAGCTTGATAGAAACAGAGAAGTACATTTGCTGATAAATTTAGAAATTGGGAAATTGAAGTTTCTGCTGAAAGGTAAGTAGATTGAAATGTGGAGAGTGTTAGATTTAGATTCACTTATTTCAATAGGCATTAGAAATTAATAGAGATAGTGAGGTTGATGGAAATTAACAACCTTGTACATTCAGAGAAGGAGCAGCAGCTTCAAAGAGCAAAGTCGATGGAAATGGCGTATTTTGCAATCATGGGGAATGAGAAATATCTGAAGTTAGAGAAGATGCTTGAATGTGCTGAATTGCTAGAAATTGACAATTTGATAGATACGGAGAGTCAAGTTTCCTAAAATTGAAGGATATGGAGAATTGGAAGTTGCAGTGAATGTGGAGACCCTGCATAAATGCTCAATCTAACAAGTTGCTAGAAATTGAGTATTTGATAGATATAGAGAACCACATTTGCTCAAAAAGAGAGAAACTCAGAAATTGTAGCTTCAGGTGTAAGATGAATAGTTTGAAATGACGAAAATGCTAGAAATAGAGACATTTATGTAGATAGGCAATAGAAATTAATAGAGATAGCGAGGTTGATGGAAATGAACAAATGTGTATACTTAAAGAAGCGGCAGAAGCTACAAGCAGTGAATGTCATGAAAATATGAGATTTAACAAATATGGGAAATGAGAAATAAGTGCAGATAGAGAAAATGCTAGAATTTTATCATTTGCTAGGAATTGATATTTTGGTATCTACAGGTTTGCCAACACTGATGGATATGGAGAAATTGAAGGTTTTGTCAATGCAGAGAAAGTGGAAATTTGCGCAATTTGATTAATTGCAAGAAACTGAGTACTTGCTTTATATAGAAAACCTGAGTAGTTGAAAAATATAGGAGTGGAGATATTGAAGGCGTAATTGAACAGAGAGAGAGAGCAGGTGGACATTAGAAATTATTGGAGATGGAGCAATTAATTGAAATGAACAAACTTGTGCAGTCAGTGAATGAGCAGATGATGCAAACAGCACAGTTCATTGAAATGGAAGATTTTGCAAACATGGGAAATGAGAAATTGATATGGAAAATGGTTGAATTATTCAATTCCTGGAAATTGGTATTTTGTTAGATACAAAGAGCCAGGTTTGGATAATTGAAGGATATGGAAAAATGGATGTTGTGTTAAATACACAGAAGCTGGAAATGTGCAGAATTGATTATTTGCAAGAAGCGGAGTACTTGTTGGGTACTGAGAACCAAGGTTTATTGAATAAGTGAATATGGAGTAATTGAAGGCTGAGTTGAACGATGAGCATTTGTTAATGTGTACTTTAGTAGTCTGGTAGAAATAGAAATATTAATGTAGATCGGAAATAAAAATTATTGGAGATGGAGAAATTGATTGAAATGGAGAAACTTGTACAGTCATTGAAAGGGCAGATGATACAAAGAGCGAATTTCATGGAGATGGGAGATTTGACAAATTTTGGGAATGAGATATATCTGCAGTTAGAGAAACTGCTTCAATTTCCTCAATTGATAGAAATTGACAGGTTTTTTTTCGATACAGAGACCCAGGTTTCCTGAAACTGAAGGAAATGGGGAAATTGAAGTTATGGTGAATGTGGAAAACCTGTAAATGTGCTCAATCTATCAAACTGCTGGAAATTGAAAATTTCGTAGATACAGAGAACTAGATTTTCTGACAAAGGGAGAAATTGTGTAATGGTAGGTTCAGGTGAATGAGGAGTGGCTTAAATTGAGGGAATTTTTAGAATTATGTATGTAGATAGGGATTAGAAATTAATATAAATAGTGGGGTTGATGGAAATGGAGATGTGGTCAATTCAGAGAGCCTGGTAATGTGCAGTATAAGATTTATTGCTAGAAACTGAGTACTTGCTGGATACAGAGAACCAGATTTTGTGAAAAAGAGAGAAATGGAGGAATTGAAGGCTGAGTTTAACAATGAGCATTTGGAAATGTGTAGAATGTTTGACAAAGAGATATGTGTACGGTTCACTGATGAACAGATAAATTGAGAAATTTAATGTTCAGGTGAATGAGGAGTAATTGGAAAGATGGAGATTGTTAGAACTAAAGATATTAATGTAGATAGAGATGGGAAATTAGTAGAGATGAAGAGTTTGATGGAAATGGAGAATCTTGTATATTCAGAGAAGGAGCAGAAGCTATAAACAGAATTTCATGGAATTGGGGGATTTTCTACATATGGGGAATGAGAAATATCTGCCGAGAGAGAAAATTTCAGAAGTTGATCAATTGCTTGTAATTGCTGTTTCGCTAGGCGCAGGGAGCCAGTTCTGCAGAATTTGAAGGTAATGCAGAAATTGAAGTTGCATTGAATGCGGAGAAGCTGGAAATGTGCTGGATCTGTCATATTGCTGAAAATTGAGAATTTGATGCAGAGAACTAGATTTGCTGATAAACAGAGAAATTGAGGAACTTAGGTTTCCAACGAATGGGAAGTTGGAAATGTGCACATTGTTAGAAGTAGAGAGATTACTGTAGATGGACAGTGGAAATTAGCAGAGATAAAGAAACTGATGTAAATGGAGAAATTTGTACATTCAGAGAAGGAGCAGAAGCTACAAGCAGCAAATATCATGTAAATGTGAGATTTTACAAATATGGGGAATGATAAATATCTCCAGATAGAAGAAAAAGCTAGAATTTTATCAATTGCTAGAAACTGAAAGTTTGATAGATATAGGGAGCCAGGTTTGCTTAAAATGAAGGATATTGAGAAAATGAATGTGCGATGAATGCAGATGTGCGGTGTATGCAGAGAAGCTGGAATTTGCAGCATTGGACTAATTGCAAGAAATTAAAAACTTGTTAGAAACAGAGAACCAGATGTGCTGATAAACAGAGAAATTGAAACACTTAAGTTTTGGGTGCATGAGGAGTAGTTGAAAATGTGGATATTTTTAGAAATAGAGAGATTATGGTAGATATAAACAGTAGAGCAAGTTTAGGGAAAGTGATAGAAAGGGCGAAACTTGTACATTCAGAGAAGGAGTAGAATGTAAAAACAACGAATTTCACGTAAATGGGAGGTTTTACTAATATGCAGAAGGACCAGTATCCACAGATGGCGAAAATGCTAGAATTTAATCAATTGGTAGAAACTGTCAGCTTGATAGATAGAGGGAGCCTGGTTTGCTTAAACTGAAGGACATGGAGAAATTGAAGGTGCGGTGAATGCAGAGAAGCTGGAAGTGTGCGGAATTGATTAATTGCTAGAAATTGAGAACTTGCAGAGTTCAGAGAACCAGATTTGCTGATAAACAGAGAAATTGAAAAATGTAAGGTTCAGGTCAATGAGGAGCAGCTGGAAATGTGGAGATTGTTTGAAATGTGCACATCATAGAGAGCAGAAGCTACAAGTAGTGAATTTCATGCTAATGGGAGACTACAAGGCAGGGTATAATATGATGTTTCAAGGGTCAATGGTGGTGCAATGCGGGGCTCTGAGCGTCTTAGGAGGTAAGGTGCGCGCCAAGACAGGAGTCTTGATGTTGGTCTAAGGCTGGGCCGTAAGAGGCTAAGGTGCAAGTTCAGTGGTCTACATAAAAGTTCCAAAGCGGAGGATAAAGCCATGGTTGTATGGGCCTAAGATGGGGTTGTAATAAACATATAAGTTTCTAAGGCAGGTGTATAAGGCATGGGCCTAAGGTTCTAACGATCTAAAGTCTAATGCCCAAGGGCAAAGGCAGTGGCAAAAGGAGGGGGTCTAATACTGTTTTCATTTCTATTTTAAAGGGTGGAGCTTCAAAGCCTGAGGCGTGCAGGGCTGCAGCCACAAACCTGCGCAGTTTTGTACTTTTGCATGTTATTTCTGCTTTACTCCTCATTTTTGATGGTCTTTAATGAATATTTAAATGTACGTTGTATTAAATATTACCAACTAAATATTTTATATTAAACGTTATGTATCAAAGTCCACCACTAACGTCTAAATGTGTAAAATGTAGTCTTACACTTATGACTCCTCATGCTGTGAATCTCCAATCTTTGCTTCCATTGAGCTTTCTGAGATGAACTGGCGTTTTTTTCAGTGAAAGGGAAGAAACAAACAGTTGACTTTTTCAGTCAATTTTCACTCATTGCCCTGTTTAAACAGCTGTAAATTGGGACAATGATGAGGAATCCACTTGCATTTATATCACGCTCGACCATATCACTCAGGTAAAATTGACTGCAAATTAGGTAAATAGAGAGAGTGTGTGTCAGTGTTTACAGTGAATTGGGAGAAAGAATGTTAGTGTTTATCGGGAATTAGTAGAGTGTCAGTGCTTACAAGGAATTCACACAGGGAATGCGAATGTTTACAGGAAATTGGCATGGAGAGTGTCAATGCTTACAGGGTTAGGGTTAGAGTCAGGGTGGCAGTTTAGGAGTAAGGGTTAGGGTTAGGGTCCAGAGTTAGGTGTTAGGTTAACGGGATTAGGGTTAGGGGTTGGGTTAGGGGTACGGGTTAAGGATTAGGGGTTAGGGTTAGTGTTTGTGTTCGGGTTAGGATAAAGGTTTGAGTTTAGAATTAGGGAGCATCAGGGTCAGGGTGCATTAGGGTTGGGGTTAGCGTTAGGGGTTAGGGTTTAGTGGTTAGGGTTAGGGTTTAGGGTTAGAGTTAGTGTTAATGGTTAGCGTTATGGTCAGGGTCGGGTTCGGGGTCAGGGCTAGGCATTAGGGGTTGGGATAGGGTTAGCGTTATGGGTTAGGGGCTAGCGGTTAGGGCTAGGGTTAAAAAGAATAGTAAGAGTTAGGGTCAGGGTTAGGGTAGGGGTCAGAGTCAAGGTCAAGGTTGGGTTTGGGTTAGGATTAGGGTTGGTGGTTAGGGTTATGGTTAATGAGCGCATTAGGTTTAGGGTTACAGTTAGGGTAAGGTTTGGGTTAGGGTTAGCGCTAGGGTTAGGATTACGGTTCAGGTTAGGGTTAGGGTTTAGGATTAGGGTTAGGGTTAGGTTTAGCAGTAGGGTTAGGGGTTCGGTTTAGGATTAGGGTTAGGGTTATGTTTAAAGTTAGGGTTAGGGTAAGGTTTGGGGTTAGGGTTAGTGCTAGGATTAGGGTTATGGTTCAGGTTAGGGTTTAGGATTAAAGTTGGGGTTAGGGTTAGGTTTAGCAGTAGGGTTAGGGGTTAGGGTTAGTTTTAGGGTTATGTTTAGGGGGTTATGGTTGGGTTTGGGTTTAGGCTTATGGTTAGTGTTAGGATTGGCGTTGCGGTTAGGGATCGGAGTCAGATGTTAGGGTTAAGGTGGGAGGAGGGACGGAGTGAGCGTGATGATTAGGGTTAGGGTTAGGTTTGGTGTTAGGGTCAGTGTTAGGATGAGGGTTAGTGTGGGGGTTAGGGTGAGGATTATGGTGAGTGTTAGGGTGAGCGTTTGGGTTCGGATTTGGGTTAGGTTCGTGTTCGTGTCAGGGTTCGGGTTCATGTTCAGGTTATTGGTAGGGTTTGGGTTTGGATTAGGGATAGGGTTGCGTTTCAGGTTAGGATTCGGGTAGGGTTTGGGTTCGTGTTCAGGTTATGGTTTGTGTTAGAGTTCAGGTTAGGGTTATGGTTAGGGTTCGGGTTAGGGTGTGGATTTGGGTTCGGTTTAGGGTTCGGGTTCTATTTACATTTTGTGTTCGGGTTCGGGTTCAGGTTAGGTTTAGTTTTAGGGTTAGGGTTAAGGTTAGGGATTGTGTTCAGGTTATGTTTCGTGTTAGTTTTAGGGTTAGGGTTTGGTTTAGGGTTAGGGTTCCAGTTATGGTTTGTGTTAGAGTTCGGGTTAGGATTTGAGTTAGGGTTATGGTTAGGGTTTGGGTTAGGGTTAGGTTTAGGGTTTGGGTTCGGGTGCAGGATCAGATTACGGTTTGGGCTCGCATTCGGGTTCGGGTTTGTGTTAGGTTTAGGGTTAAGGTTAGGGATCAGGTACGGTTAGGGTTCTTGTTGAGTTTATGTTTCGACTTAGGGCTAGGGTTAGTGTTAGGGGTTAGGGTTAGGGTGGAGGTTAGAGTGAAGGTTAGGGAGACGGTTAGTGTGAGGTTTAGGCTTGGAGTTAGTGGTTAGGGTTCGGGTTAGGCTTAGGGCGAGTGCAGGGGTTAGGGGTTTGGTGTTAGGGTTAGGGCTAGGGCTAGGGCTAGAGCTAGGTTTAGAGTTAGCGGCTCTGCATTAAGGTTAGGGTTAGGGTTAAGTGTTAGGGGTTAAGACTTAGGGTTAGGGCTAGGGGTTAGGGTTAGGGTTAGGGTGGAGGTTAGAGTGAAGGTTAGGGAGAGGGTTAGGGTGAGGGTTAGGGTTAGGGTTAGTGGTTAGGGTTAGGATAAGGGGTTATGTTTAGCATTAAGGTTAGGGTTAGGGTTCGGGTTCAGGTTAGACTTAGGGTGAGGGAGAGTGTAGGGGTCAGGGGTTTGGCATTAGGGTTAGGGCTAGGGCGAGGGGTTAGGGTTAGGGTTAGGGCAAGGGGTTAGGTTTAGGGTTAGGGTTAGGTATTGGGTTTAGGGATTAGGGGTTAGGGTGAGGGTTTGGGTTAGGGTTAGTGGTTAGGGTTAGGGTTAGGGTAAGGGGTTATGTTTAGGGTTAAGGTTAGGGTTAGGGTTAAGGTTAGGCTTAGGGTGAGGGTGAGTGTAGGTGTTAGGGGTTTGGTATTAGTGTTAGGGTTAGAGCTAGTGCAAGGGGTTAGGGTGAGGTTAGGGCAAGGGGTTAGGGTTAGTGATTGGGATTAGGTATTAAGGTTAGGGAGGGAGGGAGCCTGAGGAGGGAACGCATTAGGGTTAGTGTTCGGGTTCAGGTTAGGCTTAGGGTGAGGGCGAGGGTGAGTGTAGGGGTTAGGGTTTGGTGTTAGGGTTAGTGCTAGGGTTAGGGTTAGCGGCTCCGCATTAGTGTTAGGTTTAGGGTTAGGGTTAAGTGTTATGGGTTAAGTGTTAGGTTTAGGGCTAGGGTTAGGGTTAGTGCATTAGAGTTAGGGTTGGGGTAAGGGTTTGGGTTAGGTTTAGGGTTCGGGTTCTGGTGTGGGTTCATGTTCTGGTTTGGGCTTGTGTTCAAGTTCGAGTTTGTGTTAGGTTTAGGGTTAGGGTTAATTTTAAGGCTCAGGTAGGGTTAGGGTTAGGGTTGAGTTTATGGTTCATGTTAGTGTTAGGGTTATGTGTTTGGGTTAGGGTTAGGGTTTGGGTTGGAGTGCAGGTTAGGGAGAGGGTTAGGGTGAGGGTTAGTGTCTGTGTTAAGGTCAGAGTCAGAGTCAGGTTTAGGGTTAGGGGCTAGGATTAGGGTTAGGGTTAGGGGCTAGGGGTTATGGTTAGGGTTAGTGAATTAGCGTTAGGATTATGGTTAGGGTTTAGGTTTAGGATTATGGCTAGGGTTAGGGCTAGGGTTAGGTTTAGGGTTGGGTGTGTGTGAGAGTGGGGGTCAGGTTCACGGTATTAGGGTTGTGTTTAGGGTTATGGCTAGTGTTAGGTCTGGCTAGGGCTAGGGTTAGGGTTAGAGTTAGTGTTGGGATTAGGGGGTTAGGGTTAGGGTTGGTGGTAGAGTCAGTGTCAGGGTGAGGTTTAGGATTAGGGGTTAGGGGTTAGGGTTAGAGTTAGGCGTTGGTGTTGGAGTTGGGTTAGGTTTAGGGTTAGTGCTAGGGCGAGGGTTTAGAGTTAGCGGTTAGGATTAGGGTTAGGTTTAGGGTAAGGGGTTAGGTTTAGGGTTAGGGACTGGGTTATGGTCAAGGGTTAGGTTTAGGGTTAGTGTTAGGGTCAGGTTTGGGGTCAGGATCAGGGGTTAGGGTAAGCAGTTAGGGTTAGGGTTGTGTTATTGATTGGGATTAGGGATTAGAGTTAGGGTTAGGGTCAGGGCTAGGTTTAGGGTCTAGGGTTAGGGTTAGGATATGAGCCAGAGTTAGGGGTTAGGGTCAGGGTTAGGGTTTAGGGTTAGGGTCAAGTGTTCACGTTAGGATTAGGGTCAGGGTTAAGGTCAGGGACTGTGTCAGGGTTAGGGTTAGGGATTGGGGTTGGGGTTAGGATCAGGGTGGGGGTGGGTTTGGGGTTGTGGTTAGGATTAGGGCTAGGGCTAGGGCTAGGTTCCAGGTTAGGGTTTAGGGTTTAGGTTTAGGGTTACGGTTAGGGCTAGGGTTAGCGGCATTAGGGTTATTGTTTGGATGGGAGGGAGTGTGAGGGCTAGGGTTAAGGTTAGCGGCATTAGGGTTAGGGTTAGGGTGGGAGGGAGGGAATATGAGGAGGGAGGGAGGGAGCGTGAGGATTAGCATTAGTGTTAGGGTTCTCATTAGAGTTAGAGTTAGGGTCCGCATTAGCGTTAGGGTTAGGGTTACGGTTAGCATTAGGTTTTAGGTTAGGGTTAGGGTCGGCATTAGGGTCAGGGTTAGGTTTTGAGTTAGGGTTAGGGTTAGGTTTAGGGTTAGGGTTAGGGTTAGCGTGAGGGTCAGGGTTAGCATTAGGGTTAGGGTTAGCATTCGGGTTAGGGTTAGGGTCCGCATTAGTGTTAGGGTTTGCTTTAGGGTTAGGCTTAGGGTTCGGGTTAGGGTTAGGGTTTGGGTTTAGGGTTAGGGTTAGGGTTAGGGTTGGCATTAGGGTTTAGGGTTAGTGGTTAGGATTAGGGTTAGGGTTAGGTGCTAGGTGTTACGGTTAGGGTTAGTGCATTAGCATTAGGATTAGGGTTAGGTTTTACATTTATGGTTATGGCTAGGGTTAGGGCTAGGGTTAGGTTCAGGGTTAGGGTGTGTGTGAGGGTGGGGGTCAGGTTCATGGTATTAGGGTCATGTTTAGGGTTACGGCGAGTGTTAGGTCTGGCTAGGGCTAGGGTTAGGGTTGAGTTAGTGTTGGGGTCAGGGGGTTAAGGTTAGGGTTGGTGTTAGGGTCAGTGCCAGGGTCAGGTTTAGGGTTAGGGGTTAGGGGTTAGGGTTAGAGTTAGGTGTTGTTGTTGGAGTTGGGTTAGGTTTAGGATTAGTGCTAGGTCGAGGGTTTAGTGCTAGGGGTTAGGAGTAGGGTTAGGGTTAGGGTAAGGGGTTAGGTTTAGGGTTAGGGTTAGGGTTAGGGTTAGGGTCAAGGGTTAGGTTTAGGGTTAGTGTTAGGGTCAGGGTTGGGTGTCAGGGTCAGGGGTTAGGGTAAGCGGTTAGTGTTAGGGTTGTGTTATTGATTGGGAATAGGGGTTAGAGTAAGGTTTAGGGGTTATGATCAGGGTTAGGTTTAGGGCCTAGGGTTAGGGTAAGGATTAGGGTCAGAGTTAGGGGTTATGGTCAGGGTTAGGGTTTATGGTTAGGGTCAAGTGTTAAGGTTAGGATTAGGGTCAGGGTTAACGTCAGGGACTGTGTCAGGGTTAGGATTAGGGATTGGGATTGGGGTTAGGGTAAGGGTGGGGGTAAAGTTGGGGTTGTGGTTAGGATTAGGGCTAGGGCTAGGTCTAGGTTCCAGGTTAGGGTTTAGGGTTTAGGTTTAGGGTTACGGCTAGTGCTACGGTTAGCGTTAGTGTTAGCGGCATTAGGGTTATGGTTTGGGTGGGAGGGAGGCAGTGTGAGGGCTAGCGTTAGAGTTAGTGGCATTAGGTTTAGGGTTAGGGATGGAGGGAGTGTGAGGGTGCGGGAGGCAGGGAATATGAGGGGGAGGGAGCGTGAGGATTAGTGTTAGTGTTAGGGTCCTCATTAGCATTAGAGTTAGGGACGCATTAGCGTTAGGTTTAGGGTTACAGCTAGCATTAGGTTTTGGGTTAGGCTTAGGGTCGGCATTAGGGTTAGGGTTAGGGTTCAAGTTAAGGTTACGGTTAGGTTTAGGGTAAGGGTTAGGGTTAGCATTAGGGTCAGGGTTAGCATTAGGGTTAGGGTTAGCATTCGGGTTAGGGTTAGGGTCCTCATTAGCGTTAGGGTTTGCTTTAGGGTTAGGGTTAGGGTTCGGGTTAGGGTTAGGGATAGGATTAGAATTAGGGTTAGGGTTAGGGTTAGGGTTAGGGTTAGGGTTCGGGTTAGGGTTAGGGTTAGGGATAGGATTACGGTTAGGGTTAGGCTTAGCATTAGAGTTAGGGTTAGGGTTAGCGTTAGGGTTAGGGTTAGTGTTAGGGTTATGTTTAGGGGTCAGGGTCAGGTGTTAGGGTTATTGTGTTATTGATTGGGGTTATGGATTAGGGTTAGGGTTAGGGGTTAGGGTCAGGGTTAGGTTTATGGTCTGGGGTTAGGGTTAGGATTAGGGTCAGGGTTAGGGTTTAGGGTTAGGGTCAAGTGTTAGGGTTAGGATTATGGTCAGGGTAAAGGTCAAGGACTGTGTCAGGGTTAGGGTTAGGGATTGTGGTTGGGGTTAGGGTCAGGGTGGGGTTGGGGTTGGGGTTGTGGTTTGGATTAGGGCTAGGGCTAGGGCTAGGGTTAGGGCTAGGGCTAGGTTTAGGATTAGGCCCCGCGTTAGGGTTAAGGTTAGGGTAAGGGTGAGGGTGATGGTGAGGGCCAGGGTTAGGTTTCGGGTCAGGCTCGGGGTGAGGGTCAAGGTTAGGGTTACACTGCATTACACCGCCTTAGGATTGGTGTTAGGGTTAGGTTTTGGGCTAGGGCTACGTCCAGCGCCAGGGTCTGTACCACATTTAGGGCACATTCAGGGTCAGGGTCAGGGTCAGTGCCAGGTTTAAGATTAGGGCTAGGGTTAGGGTCACAGTCTGGGTCAGGGTTAGGGTTTGGGGTTTAGGTTTAGGGTTACGGCTAGGGCTAAGGTTATGGTTAGGGTTAGCGCATTAGGGTTAGGGTTAGGGTAGTAGGGAGCAAATGTGAGGGTTAGGGTTAGGGTTAGGGTTAGCGCATTAGGGTTAGGGTTAGGGTGGGAGGGAGGAAGTGTGAGGGCTAGGGTTAGGGTTAGGGTTAGCGGCATTAGGGTTAGGGTTAGGGTG